>OZ005740.1:317265721-319665721 GCA_963930735.1 Dioctria linearis
AGAAATGTAACCTTTCAAACAAATATTCAGGCTTTTGTGTAAAAGTCAGTTTGCGCAGAAAAATTAAGATATTCTTTTTAATATAGGACCAGCCAACCAATGTATGTGCATAGGCGATATGGAGTTCAAGGCTACATTTAGTTTGTTAAGCGTAATAGAATCAAGACGACAATACACTGTAGCTCCATGCAAGATAAATAGAATTAGAAGCCCTTACAAGCCTGAATTGAGCATCAGTGGGAGTTTATGAACTTGATTGCCAAAGTCAGTCCGGTTTTATTTTCTTAAAATAACTATGTAAGTATGAGAGCCCCAGGTGAGTAGTTTTATTAAAAATTATGCCTAGGATACATACAGTTTATGGTTACTGGAGGAAAATAGATGTATCAAGCTCAGATCTATATCTTGTCCTGTGTGACGATCAGCGTACTTGATGGCTTATCTTAAAATATTGTGACATTTATGTCCGTACGGTACGGTTTGTTGCTCTGAAAAATGAAACGATTTTTAAGCTCAACGCAAAGAAGTAAGTGATTTTATTTTTTGATGTGTTTATTATTTATTAACGGACACCATTTATAGAAAGTAGTGCACAAAAAATGTAACCGGACTAAAACTACTGCTATAATGAAACATGTTCTGGGTGAACAACAACTCATACAGTTCATAGAAAGCTAACTGAATTTTTAGTATTGAATGACATCGATTATAAAAATAATTTAATTGGTTTCGCTGCGAATGGTGCAAATCTGTTGACCGGGCAGCATCATTCCGTTGCAAAATTCTTGAAAGATGAATGCTCTAATCTCTTCGTTTTTTGTTATTCTTTGAACTTATGCGCATCTTATGCCTGCGCCAAGTTACCTAGTAGTGTAAAAGGTTCTCGCGCGTGATATATATTCCTATCTTGAAAATAGTCCTAAGAGGATAAATCAGTTTAATGAAATACAATGTCTTCTCGACTATAAGGCTTATAAGATGTTACACCCCGCACACAGTTACTCGACTTCTAGATAGATATAAATGTTTAAAAATATATTTTTCCTTCGCTGCCAACATTGATGAAATTATACAAAGCTCGGGATATAATAAAGGGTTTAGAAAATACCCTAGATAAAATCTATTTGCAATTTTTAAGTTATGTATTGCCAATAATAAACAACTTAAATAAACTGTTTCAAAACGAAACCCGAAAATTTATAAATTGCATTCTGAACATTCTGAAATAAAACGACTTGTCAAAACTATTTTAGATAATTACATTGAATGACAATAGTTCTTTAATTGCTTGTTACCTCTTAAAAATGGCGGAATGTTTTAAGTTACCCCTTTCTTCTCAAGTAGCTAGGTACATCTGAAATGTTAAAACCGCGATCAGCCAGACAATATCGCTCCTCTTAATGTATTCAATAATAATACTTTTCACAAATATTTCGCGATCACAGATGGAGCCAACAAACGTATCGGATACAAACAATCCCAAACCATTGAATGTTGGTCTATTAATATGAAGAGAAGGTAAGCTGACGAAATTACGGATTTCTGTATAATGAATTCCGTACAGTCTATTCCAGAAGTTTATAGTTTTAAGCGTTAGAAGAATTCTCTCTGTATTATATATATATTGTATAAACAGAAAGTCGCAGATACTTAAAAAGCGTTAATAGAAACTCTTCTTTCAGAGTTTGAAGGGAATCAGTAACAGTAATGATGATCTGCTACTAAGGCAACAAGAACCTCAAATCTTTTTTGATCCAGACCTGTAAAATAAGCAATTTTATTACTATTAAGAAGCCTGTAAGATATGACCCAGCAAGCAAGATGAAACGCGGATGATTCGCGCATCATATTTCGGCGAAGATAACTTTTATTGTGGAAGATTATCATCTTCCATATTTCAGAAATCAGCCCCTTCGGGAATGGATGAGTCTCGAATGGAAAACATACATGTAGGGAATACGAAAGCAATACTTCTTGATGAATTGCTCTCGTATCATCTAGGCTACACGAAAGCAATACCTGCAGAAGATAAGAGGATGATATCGTTGAGGAATCTGTTGAAGGATCAATAAGCATTGGCTGGAAGAGAGGAAAATGATTTCGCCAACACGTCTCAATAATATCACCATGGTGATATAGAAGGAATTAAATTATTTTTAAATGCAACTTATAAATTCGAGGAGTAAAGTATTATACAGGGTGTCCCGTGTATGGTCTGGCACTCGAAGGCTATGGATAGGTCATGCTTAGACAAACAAAAAATTGTATCGGAGGGAATCGTAACGGTTTCCGAGATAACGGGGGCTTTAATATATTTGGGTATGTTTTTATAGATTACCCTGTCACTTCTGAACGTTACACCCTATGATGATGACTTAAACTTTGGTAGATAGGTTATCGCTCGATTTTTTCCAATGGTCTATAAATTTTTTTCCCCCCACCCTTTCGGTTTTGAAGTTATGGCTCAACAAATTTAGAATTTCGGAATTTTTACTGGTTTTTATTTTTATTTAACTACTATTTTTATCAAAAAAACACGTCATCAATATCAATTTTTCATATTGAATTTAGAAATCCCAAAAGTTTAGCTTTAAAATGACCTATCACAGTCTGTACTAAAATGTGACCCATTATGCGTTTTTTGCACTATTTCTTAAGCATATCTATCGAAAATGGCTGGAAAAGGTCATTTCCAAAAAATAATTGCCTACTTGCTTATTGAACTTTTTCAGCAATTTTCGCTGGATTTGCTTAAGAAGAAGTGCAAACACGCAGAAAGGGTTACATTTTCGGTACAGAGTGTGATAGGTCAGTTTAAAGCTAAGCTTTTGGAATTTTTTAATTCAATATTAAAAATTGATATTGATGACGTGTTTTTGATAAAAATAGATAATAATTAAATAAAAAAAAAACGAGTTAAAATTCTGAAATTTTAAATTTGTTGAGCTATAACTTCAAAACGGAAAGGGTGGGGGGGAAAATTATAAACCACTGGAAAGATCCAACGATTATCTATCTATCAAAGTTTAAATCATAATCATATGGTGTAACGTTCAGAAGTTACAGGGAAATCTATAAAAACATACCCGAATATCTTAAAGTCGCATTATCTCGGAAACCGTTACTGTTGTGGGAATTTTGCAATTTAGGTAATTCAAAAGACCTTTAAAGTTAAATTTATTTTTTTATTTATTTTCTCTTTATAAAAGATATTTCTTGCTTTCTCGCTGAGACTATTTCGGCTACTGAGTTTTGAAAAGGTCAAAAATATTTTATTTTATTTTTCGTGGCCTACTGCTTTCTAACAATCTGCAACAGTTACGATTACCTTCCTCCCACCCATACAATTTTTTGTTTGTCTAAGCATGACCTATCAGTAGCCTTCGGGTGCCAGACCACATACGGGACACCCTGTATATGTAGAAAACTTTACTTTAATTTACTGAGAACGCTTATTAAACTAGAACGGACAGACCTAAATTTTCAGGTAAGTCATCTTCTTCATTAAAAATAAACGTAAACCGGTTTTCACCCTAGGTTATCGGGCTCTTTTCTAGAGAAAAAAAAACAAATAATTCCATTTGCTATTTTATTGCAATTTTGTCTTCCAGGTAAAACTGAAATTGTAAGCAATATCATCCTCTTTTCGCCTGGAAGAAAAAAAGGTAAAACTGAAATTGAAAGCAACCGAACTCATATCATCTAATTATTGCTTAAGCAACTTAAAAGCAATTTTCATACGTTTGTATTTCTCAAATATTGATTTTTTATCGCAATGTTTGCTGGGGAGGCGAAGAGGTTTGTGTAGACGATGTTTGTTGATAGCATATCGCATTCAAGTCCAACTGCGGTTGTTGAAGCTATATTCTTTTTGCTTTTTAAATCAATTTTATTTGGACTGGAACTATCACTAGAATGGGTACTTTTTGCTTCTTGAATAAAGGCTCTGTAAGGAAAATGAATCCTAAAAATAAATCGTACAAACAACCTAGTAATTTTGTAAACTTACTTGCTTTGATTTCTATTTTTAATATTGCTTTACTACCTTTCTCTTACAAAGATATTGCAGCTTTGTTAACGACAAGTTTTTGAAGGTACAGCCGATTTCGATAAGATTTTGAACACTCCTATGTAATGAAAATTGTAATACTTTTGATTACTTTATCCATAAAAATGTATGCTTACCCAAGGATGTTATAGTTAAGTCGCTCTCTGTAAAGCGCTCACTGCACACACGAAATATCTTTGACGGTTTCTTTCCTAACTTTAACCTACAATTACAGATTTAAGTTTTTCGTGCTTAGAAAACAGATGGAATTTGACATGTATATTTTTATCAAATTTGCTAGAGCACTGGGGTACATACCATTTTTTAATTGAAATTGGAGCAGAATAAAACAAATGTCGTTCAAGGCAAACGTTGTAGTCACGCCGCCTACTTTTCAATATTGTCAAGTAGTGCTCCGCGCACGCCATATTAAAAAAAAATACTTCTATAAGACCTACAAACACTAATATACCGGTAGCATGTATCAGGTTGATTTTATTCATATAAATAATACTTATAATAGATCAACACTGTATTTGTTTCAACTGGAGGTGGATTTATTTGTGCTTCCATCAATTTCATCTAGATAGGTGGGTTACTAAGCACTTCTGTTGTAGGCAGATAAATATGTTCAAGCCGCGCGGGCGAGAGAAAATTGTAAATTTTGAGGGTAATTTCAAGTTCAATAACGTCTTGAAATATGATATTGTTGACAAAATCGTGCAGCCGGAGACAAATAAGCAAATGAGCAATTATTGATATTCTTTTTTTTTTTTTTATTAAGCCAAGCTTAGGGGATACCCTATGATGCAAAGCACAGCATAGCAGGAAGGAGATATGGAAAGAATTTAGCTTATTTGGAATTTATTTGTAGCGGTCAGCCCATTATTGCGAATCTGCTTTTTTGGCTATTTTGATCTGCCATACTCATATGTAACTCTGGAAAAATCTGGAAAAATCTTACCTACATACATATATTACTTTACCAATGTCGTATTTTATACCGGTTTTAGTTTTCAAAAATGAGCTCAAATCCTGGAAAAACGTTTACTCCTAACATTGCACCTTTCAAAAGATTAATTTCTCAGTTTCATGGAGGCGATGAATAATACCCTCTGTTTCGTAATGCACTCTATTATAAACGAATTTGAGATTTTCCATTGTCGTATTTTGTAAATTCTTTGAAATTCCATTTACACAGCTCAAATGCTGTTATTACTAGACAACTTACCCAGTTCGTTTTCGAGAAAATTAAAATTTCAAATTTGCATACTAAGTGAACGCATTTTCGAGTTATGTTGAGGATGGACAGACGGACATGCAAGAATCAAAATAACTCTTAATATTATGCGTTTCATATTTTGCTAAACCAGCATTATTTCTATGTGTTACAAACGGAATGACAAAATACCATATGATTTCATCATCTACTTCGAACTGTTTTTCAAACGGGGTGCAGAAAAGCTTAGGCATTTTTTGAAAAACAATTTTTTTTTTCAGTTCAAGATAACTCATTGTGAGTTCTATTTTGCTATGAGATATCTAGTAGCAAAGAAGTGATGACTAATAAAGAAGAATTTTGTTGCCTGCTGGCTAGTAGTGATTGATACTGCAATAGCATAGCATACTTGGTATACATATATGAAATATTAAATATGGTGTAGTATTGCAAGGCAACTAGCAAAATAAAGAGTTTGTGAGATAAATTAAATTTATGGTAAAAAAAAGTAAAAAAAGGGAATGTAAGCATGTTTAAACATTTTTCTACTATGACAAATGTTGAAATAGAGTCTTTTATTTCGGAACATATACAAATTTTACTCAATAATATAAGTCACTACTTCCTTTTTTACGTGTTGAGCATTACAATTGGATTAGAAATCTATTCATTTTAGATGTTAATGAAGTAAAGGCAAATCTTGAAAAGCAAGAAGCGCTAATTTATTTAAGGACTGATGGCAATTTAAAGCTGAAATTTAAGGAATTAGCTAAAAGAGCTCTCACAATATTATTGCAATTCTCGACTTCATATTTGTGTGAAATTGGATTTTCGGCTCTTACTTACGTCCATCAAAAGTAATAAGAGAGAAGAACATTTACAAAGAGCGTTCAAAGAAGATATGAGAGTGTGCATCTCCAATATTCCGCCCAGAATTAAAAAAATTTGTGCATCACGTCAGACTCAGGCAATAATAAAAATTATTATTGTTTAAGTATGTAGGTACGCATCATGTGTAATTTAATATTTTTGATAATAAAACTAGATTTAAAAACAATAGCGAGACTATTATTCGGCATGTAAGTTTCTCGATAAAATTCAATTGACTTAAATTTTGATTTTATCATATAGAAACGCTTTTGTTTTTTTGCATTAAAATGTTACTTCAAACCTTAGATCATACAACAAACAGGATAGGCTATGAGGAAGTAAAACTTAAGCATTTTTCTTGATGTAGTAGAATCGCATCGATGCCTTTGTTTAGTCATGGAAGTCGTAAACTACGATATTTTCAGAGGGCCACATAATTTAGTGGTTGAAACTTTATTAAATAGTTCAAGAATTATAATTTTCTGTCACCGTGTTTCGAATTATTTTTCAAAACAAAAACAAACAAACAAAAACTATTCGCGTTATGCATAGGGAAAAGTGCAAAGCCTTAATATGTATTTGAATTTGTTATTACTCTATTCTATTTTACTCATTATGACTTTCGATGTGCATTTTATGAATAATTTATTTGATAGAAAATATTATATATATGTTTATATAATTATTGTGCATATTGAGCAAAGTAGAATAGGTCCTCATTCTCTTTAGCCAAGTCAAAACGGGTTCTCTTTTCTGCGTATGCACATTGTGACTTGTTTCCAGGGACCACCACGGGGAGGTTAGAGTTAGGAGAATTAGATTCACGTATCTCCAGATTACAATATACAAAATAAATATTTGTAAATGTCTTCTCCTGGACGAATCGTGTACCTCATTTAGTCGCCAGTGGCCTTTTAGCTTATATTGCTTTTGGCATCTGATGTTAAAAAAAAAGTTGCGAATAAAACTATATTATATTGGATGTTATATGAAACAAAAAAAGTACCATCATTGCTGGATAAGTAGACTGGCTGAGTAGACTGGCTGAGTCCTACTTTCTCAACAAAGTCTTCAGTAAGTTAGTTCCACTCGTGTTGCCACTCTGCATCTCTTCCGTTACAAAAGAAGTATCCCCAATCGCATTCTCTTCGTTTCTCTATAATACAGCTCATGAGTTGCAGGAAGACTAAGTTCATTGGAAAAATTAACTTCATTTTCATTCCCATATATCTTGTCTCTCTGAGAAGAAATACACATACGATGCTTTGTTTTGAAGGTATGTAATTCATCCGACCAATAGGTTCAACCCATTTTTTACACAAGACCTTATATTGAGGGAACCTAATTTGCAAAATTTGAAAAAATTAAAGAAAACTTGCAAATAAACGAAATTTAGTAAAAGAATCGAATTATATCGCAGTTTTTATTAATTTTTAATAATTTTTAATTTTTATGTGCCCCATTTATTTTCTGATAATATTTCTTGGCGTTGCCTTTGTATGGCTGACATAATATAAATGACCCTAAACTTTCCGTCAACTAACAATAAGAATTCAATAGTAAAGATACAAACCGGCATTGGTAAATGTTAAATTTTTTGCCACGGTTGTTTATTTTTATAAATATTTCACATACATTTTATTTAAAACACTTTAATTTATTGTTGAAAAAATTAAACTTGCCTGAAAAATGATTTCCTACGGCAATAAATCCGGTTATTTCTGCAACACAGCACAGCACACTTTTCACCATAATTTAAGACTCCCGGAGTCTCACAAATACTTCACTGCTCTTTCTCACTATTAGTAAGTATAACTAAATCACTTTGTATCACTTCTTTAAGGAAAAATCACTACGAAAACACCGGAGATAAATTCAAAGAACTTCAAAAATGACAGAAGTATCGAACTGACACCAAATAAATAACCCAGCCCTCTTGTCATCCCCCCCCCCCCCCCGTGTCTAAAAAAAATGCTTATCATACGTACACGAATTTTACACAGCATAGCCTATCCTGTTTGTTATATGATCTAAGCTTCAAACTGTAAATTTTTAAACATTTTCTTCCCCCGGACTCCACCCTAGCGTTACGGGTGATATTCGTTTTCACAAAAAATTCAACTGCCCATCCCCCCCCCCCCCCCCGATTCAGATTCTAGATCCGCCGCTGGTCAAAGGTGCCACGATTTTTTATTTTTCAGTCAGGGGTTCCACGCAGAGAAAAACGTTGAAAAACACTGATCTAGTTTATAAAAAAAAAAACGTAGTGACATGATGTCTGCGACTTGTAAAGTGAGAATTATTTTATGAAAATTATGTTTTAGAATTTAGATTATATTTTTTTTTGTGTAGTCTGCAACTTACAGACTAAAATTTTGGGTTTTTCAATTTGCTATCTTTTAAGTGCTCAGAGCAATGGATAAAAGATTTGGGTGAATAGCTGGGAATACCCATTTCGCAAACAAAATGTCTATGAATGAAAGTTGGGAGGCCTGCCGACCCTAGACAAAAATCCTAGTTACGACAATGGGACCCATACTAATCTAGTTTGTTTTTTAGCACTTCACTAATATAATGCAAAGAAAAGATAATTTTCGTGGTAAAGATTGATCTTTCTTTAGATATATCGAACCATAGAATATTACATTGTCCAGAAAGGATAGCAAAACCGACGCAGAAGTGATGAGTCCAGAAGTGAAACTCTCCATTTCGCTTGGTGCCTCACCTTCCATTTTCCAGACGGAAGGTTATACAAAAAAAAACTGCATTAAGCTACCTCTAATCATTTTCCCACAGTAGACTTATTCAATCTGATAAAATAACTATGTGTCATAAAATGAAAAAATTTAAGACACAGTAGACGAGTAAAACATTAATTTTCTTAGTAATAAGTGGGAATTGTAACTCCGAATTTAAGGGTCACCTAGAAAAGTGCTCACACAATTTTTTCATCAATTCAAAAGAAGAAATAACATGGCATGCCTTAAGATAGTTTAATCTAGAACAACCCCAAATATTTATCAGTAAAAATATATAATATGAAATATTAGAGAATATTGATGATCTAAATACGCGTATATCCAATTTAAAGAAATTTCCTTTAATTCCCAAGGGAGTATCTTTACTAATAATATTTTTCTGGGTCAAAATCTATTTTCATGAAAAATTTATGAGGGGACAGATATTCATCCCACCTTAAAGCATCTAATTTATTCAGTTTCATCACGCAAATTATCCACTCGATAATCTATTAAGGTGGTGTTGAATCGAACTACTATTCCATGGTTATGCGTGCCAAGTTGGTATTATAAGGAATGAATACTATGAGGAGGAGCTAAAATTAGGCAATCAACGTTACAAAGGAAGCCCCGAGGAGCAAATTACAGTAGACCTAATTAGAGTGAAATGAAAGGGTATCCTGGGATCAATCCGAACATTCTCTGTGGTTACAAAGGGTTTTCTGAATAACTTGAATGGAAAATATCGCTTATGATTATCTACAGATGAAGTGCCAGTAATTAGCTTGTTAAGTAGTTTCGGATTATTAACGGAACTTTAGAAACTTGAATATCCTGATGAAATGAGTTATGGGATCGATAAGAAATGAGAATTTTATGTTGACATACTTATAGTTCGCTTATAATAGTAGAAGAAAATTCAGTCAAGTTTTGGATGGTAGTTTACCAGTAGGTACTTGGTGAATTGTAAAAATACTGATTGTTATGCAGTTATGTTGAGATATAGAAGTATGATAATAATGCACTGCACTACTTAAAAAAGTTTTAGATTAAATTAAGATTACGCCAAGCTTCGTGCCAGGGGGATGAGAGATCCCAAGCACGGTGGTCAAGGCAATCTATTTTGCTAACCTGCTAAGTAGGAAAAGACATAAGGCTATAGAAGTCGACAGTCAACTGGGTATGTGGAAACAGTGTAGGACCATGTTGAGATGGGATTCGAACCCGCAACCCGGTTACCACAAAATCATTCTTACCCGGGGATTACACGAATCAGTAGAGCTGTAGAACTGACACTGACACAGCCTCATATAAACCCCAACTGACTAGTCTTTTTTACTTACTAGTCCAGTACTGGCTACATTTCTGATCAGTTAGCACTGACTAGTCAATAAACTGTCAAACGTAAAATTAGAAAGGCCGAAACTGAAAATAAAAAGTAGATGCTAGTGGAAATTTGTGTGTATACAGGGTGGTCCGAATTAGGATGGCCATATGAAAGGAGGTGATAGATCTCGGTAAAAAATGAAAAAAATTGTATGTAATGAGGGGCCTATCTTCAACCCCCTCGGAGATACGAGGTTCTGAAGTTTTTTTCCAGTACTGAGTAAGTGCTTCAACATATTTTCCAATATCTCCTAGGTGTTTTAAGATATCGAAACGAATCTTTTCTTTAATCAATGGCTAATCAAATGCGTATTAAGCAGATGTGAAACGCTTTTTCGTGTTGTTAATGTCCGCGGAGTTATAGGCCGTCAAAACCCAAATTTTGAGTCAACAAATTATTTTTTTCGAATTCAAACGCAATTATCGCGATATTTTACCCTATTATTTTTTTATTTTTTTCGACCCCAAAGAAAACCCAATCGGTGCTCCAGAAGTCAGTCTTCACCGCACTCACAAATACTTGACCGCTCTCAAATCACAACGTAAAATGTACAAGCAGTGATGCAGCATGCATACCGGTTTTCTTGGGAAGAGGTGAGAAAGCAAAGAGATATCTCTCCAAAGTGTAGAAATATTTTTTTGCTTCTTCTCACCTCTTGCCTAGAAAAACGTGATGCATAATGCATTAAGAATACTCGTGTGGGATGGCCCAATCACAGTTCTAGTGATGTCAGCTATGTATACATAACCAATTTCACGGTTAAGCGCAATTACTTTAACATACTTGCGCAGAAAAGTTCATTTTTGTTCTTTGTAATTTTTAAGTAAACATTTTGAACTTTTTTATGTATGATGTTTCTCATAATTTTTTACGGGAGATGAAATTATTCCCTTCTCCCCCTTTTTTAGTTTTTTGAGGCCAGAAATTCCCACAATATGAGAGAATTAAAACTATCTCCTAATAATGTATGACTAATTAAAAAAACCCCTTAAATTTGCTCTATAAATAAATGTAATTTTTATTAACAAAAGAACGTTATTGTGTTTTCCATTGCTATTTTGAAATTTTGAATACATGCCCAATTGAACACTCACGTATAATATTAAAGTTACTTTGCTTTTTGCATGTCCGTCTGTCCACGCGATAGCTCGAGAACGCGTTGTCTTAAACTACTGACATTTTACACACGACCTTTAAAAAAAAATGAAAAAAGTGAAGACTCAAGACCAATTCAGAATCGGTGCAGCATGCATCAACGCACCATGCATCATGATGCATGCTGGAAAGATTCTGCTGGCCAATTCACAATTGGCGCAGCAAGCAGTATAGGAAACTTTACAATGCTAACCTTTTATATAGTTCACATTTATTTACCGAAATTTTCTTTTGTGCATAATTTTAATTTAGTCGTATTTCTTTAAAAAAAATTGATCCGGAGGAAATATGAGAAATAAATAAGATGTGAAATTTATTTTTTACCTCAGTATGTTGGCAGAACTGTTGCAGCATGCATCAAAATTTGAAATTTTCCAAACCAATGCTGCATGCATCAACGCATCATGTATCTGATGCGTCGATTACGAATTGCGCCATATGATCCCATGATATCAAACTTTGCATTACAGCTGCTGCATGCTGCGTTGATGCATGCTGCGCGGATTCTGAACTAGCCTTTAAGGCTGAAACAGATAATGCTTTAGTGCTCTGAGCTCGGCAAAAATTTTTGCTGTGTAGTCATTTCTAATCCTAAATTTGCTGCTAATTTTCAATGGTGCCAGCAAATAAATTATATTTGAGGTAGGCAAGACGGAACAATTTTACTGTTCTTTTTGTCGCGTTGTCGCACCCTGCACTAAAGTGTACTCTATGTCAGCCTTTAAGTACGAAAGTGAGACAAATCGGATAACTCCTTCGTAGGATACAAAACATACAAACATTTCGTTTTCCACTTTATATGTATTTGGACAATGCCTGAGAATTCGTGGACGTAGAGAGTAGAAAATTTTTGTGCTCACTCGGGATATTCATAGAAATAGTAAATACAGTTTCCAAAATAGGCTAAATCGGGCAACCTTTTCTTGGTGTTGTCATACAAAAATGAAGGCTTTACACGTACATATATACTACAAAACGGATCAGTCCCAAACATTTTTATTATACTGAAAAGCTCTTCAGTGCTTAAAATCTTATGAAATCAATATTGCACATACATACGAGCATTCATCTAGCTAGAGTATTGCAAATATTGGTGTCGGACAAATTCCCGCCTTTTTCCTTGTTCTTCTTATGACTTTACTGGGCAGTGACCGGATTGGAGTAGATGAGTTGCTAAAAATTATTAATGAGCGTACATAACAATTTATTCTTTTCTTACGACAACTTATTAACTAAGACTTAATACATCCTATAATTTGATTTAAGTCCTTTAGGAAATAAAAATGAAGAAAGCTGTGACAACAACTTCGAAAAAAAGATTATTGTTTGGGATAAAATGAACTGATGGAAAGGACGCATTGGTCAAATAAGATAAATTCATAGAGGGGGTCGCAGATGATGTATGGATTAATTGGATGTCTCCGATGTATGGAAAACAATGAATTAAGGAGAGAAAATTCTGTTTATAATAGAGGGGAATACCATCATGAGACATGACCCAGTGACGCATTGCAGCCGCATAAAATTTTAAATACTACAAATGAAATGAATAAATTAGAATACGTTTCACCAGAAGAAGATAGCTTATCTGAAGACGCCCCTTTGGGATATTTTCTTGAGTTTTATACTTTCAAAACTCTTGCGAAAATATATTGTAAAACATTTAATTCAGAAACTAAAAGAGCTGGCAAACACTTCAGAAAATATCTTGAAATTGTTTTATTCGCATTAAATATGTAAATTTCAAAAATTCATCTATACTGGGTGTTCGGTCTGTTGTTTTACATCCGAAAGCTATGGATAGATCATACTTAGGCAAACAAAAAATTGGAAGAAGGGGGGAGGGGGGTACATATATTTGGGTATGTTTTTATAGATTACTCTGTAACTTCTAAACTTTGCACGTTATGATTGTAATTTAAAATTTTTGTGAGATAGATAATAATCGTTGAGCCTTTCTAATGGTCTATAAATGTGTCCCTTCCTCCTCTCCGTTTTGAAGTTATGGCTCGACAAAGTTAAAATTTCGGATTTTAACTCGTTTTTTTTTTATATATAATTACTATTTTTATCAAAAATACGTCATCAACACCAATTTTTCATATTATATTTCAGAATCCCAAAAGCTTCGCTTTGAAGTATACCCAAAATGTAACCCTTTCTTCGTTTACACTTTTTCTTGAATATATCCAACGAAAATATCTTAAAAAACGTATTCCAAAATATATTTGCCAACTTTCTGGCATTTATTGAACTTTTTTGCTGAATATAGTTAAGAAAAATGCAAAAAACGCAAAAAGGATCTTTGGTACAGAGTTTGATAGATTATTTATAACGTTTTTTTTTATGTATAAAAATAGTAGTTAAATTAAAAAATCGAATCAAAGTTGCGAAATTTTAACTTTGTTGAGCCATACCTTCAGGGAAAATTTATAGACCATTCAAAATTATTTATCTAGCAAATTTTAAATCATAGGGTATGGTGTAACGTTCAGACAGAAGTGACAGTGTGATCTATAAAAGGACACCCAAATAACTTTAGGTGGGAAACTCTATATATAAACATTCCTACATTTCCTAAAAAGCATAGGTACATCACCATGAAACAATAAAAGATCTTCATTTCAAGCTTTCGGATTTTCAAATTTGATAAGAAACAGCTTTTATATTTTTCAACTGGAAATGATGTGGCACCGACAGTATAGAGAAATGGTTGCAGATTATTTGTTCTTCTTGTCGTCTCTTGTTATTTTATTATTTTAAGATGCTATCAAATATCGCATTGGTGTTATTCCGGTAGATTTTAAAGACCTTTAGTTTTGTCGTCAATGTTTGGATCACCCTGTGCATTACTCAAAAATGATCATTTTAAATAAAATATAATAAATTTATCCACATTTTGGCAATTTTTTCTTCTCGTCTGAAAATAGGAATAGAAGTGGACTGCCTCTTGTTACATTGTAATTCTAAAAAAAAAAAAAAAAAAAAATTTCATTTTTTGGACAGACAAAACCAATTATCGGCAACATCTACTCTTATTTTCGGACAAGAAAAAAATTGCCAAATTTATAATATTTTACTTTATTTTTTATTATTTTTATTTTTGCACATCACCACAATTCAGATAAAATAATTCCAACAATCAATTTCAACTCAATTAAAATTGCTACATATTCATATTTTATTTTCACATTTCTCTAATTTTATTTAAATTAAATTCGGGTTAAATTTAAAATGACTATGAGTTTCTATTTTCAGAATTAATTAACTTTTTTATTATCTTGTAGTTTCTTATTTCTATATGCGTACACCATATATGTAAGTCTTCCTTAGAACCATACCCGGAACAGAGTACATACACTGATTCAAGAAAATCCATCACATCAAGTGAAACGCATTATCTATTCCTGAAGGCTTACAGGGATAGTTTTGAGGCCAACATTATATCCATCACCTTACAGTTTCTTGAGTTCTCTGTACCTACGAAGTTGCTAGACATTTACAATCTCCCGTCGCTCATGAATAAAATATAACAAGAGATCCATGATAAATCACTTATGTAAATTTCAATATGCTTTGGTGGATGGTGGCTGACTTTATTTAGAGCCCCAAACTGAGGTTATATCCAATGAATTTGCATATCCTAATGGAACAAGAAAATTTTTACGTAACACAATTAAATGCTAACCTAGCCGGAACAGATGGGGGAGTAGAAACGAAGCTCCTTTATAATACAGAAATGGCGATGATTGACTTATTATCATATAACAGAAAGAGAAGTGGAATCGAGCCTACTGTAAATTCGTTTTATCAAATCTAGACTTTCTAGCACAAACATATGGGCATATATGTTTCCTGTCTTAAACAGAATCGAAGGTATATTTTCTCTCGAACCTTCTACTTTCTTATAGATGAAGAAGTAATAAAGTACCTCGCCTGCCAGTCCATATTATCCATCCATCTAATAATATGTACCAACAATATGGCGCACTGTGGCAGTAACTCCAATGTGAGTTATTATACCCTCCCTTAACATGGCTTTTTACATACCAGGCCTTGGTGCAATTTTTATTATTTGCTGTTGATTTTTGGCATATATAAACATACGGGGTAGTAAACGAAAAGAGTATAGGTACTCTCCTTCTTCGTCCTTTTTTGCTGAAAAATTTTCTGCTGGGGCGTAAATAAGAAATTCCTACCTATACGGCAGGAATGTTGATATTTGTCGATTTGGTAACTGTCAAACCTCATTAACCTGGTGTCGACTTGTATCCCAATAAATTCTCCGGCGTTATTTGTTCGCCTGGGCGTGAAATGTGAAAAATGATAAAATTTACAGGAACGCTCGGCTAAGCACAAGCACAAACCACCATATGGGTCCGCTTTCGATGCCTGATGGCAGGATAATTTTTCCCTTCGAAGTTATGTTGACAAATTCAGCAGGGCGTGAAATGGAAAACTCTTTTGCTTACAAAGTCGAAAATTAAATTGGCGTAGCCACAGAAATTTATTTAGCTGTAAGCAGCAGCAGAAACAGCAGTAGAAGCAGCAATGGTGCGTCATATTGGAGAGTGAAGGGAGCTTGACGTGAATTTTAAATTAAATCAAAAACAAATTGCTTCCCAAGAAAGGTGAATGGATGATGTTTAATCAAGCACTTAAGAGGGAATAGGGATTAAGAATGGCAGCCGTCTATGAAGAATTGACAGATTACCAAAATGATTCTTGTTATATTCTCTATTATATCTTTTGCAGGAATACATTTTTAGAAACGGTGGATCCTTTTCGAAAGTACCTAAGTGTCTCGAAATTTTGCTTTGGATGTTAAATTTAAACTTCTTTGCTATCTTACGGGCGATATAGAAAGGAAATAGTTCGCATGGGTTATATTTCGTCAAGCAACGTTAAGTTTACCGCATCTTGCAATAGGACGAACAGGAAGCAGTGGCGGATACAAGGGGAGGGGGCGATCGCCCCCAGCTATAGCTCTAATAAAATAAAAACTTTATCCTCTAATCAAATAAAATCAGGAAATATATATAAAAAAATCTTTTTAAAAAAGACTGCTTCTAAATCCAGGCTAAAAAATAGAAAATAATTTCTTTCTTCACAAAAGTTATTAGAGTTTCTCTTCATTTTATATTTTATTTAATTAAAATTATATTAACATTTATTTGTGTATAAAATTTAAAAATTTCAAGGTACAAACGGAAAGCAAAGTCTGAGCAATCTGATGTTTTCAAAAAATTTGTGTATTTGTATTTAATGGATATGTATATTGGAATTGTATATTAGTAAATCAACTTTTAAATTTTAAGCCTTCAAAAATAAAAACTGTATGCTAGAAGATTTTCGCTTTGCTTTGTTTCATTGATGTTCCAATTAAATGATAAAAAATTCATATTACTAGGTACTGTATAATAATTATCGTTAACTAATATAAACCTGAAGGAAAATCGTATATGCCAAAATAAATTTTGTTAAAATAAATTACTAGCACGTACGATTTTCTAAAGATGATCAAATATATAAATATTAATGTTATTTTATGGTATCAGATAACTCAATGCATTCGAATAGGCTATAGAAATTCTTAATAGAATCATACTACTCTGCTTCAATCAATTATAACAACTTTTTCAAAAATTTATTAATTTATTTTAGTCTAAAAAAGCCTGAAAATATGTTTTATACTGCTTAGACAAAAGAGGCAGAAAATCAATTATGTTCTTTATTTTTTTCTTCGGTGGCTGGAAGATAGTATTTTTAGAGTTCGAAGAACACCTTTTTCTGGTCTCATAGAGAAGTTCGCTTTAAAGATACGATCTATCTCTCGGCTGAAGTTTTATATTTCAGCTAAAAGAGATCACCTGTTCCATAAAGTAAAATCGTCAGTTTTGAAAACGGAACGCTCTGAAAATTAAGCTTAGTTGTTCTTTTCGCAAAACATTTGAAACCAGTTGCGTTTATTTCGATTACTCGTAAAATCACATTGCAATATTTCATGTTGCTTAAAATCCTGCGCAATGATGTGTGTGACTGTGATTTCTGTTTGCTTCAAATATTTCTCTAACACTCCCCTTGTTTATGTGCTTGCTAAATTAGCACTGTTAAGCAACGAACGAACACAGCAGCACCAGGAAAAAATTGAGATTAGAACACGTTTGCTAGTGCTAATTTGCTCGTTCCATTTATAGCAGAGCTAATTTAGCAAGCACATAACTACAACCACTGTAACATTCTGAACGCTATTCATTTCCTAGATTTGCCAATGGCCCGGTTCTGAAAACTTTTGAGTAACAGACTTGTTTTGTTTGTTGTCATTCAAAAGTTGCAATATAGTTGTCGAAGTTATTCTGTTTTGGTTTAGAGGGATACATGAATCATTCCACAGAAATATATGTTCGCCACGTGAGCCATTCAGTATAATTTTTGTCAATAACTTTTTAAGAACTGATACTAAATCATTCCCTGAACGGCCACTAAGTGCTTCTGTCCACACGGCGCAATATGTTATGTTTTTTTGAATTTGGTAAAATAATGTAGCAGTTAGATTATACGTTCAATTTTCGTTTATACTAAAACATCGAAGCAAACACGTTTGGTAAATTGAAGACATTCTGAAATTCGCATCACATAACAATAATATTGCGGCCAATGTTCGTTCCATCAATTTTTCTTTCACTTTTTAGTAAAATTTTAACGAAGTATATGCATCTTAAATACTACAAATATATCAGTGTTCAAGTACATATTCAACAGACCAAACAATGTGAAGATGAGTTCGATTCTTTATCTTTAACCCATTGTTCAACGCCAAGGGTTATTGATAATGTTCTATGGGCAAAAGAATAATAATCAATTTCTGCGGGATTATCCTGAATATAAATAAAATGTTCACAATACATTTCAAAATTTAAAAAAATTACTGAGGAGGTATATTAACCAACTGCCATTCCCGTTTGAATTTAATTCGAGTCCCAACTTGCTTAATAGCAGGAAATAATAAATCTAAATGATGTGCGTTCATTGATGTCAAAATATCGATGTCTATTTTACATTGTATATGTTATGAAAAATTCTTTTATATGCACTCACGTTATTTTTTTTATAGATACCTCTTCCCTTTAAAATATTGGTAATATTCCTCAAAATTCTATTAATCGAATTAAGTCCATTAAGTCGAACAAATCCTTTGTAACTATTTTCACTGATTGTACTTCCCCTGCTTCCTTTATTATACCTAAATTAAAAACAACACTTTCCACACTCATCTTTCACCTTACACAAATAACTTCATAGTTAAGTGCGCATATTCTTAACTACTTATAAAGTTAGTCGCAAGATCTGTGCATCGAAGATAATTTTTCAGCGCTATTCCGTCATTACGTCCGATTTGTAAATTGAAGTTCTACTTTGAAATGCATCCAATTAAATAGTAGCAAACTGATTGATACATATAGTAGCTTTACTTCATTGTCCGGGTATACAAGTATTTTTATTAATTTTACGATATTTTCCTTAAGATTTCGAACAACGTGCTAATATTACATTTTGTTTTAGTTGGAAGAAAGTGCCAAAGAAGCTCATAAATAGTTAAAATCAGTATATAGAGATAATGAACTGACTCTGAAGACTGTCTATAAATGATTTGAGCGATTTAAAAGCAAAAATGAGTGGGTTGAAGACGAGTAATGGTCGGGACGTCCTTGGACTTCAGAAACACACGAAAACATGCAAAAACTGGCCAAACGGATTCGTTGAAACAGGCGATTGACGATTTGAGAGCTTGGAGTAGAACTGAACATCTCGCCTGATAAGCCAGAAAACTGGTTCATTGGCTTCCTCTTTCATCACAACAACGGTCCGTGCCACACCTCGCTCTCGATACGCGAGTTCTTTGAAAAAAATAATAAATCCTGTCCAAAATAAAAACTGCACTAGAAGAAAAATTTCTGACACCACTTTCAACATTTAGAGGGTCACGACAGAGCAGCTGAAGCCCGTTCCGAAAGAACCCTTTCAGAAATGCTTCCAATCATGGAATCAACGTTGGGATAAGTGCATCGCTAGCCAAGGAGAGTACCTACTTTCAAAGAAAATAATTCGAATTTGATGTAAACTGATTACTTTTTTTGTAATAAAACCATTCACCGTATTTTTTTATCACACCTCGTAATATAAGTAATTAGTTTCTTTCTTATTTCCACTTTAACTATTTAACAAAATTTTAATTCACCCCCCCCCCCCCCTAGAGCAAATGTCTGGATCCGCCCTTGGCAGGAAGTTACAACTAATAGCCGTTTTACACGAGCAACAGCTGTCACACGACTGCAGTCACATTTCAATAATTCATTTTTATTTAACACATATTAAAGTAAAAAAAAAACAATTGATATTCATACAAAATGGCGGCGACAGAACCCATCTTGAAAAACGTGTTTTTTAAAAATAGCGTCACGTAAGAACAGTTTTCTCGTAAAGTATAAGACCTGGAACAAGCAACTAAAAAAAAATTATAATTATTAGCTATGGGAGTACGTAACGGGATTTTTATTCAAATTTTGAAAAAATGATGTACTTTTGAAGAAATATTTATGTCGATTTTTTGCCCAAAAATAAACAGTAAATGTTTTATAAAACAAAAAAGTTTGCATGAAATCGAAAAACGACTGCGTACTCCCACAGACATGTAGTATTGAAACTATTATCAAAACTTCAAATCAATCCATGCAAAGGTGTTTGAGTAATCCGTTCTCCCAGTTTGGAAAAAGTGGTTTCGAGAAAAACGCGTTTAAAGCTGTACGAGCACTTGAATCCTGGAAATTATGCACAAATTGTACAGATCTAAAAATGTTACATCCGATATGACCTAAAAGTGATTTTGTGAATTTCACAAGTTTCATATTATTCATGTCAAATAGGCAACAGGTGTGACATGGCCATTACCAATCTTCTTGAAATTTTACATACTTGGAGGGTTAGTGAAAACAAAAATAAGAATTAAAAATGTTCCTTCTACAGTGGGTATTATGACAATAATTATATTATAAAAATTTCACAAAAATGCTGTCCTGGTCTTCTTTAATAATTTATATGTAGTTTTCTATTCCTGATAGGACTAATTTGGAAGATATGATTTCAAGCTATCTAAGAAAAATAGAATCTTAAAAATATATGCGAAAAAGACATCAAAGATAAGGATTTTATCTTTTATCCTTGAATATCCTGGAAGACATACTTTTGATTTTGTTCACTTTTCTATATTATATACCTTATATTATCCACTAAAACATATTAAAATTTCAAATTGGGATCTTAACGGGATCAAGGATCGTCAGCAGACGATGCAGATGATAATTTCGAATTGTCACTTTACATTTCCATTTTTATTTTGATTTGTCACCGGTCATCGCTGAATATATAAAAAAATTATATTTCTAGCGACTACCAGTTGGCGCTGTTATCAGGGTAATATGGAATAATCTGAAATTACTCCCTCGCTTTACGGGGTATTTTTCAGAATACTCAGGGTATTTGATGACACACTCGGAGTAAAAGCAGGATAATTTAAATATCCAGATAAATTTAACCTATGTGTATCACAGGTATTAGATGCAATATTACATTTCGAAACAAAGTATTGTAATACTACCGTAGAATATATAACTAAAATAAGCGGAATAATCCCAAAAAATTGCTGCATTTCCGACTTGTGGTGAAATTCTGTTGTATTCATTATGCTTATGGAAGAAGTAAATCTGAAATATTTTTGAAAGGAGGGTTTGGCGTAATTTTGTAAAGTAAAAGAAAATTGTGAATTACTTTTGATACATTGAACAACAAAAAAAAGTTGAGAACAGAAAAACGTAAACAAAAAAATATTTTGAACATTTATCTTGATATTTTTGTTTTTCTTCCCTTTTATCACTTCTTTTGCACGTATTTGCGTAAAAAACGCCTTCACGGGATTATTTCGGCTATTATTGCAACAGCACTTCACACCATAATTCATTGCTGAAATATTCTCCTGGCTTAATAATTAAATTATCATTTCGAATGTTGTTATTTAAAATTAACAAATTAACGGAACAATTTCACTCTTTTTAATTAAATAGCACACAAAATCCAAAAACACGAATCTGACGTTTAATTCGAATTAACACAGGGAGTGTATCTTTTTTCCGCTCCATAGATCGAACAGATTTTCTAGAACGCTCAGAGCACTCTGGAAAATATACAAATCCGGAGTGCTCTAAGTGTTCTGGTAGTTTTTTTTATATTGGCAACACGTATGATTTGTGAAATATCTATTGATAAAAATATTAAAATAAATCGATGTGAATGAACTAAATTAAATATCTCTTACAATTAGAAACATAAATAAATCTTCTAAAAATTAGAAATACAATTTTACATTTACATTTAGTGTTCCATATAGCTATCAAAATAGCTTCATTTCGCGGGAAACGTGAAGCTACATTGCGAGAGACTTTAACTTCAGGAGACCACTTTCTCGATCTCTGGACACCCGGAGACCCAGCATACACTTTGGAGATGTAAAAAAATCTCTAAAGATACAAAATTACTAGAAATTATTTTGTTCTCCGGCTCCGGTCTCCAATCGTGTGTTTCAAATCAATCGGGTTTCCATGCTCGGTCTCTAGTCTTCGAAGTTTGCTCATTTATCGTCTCTAGATTTCCGGAGACTATCGTGTATTCTGCTGTAAGTTAACTGTGGAGTGAGGTAAGGTTTTTTTTAATTTTTATTTAATTTATCATGCGGTAATTCCATCGAAATTCGAACAAAATTTACACTTTCCCAACGTTCTTCTTTTGCTGAAAGTTAAGTTTTTTTGTCGTTCTATGAATACTGCCTGAATTATACTAAATTTAAACTAACGTTGAAACCCTTAAAATTTTCCAATTTTTGGTATGTGTAGTTAAGTTACTACTTACTACACATACCTGAAAGTTATATTAAAGAAATGATAATTTTGAATCCAAACACCTATCACAGAGGCACGGTCTTTAAATTATTTCAGAGAAGTAAAAAAAGTAAAAAAGCTGGAATTGGTCTAATTGTAAGAATGCCCATATGATTTTTCGTATGGTCACGTAACTGTACAAGTTTGAATTTTAAAGTGGTTTTTCGCATATGAGCCGTTTATTTTGAAAGTGGTACAAGTCCATTTGGGTATAGTATTTCTATTTCCTTCAGAATTTTTTACTCATAATTGGTTAATAAATTTACACCTTTTAACTTCAACACACAAAATTTCACTGTTAGATCCAATAAATATTTTTAAATTATATTTTCAAATGAATTTAAACTAAAATATTTCTATATTTTGTCGTAAAAACAATGGACTTGCACCACTTTCAAAATAAACGGCCCATATATTTCTAGAACGGTTCGTGAAAGTATAAATGATGATTACCAATTTCATAGGATTTAATATTCTGAAGAACTTTTCAGTGCAATTAAAACGTCTAGGACTGATCGTTTTCACAGTATACGTACAAATCTTAAATTTTTATATGGCAACACTAAGAATCCGTTACCCAATTTAGTCCATTGTTGAAATTATATTTACTATTTTCATGAAAATACTGTGTACAAAATGTCAGTTCTCTACGTTGGCGCGCTAGTTACGTTTGTTAATAAATGGTTTAATAAAAAAAAACTTTTACTTTTAAAATTTTCATTTTATTGAACTAAAACGTTTTAAACAAACAGCGAACGGAAAAAGACTGAACTCTGCTAACAATACAATTATTTTTTAGCTTTCTGAAATAAGACCTTATTTTATTTCCAGACATTACAAGTAATTATGCTACGCATGTAACTCGCTCTCAGGCAGTGTGCAAATATACAGTAAAAAACGAAATTTGTGTATGGCAACCCTAGGAAAGTGTTACCCGATTTGTCCCATTTTCGAACTTAAATTTACTTTTTTTTTAAAGCCCGTGTGCATATTTTCAGCTCTTTAAATATACGCGTTCCCAAGCTATCGTGCGGACGGACTCGCGGACGGCCGGCAGGGGCGGATTTCCCTATAGGCCGAGTAGGCTCGGGCCTAGGGCGGCAGATTTAGGGGGCGGCAAAATGTTTGAATGATTTTTGATTTTTTCTTGTAGTTGTGGGTATTTCATTACATTTTTATACTTTTTCGTTTTTTTAAATAAAATAATTCGTTGGAAAGTGTTATTTTTAATTCTACTCCATTTTTTTCAAATCTACTCCGATTTATGAGGCAGCCTACTCCGCTAATTCTAGCCTGGGGTCCTTTCACTGGATATAGATCATTCAATTTTTCGTGTTTTACAGGGAGTAGGGGGGCGGCAATCTTCCATAGGCCTAGGGCGGCCAAGTGATCAAATCCGCCCCTGACGGCCGGGCAGATGAATAGACAGAAGTCTCAAGTTGGGATAGTAATGGCATTAAAGAAGAGAAATTTTTTCGTCAATAGGGGGCTGGTAATTTTTGAAAAAAAAAATCTCACTTTGTTGTGTTGTCCTTTATCCCGTAACATTTCTGCATACATTTTTTTAAAACGTTTTCACTTTCTTTCTAATAATGTTTTTTTGACAATTAACACAGATTTCTGGAGACCAAATATAAATTTCGTGTATACACTTCAAGAAGTGTCTCTAGAGACTTTTTTTATAGTCTTCAGAACCTAATTTTTTGATCTGAGACAAGAGTGGCTTGCCATGTAAACATTTTGGAGATTTTAGATTCTGTAAACCAGAGACTAAAGAGCAAAGGCCTCTCACCGTGTATCATATTTAAACAATGTATAAAAATCAACACAATTAAAATATTTAAAATTAAATTTTGTTTTGATTAGTGACGAAGCCGTTTATTTGTTCAGTGAGTTTCTTTCTTTCATCCAGAGTTGAGAAATTGTTAAAACACTCTATCTTCATTGTCATTATGAGCATTTAAACATACTGTGCAATCTTCAATACCTCAAATGCGCAAATGAGCATACGATGTTTGAAAAAATTAAGCCAATGTTGACTTGCCGATGAAAGCTTGTCTTATCGTTAAGATTTTGACTGAAATTTTGTAAATTCATCCACTCATCTATCAATTTTGTGTCATCAATTTCCATGTTTTTGTTTCGTAAAAAAAAACTGATTTTTAATTGCACTCCATCCTGTAAAACTGATTAAATTAAAAATGAGTTTTACTTTTTATTAAATTATACGCATCCTTTATATTACATACTTTTTGTTTTTGTTGTTGTTTTTTTGTAAATTTTTATGTCTTTTTATCTCTCGTGAAGTGTCGCCAACTTGGGTTATATCCCATATTTGTACGCTGGCATTTACAATTATTTTACTTACGTGAACTGACGCACTGGAGTATCGTGATTTTACATTGAATGGTGGGGGGAGGGGCGTGATACATAAGACAAACATAGGTACACAAGGCAAGATACAGAAGCAATTGTCATACTACTAGCTTCGTTACTGAGCTAAGACTGGCTGGGACCAGAAGATAGAACTTGAGTGAGAGTCGAGTCGGGTTGACTGGCGGCATTATCAACTACACTGTACATACACAAAAAATTAAATTTTTATTTAATTGGTTTCCAAAATTTTAAATTCTGGACAGTATAGAAAACCCCGCCTGGACTCTCCCCGGACGCCCTCAAAACTAAGACAAATCCGGGGAAACCCGGACGGATGGCCGCCCTATTTCCACCCCCATTTTGCCTAAAAACCGACTTTCCCTTCACCGATAAGATGTTTGCAAGATTTTTCACTTCCCCTACCCAATTCGCCTCCACGCTCCATAAAACCACGTATTTTCCGTCAAATGCAGATATTTCTATATCCTCATGTTCGTGTATGTGTCTGCTACCCCTAAAATGAGTAATGCGATTGTTGAATTAAGTCTGAGTCGTCAGAGCTCAATTCATTAGGAGTCGGCATTTAAATAATGCGAAAATGGAAGAAAGTACATTTTTTTAACGTAGTGGTATGAGTTTAAAATGTAAAAGACTGAATTTTTTATGCCATTTTTATTTTATGAGAAAGTATTTTAAGCGATTATATTTCAAATAAATGAAATATATGTAAGTTAATTTCGTAATAACCACATTAATTTTAGTGGCCGCGAAATGGATCAATGATTATTATCATGAGCCAGTTCGCGTGTACTGGTGTCCGCAAATTAGAGCTACATTTATTACCTTGCCCAAAATTGCGACCTACAAGCAGCTCTTCATTAATTAGTCTGATTTAATGCATTGCATACTAGAAAATATGGAAGGATATACTGCTACAACACTAAATGAAGTATTGTCCGACATTCGACAAGGAAAATTTTCTATTAGAGCAGCTAGCATCAAATTAAATATTCTAAAAAACATCACTACACGATAAATTGTCTGAAGGCGTAGAAAAGTTTGGACCATAAAGTATTTTAACAGAAACCGAAGAAAAATACTAGTAAGTGGTGTGAGTCGTTAGCCAAATGTGGGTTTCCATTAAGCACAGTTAAAAAAAGTCGGACTCGAGCACAAAGAGTTCCGTAGCATCGTACAAGATTTAACACTATGCACTTTTTATTTTATTATAATTTTTTCATTTTCATTATTTGTTCTTATGGCAGCTATAGTATTACTCACTCTTTGAAAATGTCATTTGTCTACCTATTACGGTTCAAGAGATACAGCGATTGTTAAGGTCGAGCGAAAAACGGAACCCAAAGAAAGAGCAAGGTGCTGACACGAATACATCCTTCAAAAATGGGCGACCAGGGCGAAAATGGTATGACCTTTTCCTGAAATGCAATCCGGAGCTAGCACATCGAATTCCCGAAGGCCTAACCAGGGATACGTTTTCTGAAGAAGTTATTCTAAAATAGTTAGATGAGCTTGCAAAATTATATATAAGAGATGAATGCAGGAGACATATTTGAAGAAATATGTAGTTGTTTTTCCTAATAAGTGGTTAAGTGATGACCTTCTTTTCAAGAGGATAGATACGAATTTTAGGCGGATGGAGGTCAACGCAATCACTTTAAACAACCGAGGATATTGTTATGATCGTTATTCAATGATCTAATCATTCAATCTCGTTTTACACAAGTGACATTTCCTCGTAGTAGAGTGTCAAAGGAATAGGCGAAATCAAGGTAGGCTGTTAACGGTAAAATTATGGATGGAATTGAAAGTAAGGGAAAGCATATCATTAATGAAAATTAAGAGGAAAGATGGAGAGATAATAGAGCCCTGGGGCATACCGGCATTTATACGGTGAGCTTCAAATGTAACAGCGTCTAGGCGACCAGATCAAAAACTTTCAATCCATAATAAAAGTGGAGTGGAGAGACCAAGAGCTTCATTCAAGTTTGGCTAAAAAGTATGTTGAGCTACATATAGCTTTAAGAGGAGGTTACCGTTCATGAAGATGGAAAATTCGATTTTTTTTTTTTTACATAATTATCATCCTTAAAGTGTTAAGAATGTATGGGTAAATGGATATTTTCATATCTAAAGTATCTTAAAATGCACAGCCTGCTGGTAGCGGAACTGTCCGCCGGCTAGAAATCAAGTAGCTGAGGCGCTTGAAGTGCGCTTTCTGGGGAGACCTTCTCTCCCTGCCTGAGATACCCTCATAAATTTCGGGAAACTGATAACCTTCAGATTCAGCACAATCAGTTCTTGGAGGAAGAAGAAGGGTCTCTGTATGATACTGGAATAGCTGAACTAAGCTGTCAAAGATTTTTTATAACTTACTTTTATTACTCCTCTTAAGAGGAGTCAGTACGAATATTTGCAAGTTTCATACATTTTTCAATGCAAATTTCTGGCAAACTATTTGTAGCAGAATAATGATTTATATCTTAAATTAAAGGTAATGACGAAGTCGAGTAAATAACGTCGGCAAAAATTAAAAAAAAACTGTATTACAATGGAAACTTGTAAACTTGTGGGTAGGTATTCTAATTTCTTCAAATTGTGATTGTTTTAGAAAGATAAGGCCTAGATCTAGCAAATAACGTCGAGTTTTTTCATTTTTAGTAGCTCTTTTTATAATTATTTGACATTTCACCGATTAGAAATTGCAATATTTATTTGAAAGCTGTTTAAATATAAAGCGAAATAGCATATTTAACAATTATGAGCAAAAAAAATTTAGGAGAGTTAATTCTCGTTAAAAATTTTCAATTTATGTGAACTGCAAATTTTCATTTTTAATCTTAAATTGTATGGTTTTGTCGGATGTTGGGTTTATGTCTTTTGCGGTAGATGTCTCTAATGTGCTCTGCAGTTTAGGTTTAGGCTAATTTTATATGAATTTTCTCACTTTTAGGACACAAACCTACGTATAGTAAATTTTATTACCTACAGGTTCGCTGGTATCTAAATTGAAACTTTTTCTGAGTACTGACTCCTCTTAATTACATACGCACTGTCACTCTTTGCATTCCATGAACTGAATTTACTGGAGTAAGTCGAAATTTCACTGTGGACTCGAATTTTATCGGCGATTTGCATTAACCTCCTGCTAATCTTTTTACTGGTACATTTTACTACTTGCAATTTTAATACAATTTGAATGAAGTTTGTACCTCAACATATACTTAATCATATTTAAAACATTTCTGATGTGAGAAACAATATCTTTCGAGTCCATTTTTTTGTTAAAATGTGCAATTTTCTTAAATACGGAAACCAAAAAATGCAAAATCTAATTTGGTTGTGGCGATTAGTGTTAACCGCTTAGGCGTTATTACCCTAAATGTACGATTTGTACCCATACAAATAAATTTAGCTAAGCTTTCAAATTTTGTTTGCTTATCCAACTATTAAAAGAAGTAAGTCTTGCATAAATGTTTACCTCCGCCCCCACACTCAATTCATCAACAATACGACGTCAAACAGAATTTGTTCGGACCGTCTACAGCCAACAATAATGTACACAAATTCTGACGAAATATGGTCGATTTCAATTCTAAGCTATTTTCGGGTTTTTTGATCGGGGGAAGATACATGAAGAATGTGGTGATTTCGTGACGTCGGGCCATAACATAAATAAAATGAAAACGTAAGAAAGTAGCCTGTGTTTTCACTGACGATCGGAGATCCTCAACAAATCACCACATTCTTCATGTATCTTCCCCCGATCAAAAAACCCGAAAATAGCTAATCAACTCCAAGGTGAAATAGGAGGTCAAGTAAAATTTACTGCACCCACACACAATCATCACCTAGTATCACACCACATACACATCAACACCTTTTGCAGTCAAGAGTTACATCACACTCACCCACACCAACACATTCTTCAGACAAATCATAAACGCACTACACACGATTACCAACAACACAAATACAACAAAAAATAGAACAGCTGGATATAAAAACAATATACACACTCCACCAACCTTAAATCAACACGCTCTTCTGAACACACACAACAACACAACATGCATCCAAGGCGGCTTTTTCACTGGAGTAATATCCAAACAATGCACAACAACAGATATCGCACACAAAACCACAGAACCACAAACACAACAACACCAAGCTTCTTACAAAGAATGGAACAGAAATATGGAACAAATACAAAACTCACCATATCAAGGTACATAACTTTAAACACAGTTCTTGCCAAAAAAATATCCCACCGAATATTTTTACTTCGCTGTAAAAGCTTACACCTAATACCCAAACATATCAAAGACAGATGCAAAAATATCCCATGCCATGTAGATGATCATTTCCTCCGTAAAAGGCTAGACAACCTCAAATCAAAAACAGAAATTTCCTTGCTAAATATTGAAATCAAGGACTGCCACATTAAAGTTAATAACTTAAACAAACTACTAACAAAACAAAAACAATTAATAATCAACCAAATACCAAATCATATTTCCCAATCATTTTTACTCTCACAGCATAACAGTTTTAATAGAATTACAAACAGATCAAACCAAAGACTAAAACACAAGATCGATATCTTAATCGACGCACAATTAACAACAACCGAATTTCTATTTGATGACAATTGCGTAAAAAACCTGACAAATGTTGTTATACCCACAGAAGCAACTATCACGTTAGGACTAGGTCCCAAATTCAACATGCCCACCACACTGAACAATAACAATATTATTGAATTAATTTCAGCCTATGAAAACACAATTAACACCATCCAAGATATAGACAACAGGCAAATGGTTCGAAGAAACATTGCTAATTCTATAACACACCACCTTAATGATAACTCCAATAGCAATATCAATAAATTTCTTTCACACTGTCACAAAAGCACAGCAAGATTCCTAAAAGAAAACCCCGACCTATACGTTGTTAATTCTGATAAAGGTAATAAAACGGTCATTATGAAAAAAGAATGCTATCAATCAAAAATGACGCACTTGGTCGAGGACACAAACACATACACGTTTTTAGACAACGACCCTACGCCCGCACTTCAAAAAAAAACAACAGATTAGTACAAAGTTTGACAGATAAAAAATACATCAACAAATTTCAACGATATTTCCTACGCACAGACACGGCCACATGCCCCAGACTATATGGCCTACCCAAAATTCACAAAGCTGACATCCCCATGAGACCTGTTGTGTCCATGATTAATAATCCCAACAAATCAATACTGACAACCCCATCAACATAAAAGATTCCAACAGTTTAAAGGATTCGCTGGATAACCTACAGATAGCAACCGATGATGTCCCCATCTCATTAGACGTGGTATCTCTATATACCAATGTAGATACAAAACTAGCGCTCCAAATTATTGATAAAAAGTGGCATTTGATAGAAAACATTACTCTTATTGATAAAAACCTGTTCATAGAAATTATTAAATATTGTGTCATTGACTGTAATTATTTCTCATACAACAACAAAATATACCAGCAAAAATGTGGACTGGCAATGGGCAACCCTTTATCGGGAATACTAGCAGATTTCGCACTTGATCACATAATTAACGAGGCTCTCAACAACACTACCCACAAACCCACTTTCATCAAGAAATATGTGGATGACATCATCTGTGCAATCCCGAAACAACATATAAATGAATTACTACACACTTTCAACAGCACTCATAACCATTTCAAATTCACCCTAGAAACAGAAAAGGACAACCAAATACCATTTCTAGACATGCTTCTCATCAGAACTAGAGACCGCAAAATCATCACGGATTGGTATTGTAAACCTTGCAGCTCAAACCGCATGATCAATTATTATTCCAACCACCCACCATCAACAATAATTAACACAGCACAGACATTTGCCAACAGAGTACTCAATCTAAGCCACAAAAAATTCCACACTAAAAACAGGACAGTCATCGCTGACATTCTTACAAAAAATAATTATCCACCACACATAACGCAAAAAATCATCAATAAAGCTACAAAAAAGTTCAAATACAACACAACATCTAACAATCAAATAACAACACCAACAATAGAACTAGACAATTCCAACCCTAAGAGGTTCACCTCCATCCCATACATTAGGCCAATATCACATGAAATAAGACGACATATACAGTCCACCGATGAACAGCTCAATATCACGTTCAAACCCACTAACCAACTCATTAAATTATATACCAAAACCAAAGATATTATATCAACACAAGAAAAAGATAATTTAGTGTATAGGGTTCAATGTGACAATTGCCAAAAATCATACATCGGCCAAACGTCAAAAAAATTAAAAACCCGACTATCTCAACATAAAAAATATATAGAGAAGCAGGCACCCAGTTCAGCGCTGGCAACACACTCTCTAGAAACAGGGCACATCTTCAACTTTGATCGGGCTACCATCATCGACAGAGAAGACAACAAACGAAAAAGAGAAACAAAAGAAGCATGCCACATATACATCAACAGAAAACAACTAGTTAATATCAGACTGGACACAGAAATTATACACAAAGGTTATTACACAATACTGAATAGAATAAATAAACACACACATGCACACAACGAAAGAGCAACAGACCAATTAATCTACAACAACACTATACACAGAGTCCAACAACCACAAATCCTAGCAAACACTACGCCGCATCCAACATAGCTGTCAAAAATAGTTCCGTGACATTATCATCACCTCACTCGTCAAACCTTTGCAGTCTTTAATTTAATTCCTTTCCGTATCGTATTCTGTGTTAATATTTATTAATGTATCTTATTTAATTCAGTGTAACTTCCGCGTTTTCTATGTTTAATTTATTATCGTTGTGTTTTACCCATTCAGTTGCTCTCCAGATTATTTATTACGTCCCTTCAGTTTTACTTTCATAAATTAACCATCGCATATTGATTTAATAAGGTATAAATATGTTTTTTCCTTTTATATTCTCTGTTTTCCGCATATTTCTGTAAACCAAATTATAATTAATTAATGTACATATTGTAATTTTTTACAGCCCTCAGAAAAGGACTCACAGCAAGAGTCGAAACATCGGGCCATAACATAAATAAAATGAAAACGTAAGAAAGTAGCCTGTGTTTTCACTGACGATCGGAGATCCCCAACAAATCACCACATTCTTCAATTCTAAGAAAAAATTCAATTTTTGCCTAAAAAATTTTTTGGTTCGTACCCATGATATATTTAGCCGAGATCAGTGAATTATTGAGGTTTGCTATGAGCTCTCCTCATACTTCACTTTCTTAGTACTACTGTCGATATCTGGGTATTTCTTGTCTGTGATTAAACTTTATATGCGACTTTCCTGGGAACAAAAATTTTCAGTGCGCGGGGCGCTCTACATCTTCAACGGATGAACCGATTCACATGAATCTCTGCACAATTGAAAGGAAATTCAATTTGCGGGGCCATCAGGAAGCGATTTTTGTCAAAAATTTATTTAGAAATAGTTTTTTCGTTCGTTGAAGCAAATAATATGTTTTTTTTTCACACGGCTGGCATTTTGTTATTCATGAGATTTTTTGAAAAGAAAACCAGTAAGACCGCCCAAACTTTATCTAGTTTCATCATTTTCAACTCTATTGTTTTGGATGAACTAGCATAGCTGTGGAGCGCCCCGCAAAGACCAAAACACGCCGTACACGGTTTTGTTTGATGCAAGCTGGAGCCGCCATTTTGGGTATTTTTTTTATAAATAAGACTGGAATTTACTCTTCATTGATAGAAGCATAAAATACAATAAAGCCCAATTCCAAAGGTACATATTTATTTTATGTAAAAAGAAATCTCCAAAGTTCATGCATTTTTAGTGCCTCTCGACGGTATACTCCCCTTAAAGCAAAGATTTTCTTTATATCCGCAAACACTGATATTTTCAATTATTATTCAGATAAATGTTTTGAGTGTTTAATTTGAATTAAAAGATAAATATTCAACTTACATTAACTGACATTAACTAAATTCCACTAAAAACTCTTCTTGTAAGGATGGTATTTCCTTAAATGGACGCGAATTGGTGTGTTTCCCCTATATGTTCTAAGAATACTACCAAACTGTAAAAAAAAAATAATTGCTTTGAGATAGATAGGTATATAGAAGTCCTACTATATTCAGAACATTCATTCAAGCATCTTAAATTCCAAAATATGAAATCTTCAATCTATTTACCACACTTAAATTTTTTTTTTCCTTTATCCTGACAGCTCTCTTTATTGAGTGACATCTGTGTATGTATATGTAGATATCACTGTAGCCAGACATTTGAGAATTTAATTCAAAGTTGTAAAATTCTCTCACAGTCCCTCAGGTTTTACAAAGTTTCAAAGAATTTCAACATCAAAGCAAAACAAGTAAGAAGAATATTGCAATGAAATTCAACTTAAATGGGAAATAAATTGAAATCCTCGAGCATTTCAAAATGCTTCCATGATTCCCAGTTAAGGGCAAATTAATGCTTAATGCAACGTGTAAAATATGCCTGAAATATTTCTGTTCCATCCCCATCCAAGGGGAAGAATTACTTATGTAAGTCGCACTTTGATGTTGCCAAATTTTTGAATGTTAATTTTTTATTTTTATTTTTTTTTTTTTTTTTACTTCAAATGTCTAGAAAAATACTGGACAACATATCATCACCATTTCTGGTTTATATGTGCACACGTTAATGTTATCAGGTTAAAATTGAAATTATAAACTCAAAGCAATACTTGAAGCAATAACAACAACAATCTGGCAACCTATACTAAATACAAAATGCAAACAACTCACCCAGCCCTATTTCCGACATTCTGTCATGATTTACGATACATCCCTAAAGCAGTAAGCAGGGGACAACAATTAAACAAATCTTTTAAACTTTTTGTTTTTCTTTGTATAGTAAAAAAAAAAATTCTGAAATTAATTGTTTAATTATGACCATCCCTATCCCTAATTTCGGCAATCTTCAAAATGATGGGAATTAGTGAGCGCAAATGATTTATTGCCAGTTTAATGTTTCAACGGGACGAGGTCGGACCCATCATAAGCCAAATGGATCATCGCGGCTTGGAAGACAAATTACTTTTGCAATTGAAATTTCAGGTAAGATAATTTAGCGGAAGACTTTGATGGGTTTTGAATATTATAGCTGGCCGTGAAGCTTTAATCCAGTAAAAATTTAAAGATACTTTTGAGCAATTTTTAAAGATATAAGATATGTTTTATGTTTGTATATTATGTTAACCGATATACAACAGTATTTTTATGAATATTGCTTAAATATTTATTTTCTGTAAACAAATACCACACAAAATTGAATAAATCATATTCTTGTACTTAATTTTATCAGTAGATATGTGTTGGAGATCATTCTGGTAGGCATCTTAAGTTTACAGGAGCAATTATCACATAGCCAAGTAAATATTTGAACCATTAAAAAACATACAACGCATAGCAACAAAGTTGTAGAGAAATTAGTTCAGGCAAAAATAGTCTTCTGTGACTAACTGACATAAAAGTCATATTGTCACCTATCTGATCGTTCTCCTCCTTTCTAGTCTTCTTAAGAAACAAGGCTTCTCCATCGGAAGTAGAATATAGAAACCGGTATTTTATCCTTTCCTATTTTATAGACTGGTAAATAGCAAGATATATAGAATACAAGGTATTCCCATTACGAACCGTGTTCCCCTATTAAGTGCCGTGAAATGTTTAGGAAAGTACGGTACAGAGAGCACAATACTCTCTCTTTTCTCTCTGTCTTTCCTATAAAAATTTATATACGTCAGTCATAGAAATACGTCACAGGCTATCAGCTGTAATGTGTCAAAATTTTAATGGGAATACTTGTCTTCTATATACCTTGGGTAAATAGAAGCTTTCGTTCCAAGATATTCATTGCGAGATGGTACGAACAGATATAGTTTGTAATGCCAATGAATTATAAGGATCACGTCAATAATGTATCGGCTTTATTCTATAATCAAAATCATAATCAACTGTGTTATTTCGGTGATTTTAACCTAAGTAGTGTAAAATGGAAGTTGAACGATGATGAAGGAATGTTAATTCCAACTAATGTAATATCTGAACGTGACCGATTTGTGATTGACAACCTGATAGGCTTAGATATAGTTCAGGTAAATGATGTATGTAATGATTCTGGTAAATTCTTAGACTTGATTTTTTTAAGCAATGATATAATATATCGAATTGATGTAGTTGACTTTCCCCTCTCAACTTGTGATTCTATCATAAAGCGATTAAATTAAATTTGACATTCTATGATTTTGCTAGACAGCTTGATGATCATTCTAGTTTTTCATTTAACTTTAATCGTGCTGACTATGACAATTTAAACACTTTCTTTTCTAATATTAACTGGTCTTTTTTTATGTACATACATTGATTTGCAGCAAGCCTACAGCAAAAGTTCTTGAAGTGGTTCATGACGGTATATCTAAATTCATTCCTATCAAACGTAAGCGTAAGTACCCGAAGTGGTTTCAAATTGAAGAATGCTAAACTCAAGGCACATAAGCTATACAAATCTACTAATGATCCAAATAACTTAGAAAATTTTAAGCGATTGAGGAAAGAATATGAATTCTTACATAGATTCTTGTACAGACAATACTTGTGGTCAGTTGAGTATAGCATAAGATAGAACAGCAATGCTTTTTGGTCTTATATTAATAATATGCGTCAATCCTCAGGTTTCCTTAAGGTTTTAGAGTATAATAGTATTAAATCCCACGATTTCCAAACTGGATGTGATCTATTTGCCGAGTTTTTTCAGACCGTCTATGGTACCCATGCTGATTATTGCATCACTACTTGTTGTCAAATGCCAGATACCTCTCCGTTGGACATCGGCTTCTTATCGGTTGAATGTGATGATGTCTATCAGGCATTATGTAATCTTAATTTAAGTACTGAACAAGATACTAATTACGTATGTCCCTCGTTTTTAAAACACTGCGCAACATCGTTATCATCTCCTTTAACTGAAATTTTTAATCTATCCCTTCGGTTAGGAGTTTTTTTGGATGATTGGAAAATTTCTGTTATTACACCAATTTTTAAATCCGGGTTAAAACATGATATAAGGAATTATCGTGGAGTGTCTGTGATGAATAATGTTCCGAAATTATTAGATTCTATAGTGAATACTAAAATTAGCTTTATTGTAAAGGAGTTAATAGTCTCCCAGGAGCATGGTTTTTGCTCTAGTGAGTCCTGTTCCACAAATTTGGGAATATTTTCCAATTTTGCGATTAGTTCTATTGAAGAAGGTGCCCAGGTGGATGTGGTCTATACTAATTTTGCTAAGGCATTCGATAGGGTTAATATTCCGCTTCTAGTTTGTAAATTGCAATGTATTGGCTTTCATTCATCTATCTTGAAATGGGTTGAATCTTATTTAAGCAACCGTAAGCAATATGTGAAAATTGGCAATCTTGTTTCTAGAGTCATCTCCGTTACTTCTGGTGATCCTCAAGGCAGTCATTTAGGACCATTACTTTCTTTGCTCTTCATTAATGACATAGTTAGGAATTTTTACTTCGCGAATTATTTAATATTTGATGATGATCTTAAACTTTATACAAAAATCGATTCCTTGAACGATTGTTTCTCACTTCATGCTGATCTTAATCGGTTATTTACATGGTGCTCCATAAATAAATTAGAAGTAAATGTTTCCAAATGCAAAATTATGAGTCTCACTAGAAAATTCGACATATTTAGCTTTAATTACACGATCAATTATATTCTCATTCCTAGAGACGTCAAAGACCTAGGAGTAATATTGGATCAAAAACTATCTTTCGCTTCACATGTTGAACTTATTGTTTCTAAAGCATTCCGCAATCTAGGTTTCTTAAAATATAATTCCAAAGATTTTAACGATATATTCACATTTATAGTTCTGTATTATTCGCTTGTAAGATCTGTTCTGGAATACGCGTCTGTCATTTGGTGCCCCTTTTATGATGTTCACATTAATCGTATCGAATCTGTACAAAAGTCGTTTACTCGTTTTGCTTTATATAAATTAAATTATAATCGTGAGAATATGCCACGTTACCGTGTAAGATGCTTGCTTTTGGGTTTATCAACTCTTCAGTTCAGACGCGAAGTGAACTGTGCTACTTTTGTAAGAGATATTTTATCTTATAGAATTAATTCTTCTGAACTTTTGTTTTTAATCTCCTTTTATGCACTGAAGAGACCAATACGCTCACGAAATTTGCTGTACGCTCCAGAAGATGCATTTATTGATTTTGCAATGCCTAGGAAATTATTTAAATCAACTCTTTATTAGAATGCTAGACGCTTAGTTTAATTTTTGAATTATAATCATTAAGCAAATTTTATTTAGAAATAATTGTTTTGCTTATACATATGCTCATTAATACTTTTGTATTTTGTAAATTAAATGGGCTAGTCTGTAAGATAATCTTATCGCTAGACATATGAATAAATAAATAAATAGTACATCTCCCACTGAATTACTTACAGCCTCTTTTTAATTAACTGGAAATTCCGGAACAATCGATATTTCAACATTACACACAGAAATTATAGCAAAATACTCTGTTTTTGTAAATTTTACAATCGGAATTACATCAAGAATCTAAGGGTAATTGTTTGAAGGATCTACAGATGACGGAAAGTGGAAACCTCTACAGTCTCTCGGTTGCCATTTTGTAGAGAAGGTTCGACGAATATACTGACCAAACAGCCAAAATGACAAAGCACAGCCAGTAAAGCGATGTATACATAAAGCGGAAATAACATTTAGTTTCAATTTAGCCTTCCTACGGTAATAGGGCGCTGAGACGTTGGTGACCATCTCGTGACTCGTGAAAACAAAAATTAACACAATTAAAAAAAAATAAGAATGAAAAAGGCTTGAATTGGTCTAAGACCAATTCTTTGGATTGGCCTAGTTGAATGACCGGCCGTATATAATTTTGTATGGTAACCCCTCTGGGGTGGTTATTAAAGTGCCATTTATTTCTAGAGAGATTTGTCGAAAAGAAATAAAAATAATCGGCAAAGTGCGAGTCGGACTCGCGCACGAATGGTTCCGTACCATCGTACAAAATTTAACACTATGTACTTTTTATTTATTTTTTCAAATGAGAGTTGTCGCCTACTATTATTTGAAAAAATAATGCCTACTGATAATAGTAATAATAAATGAGAATAAAACGAGAAAAAAACGCCGAAAAAATCACGTTTCTTGTATGGGGGCCCCTTTAATTTTTAATTATTATTTTATTTTTATTATTTGTTGTTATAGCGGCAATAGAAATACACACTCTGTGAAAATTTCAACTGTATACCTGTTACGGTTCATGATATACAGTCTGATGACGGACGGACAGCGAAGTCTTAGTAATAGAGTTCCCGTTGTTACCCTTTGGGTATGGAACCCTAAAAATGATTATATTACCAATTTCATAGGATTTTAAATTATGAAGAACTTTTTGTTACAATATAAAAATCTAAGACTGATCGGTTTTACTGTATATGTAAAAAGCCTAAATTTTTGTATGACAACACCAAGAAAAGGCTGCCCTATTTAATTCATATTTGAACTTTTATTTGCAATTTTTATAAAAACACGGTATACAAAATTTCAGCAGTCTACATCGAGGCGTTCCCTGCCAGAGTCAAAATATACAGGGTGTTTCACTATCGGTGCATATAACTCAAGGGTTTGATAGCTAAGGTGAAAACAAGCAAAAAATTATAAGGTGAAGGGCGGATGGCGCGTCGTAGGTGAGTTTAAGAGTTTTAGTAATTACACCCTGTAACTTTCTTGATATACAACCTCAGCTAGCAAACCCTTGAGTTATGCGGACCAATTATGGAACACCCTGTAATCTCTAAAGTAATACACGCATAAAGTAAAATACACTAATTCATCTAATTGTTGGAGTCACCTGACCTATCCGAAATCTCTCCTAACTGCCGTTCTTAAAATAATTCATTCGGTGGTGGCCAGGTGTGGTATTATCAAATACCCCTCTATATTCACGTCCTGTGATGTATTTCAGACAATTTTTCCCTCAAGGATTACGCTTCTAAATTCCACTGAGGAGTGATCCCTAACTATTACAATAAAATAAATACTGTAATTTACCACATACATACATATATCTATAAGGGCAGCTAATATAGTTAAAACAAAGTACGAAGTACAATTCTGTCCTTCAGCAACATTATTGAGATTTATGTTCTCATAAAAGTCTCATAACGGGACGTTCCACGCAGTTAATCTTTAAAGAACAAACTGAATCGATTACTCAAAAATTAATTTCCAGATCACGTATTTCTGTAAAAGTTTTTAATGACCTTGTACACCGTTTCTCTTCGATGGACTAAAACATTTAAACTAAACGGAAAAATTATCTTCAGAGAAATTTAGTCCTACATACATACATACATACGCAAAAAGAGCCTTGTGAAAAAATTTCAGGTAATTTTCCATTATGACGCTGTAGCTCCCAAATATTTTCTCGTGATAATAAAAAACAAAAGAACGCTATCCTCTACTGCAATAAAATCTGATTAGCAATGAATTTAATTTACTCCTGTTATAACAGTGTAGGTTTAGGTGACTCTTATGGTTTTTAATTGGCTAACCATACATGAACAAGGAAAAAAAACAACTGAGCATGAAAATTTGCAGTATCCAAAAGTCAGGCAAAGTCATACTTCGTAAGAAATATAAAAATCCTTTCAAGTTTTATATGCAAACCAACTCAAATAGGGTCATTAAAGTGAAATGCTAAAGCTTAATACCATGGTCCTTGTTAGTAATTTATTTTGTACAAAGGACCCTAAATTCCATTCGCATTGTGGTATATATATTAGTATGTATTGTCCCGGGGAAACCACGACTATATTTTGAGTTGAATTTCAGTGTGAACAACGATGTTCTATTAATTTGAAAATATGAGTCCGACCATTAAGGACACAACTCCAGCCATAATCTACGAAACCTAAAAACGCTTTACACTACCCATTTACATGATTCTGCAATAAAATTCATATTAGGAGCGGAACTTGTAGTCAAAAAGCTCCCAGGAAGCTAAGCTGTGAACACTGTACGGGTGGTGCTTTGCCTGAAATCACTTTTTTTTACGTAGTCCTGACTAAGTTCTCTGCTCCTGTACCTATCCTGTTCGGTTTAACTACGAAAGGCAAACTGGAACGAACGTTTGGTGTAACATGCAATGTTTCTTCTGATTTTCCTGTTTTTTTTTCCTTTATTTTCAGATACGTTATAAGAGTTAGCAGAGAATGGTTGCATGAGATGTTAGGAAAACCGCTTTGCATGCTTCAGGCATTTCCTTCGTTTGCAGACATTGCGGTTTCTATACAATTCACGAAGGTCTGCAAGCACCACCATGGGATTAATGATGGTTTTTTTTTCTCTGGCAAAAATGCAGAGATTTCCGGATCTCTTACACTGCTGACCTACAAACGTATATATGTACATATACGTGATATGTAATAATTTCGTTCAAAACGTATAATGTTGAACCAAAGAGGACTATGAGATGTATAGTTATACCGGACTCCATTTAACTTCATTAGGTGAAGTTTTCACAGGATTAACTCGCTCTTTACTTTATGCAAACAGCCACTTGTAGCTGAACAGCACTGACCAACATTTATTTTAGTGGAACTTTTCTTTCTGAAATATTTAAGAGTTTTGTAAGTAATTTCATACGCGGGTTATATACAAGAAATCACATGACTACAGTGCAGCGCTACGAGTGTCTAAATTTACATATCTCCCACCAGTTTACCCGCGTGAGTCAGAAAAGTCCGTTTTGGGATTTATTTTGCTTACGAAATTTAGAATTAGGGTAGGTACTTATGTATCTCATGTGCAGTAATAAAATAGTTAATTTTTATACCCTGAACCTTTTAAGACTATAAACGGCGACGGCATACTTGCAGACCTACTGTAGAAATCATCGCTGGAACCCACTAAAACTACTTCTCCCTGATATGGATAAGGCTAGTTTATGCATGTATCCCCAACTCTTGGAGATTAACAAAAATCATTTTTATACTGAAGTCTGGAAGCAAACCACCCATCGAAGCAAAATCATACATTCCTATTAGTCTAACATCATTTCTCTTAAAAACTGTAGAGAAAGTAATAGGCAACTATATTTGGACTGCGTAATTCAAATTTTCTCCACTCAACGCCAATTCGGAATCTAGTAGAAACTATCGAGAAAGCTATGTTATGTTACTTCATGGACAAATAAGGCCCTTCCGATAAAACTCCGTTGACTTGATCAGAGGGTAACCAAAGATAGAATCAAAACCTGCATCTTCAGAGGAATTGGCAATATGCAAAAAAATGCTGCATAAGAGCTACCTTATATGGCAAATCCACAACAATCAGAGCCATTAGAGATTGCCCACAAGACGTAGTTGAAGATGAGCTATTGAATCTGTTCCAAGAGGCCAGCTTTGAGTCCCACGGATACGCTGATAATCCCTTTCAGCAAGAAAAGAAGCCTCTTGTGACTAGGTACTAGATTAAATTGACTTACACTAGAATAACAAAAAGAAGCCAAATATTTAGTAAACCTATATGGGCATTCGGATTAAGCCAACAACTTTTGGGAAGCTTTTCGGGGTTCTTCAGGGGACAAGCAAACATTTGACGGTCTGAACCGATGCAGGCAACCACAAAGAAGACCATTGATAAGGCGGAAATATGACCTGTTTAGCGACAAGCGCCTTCACATCTTATATTCAACGAATGCTTCAAGCCATTTTTGACTTACAGCAACGCAACCACTTTATCTAGAGAAAAGCAGTAGCTGGTATGCTTCAAAATAAGGGATCAGATGATCACATTCATTCCGGCCTGAGATATTGTAACATCCTCGAGCAGATCCACTTTAAAGACCTAGGACCCACCAACGGATACTATGGCCAAACGATTTTCTTTCGAAAGAGGTTACCAAATTACCATGAACGAGCGAAGCCAAATATTAGAAAGAGGACTCCAGTACCCGCGATGGGCCCATGTACGGTATACTGACGAATCCAGGACGGATAACAAGCCAAGCTTGCGTAGGTGTGATGGATCCAGAAGTGGTACTCTCTGTTTCACTTTGTATCTTACCTTCCATTGTCCAGGTGGAAATATAGAGGTCGGAATTCAGAAAAGCCTAAACAGGGGTTACAAGAACTTCTACTACATCTACATTGGTTCAGACAGCTAAACTGCGCTTCTGGATCTATTCTCTCAAGATTTTGAGAAACTATTTGCAGCTGCCACTGCTGTCTAGGCATATCAAAGTAGTGTTGCCTTAGGTACCTGTACACGAAGGAGTGAATGGTAGTAAAATAGCGGACGCTTTGCCTAAACTGGAACTGACAGTGGGTATAATAGTCCCTACCCAACATTTGACGTACCTAAAAGCCACTTTAGGGAGAGCTAAAAAAATGGGAATACATACAACCGGATCTCCTCTTGCCGTAGTGTGCCCGATATGAGGTAAATGAAGAAATTCTTCACTTACTCTCCTCCCCAGACACGCTTTTATAATTGGTCTTAGCAGAAGTAAAAGTTTCAGACTGCTTATTAATGCGGTTACTGGAGATGGAAATGTCCCGGTATTATCTGAAGCAGATAAGCAACTTCAGCAGCAAACTGTGTCGACTATGCGAAGAGGATGATGAAATCCCAAGCATATAATATGTTAGTGTCCCGCGATTAAAGCTTTAAGATTGCAAATCACAAGAGAAGCATTTATCACTCCAAAAAAGCTTTGCAAGCTAAACCGAGAGACAATAATCAAACTCGCAAAAAAAAGCTAGACTTAATGTCACCAACACCAATCTAGGGGGAGGCAGAATAGATCACCTCTGATCACGGTGTCTGCAGGGTCCTAGTAGCTTAGTGATCCCTACTCTTAACCTTAACCTAACCTATAACCTTAGACCCATAGATGAAATATAAATATCTAATAAATAAATCAAATAGTTGTTAATAAAGTCACGGAAGAATAGATTACACCATACTTCCTGAAATTAAAAGCCATATTGATTTATGCATTTTCATCAGTCGGTTGGCTTAGAAAGCCTTTGACTATGTCCATTTTAGTGGAAAGTTATTTGGAATGTAGAAATCTATGAAATTACATTCACAATCCATTTCAATTTTTATTAAATAATGAAAATGAAAATACAACTCTAGCATCCCATTCAAAATACTCTTTCCAGTTTATTCTCTCCGAGAGTCAAACAAACCTGAATTTAAATAAAATAAGTAAAAAACGAGTTTTCAAACAAAACTGAGGCCAAGCCGCATGAAAAAGTAGAAAATAAACTTTTCTTCACACACAGAGGTGGACTCAGATTTTTTGATTGGGACATTTCTTTTGAATATTCTTTCTCTTCATGAATCAAATCACTTATTACCTCTGATTGATCATACTGAAATATATCGGTGATTGTCAGCGAATAAAATCTGAGTCACCTCTGTGTGTGAAGAAAAGTTTATTTTCTACTTTTTCATGCGGCTTGGACTCAGTTTTGTTTGAAACTCGTTTTTTACTTATTTTATTTTCTGCCTTTTTCACGTTAACTAAATTGTTATTACGTGCTGCTTTCCATGTTTTCCAGAGACTTTTCCTATTACTATGAAATTTTTTAAAAATTTACATGAATTTTCCTCGATTTTTATGCAAGTTTTCATGATTGTTGAAGAGAAAGTATTGATGCCAGTAGGACGGAAAAAAAATGATTCCGCATAGCTTATAAAACTTTTTTGTCGGAAAATTTTCCGGAAAAGTCGGAAAATTTCGGAATTTTTCGGGAAATTTTCCAGAAAAATTGGAAAATTCTGCATTTTTCCTGAAACAGATTTATCACTAATCATATCGATGAAAATTTATCCGATGATTTTCCCGCTTTTCCGGGTTTTCCATGGACTTTTCCACAAAAGCAACTTTATGCAACTCAACTCGCTTACATCTTTGTCTTAGATTGCAAAACGATTGGAAAAGCGTTTTACATGAATTTTCCTCGATTTTTTCTGCAAGTTTTCACCATTGTCGGAGAGAAAGTAATGATACCAGTTGATAGGGAACTCGATCCTGCATAATTTAGAAAACTTTTTTACCGGAAAATTTTTCGGAAAAGTCGGAAAATTCCGGAAAAATTTTTCGGAAAAATCGGAAAACTCTACATTTTTCCTGAAACGGATTTATCACTAATCAAAATTGTACCAAATTTTCAATTGATTTTTCCCGATTTTCCGGGTTTTCCATGGAAATTTCAAATTTTGATAGATTCAATTGTCACGCGACATGAACCTGTGTGCCAAATTTCAGCTCGCTGTGATGACGAAAAGTGGGTCTACGAGAGTGTCGAAAATAGTAAAAAAGAAATATGTATATAGACAGACAAATTTGTGTACGAGTTAAAAGGAATGGCCTCAAAAAGGAGCTCTAGTTCTATTCTGATATATGTACAGATAATACCAAGACAAACAAGAGGGTAGGAGAGACCTAAAATCAACCCATATACTAGCCTCGACTCAGCCAGTACTGTTTTCCATGCAGAAATCCACGGTATTGAACCCTGCATCAGAGAAATTATCAATAGAGGATACAAGAACCACAGGATCTATATTCTGGCTGACAAAAAATCCACAATATTGGTTCTCGGATCGAACTGTTTTTAATCAAAGCTGTCATTACACTGTCTGCAAGAGAGGTAATAAAACTAGCGCACTTAAACATAGCTGCAAGAAACAGATAGCTTTCTGCGGTATTCCGAACACGGCAGCTAAAAAAATATTATCGGGGTTGCTGAAAACCTAAGCCAAATTTCACTAGAGAAAAAGTAAGGGTTGCAGGCAATCAAAGTTACCTCTATTCCTGGAAAATCATTCCAAAGTAATAACTGACGAACTACTACAATGGGGTAGAGTAATGTCTGCTGAATCTGAAACAGCTGCACACCATGAAACTCAGTAGAGACAGCATGTGCAGATAATGCTACGACGACCACGAAACTGCAATGCACCTTCTTTGCAACTCGTAAAAATAACTGAAAGAACTTTAAAAACCAGAGAATCAGAATCCTACGTTAGCTGCAGTGAATAGGACGTAATACCGAACTCTCAATACTGAAATCTAATTTAAGTCTATCTAAAAATCATTTTCATTCCTGGCATGTGGAATAATCGTTGAATCCATTGAAGTTGGGCTTCCATATCCTTATAATTGTACTTAGCAGAATTAATAGGACGCAGTGATGATCGAACAACAGGTAAACGAGGTATTTGGTTAATTCATCCGCGCCATAGCAAGGTCATTTCTTCAAAATCTTCCTCAAAATTGTATTTGTAGAAAGCTCCTCCAGAATTCTGTTGTCGAACTTGTAAGTAGACCACTTTTGTATTTCTCAATGGTACATTTGCGACAACCGCCTTTGATATATTTTGTGACTTGTCTAGATCTACCAAATCATCGTATTTCAAGCAATACAATCTTACATGAAACACCCTGTAAATGTTGTATACTTACCAGCATCATCAGGCATTAGGCCAAAACTATTAAGAGCCACGCTTTCTAAATACACAGAAAAAACACAATTTTTGTTCTACGGAGTACTTAAAATCAAGATCGAAATAATTCCTTGTGCAAATAATCTCTGTTTTGCGCTAATATTTTAACTAGTACCTACGAGGAAAATAGTTTAAATTAAGTAGAACTAAAAAACAATTTCAAATATAAATTACATTCACACTGGCAGCCACGCCACCACGCCGTTGTTGCAACGCAAACGAATCCAAAAGCAATCGAAACTTCGTCCTTTTCGAGACTTAAAACTTTTCGCAAATAATAACGAAATAAATTGACGACATGATACTTCCTGCATTTGCTACAGCAATACAGCATCTATAAATGAGAGAAAGGTTTAGGGTAAGGGTGGGGGGGTTAAATTAATCATCACGTGCACTATGCCCTCCAAGCCGACCGTCACCGTTCTTCTTCTCAGCAAGGATCATCGTCAACAACATAAGATACTCCAAGTAATTCCAAGTAAATTTATGAATATTTCACTATAGAAAGTAGAGAGAAGTATCCACCATCCGGTATAGCTTCTATGTAAATAGAGCTCCAGAAAAACAGTGGAGGGGGGATGTTAATTAATTAGCCCCATGTTTGCCTTTGTATACGTGCATAATGTGAACACATAAAAACTTTTAAGGAGTCCCATTATTCATTTTGAAGCACTTTTCACCTTTTACTATAGCGCAGGGACTGGGGGTTTCTTAAGGCAATGAGATTTTATGATGAAATTTATTTTGACGATGAACCCTTATCAAGATTCCAGTGGCAGCAGAGAATTCCTTTCACGGGGTCCACAGCAGACTACAGGAGTAACTTATAAGAGGTGGTATAAAGTCAAGCGATGTCTTAATTATAACGTATTGCTGCTTGATATTTTACGAAAACATTATATGAATTGTATAATTTAGGTAGGTACATACATTCGTTGTCTTTAGCCGCTAGGAAGTTCTTAAATTAAGGTTTAAATTCTTAGTAGTGTGGAACAGTTTTCATTCCATTTTGAACTTAGGTTTAGGAAAGTGTGAAAATGTGATCAATAGATATTAGGTGAAAAACCACTATTCTTTCATTCTGATGTGGATTAGTGTTTACAATACTTGTATCGTGTACTGCTGTTTGTACTGCTTTCGGGCGGCTTGAAGAACCTTCTTATCCAATAATTTTAAGTCTAAATAACTTTGTTGCTGTGGTTCAAAGAGTTCCCGAAAACTCAAATTTGTCTATTTCAAGACATTTACAGTTCTTTCAAAAAAATTCATTCTGAGTGTCGAGCTCATTTTTAACTTTAGAGCCTACTCTAACGAAAAAAAAAGCTGTCGCATCAGAGGTCCAAAAAACCTAAATATTATTACCGAGCAAACTCTCCAAACATAACAAAGTAACGATTTCATGGAGTTTTCAAGCTGATGACGTTATTAGACTCTATTTATATTTTTGTTTAATAGGTTTTTTTTTGCAATATTTTGAATAGTTAATGTGAATCGATAGCGAAATTTTTGAAGGGGGCAAAGACGTTAGTTGCCGGCCCCGCTAATAACAATCTTTATTTGGGCAAATTTTATTACAGTTCCAGGGTATACTAGGTACCATATACATTTGATAGATGACCTATTATATACTGTATAGACTTGAACTTTGAATTTGAAAAAAATAATAATTATAAAATAAAAGTAATTTGAAATTCAAATAGATTTTAATTTTCGTTTGAATTTCAAACTGTTTTTAAATAGAAGGAAAGTAAAAAATCGTATCATTATAAATGCACTTTTTTTTATTAATACAAAGAATACAAATTAAAAATGTTATTATGTTCGAGATTGGTTTTTATTTTAGCAGCTTTTCACTATAAATCTTCCCGTCAAAAACTACTAAAATTTGAGACAGTTTCAAGAGAACTTTTTTAAAGTGTAAACGACGTTTCGTACCAGCAAGAACTTAATACTCTTCAGTACGGCAGAAAAATCAAGAAGACTTTTCATATACGATACGATATACTCTGATACAAAACGCCTTTTGCACTTTCATCAGTTGCAGTTTTAGCAACAACCTTTTGTTTATCAGTTTTTTAAATTGATATAATTTTCTACGAAAAGTCTTCTCGAATTTTCTATGTGAATTTGTCTAGTCGCGCTTAGGGCTAAACTGCTGAGTACAAAGTAAATACTTAGTATTTCGCCTCATATAATTTTAACTGAGTGCATATATCTGAGCCGTACTGAAGAGTATTAAGTTCTTGCTGATACGAAACACCTTTTACACTTTTATCAGTTGCAGTTTTACGAAAAGTCTTTTTGATTTTTCTGTAAAAACTTTTTTAGTCATATTCAAAGGTCTTAATACCCTAGACAGACTATGTCCATAATTATGTAATTTGAAATTCTCCTTTCAAGGAAATGAAGAGGTGACAGACTATGGACGAAAATTATTTCATTTCCAATGTCATTAACAGTTTCTTAATATGAGTAAAGATCTCATGGCAGAGTTTAATAATTAAATTTAATGTACTAGTATTTGCTGTAGTTGCAAAGCATTTAGTAGAAGTAAATTTTTGTTGTTGAAAGAGACAAGAGACCAAAAAGAGAAGAAAGTGACAAAGAAATTAATTTCATGATCAGCTGATGGCTGTCACTGCTGCGATTATTGGAAAACTTACAACTTTCCAATAAATTCAGGTCATTTTAATGACGGTAGGTGGCACTTTTACTGGATTTTCACTAAATGTAGTAAAATTGGATATATTTGAAAATGAAGTGAAATGTTGCGAATCGGTCCTTTCAGTTGTGTGACACACTGAACATTTGACTCCATTTAATAAAAAATTAAGTCAGACAGACAGTCTGTCTATGGTATTAGTTCGGCTAAATTTACCTGAGATCAAATTATTTTTCTGGCAACTTTGTACTTGTGCCTACTGTGTTATATTCTGGCTACATTCAAGATAGGATTGGTGGATGATAGGGAACATAGGGTTGTCAGCCACCTTACTACATTTATAAAATTTTTGAATTCATTTCATATATCAGCCTACTGATTGCTGCTCTTTTCTTTGATAGCTGTGATTAGCTCTACTACATCGGTTAACGGGGTAAGAGCTCTACTTAATATTTGTTGCAAAAGAACGAATGGCCTTGCGTGCTGAATGCCAGAAGTATTAAAAATAAAATGGATGAACTTCGGTTTATCTTGAATAGTTCTTCAGTCAATGCAATTTTAGTTTATGAAACCTGGCTGCATGATAGTATTAATTCTTCCTTCGTGAAAATCTCGGGATATAATTTATATAGAAATGTTAGCCATGTATAAAAAGACTGTTTTAAAGTGAAAAAACTGTACTCCTTCAGTGGCAATGATGCTGAATTTCTATGTGTTAAATTAGATACAGCTATTGAAAAATGTGTTATACTGCGCGCTTGGTAATTTTAAGAATTATCACATAAGTGAATTCCAAAACATAACGTCCCAATTGTGTCACCGGTATAAACATGTCCTAATCAGAGGTGATCTGGATGTTCTACAGCAAAGTAATCTTAGTGATGCCTTCATTGATATTTTGCAATCGTTAGATCTAACAAGAATTAATTCTCTGCCAACCTATTTCAAACAACTAATCCATCGCTACTCGATCTAATCCTAACGTCCATTTTAATACCCTAGATGAAATCTATAGGGTATACAAAGTTTGCCATTCCGTTTGTAACTCCTCGAAATAATGATGGTAGAGCAAAGTGGATTGGACACCTCAGCATAAAATTAAAAGTTATTTTGAGTTTTGCATGTCCGTCCGTCCGTTCGTGAGCACGATAACTCGAGAACGCTTTCACTTAGAAAGCTGAAATTTTGTACACGGACATTAAAAAAAAAGTAAAATTAAGTTCGAAAATGAGACAAATCGGGCAACTCCTTCGTGGGGTTGCCATACAAAAACTTCGTTTTCCACTATATATTTGGACACTACCTGAGAACATGTTGACATAGAAAGCTGAAATTTTGTACATTGTGTTTTCATAGTAATAGCAAATAAAATTTCAAAAATGGACTAAATCAGGCAACCCCTTCTTGTTGTTGCCATATAAAAATTTTGGTTTTTTACATATACTTTGAAAACAATCAGTCCTAGACATTTTTATTGTACTAAAAACTTCTTCAGAATAAGAAATCCTATATAATTGGTTATAACCATTTTTTCTGTCCGACGAGCCGTTCTATAAATATATGCGAGAAACCAATGTAAAAAATCAAAATTGCTTAAATGGGTGACCATACGAAATTTCATACGGGCATTCATCTAGGGTATCATAATAATTGGTCTTAGACCAATTCTAGCTTTTTCACTTGTTTCATAAACAATTAAGTCCGCCTTCTGTGTTTGATCACGTCTTTTTATTTGTTAGCTATAATATTCCCATTGATCACAATAACATAGTCAACTTGGCAACATTCCGTGATTTTAATAACATTGATTATGCTAGTCGGTATGAGGAATGCCAATCAATGCCTTGGAACAATATTTATTACTGTGCGACAGTTGATGCTCAGCTGAAACTATTGGATGGCAATGTGAAGTATCTTCTCGACAAGTATACTCCCATTAAAGTAAAGCACCCAAGATCCAACGACTGCCCCTGGTTTAATCCTTATATACTTTCTATAATCATAGAGCGGGAATATTTTTACCGTAGATTTAGGCGTCTCAAGTCCACCACTGCTAGAAACACTTACACAAAAGCCCGGAATGCGGTTAATTAGGCAATCCGCGCAGCCAAACTTGCGTATTACTCTTCGAAATTTAGTCCTGATATTCTCTCTTTGGAAAGGATCAAAATAATTGCAATGTGACCCCAAATTATCTCAATGCTTATTTTACTTCCATTCATTCTAGTTCCCCTAACACTGGTCGTTTTCGAGAGGTCATTCAAGCCAGCTGTCACTTCGAAAGTCTTTTTCTTCAGGTGTTCAACTTTAGCGGCTAGGCCGATATTCTGTACAACGGCCAGGGTAGTTGCCAGTTGCCGGTAGTGTTGACGTAATTGTTAACAGTTGAAGATGGTTGACGCAGTTGTTACGCCTTATGATAAGGTGGCGTAATTCGGATAAGATGGTATTAATTAGTACCTGTAGTACTCCCGGTGTAAGTCTTGAACTTGACAAGAAGAACTAATAGATGAGAAACCGGTTGCCTTAAGGAACTCGACCTGCTTGATGAGGTCCAAGTCACTTGGCAATGAGGTAATTAAAGCAAACAATAGGTATCTTCTTCCCAGCCGGTATTGCGATGTAGAGTGAAGGAGTAGTCCCAACAACTACAGATTGTTTGTTGAAGGTTTGAGTCTGAATAGTAGATCTGGCACGGTTGACAGACGTGTGCCAGATACACAACAAGCAGGCAGTCGTTGCTCCGCAAGCTTCCGTAATTGTATGTCGATAAAATATCCGGTCCGTTAAAACCGACACGCTGGTTCTATTAGCTTGGTAGAGACTATAAACATATACTGAAAAGATTATATGTTTTATTTAGATTGAATTGTCCCCATGACAGTTCGGTGGAGTTCATTTCGAGTAGGAAAATGCACCGTTAGTACTATGCCATAACCGCAGATCGACAATAGATTTGTCCACAAGAGGTTTAGTATATCAGCAGACTGTTGCTTTCAATAATGCCACGCATACGATCCAGAATATCAGACCCACAACTGGTTGTTTCTGATTTTCAACGTCGTGTTATGATGGTGCTGGAATACGTTGGGGATAGGACTTACTGCGTAACCAATGGTATTCTGCTGAATTTTCTCCCCGTGCTGACCTTACCAGTGTAGCACACCTAAATTCGATTTTCTAAAACGTAATTTTAGAAACTCTAAAAAAGGAATTCATCTAGGGAAAGGGTGCTCATGAGCATTGGCCGCTGACTGCTTCGAACGTCTTTCCAAAATAAAAACTGATTACTTTTTGGGAGAGAAAATTAATTGGTCTTATTGAAAAAATTGTTTGCTTAATTTTTCTTCGTTTACACGTTGACGTTACAAAACATGCTTGTTTTTTTTTTTAAAACATCGATTCATACCTAGCTATGGCTTCCTATGATGTTCCTACGTGTTAGCAAGGTGTGACTAGCATGAATTTTGGAGAACACATGACCTGGTTTACATGTTGGTTTGATACATTTTGGGAAACGACACAGACGCATCGCCACACAACCACTGAGGAATTGTCTAGGGCGTTCTACTCAATTAAATCTGATGCAATCGGCCCAGACAATAAGCCGCCTAGAATTCTAAAGATTTTATTTCCTCTTATTCATCCATATGCATTACACATTATCAATTTTTGCCTGACTTCTTCTAATTTTCCAGCCTCTTGGAAACTAGAAAATGTGCTTCCGATCGCTAAGGTAAGATTACCAGAAAGTGTTGGTGATTTCCACCCAATTAGCATCCTGTGTTTCATGGCTAAGGTGTTGAAAAAATTAATGTGCAGGAAAATACAAAGTTTTCTCACGGACCACAAGCTGCTATCTCAATGGCAGTCTGGTTTTTGTCTCCGTGCTGATTCACAACTGACATTCTCGAAGCCCTTGATAATGGCGATGTCAGCGTTCTAGTCCTCCTAGCTTTCTCTAAGGCTTTTGATAGCATCCGTCATGATTTACTATCTAGAAAATTAGCTTCTTTTTATCATTTCTCTAAATCGGCCAGTAATTTAATTGAGAATTTCCTGTTAAACCGCGAGCAAAAAGTGAAAGTCAATAGTAAGATTTCTGATACTCTTCCTCTTCTCCGAGGTGTTCCTCAGGAAACAGTTCTTGCAGGATGTTGAAATTCAACTGTAGGCGGATGATGTTCAACTTTACTGCAACAGACCGATCGGACTTATAGGAGATTGTGTTGAGCGTATGAATTGTGACAGTGACCGAGTTGCAAAATGGTCCTATAACAATGATCTGATGTTAAATCCGCTAAAAACTCAGTGTATACTATTTAGCCAACTATTTTTGGTCTCGCTGATTTCTCTCCCATAACGCTAAATGGGAGCATCCTGCCCTTCATTAGTCAATTCAAGAATCTGGAAGTTCGCTTAGACAGGCAAATTAAGTGCTGAGGTTATGTCAAGGATTTAATGGGCAAGATATACGCTGGACTGCGCAGGCTCTGGCTCTCCGCTAGTATATTATCACCTAACCTTCGCTGAAAACTAGTCAAAGCTCTTCCATTACCGTACTTTACATATGGAAGTATACTTTTCCCCAAACTTAACTCACTTTGGGCAAGAAGAATTGAAGTTGCGTTCAACGACTGTATTAAGTTTATTTATGGACTGCGTCGTTTTGATCACGTGAATTCGTATAAATTGAAGTTATTTTGATGTCTAATTGATCTACACTTAAAGTGGAGGGCAGTTGTTTTTCTTTATGAGCTTCTGCAAACAAAGGAGCTCGAATATCGGTACTGTCGAAGACGATTTGTCCAATCAACTAGACATAATAAATTACTATCAATGCGCTGAGTTCTTTCTTCGTTCAAATCCCACGTATTTGGAATATTTTGCCTCCTAGCGTTAGGGAGATTAGAGGGGGGCAACTATCACAAGGTTTCTCAAAATGTTTCTAATCACTAATTAAATTCTTTTTTTGCTTTTTATTTTGATTTCGTATTTCTTGGAGAAATTTCACTTTCTTTTCCTCTTTCTTTTTTTCTTTTTTTGTCACATGCGACTTCATTACATTTTTCTTAACATATAAATCGAATTAAATTGAATGAAATTGAATTAAATTATATTAATTAATAATGAATTATGTTATAGCTAACTGTAGTGGCGTAAATTTATCATTTTGTACAATATAAGATGTAATTCTTGCGTACTTCACTTTGTAGAGCCTTGTGCCACATATTTTTAAGGAATTTTTAAAAGAGTCACTAAATAAAGAGTCGTATACAAATAAATAAAAAAATTATTATATGTGATACAAAGGTACAACTTGAGAGTTTAGCGAAATTTTTAGTTTAATTAGCTTACAGACACTTACAGACTTAAATTTAATAGACAGTAAATTGATTGGCTGTATAAATATAAGCACAAGTGATGGCAGCAAAGGAGATTTTAGATTTAGGAAAGAAACCTATTGAACTAAGTTTATCTGCCTATAGTTTTGTTTACTCTAGCAATACAGTAGTTAAATATTACGAGTTCTTAAATACCAACTGGTCTGTAATATATGTTTGTAATGATCTTTGTAAAATGTATGATCGGTTCATTGGTATTTTAATGGGAGAGAAAGAGAGAAAGAACACCTTACACCCTGCTTGGTACAATCGTAGTTTGTTACGTCTAAGGAATGCTAAAAGTAAAGCTCATAAAGCATGTAAAAGAAGTGGGACTAGTGCTGATAGAAATAATTTTTTGCGTCTACGCCGCGAATTTCAATTCTTGCATAGATTAAAAGATTAAAAGAAATTCTAAAGCTTTCTGGACATATATAAATAAGAAGCGTTCTGGTACATGTTATCCCAACTTAATGCATTTTGGAAACAATTCTTCAAATAATATTCAATCCATATGTAATTTATTTGCTACTTCCTTTGAATCGGTTTATAATGATTCTAATATGCCCTTATCAGACTGTGATTACTCATATCTCCCGTCAATGGTGGACTTGGGTGCGATATTGTTGGGTGAGGAAGATGTTTGGAGAGCCCTTTCTACTTTAGAAATTAATTATTCCCACGGGATATATATATCTACTGGGCTTCTGAAAATGTGTGCTTCTTCACTCTTTTCTACTTTAACGTATATCTTCAATTCATCTCTGTCTTCTGGATATTTTATTGATGAATGGAAAATTTCTTTTATTACACCTGTTTTCAAAAGTTGCTCAAAACATATGATAGACAATTATCGTACTATTTCAAAGCATCACCCAATTCCTAAGTTGTTAGAATCTTTAGTTACTGAAAAAATTTACGATTCCGTAAAACTCCGGATTTGCTATGAACAACATGGTTTTGTTAAGGGAAAATCTACTAATACTAATTTAATATTTTTTTCTAATAAGGTAATCAATGCCATTGAGTCAGGTAAACAGGTTGATGTGATCTATACAGATTTCACGAAAGCCTTTGATAAGATTAATCATACACTTTTGATTAATAAACTTAGATCACTTGGCTTCCACTCTTCCTTAGTTCATACTTGGTTGGCCACATACAGTTCGTGAAAATTGGTAACTGTAAGTCTCAGACGATTCATGTGAGGTCAGGCGTACCACAAGGAAGCCGTTTGGGTCCTATTCTGTTTATTCTTTTCATCAATGATATTATCTCCTGTTTTTCATTCGCTAATTGCCTTCTTTTTACAAATGATTTAAAGCTCTTTATGACAATAAATACCCTTAGTAATTGCATGGAGCTTCAACAGGATTTGAATAGTCTGGAATCCTGGTGTGTGGCAAATTCATTCGAACTAAATGCATCTAAATGCAAAGCTATGTCCTTTTACCATTTAGCACATCACATATCCTTTCCTTATAGTGTCAGAAATGTTATTCTTGACAGACCTTCAAGTATAATTGATCTAGGTGTAATATTTGATAAGAAGATATCGTTTAAAGAGCGTATCGATTATGTTACATTTAAAGCTTTTCAGTTGCTAGGATTTTTAAAGAGGCAGACAGGTAAATTTAAAGGTCCCTTAACATTAAAATCTCTATTTTTTCGTTAGTACGGTCCGTTTTAGAATACGGATCCGTTGTATGGATGCCTACTCAAATAACTCATATTAGACGTATTGAGCGGATTCAAAGAATATTTACACGTTTTGATGTGTCAAGACTAAATTGGGATCTTTCGTTAGACTATAAATCACGTTGTCTTTTATTAGGATTGCATTGCTTACAGTCTAGAAGAGTCATAAGTTCAATAATGCTGGTCCATGATGTACTTAGTTATAGGATTTCATGTCCAGAACTGCTATCTTCAAATCCCTTCTATGTACCTCAAAGATATATTCGTCCAAGACGTTTATTGGTTGTACCCTTTCATAGAACGAACTTTGGTTACCGTGAACCTATCACACAGGCTATTTCTAAATTCATCTTGGTTGATTCATTACATGATTTTATTATAAGTATCTAGAGAGAGATTTAAGATAATTATTTTGGAATTTTTCCGCTTAAGTTTTATAGATTTGTAATATAGTTTAGTTTTTTAAATAACTTTTGATTTGATTTGTTTTGATGAATTCAATATTATATTCATACTTATTTGTATAAATTCTTGTAATCTGTAGAATTTATTCCGTAGATTGAAATAAACGAAATGAAAATGAAATGAAAAGACTGAAGTGTGATATATGGTCTGAAAAAAATTTCCAGTTCTTGTAATTAGATTTTTTCTCGTTTAGTAATGAGGTCAGAAGTCCGTCGTATTGCCACCCCCTTAAAACTAGCTCCCGGGACAAGTGACTGTGAGCGCCCCCCCCCCCACCATAAATCCAGCCCTACACACCAATAGCCTGCTGAAGTCTATAGTCTATTCTCCGAATTTGAGTCATGTGCCACATAAACCAACAAACAATAGTGTTACTACTGGTAAAATAAAAAAAAAAGACTAAAACTTACTTTGTTGCCAATTTTAATACTTAAAAGCGAAGATTACATTGAGACAATTTCTTTATGACCCGAAACATGATAAATGATGTGTTTTAGACTTTGTAACTGGCTCCGACTTGAATATGAACATTACTTCCGGTACTAATTATCGTATACAGATTTCATCACTTTTGGAAATCAAAAACTCAAGCTAAAAATTATTACAAGCTTCAGTTTTCTACGTGAACGATATTTTATGCACCAGGACGATAAACATCGTTAGTTGCTTTTCCGTATAAAATAATAAGTGGCAGTTTAGAAATTTATGAATAGCAAGCACAAACACGTCATATGCATTTCTGCTTCATGAATTAGAAACTATTTTCCGACGCTTTTAGTTAGTTATCATTAAAACCTGTCATAGAGTACATAGGTGTACCTAAAATATGAGTTCACATAATGAAAATTATGCATCGATTTCTATATGATTTTCAAAGGTAATACCTCCTTTGTATATGTGAATACGCTTTGCTTTCATAATTTTACCCTATAAAATTATTTGAATGAAATTTACAAACTATATTTGAAATTATGACTAGAGAAACTTTCCACTTTATCTCATAGTGTGTAGTGCAAGTTTACTCAACTCTCCCTGAAAATAATTCAGCCTCCTAGCTATTGCTAACTGCTGCTCTAGACAGGTGTCAACTTCCATAATAGTTTTAATTGAGACAAAATTTCATTCGAATAAATTTTACAAAGGTGTGGAGCTGAAGAGTGAATTTCTCCAGCCAGCAGAGGATGATTTCAATTCATTACAAAAGCCAAAATTTTCATGCTTATATTGGCAGAAAACTTACTAAAGTTTGAATTATTTTATTCCATCAAATCTCACGGCTTAGGAATTCTATGATTAATTTAACTTTGCGGATTAGAATCGACTGGAGTATGTAGAGATTGGATATAGGTGGAGATAGTGCAGAATGGGAATCACATTGACAAACCGTATCATATATACAGACGGCTCCAAATCGGATGAGAATACTGGAGCAGGTGCTTTTTGCGAGGGGCCTTACATAGAAATTTCCATAGACCTTGGGAGACAAGTAACGGTTTTCCCAGGCGGAATTCAAGATCAGATATTGAGAACAAGGAGATTGCAATCTGCTAGAACAGCCAAGCAGGCGTCTAGGCCTAGTCAAAAACTTTTACAACTTCCACCCTTTCTCGGAAAAACAGGGTGCTGGTGCTCTGGATGCCAGGTCACAGCGACATTAGCAGGAATGAAAAGGCGAACGAACTCGCTTGTCTTGGTGCAACCTCGGAGGCATCCTCGTCCACAATTGGGATCGCACCAAAACACCTTGCCTCTAGTATCTCGGCTTGGAACGACTGTCGCTTTTGGTTGGAACCCTTCAAGTAGAACTAAAAAGAAGCTGTGGCCAAACCCAATCGAAATGAATCGACTGGGACTAAACTAGCCAACCCTGAGAATTCTAGTGTCAATTTTCACTGAACTATCCCTTCTCAGGAGTCACCTACATAGGCTGCAGCTCTTTGAAGATCCAGAATGCAGAGGATTCAGAGAGGAATCCGAAACGGTGACCCATTTTCTTCGTGACTGTCCGACCCTCTCAGGAAAACGTAGAACTGCATCAAACTGGAAAGGAGGGTTTGGGCCAATATTGCATTTTGTTAAAGTGTCCGTTTGGAACTTATGAGCAATTACTCATAAGTCTGGAGGGTGTACAATAGGCCTTTGGCCTACGTTTCAGGGACCCATTTCGGATCCCAGCCTCGTTTCAATCCATCCATGTAGTGGTTTAGTGTAAGTATTTAGCAATCGAAGACATACATAGTTGAAATAAGGAGTATGGTTGCATATCCAAAAATTTGAAAAAACAAAATATAAAGGGAAATGCGGTTTTATTTTATTCGTAGCCTTCAACAATAACCTTACTGCAAAATAGTCCATTCTAAAAACCTGTTTCTATATTCATATCATATACATATTTCGAAAACTGTACACAAGATTCATGGTCTTATATTTAAGTAGGTACAATTTATTATAAATTCGGGAAAGAAAAAAATAATAATGAAAACCTAACAGTAATCTAAGTACTACTACTAACTTATTTAAAAAAGAGGAGCTACAAATTAAAGATTATAGTTTAAGAAAAAAAAAAGACACAAGAACAAGAGTTTATACAAGTAAAAGGTAAAAAGTACCAAGCAAAAATATAGTAAAATATAGTTTACAACTTAAAAATTTACAAACTCAGAAAAAGAAAGATTAAAAATTAAAACAAAAGTAACAGAAATTTACCACAACTGGATACGGCATAAAAACTACGGTATCAAAGCTGGAAATTACAAATGAGTTTTTTAAATTCGTTGAGAGAGATTACGCGACATATTTTAGTAGGCGAAAAACCTGGACAAAGTAAGATCCTTCAAAGGTTGATCAATAGAAACGTGGAATGTGTATGATACATCTTCTCTGAGATTGCAAGAATTGAATACCGTTATAAAGATACTCAGGCACACCCCTGTGAATGAGATTATGCAGAAACACGAGGGCTTTTCGCTTGAGATGTGTATCCAAGGAATTGCCAACAATCGATGATCTGTAGGGCGTGATATGTATTGAGTTGAGCTACGTAGACCGAAGACAAAGCGTACACAACTTCAAGTTTTCGTTTGTAAACTGAGTCTAGCTTAGGAAAGATTAGGCTTCTGTGGGTAAAGTGGGGCATTAGTAGCACCCTAACCAGTCTCAGTCTGACGTTTACAGGCAGAATATTGGCAGATAGCCACAGTCTTCTTAAACCACCATAGATTTTACCAACAGTGGTCTTAATGTGATCACATCATTTCAGCCGGGTGTTGAATTTCACTCCCAGATTTGACACGCTATCAAAAAAATGTAGCCTCGCATTATTGAGGATAATAGGAGGAAGATTATCACTATCCAGGTCCGAGCTATAAAAAGCAATGAATTGTGATTTACTAGCATTGAGGAGGTGCTGATTGTCTCTAGACAATCTGCAAATTTCAGATAGGTCATCGTTTATTCTATTAATGCCGCCTCAATAAGGGCAGAAGGCCTGCTTAGGTACAGCTGAACATCGTCCGTATAGAGATGTAGATTAAGGTCATGGACTATATCATTAAGATCGTTAATAAAGAGGCTGAACAGAAGAGGTCCTAATATTAATCCTTGCGGAAGTCCACAGGACAATGGCATAATCGAGGATGCAGTCCCATCAACAATCACCTGTTGATATCTGTTCGAGAGGTAATGCGATATTAAGCTGACGGCAGACTGCGAAAAATAAAAATTCGAAAATAGTTTACGGAGCAGTTTAGCATGCACAACACTGGCAAATGCTGTAGAGAAATCCAGAAGCACCAACACACCCATATCACCCTTATCCAGAGCCAATCGCAAAACAGAAGAAACCTTGAGCAGAGCAGTTTCGAAACTGTGTTTTTCACGAAAACCAGACTAAGTTTTCGTCAAGAGATCATTACAATCTATATGCTGAGTTTTCATAATTTTTTCCAAGACTTTTCCAAGAAAGCTTAGAATGCTAATTAGTCGATAGTCTGCCAAATCAATCGGAGAAGCTTTTTTGGATATTGATACGGCCTTAGCCACTTTCCAAATGTTAGGAAAATGAGAAGACATTACACAGGTATTCATAATGAGTATGATATATAGGGAAATATAAGGGAATATCAGCTTAATAAAACGGGGATTTATTTCATCAAAACCAGACGCCAGGGACTTGATAGAGTATACAGCTTGATACATAATCAATACAGTGGAACGAGAAGCAATTTGCACCTTGATCGCGTAGCGAAAGCAATGATGTACTCGGTTGCTGACAGATTCGAGCAAGACCCTTCAGTAAAGTACCGATTTAACTTCTCTGCGTCAAGGGACATTTTGAGTCTTCATCCTTATAAAGATATGCCCGTCTTAAGTTACCCCAATACATTTTGGAGGGTAAGCTAGCATCAAATTTAGAGCAGTAAAACTGGCGCTTAGCCTTTTTAATTGCAGAACTAACCCTATTTCGTACTTGCTCGTATAGATTAGGAGCGTAGGCAGTTTTAAGTCGTTTCCACTGCCGAAATAATAACTCCCTTTCCTCAATTAGAGAACTAATTGCTCGGGAAAACCACGGATAATTACATACACGTATACTTTTAATTTTAACAGGTACATATTTATTGAACAAGATGAACTGATTCATTTAATTTCACAAGTTGAGCCCCCGCCGAAGGAAAACTGAGAATGTCATTCCAAGGTAGCGACATACACTCACCAAGGAGACTAATCAAGTCAAGATGCTTAAAATGACGAAAAAAGAAAACTTTTTTATGAATATTCAAAGCAGGCGAAAGATTGTAGGACAGGAAAAGTAAATCGTGATCAATTATACTTGGTGGACTAAGCTGATTACGAAAGAGGATCTTATCGGGATCAGTTACTAAGAAGAGATCTAGAAGCGACGGGTTAGATCAGTTATGTTAAGTAAGGACAGAATTCACAATATTCAGCTGCAAGGATTGAATTGCAGATAAGCAGTTATCCGTCATAGTATTTAGACGCAGAATATTAACATTTAGATCGACCCCAACTATAACGTCTCCGAATCTGTGCACCATGCGTGATAACAAGTTCAAGAATTCGCCGGCTTGTTCTTCAATAAAAATACCAGGTGGTCGATACACTGCACACAAAATACATTTACCAGACCCAAGCTCGACCTCAATACATAAGAATTCGGTGACCCCATTCACTGATGAATCCACAATTTTGGCCCTGAAAGTTTCTTTTAAATAAATAGCTACACCACCACCCCTGTGTGAAGGGCGGTCATTCCGAAAGAGTTTGAAGCCAGGTATCGAGACAAGTGATGAGGGTATATGGCTCTGCAGCCATGTTTCACTCAAAAGGATTATCTGCGTTGCAATAAATTTGACGCAGCTCATATCAACTTTATTACACAAACTTCTAGCATTAGACTAGTTGGCTCACTCGCATCACTTTCATAGATAATTACTTACTAACTTTCGTGAAATTTTCAAGAAACTAAGAATTTATTATGATTAAATTCATGACTTTTACTGCCTATGATCCCGTTAAGATCCCAAGTAGCATATCCGAGTTTTGAACGTCTATTCGTCTACATCGACGATTCTGGTTTCCTGTTTGTGGAACTCAGTTTGACAAGAAGCATTTTTGTTGTGCACTTTATGATGTAATGCCAAATAATAGGATTCATTTTTACATAATTCATTATCCGTCTGGCATGCGGAATCGTGTTGTTCACAGGTGTTTGTTTGCGCGGCTGTCGTCACTACCGCAATAAGAGTTTGAACTATTGCATGCATTTTTATACCCTAGATGAAATCTAAGGGGTATACTAAGTTTGTCATTCCGTTTGTAACACCTCGAAATAATGATGGTAGAGCAAAATGGGTATTCATAATATTAAAAGTTACGTATACTTTGAAAACGATAAGTCCAAGACATTTTTATTGTACTAAAAACCTCTGCAGAATACGAAATCCTATAAAATTGATTATAATCATTTTTTCTGTGCGACAAACCGTTCTAGAAATATATGCGAAAAACATCATAACATCATAAGAATTGGTCTTAGACCAATTCTAGCTTTTTTACTTGTTCTTTTTATGGTTAGTCCTCCTATTAATTTGTCGCTATTGCTTGTCGACCATTCTTCATGATTATTTTCGATCTTCATCCTTTTTCGTTCTTTGTGTTTGCTGCTTATTTCGTCATCCTTTGACTAGTTTTCTGGTAAACTTTGATTTTCTATGGCATCCGTGTTTCTTCGCCAGAGACGTGGCGATTCTACTTGCGGATTTGGAAACAATTTAAATTCAGCACATTGAAATTAGCGTATTTCGTAATAAGTGTCTTCTTCTTAAAGTTTACTCAAAAGACATTCTGAGCTAACAAAATTTCATACAGAATAAAAATTTAAAAGAGCTCTGCAAATCCTCGAAATCCATTTGTTTTAATTATGACTATTGATTCAAGTGAAAGGGGGATGAACTAATTCCATACTATGCATTCTGTTATAATGCAACACCACACACACCGATGCGAATTATACACCATTCAAATTAGTATTTGAAAAAATAGCAACGCTATACCAGCAGAAATTTGAAAAGGTAAGGAACAAATAGATTGCGTACACACCTATGCAAGAGAATTAGCTGCAAGATTGAAAGGAGCTCATGCAAAGAGCAAAGAACACTTACAAGAAGCTAAAATAGTGCAAAAGCAAATAAAGGACATAAACACTAACCCGGCAAATTTCAATTGATTATGTAGAAAGAAGCATGAAAGCCCTTATGACGGACCCATTAAAATCAAATCATTGAATCAAAAGAAGTAAATTCCACAATATCTACTAATGAATAAAAAACCCAAAGAAGTACATAATAATAGATTAAGAAAATGTAAATTTAAATAAGATCAACCGTAAATAATATCTCCATAATAGTTAAATTAGAACAAAAAAATAATTAAACTAAAAATAAATTATTAGATATGGAGTGTATGGGATTATACGACCCGGTGATCCAGTTTATATTTTAAAAATGGTTGTTTAAGCCATTTTTTATTTTTCAGAAAATATTCCGATATTTCGGTCTTTGGTTTAGACCATTATCAAGGCTAAAAATTGGTATGTCAAAGTTGCTTAAAATGGGTTATTAAAAACCTTATGTCACACTTATGTCAACTTTAGTTTGTCCTTATCTTTGACTGTTGTTTCTATTTATTTATCTATTTTTAGTTAATTTTTAAAATGTTTGACTTGTTAATAATTATAATATTGTTATTGATTATGATATTCTTTTTTGAAGTATGGTTCTCTGTCTCTCTATCGTTTTTCGTTTTCAAACTTGATTTTTCTTTTTAATCTGTGACCGAAATATCGGAATATTTTCAGAAAAATAAAAAATGGCTTAAACAACCATATGATGTTTTCTTAAAATTTAAACTGAATCACCGGGTCGTATAATCCCATACACTCCATATCTAAAAGGAATCGAAGGCCCACAAAACATCTTTTTCTCATTAAAAATAAACTATAAATTTGATTTAGAATCGCCAAAAATAAATGTTCTTAAGATTCTTCTTTCTCCATCATTGACCGATTCTAACAAGTGTAGGTTCGATTCCTGTCCGCGGGAAAAATTAATAAACTAAGCACCCACCTGTAATAACAAAGTAATTAACCCAATATAAATATTAAATAGTGTAGACTAATTAAATGAATAGAGCGTAGAATATGTTTAATTTAATAACATATAAGTTTGTATAACAAAAAAAATTCTCTTAAGCCTAGTATAGTTCGGATGTTGGTAAAATTTAACGCGGTCTCCAAAAAATAGCATATTAACGCTGGTAAAAAGCTGACGTAAATTTTATGTGAAGAAAACGACCTGACAGCTGTTAAAATCGGAAATATTCTTAAAAATGGTAAGTGATTATTATTTATAAACGATATAAGTCATCATATTGACGACGAGATTCTTTCTGCGGCAGGTCTAAGTGTGTATACTCGTCAAGGATATCCATTGGAAAAAACTAAATAAGCTCGCTTTGTGAACAATCAAAGAAATGTCAAAGTTTTAGAACCATTTTATTTCTCCGCACATTAAAATGGTCAGTAAAATGAGTGGAGACATACAAAACGCCATCTACCTTATAATAGAAAAAATGGCACTTTTTACCAGTGAACTTCGTACTGGACTAAAAGACCTCAGTAAAATTTTTGCTTGGGATTTTACCAACGGTAAAATTTGTATGGAAATGTCACTTTATACCTGAACTCCGTACTGTTTTACTCGAACTCCGTACTAGGCTTTAATATACAAAAAAAAAATCTTTTAAAACCTAGTATCAAGTTCGGGCAAAGTAAAATTTAACGCGGTCTCCAAATATTTCACTTAAAAATCGCCGGTAAAATTTTGACGTATGTTAATGTAGAGAAAACAAAATGACAGATGTTTAAAAATGTTATGGCTGAAAAACGTTTGTTTGTTTATAAAATTCAGATAAACGTTTTTACAATTTACAATTAAAAATGGTCTTAAATAATCCGAAAATTGCCAAAAGAAATTAAATCCTTCAATAAATTAACAAAAATAATGTGAAAATTGCGAAGAGAAATTAAATCCTTGAATAAATTCAAAAAAACAATCTGAAATTGTCATAGAAACAGTAAATGTCAAAATTATACCAGCATTTTAATGCTAAAGCCTAGTATCGAGTTCGGGCAAAGTAAAATTTAACGCGGTCTTCAAATTGTTCACATTAAAATCGCTGGTAAAATTTTGACGTTGATTAATTTGGAGAAAAGAAAGTGACAGATGTTAAAAATCTTGTCACTGAAAAAATTCAAATTGTTTATCAAGTTTAGATAAACGTTTTTACAATTTAGAATTAAGGATAGACTTAATTAATCTGAAAATTGTTAAGAGAAATTAAATCCTCTAATAATAAATAATAGAATATAATATGCTATGTTCGTAGTGCTCAGACCATTAATAACAAATATCGTCGGCGATCTTGATGCCGCCATTTTGAATTTTAAGTACATTAAAATCATTAAAATGTACACGTACCTATATGAAAACTTTCAACCCAATCGGTTAAGTAGAACTATAGTTGGAAAATCCGTCGCTAGATTTAAAACAAATAAATATACGAAAGTGAAACTATGTAAATAAAACGTATTGAAAACTAAAAATGAAAAATCTATAAATTAACAAACAAAAAAACCAGTCATAAATTAATGTCTACCCTGTATAGATAGAAAAGTTCAAAGAAGAGCTGTCCAGAATTTTTGAAAAATTCAAAATTAAATTTATCTGAAAACAAACGAAAATTAGATGAAATTATATGCAACATGCTCTTCGTAATCGAAATTTCAAAATACATATTTACCTATTTCTTCCGCATCAATCGGCATAAATAAGAAAACATCTTCGAGATTTCTTGACAAAATCAAAACTTTCTGAATAATTTTGCTAGAAAGTACCTAATTCATTTTTTCTTCTTGTTATTTTTTTTCCACAAAAAATTCCCCATATGCCCGGAAACTAATACCACACTTTCTATTTGTATTAATAATAAATTATATTATAACTACACATTATGGCGGTCATGACGGCTTCTGTTTTCTCTTCTTGCACGAATTCTTTCAATTACTTCCTTGTAAATTGATTATAAAAGTAAGTAATGTGATAAGTGGGAAGCAGATGTGTCTATTTGGTCTGAAGTTGCAATTCACTCATCTTGTGGGGTGAAAAAGAACTAAGGGAGAGATAAATTTCGGGGAAGACCACAATAAACTTCTTGAATCAATGGAAAGTGGCTTGTTTTTTATTTTTCTTTACGGTATGACGAGTATAGGTATGAGTACATGCATACCTTTCCCTCCCAACCAAATTTCAATTATTGAATAGATGTTGCAATCAGAAAAAAAAAATCATAGGGAAAAAGAAAATTGGAAAAGCCAAAAAAGGGCTGCTGCTTCTACTGATTCTGTTGTCGGTAGGTGGATAAAATAAAAAATATATGAAACGATAAGTGGAATATCGATTATGGGTTACAGAGACCTGGTATCCATCTTTAGTCGAGATTGAGAAGTGCTTAACACCCTGCAGCAATCGGTTATGCTCACCAGTGTAAATATGCTGAAGCTCCTCAAATAGCTGTTCTATAGCGTCTTACATATACATATATATATGGCTTCAATTTAATTCGAAAACTGAATTTTCACTGTTTGATGATATTTTTCTGCTCCTACTTGTCAGATCAGGAACTGTTTCAGTTTGAAATGCTAGACAACAATTGGTTAACAACACATATACACGACTCTTTATAGGCGGTTGCTAAGAAATGAAACCATACATGTCAATGTCAGTCACAATGACTGACGAGAAAGAATCAATATTTTTTTTAATGGGTGACATAACTACATATGTATTTATAAGTATGTGGTATGTGGGAGTTTGGATAGACAATATCAAAAAGAAACCCCCAAATTGACATTGAAATCCAAAATTAATTTTCAATTTTATGCTCATTTTTATCTTTGTTGTGAAAAAAGATTAAGACATAATTTGTCACCAATTCTAATATTCTGTAAGTAATAAAGTTTTAATTAGCACCAACATTTAATTTGGCTAAGTATTAAATGGGCACGATTCGTGCCAGTTTATCGTAGGTAACGAATGAAAGCCACTTAGCGGAGCTGAAATGCTTACGTTACTATTTGACTAAATAGTTGCCTATAGTTGATGTGTATCCACTTGTTACGATATAGCCAGCCTGGTGCGAAGGATGGTGTTCTCCACGCATCACGGTGGTATCGCAGACTTCTGGTGGTAATATGTAGGATGGTGTTCTCCTATTATCATGGTGGAAGAATGCATTAGTTAGGTCAGGGATTTCCGGTAACGATTGTAATGCATGTCGTTATGACAGGGTTTTCCGGTAATGCTAGTGTTATGTGTTGGTATTATATGCATGTGGAAGATCAAAATCAGTGGACATGCGAGAACAAGGATCATAGCCTCAATAACAGATTTGGATTATATTAATGTTTCTTCCTTCATTTCAACTGCAACAAGACGTAAGCAGGGCTTTTCTACTGGGGCTTATTCTAAAAAGAAAAAAAGACGACTCGATTATGAATTTCGTTTTAACAGGACTATTTTGTTTTTTGATGTTCGCGAATTTTGATTTTGGAAGAAACGAGGACTTTGGAAAATAGCTTAGAAGAGGGATATTAAACGTTTTTCACAAACAAAAAAATAAGTTGGAATTAAAGTCTTTTTTTATTACCCGTACAATTCATGTTCGGTTTTTAATATCAAAAATGTTTTGGCGGGATGCCACGTCTATATACAGGACGCTGCGGCGTGTTGGATGCCTACATATTTATAGCAGGAAACCGTACTGTCTTGAGTCTTGCTTGAATCTGGAAGTGACGACGGCTTGTACACCTTTTGAAGCAAGAACTGCTCTGTCTTGGGGTAGTCACTTGGCACAAAAAGAGAAAGCGATCTCATGACCTGATTACCGGGCAACAGCTCGCTCTATAATCAACCAGCTTGATGTACATCAACTTCCTTTTCTGAAATATTGACTTGACTTGAGACCCCGAAGGAAAGCTGGAGGAGAGCTTCACTTCCGCAGTCCCTATGTCAGTCCCTATGTCAGCCTGAATGAATAATGCTGGGACCAAGCAAACTATATGTCGACTTGAAAGCTTCAACGGAAGGGGCGACAACGCTGGTATTGGCTGTAGGGTTCGCTTCTGACTGTATGGACTGGATGGGTGTGATTCCGGGGATGAGTCTGGCGTCCGATATCAAATTTATGTTGACTTAACGGTCGTAGAATTAAGGCATCCACTGTTTTCGTACTGGGTCGCCGGATGGTTTATGATAATAGGCCAGTAGGGTGATTTTGATCTTTTGTCGTACTATCATCTACCACAAAATGAACTATAATGAATTTTCGGTGAACAAACCACAAAAAACGCCTAAATATGCGACAAATTTGTCAACTGCTCAAGAGGTTGTGACAAAAATTTTAAACTGCGGTAAATGGAAATTCTAACCTAATAAGAGCATTACAAGTGATTAAATTCGAAATATTATGTTGAATTTGTAATGTGAAGTGTCGTTTTCAGTTCATTCTACGTCATGCAAAGGTTGCTGACCTGAATAAAAACACGAAAAAATCAGTAGAAAAGTGCATTTCATTTAGGCGTATATTTTGACATTCAAGTGCGACAAAAGATGAGAATCACCCTACAGGAAAGCGTAGTTTGTCTAGGAGTCATTAAAAAAAACATCAGTTCATCAATGGCAGTGTTCCACTTACGCTTTACTTTAACTTGTGGTTACGGGACCCGTAAACTTTTCTTTTTCTACACGCTCTGTCAGTCTGGTCGAATTGTCGTTTGAAATCAGGGGCCAAATCATGTAACTCGATATCGAGTGAAAACTATCGTCCGTCACTAGTTTTTAGATTTTGTAACTCGATATGTCGACTAAATTATGTCGAATGCTCGATAAAGACAGTTCGATATGACTTTTGATATCGAATTATTGTTTTTAGTTGACGAGCTGTTAGTTTCGGCAGCAGATTTTGCACAAATTAACCGGGAAGTACGAATATGTAAGCTTAAATTTATAATTTTGATTGTTGTGCCAGCGATTACTATAATAATTTTTAAGGTCTCAACAAACTACGCAGGTACAACAAAACATGCTGATAAAATTCATGGAAAAACATTCGCTTGTTGCAACAAACAGTTTGCAAAATACCGGCAATGGAAAAGAAAAAAAGAAAAAGTTATGGATAAAACTTGCAAACATGTTAAATAGTAGTGGACCACCTTATAAAAACAATAAAAGCTTGGCAGAAAGTATGTTGTATATTTTTTTTTAATATGGCTTTCAGGTATGGACTGATTATAAATACAACTTAAAAAGAAAATTGGCTAAAAATAAGAAGAGTATACTAATAACAATAATTATGCCCAAATTTTAATGCAAATGACAGGCCGTCAAAAGAATTAGCATTGCATATGCAGTGGTTGCTCGATAGACCAAACGACATTCGATGAATCGTTTTACATGAAGCAAAAATGTACTGTCGAGCTGACGATATCGTTTTCATTCATCGAGCGTACGATTATCGAGCGTCGAATTACATGATTTCGCCCCTGGAGGGTGATTCTGATCTTTTGTCGTACTTTAATGTCAAAATATGCGCTTAAATGAAATGAACTTTTCTACTGATTTTTTCGTGTTTATATCCAGCTTAGCAAGCCTTGCATTACATAGAATGAACTGAAAATGACACTTCGCATTACAAATTCAAAAAAATTATTTCGAATTTAAGCACTTGTATTGCTCTAATTAGATGTAGAATATAAATTTACCACAATATAAAATTTTTGTCACAACCTCGGAAGCAGTTGACTAATTTGTCGTAATTTTAGGCGTGTATTCTGACATTAATTCATGCAAATTCATTTTAGTTTATTTTGTGGTTGATGAAAAGGATAAATCAAAATGAATATGGTGAATATAAAAGTACGACAAGTTTGAGGTGAAATATCAAAATATGTGACTAAAATATACGCCTGAGCTACGACAAAGAGATCAGAATCAGCCCCCAGGAGGGTGATTCTGATCTTTTGTCGTACTTGAATCTCAAAATATACGACTATATGAAATGAACTTTGCTACTGATTTTTTCGTGTTTTTATTCAGGTCAGCAACCATTGCATGACGTAGAATGAACTGAAAATGACACTTCACATTACAAATTCGAAATAATATTTCGAATTTAAATACTTGTATTGCTCTAATTAGGTGTAGAATATCCATTTACCACAGTATACAATTTTTGTCACATCCTTGGAAGCAGTTGAGTACTTTGTAGTACTTTTAGGCGTGTATTTTGACACTAATTCATTGCAAATTCATTTTAGTTTATTTTGTGGTTGATTAAAAGGATAAATCAAAATGAATATGGTGAAAATAAAAGTTCGACAAATTTGAGGTGAAATTTCAAAATATGTGACTAAAATATATGCCTAAAGCTTAGTATCGAGTTCAAGTAAAATGTGACATTTCCATACAAATTTTAGGCACTGGTAAAATCGCAAGCAAAAATTTTACTGATGATTTTGCTAGTGCAGTACGGAGTTCACTGGTAAAAAGTGAATATTTCTCTATTTTAAGATAGGTGGCGCTTTGTATATCTCCACACATTTTACTGAGCATTATTATGCGCGAAGCATTAGAAGGTTAGAAAGTTGTACAACAAGATAATATAATCTTTTTCTGTACTATACTAAAGAGGAAGTAACTATATCATACCAAAAACGGAAAAAAGCAACAAAAAAAAATACGTAAGTTAAAAGTATAAGTTATAATTATAGTAAATATAATTAAGAAAATATAGAGAAAAGTGAAGAAAAAACAAGTTATTTAGAAAGTAATTAAATTGCATTCACACACGTAGCACGACTGCTGGAAACCAGACCCGAAAAACCACAATATCAACCATAAATTGGAAAATACTGAAAAAAAGGCTCTTGAAAACTCTCGCATCGCTCGTCCTCTGAATAACCGCTGGAATTAGTTCCAAATACGTACAACTTGAACAAAGTAGGAGTTTTCATAGACGGAATACCTATGACGCGGAATAGAGATATTTACGTTTCTTGAAGAATGCATGAAGGTCAGTTCGTCATTGAGATATGATGGCTTTTTGCTGTAAATTAACTTGTGTAGAAATATAATTTGTTTGCGGATGAGCATTGTATTTAAGGAACAGGCAGATAAAGCATATCGAACAGGTGAGTTGTGGTCATAACGTCTCATCCCAAATATAAATCTCGTGAAGTCATCAAAAGCTACATTTAACTTACGAGCGCATGTAGAATCTAAATGCGGGAATATTAAACAACTCGCTGTAAAATAAAGTTGGAATAAAATTTTTACAAGCTTCATACGCATAAATTTGTTCAGTACATCAGCAGATAACCACAACCGACGAAGTCCCGTGTAAATTTTAGAAACGGTGCTATTAACTTGGTCACAGCAACTCATAGAAGCGTTAAGAAGAACTCCAAGATTCTTAACTGCGCTGACCTACGTCAAATTGACAGAGTTCAGAGTAATTGGGGGGGGGGGGGGGGGGGGGAGATGTCGGTTGTGTTCAAGCTCTGTCTGTAGATTGCCATTGCATGAGAATTATTGGGATTTAAAACTAACAGATTGTCCTCTGGACACCTGCCAACTCTACACAGATCAGAGTTTATGCGGTCGACACAATCTTCAATCAGACCTATAGGCCGACTGAAGTATAGTTGAACATCATCGGCGTAGAGATGGACATTACTATACTGAATGTTTCCAGGGAGGTCGTTTATATAAAAGCTGAAAAGAAGGGGACCAAGTATGGAACCCTGCGGTACCCCCGAAGACAATGGTGGTAAACTAGACCAGTGCTCAACGACACCCACTTTTTGATATCTCTCAGTAAGAAAGTTGGAAAGTAAAAGTACGGCCGAGGAAGTAAAATTGAAATTAGTGCAAAGTTTCGACAGAAGACTAGTGCGATGCACGCTATCAAAAGCCTTGGAGAAGTCCAATAGGGTTTACACGGTCAACCAAGTTTTGTCCAGACATTTACGGATATCGGTAGTCACTTTGAAAAGAGCAGTCTCACAGCTGTGGGAAGGTCGAAAACCTCAAAAATGATCTGTATACCGCTTCGGGGTGATTTTAAGAAGAAGAAAAAATGTTATGTATTGATATCGAAATAAAGTAACTAAAATGGCATTGTAAGGAGGCCTTCTTTCACTCTCTCCTCTAGCTCCTCCCCTTTCCCTCTAACAGGATATAAAAGAGGTATCGTCAACAAGTGCCTGCGATACCATGGGCGGCAAGGAAAGGCACCCGAAGATCTTCATCATCAGATCCTCTTAGTATTTTTGAAGATAAGTTATGTACAGTCCCTTCTGGACTCAGTGATTGTGTGTATGTATATATATAGCTATGCATAACTTTTGTCTTTCCTCCTTTGGCACGAATTTTTCTTGCTTATAGCACATGGTAGCTCAGGATCGTTTCGGTTAACCCACCCCATACTCTGTGCACTTAGTTGAGGTGCTAGCGGGCCAGCCTGCCAGCATAACTACTATGGAATGAGCTATCAGCCTCAAAGAAATTTCAGAAATTTCGCAATTCCAAAATGGCCGGCTTGCTGTAGCCAATACTATGCTGCCCGTACTCCCGATCCCGATCAAAACTTGGTAGCACGGACTTTTTCCTACCCCCGAATACTTCTCACCCGTAAAAAGTGCCAATATCCTCCCCTGTGTGGGCTAAGGCATACATGAAGTTGAATTAGATTTAGTGCTGAAGCAGTGAAAGAAACTCATAAAAGGATTTCAAAAATATACTTGCACAATTATTATGGTTATTTATGTAGATTAATTCCACGACAGAAAACGCAAGCTATTCGTTGTAGAGACTTCTTTCCTTTAGCAACTTGGTAAAAAAAAAAAAAAAGATAAAACTGCCATGGAGCTTGTTGGCGAGTACCTAATATATACAAGTGCCTACCAACCAATAGTATGGCGGAGAAAGTTCAGTGCGAACTTTATCAACACGTCAAAGAGAAAGTGTTGTTGGTGTCTGCCTCCTTCCCAGCCCTTCATCCTGTCCAGTCCGGGAGGCGTGTAAACTTTTTAAACTCTCGTGTTTTATCTATTCAAAAGTTGTTTCGCAATTCTATGTAATTGGAGAAGTTTATATATGGAAAAAGTGCAGACATCAAAAAAATTTTCCTATCCCCCAGAGTTAAAAGCTTAACTTTCGTCTCCGATAAGGCGAGAATACTATTTGCAAGTTTTTCCATCGGAAATGTTGCCGACAAACATTTTCTGTTTTTTTTTTATTTTTTATCATCTGCAAAAAAGTAGTTAACAAGTTTGCTTCAACTAAACACGTGATGATGATAATGATGATGATGTACTCTGTCGGTAAGATCGTAATACCCGCCACACTACATACATCTAGTCTATTTCAAACCGTGTTGAATTTTTATAGTTCTACTTGAAATCACCTCAGCAAGGATGCAAATAAATATATATTCCTCATTGGTAGTACACAAACACACATTTTTACTACTCGTTTCATAGCAAAAGTGGAAATTCGCTATTTCACTGTCAGTTAAGTCAGGAAAATCTCAATTTTTTGCCCTGCCAGCAATTTCCGCAATCAACAAAAATTATTGATATCGCATAACCTTTGTCCTGTTGGAAAATATAATTTCATGTTGCAATAAAACGTACCCAAAACATGGAATACCCCTAAGGAAATTTTTATAACATATGTACATATATGCGACGGACGAATGGGAGACCTGGAGCAATGAACACATGCACATACATACATATGTGTTTTCTAGTTTCTGACGACTGAAATTGAACGTGTCGTGTGCTCGCATAGAGTAGGTATATATACGATGAGAAAGGATCATTTCAATAACCAAATAGAAATGTGCTTTGGCACTAGAATTTTCATTCACTAAGGAGAACATATACATACATATATCCAGGCATATATGTTCTCCTTAGTGAATGAAAATTCTAGTGCCAGCAGCATGAGCTGCCACAATCTAGGTACATTCCAGGAACAGTAAGCAAAACAAGAAAGCAGAAATAGTAGGTATACATAAGGCAGGCTCCTGTGCTTTGTCCCACTTATTTCATTTTAATTTTACAACCCATCAGGACTTGAGGGATCTCAGTTGGTTTTATTGCTCAATTTTAGTGCCAAGTAAATTTCGAGATTGCTGCTATAACACATTTTGCAACTTATGGACGACGGTCTTTGCTATTTATGTTGCTGAATCCTTATATGTATGTACATAGAACCGAGTACACCCACCCACATAAACTGTGCTTACTTTTACGACAACTTGTGTATAATACCCGTGAAGGATACCAACTTTAGTCCACCTTTGCTATAAAATGCCAACATAACGACTGAATTTAAAACTTAATTGCATGCAAAGAATTTCCGGCCGCTTTTATAAAGTGTGAGGTAAGCTGAAATTGTTTTAAATGTCACTATGGGGAAAATGTGGTATATTTTCATTGTTGTTTGGTAATATGTACATATGTAGGAGAAGAGGGTGTTGAAATTGTGTGTGGAAGAATCTGAAAAATTTTCTGGTTTATAAAGTTGAAAATATGCTAGACAAAGTTATACATATTGTGCAAGAACTACATATATGCTAATATTGTACATACCTAACTACATATATATGGTCCAGAGTAAGGTTCGTAAGTATGTTAAAAAAATTTTTACCTACAAGCCATGGAGGCCAGTAGCTAGAATCAAATTAAAGAAAGGGCATCAGAAATTTGAAGTAGAGCGCATTTGGGATACATATGTTCAGGTGAAGGGACATCTTTTTGAAAAAGTAAACTTCCAGAACCCTCATTTTATTAGATTTTTTTATAAGTGAACAGGTATCTACAATAAAAAGAAATAAATGGACCAAACAAGAAATACAACATGGTAAAAATATTCAATATAATTGCAGTTTTCGATTTACGATATTGTGGAATTGTCGTAGCACTTCGTCAATATCTTTTTAGGATGTTCTTTTCCGTTCAAATGCAACAAACATCAAACCTGCCATCATCTCATGAGCAATTGACATTCTTTGAGGCTTATTGAGATAAACTTTGTCCAACTAATCAAGACACAAAATTGAATCAAGTAAATCCTCATTATCTTCAAGTCTTCTTTTCATCTCAGCTGTTATTATGTCTACAGTTTCATAATATTCCGCTTTAAATAGCGGAGCTTAAATTATGCCTGCAGGGTTTTGTCGAGAAGGTGATGGATTTAATTCTCCAGATGTCTTGCCTTTACTTGTCTTATCTGTTCTGGGAACTATTTTGAGATTCTTTTCTACAATAAGGTATTCTCAGCTTCTTCCAAAATTGTCTCATACATCTCTTCCGACCTCAATTTCTTCCTGGACACATTTTATTATTGATATGGCATCCTTCAATCCCTTGCTTCGACCTTGTAAAGCTGCATCAGCCGGTTGCAGAACACATAATATTTTTTTTTGTTACTATCTTAACCAGTCAATTTTCCATGGTAAACATATCAATGTCAATACTTTTAGAAATAGCATCACCACTGAACTTTGCATTTTTCATTTTATCTGGAGTCTTCAAAATCAGATAATAATTTTCATATACGACCCTTGTAACAGCCAAATGTCCTGACTAAGGCTGTTTAAGTCTACGAGTAAGAAATTGAAGAAGAGGCCCATCAACAGCAATTTTCCTCCCAATCTCAAAAATGTGTAAGTTTATACTCATATTATAAAAAATTCGCATTGCAGGCGGATGGAAAAAAAAGTTTATGTAAGGGATTTTGGCACGGTTTTTGAAAGTTTGACGCAAAATTCTATACCAGCAGCTGCATAGTGAGAGCTAGTAATACAAAACAACTTTTTGAGATTCCTGGTTCCCCATTAAGCCTATTTCCATCTTCGGTTGCCTAATACTTGCCTTAAAATTTCATTTTTGGTAAATCCGTAACAAGAAAAAATATTAAAATTCTTTTACTTTTTCTTTTCATTTCTTTTCTTTATTCTAATTTTTCATTTGTTTTTCGAGTCACTCAATTTCGCTATTTGGGACCTGCTGATGAGTCAAACCAAGACTTGAAACTTTGTCACCCAAAGTATAACGAGTTGTGTAATGAAATAACAAATTAAAAACATTTCTTAGCTTTTGCTATATACCGGAGAATCCAAAAAAAGTCCCTTCTTCAGCAAATATTTACTTTTATCAAAATTACAAACATTTACCAATATTCTAATTCCCAGCTTATTATTAAAAAAATAAACAAGTACAGCATTACTAAATTTCCACATAAAAGAGTGGCCGAGTAGTGGCTGACTGGTCAGTGTTGCCGATCATACAAACTCGCCTCGATGACTTTTATGACGTCACCGTAGATTGCTGAATAAGTTGGCAAATTTTTAAAGTATGGCATTGCCCATACAGTGTAAGTGAAAAGATAGATAATTCTTCTTCTTTTACAGAACTGTAACTAGGACTGTAGTAAAAAGAAAACTAATTGGAATAGTTTGCGGCTAAGGCGTTAAAGGTATTTAATTTGTTTGTAAAATAAGATCAAAATAGTAATAAGCCAATTTTCGCCTGGGTGGAACATGTTGGAACATGTTGGAACATACAATGTGTTTGGTTGATGCAAAAATTTCCAATAACAATTTTTCGGGAAAATGCAACTCACATAGAGCATCAATCTCAGTTTTAGTTGAACTACTCAATGCTGCAACTTACTTAACTCAATAATGTTGGGTTGATGACTATTGCATAGAAAGAAAGAAAACACGATTCTTTACGATCTATTATTGTGGATTTTATTGACTTCTTTCAATTATTGCCAATATGAACAATATAACATTAGACTTAACGTCTCGTACAACTTTTATATAGATCTAAAAATGTTTAATGACTGTTTTGCAACTTCTTTCTTAAACCAAAATTTTATAACCAGTTAACTCAATGTCACTTCGCTTACAAGTGATAATCACACTGGCTTCTTCCTCTTACTTATTCTATTACTACAGTACCCAGGTGAGCTAGAGCACATCGGAATATTGAGGCTTTTCGAACGAGGGTTGTATAGTATGGTGTTGCCAGATTCTACTATAACTAAGCCATTTTTATACCCTAGATAAAATCATAGGGTATACTCATGATACAAAGATAACAAGGTATGGCCGATTCGGGCGGAAATTTTTGTGTTGATACGTCATGAGGTGACTACTGTCATTTCCAGCGAATTTGTTTGGAGTTTTTCATATTTTATTGACTGATATACATTTTGAATATATTAAAATATTTAACAAAATATTAGTTTCTTCGTTCTTGGGGTTCACATTTTGTACCCCCCCCCCTTGCTCCTCTTCCTGGCGTACAATTTCTTACTTGTCTAGACGAGAAGAATTGTTTAGCAAAATACAGTCATATTAGTCTGGGACACCCTTTATATATTCGTCTTATCAAGTATGTATTAGAATATGTGATTATTTGTATTTATACCTATTTGAGATTACACGAATTAATCATGTAAGAGTTTACTTACATGTTGTGAAAAGGAGTTTTTCTTATCTTTCAAAACAAAAAAGTTACAATTGTGTTTACACAAGCAGAAGATAGCTAATAAAGTGTATTACTAGACGTAAAAAATTTAATGAAAGCATTACGTATTGAAGATGAAATTTTCTATAAAGATGTCTTGCTCTTAGCACCTGACGATTTTGATGAAATTCTAAGATAAAAGATACCTATGTGAGGAAATCAATGTCTCCCACTGAACGGGTAGCTACAACTTTGAGATTTTTAGCAAGGTGGCCCCTGCAATTTAGGGGCGCCAAATTGCTAAATAAAATTTTCAAAGAATTCCAGCATTTTACCAAAATTAATATAACGTTAGGAAAATTGCTTCCTGGGATTTGTTAGCCGAATCTGCATGACCCCTTCTCAGGCATTAACAACGCCCCCGCACACATCGCTCCCTGTTTAAAATTTCTCTGGGGACTTTATTTTCTTTTCTTAAAAATATCCTGAATTAAGAAAAAATACATAGCTTGCATTGTTTACGTTGGATGGTTTTCATTGGTGATATAATATGTATGTATGTAGTATAGGTGAATTAAGTAGGTATAATGAATGTACATATGCTCAAATTAAAATATTAAATGAATGTTACCTCAACCTGATGTAGAGAAGCTTTCAATTTTTTCTTTGAAATTTTTATGCATTAATTGGAGAGTGACACAATTCACAAAAAATAATTCCTGTCGGCCATCAAGAGTAAATAAAAATTCTGCAGAAATATTTTCTGCAATTTTCTAAAAAAAAAATGAGTGCTTATTGCTTAAAACAAGATTTTTGCTCCAATGATTAATAAAATCCAGGGAAATAGGATAAACTAAGAATTTTACTGATTTCAGATTTTTAAGAAAAACACAACTTTTATGTTTTATCGGCCGAAAAACTTTTTCAGCTGAAAAATTCGATCGATAAAACATAAAAGTTGTGTTTTTTTTAAAAATCTGAGATAAATATAACTAGTTTCTCGGTAAAATTATTAATTTATACTATTTGCCATGATTTTATTAATCATTGGAGCAAAAATCTTGTTTTAAAGTGGAATAAATTGGGTTTTTCGGTTTACATTTTTTCAGTTCTTGTGTTTGATCTGAAAGTGCCTTAAAATATAGTGAATTCATTCGGAACAAAGCTACTTTTGCCAAACGTATACATATTTTATACAGAACATCTTAACTTAAATTTGCGCAAAAGCAAATTAAAGTGCCGACGGTTCTCTGAAAGCTCTTCCAATTACTGTCTAAATGCCGATAAAATTTTAAATTAATTTGTACAATTTAATACCTTAAGTACAATACATAGATCTTTACTTAAACCATGAGAATGAGTTCAGATTTCGTATGAAATTACCTTTAACTATCCTTTGTTAACCATCCTCAAAACCCATAAACATTTTCAATGCTAAGGAAATCACCTCGTAAATTTTTTTAAATCTCCACTTAAATGGCTCCTGAGTATTGAAATGGTAAAATGAAAACCTTTATACAAGGCTCTCCCGGGAAATGTATATGTCAATAAATTTGAAATCATTAATCCATTAAATAGATAGAAGATATTGTTGAATTAAAGATGCACGAAAACATCTACCAGATCTCTCCTCCTACAGGTATGTACATACATAACACTTCGTTACAATATATACCATTAATGGACACACATTAATAAAACAAAAGCTAAAGGAAAGCCAATTAAAGTTGACCTCCATTTCTGTATATTATTGCTTCCAGGGTGTTTTCAGAACACTAATCTACACAGTATCCTATCCCAACCAGATATCTCATCCATCCTCAATGCTTGTTTTGTTTGTGGTCTAAGCGCTGGACTTTTGCACACACTTTAAATTCCTAAAATTGCCAACATTTCAACATTTATATTTTATCCCAGCCAGTGTCATAGGCTATAAATTTAGCAATGCAATAAAAGCCAAAGCAAGGACGAAGGTGGTTGTGGGTAGACATGACCCAATTTCTAAAGATTACACTTAACCATTCCTAGGGTAGGTAGTTGCAATGCTTATGCCCTCACGAACTAGGATTTAAAGCTCACGACTACTGCCCAAGGGTGGAAATTTTAATTGGAACTGGTTGAAGGCACTTGGCAGTCAGTAGAAGAAGAGAGGGCAGTCTGGATAATACAGGCTGGTTGCATCGTAGATCGCAGAAGTCACGATAAAAGCTTAGCCGGGTAAATAATCACTTTCACGTATTTACATTAAAGAGAGCACGTACATAGCCATGTGGAATATTTACTGTACTACATACATAAGTACGTATACATATATATACGAGGATGTGGTTGGGTCTTAGGTCGGGTAGTCTGGGAAAACAGTATAACCCGCCAGGACCAGCACCTATGGATATGGATATTTGTGTATATCCAAGAACCAACTCCATCCAAGTAAAAGCTATATAGAGAAGTAGGTATATCTGGTGGTTTGCCACCTCAGATTCAGATGGTGACTGCTGTAAACTTTTGAAGTTGTGCTGGACTGTTTAAGAATTTATCGTTTGTCATGCTGCTTATGATACAAGGGTACACCCGTAAATGTTAATTTATAAATTAACGTTTTCACTCATTTCCTAACAACTACATACAAAGCGGAAGAGTGCGCAAACTTTATTTCGGAAGTAATTAAATCTTTAATATGAGGAAAAATTAATTTTAATTTTAGGCAACCATTGGTGGTTAGGATGGGTGCGGCAGGACATACATAAATGCTAATGCTTCCACTACAATGCATGATAAAGTGACTTCGTCAAAACCAAATCGTTTGCTGAATAACGCACAAAATACACGAAATATATAAGTAGTGGTAAGCTGCCAAATTAAACAGCTTGTGGCGAAGGAAGGAATGAAGGTTTAGATAGGTAGTCTTTCACCTTAGTGTAAATATAAAAGCCGGCGAACGTATACTAACAAGAGAAATCTCTTGACTGCACCCTTATTCAGTTGTGTCTAAAAAACATCAGTGAACCACTACACCCTTCTTCGCCAATGTATAAAAAACAACAGTAAACCACTACATCCTTCTTCGCCAGTGTGTGTAGAAAACAACGTGCGCTTGGTTATTGAAAAATGTAAACATTTCTCCTTCAAAAAAAAACAAGTATATTTCTCTTTGTCACACCCATGCTTAAATGCTCCTTAAATGCTACATGGTATTCTTTCCTTCAAAATTTGCATTCATTTTTGATTTTATTTTTTCAAATGACGCCTACTCTGATGGGTAATCTCATTCTATTGAACAGTTTTTCAAGAGATTTCTCTTGTTAGTATACGCTCGCCGATGAAAACAACGAAAATAATTATTCTGATGTCAGCCGGCACTAAAAGAGTGTGTATAAAATTAAAAAAAAAGCTAACAAGCCCCGCAACTGCAACTAATGAACCGATGTTTTTCTTTTCTTTTTAATAACCTCTAAGTAATCTTGATTTCAGAGGCTACGATTTCTGGTCTTCCGCAAACGAACCGACGATCTGGTGCTGAACAGGCGGATCTCACCCGCACTACCATCATCATAACCGTTGTTTCTGCGACCATTAAGTCAATATAGGGTCGATTTGAGACTGGACTCCAGACTTTCCAGAGTGAACCCAACAGTTCCAGATTGTTCAGAATCGAAACCTACATAAAGCACTACCAACGTTGTCACTCTTCACGTCGCAGTCGACATAAGGTCGACTTGGCCTCCGGCACTACCATCTTGCAACCAGACTAACGTTCGTTCAGGCTGTCATAGAACAGCCTGGAACGAAGAAATGAAGCTCTCTACAGGCTCGGAGTCACTGCTGCTTCCCGCCGGGGGACTTCAAATCGCCATTAAGACGAGGTGATTTCTTTGAAATAAACAAAAAATATTTCAAGTCAGGAGGTTGACGCACCTCAAGTTGTTTACCTATAGAACAAGCCGTTGACCATGATCAGGACAAGTCGCCCTCGCCACTACCTACACCAACTAATCACCCCAAGATATCACAATTCCTGCTACAAGCAGGCATCTAAGCCGCTGCAGTGTCCGAGATCAAGACTGCTGCAGCGTTCGATATGAAGACTTAGCATCCCGCGAACAGCTATTTACCTGTCAATTATTATAAATGTACTTGCTGTACTTTGCGGAATTACATCAAATTGCCTGGCCTAATAAAAACCGCGTAGATTTCAGTAAGGTATACAGGAATGTAAATCATTTTTCGCAAAGATGTACGAAATATTTTACTCCATCAGACTTGACACAAATCTACAAGTCTCATAGCAGGACTAGATTAGAATATAGTTCCCATATTTTGGGCAGGGGCTGGACGCACTGCCTTGTCCGCATTAGACAAACGCCAAAAAAAGGCTTCCCGGCTTATTAGTGATGACATATCAATATTAACTATTGATTCTCTAGAAGAGCACCGGCGTATTGTCGGATGTTTATCTCTTTTTTATTGCTACTTCTATGGCTGTTGCTCTGAAGAACCACCACATAAGCTGTAATCCAATAGCTCACCGTCACACCCTTGAAGTCAGATTCGGCCGCATAGTCAATAAACTGTCAAATGTAAAATTCAAATGGCCGAAACTGAAAATAAAAGGTTGGTGCTAGTGGAAATTTGTGTTTATATTTCTAATATTCTCTTTTGAGTAGGAAATGACCTAAAATAACTGTTCTGCAGAACAGTACGAATGTGGAACAGTTGACCATCCTCTGTATTCCCCCTCAGCTACGAGCCGAAAACATTTAAGCGTAGTGCACACAGCCGCCTCCTTGGCTCAACCCTGGAATCCTCAATTCACTACCCCTTCTTCCTTTCCTGCCAAGGCTGTGCTACGACACCATAGGGTATCTCTTAAGCTTTGACAAAAGCTCGAAAAATTAATTTAAAAAAAAAATTGATTCAGAAGTTAGCTAACCTATTCGCATTTCAAATAATTCCACAAACGTATGCCCTGGACGAAGTAAAAACTCACCATATCACGATTTACAACGAGTGATTGAAAGACTCATGTACTGGGACGATCGCAGGTAATTTAGTCTCTTAAATAAGTATGAATCCTGAGCTGCTTGCTGTATATCCCTTTGAGCAAAGGAATTTTAAAAAATAAAAAAATAGTAATAATTCAATAAAGTTTGTTTTTATAGGGTGAAACTCAAATAGTCCCACCGTACCACATGAGTTCATTTTTCCCAACGCACATAGGTGCTTTCCACATATGTAGTTAGAGCTAAAACGCGGATTTGTTACTCAAATTTTTAAGTCAGGTGATCCGAGATTAGATACAAATTATCGTCCTATATCTATTTCAAATGCATTGGCTTTAATCTTTGAAAGACTTGTCTACAATCAACTTTTTCATCAAACTTTACCTTATATATGTGATCAGCAACATGGTTTCCTTCAATGGCTCCCAATCAGACAATTTCGAACAACATCGGGCGTCCCGCAGGGTACAATACTCGGACCTTTCATATTCCTAATTTATATAAATGGCTTACCAATAGATATTACATCGCCTTCTTTGCTTTATGCTGACGACGCAAAATTTGTTATGGTAATTTATGATGCAAACGATGCCTTCAAGATGATATTGTTAAGCTTGAAGATTGGTGTAGAGAAAACCTCAATATCGATAAAACTATAACGTTTTCTAGAAAGCGTGATACAATCTACTACAACTACAAAATTAAAAATATTTCGATTTCACGTGTAAATGAAATAAAGGATTTAGGGGTTAACTTTGATCACAAACTACTTTTCGCTTCCCATGTAAACCTTAGTACTAATAAAGCTTATCGCAAGCTGGGGTTCATTTTCGCGTATGTAAATCCTTCAAAGGCAGTGCTGCTTTCATCTGTCTTTTTACCTCATTGGTGAGAAACACTCTTAAATATGCTTGTCAAATTTGGAGCTCTTTCTATTCATGCTACAATAGTCAAGTTGAATCTGTCCAGAGAAAGTTTACCAGGATCCTGTTGTTTAAATTAAACATCAACGAGATGGAGTATACTCAGAGATTATCTATTTTTAATCTGCCATCTTTAGAACACCATTGTATGTGTCTAGACTGCTTATTTTTGTAAAAACATCTAAATGGCTACGTGCTTTGTCCCGATTTACTTTTCAAGATCTGCATAAATATCCCAACAACGAGATAGTCAAGACTCCATGTTCCGTTTAGAATCCCCTTCTGTAGAACCAACCTCGGATTTAAGTCACCTTTGGTAAGAATGCAGAAAATTTTTAATTCTAATTTTAGCAATACTAATGTCTTTTGTTCTGACCTTCTGACATTTAAAAGATCAGTTATAACGGAGATAAAACAATTTCCAGATTCTTAGCATATTAATGGTTTTTCAAATTAATATTTGTCGTTTCCTTTGGCTTGTTTTGCTTAGCTTTCAATCTCTAATTTTATTTCCTTGTATAATTTGTATTATTTGAATTTTTAGTAGTTTTAAAATTTTAGTTCTCTTTTGTATATAGTTTATTTTTATATGAATTTTAGTATTATTTTGTATTTCCCTTTTTAGTTTTTACAATTCTAGTTTATTTTATTTCACTTTAATTTTAAATTTTTGTTTATTATATTATTTTTTGGCTTTGGTTCTCATTTTGTAGTCTTAGATTAATTTACTATTTTTCTTCTTTTTTATTTTTATTTTTTTATTATTATGATTTACTGTATTAGCTATTCTAAGGTATAGCGTTATTGGATTCTGTCTGTGTAATATCTTCTTAACTTTTCGAAATAAATAAAATAAATAAATAAAAGCCCACGATGAGCGAAGTTAATTCTTTTTTGTACTACATACAAAGCTCAAATCGTCTACGAGTAGAACGTTCCGGTTGATGTTTTTAATCTCACCTTCTTATTTCTAATGAAATGCGAGGCTTGGATTTGCTTATTTGTATTTATGGTGACTTAGATTTAGTTTTTTTTAGATTTAACCAATAAATCCTTCGGCGCATTGACCTTTGCATGTTTTAATGTTATTTCTTTATCCAATTGTTTATATAAAATAAAATAAAAACAACAAACACGTCAAGAAAATAAAACAGTATTCGGTGTTCGGTGCCACCATTTCCTACTGAGCCGTTTAACACATTAATTGATTTCCATTGCATTCATATTATTATTATAATCCGCAATCAAAGAAAGACAAGTAATCGATATTCTAATCCTTTTACAATTTTTTCTCAGTACTATGGAGTTTTGATTTGGATTGTAAAAATTTTTAAAAATGAGGACATCCTTATTGTCCATCCATTTTGTTGCCATTATTCCCGTATCACTTACAAATTATTTATTGTATATTCTCCTCGATTTTTGATATTTTTATTGAAAGATGGTAAATACTTTCCCGTTTTATTAACACCACCACAAGCATTGATTTGTTTAGATTTCAAGTCTTCTAATAAATTTATACTGGTAAAATAATTGATCAAATAAATTGTATGTCCTTTTCCATTTTAATCTGAAGTAAGAGTATGACAATTTGCCCATCAAGATTTTTTGTCACTTGATTGCAAACTTTTCCAGCTTACATCAAATCTGTAGTAATAACCGAATTTATCTGCTAGAATCCATAATTTATATCCTCTTTTTATTGGTTTGATCGGAAAATATTACTTGATTGAACTACGATCTTTAAAATTTATCATCGATTCATCGATCGCTACACTGAGAACGGGATTAAATATTTTTCTCGAAATTTTCTTGTACATATCTTGTTCAAAAATGGACGAATTTTATATAATTTGTCGAAGATTTCTTTTCCTGAAATTACGATTTAAATGAATATAACTGAGAAGCCACCAAACGATTTACAATCATTAATTTACAGATGTAAGTATTCATTACGTAAATAAGGTGTACTGCTGCAGGCGGCTTTATACATATGTATCTTCGGAGCTAATTGATTTTCATTATAAAATTTATTCCAATGAAAGCCCAAATTTCTTGCTCATTAGTTGGAGTGTATCTACCTATTACCTTTCTGTTCTACGTATAAATTGGTTTGGAAAACAATGGAATCAATAATGTTAAAAATTTACAGCACACATTATATGAAGATGAATCTCGCAGATCTCTGATATAACGAGTAGATCCAAAATGTGAAGAAAATAGTCATGCTGGAATTATGTTTCCGCTAAGAGTTCATTTTACGAGTATAGTCCTTTCAGCTACACTTCTTCTTATGCTGAACTGGTGTATGCGTAATTTCTTCTCTAAAAATCATCCGATCCGAACTAGAAAGTAAGGATATTTTTCTTTAAAAAAAAAAATGGTTTTTTTGTATTACGCTCCAAGTTGCATAGTGAGATAAATAAAATCAACATTTACAATACAAAAACAAAACTCTTCCCTAGCTTATACAGAGTGTCAAAAACTAATAGGACTATATTTTTCCAAATGATTCCTCTCGTCCAGACAAGTAAAAAATTGTATGTACCGAGTTGCAAGGTATGCTCTTTTTCATTAAATACCCTATATCTTGAAAAGTACCGGGTATACGCTCTATTTTAAGACGGCATTGTATGCAGAACCTTAAGATCTTTCCTATGAATGTTAAGCTACCCCCGTAGCCCTCCCCACTTTAGAGTTATGTTGCTACAAATTCAAAATGTTGGTTTTTAAATTTTTATTTATTTTTCCGTTATTTCTTAAAAAATACCTCCACTAACATACATTTTTGTTGCAAAATTTGGAAAGTCCAGAGTCTCTTCTTTAATTTAACCTACACTTATGTTCTATCTGTGACGGCAACTGACTTATACCTAACAATGGACTGAGCGTATTGCCATTTTCCTACAGAAAAGAATGACACAAGTTTTATAGTTTTCTCTTTCGCCCTATAGCAGGTTGGAGCTACCAACACAAAATATATCTTACTAAACGTTTTCTTATGCTATTTGATGTTTTTATGTTGGCTGCAAATGCAATCACGGCAGAAAGAATAAGATAAAGATAGTGTTTACAATTCTCCGTCTCTTACCATTCTCTGTCTCTCTTGCCCATACGCAGGATTCAGTTAAGAACAATTTTTGAAAATTAAAGTCGGAATTAATTAAGCGATTAAAATATCACTTGGACACAAGAAAATATATTTTTTTTACATGTTTTTTATGTAGTAAAAGTTTTAAAGGGTGCTCTAACGGTGATATACAGAAACACAATATTTGTGCCACATGAAATAGCAAATCGCTCAGTCCATTGTTATAAGTCAGTGGTGACGGCTAAGGAGTTATTAGCTTTTAACCTATTCAGGTCACAGATAATTTGTTCCCTTAGTAACTGAATACACGTCATTTAAAAAAAATATTGTCAAATGAAGTGGGGAAGGGTACGGGGGTGGTTTAACATTCATAGGAAAGACCTTAAGGCTCTGCATACAATACAATGCCGTCTTAAAATATACAGTTTACCTTGTACTTTTCAAAACAAAGGGTGTTTAATGAAAAAAGAGCTGCCATACAATTTTTTCCTTGTCTGGGCGAGAAGAATCATTTGGCGAAAGTCATATTAGCCCGAGACACCCTGTATAAGTGATTTCACGCATTTTTAGGGCAGTCTTAAGTTAATTTTTAATTTCAATCAGTAGTCAATAGTTAAGACTTAGTTAAGACTTAGGTTCTCAGCTTAGTAAGTAATTTAAATGTCTCAAGTTAAAAGTATGCTTAAGGCTGGGTCCATGTCATAATTGGGACAACTCGGTGCACAGTTAGTAAGATGGGCGAGGCGTTAAGATTTTTGAATAAATCGCAAATTGATTAATGGAATATTTATTTAAACACCGAAGGCAACAAATTAACGTTTTCTAATTTTTAAATTTGTTCCCCAATTTTTATTGAAAATGATTTAAAAATGAAAATTCAATAATTTTTTTTTAATTTCTCTGGTTTGCGGAGCGGGGCTGCCACAAATTTGAACTAAATTAAATAAATTTTTAACATAAGCTCATTGAAGTTAATAAGCAGAAAATAATGTGTTTCGATTTTTTAAATTCTACTTATTTTTGTGAAAATTTGATGCAATAGATAGCTTTCTTAATGGGTAGAATGCAGGTAAAACAAATTATTGCGTCGAATTGTCGTAGATATAAGTAGAACTTTAAAAATCGGAAACCGTTATTTTCTGCTTATTAACTTCAATGAGCTTATGTTAAAAATTTATTTAATTTAGTTCAAATTTGTGGCAGCCCCGCTCCGCAAACCAGAGAAATTAAAAAAAAAATATTGAATTTTCATTTTTAAGTTTGTGATAACTCTATTCGGGAATTACAGGTTGCGCGCAACTTTTTTCCACTACGTGTAAACGCCACTACGTTTACAGATGACACCGTTAAAGCTGCGCAGCAAAAGTTGTAATATATAACCGTACCACAGATTACCTAATATTTACGTCCGATTTACGTAAGTAATGAGAGGACGTCGTATCGACGTAAATATTAGGGAAATTAGCGAATATTTCCCTATAGGATACTGGACTCATTTCCTTGATTTGGTAAATTTAACGTAAATTTCACGTCGAATTTACGTAAATTTTCCTTGATCTCGACCTATTTTCTACCTAGTTTAACTCATGTTGAGGTGTGTGTTTTATATAGAAGGAATTACATTTTATAAGAATTGTATGTGTATATTTGCCCTAGTAGGTAATGTGAATATTATGAACAAGGCACATACCTCCAAATTGAAAGATTATGAGAAGTATTGCTTTAAAAAAGTATATAGAAATTATGGCCTTATTCAAATTTAATTCTCGCAGCTCTTAAGAGTTCAATTTAAAACGAGAAAAAATTTATTGATAAATATGGAAATAATTTTTCGAAAAACACCAACGCGTTTTAAAAATATTGTATATTTAAAAAATAAAAATTTGCTGCAAATATACTATATATGATGTCTTTAGATTTTAGCATAGCCCAGCAATTTTCAATTGGGTTTAACTGCGGTGAGTACCCACACCAGGGAAGTGAAGGAATTTCATGCTCCGCGAGATAATTTTTAATGGATTTTGCAGTATGGCAGGGAGCGCTATCTTGCATAAAAGTATATGACAGCGACAAATATTCAATATGAGGTCGGAGAACAGTATTCAAAACTATTTTGTACTGATCTGGCCGTATTGTTCCCGTAACAAAATAGACAGCACCCGGACCTGGTATGCAGCTCCAAATCATACCTGCTGGTGGATGCTTGACTGTTTTAAGTAAACAATTCTCCTCATATTTCTCTGAAGGTCTCCTTCTGACATAAAGGCTCCCTTCCGTTAAAGCTTCTAGCCGGCATCAAACCCGATTCTATAACAGGGCAAAATGGGCACTTGCCCAGAGTCGCAAGGATTTTGGGATGTAAAGGGGGCGCAAGAGAAGATTGGTCTGAAACAAGTTAATTACCAGATGACAAAAGTGAGGCAGAAAAAAAATTAAACGGCGTTATCACACAACAAACCAAAGTGTATTATTTTCGTTAAGTTTGCTTTGTAGAGAGACGTCAACAGATTGCCACCATTACAGCGTTTGAAATTGCAGCTGTTGAGAGGGTGCGCGCGAACTACTGTAATCACCTCTTTCGTCACTCCGCTCCTCCCCCACCACTTCCATTGTAGATCGCTTTCAGATTTAATTCTCTTTAAGGCCGAAAAGCTCCTCTCAGCTGTGCAATTTGTCACTGGCAACATCAAGTAAATCCGGATAGCTACCTCCAAGTTTTGAAATGTACTTTCTAAGCTGTTTTTTTTTTTATATGCATAACACTCCCTAATACTTGTAATTTTCTTAGCTTCCATGTAAAATTTAAAATGTTAACACACTCTTGCACAAAGTCTTCCTCATAAATGTCATTAGAGTAACATTGAGCCACCCTTTGAGCCTGTTTTTTTATATCTTAATCCTGCTTTTCACTAATGGCCAGTTTCACAGTCTGAGTTTAAACCAAATATTTAGTTTCAACTCGACGAATGAGTTTCACAGTTTGGTCTAAGCCCCGGTTTAAACTAGAGTTTAAACCGTGCCATCTCTCGCTTTACTCAAGATAATTTTATTTTTACAGTAGCATTGTTTGTTTGTATGAAGAAGATAATTTCATAATGGATTTAGATTTAGACATTTCTAGCGATGAAGAAGATTTTTTTGAGTTAAATTTACAATTCTGTTGATGACTGAGAGTAATTAGAAATCGCCAAATCGTTTTAATGAGTAGGACGACGTTGATTTTCATGCTAGGTTCCATTTAAGTAAAGAACTTTGTCACTTTGTCTTCGAATCTATTCTTGTCCGTTTTCTTGTGCTCTATTATATATCTTTATTTATGCACTAGGGAAGGTCAACTTCACTTATGCTCAAATTTGCATCCTTTTTGAATGTTGGCATATTTAAAATTAGGTAATATAACTACATATTTTTTATTTTTTATTTCTGATCTGTTTACTTTTTCCGATTGACAGATTGATTGATAGAAAAATTGATTCACAGTGGTGGCGATAACTATCTTAATTCTCAATTTAATCAGTACTACCAACGTTACTAAAAGAATGCACTGTGAAACCCGTTTTGGTTAATCTACGTTTAAACTTGGAGGATGGTTTAAACTAAACCTTGGTTTAAACGCGACTGTGAAACTGGCCATTATAGTTGTCGAACTGCCATTCGTCATCCCAGCGCCAGTAGTTACAGTTCAGTGGGAAAGTATGCTCTCACGGAAAGAGACAGGAAGATGACTGTGAGCGCGTTTAGGCGGAGACCAAACCGGTCAAAATTACCGATTTTTCCTCCGCATAATTACAAACCATCCCGGAATGGTTGTGACCAAATGCTACCAAATCTTCCAAACTGGTTTGGTCTCCGCCTAAACGCCCCTGTGGTGCCATTTGCTTTCTTGAATTTTTGGTTCAACAAGCAGTCCCATTTCGTTTGTTTCGTTTGTCAATTATTTCACTTTGTTTCTCTTTCTCAGTATTCTGCGAAATGCTGTCCTTTCCAGTTGTGATACGCAATACTGTTCACGGCTTATAATATTTGTAGTGGTTGGTGTTTGGACTACGAGAGTAACGAGTTAGCATTGTGTTGACTATTGTTGGCAAGATAAAACCTAATGGCGCTGAATTTCATAAGCAGATACAAGAGGAGAATTTTTTAAAAACGGTACTCAGAATTAACAGGATTTTTACTACTTCCCCCGAATCAAAACATTCTAATAAAACCCGTCAGACCGTGTTGAGCTAATAGACCCAGGAATATATTTAGAAAATACTGTTTTTCCACTTCCCTCAAGTAGTTCAACTTCAGGCTCAGATATCAACTCACAAGAAAATGTTCCATCCTCTTTTGGCGTGATTGACCCTAACATAACATTTCCTTGCGCAGATTCAATCCCTCCAGGACAAGAGCCTAATATTGATATTGTAAAAACCAAAATTGACGAAGACTTAGATTTTCGTCTATGTAGATGGAACATGAAAAATGATGAGCATGTGCAACAATTAATTAAATCTAACATTAAAAAAGACCTAACCTTTTATAAAGATGTTAAAACCACCCGCAGGCTTTCTGTAAATTTATTTTCTGATCTGCTACCAAATGGTGAGGTTTTCAAAAGGGACTGGCTGTTGTACTCTAAATCGACAGGCTGTGTATTTTGCGTGACCTGCCTGCTTTTCCAACCTGAAAATAAACATTCGTCTTTTTCCGAAGGCTTCAATGATTGGAAGCATTCTTTTGAGTTAGCCAAACTGCACGAACAATCAAATGATAATCATCGTGTAAATGTCCTTAAGTTTATCTCAAGAAAAAAGGCCAATTCTATTCAATCTCTAGTGCTAACACAACATGAAAAAGAAGTTAAGTGTTGGAGAGATGTACTAACTAGAGTGGTAAGTGTTGTAAGATTTTTTGCAGTTAGGGGTATCTCGTTTCGTGGTCATAACCAACAACGTCAATCGTGACTCTTTCATTTTTGCTGTCAATTTTGCCGGACGCCTGTATTTTAAATTCGTTTCGTATAAGCTGCAGCGTAAATTCCAGTTTTTTTGTGCTTTATGTGACACTATGCGATGTAATAAAGCTGTTGAAATAATTTTTCGGTCACTTCTTGAAGTTGTTTTCCTTTGACCTCTGCAGTTTTGACGATGACTCATGCCTGGAGGCATATACATTTCTTGATATTTTAGACACCGAAGCGCAAGAAACCTTTGTTAAATGGGCTATTTACCGCTGCTGGTAAGTAAAGACGAAATCACTTCCTTTTTTCACTGCATATGTCTTTTTTGCGACCCATTATACAAAAAACATGGTTTAAACGGAAAACCTGGACAAACGCCTTTTTTCACTTAATTTTTTTATTTTTTTTTAATTATTAAATAGTTTAAGACAACACACAAAATACACGTTCAATAAATGCAAACAGTACGACAGCTGAATACCAAGTGTTCAACTTAGTCGATAAAATTACTATAAGCAACAGACATAAGGAAGGATATTTTTACCTACATTCGAAAAAAAATGTTTTATGCTACGCATTATGTAGTCGAGTACATGAACGATATCTTACTGTACAAAGATTTTTCCTAAAAACTAAAGAAATTGAGAAAAATTCTCGGTATCGGAAATATAAAACATGTTTGCGAAAGTTTCTAATTCGATGGCCACTGTAGGTATTATAAGAAATAGTGTATAAATCGTGTAAACCTAGAATGAAATTTTTTTCTGATTTGTCTTAAATCAAAATCGTGTAAACACAGAAAATCATCGCAAATACAAAACAAAAACGAAAAATAGAAATTAATTTGAAATCTTTATTGCACTGATATATATACATCTTTTTTAGGACTTGAATTTATATCTAAATATTACTTACTCCGTGAAAGAATATAATAATTATTAAGAGAGTTCTATTCAACAGCAGTCTAGATCATTTGTAATTCAAATAGGTACTATAAAAGAAAACAAAACAAAAAAAAACAGAAAAACTAAGAAAACATAAGTTAAAATCGCACTGATTGTGCAGCGATTACCGAAATAAATGAAATTAAAATTACAAAAATTTACTTAAAACCATTACAAGTCTTTGGAAATCTGAGAATATAATAATTTTTGTATTCTGCTTATTAATCGTATAATGAGAAATATTTACAACCTACACATCGGAGTGGCCAATAAGATAATTCGCATGCCTGACTCCGCTGGATATTAATTTTATTTTCTTCTGCACTTCATTATTCATTTATCAAATATGTTTATATTAATAATAATAAACTTAAAGAAATTGAACAATTGATTTTCTTATCTCTTATCGTGTATGTGATGATGGCGAGTTATGAAAGGCTTTCAGAACAAAAAATCCAATTACCGTAGCTGCTGCAAGTCCAAGGCCTGCTTTCCACCAAATCATTGGATCTTCTGTCATCAATCCGAATTGTCTTAGATGTCTGAATTTCAGAAGAAGTAATAAAAAGAAAAATAAGGTTTTATTAATTTTTTTTTAAATGATAAATACTCTTAAAATTATACGCATGCCTTGATGACTGTAGAAAATCGATACAACAGCGAATTGAAATTAAAAACAAAAACGAAAAACAAGTAACTACCAAGAAAAAGCACAAAAAACGGGTTATATAAAATATTAGACAATGCGATTTTTTTATAAATACAATGGTCCTGCCTTATATACTTTGTCCTCTTGCTTGCCAACATTTGTAGTAGGTGTTTATGTCATCTCAGTTTCCGAAGCCTTGGTAGTTCTCGAAGGTCATACCTGTTCCGAAAAACTCATCTAACACCCTTTTTATCTAAAATAATTGAAAAAATGTTGTCTTCCCATAAAATACATGCATTGCATATCATAATTTACTAAATGAGGAACAATCTGGCTTCAGAAATAACTGGGCATAGTTGCTCTTCTTAAAATAAATAATGTTAAGACGGAAGTAATTTGTCAGAATATAAGGAAGGTGGGAGTTAACAAGAAGCTATGTCATATAAGGGATGAGTTAGCAAAAGTGTTCCAAAACGGATATCTCAGATGCAATATCGTATGTTAGAATGCCGATCGGAACTCAATAAGGTTCATGGGTGAATCAATCGGGACACCTGCTGTATTGCGCGACAATTGTGATCTGTGCAAACCGTTACTTGAGAGATCGATATCAATCCTTAATTTTCAAAATTTATATTCTACTTTTGTGCCGCAGGATTTATCTGCCCTCTGCTGTTTTCTCTTTTCATTAATGACCTGTTTCATGGTGTTAATTACAGCAAACTTCATCTTTATACCCATGATGCTCAATTATGTATTTCAGAACCACTTGGATTAGCTTGCTGAAAATGGTGTTTTTTTTTTGCATAAATTATGATCTTCATCCTATATATTTGTGGACCATAGACAACGCTGAATCCTACCAAGACTAAGTGCTCATTTATACATGAAGCAATTTTAAATACCCTTTATTCCTCATTTGTCGTAATCAATGAAACAAAAATTCCACTTGTCGATTCTGATTTTAACTTGGGTATTATTTTCAATAGAATAATAGAATTCTCTGCTGAAGCCATCATTAAAGCTCTAATTAGAAAATTTTATGCTGCCTAGACATAATTCTGACTTCTAAGTGGAAGTTCTTCGTCTAGTACATTACGATTTGAAATTCTCTGTCTATAAACTTGAGATTGTTGTTTGAATCAGGTACGTGTGGTAATTTTAAATGCAAAGTTCTCGAGAAGTCAGTTTAGTTTTTAATTTTTTTATTATAAATAAATATAAGTTGCAGGCTTTTCTTTCTTCATATAAGCTTTGATTTTTTAGTTTGTAATTAGTTTAGTTGTTTTGCTCTTAATATTAAGATTGAGTAATTAATCTTGTACTAAAATAACATTTTATATCTTTTTGTACTTAGTATAAATTATAAATAAATGAAATGTTCTATATACAATAAATGTGAAGGAGAGAAAGCCTTATTTAATTTTTCAAGCGATTATTGAAGTCAACAAATTTACATGCGTAAACGTTATTCCCAAAATATATAGTACCAAAGCCAAGCGAAAAATTTCCAAACTCGACATCCAAAAATAGATTTCATTGCATAATTCTCTTTGAATTTCAAGTTTGAGTACACATGCACACACTGAATTTTATAAAGTTTATATTCTGTTCATTGGCATTACTCAGAACAGTTTCGAATCCACCTCAGATTGAATCTTAAAACTGAGGATTCGATAGACACAGCTTCCCTGGAATTGCTTTATTTCGTATACTTTACAATGAATATTTTTAATGTTGATAATAAAGAGAATGGGTTGAAATGTTCGTGGCTTTAGAACTAAATTGAGATTTCAATATATTCTCAAAACATTTCTGAAACCTATCAATCAGCGTACTACTACCCTCGAAAAAAAAATGTTTTCTCTTTCACCTTCAAATAGGCTGAAATTTTGTAGATTTCACTTCTATGTCGTTCCCTAAATTCTTTCTTCAAAACTCTTCTCACATCTTTGGGAAGTTGGATTTAATAACTACTGAAAAGAAACTTTCCAATGAAGTGATAGCTGCTAATTCATTCAAAAATGTGTTGAAGAAAAAATGGAAGAGATCAATTTAAGTCCACAACAAATATAGAACAACACTCTTCTTGAAACATCTTTTTGAAAAAACTCTCATGCGTTCAGAAGAGAGATCTGCACTTAATAGAAAAGGCGTAAAGAACGAGCTGCTGTGTTTCTTTGGACAAACAAGTCTACAAGACTTCACAAGTCCATTACGTAGAGAGAAAAATTCCTTTTTGAGCAGAATGTTAGACAAGGATTCTTGGCAAGTCACAAAGGCAGCAAAGGTTTCTGGTCTCTTATCCAGTTCCTGTGTACCTTCACTGCAGTTGTTGACTCCCTGGATAAAGCAAATATTTTGGCTGCTATATTCGCTTCAAATTCTCGTTTTCCACCCACTTCACAGACACCTGTTTTGCATCTCTTGTGTGGATGTGTACAAGAGCCAATACACATTTGTACGAGAGATGTGTTCAAGACCCTTAAATGGATCATCGTCTACAAAGCTGCAGATCCAAATGCTTTTTCGTCCCTGCTAATTGAAAGCTGTGCCTCATCGTTAATAAACTACTGCGAAAACTGCTCTATTTATCTTATTCGCCAGAAATCTCTCCAGCTTCTTGGAAACTAGCCCACGTTCAACCTAGTCACATCACAACAAAGGAGCGATGGGTAGCAATACCTCAGATTAACGAGCAATATAAATCACTTCGATTCTTTCAAAGGTTTTTCAATCTATAAAAATCTCCAAATTAATGAAATATCTAGAAACCAATCAACTCATCAACTGTTTCCAATATGGATTCCGGACTGGACTTTTAATTTTGGTGAGTCCAAAACCGTTGCCCTAGATATTTCAAAGGCCTTTGACAGGGTCTGCCATCCAGCCCTTTTAACCAAACTTGAGGCACTTGGTATCTATCTACCCTCCTCTTCTATAATAAATTGAAAGTTTTTTTATCTGGTCGCCTGATAGGGATTGTATTCGATGTCGTTGCTTTTAACCTCACCGTATAAATACCGGTGTGCCACAGGGCTCTGTTATCTCTACGTCTCTTTTCTTAATTTTCATTAATGATCTGCTTTCCCTTATTTTCAATCCTATCCATAGTACCACACCACAGTAGCCTTTATTTCGTTTACTCCTTTGACACTCTTGATCTTGACTCGATTGGGGCAAAGCGACTCGCGATAAATTAAATTAGCTTCATTAGGCATTTTAGAATGAGGTGCCCAACAAATGATTTGAAAGTTAAGAAACTACCATCAGCCGTGAAGGATTTTCATATTTGTCTTGAATAAATTTCTGAATTACCCTACAAAGCATTATTGCAATACGGAACATAGAAAACATAAAAAAAAACTTCTTATCTTGTAGAAAACATGCTTAAAATATTTAAATATTTTATATATATTTGACGAGATGGCAAGCAAGCATAAATTAAAAATTGTAAAAATGTTATTGCATGCATATAGAGCAGCTACCAAACTTAAGCATAGCCCACAAAACAAGAAAAATAAATAAAATACTCTCGAAGGCATACGTCAGATTATTTGCCATTATATTTATGGAGGGGAGGGAAAGAAAAATTTGATTAATTTTTTTAGCATAAAAATCACACTTACGCTGTTTCCCACAGCTGTACCAACCTGTGCTTGTAAAATAGAATCCAAGCGGCTTGGAAGCGTCTACATAAATTCCACCGGAAAATTTTCATGTTCAAGCATATAAAAAGAATTCGAAAATAAAAAGAAAATTTTGTTAATTTTAATTTGAAAATGCACAACAAAAAAATGAATGACTGGCACATCAAAAGCCCCCAACTACTCAAAATACAATATAATGCCAATGCCAATGTTACAATTGCCCCCGTTTGATGTTCTTCTCTAAAGCACAGAAAATCGCAGATGTCCTGATCATAATATAAGCGTTAAAGATTTTAAAGACTAGAAGCAAACTTCAGCACTAATGTTGAGTTTTGATCTTAAAAGAGAAGAAATGAAAAAGCTCCGAACGCTTGAGTCTTATAATTTTACAGACACGTATTTACTTGATAATTTTTCAAAAACACTTTTTTTTCGATTAAGTTAAAGAACACTTTGAATCAAATTGAATCTCTATTTGGTTTGAAACTTTGACCGTATTCAGTAATGCATATACATATACGCCTTTATGAGAAAAGTCAATTTCTCAGTGTATGTGAATATTGACAACTCTTCTAGATTGCATTTTAACGGAGGTATACTTTCCATTCATGATGATTACGCACACACAGATAAAACAACCGTCCACAGAAAACTTAACAACCAGATGGGACTTGTTGATAACCCTGTATGCAGCGGATGCAGAGAGAAGATCGAGACAGTGTTTAAGCGAAACAGATTCCTTGGTTCACACCTCCTAAATAAATTGAGATTTTTTAGCAAAGTCTCATAGATCTTGAAAGTGAACAATGGGCCTTATAGTGGCCTATGCTCAAGTTATACCTACAGGTCTGAATCACTCTCCAATCTATTCATCCATAACCGCCAGACAGGAGCAATGATATAAATGAGTCTTTGTGTTCAACCCTCTTTTTTATATTCTGGTGTGATACCCAACATACATCAGACTTTTTAATTTCAATTTAAAGCCTTAAACGCAGTTACGACAAATAAAACAAACGATCGCTGTCCTCTTTTGCAATCATCGGAAAAAAAATGTCATTGCCGAATGCATTTCAGAGTCTGTAGTGCTTCTCTACATACATATGTGACAGTTAAAGTTACAGCTACATACATGTGTTACAGTTACAGCTACGGGAATGCTCTCACCTGCTCTGCTACAACTACAACCCGTCCTCATTCGAAGGAATTTTTCATACTTAAGCTGCTTTTGTGTGGTCCCTTACCTAAGAAACCGCATAAAGACTTCTATCAAGGACGATGAACAATTAACTCAAAATAAGAGTCACGAACATTTCGTGCTTAAAGAAGTCTTTTCTAAGTACATCAGCAACAGTAGCGGCACAAGCATCAGGGAAACCTATATTAAGATCACGAAGGAGTAATTCTCTCTTTAGAGCTGGAGTTCATTACTCCCTCGCTACGGGAAGATGACGTGTGAATGAAGTTGTCGGCTACTTAAACCCATTTTGAAATGCAAGCACCATCGTTTTGCGGTAAGGTGAGGGCGCCCTGATGGAGAGTGATAAGACATAGAAGTGCACCAGGTGAATTGAACGGGCACAGATTTTGTTCTCCCCAGCAGTGGGCGCACAAAATTTGGAGAGCTGTAGGTAATCAGTCTCCGGGAAAAGAGTGTCTATTTTGTTAAAACACTTGAGCTCAACTTCAGGGTTTCCATTAATTAGGCAAATGTGAAACTATGTCATTTGCACTCGTAAATACAGTTGGCTTTTTCATTGAGTGGGCTCATGAAAGTCTGAGCACCACTAACACCCCCTTCTCGTAGCTTTCAAGTCAAAGAAAATATTTAAATAAAACTAAGCCATAGAATAAGAGAGAATTGCAATTAGATCACGTTGAAAAAAAAAATTCGAAACAAATTTATTCTCAGTTGTGTACATGTTTTTAAACCCACCCTTTTCTCAGCACTTTTGACGTTTGTTTTTAAAGTGTTTAACTTCTTGTTTTCATCTGATGTGTTCCACGCAGAGTTCCTCGTTGGAAGCAAAAGAAGCACTGCTTTTTTGACAAAATGGAAAACTTCAAACATGAAAAACAAATAGTTGCACTAAAATATTCTAAGAATATTTAAGAAAAACGAAATGTATAAGAAGTCGAAGATTTCTTCACTTCTACGAGCATTAAATACCAACCGCAAGTTCTTATAAGAAACGCTTAATTTTCTCCTCCAAACAAAAAATTTATATTTGTAAATATTTAGGGGAGTGTCGTCAGGGTTGGCCACCCTTTCGACTTTTCCAAAAGTAACACATTCATATGCGTATTAATATCTACGATGGTTAGATTTGGTAGTGTTGGATTTACTCCTTTCAGTAAATCATTCCTTGATTTGACGTGATGCCTGCTAGAGCAGTGGGCTGTAAATTCAATACAGAAGATGCAAGCTCTGCAAGAAAAGCTTTTACGTTTGCATCCAAACTTTCAGATTGATCTTTCAAATATTTGTTCGCAAAGCAAACTTACTCTTGTCATGTCTTTAGCCTTTAATGGTATAACACTACTGCTGTCTTGAGCTCATCGTGCGTGTACTTTGTTTTGTGCGCCAATGCTCATTTTAACAATCTAAAAATTGTGTTTAACAATTGTGTTTTTCGTTGTTGGCCACGATTTCAATGTACACAACATACAGTTGGTCAGACATTCAAGTACATAACTCTGGTATGGCACTATCAATGAAATGAATGGGTTTCTTTATTAGCATCGTATAATTTGAGATGTGTACCTTCATTTCGAACAATTAGAAAAGCATTAAACCGAACAACATCCTTGGCTAACACACAACTATGAAAATTAAAAAAATTGCTATTCAGATATATACAGGGTGTCCCACGTAACGTGTTCCCTGGCCATTTTTCTCGAAAATGGGATACATTTAGATTACATTGAAAATTCCAGTTTAACCCTTTATTATCGAGATGTAAGCCACAAATTGTACTCTATGCACCGTGTTCCTTTACCATTTTTCTCGAAAATGCACACAGATATCATCGAAACGCTAGTACCAAAAGCTACCCATCATATGCCAGGCTATCTTTTGGTATGGTCAAAATTTAAAAACAAAAGCCACACGAAAAAAGGATATCTTCGGTTTGATCCTTTTCGTCCTTTCTGAGGATGCATTTTGGCTACATTGAATAACTGCAAATCAAATTAGAAAAAAGTGGTATCCTATTGAAAATTCTTCAATGTAGCCAAAATCCATCCTCAGAAAGGACGAAAAGGACCAAACCGAAGATATCCTTTTTTCGTGTGGCTTTTGTTTTTAAATGTTGACCATACCAAAAGATAGCCCGGCTTATGATGGGTAGCTTTTGGTACTTTTGGTACTAGCACTTCGTTGATACCTGTGTGCATTTTCGAGAAAAATGGCAAAGGAACACGATGCATAGAGTACAATTTGAGGCCTTATATCTCGATAATTAAGGGTTAAACTAGAATTTTCAACATAACACTTTCGTATTAGTTTTATTCGCGGAATTCAAAAATGTAATCTAAATGTATTAAGGACGAAAAGGACATTTTTTTAATATATCCTTTTCCAAGTCCTTTTTCAAGGACTTTGGCTATGCCAGAGGATACCTTGACTGAACATGCCTAACTTTTATTATTAGGACTTTTTCGATATCTCCGCACACTTTCGAGAAAAATGCCCAGGGAACACGTTACGTGGGACACCCTGTATATTATGCCAATTAGGAAAATCGAGACAGATTTATAAGGAGGAACGTAATAGTTGAATTTTTTTTATTTGAAGAGCGGAACAAATTTTCACTAGCTGAAAACCTTCCGGTGTATTGTTAACACAGTTCACGACTACATCAGTTCACTTTTAGGATTCCATACCCAAAGGTTAACAACGGGATCCCTATTACTGAGACTTCTCTGTCCGTCCGTGCGTCATCAGGTGATATTTCATGAACCGTAATAGATAGACAGTTAAAATTTTCACTTTCTATTGGCGATATAACAACAAATAATAAAAATAAAATAAAATTACAGGGGGCCCCCATACAAGAACCGTGATTTTTCGGCGTTTTTTCATTCTTATTATTATCTGTCTGTCACCGGGCTGTATCTCATTAACCCACTGACATGTATATAAATAGACTGACTGATCTCCTGTTTCATGTAACACCAGTCTCGATTTCAAAAAGTATGCCCTCACTGTCAATGCTACTAACTGTCGTATATTTAAATTATTTGGGAATTTACTTATATGCCTGTCAGTGGGATTTACCGAATTTACCACAAAAGTATTTGGGACTATTTATATTATTAAATTATAATTATGAGTCGAAGTGTTTTTTACAAGGCTGTTTTGGTTGGAAATACCGCTGGACCTCAAGCAATTTCTCGTTCCCAATCATTACAGTTCAATGAGAAAGTATGCTCTCACGGAAAGAGACAGGAATATGAAAGTGGTGCCATTTGCTTCCATGCATTTTTGGTTCAACAAGCAGTCCATTTATATACATGTCAGTGCATTAACCGTAACAGGTAAACAGTTGAAATTTCCACAGAGTGTGTATTTCTATTTCCGCTATAACAACCAATAATAAAAATAAAATTAAATTAAAAATTAGAGGGGAGTTTTTTTCCTCGTTTTATTCTCATTCATTATTATTATCATAAGTAGGCATTTTTTTTTCAAATGACAGCATTATTTTTTCACATGACGCCTACTCTCATTTGAAAAAATAAATAAAAAGTACAGTGTTAAATTTTGTACGATCATACGGAACCCTTTGTGCGCGAGTCCGACTCGCACTTGGCCGGTTATTTTTAAGACCGCTTATTCACTGTGGAAATGTGTGCGCGGCAAGATACCTTTGCGCAAATTATTTCACGTATCCTATTCTACACCACGCAAATTTACCTATTATCAGCCAATACTCAAGCAAAGATTTAATATTCATCCTGGATCATTAGAGGCAATGCCTTTAAATCAATTGAGCCAATATCTCCCAATAAAATGCATTGAAATGATTTGAAATTTTTCTTTCTGACCGTTGAGTTCAACAATTCAGGTATTGGATGCTGTTACATCTGACCGATAAGAACACTCGCTTGAAACGAAATAAATCTACCTTTGTTTAATACGTGTAAAGCCCAATGCTTTGTAATGTCACACCCACATAACTCAACGCTCTCTCAATCCAGTTGATAGCCGTTGATTTTCGTAAATATCACGAACCCGCCGTTCTCAAATATCTTTACTAAATATCCATCAACTTTAGGTCTGAATAATTTTTTGGTATCACCAAAATCCAGTTAAAATGCCTAGGCTGCTTACAAAGATGAAATATTTGGGAAGGATTTAGATGTTCTGCCTGTTCCGAATTAGGCAAGATTTCTCTCTGACTACTACTCTGACGAAATTTTCAGCTTAGTTTCTTTTATAATTGTTCCTACGCCTACTACACGATCCTCCACTCGATCTCATACACAGTCTTGAAGTCAAATGACATATATAGTCAACTGAAGGAAACACAAAAATATTCCCAAAAAAAAAAAAAAAGTGTGAAAACAAAAAAAATCGTGGAAATTATCTCTTAAATTCGCCTCAGAATTGAAAATAAGATCGTATAGCCCAACATTTTCGATTTACCGCAAGCGTATGATCATCTGATTATCTGTGCCTAAAATATAGAACAGAACAAATATAAAAACAAAATACTTACGGAAACGCCGCCATTGTTGCCAACTTTGTATACAACTCTTTTTTGTTCATTTTTAAACTGAATGAATGAGGCGGAAGAATTTTATATTTGTGACAAAATTCTGGCGGTTGAAGTAAATATTCCTGACGAACTTCATCCAGGTCACCTTTCGTACCCACTATCATTACAGGAATTTTACTTTCAGCATAATATTTTATATAAATCCTAGCAATGTACTCAAATGATGTTGGATTCGAAGTATCATAAACCAAACAAGCGACGTCACAATTAACTTCTTGGGGTTGTAATGGATCCAATACTTGCTTAACATCAATATCACGTAAAATAAGATGCTTTTCTTGACCGTATACTAAAACACTATTTACACAGTAAACAATGTTACTTTTAAATTCTTTTGTTATCAAGCTTTTCATATCTTCAACCAGTAATGCTCGACACAATGCAGTTTTGCCAGCTCCTTTTTGTCCGATTACATGACACATATATACCGAGCGACTACTCTGCCTTTTGGCCAAATCTATACGGCGTTCTCTGGTAACATGAATAGCTGCTAATTGGCTCTCATTTTCATGGACATTGAAACCAAGATAGCCCAAATATTCTAACGTTTTTGGAAGATCTATTAATGTCATTAATGTCCACCGGCACAACCAGCCATGTAGGGTCACCCAACCTTTTTCATTAGTCGGACACGATTTTCGAATGTCTGTGGAATATGACCAAGGTGTAGTGGGACATGTACTGAAGAGCATTCTATGTTCTTCTGGTGAAAGGGCACCATCATGATCTCTATCATATCGTTCAAAGAGTAATGTCAGAAACTGTTGCCCTCTATGTGATAATTCTGTGCTACTTCCTGGTGGAATTTTAATAATAGGTTGTAAATAGTCCTTGCTTATCTCTAAACTTTCATTGTAGCCAAAACGTCTTAAAACAGCCCACGTAGTCTCATTTCGTCCTCTTTGAATAAAAAGACAATGAAGGAAAAGAAACCCCTTTAAAGTTACTGAATCGTTGTAAATTCCATCTGGAATTGTTTTAGAAATTACAGCTTTCACTTCATCAAGAACTTGAGGTTGTAGTGGTGTATTAAAACATCTTCGCTGAAACAAATTTAGTTCGTAGTCATTAAGTAGATTATCCCCATCGATATCACATATTTTGAATATACGAACTAATGCTTTCTTACAGGCTGGGGTCAACTAAAAACACGAATATTAGAAAAGAAGTTACTTAAATGAAAACATTTTACGTCTTCTTCCTCCATTATATATAAGGGAGATGTTGGATGTAAGACAGCCTTCTGTGCGTAGTAAAACATTTCTGATATATTATGTAGAGTCTTTGCAGAACATTCAACACAACTCTCAACTTCCGGAAAGTCCTGCATTATTGGAACAACAGTCTGCAAAAATTATTATTTCAAGCCATATAGCAAAACCAATAATTATATGATAATTTTACATCGATTGTAGAGTATTCGACTAGATCAGTTTTATTGCCGACGAGAACAACAGGTTTACGTTGATCAGGACTGCAATTTCTAATTAATGGAAGCCAGTGAGAAGTAATCCGATCAAGTGTGTCATCATCATCTACAGCATACACGATGCAAACAACATGTGCCTTTTGTATTTCTTCTGAGAGAGCCTCATCGGTTTGTTCGAGACCTAGACAACATTTTTGAAAATGATTTTAGCTTAAAGCTTCCACACAAACTCTGTATTACAATTACTTGAATAATCTACAATATTAGTTGGCACTTGCTCTGGAGTCACATTTGCTGGGATTGTTATTTCTTCAGCTTTTGAAGGTACATCCTCGGGAAACTCTTCGCTAACAAGCGATAAAATTAGCGAAGTTTTTCCCACTCCTTGGTCTCCTACAAGGAGGGTTCGAACATTTCTGCGGTTAGGATTCCAAGTGACCATTTCTAACTTGTAAAGACTTTGCGTTTAACACTTGTTTTTGTAAGGTCACTGCTAGCATACAACACTGAAAAAAAATCCGTCAGCTTAATTTGAACGTACTTGCTAATTAAATATCGCAAAATCAATGCAAATAATGTTCATAACAAAAAATCAACTCACAAATTTTAAAGCTACCACCCACAAATTTGTGCTTTACAATTGGTTAAAATAAATATTAGCAGCTCACATGAGTTCAAATAGTGAAATTAATTCAGGCGTGATCACAACGTTAAAGTTATTACAACAAACGCACAAAAACAACATTAAACAAAATTTCTTTGCCTAATCGTTGCAGGGGTTGCTTCTATTCTTCGCAGGAGAGTTTTCTGACATTTGCTCCAGTCATAACATAACCACACAATTGTATTTTTAAGAAATTGCATCCAGTTTTTCTGCATTAATTTACAAATTAAATGAATGCGACGAAAAATTATATCACTAAATTTTTTTCACACATAAAGTGATGAATATTGATGACAAATTAGAAATTTTTTAAAGAACATTTACTTGAATTACATAAATCGCAATCCCTCAGTCGAAATCACAATTGACAATATCCTTCATCTTCTTCTTCTCTTTTGGTGATTTTAGAATAGAATGGAGCGCCGCTGAATTCACGTAAGAAAACTGCTGACTGCTGAGTTCAGCACCTATGTGTGAAATGCCTGAACATATTAGGCTAGTAGACCACGGTTAGGGCTGCCAGATAGGGCGATTTCTTGCCAATTGAGCTAATTCGAACTAATTTTTGGCGATAGAAAATTTTTGCGAATCACCAAATTTTTTGATAGATTGCATTATTTTCGTCTTGGGGCCAACCCAAGCGTAGCAAGCACTAAGCACGAGCATCTTGCTACGATTCATAATACTAATTTTTCTCCGCAGTAGTTCCTTATATGATAACTGAGTTTAATTGTGTGCGTGTTCACACAAGTTACAGTTATTGATATAAATAATAACTTATTAGAGAGAAAAGGATTGTCTCGTTAGCTCAGTGGTTGTACAACAAACACATACACCATACAATGGTCGCATATACAACAGCGGTTTGCCGGCATGCACATCCAACCGAACTTGCGATTGTTGACATAAGAAGTGCTATGATACCATCGATAATAGCATTCCCTTGCAGAAGCTTTGTACAGCAGTACAACAAATCGAGCTCAATGATAAAATATCTACTCCGCTACCGCTAGTGCGAGGAGAGCCTCAAGGTTCTATCAGGGTTCCATTGATGTTTAGCCTATTCATTAATGGTGCCCGATGTGAGCATTCACTTCTAAGCTGGATAGTATGTGTGGACGGAAATTGGAGATTGCATTTAATGACTGTACAGGTTTGACCATGTATCCCCTTTTCAAATGTGTTTACTAGAATGTTCATTGGAACATTTTCTACAACGTAGGTCGCTTACCTTGTTCTATAACAAACTGAAGTCAAATGGGAATAGAAGTTTAGTGATGCCACAATTTCATAAGCTGGTCATGGAGAACTCGTACCTTTATAAGATCACCCGGATATGGAATAGTTGACCTGTAGCTATCCAAACAGCAGGCAATACTTACCATGTTTACACGCATAATTGAAAGATCGATTCGAGATTGAGTTTAGTTTTCGACTCGTGTTTTTGAGCACACAGGTTTGATTGAGTTGAGAACGGGTCGAAATATAGTTGAAGTGACAGTTAAACATAACCGCGTATTTATTGTTTGAACCCACTTTAAATAACCTTTTTATTTCATTTAACATGTATAATTTATATAATACATATAATGTTCGCATTAGAGCTGCACGATTTATAACTTGAAGCTTTCTAACTAAATTGATTTAGATTATTTCATTTGATATTTTAGTTCTTCTTTGTTCAATTATCTCTAGAACCAATATACAATATTGCACGTAAAAAAGATTATAGATCTTGTATGGATCTTGGAATCTGAATTTCTATTGAAAAGACAGAGAGAAGAGAGAGAGTATTGTGTTCGAGTGGCACATTTTTATTATTTGGGATCTGTTGATGTGTCAAACCCATTGTATAAATAGTTAACAAGAAGCGATATATGGAGTAAATACAGTGTACGTGAATAAGCCACTCACTGACGTTCTGATTGTGCTTAAGACTGAGAGGAAATATTCCTCCCCCCGAGTGGTTCTCATCCACGAAAAATGATGTAAAGTAATGCATAACAGCAGCATGTACGCCGGCCCCTAATGATTAATGATCTATCAGAAACGGCACGGTGGATCCAGGGAGGGGGGGGGAGGAGGTCATGACCACCCTAAATTTTATGAAAAAAATATTTTATTAATTGAGTTATTTGAAAAAATATATTTATTATTTTATATTTTCTTATTTATGTAATTCGACTTCAAAAAATTATACAAAATATTTTTATTCCAAAACTTTAAAAAATAAAAATTTATTTCAATGAATATTATTGTATGCATGTGATGTATGTGTATAGGTTTTTCTTAGAATTTGAGTTTGGAACCCAAACTTTGGGTGATCCAAAACCATCGAGAAACACTTCCCAAGCCACGAAATAGACTTCCTCACTACCACATCAGAGCCCTAACTTAGTCCTAACTCCTAACATTCTAAAATATTTGCAGCGTTCTTATGTAAAACAACTGACATGTATAATATGGACTGACTACGTCCATAGAAATACACTGCAGAAAGTGGGCTCACTTCTATATAGCGTTCTATTTCGGTCTAAACACCAAGTACCACTGAGAGAGAACTGTAAACAACAAATAAATAAGTGGGTTCATCGAAATAAATGTTTTTAAATTAAATATTTAGGGTTATTACTGATAAAATTGTTTTACCAAAGGCAATATATTTTTATGTTACTCAACGGAAATTCGAAAGGTTTTATTAAAATCACTTTTCAACTTCCCGCCAATGGTTTTTTCAATGTTGGCACCTACTTAAGAACATTTTTGATACACAAAATTGTACCCGCATAAAATAGCATATCGAGCAGTCCATATTATACATGCTAGTGTGTAAAACTGAGAAAAGTTTGGTTTCAATGACTTCTGCAGTTTGCACCCTAAACTATATATTTTATTAAAAAATGACTTTTGTAAAAAAAGTATATTAAAAAATGACACATCATCCACACCGCTTAATGCGGAAACCTTCCTAGTACCTCATTACAGTACTGCGGTGGCTAAACTAACGACTTACGGCACTGGATGTTTATTTTTTTTGCACAATTTAATTTGCAAATATTTTTATACTTTTTTCCCGGACGGGAATCGAACCTACACTTGTTAGAATCGGTCAATGATGGAGAGTAGAAAAATTTTTAAGAACTTTTATTTTTAATTGGTAAAATGCCCCCCCCCCCTAATTTCAAAGCTAGATCCGCCACTGCGGCACGGCAATATTTGTCGTTAACTACGTCCATATCCATAGCTTTTTCAAATAGACCGATCTTAGAGCCTAGAGGTTCGACTAAGTCGTTATATAAATCAGTCTCGACTCTCGACCTTCAGATTCAGATTGTCTGCTGAACTTAAAACATATTCTTCATATCCGGAGGGAATCGAATTTGTCTCAAAAGAAGTTGCATAAAATCTTACGTAACATTCAATCTCAATACTTATATGCCCATCCTAATAAATAATATGCTGAATTATATTTAAAAATATTTATTTACTTAATTTAAAAAAGTCTTATACAGTAAAATTACTAAAGTTTGTGAAACAATATCAAATATTGATGAAGCTTAATGAATGTACTATGTATGTAACTTAAAATGTAGTCAGATAATATAATTTTAATTTTTTTCATTTAATATAATATTAGAGGTATTTTGAATGGCCTCTCGAAGTATATTTAAAATTAGTTCAACTCTTTCTGTGGTAGCGTTTTCACCCATCAATCCAATCGTAAAGACAACATCGGCAGTAGGCCCCAGTCCTCCACTAATTTCTAAGCAATATCTGTGTAAAGATAAATATTAAATTTATTTAAATTCAATAATTAATAATTTTGTGTTATTTACTTGTTCATAGCATATTCTGATATCTTCATCCAGTCAACTCCTCTTGGTATCTTAACAGTGTTAACAGTCGCAAGTCTATTATTAGGATCACGAACAAAAAGCTGAAGCCCTAAATCTTCAACACCCTTTTGTAGCCTATAAGAACAGTCCAAATGTCTCTTGATTACTGATTTCAATCCTTGTGCACAGAATATTGCCAATGCTTCCCGTAATCCATAGAGTAAGGTTGTTGAAATTGTATGATGAAAAATTCTTGGAGTATCAAGACACCCCCAATATTTTGCCAATAAGTAAGCATCACAATAGTATGCCTTAACTTTTGTGTTTCGTTTATTTATTCTATTCATTGCCCTCTGACTAAATGAGATTGGTGTTATTCCAGGTGGAGCTCCTAAGACATTTTGAGATCCAGTATATGCTACATCTACATTCCAGGAATCCATATGGAATTCAGTTCCTCCTAGCGATGCAACAATGTCAACAATGAAAAGGCAATTATTTTTTCTACAAATATCCCCCATTTCTTTGATGTTTGGCTGAAAGATTCCTGTAGAAGGATCACCTTGAACAATAAAGAACACTTGAGGCTTGTGAACGTCAAACGCTTCCTGTATTTCTTCTAATGTTAATGCACATCCAAAACGAGATTCACAAATTCGAACATCCGCATTATAACGTTTGGCCATTTCAGCAGCTCGATGTGCCCAAACTCCAGTTGAACCAAAAAGAGCAACATCTCCATCTTCTAAGAGATTACTTAGTGCAGCTTCCATGCCCCCATGTTCAGATGCACTTACGCACATTGTGATTGTATTTCTCGTTTGAAATAAATATTTGATTCCTTCTTTTATTTCGTCCATGACCTGTAAAGAAAATAATTTTAGTTTTTAGTTGGTTGTAACTTTATATAGAAATTAAAAATTTAGATTTCTAGATTTTCAGTGGTGCCATTGAAATTAAGAAAATCCCGCTCTATCGAATGAACCTATATGATCGCAGCGATTTTTGCGATCTATATGGTGTTTTAACACGGTTTTTTTTAACGTTGGTAATGCGGCACTTCTGTTCATTAGATATGCAGCGAAAAAAAAATGTAGTAACACTAATTGCTATAAGACAGGAAAGCGCAAATTTTCCTATACCAAGTAATCGAGCTGGCCATTTGGAGATCATTCCGTGATCAGCTCCATCTGGGATATCATGTCGAAACAATATCACTTTGAAATACCATTTAAAATTGTTTTATGAGATCGCCAACTAAGGCAATCTGATGATCTATTATTTAAAAATAGATATGTATACACAGTAACGCACCCAAGATTTGTCTTGGGGGGGGGGGCTTAGGTTTCCCAAGTACAAGAGAAGTCGGAAAGATAGAGCTCTAAAGTCGCATCCTGAGCACTTAAGAACTGCTAATATATATTTAAAGGCTTTATTGTATTTTATCGGACTTTGTAATAATATACATAATATCTAAAGAACTGACCTTCTGGGGGATAAAAAATAATTATTATTTTTAATTTTTTTTTATAGTCGAAGATAATAATATTTTTTTTTTTTGTCAAAATTAAAAATCATTTGCTATAATAACAATAATAATTATTTGATGGTTTTTATTATTAAAGTGAATAAAAAAAATTATGGTCATTATAGGTGTTTGGTTGATTGCGATATCATCATCAATAAAAATTACCAGAATGTGAAGTGTGCAGATATTTTGAATGAAAAACTTTGTCAGCCAAAACATGATCGATGAGGAAAATTAAATTGGATTTCGGTCACACACTGCAATATTATAATAACTAACAATGGTAGGCCCTTGATTGACTAACTAACTTATCGTACAAGGAGATGAGACTGAAAATCACTCGGAAGAGAAAAGGACTCCTTTAAACAGAACCCGCACCAAATTAAATTCAAATCTATCAAACATAGTAGGATCTGATGTATCCGTTTTCGACCTATAAGTCCATCGGGGAATAAAAGATGAATCAAGTTAGTAAGAATATTTGGAAATGATCACATCATTCTCTGACTAAAACTTTTATTTGTTTTTGTTGTTTAGACAATTTTGTTTTTTTCGTAGAAAGTCTGACTCATTGAACCGAAATTAACTTTGTTTTCGAATGATTTGAACCCATAACCTTTTCCGATAGAAATATGAGCGCGTGTCTCTTATAATTTCATTAACATAAAACAGCCCAATAAAAAAAGTAAATTAAATGCATTCGACCTTATTTAATAGAAACACACGAAAAACCATGCAAATTCTATTTTCAAGAAATTCATTGATAAGATGAGATAACCCAGGCTGTTATATGTCTAGTTAGTTACAGTTTATAAAGGAAATGAGACAAATATAGATTACGAGTTTAACACATTTCGAACTACTCAGTATGACAGAACATGCTCTGTTCAGTGATGATCCATGATTTTTTTTGTAAGACTTGATTAAATGTAAGCGTAATGAATAAATTGATTTAATTGGGACAAAAACTTATCGCCAGTCGACACAAATTTTTACGTGCTTCGACTGTTTAACATTCTAACGTGGAGTTTCAGTGTTATAAACAATAATAGATTTCTAGTTTCCCAGGTAAGAAAAAAATTCGTTGATTCGGAAATGGTACTTAGGGTCACAGAGACCCCACGGATAATAACAATCCATGGCATCGTATATAGAGCCTGCTTGATAATCTCAGACTGTCCGTCACTTATAAAACCAAATTGCATTCTACTTCCATACAACTCTACCCTCATCTACCCACCCACCGCTCGTTTGTAACACACACAAATAATGCTGGTAGACCAAAATCGGGTTGGATACCCACGCAAAATCGAAATAACTTTTAATATTTTGCTCTACTAGGACTATTTCTGCGCACTACAAACGGAATCAAAAACTTAGTATACCCTAAGAATTCATCATCTATATAAAAATGTGTAATCGGTCCTTAGAATATTTATGCCATTTTGAACAAGGTATTGAAGCACTATTTTCCACCATTTTAAGCATCTCTGGAGCTATATTTTTATTGAAATAGAAACTCTGCTTGCAATCTACAGTGGTAGATGCTTTTGAGGCTTCCTTATAAATTACTCCAGATACTGGAAGGAATCCAAACCTGGCACTGGCCGATAGCATAACAAATCTCGCTGGCTTTCTGGAAGGAACGTGATGGATATCGCGAATCAGTAAATTTACTCAGACCACTAAATTGATGGCTAAGCTTGGTGTGTTGATTGAAATCGATAGTCCTTGTATGCGATCGTTGGAAGAGGGCTACACGCTTTTAATGTCGATTCACTTCCTTCAGGTGAGTACACTACTATCCTAGCACTAGATCGTAAATTGTTCCCCTTTGGGACAGTCCTGGATATGTACAGATATCTCCTATTTACAACACAGAAATGATTCTGGAATCTGGAGTCATCTACTACAGTCCATAATAAAAAGGGAGTCACCACTTAGTTAGAATATTAGTGATGAGTGATGAGACGATGACTCACTTTCTTTGTCATTGTCCGGTTCACTCAGCAAAGCGTTACAGATTCCTTGGCTCACACCTCCTGGACGAACACATAAAGCCGGCAAGAAGGGCTGGGGGGGGGGCCAATACTGAAATTCGGATGCTCTTGTCTGGTTGGAACCGATGAGTAATTGCTCATAAGTCTGGAGGTGGATCAATGGTGGGTCTCTTTGTGGCCTATGTTTCAAAGACCCGTAAGGACCTCAATCTCAGTTTTTAATCTATCAAAATCAATTAACGCAGCTTAATTTCTCCTCTAATCTGCTATATATGTATGCTGTTTGATTGCCTTAATACGTCAATAGCCAGTATCAAATGAATTTTATGCAGATGGAGGCCAATAGCATGCAGTACTCTTCACAATGAAGGGAAAATCAGCCACTTTGAAAAGCATTTTGGACAAACTCTTCAGATATTTTTCTGTGTTAAGGGCGGTACGCTAGAGCCAAGGAATTAGGTCAAGGAATTTTTCCACTTATTTCTTAAAGAAAATTTGACATTAGGTCAAGGAATTTTTGACAATTTGGATTTGTCAATTGTGTGATATTTCTGACAATAAAGAAATAATAAAGAAAGTGAAGAAATGGATAATTTCCAATGAAAAATGAAGATACACGTAAAACAATTTTTATTCGTCCATTTGTCATTTTAAAATTGATACACCTCTTGCAAAATCGCCGTTCCTTTGTTCAATTTTTCAATTATTCCACCACCGTCAAAATTCCTTACAGAAATAAGTGCATCGGTACTTATTTCTTCAAGAAATATTGACATAAATGTATTTTTCGTAAAACAGCGACATCTTTTTGTCAATCGGGAAGTACAGTTTTTCTTTTCGAATTACTTTTCTCTAGCGTACTACCTCAAGGAATCGGTCCAGAAAAAAATTCCTTGAGCATTCCATGACAGTTTTTTTACATAGTTTTTGTATAAGAACAAAAATTCCTTAGCTCTAGCGTACCGGGCAATAAGGGCGGTACGCTAGAGCCAAGGAATTAGGTCAAGGAATTTTTCGACTTATTTCTTAAAGAAAATTTGACATTAGGTCAAGGAATTTTTGATAATTTGGATTTCTCAATTGTGTGATATTTGTGACAATAAAGAAATAATAAAGAAAGTGAAGAAATGGATAATTTCCAATGAAAAATGAAGATACACGTAAAACAATTTTTATTCGTCCATTTGTCATTTTAAAATTGATACACCTCTTGCAAAATCGCCGTTCCTTCGTTCAATTTTTCAATTATTCCACCACCGTCAAAATTCCTTACAGAAATAAGTGCATCGGTACTTATTTCGTCAAGAAATATTGACATAAATGGATTTTTCGTAAAAGAGCGACATCTTTTTGTCAATCGGGAAGTAGAGTTTTTCTGTTCGAATTACTTTTCTCTAGCGTACTACCTCAAGGAATCGGTCAAGAAAAAAATTCCTTGAGCATTCCATGACACTTTTTTTACATAGTTTTTGTATAGGGACAAAAATTCCTTGGCTCTAGCGTACCGGGCTATACTCGTAATTAAAGGCCTAATCACAATTGCGACGGCGACTGCAAACGGCAGACTATTGCAGTAATAGGAACAATTTTCTTCAGAGACGTTTTATGGAACGTGTATACATAGGAATCTGCATTTGCTGTCACCCGTCCTTCAGTCTCGCCGTCATAATTGAATTAATTGAATTACGATGGCGAGTTAGGCCGACGGGCGACGGTGACTGCAGATTTCTATGTATACCATGTTCCATAAAACGTTCCTGGAGAACTTTGTTCCTATTACTGCAATAGTCTGCCGTTTGCCGTCGCCGTCGCAATTGTGCTTAGGCCTTAACGTTGAAAGTCACTTGTGAGGGTATCGAACCAAATGATTTTGTTCTTGTTCTATGATGACGACGTGACCGTGAGCAGCTCTTGATCTTGATATGAGTACTAAGAGGAGAAGCATATTGCTATCCTCTCACACAGCGAGACCACTTTAATGACTTTAAATTTGCTAATCTCTTTGTTGGGGTGGTAATGGAAAGAATCTGTATTTACAATTAAATATCTTTGCGATGCGTATATATACTTGAATACAAAGTAATTACATGGAATTATTATCTTGAAAGGCCTTTTGATTTTAATTAATGCCCAGATCTTATCATCTCAGTAACATAAACAAATACAGTAGCACGAGAGAAAGCAGGTCAGCTTTTCTTTTGTCTGTGTTTATATTTTACTATCACAAGATAAGAATAGCAATATTAAAAATTCACTGGTCAAACACAATTTGCCTTGCGTCAGGTCATGATTATAATATTTTGCTACATGCTGAGTATTAGGTACCATAGATGACACAAGAACTAGATGTCGCATGTAGTACCAAAAAAGTATACAAAATTTATATGGCTGAGTGGTGCATTCCGAAATGGACCACAACATTTGAAATGATGTATAAGTCGAATGATTTATATTTTTTCGCATCTGAACTGCTGAGGAAGTGGATCAAATGTATACAAAACTGCTATTATAAAAACATTTGCTTTCGGCACGCTCTAAATGTTCTGGTCCATTCCAAAATGTATTACCCATTTAACAAACTGTATACTTTGCTCTAGTATGTCATGCGACATCTAATTCTTGTGCCATCTATGGTACTACACTAGAGGTTTTGAAAACACCGTGTAAAGAAGACAAATAAAATGTGCTGTAGCTATTTTTGTATTTCTTCTCTTCTAATTTTTGCTTATTTTTTTCTCAAGAAATTATTTATCAGGAACAAATTGCAAGTTACAGTTCTCAAGTGACAAGTGTCAAACTATTATCCCAAGAAATTTTTAGTGTAAGCTCGGGGTAGCCCTAAGTTTTTCAAAATCAAGATAGTATAGCCCAGTGTAGCTCTAGGTTTACCAGGGGTTTTCATCAAACAGACCTACTAATATTTACTACATTTGTATCATTTCTAAAGAAACATTCTATAGTGGGCTAACTTCTGTTATTTCCGCATAGGCACAGGTCAATTCATATAACAAGCCAAATACAAACCGTTTTGTAAATATATTTTCACTCTGAAGACTAACAATTGCCTGGAATGTTCGAGTCTGACAAGAAGAGCTTTGGAGATGGTCAGGCCAAGAGCAGATCAAAGTCGAAATAATTGGACAATTGCCATCACTTACTCTGATTAACACTTCTCACATTGGCAAGTGTGGAGGAGTATTGAAATTATGGAAGACTGAAAAAGCTGGTCTAAGTTTTATTGCCTCATTATCCTGACAACATTTGTGTTGAAATAATGGATATGGATGGATAGATATTGTTGAACCAAAACCAATCTATTAAAAATGTGATTCTAAATAGATACAACTTTCAATCTGTGGTGAAAATAGTCAAGGGAACGTAGGCGGGCAAATAAATTACTTATCGCGCGTGTATTGCACATTAAGAATGCATTGGACAAAATTATTGGGAGCCTTCAAAAGTTTAATGGGTTGCCGAAAAATTATTCATAAACTGGAAAGTATATGCCTAAGCAAGAGTAAAGATTCTCTCCACCTTATGAGGCTAGCCGAATTCGGCTATGATATGACGGACAGTATTATCCTGATAATAGTGATGTGGTCATAATTAAAAATAACTATGACTGATTCCCATTATCGAGGAGAACATCGTGTTTGTTAACTTGAAGGTGTGAAAATCCCCTTAGATTCAAATAATGCAGAGATTTCAGTTCAGAATAAAATTTTGAGGATCTTTTTAAGATCTCATAGATACACCACAATTCGCATAGTCCAGGAAGCACTTAAATGCCTCAAAGTTTTTACTGTTGTTTATATTTATAATTAAGCATAATTTTTTATTTAACTTTTTGTATGTAGGTACATAAGTTATGTAAGAGATATTCGATCATATTTTTTAAGATTAATGGATATCTTTAGATTATTTAAGTTATGGAATGCTGCGTTGAATGAATCTTTGCAATATAATTAACGGCTCTTCAATAAGGAAAATCTTCCGTAAAATTTATGGGGATACAGATAACTTTTTCGCTAGTACAAAGCTTTATTTAAGGGAAAGTATTTGAAACCGCCCATCTGCTTTTAGATAATGCAATTAGATTTAATGAATGAATATGGACAAATTCGTGTCTTTACCAATAAATTATACAACACCCCTTTAACCATCGGTCCAATTGCAATAAGAATTCTTAAAATTAATTACAAAAAAACTTTTCTCTGCACATTTTAGCTGATGACTGTGAATTGTATAAAAAACTTCAACCTAAAAGATGTTACAATGCTTATATTGTTGCAGCTTAAGATAAGGTAAAAGAAAGCACACTAAGAAAATACCGCCAATACCGATCTTAATGAAGTATGACATAATCCCTCTCTCATCTCCTTAACAGCACGGACGTAGAAACAGAAGTGATCAATTTTTTAAGTGCTCTGTATCCCGTGATCTAAGTCCTAATTCTGAAATGGACGAGTAGATTTTGCATAGGAGGGTTTTGGTATACCTTATCTACCTACACAAATTACACTGACATTTTTCTCACTGGTCGTACATCTTTTCTTCTCCCTTTTTAAACCGTAGAATACTCACTGACTCGCTATTCGTTTAGCATAACGAATGGTTAAACCTTATTCGTTAATAATGCAGGGCCTGTGTGCAGTATATAACGCATTCGAATTTCAAGAATACCACATGAGTCGATTTCGAATGGTTTTGACTGCATTACGAATACGAAATCTGTCTTCGTTATTCAAGAATACGACCCCTGACCTCCATAAAAGATACAGTACAGTACACCAAAATCTGTTTTATTTTTTAACAATTATATGAATTAAATAGAAATCACTTTTCTTTTTAAACTCCGCTTTCAAATATATTCCGAAAATTCGGACAATCTGATTATCTGGACAGAGCCGTGTCCTCAATTGATCGAATTATCGAGCGACCACTTTAGTTAAAAAGATAAAGCCAATATTTCATCGGTGTTGTACCACAAAATCGCTAGACCAGCAATATCATAATCGCGTAACTGCATATAGTAGCAAAATGTAAATGTCGTTGCAGTTAATGGTAACGTAGCAAAGAAACTACAACTTGTTTTGCCAATTTCATGTCTAGAATTTAAAAATCTGATAATTTCTCTTTCTAACCTAGAGCTCACTAGCAATAATTTTATCATTATAATAAAAAAAACTCAATTTCAATGCCCGCTGGAAGCATTGATTTAGCTTTAACTTTCGCGGTAGTGACATTAGTAGTCAGTCTCACGAAGATTTGAAAAAAAAAAAAAAATTAAATTCAATTTATATGCTAATAAATTTTCCTGAAAATTAGCAGCATTTTACCACCATTTTAATGATTTCTTTTTTCAACCTAACAGCTAAACAGAAGACACCTTCGTATGGCAAAAGAAATGCGCCTCCCAGCCGAAATATATAAGAAATGTAGTTATTATGATTTATCTATGACTAACAGAAAAACCCTATACACTTTTTATACAGCTTCGAATGAAATTCTATTTCTATTAATTCAAATATTGCTAATAATGATTTTTTAAATGTTTATTAAAACTCCACATTATGTATAGAAACCATATTCTTACTATACCCCAAAAGTGCTCGACCAAACAATTGTCTGGAATTTGTATATACAGAACGCAAAGAATTTCTTTGTACTTTAAACTGTTATGTCTATCATCTTAAGCTTATCTGAATTCTGAGCACTGAACCATATTTTAATATCACAACAATAATAATAATTATAACTCAAGAAATCACACAATTCACTGACCTGTAAGCATTCTGGATGTAAATGGCCTAGAACTGGATTACTAAGAGCATCCAAAACACGTTGTGGACAATTCGATGGACCGGGTCCCATAAGGGTCTTGTTTGGTACCATTAAAGGTTTTTTAAGCACATCTGGTGGTAAAATCTCCATAATATTGCCTTCACTGTATAAATTTGTTTGATGGATTTAATTTAATTCTCAATTCACCAGGATATTACAATTTTATAATTTATTTAAAACTCACAGTATATCGATACTAACTGGACTAATCACATAACTATGTTCGTCAGGCTTTTATATATATTCTTTCAAGATGATTTTTTCGTCTATTTCCCGGTTGTGGTATTGTGGTGATAAGAAAAATGTTGATGTATATACATTTGTATGCCATACATGTGTACTTATATGATAATGTCTCATTTCAGACACAGATTTTAGAAATTAACAATATTTCCAATATATATAAAGTGTGGTAAATGCGACCAACAAAATTATGAACTGGATTGAACTGATTACTTTTTGCGATTGAGAATGTTCTTTTACATATATGTTGTTATCACTGAAAATTTTCAAGAATCAGACCTTCAGTATTACTTATGTTAATCATCGTAGCGCGCATGCTTTTCTACGATTTTGAGAGAAGTAATTTTTTTTTTTTTCTCGCCGTAATAATCGACGTCTCAAAGGGCAACAAATGCTTTTTCCGCCAATACATATTATATTACAAATGTGGTGAAATGGAAGCGTGCTTTCGTTATTATTATTATTTTTTATTTTTTTTTGTAATTTGATGATCTTAAAAGTCTTATCACATTTAAAGATGTCAAGTAGAGTATCAAATAATTAACGCCTCATTAATGTGCGTCTAAAATAAGAATATTTCTTCTTATCTGTAGACAATATCACAATTTAATGTATGCGCGTACATACTTATAATAAGTGTAAAATAAGCCGTAGGACATCTGGACTCGTCTGCAGTTGCAAAAAAAAACATTTGTTTATCTCTTTTAGTTAATATATGCGGCGAAGAAGTTTGAATTTTGGAATTGAATTTTCGATAATATACGATCTTGGCTTTTTTCAACTGCCATTTTCAAGGCACTGCGAAGTTCGAAACATTTTTCTAGAAATAACCTCTAGTGTGCATTCGGCTATCAGAAATGTTTATATTATGTAGATCTATATTTGGCAGCAATAGAAATAATTATTATCAATTAATTTTGATATGTGCACGAGCGCTGATTTTTTTTTTTTGATGATGATGATTAAAAAACGTAATTAATTTTCGTTTTTTTTTCTTCACTGTAGATTTAGTGTCTCCCAAAAATTGATTTAACTGGGATTTTTAAAACATTACTAGTTGTGACTTCAATGTTAATTTGTTGAGATTTCTAAGCAGGACATTTTCAATTGTGATTAAAAAATTTTAAACATTTAACTTAACATTAAATTTAAATTCAATGAAACTACGGGACCGATTCCTACATAAACGGTAGGAAAAGAATGCTGAATGGAGGAAGATTTCCGTTTTAAACTTTATAGAAACGACCAGAATGTTTTAAGTAAAGCCCGTAGAAAGAAATAAACACGAGTGTTTTGTTTTTTTGTTGTTTTTTTTTCTCTTAATAAAATAGAAAATTTGATCGAATAATGAGAAAAAAGATAACAGTGAGCGTTTTTTTTAAGTAAACTTGCTATAACACTTTACGGATAAGAAAAATGTATAAACCACTAGATAAATTATGTGAACCCATTAAATAGGTACCAAAAACAAAAAGATCGATTAGAAAAAAAATGCTGTAAAGTTATCAAAACGAAACTAACTCCTAGGGCCATATTCACCAAATTAATATGTGTTTTAGTACTTAGGGTTGGCGTTGGGGCCCACGTGAATTAAAATTAAAGTTATATATGCATTATTGTAACATAAAATAACACAAATTATATTTTAATTTTATTTTCTTGTCCCCTAACTGTGACTTATAGAGTACTAAAACAAATTAAATTAAATTTCAATTAAATGGCTCGGTGAATATGGCCCTTAGTTTATATTAAATTAATTTAAAGGTCCTGAAGAGGTCTGAAGCGAAACGCACGTAGCCGCTTCAAAACTCCAGAAAGAACAAGTATGAAAACGTATTATGGTGCAAAGTGAATGAGTACCTTTGGACATAAAGCCCAGACCAAAGTTAACCTAATGACAAGTTAAGAAGCTGTAGAGCAAAATTGGAAAATTTGTGGTGTTTTTTAGAATGAAACAAGTAATTTCATATACTTTCGTCTTTTGCATTAATGGGGGAAAAGAACTTGGCTATGCAGTATTGTAGTGCAACTGAGACAACGAGTTAGAAACAAAAATCGAGAGAACATAGGATTACGTGAACGACAAAATCTTACTAAAGTGCCAAACACAATTCCGCCGTTCCGATTCAATTCGATCCGTTACGTGCATGAGCACAATTGTTCCGTTCAAACTTACCATCAGTTTTAAATTTCTCATTGAAATTTTTCCAGATTTTGTCTTTTCTTTTTACATCCATGTAAAATTTGTTGCGCCTTTGTCATAAAGCTCTTCATATTCTTTAATTTCTTCAATAAAAACTTCTTCATCCATCTTGAGTTATACACAAACATTGTACAGGTAATTTTTCTAGGTTATGTCATCCGTAAAAGTTGAAATTTTCTCAACTTCTCCGTTTCGATCCATTTCGGTGTAATGTGTCCAATTGCACGTACGTCTCGTATAAGCAAATTTGACATTTATACCACTGACGTATAACAATGGACTGAGCGCATTGTCATTTTCCTATAGAAAGCATGGCACAAGTTTTATAGTTCTCTCTTTCGCCCTATGGCAGAGTTGGAGCTACCAACACAAAATATTGCATTCTGGAACGTTTGCTTATGCCATTTGATGTCTTTATGTTGGCTACAGATGCAATCACTGCAGAAGGAATAAGGTAAATACAGTGTTTACCATGCTCCGTCTCTCTTGCCCATAAGCAGGATTCAGTTACGAATAACTTTTGAAAATTAAAGTCGTAATGAGTTTAATTCCTTATAAGCGATTAAAATATCGCTTGGGCACAAGAAAAAATATTTTTTTAATTAAATTCGATTAACAGGTGTAAAATTTCATCTGATTGGCTGAGTTTTTTTTTACATGTTTTTATGTAATCGTTTTAAAGGGTGCTCTAACGGTGATATACAGAAACACTATTTTTTTTGTGCCACATGAAATAGCAAATCGCTCAGTCCATTGTTATAAGTCAGTGATTTATACGTATCGGATCGAAACGGTGCAATTGTGTTTCCCACTTAAATCCCTCAAAATCCTTTCAACCTAAACCTATTCATAATAATGTACATCAGGTCACACTACCTCCCATTTTTAAGAAAAAGATAAATTTCGCTTTGGCCCAAATGCTGAAAAGATGAAAAGAGTTGTAAAATTCCTCTCGAATGAAATTCTCATTTTTCCCGAAAATATCAGAGAATCCAACAAGAATTTCTCCCACTTAATCTCTTCACAGCAAAACGAATGTGTATAGAAATTACACTATCAAACATTGGCTATGCTATAAAAAACATTGGATATTTCCATTGTCGTCTTTATATTCCAGGCCGTGACACAAAACGATTTTGCTACTTGCAAAAGTATTAGAGTGGTACGATTTCGCACTTCTCTTAGCATTTGTTCTTGTGGAAAAATGCATTACTTTCAACTTCAACCTTCTGCACAATGTAAATAAGAATCCGTACTAAAAGTTTTATTCAGGAATTTTGTTATTTAATTCCTAGTGCATTTACCAGCATAAAAATCTAAGTACTTTGTTTAATAAAATTGTTAATATTTTTTCACTCAAACCTAACACTAAACATAAAAATGAGAAAATGTGTTGAATACTGTGTTCATACTAGCTTTCATTTCTCTGTGTATTTTCTCACGGAGAAATGAAAGCTCACTTCAAAGTGGGAGCAAATAGTTCTTAAATCAGATCTACTTTTGTTTGAAACTGATTTTCTTTTGAAAATGTAGAAAAACCTAAAGTATAAATTATACTACTATAAAGGCAACAAATTTGCCTATAAAATAGGCTAATATTTGAATTACCTTTGAATTATAATTTAAAAGTTATGAAGAGTTAAACACAGAAAACCGTTGCCGTCCATTCGATTCACAGCGCAGTGAACAAGCGAAGCTTTTGAAAATATGAGGCGAATGTGTACCTTTGCCGATTCATTAATTAAAAAATACTTTGAGTCATGTTTGAAATGAAAAAACTGAATTATTTGATATGGAATGTGGAAAATATTTTTAAGTTGATAGAAGCATTATGGGATAATATAAAAAATGGTTAACATTGTCTTTCTGTTTTTATTATACTTAAGAACTTACTGTGTGTTAAACATTGAAAGACTTATTTTTTTCATATAACATAGGCAAGCACAAAGCTCTGATTGCTTTCCAGTGTGATTTGTTGTATGAAGGCAACAGAATTCAACGCATTTTCTCATTTTTATTTGTAGTGTTATGTTTGAGTAATTAAATAAAAACAATTTTCTTAAAGAAAGTACTTAGATTTTTATGCTAGTAAATACACAAGGAATTGAATAACAAAATTCCTGAAAAAAAAATTTAGTACGGAGGCTTATTTACATTGTGCAGAAGGTTGAAGTTGAAAGTAATGCATTTTTCCATAAGAACAAATGCTAAGAGAAGTACGAAATCGTACCACTCTAATACATTCAAAGAATTCGATGTCACGGCCTGGAACATAAAGACGGCAATGATATTTCTCATAAGATTTTACAGAAAACCGGTTTTCACAAAAGCACGGGATCATTTTTTGAGAGTAAAACGTGAAAACTCCGCCCCTTCTCATTTATTTACGAAAATGAAATATTTGCCATTCCGTTTCGTTGCATGCAATTTGCGCTTTCACATTTTCTGTCTTATTCGTAAAATGTTCGAAGAGGGTTTTGATTTTTTTTTATCTTTTTTCCTTCCTTTTCTCGCCGTGTATATTTAATTGGAAAACAATCGGAACACTTCTGTGTCCCTTCTTTTAGTTACTTATTCTTTGCTATAGTCCTCATGTGCCACTCCTCCAACCACCCTTTGACATTGTCGGCACTTACGATTTACAATGTCCCGTTTACTGACCTCAAAATGCGAAATAGCGGACCTATACAACCATTGTCGAACGCAAGATGGCTCCGGAATAGTGTGGGGATGAAAAAAACTTGGGAATTTCATGACGTTACAGAAGCCCTTTATACCACGTAAACGTTATAAATTAAACTGTTGAGTAAGATGACTGTTCCTAATCAATGATACGATACTTAGAAGCAAAATAGAAGAAACAGGAATTCCAAAATCTAAAGTTAAGTCTTTATTTTAAGATTTTTAAATATTTTTTGGTTTTCTCTTCCTTCTCTAGACCCTTGGAGTTTACTTGCTAATTTAACAATTTGACTTCTTACGATATTATACGCTCTGCCGCGAAAATTCAAACAAAAAACTCCTCTTATTTCTTTATATGCTTTTTAAATTCTAAACATATTAGGTGCCTATATAATTGCTTAAATATAACTCAATCCCGATAAATGATCAAAGGAATTCTGCATTCTGAATAAATTTAATAGCTAATTGCTTAGAAAGAAAATGGGTGAAAGATCCCCATTTGATCCTAGAAATAATACTAGCCTAGTAAATTAGTACACATGTAAATATGTCTTAATAAAAATATAATATGGTTGCCTTGGCAATTCAGTTCACTATTTTAAAATTCCCTGTACATTCCCAGTAGTTCGAGTTTCATTTCAGCGTAACAATCTAAGTAAGAACCAGTTAGGGGTACATAAACACCCTCCCGTAGTACTATGCCTATTATGAATTCTTGCTAAATGTACTGAGGATACCGACAGCAAAAATTATGATAATGTACCAAGGTCTACGGATGTTTGACCAACTACCAACGAGCAATAAATGAAACGAATGTAATAATACTGAAAAGATAACTGATAAATTATGTTAAGTGCAATTAGGAGCAATTGAAATCTCTTTTTTTATGGAAATGAATTGCAAGGATATTATAGCTGTGTTCTTTTGTGTACCTTGTTCTAGAACTCCCATCCCATATATATTATATACTGGAGCGAACGAATTGTTCTGTCGATTGAAGCGAACTATTTGTACTGTTCGCTTCATTTATAAATCTTTCTATGAAAATGTGCGTCTTATATTCTGCTCTGTTCTGCGGAAACAAAAAAACACAGCTTATAATATGTTAATAAAATATATATATATATGGATATATGTAACTCTAAGACGAAAATATCATAAACAGTTTAAGGAATTATCCAAGATGAAAAATCCCAGGACCTTGAGTACTACAAGAGTGGTCCTCCATGAAAGTCTCCTGCAGCACACCTGGGTTCCTATAAATACATTGAAAAACAAAAAATCTTGCAGCCCGGGATTCCCCTTACAAATAAAAACATCCAGTGGGCAAAACCCATTGACGGAAAAATGTTTAGTTCTAATTCTATTGATCAGGAACTTGTCGACAAGCTAATAATGATAGCCCATAAGTAATTAGTAAAAAATAGAAAAAATCGTGATGAATTCCGTTGGAGGAATAAAAGTTATTTTGCCGTAAGAGGCCAGTAGCTAGAACCAAATTAAAGATAGGGCATCAGAAATTTGAAGTAGGGCGCAAATTTTCGGTGCATTTGGGATACATCTGTTCAGGTGAAGGGGCATCTTTTTGAAAAGTTAGGTTTCTAGAATTAAAACAGGTATCTACAATAAAAAGAAATAAATGGACCAAACAAGAAATACAACATGGTAAAAATATTCAATATAATTGCAGTTTTCGATTTACAATATTGTGGAATTGTCGTAGCACTTCGACAATAATATCTTTTTTGGCTGTTCTTTTCCGTTTAAATGCAAGAAACATCAAACCTGCCATCATCTCATGAGCAATTGACATTATTTGAGGCTTATTGATATAGTGTCGCACGAAGCAGTACTATATCCGATTGTTGCGACTGATGCAAATAGTTCACACGTATCTCTGAAGGATTCCCTTTGTCTGTATAGAACTGCTACTATGTTTTCGCTCTGATCTCCTCGACCATTTAACTCATTGAAGTACCTTTTCACAATAGTAGTCTCTTCTTTGAAAGGAATTTGTTTTTTGTCATTGATTTCCTCACAATAATTATATATTTAAATGTTGATAAGACTTAAACTTTGTCGAACTCATCAAGACACAAAATTAAATCAGTAGATCCTCATTGTCTCCAAATCGTCTTTTCATCTCAGCTGTTATTATGTCTACAGTTTCATAATATTCCGCTTTAAATGGCGGAGCTTAAATTATGCCTGCAGTGTTTTGACGCGATGGTGATGGACCATACAGTATTTAATCCTCCAGATGTCCTGCCTTTACTTGTCTCTTCTGTTATGAGAACTATTTTGAGATTCTTTTCTACAATATGGTGTTCTCACCTTCTTTCAAAATTATCTTATACATCTCTTCGGACTCCAATTTCTTTATTATTGATATGGCAGCCTTCGACCCTATAAAGCTCCATCAGCCGGTTGCAGAACACATAATATTTTTTTTGCTACTATCTTTGCCAGTCGAATTTCCATGTTCAACATAACGCCTTTGATGTCAATACTTTTTGCAAATCATATCACCATTCAATTTTCCATTTTTATTCCCTAGATGAAATCATACTATAGTTTATCATTCCGTTTGTAACCCACAGAAATAATGATGGTAGAGCAAAATGGATTGGACACCCACGCATAATATTAAGACTCCTGCTTAATGCCAATATTTGCAAGTTTCATACATTTTTCAATGCAAATTTGTGGCAAACTATTTAATAATGAATAATGATTTATATCTTAAATTAAAGTTAATGACGAAGTCTAGTAAATAACGTCGGCAAAAATAAAAAAAAAAAGAATGGAGATATTAGCTCGGAAACTTGTAAAAAATGGTAAAAATTGAAGTATTTTAAATCAAATTCCTGTGGGTAAGTATTGTTATTTCTTTAAATTGTGACTGTTTCAGAAAGATAAGGCCTAGATCTAGCAAATAACGTTGAGATTTTTCATTCTTAGTAGCGCCTTTTATAATTATTTGACTCTAATAGTACTGGTTTTTTCATCCGACATTTCACCGACTAGAAATTGCAATATTTATTTGAAAGTTGTTTAAATACAAAGCAAAATAGCATATTTAACAATTATGTTAATTCTCGTTAAAAATTTTAAATTTATATGAACTGCAAATTTTCATTTTTCGTCTTAAATTGTATGGTTTTGTCGGATGTTGGGTTTCTATCTTTTGCGGTAGATGTCTCTAATGATCTCTGTGGTCTAGGTCTAGGTTAATTTTATATGAATTTTCTCACTTTTAGGACACAAATCTACGTAAGTAAATTTTATTACCTTCAGGTTCGCTGGTATCTAAATTGAGACTTTTGCTGAGTACTGACTCCTCTTAAATGAATTTCCTACATATTGTTACCCGCTACATAGCGACACAAGCGACATCTGTTGAAAATGGAAACAACTTTAGGTTAGTGGCATCTTAGTAAACTTTGGGTTCGGAGAACGGAATATACAGGAAGGTTCTAGGATAACTCGTAGAGTATGTATAAGTACGGCGCTTCTCACATCCAGGAGGCGAGTCTTATTTCAGCCAGTGAAGTAAACGAAGTAAACTATTTGGATTGCGATAATTAGAAGTACAGTACTAGCGATAACTAAAGAGTTGATTTGATAATTATTTGTAAATTTGTGAGAGTAAACAGTAAAGTTAAATAAAGAAAGAACTTTTGAATTATATCTGAAATATTGTGTTTTAAATAACGAACTAAGGCTACGTCGTAACAGTATTAAAAAAAAATCTGAAATTTGTTTTTATATAATCCGTCGGTTTTGATTCCAAGATCCTGCTAAAACTTCACAATTTTCTAAGTTACCATGATCTACATAACCTTGAGCAATAAACTCAGAAGACAGAACTCACTAAACAATCGCACCTGTATACTACACCTTAATTTTTATGGGTATAATAACCGTAATACTGGTCATTAGTAATAGATTTATTCCTGTATTCTTTAGATTCGTCATCTTTTAAACTCGACTCGTCAATAATTCGATGTGAAAATATGCTTCCCTATCTTGCAGTCATCTCTTACACAATTTCCGTTTCACTTTATTTTTGTTGTTTTTTAAACTTAATGTGTACAGAAAACAATTTTTTTCTGTTTATCTATTTTCGCTGGTGGCATTTTGAAAAAAATTTCTTGAACTGTTCGCCAGATTAATTTGTCAACTACAATTGATATGGAAATGAAAAATATCTACTGGTTGAATCGTATTTGGTCAACAGATTGAATGAAAGTCCAGTCAATATCGCTTAGAGCACCAACTGGACCAACTTATGCCTAACACGTTCAAGGTAAGTGTAGAGATTAGTTTTGTGAGTATTTTCGTGAATAATAATATTTTCGTAAGTTAAAAGTTATGTTTATCTTCGGAGCTATGTTCTTTAGGCAGGAGTTAACAGGTAATAACCTTTTATTCTATGTAAACTTGATATTCGTTGGCTGCAGTGCAGTAATCCCTGTTAATATTAGCCGCCAATCTAGCCTAGCCTGATCAATTAAATAGAAAGGGATGCGGTGTTACAAGAGTAATTTGTAAACATCTCTTTTTTTCTTTATGAATTCTGAACGCTAAATCTCAAATCTAACATGTAAACTTTCAATTGATAAAGTATCAAAAACTACATTTCTTTGAACTCAAACTCTGAGATTTGACCTAATATAATAGAAAAGTTTGGTTTGGAGTGAACTATTAAATAAAAAAAAGTCACACGAATTTATCGAATGTATTTCGCGAGATGAGGAAGCATAAGAAAAAGTCATCCCTTTTTGAGATTATGTTAAAAGAACCATTATAGTTGTGTTCTTTTGTGTTCGCAGAACAGACCAAAACAAAAGCTACACAAAAGAACGCCTCATATATTTTCATATAAAGATTTAAATTAAGCGAACAGTAAAAAATAGTTCGCTTCAATCGACAGCACAATTCGTTCGCTCCAGTATATAACGTACGCTACCACCTTCTGAAAGATTATATCATATGAGCGATACCCTGTATTTTAAGAGTTATAATAGACCTAACGATTTCATGTTCATAAAGTTCAAAATGGCGGCGCCAAAATGGTGGACCTAATTTGTTATTTATGACCGACCCCCTTGGGCCTTGACATGGATATCACATGAAAAATATGACTAGTAGAGTATGATTAGCTATGTGTCTATGTGCTATGTCTAATAGTACGTTTTCACTAGACTTCAAATTGCATAATTTCGAGCAAAAATTTCGAAATTACAAGATCCTGTTTGCACTATGTTTTTCGTAAGTTCGTTGACAGTTCACTGCTATTTTCCTTGTTCTTAAACCAAAACATGAGCAGTCATCATAGCTATGAACCACGGTCGGCAATTTTGAAACGAATAAAATGCCAATGTTCCAGAAATTTTTGATGGGTTCGTTAGAAAGTACGTAATTTCGATGGTAATTTTAATTTATGGAAAATTGCATAATTTTGACGATTTCATCGAAATTACGTAATTTCGGCCTAGTGTGAATGCCCTATAAGACCAATTCTTATGATAATCTAAATGAATGCCCGTGTGTATATTTCGTATGATCACCTCTCTGTGCAAGTTTGATTGTTGAAGTGGTTTTTCGCATATATTTCTAGAACGGTCCGTTGGACAGTAAAAATGATTATAGGATTTCATATTCTGAAGAACTTTTTAGTACAATGAAAACGTCTAAAACTGATCGTTCTCACGCATATGTAAAATTTCTAAATTTCTATATGGCAACACCTAGAAAATTATATTTGCTATTTCTATAAAAACGCCGTGTACAAAATTTAAACTTTCTACGTTGACATGTTCTCAGACAGTATCCAAATATATAGTGAAAAACGCAATTTTTGTATGGCAACAACACAAAGGAGTTACACAATTTGCCCCAATTTCGAACTTAATTTTACTTTTCTTTTTAAAAGCCCGTGTGCAAGATTTCAGTTCACAGTTTGGTTTTTTTTTATATTATTAAGACAAGCTCAGGGGATACCATGTCCTGCAAAGCACAGCATGGAAGGAAGAAGATAGGGATAGGATTAGGGGTTATGAGGAGAGTGGCGGAGGTGACGATGTAAGCCGCCCTTAAACGTCCGCAGGAGGAAAGACTGAAGACTGTGTTCCACGCACACAGTTCGGGATAAAAAAGCATCAAGGAACTTTAGAGTACAGCCGAAATTAATTTGAAGAGTTAAGGGATGAACGTGGCTTGCAGCGCGAGTATTTCGTGCGAGAATTATTCTACAAAGGGTCAAACTAGATATTTCATCAGAAAATTGACCATGCATGTAGCGATAGAGGAGTGAAAGTCATCCAACATTGCGAGCGCGTCGATATGACAAGTTATTGCCACATCGCCAATGAGGTTAAACGCTCTCTTCAGGACAGTATCTAATGAAGCTAAGGCTATGAGATCAGCCCCAGGCCATTTATGGGAATTGTATTCCATTCTAGGCCTAATGTAGGATTTGTAGAGGAGCGCTAGATTTGACGGGTTGAAATATTTCTTACACCTCTTCAGAAATGCAAGACATTTCGATGCTTCTATGGATGGGATTGAAAGTAAGCGAAAGCAGATCATTAATGAAAGCCCTGGGGCAACCGGCATTTATGGGATGAGATTGAGATGTAACGTCATCTAATACAACACGTACTTGGCGATCAGATCGGAAAGTTTGAATCCATAATTGAAGAGGAGGAGAGAGGCCCAAGTGCTTTAAGTTTGGTTAAAAGGGCGGGATGACAGACTCTCTCAAAGGCCTTTGAAATATCCAGAGCAAGGATTTTAGACTCACCAAAATTGGGAAGACTACAGTTCCAACATTCCGTAAGAAAAGTCAGCAAGTCTCGAGATGAGCGATCAGTCGTATTGGCGATAGTTGTTGAGTTGATTCGTTTCTAGAAACTTCATGAATTTGTAGTTAATGATTAATTCAAAACCTTTTAAAAAAGCCGGGGTGATTGCAATTGGTCGATTATTTGAGGGGTCGCTACTCTCTGCCTTCTTGGCAATATGCTGAATGCAAAACGAGAAGGTGTCTGATTAAACCGAAAAAGGAAATTTTCACAGGAGAAGAAAGAAAAATTCTTCGGATCCAAAGTAATCGCTTAAAATAAAGTAGGTAATTATTAGAGCAAACACCAATTCATCACTAAACCTTATTCTTGATCAGATTTTTATAGAGCATAATTCGGAAATTGAAAATAGGATAAGAAAAATTTTTACTCGTTTGATTTCCCCGAGAAAAATAGCTCCAACAAAATACTCAATTCGGATTTTTATCAGCTACATGGTAACCTACCCGGCTCTCGTAGGGGACAAAATTGCGAGTTAGCCTAAGTACCCAGTTCCAGTACTCACATTGCAGCAGCTCTGACATCCTGCTAGATAGTTCTCCCCACGAGAATTTAAAACCCAGGGAATACGGACGGAAGTTTAAATTCATAGTTCGAATCAAAAACAACAACGTCCAACCCAATAAACGTATTCGCGGTAACCACACAATATCAGACAATACCATAAGCAGAGCCACAAGTTCTGAATGGGGCCCCAGGGCCGCCATAGGTCAAGTCAATAATAAGCAGAACCATTCAAGGCAGGCTGGATCGCACCATGTATACACGCTACAACACGAAGTAGAAACTGTCTTAAGAATACTCATTAGTCCTGATAATTGTAGGCGCTATGCCAAAGAGATAAACAGGGAATAGGTAGATTAGCCACCAGCGGAGACACAGGATCGAATCTTAACAAATAGAACAAAAAGGAAAACACAGAACAAAAACGAAAATATAATTTCTCTTTCATAGTAAAGTGGCAGTGGTTTGCAGAACGTCACAGGGGCGCCTCTAGGTTGGATCAGCCACACCAGAACATGTAAGTCTTGAGATTTCATATTGATTTGCAAAAAGAAAAGAAAAAAGGATACGTTTATTTCAATTACATACTATTAAATTACCTGTGCTTTGTATGATGTATAATGACGCGCAGCGACTGCGTTTCTTTGTGAGAAATATACCCTAATTTGCAAATGGATGAAAAACATACTAATTCTATGGGATGCGAGCCTTTTTTAATGACAGAATAAATTTGTTGAAAAAGACATTCTAACAAGATTTCTGAATAATTTTTAATACATTGCATTCATTTAGTTTTAAGTGTCATACAGTTTATATTTCTTGACAAGGAATAGAAGTCAATGCATAACCTCACACCAGTACCATGGGGTCCGTGAGCAATACAATTAATTATAGCGTACATATATACATAGCCCTTTTGAAGATGTTGAACTGTGGTACAAGATTCAACTGTGATCATGCTATTGTATAAAGTTCTTAATTTGTCATTCGTATCTCGTCTATATGTATGAGTGAGAATCCAATGTGGCTCCTAACTAGTAATTTTGGGGCAGGAGACCATATAAGTAGATTAATGCCAGCCAGTACCGTTCTTGAATATGGTGAAATCATTAATTCTTGAAGAGAAGCTAGGAAAGGCAGAAAAGAATGATAAAATTGGCAGAAATTGTAGAATAAGTAAGAATAGCGTGTACTTGGAACTTTAAATATATTTGTTTATTAATTTAGTTATATCATAACATTAGTTCTATGATTGCATGCATATCTGATGAATTAATCGGTCCTTGTCGTTAGTCCTCTCAGCGTCTTTAGTTCTTAAGCGATGAACGAGTAATCATGTTCAGTGATACTTGCGTAATTTTGAACGATCAAAGCTGTTTTGAAACTAGAAGAAACAGCAGCAGTATAGAATAGTGAACTTCTCTCATTTAGTTGTGTGCTCTCCTGTGCGAACTCTTGACTTGTAAAAAAAAAGAAAAATTATTAATACAGGTACTTTTATAACTATACTGTTATTTCTCCTTCGCTCTCCCGGAGCCCTCCTCGAGTTGATGGTTGAATAGGTGTTATGGTCGTATGTAGCACGGTTACACTGAGCGAAGCGCACGTCTATGCCAGCCGATAGCCACCTGAGCGGCAAAGATCGACGTCCCAACTCGCGGACTCGAAAAAAGAGAAGAAGAAGGCAGAGAGGAAAAACGAGGATTATGCGGACTTTACAAGAATCCGTAGTCAAGTTAATTTTAAAAGACGTTTTTTTGATAAAATTCTAAAATACGTAACCACAAAAAGGGTCCGGTTGTTCCCAAAAAAGTATTATCCTGCCAAAAGTGCTCGAAATTAAGTTACGCTATTGCAGGAGGAAGGAGACTCGCTGCGAGTGACGATATCCTCAAAAAGGCATCCCCCATTTCATGTGGACCATTAAAGGAATCAGAAGATGCTGTAGAAACTAATTATTTTTCCATTTGGCGAAGTTTGAGACTCAGAAAGACAGGTTAACTAAGAAAATATTCCCTCCAATTTGAAAAGGAGTGCACGTGAGCGCAGATGGCGGCATGACGGGCGATGTAGTATATAGGTAATCAGAATCTTGGTTCTATTGACCTCTTGTCAAGAGGACGAGCGATAAGCTGGAAACAAACAAAAAACGAAACTATAACCAAATAAAAAGGGAATTTGGCTGACATCCTAATGCGGCGCGCCTTCACTATCACCCACGGGACGGACTCCCTCTGGAACAGGCTACATTCCGTCAAAAGATAATCTTGGCCTAAATAACATATCGATATCGTTGCATCATGCAACAGGGATCCTTTTGAACTAGTTGCAGTTGACCAGATTCAAGTAAAACGATTTCAGAAATTTTAAAAGGACTTGCCGTGAAGTAAATTGTTGAAATTGGTCCATTATCAGTTGCAGTTACTAGAATTTAAACAACCTAGTTATAGTCCAAATCTATACATCTTATAGTCTGTCAGCGTACAATATTCTATACAACTAATTAGTAATTTATAGTTACATGAATTGCGTTGATTATCGGTCTCGAACGTCGTTTTCCAGTACTTTTTCAATTGCATATTTATATTTTATCGCTAAATAAACCAGGTACCCGGCGTCACCCGAAGCTTCGAGGATGCTATGGTAAGTACTTTTTCTTTTCTGTTGACAAATTGAATTCTATATACATATATAACTATAGGTACCCATAGTACTGATTAAACCGTAACATTAGTACTAGCGGACGACATCAGTGACAGTGAATTATATTTCCATTTTATTTATGATTACGTACTTTCCTAGTAATAGAAGTGATTTAGTAATATCACACCTATGTTGAACTGGAACTTCTTACAGAATCCAGCACAATTACTCTCAGTTATACCTTGATATAGCTTTAGGTAAAGATCTTGAGAACTTTATGTATTAGTAGCTTTGTATAGGTATATGTAGAGAAACTGAAATCAATAGGCAGTATGGCATTAATACCGAGCTGAGTAAAATTTTGTGGTATGATCATTAGGACGTCTGTACCATTCTTATTATATAATCTGGTTCTCCTGTACCTAGGTGGTGAATTTTTGTGATAAGATTGCAAGTACAGCGATACAGGTGGTTATTAGTTAGTAAATTCTAGTTTGTAATTTTTACATACACATGTGCTGGTATATGTACATATCACTAATTCTATGAAAATGTGTATAGGGTAGATATCCTCCTTTGAATATAAGTATATGTATTAGAGAGCATGTATAAGATTTTCGAACCGTTTTATAGGACATTCAGTATTAGGAATTTAAGAATTTGTATAACTTTATGAAGGGCTAAGGCTTTTTCTTTCCCTCTCACTCTCCTGGAGCCCTCTTGATTTGAAGGTCGTCTAGGTCCGCTACTCTCCTCTCTTTCAGGTCAGCATAGGGACACTGTAAACAATCTGCCCTCAGTGTCGTTGGGTGGATGGGGCAAACAGTAGAAGGCAGTCCATCTGTGCCTTCACGCAGGTAAGAGTAAGTGGTGTAAAGGCCCCTTCAGGGTTGGAGTGTGTGCTACGGCTTTTTTAGGTAGTAGGCACGAAATTTTTGATTATGGCAGGTGGCAGCGGCAGGTTATTGGTTAACCCCCCCCCCCCCCCCCCATATAACTCTCCCGCAATAGCCGAGGTGCTAGCGTGCCGCCCTTCATGAGTGTGGCTTTTCTTGGAAGCGCTTGAAGTAGGAGAGAATACACTGAAGAAAGAAATACTTTATAAAAATGTATGTTCAGCTGCTTGATTTGTTTACATTTGAAACAGCTGAAAAACTCCTGAGGTGCTTGGCGTAGTGCAGCGACTAAGAGCATTTTCGGCTGGAGAAAGCAAAATATTTTTAAACATATATCTCCTTGCCCCGCTCTCAATGTTGATTCATATACTACACTCCTGTACTGAGGTTTCACTACAGCGGCAACAGACTCTAATATAACCGGCATTTTACTACGCTAAATTTAGCGCTTATCACACTTCCTGATTTCTCTATATTCTAAGGTCAATTCTTCATTTCTGAATTTCAAATTATGTCATTATGAACACAGTCCGTCTGGGGCATATGGACTGCTTAATATGCTATTTCAGGTGGGCACAATTTTGTGTGTCAAAATGGGGTTCTTACGCTGATGCCCACATTGAAAAAATTATTAGCGGGAAGTTGAAAAAGTGAGCGAGCAGCTCGAAAAATAATTTTCATAAAACCTTTCGTATATCTGTTTCGTTTCTAATGAATATATTGCCTTTGGTAAAACACTTTTAATTTTTATCAGTACTAAGCAAATATTTATTACAAACTAAAAAAGTAATTAAGGGCTGGTGTTGTGGGAAATCAAAGAAATGGTGGTGTTGTGAGAAATCAAAGAAATTGAAAATCTTTTAGCACTTTGGTAAGAGCGATTGAAACTGATACGAATATATCTGTCAACATGTAACGTAGCTTTTTAATCTTTGTACCATGACTATCGACGCAATATATTATCAAAGCTTATGCATACATCTTTGGCAGAAGATCACTCATACACTCAAAATTAGAATGTATGCCTTCGGATTTGCGACAAATCCCAATAAATCCAATTAGACATTTTTTGAATTCAGAATTAACTTAAAAAAAAATTCCTCATTTTAATTGAATATACATTGATAAGGTTAATAACCCTTCGGAGAGTCACGCTCCTTGAGATACTTTATGAGACATATAATAAATTAGTCATTTCCCATTATTTGTTATCGCATTTGAACTATTTACATATTTATCACTAAAGCGCTTGTACTATGTCGCAACATGGAGTTGAATGTTCATTTAATTTCTTAGTCCAAGAAATAAAATGCTTGGAAATCCTGGATTAGAGTAAAAAAAAAATGTCTGGCAAATGTAGTACAACATTACTATAAAATGATCAGAGATTGAGATAGACAAAATTCAGTACAATACTCACTCGCTCACTCAATATGACTAAAAAAAATCAGTCATCGATATGAACAATTATTTTACTCATTAAAAGTTATTTCCCGTTAAACTAATGAGAAATTAGTTTTAGTCGTAATTATGACTAAAAATTATGACTAAGACTCGTTTTATATCAATATTGTGTATGAAATTTCATAACCTGTTATCGGTATTATTGCTGACATAGGTAGGACCGTAGAAATAAAAAAGACAAGAAGAATCATGTAGTACATCAAAAGTGAAACGCTTTTGCATTCAACTGAGATTGTGCGATGCCTCCACATTAGCTTCTAATTTTATACTGGAGTGAAAAGTTTTTTTATTTTGCATACTTGTGGGCATTTATGATTTAATGATTAGTTTGGAGAAATCGTTCCTTTTTTCTTTCATTACACATACATTTATCCAGCTATTATGATGCTGTAATATTCGTGGGTGTTGTACTCCAAAGCATTTCGCTATGTGCAACTGCAGAGCAGTAGGATTGCATAGGCATGGCGAGGTTTTAGATTTGCCTGTTGGATTTTTCATACAATTTTTTTGCAACTTATAAAATGTTGCCGGTGAGGAGCGGCAAGGGGCGAAGGAAATGTGTGCTTAGGCAAATTTTATTTTAGTGAAGCTGGTCATCAAACAAAACTCTTCCGAGAATTCTGATTGTAATGTACCATATAATTTTTGTATGTTCACACTTTGTCAATAATTACCATTTTATTAACTAAAGAACTACATAGATATATTAGAGCGTTAGATTTAAATTTACCAACAACCTTATTATATATAAATTTACCAAGCCTTATTGTATTATATTTTTGTTTTAAAATTGAATTCGGGAGAGATAAAAAGGTTTAATTTTCGAAAATTACAATTAAACTCATAATTTTATTAAAAATAAATACTCATATATTGAAACGTAATCCATCAAAATGGGGAAGGTTAAATCCAACCATATTGAAAATTAATTCAGGATGGAAAATGTGGGATGTATACTCGTAATTAATAAATAAATTACAGTAAATTTTTAATAATTAAAATTTTATTTTTGTAGGTAGTTGTAGCTGCTTCAAAAATAAAATACAGAAACAATAAAAAAAAACACAAGTTATATGATTTTTAAGTTAACTAACTTTTCGTTTTCACATTTTAATAATTCAAATTAAAATATAACTTAAAACTATGCATATCTTTTCATTTGAATTGAAACCTTCTTGAAATCTTCTATTACAATACCATATTCATCAGTAAATGCGTATGTATTATCATCGGATGTAATTGTTTCTCTTAAAACTACACAGGCATACAAATGAAATATATACTTAAAAAAAAGGAATGACTTGATTTAATTGCGACAGACAGACAAGATTATCTTCCAAATCAATTGCGCACTTTTTTATTTTATATTTACCTTCCATATTTCCATGCAGTAAAAGACACAAATAGTAATAATTTTTAAAGAATAAGAAAATGAATAAAATAATACATAAATTTTAATAAGTGGAAGATTACTCGTATTTTTTTAAGTAAAAAGTATTAATAACTAATAATAATAACTAAAACTCAATTTGTAATCCTAAATTTATTTGCTGTTTTAGTAATATTTAGTAAAATTAAACATATTCGAGTGTAAAATCCATAAGAAGAACCTATTCTTACCATGAGGGATCATTTGATTTTTAGAAAGAAATTCTTAATTTATTAAAGGAAATATTTTGCAACATAACTTCTAATAAACCAATGAAACATAAATTTTTATTTTTATAAATAAAATACATTTTTTACATATGACTGGTTTCTCCGTCATTCACCATTAGGGGACGTAATATCGTGAAATGTATAGGAAAGTTCGGTACAGATAACACAATACTTCTCTCCTCTGTCTGTCTTTCCTAAAGAAATGTATATACAGTAGTAACAGAATTACGTCACAGGCTATCAGCTGCAATCTGTTAAAATTTTAATGGGACTATCTTGTATTTTATATACCTTGGTTACAATCTCTTTAAACAGTACATTGGCAACTGGTTATGGATGTATGTTGAGAGTGATTGACATCGAACGTGAAGTCCAGACTCCCAGCATGAGCTGACAGATCACTCTGTGGACAGCGTTGACTGCATGGCGGCACGCTAGCTTGCCTCGGCTATTAGCGGAGAGTGTGGGGAGGTTCCACGAAGACCTGTCCCTGCCACCAGCCATATACAAAATTTTTCGTGCGTACTAATCCAAAAGGCCGTAACACACATTCAGTCCTTAAGGGACTTTTGCCCCACCTACCCACATCCATTGGGAAGGCACAGATGTTCGGCCTTCTCTGCCTGCCCCATCCACCCAAATGACTCTGAGGGCAGATAACTTTCAGAGTCCCTATGCTGACCTGAAATTTTAGAGGAGCGGACCTAGTCAACCATCACCCCAAAAGAGGGCTCCGGGAGGGTGATAGAGAAGCTGCGAAAGTCTCAGCACCTCATCGCTATAAAGATTTCACTGATACCAAACGACAGATGAAAAAATGAAATTAAATAGAGTACTTCCAAGCTATATGCTATACCAATACATTCATTCTATGTCACAGCAAACTAATTCAATGTGAGGAGGTTAAACATAGTAACTCTAAGCTGTCCGATATACGCAGATATTTATATTCTATATTAATATTTCAAAATAATTCACTATGCGAAAATTAAACAAGTAATTTTAGGCTATGCGGTATATCAACATATGTCTATTATAGCAAAACAATTCAATTTGAGAAAATTGTATAAGTTATAGGCCATATTAACGAATAATAAATAATTGTAGCTAGACTACTTCTACGTTATTGGATATATTAATATGTATATACCTATACATAGATACGTACTCTATTTCAATCTTACCTTAGAACATTCCAAAGTGGAATATTGAGTACCTTAGATCTACATGATATAGTATGTAAATAAACAGATGTTTTTAAATAAATTATGGCAAGAGACTTTTAAAATGAAATATCAAACACAAATATTTAAGAAAAACTTACATTCAGACTTCATTATTTGGAATTCCCCGAAGAGGCGCCTCCTTGGAAGTTCCGCTTGATGATATCTAGATAATTAAATGTAACACTGTAATATACAAATGACTATATCTAAATACAGCTACAATTTTGGACGATAGATAGATGGATAGATAACAAGTATCGCACTTTTTATTATTTTAGCTGCGGACAATGAGCCAAATGATTAGGTTATTTTCTAAGTAATTGAAAAAAAAGATACAAATTGCGTATCGAATTGTAGTCAGACTTTACACCTGGTTTTCAGCAACAGTCAGGTTATCTCGATTCAATAGCAGGGGTATTTACAGCCAAATTTTTCCTCCTTTCGGGGCTCACGCTTGTCTTTCCACCAACGTGCGAAGACTCAGCCACTAACGTGGGACTTGGAGCACAAGTTCATCCATTTCCTGATGTCCTCAGGCTGAGCTAAGATTCCCGTACCACTAGAAACGCGTGGTAAATTTTTAGGTTATGCGAGTGTCGATTTAGCAATCTCACAGCAGCACGCCACGGGCCAATTTTCTCGTTCTTGGATTTAGCTGTCGCCAACTTTTTATAATGCATTAAGCAATCGCTAGTGTCTGAACACACAACTTTTATATCTCTTCAAACACTTCTTTTTGCAGTACCAAAATTTCTGTCCTCCATTCACTATGGAAAATGGCATATGCCATGTTTACATGCAGAATTGAAAGATCGAGTCGAGATTGAGTTGAGTTTTCGACTCGAGTTTTAGAGCAATCAGGGTTGAGATATTGAGTTGAGAACGGGGCCAACTATAGTTGAAGTGACAGTTAAACATAACATTATTTATGGTGTTTTTTGTGATGAAGTTATAAAAGTTATAAATTTTGTTTAAATAAACAAAATAAATTCACAATAAATACACAACATACCGAAACTTTCGAGTAAAGAATGAATAAAATAAATTCCAACTGTTAGCTGCCAACTCAATTCGTGTTTATAGGACACAATTTCGACTCGACTACGCCTGCCAAGCGTGGTCGAGTCGAGGAGTCTAGTCGACCCAATTTCAACTCGAGCCGCGTATACATGGAGTTGAACCCGAGTTGAACAAACGTCAAAAAACACGCCTAAATATACGCCAAATTAGTTGTGACAAAAATTTTACACTGGTAAATGGAAATTCTACACCTAATTAGAGCATTACAAGTCCTTAAATACGAAATATTGTTTTGACTTATATAAATTAATTATGTGAATTATTTCAAAATAAAGTAGAAAGACTACATTTTTTACAGCACAAAACCCTTGTTTACTCTTTGCAAATTGACAATTTGTTTAGAATAGGAACGACGGGCGGGTAAATACATATAAAACATGGACTGCCAACACAACCATAATTCATTACGCGAATTCTGGCTTATCTCCATCCTGTTTGCTAGTTATATATTCTAAGGCCGTAAACACCAACGAGGATAATCCTATTTCCTGTGCAAAGATTATTCCTATCCGAGAATAATCCCGCTTGTTTTGGTCGTAAACTCCAACTCGTGTAAAACAAAGAGTTTTTGTTTATGTGGCATTACTTTCGTATATCTTCGGTATGTCGAAATAAAAGAGTATTATGTTTTAAAATAAGAAATGTTGAATACGCAATATAATGAACTTAATATATTTAATTTTCAGTTTTCTTTTTTATATAATATTTAAAAAAAAAACAATTTTAGTAGAGAAAGAATTTAAGTTCAGTGTATCTAACCGAAATATCGTTGCCACGGAAACGTGCTATTTTTTGTTGCCTGCTGTAATTATCACTTAAATTCAAATTTTGTTCATCCATCACCTATTCGGAATAATCCTCGAACAGAAATTTTACCCCTGGAAAATCTCGGATAAAATATTACACCGGTGTAATACGATGGATTAAATCTCGAGTAATCTTGGTTGATGTTTGTGCATTACACGTGAATATGGATTATTCTGGTTGGTGTTTACGGCCCTAAGGATGTAACCCCCGGGCTTTGCACGAGATAGTACAGCTTGCATGCAACTTGCAGTGTCATACTTCTTGCACGTGTAATCCCAAGGTATATAGAATACAAATATTTCCATTAAAATTTTGGTACATGTTCTGTGACGTAATTTCGTGACTAAAATGTATATACATTTCTAAAGAAAAGACAGATAAAGCTCAGAGAGTATTATGTTCTCTGTACCGTGCTTTCCTATACATTTTCCTTAGAATATACAGCAAACAGGAATGGGTGAATCATGTATAATTCGTGTACATGAGCGTAATTTGTCAAGAGCAGGACATTATACATAGGAGTAAGTGAGATGTCGGAAGAAGCTGAATGCATGATTGTCAATTGCAATGGCTGCCATGCAGGGAGCGAGCTTGCATGATGAGATATCATGGCAGCTGAGGTGATAGCTTAGAATATATAGCAAACAGGGATGGTTGAATCGTATAATAATTGGATACTCGTCATGGAGGAAAAACTAAAATTACATCTTAAACAGGTCCTAAAGCCCAAAACTGTCGCTCACATAGTAAAATGAAGTTACAGCAAATCGTAGCCAAATATGTTTTCTTTCTAATAGTTTAAAAAAAAATAACATGTAGAGCAAATTTATGGAAATTATAGCGTTTGAACAAAAACAAGCAACTTTTATATGAAAAACTTCTGGAGTAAGACAAGTACCATGTTTACATGCAGAATTGAAAGGATTGAGTTGACTTTTCGACTCGTGTTTTTGAGCACGCAGGGTTGAGATATTGAGTTGAAAACGGGTCCAACTATAGTTGAAGTGACAGTCAAACATAATATTATTTATGGTATTTTTTGTGATGAAGATATAAAAGTTATAAATTTTGTTTAAATAAACAAAATAAACTCACAATAAATACACAGCATACCAACACTTCCGAGTAAAGAATGAATAAAATAAATACCAACTGCAAGCTGCCAACTCGACTACTCAATCCGCGTTTATGGGACACCATTTCGACTCAACTACGCCAGCCAAGCGTGGTCGAGTCGAGGAGTCGAGTCGATCCAATTTCAACTCGAGCCGCGTATACATGGAGTTGAACCCGAGTTGAACCACGGTAAAGGCAAGAAGACAGGATGTCGTCTGCTGACCGATCCGCTGCTCTTTTTTCTGCTTTGTTCATGGCTTGTATCTTGCGGGGGTTACGATATAATTCGTGTACATGAGCGTAGTTTGTCAAGAGCAGGACATTATACATAGGAGTAAGTGAGATGAAGGAACATTTGAGTGACAAGCTGTCAAAGTGCTTTTGTTTTGTGAGCAGATTTAGTCAATTTAAAATTCTTTTCTGAAATTTAACAAAAGTACTTAATCAATTATTTTCAAAACTATTTATCTTTGAAGTTTATTTAGTGTAAAGTTTTATAGTGCCACTGGTGCCTGCTAAACCTTCATATGAATTAAAAAAACAGAAATGAAGTGTGCGGTCAGTACTTACAAATATAATTCGGATTATAAACTAGGAAAATCGCGTTTCAGGCAAGTGCACTATCTAAATTATCTTTTTTGTTAATAGAAGCAAAGATTTATATAAATTAAATATGTGAATTATTTCAAAATAAAGTCGAAAAAGAACATTTTTTACCACAGATGCTTCGCTCAAAACCTTTGCATACTTTTTGCAAATTGACAAGTTGCTTAGAATAATGATGGCGTGTAAATACATGTAAAACATGGACTACCAACACAACCAGAAATGCATTACGCAAAATCTGCCTTTTCACCATTCCTTTTTGCTATATATTCTAAGGGTGATAGTAATTTCCCATTATAAAGTTTTCCAGATGCGGAAAAGAAATGCTTGAGAGAAACTGATAAATTTGTACAGGGAAAATGAAATTTTCTGTGATCTTTGTATTGCATCATTTACCAACACCTTCTTCTTAATTTTTTCTTAGGTTTTTATCACTCTACTATTTCTTTTAATACTAATTTTCCAATTTACGCAAGACTTTACGTCTCAATGCTATTTTTAAATGAACTTGTATGTGAGATGATAAGACATCAACCAAACTGCCTTCTGTAGTCAATTTTAAGATCGCGTTGTAACGGAGCAAGGGAGGCTTGCATGAAAGCTGTACTATCTCCTGTAACCCCCAGGAAAGGGTTATAATTGACAATGGCTCGTGTGACCCCTATTGACTAGTCAGTACTAATTACATTACTGACTAGTCACTAAACTGTCAAAAGTATAATTAAAATTGTGGAAACTGAAAAGAAAAGTTAAGATGTTAATGGAAATTTGTGTTTATATTTCTAATCTTCTCTCTTTTCAGTGTGAAATGACTGAAAAAAACTTTAATATTGAGTATAATCTTCATTTTTTAGAGAAAAATGACGGAAAGGAGTTTGAATAACATTTACACGGCGAAAGTAGCTTTCGTAAGTAAATTTCATGACAAGTACTTTCATGAAATTTCTGTTTACACGTTTGCTACCATTTGTTACGTAAGTAGTGTTCAGAAAAATGGATGCAAATAAAATTTGGTTTAGTTCTCTCGATGTTGTTATCGAAATATTTATTAAAGAAATTGAGCGATACAAAAGAAGGTAATTTGGGAACATATACTATATCGTCTACTCCACTTCCCGACTTCTTGTTTTTAGCGACTTTTCTTTTCTCTGCCATATATGTATTCCTCAGCGAATGAATTTTGTTCGGGGCTACGTTCGCTTTAAAACCTGGTATATTCATACATTCCGCCAGCTCTTCTAACGCAGCGAGCTTTTGTTGCGATTTCTATAATCTTTATGATTATAGTCTCACAAATAAATTTGTTCCCCATATTTTTCCAGGAACTTTATGGTTTGCTTGGTATACGACTTATCCATATCTAAAAACAGTTTTATTCACTTTATTAATTGCTTATCACTCCACTCTACAATAAAAAACTATATTAGCACACAATGTACCCACCTTATCAATTTTTTCCAATTTCAGCTTTTTTCCTTGTTGTTTGATACGAATCACTTTCAATATTTTCAATTTTCATAAAATTTACTTCCGTGGGCCCAGAAAGTGGAAAGTTACTTTCGTAAGTAGACAATTTGTATGGAGACGTCAAAATGAAACTTTTTACGAAAGTTACTTACGAAAGCTAATTTCGCCGTGTAAATGTAGCTTAAAGAAGAAATCATTAGCAATGCATACAGAACAATGTCTACACAGTTTGGTGGCACTTTTAAAATGAACTGACTAGTCAATTGATTGAACGCAGCGCGTTTGTAGTTAGTTAAAATGAGAAAAGAAGTCAGTACTTACCGTCAGTTCTACTGATGCACTGTAACCCAGGTTTTTGGCGTACTTTTCGTTTTATTGTATTTTTTTCACATATTTAGACATGACGCTACAAATTTGTAGTACCTACTTTGTCTTTCATTATAGTTTATTTTGATTTATTCTTTTCATTTGCCACATACTTAATTAATTTGAACTTGCAGTGAATAAACGTCAGAATATGCAGTACGAAGCATTCGTAGTGTGCTGTGTTTGTATTCGTTTCGTCATGGCAGTAATGATATCCTGAAATTCTTTTATAATCCAAATTGCTATCTAAAATAAACAAATTTTTAGCGCCCCCTTATTTTCAGATAATTCTTGGAGTTGCCTTTGTATGACTGACATAATTTAGGCAATTTCATAAAATATGAAATATCAGAAAAGTTGAACTGATACACAATAGGCAGTAGATATTTATTCTTAGAATATATAGCAAACAGGAATGAGTGAATCGTGTATAATTCGTGGTGTACATGAACGTAATTTGTCAAGAGCAGGACATTATACATAGGAGTAAGTGAGATGCCGGAAGGGACAGTTGTCAAAGATGAGTGCATGATTGTCAAATATTTAAATTTTGTGAACAGATTTACTCAATTTAAAATTCTTTTGTGAAATTTAACAAAAGTATGGAATCATATCTTTACAAAACTATTTAATTTAGAAGTTTATTTTGTGCAGGATTTTATAGTGCCACTAATTCCTGTTAAAACCTTCATATCAATTAAAAAATATAAATGAAGTGTTCGGTCAGTGCTTGCGAATATAAATTGGATTATAATCTAGGGAAATCGTGTTTGAGGCAAGTGCACTAAATTATCTGAATCTAAACTATCTTTTTTGTTAATAGAAGCAAAGTTTTATATAAATGAAATATGTGAATTATATCAAAAGTAGAAAAAGAACATTTTTGGCATAAGACCAGATTGCGAAACGGCGCCGAATTTCTTTTAAACACTAGTTCCTTTTTACTCACAAATCACAAATATGAAAACAAAATTCCGCGGAAAGTTATAGTTTCAGAGATAATCGACTTTAAAATTCCCGAAATTTGTACTGCAATTCACAACTAATTTACTCTTCTTCTTCTTTTAGGTAGCAGCAAGAAGGCAATTCAACTTATTATAGTGCGTGTACACTTGCTCTTCGTCTTCTTTTAAGTAGAAACAAGAAGGCGATATATACCTTCCGAACATTCTACCAGCATTGCGTTTTTTTATACATTACAAATATTCAATTGATGTGTAGTAGCAGCATTTAGTTAGAATGGAATAGAAAAACATTTATTAAAGAAACACACGCACACAAAAAGGCGCGCGCGGAGCTGCTACTACACATCAATTGAATATTTGTAATGTATAAGAAAACGCAATGCTGGTAGAATGTTCGGAAGGTATATATCGCCTTCTTGTTACTATAATAAGTTGAATTGCCTTCTTGCTGCTACCTAAAAGAAGAAGAAGAGTACATTAGTTGTGAATTGCGGTACAAATTTCGGGAAGTTTAAAGAAATTCGGTGCCGTTTCAAAATCTTGACCTGTTCCGTTGCTTAGAATAGGGACGGCGTGTAAACTTATGTAAAACATAACCTACCAACACAAACAGAATTAATTACGCAATATCTGGCTTATCACAATTCCTGTTTGTTATATATTCTAAGTATTTATTCCATTGAATAAATAACTAATAAGGAAACGGCATATCGGGTGAAAACGTAAGCATCTCGGCGAAATGTATTAGTGTCCTGTGTTTGTATGCACTTGGAGTTGCCATGGCGTTGCCTTTGTATGACTGACATAATTTAGGCAGCAATTACAAATCAATTGTAAACAAACCTTAGAATATAGAGAGTACAGGAATTGTTATAAGTCAAATTCTGCTTGTGTTAGTATCTGTTGCCCCTGTGGTGAACGCTCAGTACAGCCGTGTAGTAGAATCAATATAGAGAGCGGGGCAACAAGATATATGGTTGAAAATATTATGTTTGCTCCCATGGAAAATGTTCTTATTCACTGTCACTACGCCATCATACTCAGGGAATTTCGCAGCTGTCACAAACGTAAACAAATCTCGGTGGAGGAAGGATTTTTTCGATATTTCGACAGCTAAACATAGAGCTGACTCTTTCTTGAATATAATGCTGAGCTACTTCATGATACTCTGAAAAATCCACGTTCATGCACACGAATTATACTCTGAAAAATCCACGTTCATGCACACGAATTTTACAGGTATCAACACTTCCTGTTGTCTCTATATTCTAAGCAACAAACAAACCGGCATTGGAAAATTGTTAAATTTTTTGCCATGGCTGTTTGTTTTTATTAATATTTCACTTTTATTTTATTTTAAACAGAATAATTAATTAGTAAATCTATTAAGCTTACTTGAAGAATGCTTTTCCACGACAATAACGCCGTTTGTTCCTGCAGCACAGCACAGCGCACTTCATTACTGTTTTTTAAGACTCCGGAGTCTCTATTACACAAAATGTCGTTCGCAAAAGAAATATTCCGCACTTATTTCACACTACTATTCAAAAAAATCACGTTTAATTAATTACTTTTCACAATATCGCGAACTCAAATCCGAAACTTAATTTCAAATAATATGAAATGTCAGAACTGTTGAATTGACGCAAAATAGGCAGTATGCCCTCTTGTCATTTCCCCCCCCCCCCCCAGACTGTCATTGAATTGCTTAAACACGTACACTGTATTCGCACGATACCCCGTTTCGTTGTTAGTTATTAGGTTTGTTCGCGTACTTCTCGTGCAACAACTTTCTGGGTAAAAACTTACTCATGTGGTGGGGGAAGAATGTAAAATGCATGAAAAAGTACGGGAACGCTTTTCATGCAACTTCGTGAAAAACAAGAAGAAGAAGTGTGGCATATAACATTTGCGAATGAGTATTGTTTTATTTTTTTTAACTTGTTGCAGTCTTGAAAAGTCTATGAGAGCATTGATTAGTCAAACTATCTTCATTCCACATTTTGATTGCGCTGTAAGAACTTTTCAGAAAATTAAAAAAATTAACTTTCCTATGACAGCTGTCAACTTTCCTTGCAAGAATTGTGCAGTAACTAAAAACTTCGGGTAAATTCATGCAAGAGGGGAAGCTGTGACGTATGCAAAACTCGTGTAAATTTGTGTGCACGAGAAAGTACGGGAACGGAAATTGGGTAAGTTCATGCAAATTCATTGCAATGCATTGTCCCAAAACTGAGTACGCGAACAGACCTATTTATTCAATGATTTAAATGGTATATTTTGATATAGACGTCATCACAATTCACAATAATTATAATATGACACAGCTGAAAACCTCACGTTATTTTGTTTTCCTATTGGTGATTGGTTTTTAGTTGAGTTTTCATCCCGAATGACTCACGAGTCAGAAGAAAGCTTTTAAATGCATATTCCGAAAATAGATTCCAAAAATGTTATGAAATGATGAATAAAGAACGACTCAATCAAGTCGTATGTTTTGAAATTTAAATTCAACCATTTCGAAATAAAATAAATCAAAATACATACTATATGCAAAATTGAGTCCTAATTACTCTTTCTACCCATAATACTTACCAGTATGTATTCACTTCAAATTCTAGAAAAGCAGCGCCTGATTAGCCTCAATGAAACTTACCAATGATTTATCATCAGTAGAAAATCAAGGCGAATGATTCTAGATCTAGTAGAGTGGCTAGCTGTGCTCGACTGGAGTGGAGGAGGGTACTTCACGCGCAATTCTTCATCTCCTCTCAACAGTAGTAGTCTTAAAAATTACCTCTGAGTGATAAGTTCGGTTAGGTGTGCTTTTAAATTGAGTAGAAATACAAAGTCGAAACTCCAAAACAATCAAAACCAGCTGAGCATATTATAACCTCAACTGTGTTGACTTGACTAGCAAACAATCGACAACACTTGAAATTATTTAATATAAATTCTGCCGGCGGCTCGCGGAGAAACTTATATAAAGAGTGAAGATTGCCTGTTGCATAAATATGAAGTGAATATTCTCCAAGAACAAAGTTCAGTCATTCATAAGTGGATTTTGACCTAAAATCAATCGGTATCAGATTGCAGTACAACATTACTGCTAAATCCAAGAAAGAAAGTTTCGGAAAGGTGAAAGTCTTCGCATAATTACTAAGCAGTAGAAGTGACAGAAGTTGGACTGGTGGTAGCTATCGTCTTCACGTTTTTTGGGAGAAAGTGCAAATATTGTTTTTTTTTATAATATAAATAATAGAACGTGATAGTTGTTACCTAATAGCTAACCTGATAGGTTAATTTTTCACAAGTTTAAGAATCTATAAAATCTCGTGTAAGTTTAATTCTAATGAGAACAATGTGGCCAGACAATGTTGGTATCTTGGCTATCGAATTGATATTTCCCTCGCAGTATGTTGATCAAACCGAATTGGAGAAATATGATGGTGCATCTGAAGGAAAATACACAATTGGACTTGGACAAGGAAAGATGGGATTTTGCTCTGATCGAGAAGATATAAATTCGCTATGCTTGACTGTCGTAAATAGACTGTTGGATCGTCATCAGATTAAACCATCACAAATTGGCAGACTAGAAGTGGGGACTGAAACTATCATCGACAAATCGAAAAGTGTAAAAACAGTTTTAATGGAATTATTTTCTCCTCACGGTGTGACAGACCTTGAAGGTATTGACACGACAAATGCGTGCTATGGTGGAACTGCTGCAGTTTTTAATGCTATCAACTGGGTGGAATCGTCCAGCTGGGATGGACGTTTTGCAATGGTAGTTTGTGGTGACATAGCAGTTTACGCAAAAGGTCCTGCAAGACCTACAGGCGGTGCTGGAGCTGTTGCAATGCTTGTAGGACCAAACGCTCCTTTGGTGTTTGATCGTGGTTTGAGAGCAACATATATGAAACATGCGTATGACTTCTATAAACCTAACCTTAGCTCAGAGTATCCAACGGTTGATGGCAAGCTTTCTATTCAATGTTATCTAAGCGCATTGGACAATTGTTATCAATTGTATCGTAAAAAGTATGAAAGTAAATTTCCAGATAGTAATAAAGTTGGTCTCGATGCCCTTGATGCGATTGTATTCCATACACCGTTTTGTAAATTAGTCCAAAAGTCTTTGGTAAGATTGTGTTTAAATGATTTTCTACTTGCAAGTGAAGAGAAACGGGCCATTCGCTATCCAGGCTTGCAAAAATTTAACAAAATAAAACTAGAGGACACATACTTTGATCGTGAAGTAGAAAAGGCATTCATGACAGCTTTTAATAGCACATTTGAAGCAAAAACTCGAAAATCATTATTCCTTGCCAATCAAGTTGGAAACATGTATACTCCATCCGTGTATTCTGGATTGGTTTCTTTACTCGTAAATGAAGATTTATCAAGCTTAGTGGGAAGACGGATAGCACTGTTCTCGTATGGATCTGGACTTGCGTCATCTTTGTATTCAATATCGATAACAAACGACATCAATAAATTTAAAAAATTTACGTCTAGCTTGGAATATATTAAACCACTTCTGGACCAAAGAGAAAAGGTGTCACCAGAAGAATTTTCCAAATTAATGGATATCCGAGAAAAAAACAATCATTCAGCCCCTTATGAACCATCAGGAAGTATAGAAGCTCTGTTCCCTGGAACTTATTACCTTAAAAGTGTAGACGAATTACATCGACGAGTATATGAACGTGTATCTACTGCCAATGGAGTCGAATCATAATCTGAAATATAATTTCATTGAATTTTCATTGCGAGAAATTTGACAATAATTTCATTTTCATATCAGACGCCAACGAGTCACACTTAGCACTCCAAATTTAATCTAATTTCGGGACAAGGGACAATTGGTGTAATAGTAATGCATGTGACTTATTTTCTAAGAAAAATGTATTGTAGTTAGTTTTTACTATTTGTGCAATGCCTTCTACTTATATACACGACATTCAGTGACCAAAATTTTTACAATTTCAATAATTATTGTTATTAACTCAGAAATGTATTTGTATCATAATATTACAAAATGCTCCTATTTATAATATTGTTTACGTGCTAGATATAAAGTGCAAGGAAATCATTGCTTTGTTATTTCGTAAACTTGTATATTTAAAGAAAATTAAATTGCCTATTAGGTACAAAAACCTCGAAATTAGTTTTGTTTTATATACGTACATTATCTGGTATTATTTACAGGTAACAAGTGCACAACTATGGATGAAATGATCCCGATGCGATATAACATCAATCTTAATCTTTTAGAAGGAAGTGGTCCTAATTCCTAGTCGGTAGGTACTCCTAGTACCTCGGGCCGAATTTAGAGCAGGGCAACATGGGCTAAAACTAAGTTTTTGAATTTTCTTAGATATAGAAAAAATAACCCCCCGTTCTGACAAAATAAAATAAAAGTTCACTTTCAGAGGCACATTTTTTGAAAAAAATGTCAGCATATTCCTGCAAAAATTAACGGAATACGAGAAACATGATGAATTCTCTATAAAAGAATATGGTAGCATTTTCGGAATATGCACCTATCATAAATTTAGTGCGTGTTGTTAGCATTAGGACGTCGAAACCGCAACATTTGCCATCTTTAGGAGCGATTTAATGCTACAAACAAGCTCAGGATGCAAGAAACGAAGATGATTCTTGAATTTGCATTGGAATAATTGAAATTATTGTTGAACCGAAAAGAGACGAGTTTGATAAGTACCAAGATTCAGGAAGAAAAATATCAATCACGTAGTAGAACCAGAAATTTGAGGCTGAATCCGGTTGATTATTTTGTTAGGTTTTATTCTGGTGGTCGATTGTATGCATACGACGCTGTACGTTTATGATTTGGATTTCTTAATCATTTAGAAGAAATTGGCGTTGTAAATTTATATGCTCCAGCGAAGAAATTGTTCAAAATTTCCAAAGAAGATTTAGAACCAAATCTTGATAATGAGTTAGTCCTATTCGCAACATCGATCGTTTTGTACAAAAACGATTATCATAAAGGGCTATTCTATTATTAAAAACTTGGTTGAGAATAACTTGGTGTTGATGGTGTCGATCTTTTCTGTACTCATTTTCGAAAATTATAAAAATTGCTTCGAATTACAGTAACACAGAACCGCCTATCAAAGTTATCTCTACTTAGTAAGTATTGAACGTGATTTTGCTCCGGAGCTGGATTTCACCCAAATTATTAATGATTTTTTGTCAAAAATAGCTCGCAATGTTTCATTTGCCTAGTAATGTTATTTATTTTTGTCTATTTCTTGTATTTTACGATAACTTCATATGTTCATTAATAGTGTTTTTTGCTTGGAATAACTTATTGAAAAACCGAAAAAAAATCGTCTGGTTTCAAAATTATTAGGGGCTTTCACATCTTCTTTTCCCCAGGGTTTCCAAACCTTTAAATCGGCCCTGCTTTTATCCCTATGACATGAATGTTAATATTTTCTCGACACGTATGTAGCTCACTTGTCGAGGAAAGATTAACAATTGCGCAAGTTGAATTCCAGAATACAGCTGGTAAGATCAATCTTTATTTTAGGACAATAATGTAGGGCGACTGTAGTAATATCGTGAATTTTTATTTCACTAGTTTAAATGTGATGAATATGAGATGATCTCGTTACGCGACTGAAATTTATTAAGTTTTGTAAATCAATAAAAAAAAAGTTCTTTGGAATTGCAAAAAGGATTACAAAGAGAAAATTTATTTTTTTAATGTTTATCAGAATCTCTTGTCTGTAAAATCAATTGTCCGCGAAACATTTTATTTCATAAGCTCATTTGTTCGTATATATGTATATAAAAAAAATGTAAGTTCAGTTAAATGCACGATATGGAAAATTTATTTAAGAAACAGTGTTTATGAAGAAATAAAAGTTCACGAAAAAATGAGTGAGGTGGCTTAGAGATCCATTTTTAAACCGAAGAACAACTATATTCTGTATAAATGACAAGTAATTTGTGGTGAATTAACAATCTTTAGCGATCTAGCTTCCTACTAATGTCGTACTCTTAAGTTCTCATCGTTCTTGAGCTCAACGGTCCATCTAACTCCCGCTGCGATCTTGAGACCAAAATTATAGCAACTTTATGCAACGATCCGACTGGGCTTTTGTGCGCGGGAGTAAATACGGTAGCTGATGTTTCTGTGTGAGGTATACTTTACCCATGGTCAGTTCAGCACTAAAAGTTTTTCCAAGAGGAGTTTAATTTCAACATTCTGTAACACTCAGAACCATTTGTTTCTCTCCAGCAACAAACTTAAGCTTTGAATGTTATTAATGATTGGCTGATTTATTATAACATCGCAAATCCATCCCTTATGGATTCATTTATTTTTTAATGACCCTATATAACTAAACTTAAATCAGTGTTGCTCTGTAACTAATCATTCGACTCATTAAAATATGTATATTTTATTATCTGCTTTATTAATTTTAATTAAAAATAGAAAAGTAGTAAAAATTAGCGTTTGCAATCTTGGAAGATGTTAAAAGTGCGCTCTCCACAAATAGCATTATTGCTGTAGTTACATACGTATTTGGCTATTCTGCATTTTTATATAGACAGAAAGTAAAGATTCTGCGACGACTATATGAAAGTATTGTGAGTGAATGTGTCATGGGAACACCTCGAGTTCAGGAACCTTAAAAGTGTTGACTGGAATAGCTTTTTGCTGAATTCGAATCATTTCCATAGGATCAGATATATGATTTGGTCTCCGTTGATGACCAAGTTTTTTTTCGCCAATTTGATTGTGTATTTATACAGAAATCATGTCCCCTGCGCAAAAAGAAGATAAAAAATAATGTCCCTGGTTTACCACAAATTGAGTCTCTTCTCACGGAGCGGGAGTATCTTTATTTTCAATATCGTGAATCGCATAAATTCAAGCAGCTAAACGTGTATATTTAGGAGAAAATTAAGACTTGACGCTCCATCAAAAGTACTGTGGCGCAATCTATGCAATGCCGACATTTGTGGGAATAAACGATCTGAAAGAAATCCTATTGCTAATGAATTAAACATGTATTTGCATCCAAGCAACCATCGTCTTTGGGATATCTCCGTCACAATCGGTAATCAGCGAAAACATTACTGCATTGAATTGACCTAAGGACATCGATGGCTTTAGTTCTCGAAGAGTTGGTGCTTAAAGCAATTTGCGTTGTCAAATCGAATGCTACGGATGGGGCCCGAAAGCATGTCGCCAAAGGTTCTTCGCTGCATTGCTCCACTTCGCATTGGTCCCATTTCGCATATTTTTAATTCATGTATCATTAAAATGCCCATTCCCCACAGCTTGGATGGAAATTCGTAAATATCACTCCAATTCCTTGAACGGCCACAGCGATATCACCTGAGAACTTCCCCTTAGTTTACCCCTCTGGTTTCTTTCCAACGTTACCGAAAAGTTATTATTTTGATAATTTGGCAAGTTCAGCATTATTTAGTGGGAAATAATTTGTTGAGTTGCTGGCAATCTGGAATCTGGATTGTGGCCAGTTGTGAAACTGCTCTTGTAAAGCTCACAAACGATATTCGCGCTGCATCGGATAAGAGGGAAATCTCCATTCTGGCCCTTCTAGACTTTTGTAAGACTTTTGACATTGTTATGGCATACTGGATTGCTCGAAAAACTATCCTGCCGCTTTGATTTCTCTAGAGTTGCAATCCGTATGTTGGAGGTCTTTCTGAGCCAACGGTTCCAGATATAATAGTAATCATTCAGACCCTCTCCAACTCGGTAGCGGTGTCCCACAGAGTTCTATACTGGGACCTTTGTTTTTAAGTCGTCCAATAGGACTTATTGAAAATTGTGTGGCTCAAATGAACGATTATTTAAAGGAGATTTATAACAAGTCTAAGGAAAATAATCTGAAACTTAATCCAAGTTAATCAAAGTTCTTTTTTCTTGTTTAACCATTGACTCGTCGACTTTGCCAGCAATATATTGTTGGATGGAACCCAGCTTCCTTCGCAAAGTTCACAATTTAGACGTTATTCTAAATTCAAAGATGAAATTCTGTAATCACATTAGAACTAATCTTTCTATAATTTATGGCAATCTTCGACGCTTCCAGCTGTCATCTAGCACGCTTTCACCGAAATTTCGCGGCCAAGTCTCTAGTATTACACCACTTTAAATATGTCTATCTCACATCGTCTACCCAAACCTTAACTCTTGCTACAGTAGAAAGCTAAATGTTGTTCTTAACGATTATAGCTGTGTTCTTTTGTGTACCTTGTTCTAGCACTCCTATATAGTGGAGAAAACAAGTTGTTCTGGCGATTGAAGCGAACTATTTGTGCTGTTCGCTTCATTTATAAATCTTCTATGGAAATGTATGAGGCGTTCTTTTGTGTATCTTGTGTTCTGCCCTGTTCTGCAGACACAAAAGAACACAATTTATGATAGATTCAAATTTTAACTGCACAGATTGGATCATGTACCCGACCTCGAATTCACGCTACTCGGTTATTTGCTGGACACTTATTTGAAAAGGAGGGCCTTAATTTTCCTCTCAGGCTCATTACTTGAGATTATGGTCCGACCCTTTCGCTCAACCATAAACTCATGCATACATATGTACTCATGATTCGTTCTGATATTTATGAGATTTCCAAGTTCTAACTTTATTCAACTAACTAGTCTATGGAATCTCCTGCTTGATATATTCACAGGACCTGCACCATCCTATAGGTACGTTAAGGAAACTTGAATAAGAATTTCTCAACTGAATTTTTCTTGCACGGACATACTTTTTCCCAAATTAGCATAATTTTCTTTTGGTTTTTTCTTTGTATCTTAAGGCACTTTCACATCAAACACAAGAATCGAAAAAATGTAAACCGAAAAACTCAATTTATTCCACTTTAAAACAAGATTTTTGTTCCAATGATTAATAAGATCATGGGAAATAGGATAAACTAATAATCTTACTAATAAAATAGTATATTTATCTTAGAATTTTTAAGAAAACACAACTTTTATGATTTATCGGACGAATTTTTCCGCCGAAAAAGCTTTTCGGCCGATAAAACATAAAAGTTGTGTTCTCTTCAAAATCTGAAATAAATATAACTATTTTCTCAGTAAAATTCTTAGTTTATCCTATTTCTCTGGATTTAATTAATCATTGGAACAAAAATCTTGTTTTAAAGTGGAATAAATTGAGTTTTTCGGTTTACATTTTTCTGTTCTTGTTTTTGATGTGAAAGTGCCTTTATGCTCTGCAATTGTACCTATCATTTTGTATGGTTCGCTTTTATAGTTTAGTTTAATTAAATTATTAATCATTTCATTTGTAGGCTAGGTTTCCATTGTACCTAGATTAGTTACAATAATTTTTGTATCTTTGTATTTTGAATTTCGGCTTAGTTTTGGAGAATTTTACAGATTTTCGCATTTTTTTTTCAAGCTCAGAGCTTGGGAGGGGTTGGTTAATAACTTTTAAGCCGGAAATTTTTTTCGGTTATTTTTTTTGTAAGATTTCAACTATTAACCAGCCTTTATTATTAGACGTATCATTTATGACTATATTTTTCATAGAAACTTGAACTCTCACCTCTTGAAGTCCTAACATTAGGAAAAGGAGGTATTTTTACCGAAAACAAATTAAATGATCTGCTCAGTCTTAATATCTACTAGCAAAACTATCCTTATTAATTATCCTTTCAAATAACATTGCTATCGATATTGCGACGCCTTGAAGTAAAGAATTTTGGGATACCTACATGTTCATACAACAAAATTAAATTTTTAAAGTATATTTTTTCCATACTTTTTACTGTAATTACTGAAATTACCAACACAACAATGCTCAAATATATTGCCATTACATACTTTGCCTCTTTATGTAGGAAGAAAAAGGAAGTCGAAGAGCTGGTAAAATGCAGAGGAGAAGTAGAACAAGCGGATAACTTTTGGAAGACAGTGACGAATTTTTCGAAAAATATTAAGTAAAGAAGTTACAGAAGGATTGGAGAAAAAAATTAAGAAGTTTATGGAAAAGTATATTGTCGGATCGGAGTCAGAAGAAGTCAAGAGCTTAAAAAAAGGAAAAAGATAGTTTGAAAAAATGAGAGAAGATGCAAAATTGGTGAAGGAAGGAAATGGAAAGAGAACTAGATAAGTTGTCTTGCCAAGTCAGGTCCTTTAGTACATATCTAATGTGTTTATAAAATTTGCAGAATATCGAACTGAATTCTTCGTATTATAATTGTTTAACAAAAACAAAATAAATAAAAAATCTAATATGGCACATAAATTCCAATAATTTTTTATCCGGTCAACATCCTAATTTAAGTTGTGACAATATCGATTACAATAAAAGGATACTCAAGGATATTTTTGCTAGTATTTAAACAGTTGATCATTTGATTTGTTTTTGGTAAAAATATTCCTTCAAAAGGTGAGAGTTCAAATTTCTAAGAAAGATATGGTATAAATGCAACGTGCAATAAAAAAAGGATACTACAATAAAGGTTGGTTAATAGTTGACATCTTATAAAAGAAATAACCGAAAAAATCACAAGAATTTTTAAAAAAAAAGCGAAAACTAATTTTTTTCGAAACTAAGCTGAAATTCAAAAAAGTTGTATATAGATGCAAATTACCTCTACTTTCATGTAATTCCAGTATTGTAGAATAATTTTGGTACACCGTGTACAAGAATTTAGGAAACTAATAAAGGGAAGTTTTGGGCGGCCAACTCTTGGTAGTCGGCGTATTAATGGAGGCGAGTGTCTTGTCTCCACTGTCCTCTATGAGGCCAGCTACGTTATCTTGAAGGTGCACGGAGATGCAACAGCCGAAGTGGATATTTCTCATTATAGAACTGTAGTCTTGAGAAACTGAGAACCAGCCGTGGATGTCTTGATCCCCTGGTAACTGGTGGCCAAACCCAAACGTCCGGAAAGTAAGTCGATTGAATGGTCAGCGCTTATTCCTGAAAGTTATAGAAAGCATCAGTCTAGTTGATGTAAGGCTGGGATTGTCAGATAGATAATGCTGCAAGTCCAGACTGTCCCTAAGAAAACGAGTGTCCGGATGTCGATTCTGGATCCAAGTTTTCTTGAAGATTACGTATCTGAATATTAATTTCAGAACGTCGAAAGAGCTGCCCTGAAGAGTTACTACACGGATGTGTGTTGTGGGGAGGCTGAAGCGACGATAATAACAGTATTGTTGAACTGCAGAAATAAGCCTTATTAACGGCGAAGACAGTTGCTTCTATAGTAGCGCCCGACTCTGATCGGGGAGGCAACCGAATACAGGAGCTCTGAAAAGTATGTAATATAATTTTTGCATAATACAAAATAATACATAATACAAAACATATCATTGCTTCCATCTTCTTTTGGTTTTATTACTCAACGATGAACTTCCGTAGGTACTATTCGGTTGTTGAGCCGACTCTCGTTGTTTTCTTTAACTAAGAACAATTATTTTACAAAAATCATGAGCATAACACATAAATGACTGTTATGGTCACTGGTTGACAAGATAATAAAATAATTTAATTTATTTTTTAATTTGTAGGGCATTACGAAAACCCTACATAAGTCAAGGCTGCCCAATAACTGTATCCGACGTTCAGATGGTTCTGTCAAGCCGCCACAAAATATAACAATATCTTGAAACTTCCTCCATTTAGGTTCCGTCGATTGCCAAAAAGCTAGACTTCTTAAGTTTTCCTGTTATTTTTCCATTGTATTTCCAATTTTTTATAGCTTCTAACAGATGCAAGCAGAAATCGAATAGTGTCTTCTCTTTCATATTAGGCACCCTAAATTTGTATTTATTTCATTTATAATGCTTCGACTTGGTCATATATAGCACAAGTATGGAGTGCTTTTAATAGCTCTTTGGTTTATAATTAAAAATTTCTTAGCGAAAATCATAGTTTAAAAATTAGATCATCTCCAACATACGGGGTCAATTTGAATAATAGAAAACTTTTATATTAACTAAAGGCTACAGAATGAAAATTATTCTTTGAATATTTATATATGTCACCTGTAATACTGAGTATACAAAAAAAAAATAAATAAAATGTGTGCTTATAAATTAATTTTTAATACTACAAATAATGTCAAGTTTCTTAATTTCCACTACTCCTTTTATGTAACTTCTTAATGAGTTTTACTTTTGAGCCGACCAGTAGATAAACAGAAAACATACAAATTATGTTGTATATAGGAAAATAACAGTCTGCTATATTGAAGCCGAGAAATGTATTATTTACTGCTTTCCATATAAACATTTTTAACACAATTTGTTTTTTTTCTGCGGAGTACTCAGAAATATTTAAGATATTGATTCGAAGAAAACATTCTTACTTCCATCATCAGTACACCTATTAAGTGTACAGATATATCACACCTTAACTACACTGAGGAGAAACGTCATGTCGATATACTTACAGTCCAAAGTCTGAACCATATGGAACTTATGAAGCTACAAAAACATATAGAGGCAAAGTTGAGCAGATATTACATAAACTTTGATCTCAGATGTCTTTATTATGAGATTCTTTTAAGCCTTCAGCCAAAAACACAAATGTAATGATCATCAGAGTTCATTATCGCTGAGAAATGTCAAAATGAATAACAATATAGAAAAAGAAAATAATATAATAATAATAATGTATACATACATATGTATACATTTTTGGCCAAAGTACACAAGATACATAGGCTATGCAATAAATCATATATATGTAAAAGAAGATTCTACAAGCCAATAGTTCAATAACAACCAAATTTGAAATAAAAAAAAAAAGAGAAAGGCCTAAAATACTATTATAATGTTTCCACGCGATGCAAAAAAAAATATTATTCTGAAAGATGATCTGGAACAAGAGTCCTAAATGTATCGATGGTGACCCCAGGCGCTGCCTGAGTATTGGTTGAATCCCGTTCGACATGCGAATAACTTGGATGGGATTACCATGACTGATTTATTGAAACGAGATATAGCTAGGTTTCTATTGCGTTATGATATTGTACATATAGCTAAAAAAAACAATTCTCTGAGGCAATCAAATTCACCGGAGTGAAGCAAACGATACAAACGTTAATTATGAATTCAGAGTACAACCCAGTAGTCGCTACCGAAAAATCGAAACATATTCAAACCTCCGAACTACGAAAATGAAATGTATGTCATCGTTGAAAGCTATCTCTATTATATGAGAGCAAAGGCTATCTAATTCAGGAAAACCTAAACTATCAGAAGTGAAATGATAAGGCGATAAATTGTGATTTTTAAAGGGCTTTGAAGCTGTCCATTATTATTGGATCATATAATATATTTTATCCAAATCAAAACATATGAGAGCTATACAGTCCTGAAATAGACCGATGGGTCTGCTTAAATATGAACATGAAGATAAACGTCTGCATAGAGATAACACTCGCATCACGAATTACTTACCATAGGGAATCGTTAATAAATAAGCTTCACAGTATAGGATGGGACTCAGAATAGGCCTTTAAGAAACTCCATTATTTAAGAGCAAAGAAGCAGAGAACGTATAAGATATCTTTACTCGCTTTCAATCATCCAAGCGGAGGTAGTGTCAAAATGAAGGAACGTAGAGAGTTTTTGTGTAAGATTATAATAGCCAAAACTATCGAAAGGGTAGCGGAATAAGTAATTATCATAATAATAGTAAGTAATCGCTCGGTTTACGTGATCTTGACTTACACAATCTCACTTTTACGCAATTTACATGTTTATCTGTTTTACCCCACTGGGTAAAAGAGCTCTCTAAGAGTCCTCCTGAAGCGCATCCCTGGAAGCTCGTAGTGCTTCGTTTCCGTATCCCAGTTCATTTCTTTTTACCATAGGGATGTCCGCAGAGACAAGCGCTTCAATGCTGCTCTTAAGAAATGTTCTAGGAGCGCTGTAAATGATAACCGAAGAAGTTTTTTTAATGTGCTTTTTCGAAAGCTTTAATGAGCTTTTTGGATAATCATCGCAATGGTTCTTTCTTAATCCCATAAGAGGCCTTCAAGACAAAGAATAGTAGAAAGACGCTTGCGTTTGCTCTTGATTATTTGTGGTATTAAATTTTCTAAAGTTGATTAATAAGCCAATATTCTCCCATTTATTCTGACTTATATTAACCAATACTTCAGATTAAGATTCGTGGAAAATTATGAGATTACCTCTTATTGCACTTCAATCTACTGGAGCTCATAAAATAATCTTCTATAGAGCTTCCAAGCGATGGCTCTAGAAGCGCCTTTGCTTATTTTTCAAGATAGATCAGTGAATATGCTTCTAAAGCCCTTCCAAATGATGGTTAGAGAACCGCTTAAATTGTGCTCCTTTCAGAAGCGCTGGTTTTTCGTCCCAATGGGACTCAACATCGACATTGACTTGCGTATGGACACTTAATGTTGCACATTATTCGATGCACACGACGGTGGATCTAAAATTGTACAAGAGGAATTGGGCTTCCAAGAGATCGATACGAATGACATCGACAAGTATAATTATTAGATTGATTCTCGCAAATCTGAACTTAACATGTAAAAAAGCTAGAATTGGTCTAAGATCAATGATACCAGCTGTGTTCTTTTGTGTACCTTGTTCTAGAACTCCCATATACTGGAGAGAACAAATTGTTCTGTCGATTGAAGCTATTTTTACTGTTCGCTTCATTTATACATCTTCTATGAAAATGTATGAGGCGTTCTTTTGTGTATCTTTTGTTCTGATCTCTTCTGCGGACACAGAAGAACACAGCTACCCTAGATGAATGTCCGTATGAAATTTCGTACGGTTACCCGTCTGAGCAAGTTTGGTTTTTGAACTGGTATATTACATATTACCGGTACAATAAAAACGTCTACAAGTGATCGTTTTCATAGTATACGTAAAAAACTAAAATTTGTATATGGCAACACCAAGAAAAGATTGTCCGATTTAGTCCAGTTTTGAAATTTTATTTACTATTGCTATGAAAACACCATGCACGAAATTTCAGCTCTCTACGTTGGTGCGTTCTCAAATATGTAGTGAAAAACGAAATTTTTGTACGGCAACCCTACGAAGGCGTTCCCTGATTCGTCACATTTTCGAACTTTTTTTTTAAAGCTCCGTGTGCAAAATTTCAGCACTCTAGGTGAATGTGCTCTCGAGTTATCGTGCGGACGGAAGGACAGATGGACAGACGGACAGACGGACAAACGGACGGACGGACATGCAAAAATCAAAATAACTTTTACTATCATGCGTGGACGTACAATCCATTTTGCTCTACCGTTATTATTTCTAGGTGTTGCAAACGGAATGACAAACTTAGTATACCCTATAGATTTCATCTAGGGTATAAAAATGAAGATCTCGTTGATTGTGAGAACAACTACGATGAAAACAATAGCAGTGTCGTAGAAGATTGTCTCTCATATCGTGTGCTTACTATAAAGGGAATGTCAAGTGAATATACAAAATATTTGAGTCTTACTGGACCAATATTGAAGAAAACGACCGTGACCGTGATCAGGAGAGAAGCTACAACGTGACTACAGAGAATTTTTATAGAAAGTCCGCGCAAGCAGCTTGAGAAATATTTTTCTAGAAACCTTCAACTTTAAGCGGTCCTAAGCCATATATTTATATTATATGTACTTCAAGAGAAAGAAAAGAGTTTTACCAGCGGCGTTACGGAAATGTGCCTCGATTCTGACTCTGATTGAGATAGTTTTATTTTAAATAATACGCACATATTTAAGTAGTTTTAATTATAAAACATGAAATCTTCAAGTTCCTTTCAGTTTTTAGACAAAAATGCTTAATTTATGTTTCTGTCGTGTTTGCTTTACATACTTTTTGATATTATATTAACTGATTTTAACAAGTTATTTTATTTTTAAACTGTTGTTATGTTATTTAATATAAACATATGAAATTTTATTATTCAAAGCCATGGTATATAATTAAATACAAATTTTCCTGCATTTATGATGCCTTGTTTACGCTTATAAAAAAAACTTTAAAAGCTTATGTAAGTTTTTTTTTATTTACCCGAGATTTTTCAGGAACTTATCATCACGTAAATCGAGGATCACTATGAAAATCTGGTGGCATATAAAAATCCTCACTGCACTCCAACATCAATTCATCATAACCCAGTAAGACAAATAGGATCTATTCCTATTGAATGTATTTTAGAATCGATTCCAACACGAACATGGTGAATCGATTTCGGTATCAGAACTTTGCAGGCAAGTAACCGGAACCGTAATCGATTCAGTTTCGATTCGAAATAAATTTTCGAATCTTCCCTCGATAATGTGTTCGTTTCGATTAGTCGAAAAGATTGTGAAACTAAACGGAATTAATAATTAATAAGTTTGAAGTTTTAATTAATGTTGTCGAAGTGAAAAATATAAGTTAATAGTTTAATTAGAAGCATTAGGAGACTTAGTCGTGGTTAATCAACTTTTAAATTATTCGAGTGAATGAGTGAGTGAGTAAAAGAATGCCGAGAAAATATAAAAAAATATGTGGTATTATAGTAAAAGCCTTGTGTATAGAACCTATATAGTGGTTGCGAAAAGCAATTTGACTTAATACCTTGTTGTGTTGTAGAGGCGCTACTACTGCAGAGCAGATGTATCCAAAGGGTAAGCCAGCAATGATGCCTCGGCCTCCTTCCAATATAAAATCAGCGATGTCTGGACCCGATGTAGGGAAAACCGAATTTTTTTCTTAAAAATGTACTGGACATTTTTTCCTTATAATTGTTATGCATTGGAGGCCGACAACGGCACAAATTGTATGATTGTATCTGAAAATAACTCCAGTCGGCCACCCACTGACATAAATAAATTTTTTTCTATGTTAAACCAGCAATTTTAAATTCAAGCACTAAGTGGAGCCATCCCGACTAATCGCTTGCATGATTTTTATCAAAAATTGAAATTATTCTTTTTTAGTATGAGAGATCTAAGTACATCTAAGTATTGCATGAAAATTATGTAAGCAAATAATTAGAGCCATGGATTGAGGCGATACCAATTCTATACCGACACAATAATCTATTTAAAAATCGACTATATACATATATACCGATTTCAAATATATTTCTTTCGAGTCACTTATGAAATATATTTTACAATGATACAAGAATCAATTTGTAATTGATTATAAAATCAATTTCCTATTGGGTGCTACTAAAACCAATCCAAGAGGGCGAAAAAGCGGACATTGTCCACATAAAATAATTTATTTGGACACGAATAGCTAAGAATTTATTCAGTATCTCAGAAGTATTGATTCCTCTCTTACTGGGAACCTTGTTGTTGACTAGAATCTTAGGAGATCATCTGGCACTGACTGACTGAAGAATATTATTTTGAGTTCCTTCAAATAATTTTGTCTGAACTCTTGGATGATCTTTCTTTTTGAGATAATAGTGCACCAGCGCATTACTTTCAACAAGTATACGAAGATGACTTAATGAATACATATCTACTTCAGCAAAAAAATGGATTGAACGAGGTGGGGTGGCCCCAAATTGTGGCCTCCTGCGTCACCCGAACTTACTCCACTTGGTTTCTATTTCTGCTGGGATCACCTTAAAAATTTTCTGGATGGAAATGTAGATCAAGAATTTGACTCAAGTGAACACTTTTAGAAGCTTCAGATCAAATCCTTCGCAATGTTTCGATCCGTGATGATTCGTCAAGCTCGGGCATGTATTCAAGCGAATCGAAACAATTTCGAGCGGTTTTTATGTATACAGGGAGTTTCCCCTTTGGAGGTCAATAGAGCTGGAGGTGATAGTACTCACCTAGGCAAACAAAAAATTGTATGGCAGGGGGGGGGGCAATATCAACCGTTTATGAGTTACAGGGTGATTAAGAAAAAAATTTAGGTTTTCACAAAACACCCTGTATTTTAAAAAGTATAGGGCATACGGTCACAGTTAAGAGCTCATTGTATGCAGAGCTTCATGCTCAACCAGCGCCGTACATACCCTGTATTTTAAAAAGTACTGGTCGTACGGTCACAGTTAAGAGCTCGTTGAATGCAGAACTTCGTGGCCTTTTCAACGACTGGCTCAACCAGTCCCGTACCCCTCTCCTCTCAAGAGTTATGCTTGTCTAAACTAAAAACTTCGAATTTTCTTAGATTTTGTTTTACTTTGAACTCTATTTTTCTTTTGCAAAGCGGTCATTAACATAAATTTTTTTTTATAAAAACTATAGACTGTAGACCCTCCACTTTAATTTGACCTAGTATACCTTACATGCTATCTGCAGCCGTTAAAGAGTTATAAGATCAAAACCTATTCTCAAACCTAAATTGTTCCCTTACTGACTGAAAACAGGTCAGTTAAAAATATTTCGGCTAATTTCGGTATGACATGAATATGTTTTGAGCTAATAACACTTTAACAGCTGCAGATAGCACATAGGGTATAATAGGTCAAATTAAAGAAGGGAGTCTACAGTTTATAGCTTTAATAAAAAAAAAGTTATGTTAACGACCGTTTTGCAAAAAGTAAAAATAGAGGTAAAAAACGGAAGAGAATCCGAAATTTTTAGTTTAGACAACCATTACTCTTGAGAGGAGAGGGGTACGGGGCTGGTTGAGCAGTCGTTAGAAACGCCACGAAATTCAACAAGCTCTTAACTGTGACCGTACGCCCAGTACTTTTTAAGATACAGGGTGTTTGTGAAAAACTAGCTTTTTTTCTTAATCAGCCCGTAACTCCTAAACGGTTGATATTGCTCCCCCCCCCCCCAACCCGCCATTAAATTTTTTTTTTGTATAGCTGAGTACTATTACCTCCTGCTCTATTGACCTCCTAAGGGGAAACACCCTGTATATACTTATATGTTTTTTGTTTTGTTCTTGCAGTTTTAAAGTTTCTAATATTTTATGTAATTAAAAAATCTAGGCACATATTCATAAAAATATTTTTTAAACTTTTTCTTTTAAAACTTAAAATTAGATATACTTTAAAACTGGTTGCATCTGAGTAGGTACGGGTACATGTTATAAATCAAATGAGAAGACATTTCTTATGTCCTGTTTCACAGTTCAACTGGAATATTTATTAAGCCTTTAGATATTCTATAAATTGATAATAAAAAATTGCACTTTGACATCTCATGACTCTTAAATAAAGGCTAGTTGAAGATTTATTGGAAAGTACGTACTGTTACTAATTATTTGGTATTAACACTGTTTCAATGCGATGATAATGACGATAAATTAAAGTGTACCTACCCAAAATTGAAAAACCCTCCTTACCTCCAAAGCAACGCATTCTGCCCCCTATCCGTTCATATAAGTTTTTGATTATCTCAAGCTCAGCTATCGATCCTTAAATAGTGTACTAGAATTTCCGAAAACCCTGCATAAATACAATTATAAGATACAATTTATATAAATTATCAACAATATTATAGGCTAACTTAAAAACCTGAAAAGCTATGTATTGGGTTTACACTTTTATTATGAACCAAATTTTTCAATCCTGATGAACTGTGATAACCGTCGCATTAAGTTTCCCGCTATACAGGCACTGGACATTAAAAAAAAATTTATTAATTTTATTGTTCCTGCATATAGAGGCAGATTTACCAATAGGCAGAACAGAGCGGCAAATTCTCAATTAATGAAATAAAAGGTAACCAGATCGAAGTCCTACTAATCAGCAGGGATAGATTTAGAGTTACCGTTTTCAATGTCATTATCTACAGGTTGATTGAAGAACTACAAAGACGAGGTTCTGCTTAGTAAAAAGTTTGAATTTATCATAGGTTGGAATCTCAAGATATTCGCGAGGACGCATAGAACTTGAATTGAAAGCCTTCTGTCTAGGAGATTTAGACGGGACTTTGAAAAACGAGTATCTGCACCTGCGAGCTCATTTGTCGTCCGGTGAAGCTAAACAGGGACAACAATTATCGGCCCTGGAGTTATTCAAGTACATCCTGGAAAAAGGCTTTTTTGGACATTAATTCAAATGTGGAAATAGCGCTCCGGATGTTGTTGTGTATATACCCCAGGGTCAAACTGCTCGCCAGAACCATCGTTTTCATCGCTAAAACGAATGAAGAACTATTTAAGATCCACCACAGAGGAGATCAGGCTCAATTCACTCTCTGTGCTGTACAAGAATGCAGTTTCTGTGGAATATAGGGAGGTAATCCGTTACTTTGAAGAGTATGCAAGAATGCTTACACGCAACAAACTTTCTTTGCATATAATTTCGTACTTATTTGTGATATTTCTAAGTATACTATGATTTATTTTCTTAGATCGATGTATGTTATATAAATGAAAAATAACGGTAACATTTTTGTTTTATTCAATTATTAAAAAAAAAAGGTCCCTGACAACAGCCTATGGATCTTTATGTCTGACCTTGCTTATACTTTCTCCTCGACGAACGTATCGAATATGTTGTTATGTTTGTTACCGAGAGGAGAGTGTTAAAAAAATGGAAAGGTTCTAAAAACTGTTAGTGACATCATCGAAAATATTCAAATTTATGCATATTGTAATAAATTGATATAAATCAAAGATCTCTAAAACAGCAACAGGAACAATAACAACAGCAAAGACGTAGATGCTTAAAAACGTGCCAATCAAATGCATTAGGTCAAGCGTAGACTTTGTATTTAATAATTTGTGTTTAATTTTACCAGTTTTAAGATTCGTTAATGATCATAAAGATATTTTTTATAAATTATATTAACATTTACGTCAATCTATACTTAAAAAAAAAAACTGCCTTAAACAGCAAATCAAATCCAAATGATAGGACTAGTTTTTTTTACACATGAATTTCTTGAAATTCCGGATTTAATTAGAATTCTCCCAAAATTAAATGAATTTTTAATATATATATATATATATATCTATATATGTGCAGATTACAGGTTCTATCTTTTGGCACGAAAGACTCAGCCAAAACCAAATATTTACACAAAATATAAACACTACTAGCTGTGTGATGTAAATCATCTGAATTCCTTGCGAGCATTATAGCATTGCGGAAATTTTCAATAGCAAAAATAGACACCAAAGTAAACTTTTGTCTTCAGCTATGTATTTAGTCTTAATTTGTGGGTTATTTACCTATACCTATTAAAATAAAAACAGAAAAAATACATTTGTATTTGTGTATATTTTTGATTGTATGTACATAGCATATTATGAATAAATCTAATTTATGAATCTCTTAGTCTCTAAAGAGCTATGAATTTATAAAATTGAACACCTGAAAACAAAAAAAAATGAAATGTGGAATAGATTATAGGCAAGAATGTAATAGAACCTGTGGGATTAATGCGAACATCAAACAAATCTGATGACTTAAGCTTTCGGCTCTCTACACTCGGGTTGTATAGATCCTGCATAAAGATTATAATATTTGAAATTCATAACATTTACATATATTTATGTACATAATTTCAAAAGCTTAATTCTTTCTTACCTGAACCATGTAACCTTTCTGGTTCGTGAGTCCGATTTCTTTCAAAGTTTTAGCAACTGCATATGGGGCTCCATCAGTTCTTTGGCTAACAAAAGCAATCGCATAGGAATACTCATCACCATTGACCGGTGTTATAGGTCGCTTCCAAATCTATGCAAGTAAAAAACATAAAAGCTTTAGAGAATGGTTTATAAATATTTAAAGAACTACGGCGAGGCTTTGGTTGCTTCATGCAGTACCTACCTACCTATGTTTATATTTTTATTTTTAAAACACAAATTGAAGATATTTTGAAATTACAATTTTTTATATAAATCTTAATAAGAAATTCTGAGCATATAAAATCATTAGTTAAATTATATAATCTGGGGATGTTAGGTAATATATTCTACTACTCGGAAAAAATTTACTTTTAATTATCACCTTTGCGGTCGCAGATCTCAAGAAAATGACTGAATCACAACAGAATTTATGAGTATAGGACCTATTCCACTAAAATATGTGAAGAAAATTTACCATTCCTCTATCAGCTAAATACATATTAAATATAGTATTTATAGGTAAACAGTTTCTATCTTAACATAAATATGGAAATATGTCTATAACTAAATTTTCAAGGTAAAAGATTCTCTGCTCATTTTAATAGTATCCAAGCAAAGTTTTCGTATTAATTTGACAACAATATTTGCATATTAAATTAATATTACAACAACGATTATCTGCTGTTCAACTATAGGATAACATTGGCGATAGTCTGTCGGATGAAGACTGAAACTTAGAATAGAATAAAATAGGTAAACGAAAATTTTAATTTAAACAGTTTTATTTTACATTAGATCTTAGAGATGATGTGCTAAAGGCTAGAAAATAATTCTGGGTTACAAATACATATGGGGCTTACCGAGATATATATGGTACATGGGTAGGTGACTCCTCTAGCGTCAGAGGCTAAGATCAACTTTAAATCGCTGCGTCAGCAGAATAAGTAAGTATTTAGGGGCTTTGATCAGACTTAAATAAACCGGGAGGGGGCTTCGGTTTGCAGATATCGACACTGTCAAAGCAAGTGATATCAAATTCTTTCACATTTCCTAAATTCCTCTTTTAAAGGTTAATAATAAATTTAACTTTGTAATCTCAGTAACAGATCAAGTTTTCCTTCCTGCAGATCAAACATATCTAGCCTATAGTCCAATACATGGGACATTTTCATATTGAATAATCGAACAATTCAATAAATCGAAGTTTACATGTTTTACTCAAACGAATAAGAACAATGCAAGCTGTAAAATAAATAAGTGAAGCGATCGAAGTACTTTACCTATTGGTAACAATTTAAAAAAAAATATATTTAAAATCTTTGGTGCTATTCAGACAGCCCATTCTTTAAGAAGTTGCAGGGCCATCCTACCGTCAAGAAGGGGCTTTCAGCGTATCTAGCTTTGAAGTTGATTGATTGGCTTTGCCTGAGACAACTTACAACTAGATATGTAGATGTGCAAAACTCCATATATACCCGGAACACTTTTTGAAAGCTCTTTAACGTTTTATTCAACCAAAGAAAGCTAGCATTGCGAAGAATATATGTGGCATAATACAGCAAGAGAGAAAGAGAATGTGTAGAGCTTTCTATTAGAGGGTCATTAGCTCGTTTCAGTTGGACCCACTGACTTATAACAATGGACTGAGCGTATTGTAATTTTCCTATAAGAAAGCATGGCACAAGTTTTACAGTTCTCTCTTTCGCCCTATGGCAGAGTTGGAGCTACCAACACAAAATATTGCATTCTGGAACGTTTGCATATGCCATTTGATGTTTTTATGTTGGCTACAGATACAATCATCGCAGAAAGAATAAGGTAAAGATAGTGTTTACCATGCTTCGTCTCTCTTGCCCATAAGCAGGATTCAGTTAAGAATAACTTTTGAAAATTACAGTCGGAATAAGTTTAATTCCTTATAAGCGATTAAAATATCACTTGGGCACAAGAAAATATATTTTTTTAATTAAATTCGATTTTCGGGTGTAAAATTTCATCTGATTGGTTGAGTTTTACATGTTTTTTATGTAATCGTTTTAAAGGGTGCTCTAACGGTGATATACAGAAACACAATATTTTTTGTGCCACATGAAATAGCAAATCGCTCAGTCCATTGTTATAAGTCAGTGGTTGGACCGCGTTTTTGTGAGGTTTTGCACATCTAGATGTAAGTTGTCTCAGGCTTTGCTCATCAAACCTAGATTCTACAAGCACGTCCACCGGAAATTCCGACGAATTTGTTCAGCCTGACTTAGAACAGAACCTTAGTTCTAGTGGGAGCTTTCGAGTGGCTAGAAAGAGACACTTAAGAAAGGAAGCTACTCTACATCAAAAAGTAGGTAACTGATGTATGCAATAAAATAAAGGAGAGGATATTCACAGTTCCTTAAAATGTATAACTAAAGAAGTTGAAGCAAAGACAAAGACGCTGAAGAAATTATTCGGCAATTGAAAGAAAAATTCTCAAATTTTGTGCACCTAGATAAATAAGGCTTATAACCCCACAATTAAAATAAAAAAAAAACGTCTAGAGGTTCTCAGTAGATACAAAATACTACATTGCCCTCAGTGTTCTGCTCTCATATTACGTTACCTTGGGTATATGGTGACTTAAAAATTTCATAGCTCTAAAACGAAGACAGCACTATCGCGATAAATGAGGCATAGGTATAGCTTTATATCTTCAAAATAAAAATACAAAAAAAAACAAAAATGTGCCAGAGCTTACCTTGGGAGGACTTTAAAAATTCATATTTCAAAAACGAGGCCGCAATTTTTTGTACATAGATATACATATAAGGTTTCTAGCTCCAAAATAAAATTAGAGAAAAAAGTGCTAGAAGTAAATAATACTATTTTTTTTGAAAACAAAACAAAAATACTATTATTAACAAAAAGTTTTTTTGGTTCGGTGCTGCTATATTTTTTTATAAAAAAAACATAAAGTATGAACTTCATTTGACGTTTGAATTAGAAAAATTGATTCCTCCGTTCTCGATATATAATTTTGTGAAATGAACGTTTCATCGTAAAATAACGAAATTTCTAACCTCTCTAGCAGGGTACTTGCTGGGGCATGATAGGGGGATAGAAAAATATATGGGTGGACTATTTTAGTGTTCCATATAAACTGTGAAATTATCATCCAAATCGGGGATGGTCTGGTCCAAAATAAGCCCTTGTTGATCGTTTTCGTATGGAATGGCTAACAATGTACATACATATAGTTATGTATGCAAATTTGCATATCTTACAATATTCAATTTTCTCATCTTAATTCCATAATTATTGGAACGAATTTTACTAAGACGTCCCATGATTAAATAATAGTAGCTATTAACAATTCGTTACCTATAACCTAACCTCCCAAGCAAAAATAAGAAATTACCAATTATAAAAATTAATATATTCTGCGAAATCTACAAACACACTGTGTATAGGTTACAGTCCTCAGAACTTTTCAAAAGCAAATCATTCCATCTGACGGTGATGAAACGAATTAAAAACGCCAAATTTTATGCAAAAAACAAATTTTTACCATTTATTGACTGTTTTCCTTTATCAATACGATAATTTGAGTTTTTCAAAATAAATAGAAAAAGGTTCGATCTTTGTTAGAAAATGAACTTTCTTTGCAATAATATCCCAATTTTGGTAGTTATTCCCCTCCGAAAATAGCAATATTCAGATCAAAATTATATTAGTAACCAAAACTTTTGTATTGCTTTTGCTTCCGTCACTTCCTCTTCCATCTCAATATCTTCCATTCTTTAGTACAAGTTTATCTACTTGATGTACCAATATTACGTAATTATGTACCAAAGTCTTCTAATTTCATGAATTATATAAATCCCGATATCTTTGTATTTGACACATTATTACCTAACTTTATTCTTCTTCTCTAATTAGGAGTAGCTTTGATCAGGATAATACGAAGGCATTTGACGCAAAGTTGTACTAGCTTATCGTGTTTTTTTTAAAGATTTCAGTAAGTAAAGGTTTAAAGGTTTAATCTTTTAGCATGTGCGCATAATATGTTATTTATAATCAACTAATGACAGACAAAATAAGGTTAAGCGATAAAATATATATATGTATAGCAATTGTTGGCAATGTCATTAACGTCGTTAATTATAAACTAGATAGAAAAGCAAAATGACAGAATAACCTACGAGCCTAAAAAGTATAACTAACAAAATAACTAACTAACTATGCAAGAAATTTTTATAGGCTATTAAGTTAATTATTTCATTTAAATAATATATTATTAGATGCATGCAACTAGCTGCTATCAGTTAAATAATGGTTAGGGAGCCTGTTAAACACGCCAGCAGACACTGTGCTTTGTATGGCCACTATAAGAGAATTTCACGTACTGGATATGTGAACAAAGTAGAACGTTGGCCAATGACTGTAAGGTAACGAGGGATCAGAATATCAGAATATGAACATGTCTAGAATTGCGCAAAAAGCTTATATTACTGCCCAGGATTTGTTAGTGCATATAAGACGATGTAGAAACAAAGTGATTGGTACAGAAGGTAAGTTTTAAGGGGCAGCCAAGTAATGAGTTTCTGTATCGGAATATATGGTTAAAGCGTCGGAGTCCAAACACGAATCTTATACAGTTGTTAAATGCCACCTCTCTAACTTCCTCGAGAAGCCAGAATCCAGACTAGGAAGAACTGAGTTTCCATAAATGAAAAATTGAACAACTACAGCTTTGACTGCTTTAAGTTTGGTAGCTTCTGAGGGAAAATATGCCGAAAACCTAAGTTTACGAAATGCGCCATATACCAGGATTCTGTTAATATAACCACAACAGCTCATGCGACAATTCTGCATTAACTACTCCAAGAATTCTAACTCGCCCTAAATGAGGCAGGGGATTATTATTTAGAGGAGCTGGAAGAAAATTCAATGAATCCAAGCCTCTCCTATGGAGTAATATACATATAATTTGATTTTTTAGCATTCAAGACAAGATTATTTACCACAGACCGCTCGTGAATGCGCTCTAAATCATTATTGATTTTGAGGATGGAATCCTCGGATGGACCAACAGAGTAGCACAGGAAAATTAGGACTTCGTCTGCATACATACAGTACGTTTACATGTATACTTGAGTACTTGATTTCAAATCCACTTCAAACTCAAGTATGGTTTTTGGTTAAATTAATTCCAATTACTTGACTTGAAATTTTCTTGAAATTTACTTGAAATGACATTTTACCTTTGATAACTCTGCATTAGGTTCAATACATAGGTGCGGATTTTTAGACAAATATCTTGAGAAAAGTGCTATAAATCACTATCTGAATTATCAACAATAATCTTCTACTTGTGTTGCTCCTTGCTATTTTCATAATTCGCACAAATTAAAAACATTCAAGTACTGAAGTTGCGTTTACATGAATTTTTTCAAGCAAATCGAATAAAATTTTGTGATTTACTTGACTCAAGTATACTTGAAGTCAATGCTCGTTTACATGATATTTTGATAACTTGATCTCTACTTGCAGTATACTTCAAGTATTCATGTAAACGTACTGATATATGGAAATGTTGGCGCTGCGTATAACATCTGGTAAGTCATTTAAATATGAACTAAACTATAATTGTCCAAGGATAGATCCTTGCGGTACTCCACAAGACAAATATATAGAGTCTGAGAGAAGGTTGATATTTTTCACTTGTTGCATTCGACTTGACAAAAAACTTTTCATGACTGATAGAACAAGAGAAGGAAATCTAAATTGTACGGTTAATTTGTGCAATAATTTTCAGTGACTATTGCTATTAAAGGCTAATAAGACGAGGACTTCCATGTTATCCAAGAGTTTCTCCAGAGCTTTCGCTAAGAAGCACAATAGGCTGATAGGTCAAAACTCAGCGGCACATTTTGAGGAATCATTTTTTGCAATGACTATTATTACAATAATTCTTTTCCAATTGGTTAAAAATGTTGAGGAAGTTAAAGCTGCGTTAAAGACACGGTTTACAACAACAGGCAAAAATATTCTTAGAAAGTGTCCTAGTGTGGCATCTGTTCCTCTGGCATTCGATCTAATTGAGTGAATACCACTGTACATCTCTGTTAAATCCACGCATCCAAAGATGAAGTTATTATTTGACTGACACCAATGTAGGAGTTATAAACTCAATAACCTATGTTAGTGGTGATATTAATGTAAAGGGAAAGGTAAAGTGTTCCTTTAGGTCATTTGGATCAAAAGCACAGCCTAGAGATCGTGCAGGTGCACCATGAATATCCATTCGTTTTAGGTTGAACCAGTAATTTGTAGCTGGGAGCTTAGGATCAAGCTTAGCACCATAGCAATTGCGCTTCACAGTACGTATTTTACTAGTTACTATCAATGGATAGTCGTTTCCGCAGAGTTCAATAAAAACATACGTTAAGAACAATAAATCGTTATTCAAAAAGGTTGGCTTAACTGGTTAGAAAATGTTATATCACCATCATGAATAACTAGAAAAGGATCGGATAGAGAAGGATTTAGCCCCCCACAAAAAGTTGGTATTCTGTTTACCTTGCTTGAGATCAAGCCGTTGGATAAGAAGAAGGAAGTTCTCTGAAGGAGCATTACACAGCAGCAAATTGACACAAAAATCACCCCCAATAATTACCTTATTATACCCATCGGTGATAGAACCAATAGCATCTTCGAATTTCAATGCAATGTCTGTAGAAAAGCAATTAGGGAGGCAGTACTCAGCAACTACTACACATTTGTCAGTACTAGACTTAAAGTCAACACACAGAAACTCAAAAGGGAGGCTAGGTGACGAATAATTTCATTTTTGAAACTTTATCCTGAAAAAAACACTCTTCTGGTTACGATCATTTATAAGTCAAAATCATTATATTTAGGAAAGTGAAAGTAATTGTGAGAACTTCAACAAAATTACAAATAATTTTTTCTGCGTTTTCTCTGCCCAATTCGCTGAGTAGTGAAAGTACAGCTTTCGCTAAAATTATCGTCAAATGTATTCAGTACAGATTTTATAAATGAAACGTGCTTGTTTTTTTTTTAATATTGATCTCCTTGTAAAAAAAAAGTACTTCAAAACAAAACACTGTTTATAAAATAATAAAGGAATGTAAAAGAAGAGATTGGGGTGAAAGAATTTCCAACATTCCGAAATTGAAATATGATGGTCTCTTTAATGGGAACTAAAGTTTATTGCACACTGTATTGAACCATATTGGCTTCCGTTGAAGAAAAATCCAAGACAGCCGAAAGAAGCTCATTAAAACAAATAGGATAAAAGCATTGAGAATTCCCTTTTTATACTTTTCTAAGGGAACTCAAAAAATACAACAAAGAAAAAGGTAGTTTACTTATACACAAAACGTATGTACACGACTTACGAACAAAACTATTATAGAGCGATGATTGTAACATGAACTCAGAAAGCTTAAAAGGCTCTAAAGCACATCGATTGATTTTTGTTCATGTTGGTATAGGGAAAATGGATTCATTCAAAATGGGTTATTCATTTTCTAATCTGGAACAAAAAGTGAAGACTACCATGATGAAATATTCAAAAATGGCTATGTCACTAAATTATATCAAATTTACTGGAAAATAGAGTTGGACATATTTATGGACTCCAATGTACTTCAGAAACGTATCATCAATATCTTGAAAACAAAAACACTTCAGGAATTGCGAATAGATAAGAATATTCCACATTTATAAATCAGAACTGCCTTTTCTATCCCGAACTTGAAACTAATCGAAAAATTTAGGGAATTGTGAAGAGCAGAACAGTTTTAAATTACCCGATGTTAGGCGAATTGTAAATGAGGAGTTTAAAAACATCTCTGAAAATAAATGGAAATCGACATGCAAAAAAGCATTAACGAAACATCTCGCTCATTCCGAATGAACTGCAATTCGACATAACACAACACACCTTCTTCATCCTTGCTGTGGACATTTTTTAAATTTAAATTAAATTAGAAAAAAAAATACGAACCTCAATATTATCGGTTTTACTAATTCGAGTTCCTTGGATTCCTAATCGATCTTGATTAACTGCAATAATATCTCTGCAGATGATAGACCAAAAGTATAACATCAATAGATTATCACTTTCAATAATTTTGCACAAATTTAAACATACCTATTTTGTAGAATTTCTTTAATTTCAGGTTGAACAGTTGATAATTCAGTAGACATCAATAATGGTGCAGCTAATACTGCCCAAACAGCCATTTGTGCTTTACTTTGATCATAACTCAAGCCAAAATTACCAAGAATAAGCTAACAGAAAAAATGAGAAATATATCTGAAAATTTGAGTTTGTTTCTCTAATAGAATGAAATTCTATTGTATACCATATCAGGATCATTCCAATGTCCAGAACCTCCATGTGGTTGAATTCGATTTTGATTTTTAGCAAAGTAATCAGTAATTGATTTTACAGATTCCCAAGAATCATCGATGTCACCCCAGTTACGCCATAAATTACAATGTTGTTTCAGAGCTTCATAGTTTGGCTATTTATTTTGTATAGAATAGAAGAACATTAAAAATAATGACATAATAATAATAATAATGGAGTGAGATTTTTATAAATAAATTTTTTTTATCATTAATAAATAATACCATTTTTCCTTGAAATTCTTGATAAACAGGCCAGCTACAAGAGTAAACCATTGGTCGGCCAGTTTTATTCAAAAGTCTTCCAAATTCTGGATATCCTTTGTCCATATCATCAATATCTGCATAACATCCATCAAGTTTAACATAATCTACATCCCAATCGGCAAAAGATTGAGCATCTATTTCCATGTGATTAATTACACCAGGATATCCAGCGCAAGTATGTGTTCCATAATCCTCGTATAAGCCAAATTTAAGACCTTTCGAATGAATCTAATAATCGCAAAAACAAAAAATTGTTTAAATAATTTTTTTTTTTTTGTCAAAAATAAATATCGTCTATAAAACTAACATAATCAGCCACGGCTTTCATTCCATTAGGAAAACGTTCTCTATCCGGCACAAGTCTTTGATTCTCATCCCTTTCCATCTCCATCCAGCAATCATCTATTATTACATATTCATATCCAGCAGCTGCATATCCTTCAGAAACCATTAAGTCAGCGGTCCTTGTAAATAACTTCTCACTATATATATGTTTTTTTTTATAATATTATTAATTATATTCACCATAGTTTTAAATTACAAATTTACATTACCTAATACACTCATCGGGATAAGTCTTACAATCAGTTATACATCTAAAACGTTGCCAATCCATCCATCCCATCGGTGGTGTTAAAGCCAATCCATTGTCCAAGGATTGAACTTTTAGAATCAGTACACTTGCTAAAAACGCATAAAATGTCGCAACGATCATATTTATTATTTACGTTAACCTATATGTAAGTATATTTTTTTTCACTATAAAACCTAACCGATCCTAACATCAATCTCAAATGTATGGCGGACACCTTTTAATGGCTCGCACTAATTATAGGCTCTTAATATACTTTTCTAGCTTGCTAAGATAACGGCAATCATTTCAATGACCTGTTTACTATTTGAAACAGAGAACAATATCGAATTACCTACATATGTACCTACCTACGTACCTATATATCTAGCTTTATGGCGAATGTTTTTGCATACGACATTCACCTCTGTTGGACACTTTTTATTTTACATGAACACAATCATTTTAAGTGGACTTGCTGTGATAAGGATTGCAATGGGTTTTAAGATTTGGAAACTGCTTCACAGAGTGATAAGATTTAAATTAGATATAGAGAAACACTGTTTCAGAACATTCCAAGGTATGTATGTAGGTATGTAGTCGCCTTCATTGTTTTTGATCCAATTTAAGTGGGTCATTTTGATTCGCACTTAAAAAAGTCTTATCGTAAGACAATTATTAGATTATTCACGTGAAATCATCTTATGATTTTGATTTAATAATATTTTCACGTGTAAACACATTCGAATATACTTTCTTATATTTTGCATTTTTAAACAATTCCGAAATTCTATTCTTAGAACAAAAACTTCTTCAGTATATGAAGTCAATAAATATAGTGCATCCAGGCTCACATTAATTTTATCTTCTTTGAAAGTCTTCAGATTTCAGGATTTAAATTCGTGTCATCAATTTTTTTTCCTTTTACCTCGAGTTGGTGTAGAAATCTAGGCATGATGAATACCAATTTTTATCTATTCTCTGAGTAGTAGGAAATTGATGTTGGTGTGAGTTATGTTTTTCAACTTAAATATACAAAAACATGTATTCCAGAAAATCTTGGCAGACAAACATAATGGAAGTATTCTCAATCAATTAAGCCATTCTTTTCTTCTAGGATAGACATCCCCATTATTGTCCAGTGCACCCAGTGGCACATGGTTTTTGTTAAGAGCCTTGGCAAAAGGCACACTATGATCGTAAAAGAAATCGATGAAATTCTTGAACTGGATATGGCATTAGAGCTTTAAGCCTGTCTTATAACCGAGGATATCTACCATTTGTTTACATTGAACTTTGTGGATCGTAGATGTTAACAATGCTCCCTAAATGTATACAATGTGATGGTCTCGTCACTGGATCAAACATTAGGCATGAATGTGTCGACTGTAAAAATTTTTGCCATATATGAAAATATCCAACCAAGAAAAAAAAGTATTGGTAAAGGTACTGTGGCCAGCTCTACGTCTTTAAAAAGTATTGTTTCGAAAATGTTACTTGAAATTGAGTTAATCAAACGCAGAGAAACTGAATTCAACAAATCAATGGTCTCCCTGATTATCGGCTTCAACGATATTATAGTTATAGCTGAAAAAGTTGATAATCATGAGAGTCGTATTAAACTAGTCGAAAGGGAGAAGGTCGATGTTCAACATAAGTTATCAGTCATCACAAACCGCCTTGAAGTCTTGGAAGACAATGCTGTTAGTCATTTTCTTGAATTCCGCAATGTTCCTTCTGATGAATCAGAAAATGTATTCAACATAGTACAAAAAATTCATCATGCAATTGAAATACCTCTGACTGAAGAAGACATCATCAAAGCTTATAGATCCAAGAAAAACAGAAATAATAACGCTAATAGACCTATAATTGTCAAATATAGTTCGGAATTTGTTAGAGATCGAGTAATTAGTGCCTATAAGATAAAAAAGGATATTAATGCCATTAATTTAGGTTTCGATATAGACTCTAAAATATTTATCAATGAATTTCTGTCAAAATCTAATTGTTCAAGGTTGAAAGAAACTTTAAATACTTAACAAGAGGGAAAATCTACTTAAAACAAAATGATACTAGTAAACGATTTCTGGTTAAAAATGAGGGAAGTCTTGACATCATTTTGAAGAAAAGCTCTACATAATTCTAATATTTTCCTTTTTTCTTTTTTTCGCACTCTAAAGTCTCTATTTCCTAATACATATGTCACTTAAACTCTATTATCAGAATATTAGAGGCCTAAGAACTAAGACTGAGGATGTAAAACTATCCATCTTGGCGAATAATTACGGCATTATACCTATGTTTCACTGAAACTTTTTTGCAAGACTTCGTATTAAGTAGTGAACTCTTCGATCATCGCTACCTGGTGTACAGAAAGGAAAAGGGGAAATAAGGATGGAGGAGGATGTCTCATAGCCATTAATAAATCGTTAATATCACATCACGCTCCTGAAATGATGTCTGAAAACGAGGTTCTTTGGGTTGTCGTCAAGCATGGTTATTTTCGGTTATACATATTGTTGCGAGCGTGGCCTTTGGTTCGTTACTTAAAACACAATATTAAATAATTAATATATAAGTTCTTTATTACACTTAAATCATATAAAGTTCACAAACATTTATTTAATCAACTCAACTCTAATTATCGCTAACACTGTACTTTCAATTATCGCAATCTAATTACACACTATCGCTTCTTTATTACTTTCGCTTCTTAACACTGCAACGTCTAAAACAAGACTCTCTTTTTCTGGCGATGACAACTGTTATATTTATACCCTAGAAACTCTCCGGATTATTCTGGAGTGTTCTATTCCAAAAGCTTCTTGACTATTCTATTTGTTCTATTCCTGAACTTTCCTGTAGATTTCATAATCGATTCTCCGAACCTGAAGTCATTTACTCTCCGAACCGGAAGTTGTTTATTGCCAGTAGATGTCACCAGTTGTCTCTTTCTATTGCACGTAACAATATCTTGTATTTATATTCCTCCTTCTACTTCATTTGATGTGTACGATTCAGTTTTTTTCTAATATTAGTGACAAATGTTTGCAACTTCCTGAAATGTCTAAAGTTATTTTCACTGGCGATTTTAACCTACCTAATATAATTTGGACTTATAGTAATGAGGAGATGTGCATGAGTATGTCTGGTTTTATTAATTCTGGTTCATTTTCGCTTCAAAATAACACTAACATGTGTAATTTAAGACAATTTAACGCGATACCTAATCATAATAATAGAATACTAGATTTAATCTGGTCCAATTTGTCCGAAAATGATATTAGAGTATCGGCTTCTCTGGAAGTACTTTCCCGTATTGATCAACATCATCCATCTCTAGATGTTGATATCTCATTTAAACGACATAACTCATTACCAGTGAGCGCTCCAAATAAACTTTTTTTTCACAGGGCCGATTACACTGTTATCAATGAATATCTTGTTACAGTTGACTTCTCTTCTAAGTTTTCCACTGATATAAATAAATCATTTAATAATTTTTTTTTGTCTAGATAATTGTATTGCGACCTTGGTCCCATCATTTCAACCTAAAAACCAAAAATATCCAAATTGGTACAATCACGAATTAATCCAAGCTTTAAAAGAAAAAGAAAAGTTTCGCCGTAAATATAAACGCTTAAAACACCCCGAAACTTATACAAGTCTTTCCCTATATCGTCGATTATCCAAAAGATAAATCAAAGAGTATTATAAGAAATATTTAGAAGAATCCGAGAGAGCTTTAAAAGCCAACGTTAAAGCATTCTGAGCTTATACAAAAACGCTGAAATCATCAAACGTCTTTCCTAGTGAAATGTATTATGATAATACACTTTTCAATACACCTCAAGATATTTGTGATAGTCTCGCTCGTTATTTCATGACAGTATATTTCTGACAACACTAGTGATAATGACTTGTCCACATCCACAGTTGCCTCAGCACCCCTCTCATCTCCTCTATCTTCCCCCACTTCTATTTATGTGCTTCCAATCACTCCGCAAGATGTACAAACAATTCTTCTAGGTTTACATATAAGTAAGAATGCAGGACCCGACGCTGTACCAAACATCTTCTTGAAGAATTGCTCTGTAGTCTTAAGTACCCCAATAAGCGTATTATTCAATTTGTCATTATATCACAAAGTTGATCCATCCACGCTAAAGAAATCTTTCGTTACTCCTATCTTTAAATGTGGTGATCCTAAATCCATATCAAATTACAGACCTATATCCATCTCCAATAGTCTAGCTCTTGTGTTTGAAAAAATAATTTACGACCAACTTCTTCCCCAAACAATCTGCATTTTCAACTCTCAACAATATGGATTCCTTCCGGGCAAGTCCACTGTCACGCGCTTACCGATATATACTAACAAAATTGCCGTTGCACTTGATGAGGGGAAACAAGTTGATTCTATTCAAACGGATTTTTCTAAGGCTTTTGATAAGATCATGCACTCTCGTATATTACTAAAAATGTCTTGCTTAGGTTTTCATGTAAATCTAATAGGATGGTTTGCGTCATATCTGCGTGAACGACTCCAGATAGTAGTTTTAAATGGTTATCAGTCCACCCCTTTTGTGCAAACATCTGGTGTCCCGCAAGGTACCTTTCTTGGTCCTTATATATTCCTCATCTACATTAATGACCTACCCCTCCAACTAAGAAGTGAATGTCTTTTATACGCAGAAGATGCAAAATTTTTTAAAGTTGAGTTAAGTTGAGACGCAAGAGTACTGCATGTCTTTACAGAGAGATATTCTTGCTTTAGAGAACTGGAGCAAGGATAATTTTTTACTGTTGAATATATCCAAATGTAAAACCTTAACTTTTTCTAGAAAACAAATACCGCATACATTACCATTACAAAATTGCTGATATCTGTCTTAACCATGTTACTGAATTGAAAGACCTGGGTGTTATATTCGACTAGAAACTATTATTTCAGTCACACATCAACTGGATTACTTCCAAAACTTTTAGATTACTTGGGTTCTTATTCCGATTTTGTATATCTTCTAAATTTTCATCTTCGTTTATTACCCTGTACAATTCCTTAATAAGAAGTCACCTCGAATACGCGTGCAGTATCTGGAATCCTTTTTATGGTGTGTATATACAACAGTTTGAATCTGTGCAGAGGAAATTTATTAGAATTCTACAATACAAAATGGATGGATGTTATCTAAATTATTTTTCTCGACTTGACAAATTTGGTATCTCTACCCTCGAAAAGCGGCGCCTTTTCTTGGATGAAATCTTCTTGTTTAAGATAATACATAACCATATTCGTTGCCCTGAATTATTAAGCAGCATTAATTTTGTTAATCCAACTAGAGTTACCCATTCACCTTTAACCTTCCAGATCCTTACTGCCAGAACCAATCTGCGTTATAAATCTCCTATTTATAGGATTCAGAAAAATCAGAATGACCTGCTAAACGATGTTGACATCCTTAGTCTTAACCTCTACTCATTTAGAACTGTTATCAGAATTGAGACTCCCCTCTCTCCGCAATCAAAGTAACCATTATATAATAATAATTTAATACCAAGAATCATTGTATATTTCCCCTTTTGTTGATCATCAAATTTCCTTAAGCTTTCATTAATTAATTTTAATCTTTTTACTTTTAATTATTCCCTGTTATCTTGAATTTTTGATAGTAATTCATCTAATTTTCAATAGCTGTTTACATTGAATTCCATAATACTTATATAGCTTCTAGCTTTGTTAATTAAAATTTGTTATTGTTTTAAATCTTCTTCTGCAACTCTTATGCATATTATGAAGGATAAGGGAAGACATTTATTTTACTTTGGTATTTTCTAGTTATTAAGGTCCCGGTAGCTTTTAATTGTGACCAGTCTGTAAGCTATGGCTGTAAATTTTTGAATAAATAAATAAATAAATAATTCAATTACCCAATATAATGGTGAACGACCTGGAAATTTACGAAAGTGCAAAGCGAAAGACTCGTCTAGATCGTGTATCTTTATTCTGGGCCCCTAGCCCCTGTGATAGTAGTCCAACCGATAACCAATTCTCAACCCGTGCGACAAACTATTACAAGTTAATTTAGCTATTAAGGCACTTTCACATCAAAAACAAGAATAGAAAAATGTAAACCGAAAAACTCAATTTATTCTACTTTAAAACACGATTTTTGTTCCAATGATTAATAAAATCCAGAGAAATAGGATAAACTAAGAATTTTACTAAGAAAATAGTTACATTTATTTCAGATTTTGAAGAAAAACACAACTTTTATGTTTTATCGGCCGAAAAACCTTTTCGGCGGAAAAATTCGTCCGATAAATCATAAAAGTTGTGTTTTCTTAAAAATTCTAAGATAAATATATTATTTTATGAGTAAAATTATTAGTTTATCCTATTTCCCATGATTTTATTAATCATTGGAGCAAAAATTTTGTTTCAAAGTGGAATAAATTGAGTTTTTCGGTTTACATTTTTTCGATTTTTGTGTTTGATGTGAAAGTGCCTTTAGGGTTTGGCTACTGAAAATAGACTGTGGGATTTATTCGAACTTTTATACATGGCAACAAAGTTTTATACAAAGTAACGTATAATGACTATGTATGCAGCCCCGCAGTATTTTTTAAATTTCCGGCATTTTTTTATGAGTAGATAAATTCAATGTATTTGCTAATCAGCGAAAATTTGTATACTGTTGGTTCGTGTTAGGCCTAACGCGCACTGGAGACTTGTTGTCACCCAAAAATTTTATTCCCTGTCGCCATTCTGTCGCTGTGGGCTAGTTTAGTATGCACACCGTGAATAACTGTCATCCCAAAAATTCAAGTTTTATCATCAATATAAATTTCGATCAATCGAAATCAATGTGTATTTGTCATAAGGATATATATTTTTTCATCCATTTTGGAACGAAAGACTGCTTAAGGGCAAATTTCACTTAATGTTTGATGAGCTACGATCATATTCTGAAAAATTCTTTTAATATTTCCGTATGAGTGTTGAAAGCTTTATTGGTTTACTACAGATTTTGAGTTCTTCTATATATAACTTAACAAAATACCAGAATGTGGTCGAAGAGAAACTTTGCCGTAACTCCAAGGGATATAACACTTTCATGGATATTTTTCCCTACATTTTTATCTTCAAATCGCTGTCAGAGTATTCCTTCAAAGTTTTTTTGTATAGGAGTGGTCCCATTTCTACTTCTTATATTAATGCTTATTATTTATATTTTCCTCTCGTATAATAGTTACTTCCAAGCTCTACAACATCTCACAAAATAATGGCAGTCAAGCGGCGACAAAAATGTTACCACTGTGCATGCAAATTCATATAAACGTGAAGGTGCGGCGATAGACACTTTGTGGCTAGATTTAGCCACTTTTCAATGCATTTAGCCACATTTTTTTACTTTTAGCTATTAGCCACTTTTTTAGCCACTTTTTCTTTCCAAAGCGGTTTTTTCATTACAGGCACTCTTAAGAACTTTTCCAACTTTCTATACCCAGGGCTTAAAGTTTTTAAAAAATTCAAACAATACGAGTGAGTATATTTGAATGACGATATGGATGGACGGGATTAGATCGTATCATTGTTGTTAAATACATACATGGGAAGTAGTGAAAACGATGCCGAGATCACGATTTATTTGATTTCTGTATTGAGTGTGTGTAGCAAAAAATTTTAGATATATACCACAATTTTTTCCACGAAGGTCAAATGCTGGGTTGCGTTAAGTTGAAATAAATTAAGGAGCATAAAATTTTATTTTGCATACATTACATATAAATAAAGTGGTTTTCATCTGACGAAATCTGAATATACACGTATGTAATAATACACTCAAGTCGAATGAAATATATATAATATATAACATAGTGTGAGAGCATACGTGCTAGTCAGCTAGCAGAATTCATGAAGGAGTCAAATTATTCTAATATGTGTGCAAATTTGTTGGCACTTCTTCATGCTGCCATTGATTTATCCCACTAGTTTGCTTTTTTTTTGTACTAGCATTTAATTTGCTCTGTATTTTCCGTCCTCCGTTAAGACTTACTCCTTAGAGATACAATATCCTCCTCCTGCATGATTACATCAGTCGATTTGTCAGTCAATCAAATAAAAACCTGTTTATACTTAAATCAAATGCCACTTTTTTAGCCACTTTTTTAGCCACAAACTTTTGAAATCTAGCCACTTTTAGCCACTTTTTAAGTAGATTTTAGCCACAAAGCTTAGCCAAGAGTTGGCAACTCTGGCGATAGTCACGTCACTTAATGTGCACATTTATATTATAGCCTATGGGAATGACGGTGGTTGGTGACAAAACAGTTACGTGACAAAAAGTCTCCAATGCGTGACAGGCCTTAACATACTTTACGCTACTATTCCTGTTGATAAGATTAAGTATTTCAGACTTTCAGAATACTCGGAACGCTCTGAACGTATATCTTTATTATTGTTCAGAGCGCTTAAACAAATCGCAGGTAGATCCAGTGCTCCCACCATACTCCAATCGACCTTTTTCTTGCCATGCCTTATGTAGTCCAGAATATACTAAATCTACTACTATATCTCTGGGCGCGTTTAGGCGGAGACCAAACCAGTTTGGAAGAATTGGTAGCGTTTGATCACAACCATGTAAAAATACCAACCATTTCGGTATGGTTTGCAATTACGCGAAAGAAAAATCATTTTTTTTACTGGTTTGGTCTCCGCCTAAACGCGCCCTCTGTCATGTCAAGGTATCTGAATGGCGTGAAAACCAAACTGCAATGTGTAAACAATAATTAATTTTAACATGGATGTGTTTACCATTATTTGGCACTTTGTCTATCAACAGCTGCCAAAGAAATGAAGAAATTTGTACGGAATATACATATATGGTTTTTTCGCTCTTAGAGCCAAAAGACAGACTGAGTTTCATGTCTTTCAAAAGGAATTTAAAGTAAAAATGAAAGAAATGTATATGTGGCTGTGTATTCGAATCGCGCGTATGTGCATGTGTGTGTATGGGTATATCGTAGGTCTGTGCGCGACCTCCCCCTTCACCGCTCATCTCCCTTTCCTAGTATTCGATTACATATATTGGTTGGTATCACACTATCGGCGTAAAGGCTTGTAGCACTTCATGAAGTGACAAAAAAATTCGGACACTTAGTGTAAAAAGACGTTAAGTGCAAACTGTAACACTATCAGCACAGATAAACCCAGATGTCCAGACCTTATGGGAATCAGTGCCGTTCAGTCACCAACTGAAATTGAAAGCACAAGGTATCGAGAAAGAGCTTTGAAGCTTTTACGAGAGATTCTATGCGAGAAACATGTCTCTTTGAGATTATTCCGGGGATTACGCTTACTTACGTTACGATACAGTGCCTTAATGGTTACGTTTCCGTCTGCAACACTGCACCACACGAGGCTGTTCAAACTTGATTGTTTTTTAACCCTGTTACAGCCCTCCGCTTTTGCTTTCAAATTTAGCTTTACATCTCTCTTGAAAAATGAAAGTTTGGTAGATGGCTTGTGAGAGAAAACCTTTAAGCACTTATTTGTCGGTTAGACGTTGTCGGTTAGCCGGAATAATTGGCGTCAGTTTTAAGTACGGTGAATGGTTATCTGTATTTTTCTTATTTGTACTATCAGCCTACAGTTCATGAGGTGCCTAGCTTAACTCCAGAGATCTTTGTTAATTGTCAAGCAAGAGATTGTTAGAAAGAATTATCTCAAAAGTTATTAATACTTTTATGTTATGGGAAAAGCTTAAAAAATATATCCTTGGTGTAAAAATTTTGGGGATAAACACAACAAATTTGTTTTTTTTCCACTTTATTCCTTTTCCTTTCCGAGTATGTAGACTACACTTAACTCACCAGGATCCGAATTCACTAACACGAAGAGTTGTCAGGAGACCAGAGACCAAGAATGTCTCTCTTTTTTTCTGTGCCCCATAGCTACTTTTAGGGATAGGCAGACAAAAATTGTTTAATTTTATTTCCTTATGGAATCGAGTTTAAGGAATATTTGATGTTATAGGAGATAAGCTTCCACTAAAAATAATATTTTTGAATATATTTGAAATTTGTTGAGCTTATAATAGTTAGGAATGTTAAAGCGAAAATGAAACTTGAAGTTAAGATAGTTTTGACACTCCTGCCAACAAAAGTGGACCCATTTGAAATAGAAGATCAAGCAGTGCATCAGTACGTTTACATGAATACTTGAAGTATACTTGAAGTATGCTTGAAGTAATCAAAATATCATGAAAAGGCTCATTCAACGCGTAAATTTCAATTTAAGTAATTGGAAAATTAAATTCAAGTCAATTAATTGGAATTAATTCATTCAACCACCCTACCTGAGCTTCAAATGCATTTCAAGTCAAGTACTCACGTATTCATGTATACATGCCAGTAGGGCTACCCCGGGCTTATAGTAAAAATTTCTCGGTGTAATGGATTGACAGTTGTCACTTGAGAACTGTCTCTTGCAATTTGTTGCTGATTGGAGCATATAAATTACGAAAAGAAATAGAAAAATAGCTAGAACACATTTTATTTGTTTTCACTTATTTTATAAATAACTTTGTACAATTAGTTATACTCGGGAGAACTGTCAGAGAAACGTCATAACATTAGGTTTACCCGGAGTGCATTCCAAAACATAGCCACAATTGACTATAGCTGACTTCATAGCGCACAATAGTCAACTCACCTAACATATTTCAGTTGACTAATGGGTTTTGAAACGATTGAAGTCAACTGTAGTCAACTGTAGCTATGTTTTGGAACGCAGTCCCGCTGTTTTAAAAACTTGTTCGATGAGTGCACAAAACCCCGGGTAAATTTGGGGAAAATTTACACGGTGTTTTCATCGAACAAGCCTAGTATAATAAATTATATTTCTATTTTTGCTCGTATATACTTGATTACATGAATAACATTAACAAAAACAGTTTTTAAAAGCAACAATTCATTTATTGGAGAAATCAATTCAGAAACTCGAACTTGATCTATTAATGTTAATTTTGCCAATTGATTTAATATTTTTTGTATTTAAATTTGCGGAATAGCTATATTGATTCAAATAATTTGAATCATATTAATTTAATAAAGCAAAATATTTTTTTAGATCAATATTTAGATCCCATTTAAGATTTATACAGATTTGTGCCTTCAATAAAAAACCTTGTAAAGGCTTTTTTGCTTAGTTCATGAAATATTGAAAACTTTAATGCCCCTTTAAAGGTTATTATTTCGAAATACTATGATGAAGATATTGTTCAATTTTTAGTTAATTTACAAAAAGCAAAAAACGTGTTAGAAGAAAATGGGTTTAATTATGACTTTTTGTTAAAATTGTGTACATTGCTGAAAGGCTTTTATCTGACTTGAATTTGATTAAAAACTAAGAAAACAGATCGTTTGAAAAGTAATACTATTAAGTATATGATGCTAGCTTTAAACAGCCTAATATAAAAAATCATGATAAATAAGAACCTTGGGAGATATATACAAATTATGATAATGGTTTTACTTTACTTTCCATGCAGGTTGTTTCACAAAAATTAATTTAAATACGTAAGTTCAATATTCGAGATACATAAATACTCCCTACATATTTTCAAATTTACTACTAGTTGTTATCGATTCTACTATTCCTTATGCCTCACCTGGTGTAATCGATGGGTAGACCTCTGAGCATTTAGAGCAATCCATCAGTAATACCTACATACCAATAGAGCTTAAAAATATCCTATTGAAAATGTGAATACTTTATCAAATTCTTTAGTTCCTCCTTTCCTTCAATCCTTATTTATTTCAATAACTTTACTATTGATATTTATTTATTTTTATAAAAAAATCTTGTATTATCAATAGATATTTCACAAATCACAAGTGTTGCCAATATCAAATCATTGGATTTGTATCTTTTTTCCAGAGTGCTCTGAAAATTTTAAAAATCTGTTTGATTTCCAGAGCAGAAAAATGCACCCAAAGCTGATATGGGTGTTGGGAATTAGGATCGCACTTGAGCTAGGCTCGAAACATCACTGATCATGGAGAGCCACGCTACAGTGTTCCAGCCCAAGTTTTTTGTCATAAGGTCGCCTAGGCATACAGACCCGTGTTGCGATATCTTTTAGCAATAAAAGCATCAATCAGTGCTGTTGTTTGTACTCCTTTCGGAGTATTTGTACTCTGAAATCTAATAGCGTACTCCGGTATTGCTCATTTTATAAAAGTGCACCGTTTTTAGTATTGGTCCATTTAATTTTTAAAACTCCTATATTTGTTAGCAAACCAAGTTTATTCAAAAGTTTTTATTCACCCAGGAGAGAGGACTGAGTAGTTACTCAACTCATACATGGTATCTACTAAATTCTTCAACTGTAGATATTTATTAAGGATGGTAGTAACGGTCCCCATTCACTGTAACCAGCGATCGTCTATTGTGATCTATGTATGTATTTCCCTCCTTTATGTCTCACTTAACGTAACTTTTTGTATACATGCTTTGTTTCTTCATACTTTGGAGCTTTATCTCATCTTTTGTTCAGATACAAATTCAAATGTTCGGGAACAAAATCATGTAAGATGCATAATTGAAGAAAGAAATTTATTTTTGTGCGCCTCTAGAAACCTCTCTGTGGATATGTTAAATTTAAAATCAGACTAATTGATGCAAAGAATGAGCACTCCTTTGATCTTCGATTGATTGTGGAATGATCTCATTTCGTTTTATCTATATTAATTGATTTAAGTTAATTTACAAAAATATGAAAATGAAATATTTCGTTGTATCAGATCTTTATCTACTAAATTTAAAATGAACATGAACTTGAATTTGCCAACATTTAAATTGATTTACGAATTGTTATATTACTGTTTTCCAAAGTGGGACCATATTCCAAAATACGATATTATTGAAATCTATCATAAATTGTTCGTATATAATTTGCGATTATATTAAAAATAAATTTTGATATCCGACTTTTGACCGATATAGAAGAGTCAACCGAAAAGTAAAAAATAAACTGATTAATATCGAATGGAGAAAAAATACAATTGTACAGGAATAGCTGATAGCTTAGAGCATTCACCTGAAAAGTCTTAATAAATAGTGTCGGCTTTAGATAGCCATAGTATACATATGTATATATCGCGATCGGTTATATAAAACTTATGAATATCAGTATTATCATGACCTTTATCTATTAACTATTGCATTTCCTTTGTTTTTACGCATTATTAGTTGATGTAGTGAAGGCCGGGGCAGAACGTAAATTTGGGTTTTTTCATTGTATTTTTTTTTAATTCAACTTCTTCCAGAAATTTCCGTTGTTATTGTTTGAGCATCAATGTTTTTTTTTTATATTATTAAGCCAAACCAGGGGATAGTTTAGTATGCAAAGCACATGATGGCAGGATGGCGATAGGGAAAGATTACACTATCCGACACCTAAAAATGCAAGAACCTGACCTGCCTAGATTTGATTTTATAATTACCCACCCGGATTTTCAACCGTATTTCAAATTATATATTATATATTATTTAAATCGAAGAGTACATATTATTCTTTCCTAATCGTATATGATGCTTAATTTCTGGATTACATTCACGAATACGGGAGGAAGAGCCACTAGCCTTATTTGTACACTGCAATGCCCACAACCTTAACCTTGTTGTTCAAGACGGGACCGAAAAAGTTTTATGTGTAAGAAATTTTTTTGGAATGATTAAAGAAAGATATAATCAACTTTATACGCGACACTCCGAAACGTATAGCACAGTTTAAAGAATTGCAGATGGAGAGTGAAAAGATTTGCGTAACATTCTTCCTTCTCTCGCAGCTTATTGTCCGACAAGGTATAGCAAAACGAATATTTTATACATATTATGCTTTATTTTATTTATTTATGCTATACATGTACATTTTTTTTGCAGATGGGTACTCAGAATAAAATCACTGAGAAGTGTGAAGGAAAATTAAACACAAATAATGCAGTTTTTACATGATCAGTCTATTGATACGGAAATTGACAGCGCAGTATTCGCAAAACCATCAGGATTTTATAAATATGTACATTGAAACCTTTGACTATATTTTTATTTGATCACGATGATTGAGTTGTTCGATCGAATAGAGATATTGAATACCGAATTGCAAAAGTCTGAACTGTGCGTCAATGAATCTTATTAGAAGATTGAAGCTGTAACGTATTTACTAGAAAATTCTTGTGATTCGAAATTTGAAAAAATTTGAAATACAAGTATCCAAGCTGTTGAGAAGTTAGATATTGATGAACCTCGAGTCCCACGTCAGGGCAAAGTGATAGATATAAATAAAAGCAAAACTCCTGTTTTTAAAACACCCGAAGATTTTTTCAGGATATCTTATTATGAAATATACGATCAACTTCTTGTATCGCTAAAAAGCCGGTTCGATGATTCAGTGAAGTTTTTTAAAGAACTTGAAAGCTTTGCTCTAGGGCACCCAACAGATGTAGATGCAATCATACATTTTTACAACACTGATTTTAACAAAGACCGGTTAGTAGGCGATAGAGACATGTTCTTGGAACTTGTAAAGAGACAGAATGAGCAGGTAAAAAATTTACGGGAAGCTGCAGAATTTTTGAGGAAATTTGATTGGCTAATAGGATTTATACCAGAATTTACTCGCTTCATTACAATGCTCATCACAATTCCAGGATCATCGTGCTCGAACAAACGAAGTTTTCTCTTCTACGTCGATTAAAAAGTTACTTGAGATCAACAATAATAATAATTTATTCAAGAATTTGTACAAAAGATTACATCTTTTTCTAGTAGGTACAGTACAAAATTGGAAATTCAAATATCTTGCAAGAGAAAAAAAAAAACAAAAAATTAACTTAAACTTAAGATCAAACAAAACTATGATACTAATTACAACTAAGCGAGAGATCAAAATACCATACCGAGAAAAAAAACAAAAAAAAAACAGAATTTAATCTTAATCTAAGCTACGTAGAAAAATTGTGTCATCGGCACACTTTTGTTTAGGAAGAATCCAGGAAACGCTTCAGCTCATTCTTAAAATCAAATGTCCGAGTTTGCCTCTAACAGTAGCCGGAAGGGAATTCCATACACGAGAAATAACGGGAAATGTTGCAGGATCGTATCAACTCTATCGCACTTTTGCATGTATATTCTAATTTTGCTTATACAGTTGATTTAGAAGTTTTGGTGAATCAATTTATAACAAAAAATGCAAAGCGTAGTGCAGCTTTTGCTTTGCGCAAATAGATCAGTTACTGTATTGAATATTATTGATTAATAAATATGTATACACTGTTAACCCTGTGATTGTACCCCCCCCCCCCGCCCAGCACACACATGCGGGCGCGCACATATATATTATATATATATTACTACCCACCCGGATTAAAAGTCATCCGCCGCCCCTGCTTGTCAAGAAATCTATTTCTTTGTTATTATTTTTATCAGATATTTATTCGAACTAGGCGCACTAACCACTTGGAATGCAACCGACTTTGAAGGGACAGGATTTCAGGATTTCTGACTTTAATTCTGGCCTTAGTCGCTACAAAGCGGTGCGGAATAGATTGACCTATATCATTCGCTCGGCCAAGCGAAGGTTCTTCAATTCGAAGCTAAATCCTGCTTTGCCCATTAGAAATTTATGGAGTAACCTGCGCAGGCTAAGTATACAAAGGTTCTTCTTCTTGTGAATATGATCCTAATGATCTAAACAACGCTTTCACATCTATTTAATCCCCAGTTAATATACCCGCTTAATATCCATCGGGCACTGATGTAGTAGTTCAGATTAATAATAATAGCGGTTTCTCGCTCAGATGTGTAGGATCTACATGAAATATTAAATACGAATATTAGAATAAGTCATCTGCTACTGTGATATCTCGCCATTACAAGATTTATAAAAATTATTATTCCATCCAATTTTAGTGCAACTAAATATTTAATTTTTATTTATTTTCCCGCGGACGGGAATCGAACCTACACTTGTTAGAATCGGTCAATGATGAAGAAAGAAGAGTTTTAAGAACTTTTATTTTTAAATATTTAGCATGTGTTCCATTACCTGGCAGTTTCCATCCCTTTAGAAAAAAATAAAGCTATTGTCTTGCCAGTTTCTAAGTCTCGCAAATGTTCTGCATCAGGAGATTTCCGCCCGATTATCCTACTCTGCTTCCTCAGTAAAGCTCTTGAAAAATTAATGCATTCCCAAATTACTTCCATTCTGAATCAAGAATCTTTACTATCTCGCTGGCAGTCAAGTTTCAGACCACGGCATACCTGTGAATTGGCATTACTCAAAGTGGTTTCGGACATTAGCTACACTCTTGACAGAGATCGGATAGCCATACTACTCTTTCTGGATATCAGTAATGCATTCGATTCGGTAATCATGATATTCTACTTTTAAATTAGGGCAAAATTTCAATTTCTCGTATACATACAGGTATTTCTCCCATCAATAATTTTCCGCTCTGCCGTAACCAATCGGCTAAAACTCAGTTAGTATCATCTCCCTTAACTTTTTACTGCGGTATACATCAGGGTTCTATTCTCGAACCTTTTCTCTTCTGTCTAGACATAAATGATCTACCCACGGTCTTACAACATACTTCCGGCTACATTTACGCTGATGACGTACAATTTTTATATAAATAATCCAATTGACTTAATCCATAATGGCGTCATTCAGCTTAACGATGACTTTGATACGACCTGTGACTGGGCTAATTGCAACCTAATTCTAAATCCAAGCAAGTCGAATTGTTTATTTGTGAATAGGGGGAATTATGACCTAAATGATCTACCAGTAGTTAAGATCAACGGCATCGTCATACCATACACAAGGTCGGTTAAAAATCTGTACCTTGAGTTAAATACCAAGTTTACTTGTTGTGAATATTATCTAATACAGCTGAAAATGTGTATTCTTCCCTGCGAATGTTAAGAATATATTTTCACAATGCATCACTGAAGCTTGATAAGGCTCTCGTGCTACCCCACGTTATCGTAGAACTGGATACTTGCTGTCAGCTTTCAATGACACAAGATTCGATATACATTTGGCTTACTCATATTTTATTATATTTCGTCCTATGTCGACGTCGACCTTGGATGTACTCCCGAAGCATTTGGCATGAACAGAAGACTAAAATTCTTCCGGCAGATCATTCGTAAATGGAATTGCTTACCTATTATCCTTCAGAGGGCAGGCTTAATTGGGATATTCGGCCGGCTTCTGGCTTCGACCAGCATACCTTAATAATTGCGGCTGCACCTCTTCGATTTCTCGACTATATTTTTGTGTACATTTAGATATTGTTAGTCTTAAAATTCGTTTTTTTTTTCCTTTAAATATATTTTAATTTTTGTTCTTGCACTCTAACATTATATTAAATCTTTATATTTCGTTTACCAATTTTTCTAAGTAGATATTTGTATACATTTGTCATTGTTTTGATTTCTTCCGCATTTATATTTTACACACCCATTGTTAATTTTTAGAATTTTCCCTACGTTTTATTGTTCTCTATTAAGATTTTCAACACCTGCTAGTGTTCCTTGCTGTAATGCTGTCTATGAATTCTGTATACGGAATGTGTACATATAGTTAGCAAAAGGACAAGCTGCATCTACATACTTCGCGTGGAATGACTAATTAAGTACGGACATAAACAATTTTCGGAGAATCGTATCACAGAAAGAGCAACCGACATCCTTAGGGCCAACCCAGACGAGAACTTTTTAGGGAAGGAAGGAATTTGACTGAGACATGCCATAACAATAATGCTCCTTCGCGTAGTTCCTTATATGATTACCGAAATTAATTGTGTGCGTGTTGAATTAAGTCACAGTTTTCTATATAAACAATAACTGTATCACAAATTCACAACACGTAATGATTATTAAATTATTATATTATCACCTCAAATCGCAAATAAACATCTGTACAGCCGTCCGATGAGAAATTTCGCAATTTCAAAATGGCCGGGTTGTTGTAGTATTGGTATGCTGCCCGTACTCCCGATTGGAACTTGGCATTTCGGCATTTATCCTCCCGCCGAAATAGGTACGGCGCTTCTCATCGCCAGGAGGCAGTCTTATTTCAGACAGTGAAGTAAAAAAAAAAAAAAAAAAAAAAAATCTGTAATTTAACTGAAGTACCTACGTGAGTCTGAACTACATGTGTTTTGTAATTAATAACCTTAATAACCTTGGTACTACAATACATTAAATTTAACTGATTGTGAAGCTTGTGTACCTGATACTTCATACTCATACTACTTATATGTTTATTAATTATTATATTATTTTATGTATACCTACTCTTAATCTTAATTTTCGCCAGCATTAGCTTTTACTTTAATTATCTTAACTCTCAAACTATGTACTCTAGCTCTATCCTTATAATTCTCCTATATAATTCTTATTCTTTTTTTATACACTTTTGTCCTGCTAATTTTATATACTCAATCGCTAACCCATATGTTAGTATTAAGCTATTCCTGTAACTTTTCGTTTCGCCCACCGTTGTCTGACGTGGCTGTGGCCGGGGCTTTTAATAAATTTATCTATGACTATGACTATGACTATAAAACTATTTGGAATGCGGTAATTAGAAGTACAGTACTAGCGATAACTAAAGTAGAGTTGATTTGATAATTGTTTGTGAAGTAAACAGTATAGATAAAAAAGGAAGAACATGTGAATAATATTTGAAATATTGTGTTTGAATAGCGAACAAAGGCCCTGTTCGTAACAGTATATAATAGCACTAACGGGTTACGCCTGGAGGGTGACAGGTCCCATTTATGGATTCTACACTGATCATAAAATAGATGCGCCAGCATCTTTTCTGTCGACAACTTCAATCCACGCATTACAATTTTTGAATCGTTTATTTCGACGCGTCAACTGTCGATTGGAGATATTTAAGTTCAATGAGAGAGATTGTATAACCTGGCAAACGGCCGTAATTGACAGGTAAATATTGCTTACAAATGAGTGATTTTTATATTTAGTAGCATAGGTTAGCTTAGAGTTGCGCCCATCGTACACGCACGTACGACCATCTACACATAGACCATCTAAAGTTCATTATGATGCCACCTTATTGGGTCCCTACCTGGAAAAGATACCTCAGATTTAGGCGGTGCGCCGAAGCCAGCTACAAGCGTTGATAAACCTTACCAGGTCCCGCAACTCTTTGACTGCTTTGTTCGCAGAAAAAGTAGCTGCCAAGCGTATTCTTCCTATGCCTAGCAAGGTTACAACATTCGCACAGCAGGTACTGAACACTCTCAACCTCTTCCTCATCCATACAGCTTCTGCAGAAGTCATAGTATATAGCTTACATGTGCTCTGTATGTTTGCGAAAAGAAGTAGTGTTCCGTGATAGCTGCGATAAGATTACGCAGATCATTCCGGTTCCTCCTTAGCAAAGATTCTGTCTTCCCAACAGAAATCTTGGGCTGTATTGAAATCTTGCATAAGGTCAGTTTTCCCCATCTGCGATTTGGCAGCTTTTTAGCATATAGAGAGTACAGGAAGTGTGATAAGCCAAATTTGGCGTAGTCAAATTATGGTTGTGTTAGTATCGGTTGCCTCTGTAGTGAAAGCTCACTACAGCCGTGTAGTAGAATCAATATAGACAGCGGGGCAACAAGATATATGGTTACTCCCACCGAAAATGCTCTTCGTCGCTGCCACTGCATCAAGATACCCAGGGAGTTTCTCAGCTGTCAGAAACGTAAACAATTCTTCATTAAACAAATATTTCCTCGTTTTTGTTATTAATTTCAATTTAATTTAATTTAATATAAAAATGTGTGTAAAGTACGCAAAATAAGATTCTATAACTATACTTGCCTAAAAAATGATTTCCCATTTACCAGATTCAAATTGTTTCAAATTAGGAAACTTCGTTTGACAGCTGAAAATACATTTGTCTCTTTCTTCAATATAACTCTGACCTACTTCACGATACCCTGATAAAAACCACCCTCATGCGCACGAATCTTACAGGTATCAACACATCCTGTTGTCTCTATATTGTAAGGGCAGCTTACAGGCCTGTAAATCTAAGATCCTCTTCACTGATTTTAGGGGCCGACCTATAAATTCTTCCGCTAGACATATATATATTCATACTAGAACCCTTTCTGGCCAGATTATCAGCTGCCTCGTTTCCACGTATTTCACTGTGACATCCAGCACAGAATAACTCTGTGGTTAGCACACAGTTTCCCTAGCTCACAGCGACGTCGTTGCACTACGCACGATCTAATGGTATTTGAGTCTAGAGCTTGATTGCAGGTTGGCTGTCAATACAAATCCGTATATCTTATAATTTGTAACCAGCAGCCTTGCTGCTTTGCAAATATTCAGAACCTCCACTTGGAAAACACTACAGTAGTGCGGTAGGCGGTACGATTCCTGTATTTCCTGTACAACCCCGGCTCACACTCCCACATCCATTCTCGAACCGCCCTTAAAAGGCACATATATCAGTCATTTGCCATGCGATTATCATCCCTCTCCTCTCTATTAGGAATGCTATTTGAGAATGCTTTCTCAAAGTTTAAGTCTCTGGACAATGTAATTCGAAACTCTCCGAATACAGTCCCAAGAACAGATCTTCATTGTTCTGCTGTGCCCAAGGTCTGAGTTTATCCAGTACCTTGACTCTCTAAGCCTTAGTACACTTTATGCAGCCGGAGCATAATCTCCATTTCCGCCGTTGGTGTTGTTCAGAGAACATCTGTAATACCTAGATAGGCAACTCTCTTTATTGTCGTAAGATTCTTCAGGTGTGTCGCTTTCTATAGGGCATTCCACCACACCAAGAAATTTATTTTATTTAATACCGTAAAAACATATTACTACTTACATGACCATTTTCTTTTCTTTTACTTGCTTGTATTTCAAATGACACTGACTGGTTAGTAAGCGCGTCGATGAAATAACGTCTCAACTTTTTCGACGCGTCGGTGTTAGACAGAGCTTATACGACCGACGTTTTAGTGTTGTGGCTGTAATTAGTTCATGTTCGGTAAGAGTGTGTTATAACAGACAACTGCCAAAGATTTTAAGTATGATCGTTGATCTTATGCATGCTGGGATATGTCAACTTGCCATGGAGTTGCGCAAAAAAAAACAGGAAACGGAACGAACCCAAAGAACGCCAAAAATTATGAATAGATCTAGCTTTTACTAGTAAGAACGCCAAGAACCCATTTAATTATACTAGTACTCAACACGAGACAATAATGTCTCTTGATGCCACTAATTGTCACCGCAAAAACCAATCCGTGTGTGTAGAACATCGTAAGATTAAGCCACACTTGGTAGGCGCTCACATTAATTCACTCTGGATGTGGACTTAATTCGCTTTGCCTGACTAATAATACGGAAATCGAGGGATCCCTGTATGTATCAACAGACACATGCACACACATTATTAATTTAAAATTAGTAGAAAGAAAAGATGAAAAGTAACAATATTGATGATCTTGGAATGTTTTTCTTTTTGTTTTAATAATATTTACACGAAAGGCTTTATACACATTTTCTTCTTTAAAATCATAAACATTATTTTATACAATAATTATTGTTCTTTCGTTTCAAATTTAACAATTTAATATTTTCGCTTTGCTTTTGGATTTAACTAAACAAACTAGTTTCAAACATTCGTTAAAAATTGTGCAATACTTCAGCAAAGTGAAAATATTAAAACAATTATAGCTAATTGAGTTGTAACAAGTAACAACACCCATTAGAATTATTTATTATTGGCCTGAATATTAAATATATGTATTTAGTATGTATATGGATTTCTGTAATTATCATTTAAGTTTAAACTCGTTTCCTAAAATTTGGCTGATACAAATATTATATACAGTCTAAAACAAAATTGGATTTCTTTAAATTTTCATTTCTTAAATAATTAAAACAACGCAAAATACTGCAACAGTTTTTTTTTTCCTTTTTTAACTAATATTATTTAACAAAAAGCCTTCAGCACTTTAGGACGTTTCTCCCACTTAGAAGAATACGAAAAGAATTAAACTAAGACGGTCAAAAAAATAACTAGCATGATAAAAACATGTAACTGAACGCTACACAATAGATGTAATATATGATAAAAATGACCATCGAATTAGCTTATGATTAAAAAAAAGTTTTGCTTGGAACTTAAGCTTTAGAATCGACCATGTCAATGTTGATTTTATAGTAGACATAGGGATAGTATTCTGTTTGGCCAAAACCCAAATTAATCATTTCCATGTTTTGCTAAATTGAAAATATTGTCAAATTTTAATGTTAAAATTTATGAAAGAAACAAAAACACGACTTACGTCTACTTGACCACCAGATGATGATGCTGATCCATCTAAATGTCCGTAAATTTGATTAAGAACGTCTCGAAGTCGCTTCATACTTTTCTTATTTGGATGAATTAGCATAGCTTGGAAGTTGACGGGTAATCCATACCTACAGAAAATAATTCTCAAGTTGAAAATCAGTTTGTGTGACAAATTTAAGAAAATTAAACAAAAATTTATTGCTAAAATCGACTAAAAGACATTGGCGGCAAATTTATGCGAATTATATCGATTAAAATATCAGGCAGAACCAAATTACTTCTCATCTCGGCAAGTCAAATAATGTCCACAGACACACAACATGAAGAAGACATTAAGCAAATTCACAGTGGAGCAGTATAAATTCAAATTGATAAGAGACTTATTCGTGTCTGTAGATAGACAACAGACTAAGCACTGCTAAATATTCGTTTTAAACGCAAAAATCATATTTGTTATAAAAAACTGCGTAAGTGTTGCTGCAATAAATGCCAATGTGCGCTCCTTATAAGCAATCGAAAGCCAAAATAATTCTTGTGGCTTTGCAACTTTTGTCAGAGCTTGAATCTATATACATTTGTATTTAGGTAGAATAAAGACGTTGTTTCTGAAAACTAAACATAAATAAAAATTTTATAACATAACACTCACCTCAAAACAGATTCAACAAAAACTCTGAGTGCCTTAACATGAATCCATGCACAAAAGCATTCACTGAAATTAACTTTAAGCCATCTTACTAGTGGACCCTGGAAATTTAAAAGTAATTATAATTAATTTTTTTATTAACTATTATCTTATTATTTGTCTTAAATACTTACAAATTGTTTCTTTTTATCAGTAACCAATTTGGTGATTTCATTTTTTCCAGCTGCCAATTCTTCTTCATTATAGACAAAATCTCTTACCAAGAATCTCTTTTCTCGGGCATGCAACTTGAATTCATCAACAACCTTTTTGAATAGAGTAACATTGAAAAGTGCGTGTTCGTTATCTTGGAAAATGAGAGAAGATGATCGTGGTACAACCATATCCGTGAGTTTTTCATATCCATGAATCCAGTCGTTAGCAGAATTTCTAAAAAAAAGAAAGAAAAAATTTACCGAAATGGCATAAATTTTAATAAATTATATGATAAACATTTACTTTGGAACGACTACCAGCAGAGTTGTTAAATATTCTGAATCAAGAATGAAATGATCTTTTTTAACTAAATCCACAAGGCTTCTGGTTTGTAAACTGCCACTATAAAAATTTTGATTAAAATACATTATATAATCAATTGCGTTAGTTTAGTTTAGTTTAATTTTTGTTTACTTACGTTTGCTTCTTTTCTAAATTTTGCAGAGTTCCCTTCAAATTATTGTAAGCATTTGACTTTGTTTTCAAATCGAGCTCAATTTGCGTCACTTGCTTAGAAATGATGTCGGCAATATTTCTCAATGACTGCTTTATTGGATATTTTGCCATATCCCATTGAAAACGAGTGATGTAGGTTGGTAGATCGGCTAAAATGATATTGTGATCACTTTGTAGTCTCAACTAAAGTTCTAATTAATTTCATTATTTTATAATATTCTATTTTCAACCAACAAACAAAAGCTAGTGTAGCTGAGGTTAATACATATAAACACACACACAAAAAAAAACAAGAAAAGCTACAAGACATATTTTATGCGAATGAAAGCAGTTTCCACTAGTTTCTAGATTTCTATTAATTGATTTTTTATTTATTATTTTATAAGTTATGCGTTATTTCAGCTTTAGTAAACAAATTATGCTGCAAAAGGTCACATATTCATGGGAGCCAGTATTTTGTCACTTGCACCCACAAACATAAACGAAAACAAAAACGAAAAAAATAAAATTTCAATTCATTGGATATCTTAGTTTTGTTAGTCTAACTAAGCGATACAGGAGAGATTTTGCATATCGAGCACATTCAGGGAGGTTAGATGAAGGTGGTGCAGGAAAATATTAACAGTAGCACAACGCAGCATAACCATTTTGAATGTCTGCTTTACAACTTTCATTAATCTTATATGTTTGCAGATGAGTACAAATACATCTGATACACATACAATGATGCTTATCCATTCCATGGTAAAGTAATAAAAATTTGCCGACTGTCCAACGACAAATTCTAAAGTAGATCGGTCCAGAACAAGAGCAACTTGCATACAAAAATAATATGAAAGTGGAATTGACCAACACTATGCTCTCATCGCAATTATAACATTACAAGGTAGGCCCTTGCATGAAAACCGCTAAGAAATTCGTCATACAGACAAATCCAGCGATTGAATAAATCCAGAATATTGAATAAACGAAAAATTGTCTAATGGGAAAAAATTAATTAAATAAAAATGAATTCTCGCACATTTTTTAATCTTCAATCAGATCGATCACATAAATGCAAATAACATTTTTAAAGCAGATGCTTGTTGCAAACAAATATTTTTCCCAGGAGAAGTTAAGCACATCTCCATGACTGAGCAGTCTCAGCTAATAAAAATCAAATTTTGAACAGTAAAAAATAGGTTAACCTTCTCACACATGTATAATATGCTTCGAACATGGCAAGGAAGAATTTAAGTTATACGAAAATATACAAGCCAATTGGGTAGATTATTAAAAATGCTACTAAATTTCTACTTATTATATTTATAATCTACTTGATATTTGTGAACTAAAATTAAGTAAAAAATAGCATTCTAATATTTTACAAAATCTAACAATGCAAAAACTGTGATCGAATTCAAAAATAAATCTCTAAGGCGGATTTCTTAATACATACATACATACCTACAGCTCATTACTAGTAAATGATTGTCATAAAAGGTACATTTTTGACTTTTAAAAATTTCTTTAATCATAAATTCAAAAGTTTTATTTTAAGAATAAATAAAATCCTTTCCAAATTGAATAAAATTTTCAAATTAATCAAAAGCTTCTACCCTTATAATAATTTCTGTACCCTTGTTCTTGGTACCTGTGTATCAACAAAATAAATCTCTGAACAGATTTCAACAGTGTGGTGTCGAAACCTAATCAAGACTGATGATGAGATCAACTGTGGATTCGAAAGGTGGGTTCAGATTAAAATGTGTTTAATCTTGAATCTGATGCTTGCTAGCGGTAAGAATAGCTACTACGTGTTACTTCTGGTTAAACTTTGACTTTACTGTACAGATGTATTGCCATAAATATAAAAATTTATCACAGAAAAAGGGAACTACTTAAACAGAATGACAAACAGAAAAAATTACAAGAAGTTACGGAAATAAAAGTAATTGTGAAAGAAGTTAAATTAATTGTGTCACACGGAATAGAACCGTGTCAAATTTCATAATTAATTGAGTACTTTACTAGAAGCAAAACATTCAGCGTGAGCGAGTTGCTTATGAGGTAAGCTTCTGTTGTACTCAATTAATTGTACAGGTTGACCTGCATTATTCTGACTATGTCCGGTGCTGATGCTCAATATGTTTGGGGACTGAACAACCCTTCTGGAAAAACTACCGAGGTACCACAGTATAGAGCTCTAAAAAAATCGATTTATGATCAGTTAGCATATAAAATTCTATGCGAAACTTCAATTTGCGACCTCTTCAAGTGCTCAGTTAAAAAACTCACGCCACTACTAGAGGTATTTTTCTGTCTGCTTGTCATCCTCTATCTATACACTTTGCTGTTCGCCTTCCATGCTCGGTTCCTCAATTTTCTTTCATTCACCGTAAAAACTGACTGGTTGGTTGGTTAAAGAGAGAGACGAGAAGTTATTAAGTGCTGCGGCCAGTGCAAGGGCCTATAATTCTCACCCTCTTATCTCCTTAATGCCGGTCAGTCAACACGTGAGAAAGCTTAAAAGCCCGCGGAGCGGACTGTCTACGAACACACCAGGGTCTATAGTTGTGCTTTACCAAAGGTTGCCTTTCCACGTTTGTCTATCACCGGTCATTCACATAAACGAGCTTCATCATCCTCCAGTCACAGTTTGCAGGTGGGATCATAGCCCATACAAATAATGAAAAAGTTCTTCCTCAGTTGACAGTGGCTGGTAATCAGACCAGTTAGGAACCTAACATCCGTCCTACTATACCGCAGAAGCTTCTTTTCTCTTTTCATAGACGAAATCGCCATAAAACGCTTGCTCTGGGTTCTGTTCTACGATGCTACTCCAGTAAATGCTTTGGTCCTCTGCTGCACGTTTGTGAATAGTCCCATTTACTACACACAGAAGCAGCTCACATATCAGCTCTGAGCCGACCAGAGGAGTAGTTAATAGAGCAGGTTCATCAACTTCTTCGTTCCAGCGTATCCATGATGTCCCGGAATCCAGATCAAGTTTAGAAGAAAAAACTCAGGAGTTAGAATGTACGACAAAAGAAATTGATTCAAGCGATAATATAAATTTAGTGAAAAATTAATGTCACTAAAAGATAGATTTGAATTTAAATTGTTTTTTTTCTATAATAATGTTATAAAGCAAGTTCCACGCAAACGATTTGTACTTATTTTCATTTCCTTCACATTAGTGAATTATTACTAATTATTATTATTAATTATTATATTAATTAATTGTTATAATAGCCTCAGATACATCTCACACTATGTTACATATTGCACTTTTAGAAATTCGATCCATATAAGGACTGTCAAAAAAAAAATTTACCCTTTTATTTTTGTAAATAATTCAAAAGTTTAATTTCTTTTTTTTTATGAAGTTAATTTATTTTTATTTATTAACATCTTACTTACAATAGTATACTAACTTATTAGATTATTTTTATTTAGAATAAGTTACATAAGATTTGTACAGTTGTATTTGTAACCTCCTTGTAAGCACTACGTCATTTATTTAGGAAGGCAACATCGCTTTTACATCTTTCCCTAGTTTTCATCAAAGCTTACTTCATGAGAGACTAGTATCTCTCGATTGAATGGTCCGGCAATTTGGTGGATTTGCTTATCTAGGCACGATATTGACTTTGTGTGTTTTATATCACTCCATTGTTATAGAAGCGTAGTGACACGTAGCCAGATCAGGCCAAAATAATACAGAGTTATTGAATTGTAAGTGTAGTTGCAAACATTTGTCTATGAATTTTTTTTTAATTGATCCTGCTTTATCATATATTGGGGAATTTGCTTACTTTCTTTATTGAAAATTCTGTGCTCACTTCACCCATTTTCATCGCCGTGTAGAACTCATGACCAAAGAATTACTTAAAACCAGCTTTGCAATAAGTCTCGTCATCCATTATCACACAGTAGAATTTGGTCAGGTAGATAAAGTTCATACAGTCTTCGAGCTCTTGATTTTACCACAAGTTCCTTACCCCTGAACGATCTGCAACTTTTTGAATTTTGTACGTCTGTAAGCTGCTCCTTTTTTTTAATATATGATATAGTTGACTTTGATGTATCGGCAATTTCAGCCATATAGCCATATCTCTAAGTGAAGTGTTGACCTTCTACGAATATTGACGCAATACTTTGGAAACCAGTTTCTTATCAGCAGGACTTGACCTTCTGCTTGAACCAGGTTTTCTTTCTATTCATTGACCCTTTTTATTTACCTATGGTCCTTTTAACGATGCGTGTTGCAAGAACACTGTATTTTATTGCAGGATTTTCTAAGAATTTATACAGAATTAATTTTCTGGTTTTTGCTTCGTTTTTTTCCCTCACAAAACACAAGTCTACGTCTTTATGATTCTAAGGGTTAATAGTTCTTGGACAGTCCTTATATCATAGATGCAAGAGAATCTTAATGTAACCGCTAGGTGATAGGCTGATGATATAGAAATTTTAAACCTTGTGTCTCTCTTCAGTATAAGTAGCGCCATTAAGTTCAGCAAATGTTCAAAATCAACCCTAATCATTCTCACATAGTTTTGAATATAACTGCTATCATCCAAAGTTAACTCATTTATAAGTATATTATGTATTTCATGTGTTTCACTTTTTTTTAAATTCGCGGAGAATAACTTAGTATATCGACAAGTAACCTTCTATGTGTACAGAAGCCAAAACTTTTCTGAATATATACAAGTCGAAAAAAGTGGCAATACAAATGTAGCACAAGTATCGATATTAGTTGCCGATACAAATCCCGATCTTAGTATCTAAGTGTACCTTTACGATCGCATATAAGAACCGTTTTACTTTGGCCTGATTTTGCATCGGCTCATTATGCAAAAGGTCTCAGAAATGGTACAAATCTGAAAATCATATTATGTAAATAATATAATAATAATAAACATATAGAAAAGCCCAGACTCTGTCTGTAACGCGGACGAATCCCAGCATGATCTTTTTTTTCTTTTGTAATGAAAAATAATATATTTAAGAAATAGAAAAATAAAAAATTAAAAAACAATAAAAAAATTTGCTAATAATAAATAAATTTTGCATTATTTTAGAAAATAAAAGAATTACTGTTTCTGATCAATTTTGAGGCTTTGATCATTAATTTTATAAGTGTCCAGCTAATTTAACAGCTCACAATTTTCAGTATATGTCCAAATAAATCGATATCGTATACTCTTTCTTCTTAACAGAAACTAAATATCTCTTTTCCTAAGGTAAAAACAGCTAAAGAGATATTGTGTTATGTTCCCCAATGCCACGTAGTAGTTCGATGAATCCGATATGTAGGTAGAGCAGCTGAATACACAATCACTCTATCAGTAGAGCGCTGTACAGCTATTACTCAATGAATAGGGTTTACTTAAGTGGAGCAACTCTGTAGAACTACTAGTCCTGAAGGCGTTTTAGAGTGGCTGAAAAAGCTCTGACTCATATTTATATAAAATCTTGCCCTAATCGATTATCAATAATCCCAGGCGACCTACAGTTTTAATTAGTCTTCTTGCGATAATGCGGATCTCTGGGCGACTGTTTTTCTCTGCAACTTAAAATATGCAATATGTAACTATCTGAAAAAAAAACAAATCCACTTCTAGTAAGTGTTTCAATCCACGGATGTGTGAGTAATCAGAGGATTTAGCCCCTGAAATCTCCTCATGCAGGAGCTCGGCTGATGAGAGCGGCGTGAGTTCTATGGAGATCGCTCATGCGATCAGTCAACTGAACTCGGATGGGCTAGCTACTGTTGCGACCTCAGCGTCGAAATGCGCTGACGGTACTGACCGAAGTGTGATTTCCCGAGGCAGGAGACTCTGTGGAGCAGCGAGAAAGGGAAGGAGAAAAGCTGAAAATGAGCATTGCGAGGAAGAACAAATCAGGTGCGGCAAAAAGGACTGGCTCGGAGGAGGACTGGCGGATTTACCAAGAGACTCAGAGTAACTACAAAAGACTAATTAGGAAATCAAAAAGACAGGCCTTTGTAGATTTCTGCGAGGAATGTTCTGAAGAGACCAGATGGCTCCTTTACGGCATCAAAGCCTGTAGGCTTCTTTTCTCGACACAAATAGTCAATTTCAACCTTCTCGGACTTTAAAACCCCGAGTCCACACGTAATTCTGCCGGGCCTTCTTAAGGCAGAGAGCGTGCTGGCTCCTTACATAAATTCCATTTTCAGGGCATGTATCGCTTTTGGATATGTCCCTGAGGTATGGAGGAAGATGAGGATTGCCTTCGTTCCGAAGTCTGATAAGGCTTCCTATATGGACCCGAAGAGTTTTCATACCAAAAAATGCATGATTAACAGAAAATACCACTGACCTCACTTGCTTGTATACAAAAAAGTGTCGCCAGCACATTTTTGTAAATTTTGTGATCGCACTGCTTTAGTCAGGCAGGTCATATTACAATTAAATAAAATAATTTCTGAATTGATTGTCCCTGTTCAAATTATCAGCAGTATTATGTATGTTATATGTAACCCAAGTTTTATTGTAATTTAACCGAAAATATTTAATATGGAGCAGGCAAATACCTTTTATTATTTCATTAGAAAGACGATAAACGAAACGTTTTAAACAGACTAAATACACACGGTTAAAAATGGCTTGGTACCGAATAAATATACATTATTGACGTAATACAGGTAATTAAATCAAATCAACTACATACTATTTTTAATAATAATAATTGAATGCACGACATCCCCATAGCATTGATATTATCATCCTAATCATCCTAATCCCAAATGTTGCAGGCACCCATCCCTTTTACTGTAGAATTTACTACAAAACTTTTTTGCGCCTCTATTGATTTAAAAAATTTATAAATAAATTACAAAATGCACTGAACTGCGATATGAATTAATTAAACAAAATTGTTTCACTCAATATGAAAAAGATTTCATACAAACAATATTTTCGGTTAATGTGAATTGAATTTTTATTAGGTTCCGTATTTTTATTTATCTCTCTTAGTTAATACATGTTGCCTTACTTATAATATTTTTTAGCTCTTCGTTTGCATATCATAAGTAACTCATACTTTTTTTTATTTCATCTATGTAAAATTTCTCGCCAATTCCTTTGTATTTGTGTATTGGAATGTGGAACCGGCTACATAATATGGGTCACTTGTAAATTTACATTAAAAGACACGATTTTATAAAACGAATTTAATTTTCAAAATATAAAAACTAGAAGAAAAAACATGTGCAGCAACAACTCACAACAAAATTAAATGATGTGTTGTATTGAATACATTAAATGCAACATATTGATATACAAAATACAAAAAAAAAATACAGTGAAGCAGATTTCTCTCACGTTATCGACAGTACACGAACGGTGTGAAGTACACAACAAGGAAATATTTTTTTTGTACAGTACAGCATGTAGAAAACTTGAATAAAATTATACCATTTATAATTAACATAATACAGATAACAATTCAAGGTTCAAATAAAAAATGTATTTATAAAAACTCAAAAGATAATTATAAGTGAAAATCATCAACGTACATTTTTTTTTCTTTTTTTGCCATTAAAAAATAATAAAACAATCTTAACCAGGATCTAACCTGGACTAAGTGGCATAGGTGGAGGCTCGCCTACTCCGTCCCCATTTAATTCAACGTCAGGACTTGACCTGCCTTGACTACTGCCACAACAACTACTCACTGGAGATGACCTATGTGTTGAATTTACTCCACCCGCCATATTAATTTGACTTGATGATCGACTTCTATTATATTTGCAAGAATTTATAAAAAAACAAGTTATGCAATTTAAAAAAAAAAAACGAGAGAGATAGAAAAAAACTACATTAGCACTAGTGACACATTTAATTGAGGAATACGCTGTACTACATTTTGGGTTCTGTTCTTGAAATGCATTATTTAAAACAATAATCTGTTTAAACTGTTATACGCTGGTTTCTTAGAGAGAAAAACTTGCGAATGAATTGAGAAAAGACATTATTTTCTATCCCTTTTAGGATCGATTTCATAGTTCTCGCTTAAGCTCAAGATCCGACTTAAATTAATTTCAACTCTTTTACACAATTTTACACAATATTAACTTAGCACCCAAGAATATTTTCGGATTAAGCTGAGCATAATTTCAAATTAATTTTAATTAATTGCTATGATCAAGAGAATTTTGATTTAAATTGTTTTTACTCATTATTTAATTTTTAACAATCAACTACTATGACAAAATAAAATATAAACAAAATTTATGCGGTAAAATTTTTCCCAGTGCTGCCATTTATATATATATATATATATATATGTATATGTAGGATTGAGGACTTCGGGTACAAAATAATAAACGCTTTGTAGTTCGTTTATTAAGAATTATATGTATTATGAAGTTAATCCAATTTTGTTAAAAACTAATTTAAAACAAAAGGGGTTTAATTGTTAAAAGGAACGAAAATGCTTGAACAATAAATCAGATCAGAACGGACTCACGGCGAAGACTCGATTGTCTGCTGATAAGCCATTCATTGCTTGGCTGAAGATAGGTTCCGTTAACCCTGCAGTTGGCATGTCGTTTTTATTTTCATTGTTTACCTTTTTTTTCTCTAAAAATTATTTTGAGGTTCCTACATATATGTACATCTACTATTACGATAAGCTCAGGTGAAAGCACAGCAAGACCAAAATAGAGTAGAGAGTCATGAGGAGAGTGTCGGAGTACCGATTTTGAACTTTCGCGGAAAAAGCACAGATGATGACTTCTCAAAATTTTAGTGTAGAACTGAAAACATTTTGAAGGGTGAATGAATGAACCTAAGCTTATACGCAACTGTGAAACTAAATTTAGCTTAAACCACGAATTGAGTTTGCCTTATCCTGAGCTTAAGCTTGAACTGCAAAACAGACCCTTGGAAAATTCCAATTTTATTATGGTTAATAATTATTATTTAAGTACTTTACGTGTAAAATAACGTAGTAGTTGTACATACATATTCTATAGGTAAAATATATTTATGTATATAACAAATGCAATGAAAGCAAATAATTTAATATCCTGAACTTTACCTAGTAAAAATTTTGCTAATCATTGAAATTATGGCACAAGTGTATAACTCTGCACACAAACTAGAAAGAATTTAGTATTTCTGAATGGAAATTCTGGTGTATTTTTCGAAACATGCCTCAATTTTACCAATGCCATCATGAAAGAAAAAAGAAATTTTATAGCACATATCAATTAACAAGTATTAATTACACTTAAGGTAAAAATACACATGGTGAGACACCCTTGGTCCTCTAGTCTCCGGTTTACAGAAACTAAAATCTCCAAAGTGCTAACACGGCAAGAGGCTATCAAAAAATTAGTTCTCTGGAGACCATAAGAAAAAAGTCTTTAGAGCCAATCTCGGAAGTGTATACACGAAATTTTTGTATGGTCTCGACAGATCTCAAGAGATTGTTAGAAAGAATTATCTCAAAAGCTCTCAAGAGATCTGTGTTAATTGTCAAGAGATTGTTAGAAAGAATTATCTCAAAAGCTATTAATATTTTTATATAGTGCGAGCGAAAAGTGAAAAAGCTTAGGTGTAAACATTTTTAAGGATAAATTTGTGTTTTTTTTTTAATAACCAAAACAAAATTCTCTTTCTTAAACCCGTTACTATCCCAACTTGAGGTTTGAATAATTTACTAACAACATTATTAGTATTTTTATTAAAAAAAAAAAATTAAAGGGATGCAATTTGAGATATTCAAGGATAAAGGATTATTTTTATTATCCTTAATTTGTTTTTCTAATAAAAGGAATTCTTTATATAATTTTCCCTGACTAATCTAAAGACCATGCTTCTATGATAATTAGATCCAATGCTATGATTTCTTTAACATAACTCAACATACCAAAAATTGGAAAATTTTACGAATTTCAAAGTCAGTTGAAGTTTAATTTATTTCAGGCAGCATGCATCGCAAGACAAAAAACTTAACTGTCAGCAAAAGAAGAACGTTACGAAAGTGCAAATTTTGTTCGGATTTTCTATGAAATGACCCTATAATAAATTAAATAAAAATTAACAAAAAACTTTGTCAAACTCATTCCACTTATTTAGTTAACTGATAGATCAAAGCACACAAATAGTTTTATATTGTTGCTATTTTGAAATAATTCAAAGATTGTACTGAATTCTACTTCTAAAGTCTCCTCCATCTAAATAACAGTTGGATCAAAACGGAGACATGTTTGGTTTGAAATACACTACGAGGAGACCGAAGATTAGCCGATCTCATTCTCAATGGGGATTTTTCATTGCATGACATGAAGCTTTCATTGCTTCAGCGATCAACCATAAGTGGCTTGTTATGGCATGTGATCAATATTATGCTAATTGGATATTAAACATAACACTTGTCAATTAACTTGAGAAATGCATATCTCAATTATGGCAAACTGATAGATTCATTCGATCATAATAACATAAGGGAAGTATTAGAGAAAGTGCCAATATTGCATAAAGAGAGAATTTTTCAGGCATACCTTTAACGTATGCAACAAGAAACTCTTTCTCTCTTAATTTGAACGAAAAATATAAAAACAATAAAAAAGCGAGAGCTACTCTAAGCCCAATTCATACGATACCCTAGAATCTAGATGAATGCCCGTATAGAATTTCGTATGATCACCCCTGTGCAAGTTTGATTGTAAAATTCGTTTTTCGCATCTAATTCTAGAACAGTACGTCTGACAGTAAAAATGATTATAAGCAATTTAATGGAATTTTATATTCCGAAGAACTTTTCAGAACAATAAAAACATCGAGAACTGGCCACTTTCACATAAAAAACACCAATTTTTCGATGGCAACACAAAGAAGAGGCTGCCCGATTTCCTCCATTTTTGAAATTATACTTACTATTTTTATGAAAAGGCCTTTTACAAAATTTCAACTCTCTACTTCGACGCATTGTCACGCAGTGTCTAAATATATGGTGAAAACCGAAATTTTTCTATGGCAAACCTACGAAGGAGTTACACGATTTTTTCCATTTTTGAACTTAAATTAAAAATTTTGTTGTTTTAATGTGCAAAATTTCAGCTTTCTAAGTACACGCGTTGGGTGGGTGTTCAATCCATTTGGTTCTATCTGCATTATTTCTATGCATTAGAAAACGGAATAACAAACTTAATACATATATACATAGTGAAGCCAATCACTCTTCTTCATTCATCATTCATCTTGTTACTCTAGCTAGCCCCCTCTCCCTCACGAGCTCACTAAATTGGTTGAAATGCATTAACGAATCTAACGCCGAGCAAATTACATTAAACATCTGAGCTGTGCGGTAGGCGCAATTTTCATGTCTCTTTCAGCCTACATAATTTGACTTTTTCAACTATGGAAAATATCAAATTTAATCAAAGAATAACAACTTAAATCTAAACTCAATATTTAATTTAACTGGCGCATCCATTTCATTGTATAACTACCTCGACTTTGTACCCATCCACATTTTTAAATGCACTTTCCTCTCTAGTAAAAGTTAAGTCAATTATTTTTACAAATTCTATAATTTTTTCCTACATTATCCGCTTTTTCGCAATCCAAACAATAATAATGCATCATAAATTTAATTTCATATGATTTTGTTATGTTTTTTTTTCAATGTAAATTTAGTTCTAGAATATTGACAAAAATGGAGCGGGCGTTAAAATTAGAATTAGAGATGAGTGTCATGGTAATGCTATTAACATTAACCTGTTCCTTCAATTTGTCAACAGGCTTTAATATATCAAAAAGGTCCTATAAATTTTTTAATTGTTTTTTTAATGAAATAAGTTGAGAAAAAAAAACTTTCTTACTCTGTGCGCCGCTTTTAGAACAGTTTTTCCCGGCTATATTATATTTTTTTTTTTACAAACTACACAATTCTTTAGTAAAAGTATCATTATTAAAGAAGTTGAAAATTCCATAAACAAAAGTTTAGTGTTGTGCTCTCTTTTTGATATCGATACACAGTTTTAACAATACTTTTATAAACAAATTAAACTGAATTTGTTAATTAATAACTAATGTATTGAATTAACACATCACACACACACACATATCTCGAAAGAAACCTAACAATAATAAAGTCGCATTTCAAGAACAAATGCCAATGGTCAATAATAATCATCGATAGATTAATCATTTATACCTGCTTTTATTAGAACCTTTATGTCTTTGAAACCACCAATCAAAAGTGTCACTGCATTCATCACTAGGGCTTTGACTACGGCAAGCACATGTTGTATTGAAATCATGTTCAGAACCAATAGAATTCGAAAGGCTCCTTTGCAATGGAGAACATGTTGCCTGACCATTAGCTAAACTCTTCGATTGGCCTGTCAATTCCGTTTGAATATTATCTTCAGGATGCCCGTGAACTTCTTGTAAATATTTAAATTACAAGGTATTAATTTCTTAATAAATTCCACACAAAAAAATACAAAAAACGTGTGAATTGTTTTTAAGTCTTTTTTTTTCTCTACACTATGTTAATGTAAGATTTTCTTTTTGAAATAAAAAAAAATATTTACTAAAAAGATTTTCTTTTTGAAATAAAAAAAAAATATATTTACTAAAACTGAATAATAAACGTATTAAGTAAAATAAAGAAAATTTAATAAATCATAAATATTCAAAATTAATGGTATGAGTTAAGCATTTTAAAAAAAGCTTAAACAGATGTCAAAGGAACTAATTAGTATATCATAATAAATATTTTACCAATACATGCAGGGCAAAAACTAAGAATGGATTGAATAATGACTAACATGAATCTTGACTAACCTAAATATATCAAGAGAGTTGCACAACAAATATATATTGATGTAATACTCAATTTGTTTGAAACACAAAATAAAAATGTTTCGATTAAAACAAAACATTTAGCTTAAAATCTAATAAACTTTCAGAATATATTTTCTTTTTTTTCACTTCCTACTAGAAAAACCTCTAGAGATATACACGCAATCTACATTTTCAGTAGTTATTAGCCAATTTGTAACCTAAATCTAAACTTGATGTTATAAGAAAAATGAAATGATAAAGTGTATCGAAAATATGATAAAACTAAAAAAACTAAAAACATAGAACGTCACACGTAAAGCAGCAATTTAAATAACAATGTTGCAAATAATTAAGAACACTAAATAACTAAATACTAGTCGAAAATGGAAAATTTTCAGTAAAAAAACTTCTAGTAGATTTAAAAACTAATCAATTTTGAAAAGTTCATGCAATTACGCATTGTTAAAAACAGTAAACGCTTTAATTTTACTGAAATTTCGAAAAGAATCGGAATATTATTTTACAGAGATCTTGACATTCCTTTTCATAAATCCATAAAAGTTATGTATTTATTAAAAGGCTATTCAATGAAAATATACGCATGAAGAGAAAAAACATATGAATAAGAAGCTATTAATCCGTTCATCGGATTCAGTGTGATTGCTGGTGATTTTTTAAAGAAAAGAAGATTAAAAATGTTTCACATAGTAACGAAACTAAAGATTTTAGATTAAAAAAAAAATATAGGAAAGAAAAAAAATAAATAAAATAAAATTAAGAAATAAAAACATGTTCATATGTGTTAAGTATGTTACTGTTTTGAAAATCTCATTGAAATTGTTTATGTAGGTATATATTTAAAAACGCCTCTGGAAATATAAAATATAGTTAATAAAAAGCAAAAGTTTAGCTTTATATTAGTTTTTAAATCTGCTTAAAGGAGGTATGCACAATCTTTGCAATGAAATAGATTTGAAATTTATAATGTAATTTAATATAGAATTTAAAAAAAAAGTATGACAATGGAAATACATACATTCTAGCTACATATTTAATAGGGTAGAAGTACTTAAGAGGGCTTAATTTAACATACACATATTGGAAAAGCCTTATGAAATACCTTTAACAAAACGTTTGAGACAAAATGCTATCTATATTGTACAGTCATGTCGCTAGTGTCCCTTTTTAAAGACTTTATTTCAACTGGGTCTGTGAGGACGAACACATTTTAATATCAATTATCAATATTTATAAGTTTCAATCACTCAGAACAAGCATGACCGGCTAGTTAAATCAGTAGAACGTGACACTCTTAATCTCAGGGTTCGGCGGTTTCGACGATACCCACTTTGGAAATGCATTTTTTTATTTTTATTTTTTTATGAAAATCAATAATTATTACTTTTTATATTTACTGCAAATTATAGTTTTGTGGAATCAATTCTCACACTGGACGCAATTTTTTTATAATCAAATAATAAATGAGATTGGGCGTTTTGACCCCCCCCCCCCGTATATGCTTTAGTTATACATCACTGAATAGGTTTTTCATCTAGAACAGTAGTTAGCTCCAATTCACTGCCCGTTTGGAGTAATACTGTCTTGAACACGATTAATTTTTTGTGTAACTATTTTTTTATTTTGTGTACTATTTCGTATTATATTTTCTATACACATAATGTATCACTCTGTCCTCTTCTGCCTCGCTCAACACAACCGAGGTCTCCTCTCCTCCCCGTCACTGTCTCTTGAGATATGGCACAGTGCAAATGCGGTTAAGGTAGTAACACAAATAATACAAGATATCTCTGTAAAACGAATGGAAGCAATGACGTTTCCACGAGTTTCAAAGAGTGTTAGAGTACAGATTCCCAAAATCTGGGAATCTCGTAAATCATATGTACATATATCTAAGTAATCATTTACCTGCACATAATTCAATTGTAATTGAATTTGTTCACAAAATAACTGCCACAAAAGTTCTTTCACCTTAAAATTTGTGAAATGCATTACATCAGCGGTTCATCCATCTTTTATTAAATTCTACCTATACTCTAGAGATAGAACGAATAAATAATCAAACAAAAAAGTCGCAATATCTATGCGCAGCCAGTTCAACTTTATATTTTCATTCTTTGCTTAAATAAATAAGAGATCAAATTTCACGGTGGACAACTGTACAACCGAAAGAATGAAGTTCAAGATCGACAATTAGAAAAAACAAAAATAAAAATAATTCGCGGCCAGTTAGTTGTCCTCGAGGTGAAATTGCAAATTGCAAAAAGAAAACGTAGCGCAATTTTCAATTGAACTGCAGGGTCGGACTGAACTGGGCACCTAAACAAGACAAACGCAATAAGTTGATTTCAGAATTTGATTGGTGCTGCCTCGCATTCTTTTTGGGACTAAAAACATGATTTTTGTAACAAAAACAGCAAAAGAAACAGTTACTAGCTAAAGTTCGGTCGGTTCGGTCTAAAAACTAAATAAAAGTGTTCTGTAAGTTCCATAAAATTGTTAAGACAGAAATAATTTATAAAGGAAAAAGTGCAAATAAACTGACATCAAAATAGTTATAAAAGTGTTGTTTAACTCCGTAAATCCGTAACAAGAGATGAAGTGATTAGAAGAATGCTGCTATTCGCAGTTGGTCTCAGAGATTGCTTGGAAGATTTAGAGGCTACTCAAGCCAATAAGTCTCGCTTAGTGACAATATGCCGCTGGGTAGTGGAGGTAGTCAATGGCTACTTTAAGCGCGATTTCAAACTTCTGGAGGCAGATAAATTTTGATAGAGCACTTCCGAACATGTTTTGTGATTTGAACAGACGAGCAATTAATCTCGAAAATAGCAAATCAAGTTCTAGACTTCCCGCATTTGACAGGAGAATGTCAACCTACTAAAGCTAGCAAGATCCTACTGCAGTGAGCATTTGTAAAACGGTTTGTACATAATTGAAGTTTGGAGAGAAAGTGCACTCGATATTTTCCTTAGTTATAATATACAAAAAAAAACCTATGGCTTTTACGTGATCGCATTCAATCTCGCTAAGTAAGTGCAAGGACATATTATTGTTATGTGTTTATCAATTCTGACCAGACTGAATATAATGCTATTGCTCAAAACTTTGTACATCTTTGACCGAACGACGAGTTACGTCATTGAAAGTTATACTCACATAATATCCATAGTAAGGCATTTAGGATACGTTAGGTATCAATCTTGTCTCGGCAATGTTTTCGAATGATGTTATTGTTGAGTTTATTCTTGTTATTTATTCTAATTATCAATAGATGTGATAAATGATATTTCCCAGTAAATAATTTTTTTTTTATGTAATCAGTAATAATATTGACACATGGATCATGATCAAAACAGTGTCACTCTAAACTGACAGCGAATTGAGATGATCTGTAATTGTAACTATTGTTCTAGGTGAAAAATCCTATTCACTGATGTATAAACTGTGACTATTGGTGGTGGTATTAGCTACCATACATTTCTACCCATTATCCTTTATGAAAAAACTAATATTCCCAACCAGTATTTCCATTTGTCGCTGAGGACACGTATGATAGTAAAATGTAAAAAGACAGAGATTCCTTCTAATTTATTAAGCATAGTAAAACAAACAATGTTAACTCTTGTTTTAAAAACACGTTACTTGCAGATGTTCGCAGGTTGATTGGTAAGTTCACATGGAGAGCTCAACCGATCTTGCAAGAGCTCCAATTGCAATTTAAGAATCTTTTATATACCAAAGCTCATATGACCAAGTTGGCAGTTTTTTTTTTTTTGTGAGAAATCAAAATGACGGGCTGCGATCAAATGAGTTGTAGTGGATAATACTGTTTATCTTTAAAGTAAAGATCTTCTTAAGATTGTTGAGAAGAGATTAGTGCCTAGAGTTCGATACCTTCATAGTGTCGTGCATTTGCAGAGGAAGTGGATAAGGATGGAGGATATCGTTTTCACTGTCACACAGCTAATGTAGTATGTCTTAAGAAGATTCCTATGAACCAATAATAGCTAGTCCTTAAAAGCTCTGCTTAAGAGCTGAAGACTTTCAGTTCTTCTCATGGGAGATCAGAAGGAAGGTCGAGGATCATCCCAGTTCAAGAAGTGGATAATATGCTTTATATTTAATCTGGACATATCGTTGAAATTGTTGAGAAAAGTTACCTACAGCCTATATTACCTGTAGGTATATACCTATGCCTATCCTTAAATAGTAAAGAGCATTTATGGAGGAAGTGGGTGAGGGTTTTCTTTTCACTAACTTCCATACGCCCTGCTTTAGAGCACTGCAGTTTTCCTGGCAAGGTCATAAAGTTCTGAATATACCCCCGCTAAGATATTCCATATGGAATAACTGTAGCTAGGAAATATAAAAAGGTGTCTCTATTAAATACATTCATAGGAACATTTTACCAGTTTAGAGGATATGGTAAAGTTGTCAGATTTACCTTTGACCAAAATTCTAATACCTCTATGTATCAAAACACCCCTAACATATGAGCAAGCTACCAGCCTAAAAAGCTACTTTACACTTTTTGAGCTTGATTAATTTTTTGTTTTTTGGCTGCCTTCTGCATAAATACATACGTCCACTGATCTGTTGTTAAAACCAAGACTAAATAATTGAATATACCTCTACACTTGCATAACTACATATTACTTTATATCCTATCTTATTTCCATCTTATTCCACATTTTCAAATACATTTCTTAAAATTCAGTTCCAATTTAAAATAACCAATAATATATCAATCTCTGAGTGTACATGAAATCAATATAAAATTGAACTTTTTAAAAATTGTACATACCTTAAGAAAAAATTATTTTTTTAAGTTAAGAAAAATAATAGCATTCCGATCTACCCAAATGAATAAAATTGAACTTTCGCACATTACATCTGGTAAATTAGCTAAATTTCAATAAAACCCAAACGAAATGTGTCCAAAATTTTCGTTGGATATAATTTGTTTCAATATCAATTCAAAACATTAAAAAACTTACTATTGTTTGCTAGAAGATTTTCATGAAGCTTATCCCGTTGATCTTCTAATACTTCTCCCAAATATGCAGCAACCTTTCTGGTAACTTGATCAACAAAATTATCCAGCTTACCTAAATCATCGGAAAGACCAACTAGTTGATCTAGTGTACCAACCTGAATATTGCAAATTAAAATATTTAGAATACCAAATTAAAAAAAAAACAAAAACAAACGAAAAATACGTTACCTTTAAATCTGGTATATGAAATTTGTAATTGACGCAAAGATTATTCTGTTTACTGGTGACATTGTTCATTGTCTCCCAAGTTTGCTGACATGTTTTATCGCCAGGAGCAGATATAAGCCAATATTCAGTCATTTTGAATTCTTAAATAGTGGGCTGACTAAAATGAGAAAAATTACATGGTGATCAATTTCATTTTAACTATGGCTAACTACATACATATATATCTTTTCTACTACTTTTACTAAGTTTTGTCGTTTTCGGTATTCATAGATAGTACATGTTAAGAGAATCAGAAAATTGGATTAATAGTTGGGAGCTCTTAACAACTTGGGAAGTATAGTGGGATGGTCAGGGATTTGTTCTGCATATTTTATGAATCATCTTATAATTTCTGAACGAAAAATGCTAGAACAATGACTTGATTTATTAAATAGATTATCATTAGAGTTTCTTATTGTCTCATAGGTAATCTTTTTTCTCCCTACCCCTTTTTTCGATATTAAGGCTCAACATAGTCAAAATGCCGGAATTTCAATTGTTCCTTTTCCGTTTATTTAACTACTATTTAAGAAACTATGTCATCAACATCAGTTTAAAGCGACTTTAAAATCATAATTTACTTTATGACAGAGTTGCGTTTCGTTTTTATTTGGAAAGAATTTTGCAAAATTTTCCCAGAAAATTTAATATTTTCATAATCTCGCCAGCAGGTAAGCAAAATTTTGTTCAAAACTGCATTTCGTAATCTATAGCAGATAGATAGGTTTTACAATTTATCTTTGCGCTACTGATTTATCCATAAGTTATAGAGTCGAATGAATAAGAGAATGATAAAAAGTTTATTCAGTTTTTAAAATATGATAAGGGTAAATTTTCAAGAAGATTAGTGGAATATAATGTTAAAAATACTTGTTTAATACCAGATCTAAACGTAAGTGCACAGCTTTTTGAAAAGAAATTAAAAAATATCGTAAATGAGCTTACAGTAAAGAAGGAAGTAAAGGAAAATGGAAGCAACTGGTTCACAAATGACTTATTAGGAATAAAGGAAGAAAAACGAAGAAGATACGATAAAGCAACATTAACGAATAGTGCAAGTGACTGGTTTAATTATAAACTTATTCGCAACATCTATTCTAAAAGAATTAGGTCAGCTAAGAAAGACTATATTACAAGTAAAATCATTGGAGCGGAGAATTCTAAAGAGATGTGGAAAGCCATTAAAAGATACGTAATGAAGAAGGATAGAAACGACATAAAAGAAGTGAAGATTGGCGATAAAGTTTATACTACAGATGCAGATATAGCAGAATATTTAAACAGATTTTTTATTGAAAGTATAAATGACATTAGCAATTCAATTCCCCATGTGCAATACAGTTATAGATTGCTTCAAGCTGATAGTGAGTTTAAGTTTAATTTGATAGGGCTAAATCATCTAAAGAAAATAGTTCTTAATATGAATAAAAAGAAAGACTTTAATATGCTTAGTACAAAAATATTTATTGAAAATTGGGAAGAAATAGGACCACCAATGCTGAAAATCATTAACCAATCGTTGGAAGAAGGGGTATTTCCAAATTCATGGAAGGAGTCGATAGTAATACCCGTAGAAAAAGTAAAAAATGCATTAAAGGCTGAAGAATTTCGACCAATAAATATGTTGGCAATACATGAAAAAAATTTAGAGAAAGTGGTTCATGTACAAATTGAAGATTTCTTTAACAATCCAATGGAAGGAAGAACTGGAAAATAAAAATAAAGTGTTAGCTGTATTTCTCGATTTTCAAAGAGCATTTGAAACTGTTGACAACAGAATATTAATGGATAAGTTATATAGACATGGTGTAAAAAATAAAGAGTATGAATGGTTCAACTCATACTTATCTCAAAGGTATCAAAGAACTCGAGTACGTGACGCTATTTCGGACAAGCTAGAAGTAAGGATTGGGGTACCCCAAGGGTCCATACTGGGAACTTTTCTCTTCTTAGTTTATATTAACGACATAGTGACGGTTATGAAGCACTCAAAAATTGTACTGTTTGCGGATGATACATTGGTTTATATAGAGTGTAAGGAAATTAATGCAGGAATTAAACTATTAGAGGAGGATTTATCCGCCTTGAACACGTGTCTGGAAATGAATAAACTTAAACTAAATGTGAAGAAGTCAAAATGTATGGCAATTAATGGTGAATTTTGTGGTAAAATTAGAATGGGTAGTGATGAAATCGAGCAAGTCAATGAAATTAAATATTTAGGAATAGTATTGGATAGTAAATTAAATTTTAAGAGTCATGTAAATTATATTTGTAAGAAAATTGGTAAAAAAATAGGATTTTTAAAGAGAATTAGAAATAAGGTAACACTGTTAACTGCATTACAAATTTATAATTCGATTATTAGACCTCATTTTGAATATTGTTCATCTATATTGTTTTTAAATAACAAAGAAATGATGAGTAGGATGCAAAAATTGCAAAATAAAGCTATGAGGATTATATTGCTGTGTAACAGATATACTCCTATAAAGCTAATGTTAAGTGGATTGAAATGGATGAATGTTGAAGAAAGAATAATTTTTAATGTGTTGTTATTTATTTTTAAGATTAAGAATAAGGTGCTACCTGATTATTTATATAGAAATTTGAGCTATGTAGGGGACATTCACTCAATAAATTTAAGGAATGCCAATGAATTTAGACTTGACTTTTGCAGTACAAGTAGATCTCAAAATTCACTTTTATATAAGGGATTAAAAATGTACAATAAGTTAAAATGTGATAGAGATGAAAGAAATATATTTAGATTTAAGAAATTATGCATTGAATTTATCAAAACTAAGTTAGATATATTACTATCGTAATGTATTATTATGATTATTAATGGGTATTGTAAAGCTAAATGGAGCTAATAAAGTATTATTATTATTATTATTATAATTTTTTAATCAAGAAGCGATATATTTGTAAGTTTTTGCGAGATGTGAGCTGCCTGCAAAGTGCCGGTAGGAATGAGTTTTCCTCCTAACGTCCATCCTTCTTATACACTTGTCTTATTTTCTGATAAATATATTTGGATACAGGTTCATTTATTTACAATATATTAAATACATATACGTACATTCAAAGTATTATAATTTATATTAAGGAGGGGAGGGGTGGGGACATGGATCATACTAGCAAACAAAGCAGTCGTATTTAAATATATGGAGGATATTTGGCAAGCATTGCTATAGACAAATTTTATGTGATAATTTTATCGGAAACACATCTAATCTAATCTAATGAATTAAATTGTTAAAAAATATTAAAATATAATTATAAATAGTTGAGATAAGAATGAAATAGGTTAGAAGAATTAATTTTTGGAATGCCAACTAATAGAGGGCTGTAGGTCATGTCTAGATGTTTAGGAGAGATGAATTATGTAGAATTTAAACTAATTATTGAATGAATAAACATTATTATTATTCATCAGGGTTTATTTTTTTATGAGAGAAGAAATTGGGGTACAAGTTACTGCGATGAAGTAAAGAAGGTAAAAAATGAGAATATTAAAAATAAAATTGTCAACGCATTCGATCAAAAATCAATCGGAAAATAATCAAAATCAAAAGAATCAATTGAAATTTTTTTTAATAGAGTGTGTGTGGTGTAAAAAATTGAAAATGTTTATTAATAATATTTCTCTAACACCGATTGGGGGAAACAAACGATTTAAATTTAGAATGATAGACTTGAATGATGTTGTTGAGGTAATAAAAACAGTCAATCAAAAACAACTAACAATACATAAATGATTGGCCACAATTATAATACAATTGATTCCCGATTCTTGAAAGGAAGCAATAGTAACGCCAATCGCAAAAGTCAAGGGATAATCTACTGAATGTAATGAATCAACGAAATTGCCTACTTATGAAAAGATTATCGAGAACGTTGAGAAAACTCAAGACATCATGTGAGATTGAAACAACCTTGGGAGTTCAATTCAAGTTCAAGATACAATAATATTAAAATATATACCAGTATATTATATGAAAAAAAATTTATACTAACGGGTACTAAAATACGTAAATAGACTTCCTTAGAATAGTTAGAACTAAACTAAGAGAAAAAAATATGTAATATGAAAATTGCAAAATGAAATTCAAAAACATTAAGAATATACGGGAAAAAAACAATATTTCAAATGTCTAATAGAAAGACAATAGAGTGCACAATGACCCAATCCCTGCTATGTTATTCATAATATATATGAGTGAAATATACATATCAGCTGCTACAATATTACAGATTAGCACTCTTTACGGACGATACGTTGATTTTTATTTCCGGAAAAGACGTCGTAGGCTATATATGGAGAATTCAAGAGGAGTTGATTAGAATAAACATGTGGATAAAGTAAGTTGAAACTGAATGCCAGAAAAGCTCAGAGCATATTGTTTAAGGAGCAACATAACCTCAATTTGAGCTTAGATAATGAATTAATCGAGCAGGCAAATAAAGAATTATTATGAATGTATTGATTTTTATATTTAAAATTAAGTCATGTTCCTTGTCTAACTATTTATCAATGTATATCATTTACGTAGGTATATATGTTAAGAAATGAAAAGAGACTTTAGGCTACCATGTAAATTAGGAGTGGAACTATTGTTATTTAGTAGCAAATGTGCTAAATAAATAATTAAATAAATAAATAAATAATATGGAAAATTGACTTACTTAATCGGTACTTTTCAATATCAAAATTAAGTAAGTTTCAATTTTATTAGGAAAGTTTCCAATTTCATTTTCGAAAGATGGTAGAACAGAGTTAACCTCAGTGGGCAGATTAAGGTATTAATGCTTTACTTTTATATCAATCGTAGAGGACAGCAAAAATTTAAACTGCAATGCGAGTACATATTTTGTAGTATATATCTTACATAATATATATATAATGTAATTGGATTGTGATAATTTGAAGTGGTTATTAAGTAGTGATAATTTAATTAGAACTGATTGTTAATTGTTTGAGTTTAAAAAAGTAAACAAAAAGAGCTTGTGGATTATATCTGAAATATTGTGTTTTGAATAACGAACCAACCGCACGCAAAAATACTTAAAGTAGATTGCTGCAAGAATTCTAAAATGAAGAAGAATGAAGTTCACCCAAAAGCTAATACGGAAGCAGATGTAGACATCCAATTGAAGTACAAGTTAACTGTTAAAACATAATCCTTACTATTTTATTGGAAATACCAAACATTTTTACATACAAGTGAAGTCCATGTCGAGTTTAACATATAAAATCGACACAGCTTTACCCAGCAGGTAAAATGGGAATGCCTGACTTAGGTAAGGTTTACTATTAACATTAGTAATAAGTACATGAACATATGTATATATATATATATATATATATGTCATATTGTTGAGCATGTTATATACCTTCCTGGAAATGCTTAGAGAAGGCAGAGGTAATGAGTAGATATATTCATTCGTGTTGTTATCGAAAAGAGAAAGAAATTTGTGCGGCTATATTTGCAGAGGCTAGTTCGAGGGAGTGCGTGCATGTCGAAAATGAGTCATATAGTTTCATTGTTTTTCTAAGAACAATGAAGGAAGGAAAATGCGTACAGATGGAAAACATTCTGATTTGTGCATTATTTTAGAAGTGGATTATTTTCATTTAAGTGCGAGATACGAATAAGTGAAGACCCGTTTATTTTCCACAACTTTCTAAGAAAGCAGGAAAAGTTCTTCCCTTTACCACTCAGTGAAAACATCATGAGTGCTTTCCTCCACCCTCCTGAGGGTATAAATTCAATGTTTTTTTTCCGGAAACCCATGCTTAATGGTTCCATACACTTTTCTGAAATGGCGGAATAAATGCTTCCACTGAATTTAAAAGCGATCCTTCTTTTCACCTTCCAAAGAATTTAAAATTAATGCTTCTTCCCACCTTCAAAAAAATTAATAAGGAATGCTTCCTTTGAACTTCCATTCACCTTACAGGTCATGCAGGGGTAAGGTATATAACCACCTTGTATACCTTCCCGTCGTAGGACGTCAATGCTTTAAAAGAAATGAAATGGGTATCAGAGCGTATTGCTTCCATACCTTCCATAGAATGTTTTCGGAATATATCCGGCATGTGGTTGTGTCTATTTTAATTTGTAAAAAATTGTTCTGTCTGTTTAATACTACTTAGTGCATAGTGCATAAACCTTATGTCGTATTCTATTTAGGTTCGCTCCGGGCCCAAATCAATTCAAATGAATAGATTCAGATGTAATCTGCTTGACAAAAACTGAAAATTTTAGGTTTACATATCCATATTGCACCCGGGAAATTTTGAGTGTATCTGATGCTTTCTGTGTTGTCTGCCGAGGGTTCATATGAACACTTCGAAAGCATTTATCTTGCATCTGAAGAATACCCTTTTTAACAACACAGTCCCATGTATTACTCTTTCTAATAATATAGTACATTTTATTATAATATAAATCTTTAATTGCTTGCTAATGACCCTCCCCCCCTCCGCAATTGCGGGCCCGGAAAGTACTCGTCGTGTCCATGCCACCTTAATGAGGCACTGATCTAGAGCGCACGAGAAGTTCAAACAAGTAACCATACACACTTATTATAGCAGTGTAAAAAAACAAATTCCACAGGTATATAAAAGATTTTACTCGTTTTTTTTAGCAGATTTTTGCATCCATTCTTTGAGTCTACCATCCGATTCTCCCTTCATTTTAGATAAAATAGAATAGAATAAGAATCGAACATATTAAACAGTAAAATATCTGTATAATACCACACATTCTCCTTTAAAAAACGAAGAGAATATGTATGTACATAAAAGTCATAGTCGGAATCACGAAACTTGAATATTATTGAAAGTTTGCACCTTAATAAAAATAAATAAACTATTTACGCCAACAAACTGTAATTAAGAATTTTTTTAAACAGAAAGTCTGTTGGATCTAAAACAGTAGGTATGTGCATATGCCACAAATATAGCACAGTAAATTATTGAAACAAGTGTCGAAATGTATTAATCCGGAAGTAGGAAAAACCTTGTTTCTTGATTATCTGATACCTTACGAATAATTTATTGATTGCGTGTTGACATTAGTATAAACCACCTTTTATTGACTATCTTGGAGGCAAAGGGACTTATCGTTACCAGAAATAGAAAAGAAATTAGATATTTTAATACGTGCGCTTTACCAATGATGTCAACCGCTACACCTACTATATACAACTAGCTTTACAAATTTGTTAAATCATTGTGATTTCGTAAGATATTTTTAATAAGCAGACAAATTCAATATATCCTTCTGTGTTTATTTTTGTCTCAAGATTGTTATTTACTTGACCAACTTTTAACGAACAGACAGGTGCTATAGCTTTTCTAAAAAAACCTACGAAAAACCTAAGTTAAGAGTACAGGGAGAGAACACATAATTCCAATAATCACTTTCCCATTTACTTGATTTACTTGTCCAAAATTAGAATTACTAGTTTATGCTGCTACTACTACTAATGTTTGTTATTGTTTTATAAAAACATGTAGCTATTTTTAATTTGACAGCATAATTTAATTCCTGACATTTCTGATGTCAGCTGTTTATTGTTCTTGACAGTCACATGACAGTTCGAGTGCACCCCAGCTTGCCAAAATTTTTATTAGAAATTGATTCCTTAATAATTGATATTATAATCGTTTAATTAATAATGCACAATGTTTACAAAATATGCATATAATACAAATATGTGAAAAAAATCAAAATTTTAGCTTTAACAAGGAGCTAACACAACTAAATATAGATTTCGAATAGTTTATCCGTAATTTACAGATGCACTTGCACTTAAAATGCACTACAATTAATATATATCAAAGGAAAATAATAATTCCTTCCTATTTTCGAAGGATATTATACACTCGTACACTATATACTCAGCTCTTAAGGAGACTTTACTCTTTTCAAACTTACTTAAATGAAAAGGAAATCTTCAAAAACCTCTTTTATGGCAATTGTAAACTTGAATAGTATTTAATTTTTTTGCAGAAAGGAGACAAGTAATTTTCGCCTGCCCAAAATCAATCACCAGCCTTCCGACACAAGAAGAGGAATTCACGTGATGCGATTGTGCGCCCTAATTGTCAAAATGTGGAGATTTGTTGACAATTATCATAATTCTACAAAGATTCAATAGGTTTATGCATATGATGTAATAGCTGAGACGCATTGATACCCCCTAAAAATTCAATCCATTTGCTTTCCTCTTGCTCGTCCATTAATGTCAAACTACACGCTGCATATACTCTACTCAGACCGAAAAATCTCTTCCACTTCCACCGAGTCCTATCAATCATGATACAAAGATTAAAAAGTATGGCCGAATTATCTGTCAATTGGTAGCTTGCCAGTTTTGGCGACTATTGTCACAAATTTGTTCATCTCAATTTCAATCGTCCTTAGTCCTTATCGAAGTGAAAAACATTTTCTATTTGGCACATAATTACTTTTCCCGAAGTGATTTACACGAAGAAACTATTGTTTTGTTAAATATTGTAATGTATTCAAAACGTATTTCAGTCAATAAAATACGAAAAACTTAGAATAAATTCGCTGAAAATGACATTGTCACCTCATGACGTAGCAACACAACAATATCCTCTGGAATCGGCCATTTGTTATCTTTGTATGAGCCCTATCAATAACGAAAAATGAAGCATGCTGTAACGTGTGGTTTCTCCATTAGAGTTGAAAAGAAAATCGCAAAAAGGAATTTACTTATTATTTTAATAGTGCAGTACGGAGAATATGGAGTTCACCGGTAAAAATTGATGGTTCCCATAGTAATTATAGTTCATTATAGTAATTTTAATGCTATGGGCCACACGCTGCAGTACGCTATGTTAGAGAAATAAAATCTCTCCGCAGAAGTGATGACCGAGTTTAATTGTGCGCATGACCAATTGTTACAATATTTTACATAAACAAAATCTGTATCACAAATTCACAGCACGTAATGATAAATAACTTACTATATTAACGACTCAAATCGCAGATAAAAAACTGCACAGCGGTCCGATCAGAAATGTGACAATTTCAAAATGGCAGCAACTATTTTCTTTCAGAAGCATTGGTATGCTGTCCATGCTCTTTTTCGAAACTTGGCATTTGAGATTTTCCTCTCCCCGAATACCTCTCATCAGTAAAAGTGAACTGTGTACGCCCAGACAAATGTTAATTTGTCGGATATTTCGACATTTGCATACAATGAATAACTAAGGCTTTCACGCTACAGTATATAGTACAAAATAAAATATTGTTACGTGCCACAAAGTGAATCAAGCGACATCTGTTAGGAATGGAAGCAACTTTAGGTTAGTGTAATCTTAGTAAACTTTGGGTTCGGAGAACGGAATATTCAGGAAGGTTCTAGGATAATTCGTAGAGTATAAATACGGCGCTCTGACAGCTAGGAGGGGAGTATTATTTCAGACAGCGAAGTGAACGAAGTAAACTATTTGGATTGCGATAATTAGAAGTACAGTACTAGCGATAAATAAAGAGTTGATTTGATAATTATTTGTGAATTTGTGAGAGTAAACAGTAAAGTTAAATAAAGAAAGAACTTTTGAATTATATCTGAAATATTGTGTTTTAAATAACGAACTAAGGCCACGCTCGTAACAATATGTAGATTTTATCTTATTAACTTCTAATTTTAGTTTCCGTCATTTTAATTTTACTTTTGAAAGTTTACTATCTATTAGTAAACTTTCGACAAGTCCGTACTGACTAGTCTGTAAAAAACACGAAAACTGAATTTGACAAAAGCTCGTGTTTTCCCCTTCTAACAAGTATTTTTAACTCACTAGATTTCTGTCAGTACTGACTAGTCAATAAACTGTCAAACGTAAAATTAAGATGGCGGAAATTGAACATAAAAGGTTCATGCTAGTGGAAATCAGTGTTTGTATTTCTAATCTTCTCTTAAGTATGGGCGGAGGAGTTTACACATTGAATAAATAGCTAATAGTTATTTATTCAATGAGTTTACACAATTGTATGTCAGTGACAGTGTCAGTTCAACTGTCGTGTGTAACTCCTAATGACTCGTAGTCGACAAAAGCACTATTTTGGTGGCAGTGAACGCCCTCAAAAACTTTATACGAGTGTGTTTTGAGATATATTTCAAATGTAAACACATGATAATCTGTCACACAATTTTCATATGATTTCGAAAATCCGAATGAAGCTCACTCTCTATTTTGTGCATGCACGCTACTCTGGTAAAAGCTCACTACACTCTACTCTGTCATTGTCATTGTAAACGCTACTTTCGGCCTGAAACCTTAGAATATAGAGAGTACAGGAAGTGTGATAAGCCAAATTTAGCGTAGTCAAATTCTGGTTGTGTTAGTATCTGTTGTCACTGTAGTGAAAGCTCAGTACAGCCGTATAGTAGAATCAATATAGAAAGCGGGGCAACAAGATATATGGTTAAAAATATTGCGTTTGCTCCCTCCGAAAAGGTTCTTATTCAATGCACTACGTCAACATACTCAGGGAATTTCGCAGCTGTCACAAACGTAAACAAATCTCGGTGGAGGAAGGATTTTTTCGATATTTCATCGCTTTTGTTATGTAAATATTTTTGATTTAATTTAATATACAAAGGTGTGTAAAGTACACAAAATAATATTTTATAACTATACTTGCCTAAAAAATGATTTCCCACGTCGTACCTTGATGTTGTTGTGGCAATTTTTCACCGAACACTTCATTCTGAAATTACATGAACATCACTTAGAAAGTTATCACTATGATATCAACAGATAATTACTTACACTCTTTACTTTATTTAGCACTATTTTTAAATCACTTTTCACAAGTATTAAATTACTTTTAAATTGTTGCAAGTCTTTTGCAAATTAAACAACTTCATATGACAGCTAAACATAGATTTGTCTCTTTCTTCAATATAATGCTGAGCTACTTCACGGCACGCTGAAAAATCCACACTATGTACACGAATTTTACAGGTATCAACACTTCCTGTTGTTTATATTCTAAGCCTGAAACTTAATTGGAGCTTTTCAGCCAGCTTTATGCCCAGCTTTCTGCTAAAGCTGACTGAAAAAGCGGAATTGAACACAACTGGCGTTTTTGACATTTGCAACTTTAACTTGTTTATGTTGAGAATATTTATTAAGGAAGGACAGTTAATGCTTCCGATTTTCAAAAATTACGATAAATGCATACTTTTTTGGATAGTTTTGAGATGTACCAATTATATGTAAAAATAATACCGAGTTTTTTATATGTCCCACAGAAACTGCATGTCTTTTACTAACTCTATAAGTTTTCTTCTATTTTTAACATTTTTGGTAGCTGTTTACTTCTTTCAAATCTCAAGCCAGCTTGAAGCTGGCAACAAAGTTAAAGCTCCAATTGTGTTCTTCTACATTGATTTACATTGTCAACAAATCTCAAGTTTGATGAAAAGCTCCAATTGTGTTTCAGGCCTAAAGACCGGTATTGTGTTCATTTAGCGGACGTGGTTAATGGTCTAGGAGCAGGTATAATAACATGACTTCCGAGACAATTTATGTTTTTCCCAACGTTATCATAAATTTATATTTGGATGTTATTTATGTATGTATATAGTATACCTTTTCAACAATTTCGCTGGTTTTTACATCATGGAAACGGAGGTTTTCTTTAAGTTACTCCATATTTTCTTCATTATATTTCATATAAAGTAAATATTACACCTATTTGACAGCGGGCTGTCCATAAACCCGATGGTGCTGCCAAGAATCCAGTTGTCAGTTTTACAAGTATTTGCATGCCCCATTTCGCCGATGGTGCTGCCAAGAATCCAGTTGTCAGTTTTACAAGTATTTGCATGCCCCATTTCGCTGCAATCGAACAGGGACCTTTTATACGGCTAAAAATGTTCATTGTTTTGAACTATAGGTGGCTGCTTTTGACAATCAGCTGTCGTGCATTTGTGATATTATCTCGTGTTCTTTTAGATTGCTATTGCAATTATCCAATCTCGAAATAGTAAGGAATATTATATTTATAATTACTACTTTAATTTCTTTTCTAAAGAATTGTCTAACTGAAGCCGGAATTTTTTTATCAGAAAAAAATAAGAAAAATACACTGCCACTCTTGTATTCGAATTTCTTTCAACTTCAAACGTCAAAATTTTAGCGTGGGAAAAAGGTATTGAGCGGATAAATCTGACGCTAAATATATGTTTGTGGTAATTACTGCATCTACTTGTCAAAACTAAACAAACTTTTAGCTGATAAAACACAATACCACTTTTTTCGCCACTAAGGACGTTTGCCAAACGGGCTAAATTCCAGTTTGCATTGGAAATTTAGCCAGCTAATTCCAGGGCTGTACCAAACCAAAGTGGAATTTAGCAAATTGCTCAGCTGTCACTTTTTTGTCAAAAGCAAAGCAATTGTGTGGCATTTAAGATGGATTTGCAGGAAATAAACAAGGAAGTTATGGCCGTAATATTATTTTCTTGTATTTGTTCATTTTACAAATAATTAGACGAATGTGAAGAAGAAGAAGAATTAGCAAGCTCGAAAATTTACTAAATGGAAAAGTAATAAATTTAGCCAGCATTTAGCCCGTTTGGCAAACGTCCTAAATTTCCATACAAAATTTATCCGCGGAATGAACACAATACTAGGCTTAAAGCATGAAAATTGAAGAAGAAGATATATGTGTTTGAGATGCGCTGTACTGCTTGGAATTTTGCTTATCAGGTAACGGTAACACTACGGTCCAGTCCGTCAATAGGCGCACCGTTAATTTTATTTTAAAAACAAGTTGGAATTTTTGAAGTAGTGGTGTTATTTCGCTTCTAATTTATGCTGTTCTAGCTTTTATTGCAATTATCAATATTTCAAAAGTTTTAATTCTATAGGTGAAAATGTTTTTGATATCTAGTAAGAGATCAATTTTATTTATAATGTTATAATTTTAGAAATGGAAAAAAGCAACACATCTAAACCTGAATTAAGATCGTTTCTTGTACCAAGAGATCCCAGTGTTGATAGAAGATTTCGACCTAGGCCAGATATAAAAGTTAATTTGTGTGATCTCATATCAGAAGAAGATGAAGATTCTTGCATTTCTGGGGAAGGAACTGGTACGAAAAGTGATATTTCAGCTGGTGATACGGAGGGTGCATTAGTTTTTTTAAGAATGCGTCCAGTGCCAAATGACAAATTCTGTCCTTCATATAAAATAAATGGGACCACGTTAATAACATCCCAAGCTGATAACTCTACGAATAGTAAAGGTAGTAATATTTTAGAAAGGCATTTTACATTTAGCAATATATTCGACGGATGTGTTCACCAATCTATAATTTACAACAACTGCATCCGAGGGAAAATTGAATCTGCCGAAAATATGACAGTGGTAACCTATGGAACATCGGGCTCTGGAAAAACATTTACTTTATTAGGTAATTTTATATATTTAATATGTTAATGCTATTTCGCTTGAATTTCAATAAAAAAAAAATTAACGACTGTAGCTTAAACCTACGTTAAAAGGACGCTGATTATCATATACACGTAATAGTCAAAGTCAAAGTCAAAGTGTATTTATTTTCGAACCCCTGCTTGCTTAAAGCAACGTATTACGTTGGGCTCTACGACAATCAATTAGACAGAATTAGATTAGTAAGTAATATAAAGCAAAGAAATAGTAATATATAACTTCATTAGTTCAACACTTGAAATTCAGAAAAAGTTCATAAATATTAGATTGTTTTCTTATGCTCCTAATTTCACAATTTCATTTAAGACTCCAAAATTATCAAAAAACATACATATTTCCTTTTTTTTTATATACATATTCAATCAGCTTCTAATAAATTGGACACATCCACTTTTAAATCTATTAAAATTTGTCTCTCGCTTAAGCTCAATGAGAATCTCATTCAATTTTTGCAGACGTTTGTAAAGTAAAAAATTTTACGGTCTTGTTCTACGTCGATACAGTCTATATGTTACATCAGCACCTCTAATTGCATATAGTTGCATATCAGCCACTAGGTTCAATTGTTGATTCAAATATTGCTGAAGTCGCTTCATCTTTATGTTGAATATAAAAGTTAGGGCATTTAACTCTGTCCTTTCTTTGATATTCATCCACTGTAATGCTTCCAACATAAACAAATAAATAAATTGAAGCCTTTCTATTGCACTCTTTAAATACTCAAGAATCGTATCGTCGAACAATATACAAAATGCGGTCTAGTTATGGCATTATATATATGAATAGAAGTCGTTGTAGATAACTTACTACGCATTCGCCTAAAGAATCCAATTATTTTTCTCTATTTTTTTTTACAAAAATAAGCCTACATGTGCATTAAAATTCAGTTTTTTGTCTAAAACCATAAGTAAGTATTTAATTTCATCTACACTCTCCACTCTCTATTGTCTCCAATAATTTCAATTTCAGTAATTTCAGTTCGAGTTCATCACCATTAATTTTGTTTTTGACACATTTAAAAAAAAGCTTATTCATTTTTAGCCACTCTTGGAAGGTTTTTAAGTTTCAATTTCACTTGGTGAAAATCACAGCCAATTAAATTAATGAAAGTGTCGTCTGCAAATAGTACTGGTTTTCGAAGATATCAGGATTTCCAGCATATCATTAATATAGATAAAAAATAACAGTGTCCCCAGTACTGAGCCTTGTGGTATACTTAACGTAGTTTCCTCCACTCTTGATTTGACAGCCGTATCCTTGTTTTCTGTGTCCTCACCAACTATTCCGAATTAATTAACGATAGCGATACGACACGATTTCCAAAGGGCTCCGAGCAACAACATATTTTGTTGTAGTAGTGTCGGATCATACGTGTGCATGCAACTAATTTAACTGTGTGTATTTTGATGCACCTGCAATTCCGGCAACGGCTGCGACTTCGATATTGTCTGTACGTCTGCAAACAACCTTAGGAGTGAGCTGCGCGATTTTTACTGAAATTTTGTACTTCTATCAAATACATCCAGTAAGATCACGCTACTGCGAATAATTCAGAAGCTGATGAAAACAACTACATTTCTTTGCTGCAGAAAGTAATTGACCTTTGGACATCCAGTATTTGAGATATTGAATATTTAGAATGCTTCTTCATATTTCACTCTTGCACTGAATAAATCTTCAATTTCCTCACTACTTGATGAAAATAATATTGTAATTTATTTTTTTTTATTTAAAATTTCCTGTGGTGTGACCCGATATGCCTTAAATAACAAAAAATTGAAAAAACCTAAATACAACCGATCAAAACTACGATTTTCCACAAACACACAAAAAGCATGGCAACAGACATCAGCATAATTCCTATGGCTCACCTGCAACCTTTTGCTCGGAAACTGTCTCTAATTAAGGCAATTTTTATTTTGGTTAGTACTTATTAGCGTGAAATGTACAAAGTATTTTTATACATTCTACAATTTAATATAATTCAGTCAGTTTAAACTCAAATTACGTAATTCAATTGTTGTTATGATACTATTATTATACATTGGCAAATATAAACTTTTCTTTTTCTTTTAAAAACCCTTGATCTTTCATCAGCTTTAATATGATTGGGTAAATTATTGAAATATTGTAAACATTATACATACATTAGCGAGTTTTGGATGCATTTCTTTTCAGATTATAAGGTAGGGTTTCTCTTACCAGACAAATGTTTCGCGTCAAGTAATCCATTTTCATTTTTAATAAGGTAATTAAAAAACAACAACGAAAATAGTTTTTTTAATATAATTTTATTTTAAATTATGTTTAATAATTAATTTAATGCATTGGTTTGAATTTCATGTTATTAATCAGCCTCAAAATTCGCGTGTAAGTTTTTGTTAACGTCAACCTCAGTCATTTTCAACATTTACTTTATTTACTTCTTTTGTTTTTAAACGAAGAAGAGTTGAAAATCTACTCTCGGAGAGATATGTAGACACAAATGGAACCAAAAGTAGAAAGGCAAGCAACGTCACATTTGGGTATTAATGATACATACCACCCCAGAATTGTGTGAGTAGTTTTTAATTAATCAAGTCACGTGCAATTCATCGGGAATGCTGATTACATCAGGGGAGTCAAAGAATGGATTTCGTGTCAATGTAGTTTCTTCCTCTTTCAGCTCAGGGGAATCAAAGAATGGATTTCGTGTCAATGTAGTTTCTTCTTCTTTCAGCTCAATGAAGTAACGCTGAAGTTCGTTTTCAAGGGATTCGAGAAGCCCAGTAATCTCCTCCTTCAAATTTTCATTATTTCACCTTCAGATTCATCTACCACAGTGCAGAGTTTCTCAAATATGGCTATGTTCCAAAGATTTATTTAGACATGTTTGATATTGCACTATAGTGAATATTTATTTTTTTAGTTAACTGTGCAAATTGGCGACCTCGCAGAAAACCCGTTGCGACCCTATTCGGTGTCGCGACTCATATATTGAGAATCCGTGCACTAAACTATTCAATGGCAACCTAAAATCACTAGCATTTCTTAACCCGTAAGGTTGTAAGTCTCCAGCATAATTCATTAATTTATTTAAATAACTTGGCATATCACCTGACTTAATTCTAAATAAATTCATAATATTTAATTCGCTGCTTAACGCTCAACCAACACAAAGACTAGCATAAATTTAATAGATGTGTAGCTATTGCATTTTAAAACGGCTCTCATTGCCCCTATTTTGAAGTCTCTGTAGTCGTACAAAAGAATAATAAACATAACTGTCGAACAATATTTAAAGTGGGGCTTAACGTGTGGGTGTAAACGTACTTAATACACATTAATTGCACTTAGTAAGTCTAATCTATTTCTTATTCTTCTAAAGTATCCTATTTTCTTTGCTATGTAATCTATATGTTTTTTAAGTTTCAGTTCCTTATCAACAATAATGCCTAAATACTTAACTTCACCAACTTGTTCAATTTGTCCATTATCCATTCTTAAATTCAGGTCAAAGTTATATTTAATTAACATACACTTAGTTTTATACACATTAACTTTTAATTTATTTGCTTTAACCAATCTTCTAGTCTCTCTAAAACTTCCTGAATTTCGCACTGACATTGTTCTGTATCTTTTCCTGTCACATATATGAGTGCATCATCCTCAAAAAGAACAATTTTTGAATTCCTTAACACTTTGGCCATATCGTTAATATATATAATAAACAGATGGGGTCCGAGAATAGATCCTTGTGGAACACCAAACGATGTTTTTATACAATCGGATAAGACATTATTCGCCGAAGTCTTTTGGGTCGTATTATCCCTCGCGGGACTCTACGCTAGTAACATTGGCATTCAACAAAATTAACGTTCTAATAAATTTAAAATTTATCCTTTCTCTTTTGATCTCTATTCAAAATTCTACATGAAAAACTCTTCTTGGAACTGCCACTTATCTACAGATATAGGCACACTTTTTAATCTAGGCATAATGACTTTCGGTTTTAGATTTTTAGTCTCAAAGCTATTGTGAAAATTGAAATTGGAATTTGAGTGTTTTGCGTTCTCTTTAGATTTAATTAGTCACAGCCTCTTTCTTCTGTTTTCAGAGCCACTATTTACACGTTTTTTATACTAAAAGTCATTTTATAACCTTTTATGTTCAGAAGTCGTCAAACGCGTGAAAGGAATCCAATTGTTTAGCAATTTGTCCATACATACTCATACTTGCGGTCCAGAATAATTCTAAGATAATTAAATTTATGAACACAATCTATCTCCGGGTGTTCAAATAGACGCACGTTACTTAAAGAATTAAGTTTTATGCATTTAGTTTTATTAATTTATTTAATCATCAGTCACTTTTTCATTAAAACACTTCCAGTTTTTCTATACCCCAGACCACAGCATAGTTTTTTTTTATTGAAAACGTTTATTTGGTTATAGAAAGCCACTATACAATTTATAATAACAATATTATTATTAAAATTGGGAAGACAGATTGATATTCCTGCCGCCAAGAGCTTCAAAGTTGCAGAGAGCTCAGCAGTTCCGTCGTCTTCCATACAGACCTTATGGATCTTTTCTATCTTCTTGAGATGATATCCGAATGTGCAATGCCCAGTAATTAGGCTTGTTATGAGCCTCTCCATTCTTTCCTGCTAAGCATGAGGAATATTTTTCTCCCCTGTTGCAAATACGTAATGAATTTCCTCGCTTGTCTCAGCCATAGGAGATGGCTCTTTTAGTGGCCAAAAACAGCCAATAAACAGATATCTGACTCCTTCCTTTGCAAGGGGCCCCACTATCTCGATGCCATTAATGCGTTCATGTCCTGAAACCTAGTTCAGCATACCCTTATTTGTTTCAGCTAGTTGCTTCAAGGCAATAAGACAGCCCCGGACCAGCTTAGATTCAAATCTAAATGAAAGTAACGCTTTAAGTGGTGCTTGGCTGTCTGATATTATATGCTCCAAGCATTTTCTTATGAAAGATGGGTTCCATGGCGTGGGTCTCTGCCTGGAAAATGTAGATGAAGTCCCCAATGCCTTAGATAGTTCGTAATTCGCCCCATAAATGCTTACGCCTGCTCTACCTTCTATTTTGGATCCTTTTTCAAAGTCACCAGAATGCCACAATTCTTCCAGATCATCTTGAATGGTGTTTCAAAGCTATGGCGCTTCGACATAACGTCTGAGATTATGTTGGCCATCAGTTCTTCTAAGAATTCTTCAAGGACTTTTGGGTTGCCGACCAGATTGCCTGTGTTGAGGAGATTTGCAGTTTTATTGCACTGAGTATGGTCTCATTAACATCTCGTTGATGCAGTGGAAGCAGGTTTAGTCGAGTTAGTCTGCGATCCAGGATAAAACCTAGATAGTTTACCTCCTTTGAAAATTTTTGGATTGGCACGAAGTCCCACTGTCTGGCATCAATTGTGGGCGTTCTGCATTAGATCAGAGATTACTCCTTATTATTATGACCATGTCGTTCGCATATATATAGGGAAAGGATTAATAGACATAAGAGTGGCGGAGGTGCTGATTTATGTATTATTGGTCTTGAACCATCACAGATTGTGAGTCTGAGGAAAAGCAGAAGAAAGTAGCCTGTTCAACATTTGTTCGAGATAAAAAAAAATCATAGAACTTTACTGTACGGCTAAAAGTATTTTGATGGATGAAAGGAAAGCTAAGTTAGTTGATGATCACACAGTGTTTTACGCATTATTATTTCAGTTTCTTACATACCTACGTTAGTTTACATGTATTTAATACCAAACAAATAAATATATCTTATAATTATCCTTTACCTATATACGAAAAACTTGATAATTCTTAATAATTCTTTCTCGAACAGGTGATTTGGAAAATCCTGGCATTGTACCTCGTGCACTGGAGAATTTATTCACAAATTATGCAAATAATATTTATACTCAGCCTAGCGTAAAAATGATAAATTCAACATTAACTTTAGTAGATGATGATTCAATTAAAAAAGAAGAGTCTGTGCGAAATAAAATCTTTTCAATGTGTCCAGACGTTAATCAAACTTACAATCGCATTCAAAAAACCATAGGCGATGAACAATCTTTTAATACGATGGATATTTCAAATAAATCAGTATTTATTTGGATTTCATTCGCTGAAATATACAAAGAAGTTGTCCATGATCTTCTAAATATTAAAAATGGCACATCTTTAAATAAGAGCAAAAGTCTGAAAATAATTTCAAATGATGGAAAAGTTTTTATAAAGGATCTCACATCGATTCATGTAAAAAATGGTCAGGAAGCTTATAAGCTGCTAACATACGGATTGAAAAGATTAACCTACGCATCAACAGCTATAAATGTTCATTCAAGTCGTTCACATTGTATATTTTTCGTAGATGTGATAACATATTCTTATCCTGATATTTTTACACATAATTCTTACAAATTTTGTGATCTTGCTGGCTCTGAGAGACTAGGTAAAACAGAAAATGTTGGAACTAGATTAAAAGAAGCTCAACGAATCAATACATCTTTAATGGTTTTTGGACGTTGTCTTGATACTGCTTATAGTAATCAACAAAAGAAAACAGCAGATATAATTCCCTATAGAGAATCTAAGCTAACTTTAATACTGCAATCTGCCTTAAATGGGAAGGAGACAATTTCAATGATTGTGAACATAACACCAACTGAAAGTTATTTTGAAGAGAATCTTCATGTGTTAAAGTTTTCTTCAATAGCAAAAAATATTGTATATAAGCCCAACATTGAGAAAAATTCCCGTACACGGTACTCTTGGTTTGTTTCTCATACATTACAAAGTACATCCAGTCCACTAAGCTCCGTAAATACGAACGGTAATGATTTTGATTCTCTCTACGAAGAAAATATTACGTGAGTATTTGTATAGCAATAAAAATATCTATAAAATTATAACTATAATTGTTTTTTTTTTTATATAGATTACGAAGTGAAATTGAAAGATTAAATACAGAAATATTAAGACTAGAAAATCAAATGATGGCACAAGAATTTAAATTGCGAAATTCCTTAGTTGATGAATTTGAGCAAACGCTAAAACAACGCAATGAAAAATGGGAGCAACGTTTGGTTCAAGAGAAACAGTCAATAGCGCAAATTTATGAGGCCAAGGTATTTATTTCATTTTAAACTGATAATGATTTAGTTTTGTTTTATTTTAAGTAGGTTAATAATGTCTCGAAAACCCCACATGAGGGGAGGTGGTCACAGGAAATTACAGATTCATGCTGCTTATATGAAATCACTTAATTCCACTTTCGTCTCTTGTGAGACATAATGCGTAAACAGTAGCTCTTGTTTTATGTTTATATTTTCACGTAAGAGGAAACTATTTAGCACCATAGGGAGTATATGTGCGAAGAGTAGATAGCATAATAAATAGATAAATTGAGCCAAATGTACTTATGACCAAACTTGGGCATTTGATAGTGATATCATTAAAAATGGTTCCAATTCAAACATTTTGTGATTCAACGAATTTTGCAAATTGAAAAAAAAAATAGTTCTATACTGTTAGCACATATATGTAGTTAGCATACATTTGTATCTGCCTACCTGATTAGGCACAGACTTGAAGAGAATCTCTGAGTGGTCCAAGAGGCACGATTTATTTTTAAATCCCAATAAATCAGATTACATGATTTTAATTCATGAGAGACGGGCACCTACAGATTAGCCAATTCTAACGCTCGTGAATAGAGTCACGCACAATCTACGTCACAAAGTCTGCACTGTGGCCTTGGACATCGATCTCGAAAAGGCGTTTTATAAAGTCTGGCACAATGGGCTAATCTTCAAGCTGCTCGAAATTAGCTTCTCATTGAGCATCACCATCAAAACTTCATATATTGACAATAATTACATTGTGTTAGCAGGGCTACAGCTGCCCCTCATCTGAGCTGGGGCTAGCAGAGCTCCAAGACTGGCACCGCAAACTAAAACACTTGTTTGCTTCTATAAAGAGCAGGAGTTAACCCCGAAGCAAAAACAAAAACGCCAATGAGTAGTATCAGGAGCTCTAACGGCAACTTAAGAGGATGGGTCTCATTGCTCCCAAATTTTTACTTAAACGGCGCTATACACCATAGCGAAACACCTAGATTGTCTGACTATTAATGAAAAAGAACTAATCTTTCGAACCTAAGCAGATAAACTAAGCAACTACCTGAGTTAAGGTTGAAAGTTTAAGTAAATATAAAGAACTTTGTTTTATTTTACTTCATTTCAAATTTTTATTTGTATGTGTACTTACAATTCTAAAAAAAAATTATATACATACTTAAAAATTGAGCCCAATTGGGTTCTTGTTACGTCTTTAATCTTGAAAAAAAAAATATTAATTGTTATTTACTTAAGTACTTAAAGGTGTTCCTAAACGATCTAGCAAAATGCCAGATATCTGCCAATTTTTGTGGGCAGGTATCTGTCCTACTGATTACAAACGGAGCAGATATTCGGGCAGATTTCATCTGGCACAGCGTTGTCAGATAGTTTTCGGTCAGTTATCTGGCATGCGTCTTTATTGATTACATGACCTACTAGTTTTCATCTGGTAAAATACTGCTTTTATCTGGCAAACACAACATAAACTGATATGATATGAAGTTCATTGTTCAAAAATGACTTCTAGAGAAAGGTACGCGGCTGCTTTTATTGTGTATGTATAGTTCATATTGTACAAGTAAAAAGTGGATATTGTTCGATTTCGGTGATCAAGCGCATTGTTTCACTATGTTGACTACGGCTTGTTTTCATCTGCCATTCTGTTAATTATGTATATTTTTTTCGTTTTATGTACTGTATACTCCTGGTAGATATTATAAAATATAATTATATATCATACAAATCTTGTATAAAGCTGTCTCCTGCAGTCTGTTCTATACTCCTATCACTACGCGCACAAAACAATTTTTTTTAACAGGTAAACTGGACAGATATCTGTCAATTCAAAAATTTACTGGGCAGATTGGCAGACAAAACTTGCCAGGGAGAAAAAGTGGCTGATTAAACGTGCGGCAGACGTCTGGACATTTTTGAGTGTCAACCGTTGTCAAAAGATATCTGTCTATATCTGTCATCGTGATTACACGTATCTACCCACAAAAATGGGCAGATATTTGGTGTTCTGTCAGAAGGAGCACCTTAAGTTTATAGGGTGTTGTGATACCAAAGTAAATGCTCTACTTTTTAATATTATAACATCATACTTTACAAGAACTATACTGTTGTCTTTCATTTTTAAGAACATTGGATTTTGTATAAGACTCAATAAATGAAATTAAATGAAATTAAATTTGTGAGCAACTTGATGTCTCACGGTTTCCAACTGTAATTCTGAATGACACAGCTTTAATTTAAGGATAAAGTAATTAAGGCTAAATAGATGACAAGATGTAAGTTTGCTTTGCGAACCAATATGTGAAAGCTCAATCTGAAAGTTTGGATGCAATCTTAAAAGCTTTTCTTGCAGAGTTTCCATATTCTGTATTGAATTTACAGCCCACTATACCAGCAGGCATCACCTGAAGTCAAGGCATGACGTACTCAATGGAGTAAATGCAACACTACCAAATCTTGCTATGGTAGATATATTAATACGCATATGAATGTGTTACTTTTGGAAGCTATTTTGATACAAAATATTATTGCTTCACGGGGAAAAACAATTTTGCGATGATATACAACTTATGGAGGTATTAGCTTCGTTTTTTTTTATAATGTACTGGTTCATTGGTCTATAGGTAGCAATAATTTTTTAGGGGGTGGGGGGCAAATTATCAAATATTACAATTTTCACAAAATACCAAAATAGATCTAAAATATTTGGTTCTTGCTTTAAGTTACTTTTGTATTCTTGTCTCATTATTTTACTTTAAAGAAACAACCATTATTATTTCATTGAACTTTAATTCAAAACTTAGCCTAGATATAAATGCGATATCACTCATCGAATGATCAACAACGACTGACCTGAAAGGAAGGGAACTGCCGTGTCTGTTAATGTGCAACTCCGCCATCGTTGGCTCTGATTCATGATTCATACACAACAGTTACCTGTGTTTGAAATCTAGGAATAATTCTCAACACTTCTGCTGCGACTACATTAAAAATACAGTAGGTAAAATTTATGTCATGCTTCGTAAGTTGTGATTGTCTGCGAGGATTCTGCCTCCTGCTCTTCGCTCTAGCTGGTGAAGACACTTCTCTTGTAGAAGCATCGTCTTCCCTCACTTGGTTTCGATGTGTAGGAGAAAGCTGAGTGTCGCTTTCAATGACTGAATCCGTTTTATTCGTGGATTGAGGAGATACGATCACTTTTCCCTCTTCCGTAATTCTCTATTGGGTATGACCTTAGATGCTTTTCTGACACGTTATCATTTTGCTTTCTCTGCATAAGGTCAGGCGTCAGAGCTATCTATTTTCCGACATCAGATTAAACTCTGATAGGTACTTTATGCTGTGTATTCTCCGTTGTCAACAACCAATTTTAGAACGCTCTCACCTTGTTCAGCTTGCTCGGAATATAGTATGAGTATATACCTTCCCGTTTCAAGGATGACCTTGACTTCCGCCTGGAAAACATATGGGTCTCCGCGCATAAAACGCTTGCTCCAGTCTTTTCTTCAGATTTGGAAAGATAACAATAGGGTTTGTCAATGGTGAAAGCACAGAGTGTGATTGCCGTTCTGCCCTAGATGGAATTTTCAATTTAAAGTTGGTTTGCAGCATAGACTCGAGAAGGTCGTCGATGTCAGCTGCTATAGACTGCACGAATTCACAGATTGATTCGTGTGGAACTCTTTTTCCAGTGTGAATGCAGCTCTGACTGAAATGGAGCCTAGCGCTGTGATTGACGGCCCTCTCTTGATGTGTATTTTCACGGTGTGTATATTAAGGATGATCTCGTGTGCTGCTTTAATTGAGGCACCATTTGATACTTTTCCAATATCTTGGCGAAATCCATTTCTTTCCACCACACCACAGGTTAGCATGGAGCGGATGACGATAGTGTATATCCAGCTAAAACTATTAGTCATGAAACATACTGAAATTATGTAGCATATTGCAGAGATTTTCCAAACCTTGCACGTGCATCTGATTTAGTGTACATTCTAGGGTAAAGTCCTTTATTATCTCAATGGCAGGATCAACGTATTTATTGGTTGGCCATATATTTGTTACTAAAAGGCTATAGCAATTTGATACATATTAACTGGATATAAATTTGTTTCATTATAGATGGCATCTTTAGAAGAACATTATAAAAGGAAGCTGGAAAATCTTGAATATCAAATAGAAGATATGAATATGTCAACCGATAAAAATGATTCTTCATGTCCCATTATGGATAAGGAAAATATTAAAACAGAACTAGAAACGACACCATTAAAAGAAATCGATCTGGAAGAGATAATTAATCAAAGCGACAGTAAGAAGCGCAAAACAGTTTTATAAATTTAACAGTAAAATATGTTTTTGTTTTTATATATATATATAAGCACGTGTAATGTAGTTTATTAAATAAGTTTTTATTAAGACTCTTCTATAAATTTTTTTACAAAAAATAGAACAATTCAAAAATATTTAATTTTTAATTTAATAATAAACACTCAAACACTTGTGGAAAGGAATGCATTCCAATTCTTTTGCGAAACGCCTTCTGTAATCCCATAAAAAGTGATCTATAAGAATTGCGTTAACATGTTCTCCTGAAATCTCTGGATGCTTTGCATCAACGTCTTTTAGTATCTTCTTTATCACTTCTTCAACTATATAAATTGAAGCACCTCTAATTTCAGATTCCATTTCATGTCCATTGGGTATTATTTTATCACTATTAAGCTCTTTCAAAAGATTTTGCGAATATTCAAGTGTGCCGAAATGTACTAAAACCTGTGGTATACGATAGTCAGCGAACATAGTAATTGTTTCGATATCATCAAAATGTCCCAATCCTTTTCCTTGAAAGCAAGCCCATATATCACCAATTAGGATTTGTGCACGTTTATAGAATGCAACTTTCTGTCCATCATATTCTGATACGTCTCTAAAACATGGAAATTCCGTTACAATTAAATGCAATAATTTCTGTGACGATTGTTTGCATGACTTCACACAATTTTCGAATTTTCCATTGTAATTTTCAAGCAATTTCTTTCCGACTTCATGAAGATGTTTGACACGTTCTTTAAGTAAAGGCACCTGAGTTATTTCATCATCAGGACGAAAGATGTGTGCAAGCTGCTCGATAGTAATGTTTGCATAAAAACTCGCGTTAGTTATATCAAGACCATCCTTCATGGCACGATTTAAAGCAGCGCATAGTGCAAAATATCCAGTATAACCTTCTACACTCCATTTACTTTTGTTACCTGAAATATAAAAAATTTATTCCGAGCTTCGAATTATTATTATTATTTTTGTTTTTTAAATCATCGAATTCTATCTTTGGTATAAAATTTCATTCTACTGGGTGCTGCTAATCGAAAATTTTTCTTATAAAGGACAATGAACACTTTTCTTCCAAATAAACATTACAATTGAGCCATTTATCCTTACTAACAAACTTTCAGCTAAGGAGCAATCCTTAGTATTTTGGAAGAAAAGAAGTATAATAAAAAAAACTATCCCCTTGACTAAGTTGAACGAGATCTTAAATTATGGCATACATAGTGATATATTGTCGTTTCATCAACATCCATTTGCCATTATCATATAAATTAAGAATTCAGGTCCTAGTTACAGACTGCCGCTAAATAATAATTGCACAAATGTATAACATTATACTTTTACAAATCTACTGTTTTCCTTACCTGGAGTCCAGAAGCAAAAATTTAAAGTATCTGCTACAAATATCCATTCGACAGCCCAGCTGTCAGTGGATTTGGGATGGAAGGAACATTGAGAAAAGTTTTCAATATCTATGGTTTTATTTTTCAGTCCCTCTAAAATTACATCCTTCAACTTTTCAATTCCTTTTTCATTCACCTTTAAAAGTTTTGCTCGTTGAGTTATAAATTCTCCTGATTCTCGTGGTGAAAGTGCCATAATAAAATTTTATGAATCTGGAAATGAAAAAATTACCAATAACACATACAATTCCCAATTAGAAAAGTTATTATACTGGGCTGGTTTAGACGGTATAGCTTGAATTTCGTGCAAAGTGTGCAAAGGCTATATAGTCTAAACCAGCCTATTGGATAACGCAGAGTTAAATCGAATCGAATCGAATCCGAATTAGTGTTCATTGAAACGGAATTGAGTTGAGCTTCATTCAATTCAGTTAAATCCACGAAAACAGTCAAGTTGAGTTGGGGTTTGTATAAGTAATTGTTAGTAAAGTGCGGATGGGTGTTTCGTCAGACAGCAAAAGTGATGATAACAAATATCATAGGATTTCATATTCTGAAGAACTTTTCAGTACAATAAAAACATCTAGGACTGATCGTTTTCATAGTATACGTAAAAACCCAACATTTTTATGTGGCAACATCAAGAAGGGATTGCCCGACTTAGTCCATTTTCGAAATTTCATTTACTATTGCTATGAAAACACCATGTAACAAATTTCAGCTCTTTACGTCGACGAGTTCTCAGGCTATATTACTTTATTTTAAGTATTGTTTTTACAAGTTCATGCGAATAGCTGACGTATAATCTCCCCTCCACGATGCAGCAGACGATTTTTTCTTCAACTCACTATGATGTCAACTGTTTATAAAAACAAGTTTCAGTCGGCGTACTATTACTTAAAATTTTTTTTTACCACTGTCGCAGTCTCCACGCCTACACCACCCCAACTTGAGCAGCTGACGATCGGTTCACTGATTAGTTGTACGAGATCAATTATCGATATCAAAATCAGCCGGCTTACTATGACTTTTTCATTTGCAACGCTACCTCCCGGACTATTAGAGGCGTCCGTATATAGTACGACGTCAGCGTTCAATCTCTCACGGGGTTTTACGTGTGCAGTGGTATTTTGTTATCGTTGTTGAGGTACTCGTATTATCTTCTGTTCGTTAATTCTAGGTTAATGGAAGATAAGTTACGTGGAATAGCTTGAACAGCTTCCTGGCGAGCCACCACACAAATATAGCATGACCGAACATGCTCGATCTCCCAAGACCAGTTATGGTTGAGATGGCAAGGGTAAGGCTGGGGCACTTCCAAACAATACCTCTTCAATAGGCAAGAGTGCCTAACATGCACCCCTAACGGCTCACCACATATTTCATGAGTGCGGGGGTCTACCCAGAATACAAGACAAACGAGGCATAACTACAGAATCAACAGAGCCTCTCCGGTACTCCAGAGAAAACACAGGCAGACTTCTTCTCGCACTAAAGCACAACTTACAAACTATCGGGCTACCGACAAGACTGTGACACACAATAAAATGGAAAATAAGGACAGGCAGTCAAAGAGCAAGGCTATGAATTTCAAACACCAAAATTAATAAAATTATACCGATGTTGGGCGCTATCAAAAGAATGAATTTGACATTAAATAACAAAACAGCAAATCTAATATATAATGCTCATGTACTATCACACATAAAATATAGCATACCTATATGGTCCCAATGCTCCAACTATATAATTAATAGAACACAGATAACTATGAATAGAGCTCTTAAAACATTATATAATATACCTTGGCTAACGTCTACAAACGAATTACTAAGAAGAACGGAAAAACTTAGTCTAAAGCAAATAATCTTCGTGGAGAAAGCTAAATTTGTCTATAAGTTGAAAAACAAAAAAATTAAAACAAACCTCAAAATCACTACGGCAACAGATCTCCATACGCACAATACAAGACAGAGGAATGATATAAGAGTAGAAGCAGCAAGGACAGAAAGGGTTCGTAAAGGATTATTGGCGACATCCAGTGAGATCTTCAACAGACTTCCTATTCAGATTAAAATCAGTTCGAATATAAACATCTTCACAAAGAAAGTAAGAAACCATATATGTAGTCTTCGTGAAATATGAATTATGAATTAGAACATGCTATTCTTATTAGGCTATATATAAGGAATAAATAGATTGTAGTTAATTAAATGAATTTCAACCTCTTTCTTAAACCAGCTAAGCTGTCTGAAAGGGGGATTTTGAAAAAAAAAAGGATATTAAGGAATTGTAACTAAGGCTAATAGTAATAATGATGATAATGTTGACATTAGAATAAATAAATAAATAAATAAATAAGAGTACATAAGCTAAAAGTTGTGAACTCGAATTTTAATCTTTTTTTATATTAATATGAACTGCCAAAGGGACGATTTTTAAAGTCATAGCCAATTATAGACATCATTAAAGTAAATTTTTGTACATAATACGTTAAGGATATCGTGAATTTTTCTTACTACAGATTTGGACTTAGCGCTAATTATTTTACTATTAAAAAAGATGAAAGAACACATGAATTGGAAATAATCTTACTAAACAATAGCTGTGTTCTTTTGTATCCGCAGAACAAAAAATACACAAAAGAATGCCTCATACGTCATAGAGATTTATAAATGAAGCGAACAGTACAAATAGTTCGCTTCAATCGACAGAACAATTTGTTCTCTCCATTATATGGGAGTTCTAGAACAAGGTACACAAAAGAACACAGCGAATGTCATTAAAACTAAGTAGTTCAAAGCGTAGACTTAAGTCAACCTCAGTCCCAGGTAAGCTGTAAATGCAAGGAAATCCAAAAAGTTTCATAGCATAACTTACAGCGGTGTAAAATTATAAAATTATTGTGCTGGCACGTCTAGGCATAAGGGGAGAAAAATACTCCCGCGTCGTGCTAAAGTGTGTTGTTTGGCTCAATTTGACACACTATGATGGCTGCAAGATCTAGTTTAATGAGCGATAAATAACAAATAATAGTAATAATAATACATACTAGGTAGGTATTTTTTTGCCAAATTAAACAAATTGCGAGAATCTACTGTCAAAGATGTCAAACTAAAAGCACGCGCGTGTACTTGGCAAGGTATATTGTATATGATAGAGATGTGCACCAATTTGCTTTAAGAAATGATTATTTTAGATTGTCCTTCAGTCCAAATCTTCTGTTCATATAAAATCAAGCTTACCTCACCAAAATCTTGTGAACTTTCAATTAAATCACAGCAAAAATTGGAGTTTCCTTGGATAACCAAAATTAATGTTTATTTAATGTTGGTATCTAAAAAAATGAACACACAAAAACTTTCTGATTATACTGCAACTACAATACACAAGGAAAGGAACTGTCGTTACCATGTGGCGCTGAGAGTTTATAACAAATAGGAATACTGATAAGATAAATTAAATGAAGGGCCACTTTGTTATCTTGTTATCACTAACCCCTTCACGATATATTATCAAGGCTTTCCGTCGTACGCATATGCATGGTGCGAAGTTTAACAATGCCGATTCAATTTGTCAATGGGGTAAAGCGGCTTAACTTACTTCACTTGTGTCAGATTTGTTCCTTTAAATTTCAATCGTTCTTACCAAAGTGGAAATGATTTATTAATTGGAAATTTCTTAGCCGCACTCAAGATGACTCTAAAAAACTAATGTTTTTATTAAATATTTAACCGGGGTGTTGCTTTTGCAAATCGGACATCCGGTAACCTTCGTACCATGGCACATCACACCTGTTAATATTTGTACTAAGAGCTCCAAGACTTATTTAAACGAATTTTACACGATATGTACCGGCATTCCTGTTTTTTACATAAATAAAATCATGCGATTTGATTATCAACAACAGTCCATATCTCCATCCGGCAATCGTCACGCAAACAAACCCATCAGCCCAAAACAGCACACCATAGTTTGGAAGACTGTTATGTACAAGCGGAATACAGAGCGATTCAGAAAGAAATTATAATTATTAAAGTGAGAATTTCCATAGAATATTAAGACCAATTCTGACGATACCCAAGATGTATGTTCGTAAATACAACAAAATGTTTAAATTAGTTTTTCGCATTCCTTTCTAGTACAACTCATCGAACAGTAGATTAAAAATGCCTAGATCTGTCGTTCCTATAAAGGAACAATCCGATTTCGCTGCTTTTCAAACTTAGATCTACAATTCTTATAACTTTTCATGTAATTTCCGCTCTATAACAGCACAGCAAGTCGGTCGTTATATTCGATGAACTGAAATTTATACTTTGCATTACGAATAATGTTTTTTAAATTTGAGTACCTGAAATAAACATAGTTTTCCGAAGCAAAATTACTATCTCTTAGAACAGGAATGCTGATAAGCTAAATTAGCAGAAGCAATATTTGTGTTGGGCTCAAGTTATCTAGTTTGAGAGCACAGTGCAGGTATAAACAGCAATTCATGAAGGAGCAGTCATGTTATTTTAATAATACTTCATGTTGCCATTTATCCCTGATGGCCCCACTTGTTACTTGTTTTTTCTTAACAAGTTAGCCTTCCAACTCAACTTGGAATTGAGTATGACTCCCACATATTTTTCTTCGCTGCAGAGTAAGATCCAATGCACCCAGCTTTGGAAGTCTGAAACTTTGCACCTTCCTTTTTCTTGTAAAAAGAACTAGATTAGTCTTCGAGGGGCTTATCTTCAATCCACTATTGTCGGCACAGTTGTCCAGCTTAAGCAACGCATACTCGAGCCTTTCACTAATAGTAGAGACATTTTCCACTTTCCAGATGTCATGCGCATATGCAACCGCTTTAAAGCCCTTTCCAACGCGACGAGGTTTTCATCCAATACCAGCAGCCAGTGTCGAAAGCACCTCCCCCCACACCTCGCGGCGTACCACTGTAGACTGCTATTCTCACATCACAACCACGTCCCCTATCATGAGCTAATCTTTTTGATGAGAAGCATTGAGTTAATTTAGTTACATAGACCCTTATTAGTCCATTATATATGATCTCCGCCTTCACGAAGTTGAACCCCCTCCGCCCTCGTATGTGTATACAGTAATCCGCCAAGATACGTAACACGCGACTTACATAAATTCGCAGTTACGTAAAATGAGAGTTTCAAAGAATTGGAAAATTTTTTGAGTAGAGTAACATACAATTTAGTAAAATAATTATTTTTTATCTCAAGCATATAATATCCTGTAGCTGCATCAATGCATACTCAGCCTTATGGTTGTTACCTCACTTCAAGTGACTCGACTGTGTAAAATTTATAGGAAACAAAGAAGACAGATTTTACCTGAAAAAATACTGTCTTAATTTTCTTACTAGCGTGTTGCCAACCTTGTTGCGTGAACATCACTAAATACTGCAGAAACTTCTTGTAGTTGATATTTGTGTTGGTCCTTTATAAAAAAAATAAATAAATACCATACCATACTGTTTCAATTTTCAAATTCGACTTACGCAAAAGTCTACTGTTCACAGTAATTACGTCTCGCGGAGGATTACTGTATATATGAGGAGGCCATTTCAAACACTCTAATTATCCAAACCGCACTTTTCCTTCTCAAATTGCAGCTTGAAATGTATAACTTATCCAAAACTTGCCTTATCCCCTAAGTGACTGTCCCAAAATCTCATTATTTAATTATTTAATGATATTCGGAGCTACTGCGTTTGTTTAGAAGCTTGTGTTTTTACATCTAATACATGTATATACATAAAAATGAATATAACTTCATAAGATTATGTGCCTACTTTGGTTGTTTAAACTTTGGTCATTATCTCAAAACGTATTAGAACGGATAAAAGTGTTTTGGAAATGGCTTCCTCATATATAGTTCAAAAGTTAGCTCACAACCTCATGACAAATTTTTCGTATTACTCACCATATATCCTTCCAAAAAGTATAAACGCGATTCCATATTTTTCATTTCCATTATTTTGTGGAGTGGAGTTTATGTTGCAAAAGCAACACCTGGTTAAATATAAAAAAACATTACTTTTCCGCTTCCTAAGTGTAAATCAATTCGGGAAAAGTGAATTGTGTTGCCAGTTGATTAGTTGGAATATGCTTTGCACTTTAATGAAAGCGATTAAATTGAAATGTCCATCATATGACGTAACGAAGTTTTAGTCCTCTGTAGTCTGCTATACAACTCACAGAGAACAATACCATACAGGCCTCCTGCAGTTCTGCTAGATTCATTTTGGGGCTTGTATATTACACACAAGAAATGTGATGATAGATCAGTTAATTTTCTTAACTGCTATGATGCACTATGAGCTAGCAAAATTGTGCTGAAATGGCGTTCCGAGCTCCTTCAGGCAAAATCAAGCAAATGCATCAGGGTAGTACACACATTTACCATACAGAAATGCATTCTACATCTGTCTCCGCAGTAAAGTAGGAATATGATAATTTGTGAGAATATATAACTAATGATTGTCTTTTATAAAACATGTTTATTTAAATTATAGTTTTATTGGCTTTGGCTTCTCCGCACGGTTAGCCATATGTTCCGTATGCCGTTTAGCTGCTTCAGCACCAGATACATTACCTTTCTTGGCAAAACGTTGGTTGCGAAGAAACTTTGCATCCATCTGAAAATAAAAAAAAATGTTTTAATTTTTACAATTTCTTATGCATTAGCTGCAAGGAATCACCTTAATTCAAGATTAGTCTAGCATACTCGAAAAGATACTCTCGAAAAAACTTACAATCCTAGCAAATATGTAATTAATGGTTACCTGAAATTGCTTTGGTAAGTAACTAATTCTGTACATTTTTTCTCCCTTTTCATAAACATTTGCAAGTAGCTACTATGTTTCCATGAGCAAGTGGAGTTAGAGTTGAGTTATCGTTAAGATTGCTGGCTGAGTTAACTCGATACTGTTTTCATGAACGGCTTCTCAATTGAGTTGACAGCAGAAAATAAAGTAGCCGGATTTGTGTTGGATAAAACATTCACCCGCTAATTCTAATAATTACACAATACACAAAACCTAGAGAATATATTTCAGAAGCCATGAAACAGACTCCCTCACTACACCATGAGAACAGTCCTAACTATTTTATTATTTTGTTAAGTATATCTGGTGTCATATATGTACAAAGGCGACTAATAGGTCATGCTTAAACGAGCAGCAAAAAATTGTATGGGAGGGGGGTCCCAACGGTTTCCAAGATAACGTAACTTACGAGATATTTGGGTATGTTTTTAAGATACCCTGTAACTTCTGAACGTTAACCCTATGATAATGCTTTAATCTTTGGTAGATAGACAATCGTTGGGCCTTTCGAACGGTCTATAATTTTTTCCATCCTCTTCTCCATTTTGAAGTTATGGGCTCAACAATGCTAAAATTTCGGAATGATTTTTACTTGTTTTTTTTTAACTATTTTTTATCAAAAAAACACGTCATAAATACCAATTTTTCATATTGAATTTAAGAAGATCAAATCTTAGTTTTAAAATGACCTATCACAGTCCGTACCGAAAATGTAACCCATTCTGTGTTTTTTACACTTTTTCTTAAGCATCTCCAGCTGAAATGGCTGAAAAAAGTCAATAAGTGCCAGAAAGTAAGCGATCTTTTGGAAATGACCATTTTTCAGTCATGTTCGCTGCTTAAGAAAAAATGAAAAAAACGCAGAAAGGTTTACATTTCGGCACGGAGTGTGACCGGTCATTTTAAAGCTAAGATTTTGAGCTTCTCAAACCCAATATGAAAAATTGGTATTTATGACGTGTTTTTTGATACATGAATACCTGATGTTGGTATGGTCACCCATCAGTGCAAGTTTTATTGTTGAAATGGTTTTTCGCATATGCATATTTCTAGAACGGTTCGTCGGACAGTAAAAATTATTGACATAATTCATAGGATTACTATAAAACTTGTGCCATGCTTTCCTATAGGAAAATTACAATACGCTCAGTCCAATGTTATAAGTCAGTGGTCACCACCGAACACACACCGGAATTGCCAATTTCACATTTGACAGCTCCAAACAGGAATGGTGTCAGCACAGTTCTGGTGCATTTGTGATTCAAAGTTCAGAAAAGAATTCACTATCAGAGTCTATAACAATGTCCTCCCGACGCAACTGATTAATAATTTCATTGTTTGCAATCGATTGAACCCACCTTTTATATTATATTTTTCTATAAAATTAAGAATCTGCCAATGTAAATCTTGTAACATAGAGATACCCACCGTACGGGGTTGCAAATAAATGAGTTTTCTATTCTATTCTAAATATTCTACTGTAATAATGCTAATTTAATTTTCAATTGTTGAATTATGGTAGATGTAGGGCAGAAGTGGGAGCTTCACTTACGGAAATTCATATGTTAAAATCAGTAAAGCGAGAAACACAGTGCTAACTTTCCAACCTCGAAGGATGCAAAGAAGAAAATTATTTTATTGCTATTTATAGCTTTAATTACGAGAAAAGCAACAACATATATATTTAAACTAGTGAGGCCGATATAATGAAGGGTACTTGGTCAATTCTATAAATTCTAAAAAGGCCGCTACACACGCTCAAGCAAATCATACGACTGGGCCAGTCGTATGATTTGCATGAGCGGGTATAGCGCAAGTCCTAGACTCAGTTGAGACTGATGAATGCCATGAATAAAATCTGACGAAACTATTGTGTACAAGCAGCAACTCTGACGACTTTGCTATAGGAATGAATTAAAGTTTGAACAAAATTTGTTGCGAGTGGAAGCAAAAGTTAACATCTGATTTGTCTAGTTTAATTCCATAGCAAAGTAGCTAAATGTGCTGTGTTTACCTCTAATAAGAGATGATTCATGTCATCTGATGTATATAGTTAAGCTTATTTTAAGTTCAGCATTAAGTAGTCATTAGTTACCTTTACTATAGGTATTGCTTAGATGCTATAATCCCCTACTACTTGTCGCTGGTCTGTTCAGTCTTTCTATTTTGCTATTATATTGTAATCTTGTTATATCAAACTATAAATCAAACTACAAATATTATATTTTGCTGTAATTTTTAGTGTTGTTTATTCTTAATGAATTAGCTACTATGGACGCTCTAGCCTCCACTGCTCTTACTTGTTTATGTTTCGTTTTGCTGTAATGTGTATCTACTAATGTAACTTGCTATGATGTGCCCAGCGCTCTGCGTGCCTTTGGCATGGGTGCTCAAATAAATGGATGTTTATGTTTATGTTTAAGTAATCAGTTTTGCTTGCACGCAATAGTTTCGGCTGATTTCACTCATGCTCCCTCACCTCAAGTTCCGACATTCGTTACACACGCTCAAGTAAATCAAATGACTGGACCAATAAGTCGCTAGATTTGCTTGAGCGTGTGTAGCGGCCTTAAAACGTACCAGTTCCTTCTAACACACAAATAAGATAATACAAGATATCATCTTTCTGGCCGTCAAAACGTTGTTTTTTAAATCTGAAAATTGCCTTACTAATCCAAATCCATAACGGAATCATATTCCTCTGTGTCCTGCTTTTCTGCGTTCATTTTGAGACTCGTGATGTGCCAAGCTAAATACACTAGACTGTGGTTATTTATTTGCTAAGTACATATCCATTTAGCAAGCAAACCTGCATCAACTTACTTAATTTAGATTAATCACGGAAATTGCAATTACATTACATTAATAACTGTTTCTATTGAGTTTGTGCCAAGTAAATACTGAGTTTGATGTTTAGATTAAAAACTATATGGTAATCTTAAAAAATTAGGAATACTTACACCTAAAGTTGATTCGTGACGGTTACGTCTAGGCCTCTTGATACCATTTCGGTGAGCTTTTCTATTCTGATTATGATTTGTATGATTCTTTGACTTTGCCATGGCTAGTTATCTAAAAAGAAAAAAAACAACTATGTTTAACAGTGAACCTTCACAAAAGTACACATGTATATTAAGATGAAACGTTAAAATAAAGCAATAGAACTATCATTGAGTATTTAACTTTTATACAAAATTAGATTTTCTCGGATTTTTACCTAATAAAAATCGGTCCTCAACAACCCTTTGACAGTTGGCCGGAAAAGAGAATTCTTCCTCTTCCTTCAAAACGCAAGTATGCTGGATTGCTGGAATGGAATGGAACCGCTAAAATGGTACATGTGACTAAGGGGCCTTCACACACGAGAAGTTATTAGGGAAGGATTCCTTCCCTTGTGCTGAGACGTGAAAGCACAATAATGTTTTTCCTTAAAGCCCGGTACGTTAGAGCCAAGGAATTTTTGTTCCTATACAAAAACTATGTAAAAAAAGTGTCATGGAATGGTCAAGGAATTTTTTTTTTACCGATTCCTTGAGGTAGTACGCTAGAGAAAAGTAATTCGAACAGAAAAACTCTACTTCCCGATTGACAAAATGATGTCGCTGTTTTGCGAAAAATCCATTTATGTCAATATTTCTTGAAGAAATAAGTACCGATGCACTTATTTCTGTAAGGAATTTTGACGGTGGTGGAATAATTGAAAAATTGAACGAGGGAACGGCGATTTTGCAAGAGGTGTATCAATTTTAAAATGACAAATGGACGAATAAAAATTGTTTTACGTGTATCTTCATTTTTCATTGGAAATTATCCATTTCTTCATTTTCTTTATTATTTCTTTATTGTCAGAAATATCACACAATTGAAAAATCCAAATTGTCAAAAATTCGTTGACCTAATGTCAAATTTTCTTTAAGAAATAACTGGAAAAATTCCGGGCTTAAGCCCGGTACGCTAGAGCCAAGGAATTTTTCCAACTTCAAAATTTCTCCCATAAGAGGGAACTATGAAGTATGATACGGAAGTAATGGGCGAACGGTAGCTAGTTGCACAATCTACGGGAAGAAATATTAGTTTAATATAAGTATACATTTCTCCAATCTACTTACAAATGTATTGTTCCATAAACTGAACATCTGTTTGACTGTAAAGTGGTGTTCGTTCAGAAAGATGCCATGGACCGTAACCCGCGGAATATTACAAGCCATGAAGTCGCCGAAGGCACCGACACATTAAAATGCCTTAACATGCCGGGTACAGCATGCAGTAAGAGCTCACTCTCACTGCTTTTTGTATACTCGTCATGGAGGAAATACTAAAATTTCATCTTAAATAAATCCTAAAACCTAAAACTGTCGATCCCACAGCAAAATGAAGTTAAAACAAATTGCAGAGAAATATGTTGTCTTTCCAACAGTTTTAAAAAAATATAGCATGTACAACAAATTTACGGAAATTATAGCGTTTAAACAAAATACAAGCAACTTTTATATGAAAAACTCCTTCAGTAAAGCGGCCCACACACGATACAACTGTTAGACCGATTTCTTCCGCTGTCAGTCTTGTGTAACTTTTCATACTGAGTATTACTTAGAATATAGAGCAAACAGGAATGGTGATAAGCCAGATTTTGCGTAACGAAATTCTGGTTGTGTTGGTAGCCCATTTTTACATGTATTTACACTCCATCCCTATTCTAAACAACTTATCAATTTGCAAAAAGTAAACAAAGGTTTTGTGTGGAGCATCTGTGGTAAAAAATGTTCTTTTTCTACTATATTTTGAAACAATTCACATAATTAATTTATATAAATCTCCGCGTTTATTAACAAAAAAGATAATTTAGATAGTGCAGTTGCCTCAAACAGGATTTCCCTAGTTTATAATCCAATTTATATTTGCAAGCACTGACCGAACACTTGTTGTGTTGGTGTTTGGTTTGAATTCAAAGCTGTCAGGGGTGTGGAATCTTGGCTTCACCTCTAATAGGTTAATGAGTTCGCAGGCTGTTTGTGGCCAAGGAAGCTGGGGAGGAACTATCTCAGAGTTCACTTCCTTGAGGTAACCACGGGGATATAAAAATAGTACAGACAGGGGAATGGTGCTGGAACAGGCCGTAGGCATGTTCGAAATGACTGACCAGTCTCGGCTAACATCCGGGTATCAGTCTGGCGGGAGATGTCCACAGCGTGTAGCTATTACATCTATAGTGGAACTGACCCACCCACGTACATCGATGGCCCGCCGCCATCAATCCCATACCAAATTAGAAAGACTGACGGAAAGGAAAGAGGTAGACAGGCTACCCCATCTTGAGTTCCTCGAGGGAGGTCGGAGACAGACGGGCGCCTAGGCAACTCTTAGCTAGGATACATTAAAAACTATATAAACAGATCAGGACTTTTCGAAAAAAAACTATGCCTTTCTTCAAAGGTGATATATCTTTTTATTAGGTGCGAGCGTCCACCGTACATCGACTGAAGCTCATACAGATCAGAATAGCTATTATAAACTCAAATCTAATACAAAAACAAAAAAAAAAAAACAAGAGACTACTTGAAAGGCTTAGGCTCCAACTACAATTATACACATGTCCAGAGGGGACTTAACCTACAAGGTATTAATCTGTACACATACATATCTAAAATTATACACATGTCCAGAGGGGACTTAACCTACAAGGTATTAATCTGTACACATACATATCTAAAATTATACACATGTGACTTATTGCTCATATGTATCTATAGGTATATATATATATATAAATTGACCAATACCATCGATCCCAACAAGGTAGGTACAAATTATTTTCACTTTGCATTAATATCTAGTTGAACAAAAAGAAACTATTATTCCTTTCATCATAGGTGATTAAGACATAATTTAACACTATCTAACGTCATATTAAGACAGCTACTAGGTGCTGATATAAAACTACTAAAATCTCTTTACTGAGATACTATTAAAGTTATGTGGCGACACCCACTATTTATTGCTATAATTACTAATATTTCTGATCAGTAACAGGTGGACAGGAGCGAGATCGCAATCGAGAGGCATGCCCATGCGTCAGTATTGTTACGATATTATTTTAAGTTAGGTTATTCCTTGGATATATTCACTGGATTCTCGTATGTTTTTTATCATTAAATTGTTTCTTTTGTCTTTTTTTTTCTTTTTTTGTATAAATAGATATGTATATATGAAGATATTTTTATATAAAAAAAATTTTATGGTACTCACTCAGCCGCTCCCAGGAGGTGAAGCTTCATCCGCTGGACCGACGTGCGTTCCTGTAATCTTATTTACACAAAAAAAATTTAAAAGGCCGATATTCGCTACGCCTGGCACTTTGTTATATCAAGAGACTACGTCCCGCTTTATCGTGCGGTTTCCTTCCTATTCACCTTTTTGACCTCATTGACCTTAACGAGTTCCTACTATATCTAGTACCTAAAGATACTACTTGACCTATAAGACGTGATTATTCTGGCATTGGATTAAGTTGTGGTGACCTCCGGGTCTCTTCCTTTTTCCTTTGTTATTTTTGTAGATATACCGCTTCTGGGTACTTTCCTTCAGTGCTTTTATTTGCACTCCTTCTATTCCAATGCTTGTTACTTTACATTTATATGTTTTTTTGTTTTCTTTTTATTTTGGTATTTGTAGCTCCGACTAACTCCACAGCTCTTGCTACCGATTCTATTAGAGCCGAGTCGGTTTATCTGGCCCGTTTGGGCGTCCTATTGGATGCACTTTGGACCTTATAATTAGGCGTACGAAGTAGGATGCCCAAGCTTGGTCTGATATTATTAGTTCTAATTCTGCCAGCGGAACACGACTGGGACCTGAGCTGGAGAGTAGGTAATTGATACTTGAGCCTTTTTGGAGTGTTCGGAGGTATCACTAAAAGGTGGTAATTAAAGCAAATCGTACGCAGATATAAAAAAAAACTTTGAAATATCTTACCCATTGATAGAGCTCGATCTCTACTATGCAATTTCTTACTTAAGGAGTGTATACTTTCCGGGATGCACGCGGTTTTTCTTAGATCTTCTAATCTGAGCGGATTACAGGAACCGATCTTTGTAAGGCTAGACGTGAAGTGACAGACACTCTAGAACATTCAGCCATGTCATCTGGAGTTTGACGTTTATCGATACTCGAATCGAAAGCTTAAGGACCGTTTTCATGAATGTGCCGGAGTTAGTTTCCGTGCGAATGCGCGACCTGCCAGAAGGGTTAGGAAGAAGAAGATTTACTTTTCGCTTATTTTAACCTCGCACTTTCTACACTAACTGACAGCTAGTATTCGTCTTACTATAGTCTGAAACTATGCTCACGTTACACACTTCATTTTTGTTTTTTTAATTGATATGAAGATTTTAACAGGCACTAGTGGCACTATAAAACTTTGCACTAAATAAAGTTTAAAGATAAATAGTTTTGAAAAGAATTGACTCGGTAGTTTTGTTAAATTTCACAAAAGAATTTTAAGTTGACTAAATCTGCTCACAAAACAAAATCACATTTGACAATTCTGCACCCAGCTTTGACAATTCTTTCTTGCAGCATCTCACTTACTCCTATGTATAATCTCCTGCTCTTTACAAATTACGCCCATATACACGAATTTTACACGATTCAACCATTCCTGTTTGCTATATATTCTAATGAGTATTACGAAATAATGTCATCGGTTGTCAAAAAAAGAAAATGTGCATTTGTTTTTAGCTGTGATTATGTCTTTGAAAATTAATAATATATCAATTAACTCTTCCCAGAAGTCCTTATACTTAATAGACACCATTTTGGTTTGTTTTTTTACAATGCAATTACAATAAAAAAACTTCACAGATAATGAAATCGATTCAACGGTGAACAACAAGCACATACACTATCCAACGGTCGCATATACAACAGCGGTTTACCTGCATGCAGATCCAACCATCCAACCGAGCTTGCGATCGTTGGGTGCTTCGTGTAATTGGCCCACACACCATACAACGGTAGTATGCCAACACAGATTGGTACGACAGCTGGACCAGACCAACCAGTTGTATCGTGTGTGGGCCGCTTAAGACAAGGCAAGAAGGCTGTGGATGTCGCCTGCTGCTCTCTTTTTCACTTTGTTCATGGCTTGTATCTTGCGGGGGTTATTTATTCAATTCCCGCCCGAGTGTCTCATTACATTAGAAACAAATGAAGTGCAGCGTGTGCGCATGGGCAATTACATGATGGCCTGTATGAATTGCCATGGAATATCCCTGACTGGCTTTACAAACGGTTGGAAATTAATTATTTGTGCCGGCATGCAAGGCAACTAACGGGAAATTTTTTGACAGTTAAGTTGGCGGGACAGCATGAGATGATTGATATAATTTTTAAAAATCTGTGTTGATAAATACTAAAAGTATAAATTAAAGGCATGAATTTGAATTGTGTTATTTGCGCAGAGCTATTTTGCTCGTCAGACGATGTTTATGTAACATCATGTGGACATATATTTCATCATGTTTGCTTACAACAATGGCTTGAACGGTAGGTAAAGATGGGTAATTTGATTGAACTTGATTTAATTAAAACAAATATTTTAGATCAAAAACATGCCCGCAGTGTCGACATAGATGTTATGAAAAACATATTCACAAGATTTATTTTAACATTGCAAATATTGATGCTAGCCGTATTGATGTGGGCACTTTGCAACAGCAATTAGAAAACTCTGAGTTAAAAAACAAATGCACTGAGAAAGATCTGCAAAAAGCTGAAAATGAGATTAAAGAAATAAAAAATACGCAGAAAAAAACTATGTACTTTATATATTAACAAGATTGGGCTGTACTGTACCTAATTAGTTTTTTTCATTTAGGAAGACAATAACTGCTTTGGAAAAGAAAGTAGAACAAAAAAACTTTCTGATACTCTCATTCAACGAGCAGGTGATATCTTATTATGAATGATATTGTATAATTTGATGCCACTACTTTTTCATTAATTAGATGAATATATTAAAGACCGAAAACAAAGTTGTGGATAGTTTAAAAAAGGAGGTAAAAGAACTGAAAAATCAAATCGAGTTAATGGCATCAGTACAGACAGTACTAGCATCTGCCGCATCAGAGGTTGAAAAAATGCTTAAAGAAGATAATAGTCCGAAGACTTTATGTCTTTGGGTAACGACACTAAAAAGGTTATAATATGTCTAAAAGATAATATATAAATTTCTTATTAGTATTAACCTGCAGAGAACTTAAAATTTGTGAAAGTAAGAAAACTGATCTTAGAAATACTCTGAAAGTAGTTCAGCATGATTTAAGAAAAGAGCGAGACGCAAAAATGTAAGCAATTATCAAATATATTATATTATAGATATTTCTATGTACATAACTTGATTGCTTTAGGGCTCTTGAAGAGAGAATTGTTCAGCTTGAAAGTGAAAACTACAGACTCACGGAAAAAGTAAGTGCATTGTTGCATATGAAATATATTGAATCTGTGTTTATTTATTATGTACACGACTTGACGGTAGCTATGTACTTAGTCAAATATTTAATTTTATTTATCTTGCATTCATTATCTGCTTAAAGATGAAATTACTGCAATTTATTTTAACGTTAAACTTTCCTAACAAATCAAATCATTTAAATACATTTTAAGTCTAGTCAGCATAAAGTTCTCATGGGAAAGAATTTCTACTAAAATGAATATTTTCTCACCAAATGAAATAAAACGAGACACTGGTTTTTCATTAAGTAGGTAAACGTGAAAATGCAATCTGAGATTTTTGTTTTTCTATTAATTTTTCCATGAGAAGCAATTATGCTGAAGTAAATTACGTTTTATATATTTGATTATAGCATGACATTACCTTTTGATCAGTGCCAATCCTGTTTGGCACTTTTATATTTGTATTCCTCCACGAGATTTCTAAGATCCTTTATACAAACACGATGCGGAGGTACGATGAAGGTCCATGCTTCAGCTCTACTCTGAAGAATTGACCACAGTTGTCATTGGCGATTTGGCATTAACTTGTCATATCGGCTCACTCGAGCACCGCCGCAATGTTGGATGCCTTTCGCACCTTTATCACTACACGCATGGTCAATGTTCTGATGAAATATCTAGTCTAATCCATTGTAGAATGATTCCTGCACGCAATACTCGCATACATCCTTTTACCCTTCAAATTACTTTCGGCCGTACAGTAAAATTCCGTGATGCTTTTTTTATCCCGAACAGTGCGAATGTGGAACAGCTTACCATCTTTTATTTTTTCTCCCGCATACAATCTGCGGAAGTTTAAGGGCGACATATAACGGCTCCTCCGCCACTCCTCACATTCCCTAGTCCTTTCCTATCTCCTTTCTACCATGCTGTTCTTTGGATCATAGGGTATCCCCTGAGCTTGGCTTAATAATATAAATAAAAAGTATTTATCAATTTTAGCATCAACCTGAGGTTGATTTAATTTTTACAAAATACATTGTGCATGTTTTTTTTTAAACGCTTTTGTGGCCATTTAAATGGACGTTAAAATATACTCTTTCCACACTTTCAGTCGGACACATGAGAAGCCTGGTTTTGCCAACAACTTCTTTTTATTTACGTTTATTCTCAAACCTTATTTCAAACTAAGCTTAGTCTTGATTAGGTATTGAAGATTGCATCTATTCTCTTCATCAACTTATCTGACCATAATAATCTGTTTTCTATTGACTTTGATGCCAGCATCCAAATCTGTGACACACTTTTATTATATGATCAGAGTAAGCTTTAAAGAAAATTTGTAACAAAATATAGCGCTTTTTAACAATAATATAATAGTTATTGACAGAACGACATTATAACAACCAATTGTAGCTGCGCGGCACTGGTTCTGTCGTCGTGTGTGCATACAGCCCAGCCACATATTGATATGCTTGAAAGTTTCATTTTCCACTTCGCAAAGTCGAGTCGACAATGTTTGCTGTTGGGTTTTTCTTTCATCTTCAAAAAAGGAACGAAAAGGGCTGCATTAATAAACAGCCTGAGCGATTATCTCCTAAGACCAATTAGTATGTACGTCTGGTGAAGAGAAGGGTTGAAGAATTCCTTTACTTGATTTATACCGTATTCGCCACGTCAAGTTGCTTGTCTTCCCATTTTTGTACTTCCCTCTTCCTCAAAGGTCATACTGCCTCGAGTGCCATTCTGGAGAGACGGTAAGGCTCAACATGGAGCGCAAGCTGGCTAGCATACTCATATTACTCGACTTTAGTAAAGCCTTTGATAGTCTAGATCATACTATCCTTTGCTATAAACTGCAGAGCCTTTTCCACTTATCCCGGTCCGCTGATCTAAGGGTTCCTTAGGGGTCTATCTTGGCCCACTCTTATTTATCAATGACCTCCCAACTGCAGTTAGGCTCCCTGTCGTTCATATCTTTGCAGACGATGTGCAACTACTTTATTCTGCGCCACTTGGATCTATGGGGCAATGTGCTGCAGATATCAACGCCTACCTTTCCTCTGTCTCTTCTTGGGCTTTGTGGAATAAATTAACCCTAACCCAGCCAAGTTACAATCGATTGCCTTCTTTGGTAATCCAATCAAGCACCTCCTCGGTCCCATCTTCCTTAATGGGGTTATTATACCCTATTGTGACAGGGTGTGAAGCCTTGGCTTCATCTTAGATGAGACCCTAACCTTTTCGCCTCGCATCAATACCTTAATCGGTAGGGTATGTTTTGGTCTTCGCAAACTATATAATATTAACATGTACCTGCCAACATCTATAAGGAAGAAGCTTGCACACGACCTGTTGTTTTCCAACTTTTATGGGGCGGAACTTCCGCAGGAAATATTGACAAACTACGCACGTCCTTTAATTCAATTATCAGGTATGTGTGACCACGGCGGGTGCATAATACCACCTTCGACAGGTATCTTATACTCCACAACCTCATATTTTTGTTCAAATTAACTCGATCTCACACTCCACAATATTTGTTTTCCAGATTGGAGTTTGTTAGGTCCCCACGCTTCCCATTTAACTTAATTATCCCACGTCATTCATCCAACGTTCTCAAAAATTCCTTCTTTGTTCGCGTTACTCCTACTTGGAACATATTGAATTTCACTCACTCCTCGCCTAGTTTGAAGGCATTTAGATCGCGCCTTCTTGATTTTTTTAATATTACCAAAGAGCATCTAACAGAAAGAATACGCATCTCATATATTGAAATGTTTTATATGGCGGGTCGTTCCATTACGACCCGCTCTTACAAATTGTATGAGAACTCTCTGCTTGTTAACGATCCGCCACTCACTCGTGGTGATATTACGATCCACTTTCACAAATTTTACGAAAACTCTGCTTTGAATTACGGCCCGCCGGCAGTCACCAGTGGTGAGTGGCGGCCGGCGGGTCGTCATCTTCAAAGCACCAGCAAAGTTTACCTAATAATAAGTTAAGAATCTGTAGAGCAAAATGGGCAAAATTCTGGTGTTTTTTAGAATGAAACAAGTAATTTTATATACTTTCGTCTTTTGCATGAATGGGGAAAAGAACTTGTCTATGCACTATTGTAGTGTAACTGAGACAACGAGTTAAAAACAAAAATCGAGAGAACGTAGGATTACCCGAACGACAAAATCTTTTAAAATCCCTCATAATCCTTTCAACCTATTCATAATTATGTACTTCGGGCCACACTACCTCCCATTTTTAAGAAAAAGATAAATTTCGGTTTGGCCCAGATGCTGAAAGGAGATGTAAAATTCCTCTCAAATAAAATTCTCATTATTCCCGAAAATATCAGAGAATCCAGCATGAGTTCTGCCACTTAATCTCTTCATAGCAAAAGTATGTAAACAGAAACACGTGCTGTTCAAATATCATAGGATTACAGCAACAACATGTGTCCTTTTAGACCTTTTACAACAACAACATGTGTCCTAACATTATCAATATTTTATGAAAACCGGTTTTCACAAAAGCGCGGGAGCATTTTATGAGAGTAAAACGTGAAAACTCCGCCCCTTCTCATTTATTTACGAAAATGAAACATTTTCCATTCTGTTTCGGTGCATGCAACTTGCGCTTTCACATTTTTTATCATAAAATTTTTAAAGAGAGTTTGTTTTTTTTCCATTTTTTTTTCTTTCTTTCTTCCTTTTCTTGCCGTGTGCATTTTAAATGTAAAACACTCGGATATCTCACCAGCTTCTTAACTTATTATTAGGTAAACTTTGGCACCAGCACAGCACCAGAGCGAGAGGACAGAGTCTGCATTCCGCTTGATGCCCATGCATTGCATTGCGTGTTCTCTGTGCTTCTTTTACCTCTTCTCTAAGAAACCGGTTTCATCAAGAATACTTTGTTTGAGAGAATTTTCATTAACATTGCATCTGCATGGCAGCAGAACAGGGGGAGAATAGGAACATGAGCGGATGTGATAGGAATTGGTGGGCGACAAGCAGTCTAGTCACAATCACTGTCAGTTGCATTGATTCGTGTACTAAGCATTTTCATGAATGTAGGTAGCCAAAATATGCTGTCCAAAAGTTCTTCCGAAAAATTTTCGAGTACCTAAATTAATAGAAAAACCGGCTAGCATTTTCAGATAAGCAGCATAGGGAAACATAAAACTGTGCATGGCTGTTGGCGTCGGCGTGTGTATGGCTATGGGGTGGTGCAGTACAGAGAGAACAGAGCAATATTCTCTCAATCTCAAATCTTTTTTTCTTCCCGTCTGTTACCTCCCGACCGCATCACCAAATACAACTTGTGCATTTTTAGGGGCCAGATGAAGCTTCTTGTTAAGTTATATGTTCTTTGATATTACACAATTGGAAGTCTTATCTGGTTGTGCTGGTCTTGCCATTCGGTAACCTATGCTCTTCTATTCTATTCTTTTCTAATCTATTCTAATCTAATCTAATTTTTTATGCTCTTCGTACGATGTCCCTTTTTCGCGCATTGATTTACACACTTTCACACTCTTCGGCTTGCCAATAGTTAGTTCACCTGCACCCTCAGTTCTCATTTCTGTAAAAGTTCTTTCTACGTAATATCTTTCTGGACAGCTGGGGTGGATATCGATCGAGTGCGTTTTGACGGCATATTTAGAATTTCATATTAGTTAATCATAGTATTTTTTTTCTTGTTTATTTTTATTACTCTACCACTCATTTTGTTTACCAAAGTAACATGTTTTTATACAATGGGCCCAAAGGCATAGCTGCTTATCATAAATAAATAAAGTGGTTTTTTGGTGGGCCAAATGTTGGGTAGGAATCAGTGTACGAACTGTCGGATTGATGAATTCAAATTTAATAGTCATTTTGATGATTATGAAGAATGAATAAATATTTAATTTTATTTAAAGATCGGAATAAATGGTTTAATTTTAGTAGGTTCGGTAAATGAATGGACAAATTTAATTTTATTCCCATGATTTTTTAGTATTACATTTAGCTAAAACATGTTGCTCAAAATTTTTATCACTTAATCTATTGTAGAGTGGTAAATTATGCTTCGTTGATAAGAGAACAACCGCTTTACGGGAGTCCACGAAGGTAGTGGCGTGTTATATTACAAATATAATGATTTTGTTATTGGATCAGCTTAATCATTAAGATAATTTGATAGTGACGGTTCTTGGATGTAACATTAAGCTCCATTTCTGCTTTAGACGTTTCGAATGTTGATGGTTTTTACCATTTCAAAAATCTCCCGCTCCCTTTCAAGAACATACATATATACATAAAAATCTGTTATTTTTTTACTCTATCCCGTCTTTCAGACAGCTTTTGCTGGTATGAGAAGAAGTTGAGAGCTGTTTCCATTTTTGTTGTTTATATCATGAATTTTGTCTTTTCTTCATTCAATTATAACTTGATGCCATCCGTCCACTCCTTGTACATTTTTAGATCTTCATTCATGATTTTTTGACGATCGTCTTCAGTCTTCACTTTATAAATAATATTTGTGTCATCAGCAAAGATATGATAATCTTTCTTTAGTCCTGTGTTCTGCATGTTATTAATGTCGCCCAATAACTTAAAAAGAAGATCATGATCACTGTGTTAAACGCTTTTCTTAGATCTACAAAAATTGCTCCTACATGCCGTCCCTTGTTTTTTTATGACATTCATAGTCTCAGTTCTTGCTGATTCAGTGCCACTATTTTCTTGAAAACCAAATTGTTTCTGATTATATCCCCTCATTTTATTGATACAGTTCAGTTGAAGAAGAGGGTTATCAGTCACAACAATAGCACGCATATTTAAAAGGCAGGTCAGTTTAGATGGCTTTAAATGATTCTATCCACTCGATTGAAACAGATTTCTTGTTAAACAATCTACACTGGCTGTTTTTATCGATGTAGAAGGGACATTTAATAAAGTTCTTCAACATAAATTCACTGTTATGCTGGAGTAAACCAGGATTTCAGGCATTGGATGGCACACATGTTGAACAATAGAACCCTCTTTACCGATCTAGGAGGGGAAAGCAGAGTGAAAAGAATCCATAGGGCTACTCCTCAATGCGATATTTTATCACCTTTACTATGGGTGCTCATTATAGATTATCTTTTGCTTATGATCACCTGGATATGATACAAAGCGGTATGCTATGCAGACGACCTGGGCTGCAAATTTCGGACTGTGCATCAATCCGCTGAAGACTGTTCTCTGTGTTTTTACTAAGAAAACGAATATCCCTGCCCTCTATGGGCCTTACGCGTTTTGAACTAAAGGACAGAGTAAAATACCTAGGGATTTAACTAGATAATAAATTGAACTGGAAACCAAAGACAGAAGACAGAGGCTTTGTGGTATGGTGGAAAGCAACGAATTTTGTTAATCATCGGAAGATATTGGAACTTTTTTTTCTGCAAATCATCAATCTTGTGATAATTCATTTCTGTTTTATTCATTTTCTTTTTTTTTCTACGTATGCTTTTTCGTACCCCTTTTGTGATTATAAATTTTTACATTCACCGTGCTCCTCATCTTGATGACCATCATCAGATGATCCTTAATCGGAAATATTCTCCGTTTGCCGTCTACAAGCTCTGCATTTACTCGCAACTGATTTCCAGAAAGATTATCTACAAGTTTTATTTGATACAAAATGCTATGATATTTTCCTACTCTTCTCGTACGGTACCAACCAAACTTTGCACCACATATCTTTAACTCTAAGTACATATGAACTAAACTTTTATATAGAATACATCCTGGGGAACGGTTTTCTAGACTATGTAATAATACTTATTGAAAATTATAATTCTAGTGGAATTACTGAATATGTACTTACTTCACATGAACATCCATCATGAATGCCTTCAAAATTTGTTGGAAACTGTACACCAACCCTAGCACTTTTATATGAGACCACCTCGATTACTAAATAACAACTGGATTGTCTTTCAGTGAGAAACAAAAATCAGTGCAGCCAGATCAAAAGTACTTTAAGCTCTTGTATTCTCTGCAGTACCGTACGGTGCCGCTAGGCAGATCTGGGTTAATTCTTTTATAAACCAAATTATTAGGATCATATTCATAATTCTTATTCTTTGCATTATAGCTTACGCTGTAAGTACAGTCATAGATGGCACAAGAACTAGATATCGCACGAAATACCAGAGCAGAGTATGAAGACTGTGAAATGGGTGGTGCATTTCGGAATGGACCACAATAGGTATTATAGTTTGCCGAGAGAATATATTGCTTTAACTGCAGTTTTATAAACATTTGATCAATCTCTTCAACATGGCAACCATATATAATTTGCATACTCTGCTCTGGTATTGTATGCGTCATCTAATTCTTGTGTCATCTATGGTAGAATATATTATGTCGCAAAAATTTATCATTTTTTGTTGAATTTAACTGTATTTAAGATTATCAAGAGTTATATGACTGCTTTGTTAATATAACTCCAAGAAAGTTTGCATTTTGGGTACAAGAGAGCTTGTTTTCAATTGCACGAGGCAAGAAATACAAACACATGTAAAACAGCACAAGCTCTTAAGGGGCTCATCCCGTGTGAAGGTAACTTTTTTTCCGGTTTATTTGGAAGTTTTTTCTGGCGAACTCAATAAACATACAACTGTGAAATTTTTACCACATATTTATTCATGCCTTGAGTACACCCTTCAATTTTTTCAGCCCGAAATCGTCGCTCATTGCTGGAGTACACAGCAACTTAGTCACTCATCTTCAAAGAAAGCATTTTCCGGTAACCACGATTGCGGGCTTTCTGCTTATCCAAAATAAAAAAAAAATGAAACGGCATTTTAATCTGTAAAGTATGAACTAGTTTCTGAACTAGGATTATTAAAAAATATTGGCATCTTGTTGAACATTTTTCCGTGAATTTTGGTGTTTTTCCACTACTTCTTCAACATGTAAAAAAAAAACGGCTTCATGAATGCGAATTATCCTAGTTTGTAAAATGTCTACATGAGTACTGAATAAGTCAATAAAATTTCAAAGGAATTCGTTCGATAGATTTCGAGATATCGTGGTTACCAATTTGAAAAATACAGTTTTGAGAAAAACGCGTTTAAAAATTTAAATATGATTAACACCAATAAGATTCGAACGCTTTGGGTACTGAATCAAGACTAAACTAACCGTTATATTCGAAACAGGAAGGAAATGACTTTAGAGATATAACGACTTCTCTATTGTGCATTTATACCTGCGTTTGTATTAAAAGGGCTCAGGTAAGAAACCTAAGCGAAAGAGAAGAGGCCGTTGCTGGAGCGCACGATCCAAACACCTGGCCTGTTCAACGCTGTATTTTCCGGACGACTTCGAATATCAGAAAATCACTTTACCCAAAAAAAGTTTTTTTTTTAAATCAGTCGCACGGAATGACCCCTTTAATAAAAACATACGAATTCGGACAGGTTAGCAGCTTCGCCTTCGTCTAATTCTTATAATAGTACAGCTTGTTGTTTGACGTAATTGACTGTATAACAAAACGAAGACTTAAATTAGGGCAGAACATTGCCTTCTTTATTACAGGCCGTGGCGCTAAAACTTTTCTTTACTTGCATATGAATGAGAAACGTGCTGTTTGAAAGCTTTTAGCATTGCACATTATGGAAAAACAAACACGTCTCATGTTTAAAAATTAGGTAAAACAAACAACGCTTCCGGTGACGATAATCCTAACGCCTATTTATAGGTCAAAATGTTTACTTTTAGGGAAAAAAACGTAATTGTAATATTTGAACAAAATTACGAAGAGTTTCTGCATTTTATTAAACTCTACCCAATTAGCTGTGTAATGAGGGTACAGCTTTCCCTCAAGACGAACGTTCTTTTTTAAGTTTGAAGTCTCTTTCCTCTGAAAATAACGAATATGATTTTCTATTGAATGAAAAATTTAAATACATTATAATTAAACGTATGGTTTTAATATAATAATTAAATTTCTTTCAATTACATCACATTTGTTTGTTGGACTTCACAAAACAATAATTTTCACTTTTTTTGACCTCCAATATTTCATTCTGTAATTTTGAAAAGTTGTTTAGAAGCGAAAAGAGAAAGAAAGAAAAACTTTCGCTGCAATTCCAGGAGTACTCTTCTTTATTTTTCAAAATTAAGGAATGTCAATTTGATGGTGAAAAACTTAAAATGAATGTTTTTATAAAGTCTAACAAACAAATGAAATGTAATTATTAATTATTATTTAATTATTACATTTAATTGATAAGTTTAATTATTATGCATTTGATGTTGTCATTCATTAGAAAACTATATTCATTATTTGCAGGGGAAATAGACTTCAAGTTTAAAAAACTAACTTTCGTCTTAAGCGAAAGTTTTACTCTCATTTCACAGCAAATTGGGTAGAATCTAGGAAAATGCAGAAAACTTCATAATTTTGTTCAAATAATTACAATTACGTTTTTTTCCCCTAAAAGCAAACATTTTGACCTATAAATACGCGTTAGAATTATCGTCACCAGAAGCGTTGTTTATTTTACATAAATTTTTAAACATGAAACGTATTTGTTTTTCCATAATGCGCAATGCTAAAAGTTTTCAAACAGCACGTTTCTCATACATGTGCATTTTATATCGCCACGGCCTGTAATAAAGAAGGCAATGGACAGACCCTTAGTATACCCAACAGATTTCATCTAGGGAATAACAAGTTTATTGCTAAGTTGTAAAAAATATGCAAAAAACAATTCATTTCTAGATTTAATTATGAATGGTTTTGGTTTTATTCTTTGTGGAAAAGATTTGATTAAATCTGAAAATCTTTACATATTTCAATAATTTTAATAAATGAATATTTTCTTCTATTATATTTTCAAAGGCCAGAGAATTAGATCAACAAAAGGAAAATCCCACAACAGCTCTTGCCAAAAACGCCGAAGATTTAACACTGTTGTTGCCTTCATGTTCACTGACACCAACAACATCAACAACAACAAAAAAAGTTCGACTTTTAGACAGTACCAATATGCCATCACCAACGCTCGTATGTTTCCTAATAAAATTAAGTTTTAAAACATTTTTAATATTATTTATTTGTATGACGTGTAGACATTCCATTATCGTTTTCATTTTTGTTTTTGTTTTTTCTTTGCTATCTATCAATAATAGTTTTTATTTTTAAAATTCTAAAGATTTGTGATTTAATAAAACAGACTTGCGAATTGTTAAATAGATATTTGCATAAAAACCAATCATTTTTATTTTGTATTTTCATGTTTTGTACTTGCGAAATACTTTTAGTCTGAAAAAGTTAAAAAAATCGAAGATTCTGATTCACCGTATTTGAATATAAAACAAAGCGGTGTAGGACTAGGGCCATTACTAAAGCTCGGTGTTAAAAATCTGAAAATTGAAGGAAGTAAAGTCGTCGCAACTAAAACGATTAAGAATCATTCGAATGATTTAAGTTCTGAGGTAATAAATATTTCATTATCTGTAGAATATTATCTATAAATTTTTCTTGCAGTATTCCATTTTCAAAAAACCTCGGCTATTTGTGCAGAGCACACGATTAGAAAGTAAAAACAAAAACTTTAATGGTGTAGGTGGTTCAGAAAGGGTTTTTCATTATGACTTCTTGCGGAATAATTTAAACGAAGAAGCATCACTAGAAAAGCCAAAATCAATAAGTAGCCGAATAAAAAGTGGAAAACTCAGGAAGATTCCATCAGCAGGCAGTCCAAGTTTAGCAAAGTTTCTTGAGAAACATTAAATTTAATAATTTATATTTTAGGGTTTTGTTTTTAATAAAGTATTAAGACAATTTTTTTTGTAAATAAAGTGTTTCCGAAAATAATTAGTTACTTTCATATTGTGTGGAAAACAAATCAAATTATACAACTTTGTTTTGTTTTTGTTTTAGCTTGAAAGTGTTAGTTAACAGGGGAAAATAATTAAAAGTGTAAACAAACATCTACCTCTAATGCGAGGAGTGCCTCAAGGTTCTATCATGGGCCCGTTGTTGTCCAGCCTATTTATTAATGACTTTCAATTAATAGTTCGGGATGTGAGCATTGACATCGCGCAGATGATGTAAAATTGTACTTGAGCCATCCTATTTGGCTTGTTGATGATTGCATAGCACGTATTGACTATGATTTATACAGAATACTTAGAATAAGTTACAAGTACTAGTAAGTCGCAGTGTATAAGCTTCTACAACAATTCACTTGATTTGCTTCATGCTCCACCAGTAGGGTAAAACGGTTTCCTTCTACCTATGCTTAGTAAGGTCACCAATTTACGGATAACCTTTAACAGAAGCACGAATTGTTGTGATAATATCAGTATGCAATTGAGGAAAATATATTGTGGATTGTGAAGGTTTTGGCTTTTTGCCAATATCTTACCTTGTAGTATTTGTTTAATGCTAGTGAAATCGTTAATTTTGCCTCATTTGACTTTGCTTTTCCCCAAGCTGGATAGTAAATGTGGACGTAAATTAGAGATTGCATTTAATAACTGTATTCAATTCATTTTTATATTACGTAGGTTTAACCATGTATCCCCTTTTCGAATGTGTTTACTAGGATGTTCGCTGAAACGTTTTCTACAACGCAGGTCTCTTATCTTGTATAACATACTGCAGTTAAATTAGCTGGAGTATTATATTAGAGAGTTTTTCTTGTTTACAACATCTCAATGGAATAGAAATTTAGTCATGCCAAAATTTCCGTATAAGCAGCATTTGTTCGAAGAACAAACATTCCCCATATGTGAAAATGCAGTCACATCACAATTAAAACAAATTCGGGTAAGTCAAAAAATGTCGCAACCCATTTTCAAGTACACAATGCACTTGAAAAAGTTGACCGTCATATATACGCCACAGTGCCAGGTCTTGCATCATGGGAAATAAACAAACATACAGCAGCTACCGCACTGCTGGTCATGACGATATGTCGGTATCTCATTTTCTCTGCTCATGCCTGAACGGCGTATACAAGTTATGTATAACGTTGCCTAATAGAAACAATCCGACTTATGTGCCTGAACGGCTTACAGCTGGACGTGTTTTGATTTCCAAAATGAGGAAGTTAATTTCCATGTACACGGAATTTCGTGTTTCTCTTGGAAAACAGTGAAACTGCCCAAATAAATAGCAGTGTTTTAACCAAGGGAAGTCAGTCAGATTTCAAATAGTAAGATTTTAGCAGTGAGATTTCAACAGTTAACGAGAAGTTTGGCAGTCGTTGTTCAATGTTGAGAATCGTCTTTTAATCTTCAGAGTCATAATAAGAGCTTAGCATCTTTTTACAGTGATATCTCTTTAATTTCCAAGTCCGTAGAATCATAAACTATCGGAGTGACAGTGAATATGGTGTCAATTTAAAACCAAGAATCTTTGTTCAAACTTTGTAACAAACTAATTCAGTTAAGGATACTAAATAAATCCGTGTAAAAACAGTGCTAGTAAACAAAACAAAAATAAAAGGCAAAACCAAATCATACAAATTCTGTGTTTTTAATGAAAGAAAGAAGAATCAAATTAAAAGAGCCAGCGACCTCCACACTGGAAAGTACAACGCAGTCCTTGTTCGGACGAACAAGAAAGGAATCCCGCGACAGAACAGACTGAGGTTTAGCTCCTTACGGAGGCCTTGGAACGTAGGCTAAAACAGGCTCAGACCCTGTAGACTTATAAGCAATTGCTCATAGGTCCCAACCGGACGCTGTTATGAATTTAAGTGTTGACTCCCAGCCCTCCTTGCCGGCTTCAATGTAGCACGAGGCAAGGAATCTGTAATGCTTTCCCGAGAGCGCCGGACAGTAACAAAGAAAGTAAGTCACCATCGCGGGTTCCTCTCTGCATCCCCTACATATAGAATCAGCAACAAGCTCTAACCTATGTAGGTGACCCTTGAGGCGTCCAGTGGGAATTGACAGCCTATGAAATAGTTTACCCGTAGCTATCCAAATAGCAAGCACTGTCGGTGTATTTAAAATGTTAGCTCGAACCCACTTAAAATAAGCGTTTTTATTATAATTTGTGTTCTGATCAACAGCCACAATAGCAGAGTTATGTACACTTTATCTATAATTCGAGTGTACTGTATACCTGACATAAACTAAGTCATTATGTACGTAAATTTCATGTTAAGAGCTCAATCAGGACCAGCTACCTACAGTTTGCATTAAAGCTCAGTTTAAAAGTGCAGTCATATAATATCCGAAATATGATATTGAATTTTAATTAAAATTCATAATAAAATAAGGGCGCGCCCGTATCAAATACTTAAATCTTTCCAAGTAATGGCTTTTCTACGGCAGCACAGTATGGTAACGAAAAATCGGAAAATTTGGTTTGCTGGGCGGCAATTGCTACCTGGGTGCAGCGAGCCCAAAACTCGGGCGAGTTGATTTCTTTCACCCTGCCACAAAGACACCTTGCAAAGTAGAGTTAAAAGGAGAAACATAAAACTAACAATCCTTTTTTCCGAGTTTTATATACATATATAATACAAGAAGTGTTTTGGTTTTAAGAACTGTCGAATTAAAAAAGAAGATACAAAAACTAGAAGTTCGTTTTTTTCATTTTATCAATAACTTTCATAAAAAATAAAGAAATTCATTTTGACAGACTTTATTTGTTCTCCGATTGCTTCTTCCTGAATGTGCCAGGAAGTACAAGCGACTCGCCTCCATTATAAAATAATCTACCAAAAAAACCTTGTTTCATCCAGATGGCAATAATGGGTTATTGCACTAATCTTTTATAGTTGAAATTAATTGAAAATTATCCTCGTTTTGTTATTTTAGTTTCTAATAACGCGTACGCGGTACGAATTAATCGTGTTTTTGGAGCTTTGACTGTAAAGGATCCGTTCGGATTAATTGGAATTCAGATTGGAGAAGAAGAGATAGTACATATGTACATGGTGTTCCAGTTTCATTATGCAATACTGAAACCATTTAAAGATGAGCTGGCTTGCAATCGAAAATATTTTATTTTAATTTTTTTTCGAATTAGTCTAATTTTCGAAATTACAGGGGATCTTAGATTTTTTTCGAAAACGTGGTCCTTGCAACGCTTTTTTGACTGTAACGCAGCCCGTTTTGCTTACTGAACCGCCATTTTGATCATGTTTGATTCGTATTAGTACTGGCTTTCATTTATAATAATTTGCTTTCAAAAGAGATTAAAGCTAAGTAAAAAATTAACGATATAACTCCAAAAATGTTTTTCTCTTCTTAAAGGTCAAAATCTCCTAAAGTAGCCCTATTATTAGCAAACTGTTTCGTACCCACAGAAAACATTCCTAATCTGTTACCTCTTCCAGGTAAATCCAACATTATTAGCCTAGCTTAAGTAAGCTTAAGTCTTGCGACATACCTCAAGTATGGAAAGTTTTTTTTTTATAATGGGTGGTTGAGCAATCGAGTGAAACCTATTTCATATTTTAAGATTTACGTTTAGGACTGTGATAACAAATTTTGCACAAAATCTTAATTTGTCGTTATTAAATAAAACAATGTCGAATCTTATCTGTAAGTGACCATAAACGTGAAATGTTAAGAAGGAAAATCACAATGAAGACATTTTATGTTCGCGATACTAAAAATAGAAAACCAACCATGGCTCAAAACATAATAGTTTTTGTGTGTCATCCTTACACTTATCGTCGCCCAAAGAATATTGCGTATTGCAACAAAAAAAACTGGAACACCCTGTATTTCCTGTTAGATGTAGACCAGTTAAATTCAGTATGCATTAAAATCTGTGGAAATTGTCAAGGTGGCGGCAGGTGTACACCAGTTATAGCTATCGCATTTTATCCTATTAAAAAATATTCGCACAACAATGTGTTTTCATATTGCTTTATTTTAGTTTTGTTAAATATAGAAAGGAATATAAAAAAAAAATATCAAGCGATAGTAAAAATATTAAATTTTTCGATACAATTTACCAAAGCATAACGTTTGTTTTCGTATTAATAAAATTAGTTTGAAATTTTTATTGTCGACTTTCCCGTCCACTCTTCTTTAAGTTCCACTTTGCATCCAAGATCACGTAAAGCTGCCTTTAGATCTTGCTGAATTGATTCATGTTCAATCATTGCTGCATTAAGTAAATCCTCTGCACCATGATCTAAAAATACTTCACATTGGTCTCGAGACCTAGAAACCATGTTTCGTATAGCCCATGCTGCATTTCTCTAAATGAATTATTAACAAAAATAGATGTATCGGCAAAAAATTATTCCAAGTAGGTATTTCTCACCTGAACAATTTTATTTTTCGGATGAAATTTCATAGCGTCCACTATCGTTTCAGCAATGCCTGTTTCAAAGAATGATTCACTGTTCTCCTTGACTCTTAGTGTTAAAGTCGAAATACATACTAATGCAACGGTTGCCAATGATTCATTCGTCTTTGATGTAAAGAGCAAGCATATTAGTAGACCAGATTTTAAGATACAAAATATCTCTTACTTTGTGGTTGTTGAAAATACAATGTATTATAGGAGCTGCACCCTTCTGAACGATATTCCTTTTTACTGTATCGTGTCCAGCAAGCGCTCTAATTAGTTTAAGAGCTTCACGATTTAATTTTACAGCGTCTGGAAATTTTATCTGAAATTTAAGATATTAAAATTGTTTCTAAATTTTATTCAATCTGAACGAAATTCAGTGGTATTTATAGATGTTATAATATGGAACAAACTGGAATGGATATGGACATGGAAAAAGTCCGGCATTTGTCTTTATTTTGTAGAATGCATTGATGTATTAGTATTGTACAGTGAATAGAAAAAGTAAGTAAGCATGGAGAAAGGAGAGGCGTGATAAAAAAATGCTGTGAACGAATTTTTATAGCAGCAACTGTCAGCCTGATTCTTTGAGAGAGTCAGTGTTAAGTTTGAACAAATTGTGACTTGTCAGTCAGCTTCCAGAATAGGAAGAGTGAGGTCATGTTTACCGTCTCTGTCGAACATCATGGATTTCGAGCAACGTGTTAATATTAATAATTGTTTTAAGTTGCAAAAAAGTGCCTAAGAAGCTCATAGATTGTTAAAATTAGTGTATGACGATAATATGGTGACTCTGAATACTGCCTATAAATGGTATGGGCGATTTAAAAGCAGAAATGAGTCGGCTGAAGACGAGCAACGGTCGAGGCGTCCTTCGACCTCGAAAACGCGCAAAAAGTGGCAAATCGGATTCGTTCAAACAGGCGATTGACTATTCGAGAGCTTAGGGAAGAACTGAATATCTCGCATGGATCTCTGCAAAGCCAGAAAAATTGTTTATGGCCTCATATTTCATCACCACAACGATCGTGCCACACCTCGCTTCTAATCCGCGAGTTTTTAGCCGAAAGAAAAAAATTCCTGTCTGTCTACATCCACCGTATCCATCCGGATTTAGCACCATGCGGCGCTTTTTCTAGAAATAAAAAGTTTTTATACCTTTTTCGACATTTAGAGGGCTACGACAGAGTAGCTGAAGGCCCTTCCAAAAAGAGCCTTCCAGAAATGCTCCCAACCACGGAATCAACGTTGAGATAAGTGCATCGCTAGCCAAGGAGAGTACATTAAAAGAGATTAATTAAAATTTGACTTATTACTTTTTTTGCAATAAAACCATTCACCGTATTTTTTATCACGTCTCGTATACCTAAAGCAGGAAGCAAGCCTGATGCCCAGCTCGGGTCGTATCGTTCCATTAATTTGAATTCGTTTGTTCTGTTGTGGGAAGGCATATTAGAGACGGAGCGCTTAAGGAGCATCCAGTAAGTCCAAATCAATTTGCTTATAAAAATATAAATTAAGAGTTAGCTTTACTAAACCTGGCAAACGGTATATAAAAAGCCATTGATAAAAGAGAAAACGCCACTCAATAATGGTCAGACATGGCATGGAGCCAACCCGTAATAGATGGATTAGGCAATGCTCTCCAGCATGATAATGTAAACGGCTATTTGATGAGACGCTTGAGGTTTACACCATCAGGAGTTGTACTCAAGGATGAGTACTGTCTCCACTGCTGTGGTTAATTATAGTCGACAATCTTGTTAATGTTAATGCCTCGTAATCATTATCAAAGGTAAATATGTAAAGACGTTCAAAACTGGTGTGCTGTACACAAGTTATCAGTCAACCCCCGCAAAATATCAATTATACTTTTCACCAAAAGAAGGAAATGAAGAACATAACAGCCCTAACCTAAAAAAAATCAGCTAGAGATCCCCAGTCACTGACATATACATATAACATGGACTGCCTGCTTTTCTATTTCATATGGGTTAACTTTTGTTGGTAGGGGTGTGACAATTATCTTAATTTCAAGATTTATTTTCGCTTTAATATTCATATTAAAAGTTCAACAAATTACAGATGAATTCGAAATTATTTCTATTCTTGGAAGGTTATCTCCTACAACATCAAATATTTTTTAAACTTGATTTTTGAAGAAATAAATTTAAACAATTTTTGTCTCCCTATGGGGACAGAGAAAGTATTACAATTACTGTATTGCCTTCTATTTCTATTCTATATATTCATTTGGAACTGAAACTGGACTATAGTGGATTTTGTATAGTACTTATTATTTGTAGTTCAGCGGAAAAAAGTAGTTAAACCAAAAAGAGACAACTATAGAAAGGTGATCCAATAATAATGTAATCAATTTTAGTAGTGTCCGCAGTTTATTGTATATATGTCAGTGTCCCCAGTAGATAAAAAAAAAATGCTATATTCCCCTCGGTTCAGTACTCCCATACTTTACATATAGGGGCACTGATATATAATAAGAATGGACTGACCGTTCTTGCTTCCAAAATGGCATAAATTTTGAACACCGATTCATAATTTATTATTATTTATCGAGAAGCACTGAAGATGTTATAAAATAGTATTGCAAAATTTGTTTGGGAAGTTACACTTGTTTTGATTAACACAAAAATTAATTTTTAATATTACTGAAAACTGTGTTTTATATTTGTCTGAGTTTTTATCTCAATTCCAATGCATTCCATTTAATACAACCATACCACAGACAAGTACAGTACAATAATCCACCGAGAACGTGACCCGGGGGTTACACCTGCAAGTACAGCTTGCAGCAAGCCTCCCTCCAACGCGGTTTTAAGCTTGACAGCAGAAGGCAGTTGATGTCTTATAAGCTTGCATCCAAGTTCATTTAAAAAATGGCATTGAGACATAAAGTCTTGCGTATATTGGAACATTATAACAATAATAGAATGATAAAAACCCCAGGAAAAAAGGAAGATGAAGGTGTTGATAAATGATGTAATGCAAATGATCCCAGAAAATTTCATTTTCCTGGTATAAATTTCTCTCAAGCATTTCTTTTCCGCCATTTTGAAAACTGTATAAATGTCAAATTACTATCTCCCAGCTACCATGATTTTTCATCATGCAGAAAATGTATTCCTCCAATATAACATTAACAATGTCTCGGACTGATGTAGAGAAGCCCTCAATTTTTTCTTTAGAAGTTTTGTGGGCGGACAACGCCACACCCTAAAAAACTGATCGGCCACCAAAGTGAATAAAATTTCTACTGAACATTTTTAATAAGAATTAAATGCTTATCTACGCATCTAAGCTTATAAAAACTGTTAGCGGGCCGAGTACCCGCTGTCCAGTAAATTTCTAAGAAAAAATTGAGGCCTTCCCTACATCAGGTCAAGAGGCATTGTCGATTTTATATTGCAGCGAGGTATTGCTGGCTGGCATACCGTTTGGTTACGTCAACAAGTCGAGGTATCGTAAAAACATTTTTTTTTGTTCGGTTTTGCTATATTGTTTTATGAATATAAAGCATTAAGCTTCATTTGGCATTTGAATCACAAAAATCGGGTGTTCCGATCTCGAGATATGCGCGAATTTTTTGTGTATATGGTGCGTGACAGCGGCAGGATTTGGGTTACCCACCACACAACTCTTCCGCAATAGCCGAGGTGCTAGCGTGCCGCAATTTTTTTTGAAAATGATGGGAACTCGTTACATCCGCGGCTATCCTCCGATTTTCGTCAAATTTTGCTCACTCATTCTAATCAACTCACAAATGACGAATATCAAAATAATTTTGATCACAAACTTATATTTTATGAGATATTTAATTTTAAAATTCCCGAACTTTATACTACACACTTCACAACACATTTGACATTTTCACAAATAATTTACTATTCTTATTCTTTTAAGTGCACAACAAGCATGAAATTCATCTCCGCGCGCGTGTGTGTGCGTGCGTCCGTGCGTCTGCATGTGTGTGTGTGTGTGCCCTGCCTGGACCGGCAGGCAGTTTGTGTGGTTCTTTAATAAATAAAAAAAACAATGCTGGTAACCCGAATATTCGGAAGGTATGAAATATAACCATTATAAGATGAATTTCATGCTTGTTGTGCACTTAAAAGAAGAAGAATAGTAAATTATTTGTGAAAATGTCAAATGTGTTGTGAAGTGTGTAGTGTAAACTTCGGGAATTTTAAAATTAAATATCTCATAAAATATAAGTTTGTGATCAAAATTATTTTGATATTCGTCATTTGTGAGTTGATTAGAATGAGTGAGCAAAGTTTGACGAAAATCGGAGGATAGCCGCGGATGTTAACATAAGCCAAATGATGTTTCATCGCAAAATCCTAGTGGGCGGGAAGTGGTAGGGGCAAAAAAAAACATGGGTAAGCTATTTTGGTATTCCATACAATCGAAATTGGAGATGGGTTCGATCATATTTTGGTGCAGAATGGCTGTAGTGCACACGCTCCCTTAACATCTTACGATATGGCAATGCCACAGGAATGAAAAAAAAATTACATTCCTCCTTGAGAAAACTTGGGCTATGGAGAGAGAAATGTAAAGCTGAATTGTACAATAAAAGGTTAAATAATTGATATCAAAGTGACGCAGTTGATTAATAATACGTCTGTCTGAAAATAGAATGTAAATAAACTCGGAATGGAACAGATCAAAGAAGAGCTAACCTCTGACCTAGGTAAAAAGAATTGCCCTACGCTACACAACTCATCCAAATTGACAGAATTACATCACCTAACAATTGTGTGTAATGAATCTCTTTAATTCCCTTGATTAAGTGTACATAAAATAACCTTTCTAACAATTCGAAGCTATAATTAGACCAACTATTTTACATTGACTCCTAATAACAAAAAAAAATATCACTAGCATATTACAGCATCAAAATGACTTTTATGTATGTATCGTGTAATCAGAAGAATACCCTATCATGGGTGAGCGCTGATAGTACTCAAATAAAAGAGTCGTGAGAATAAGCCCGTCACAGGCCATTTCGTTTCAAAAATTCATAGAAAGCACACGGTTTTTGCACTAAATGTCGTTGGTTTTGCTTGATAGTTCATAAGAAGATGACACTGACAAGGATTTTGATTTTTTAGTTTGTCTATCATTGGTAAATAAATAGTATCGATTTTAGATCGAGCGCTACATACAGTATCGAAATATACATGGCAAATTTAATACTTTAATGCCTCCATTAAGGTATGAAGTTTCAAAATTTTACAGGCTTATTCTTGTCCCTTTACAACTTTCTTCCACTTCTTCAAAAAAAGGACTTACAAGGTTATTTGCGCTTACCATTTGAAAAAGGTAAATTAAGTGGCGGCCATGGGTTGGTGAAGTGTCCGTAGCTTTGCTCGATCGGCACATCCGTAGCAAGATAGGCCTGTGCCTCTGACATCACATAACCACGCAGCCGTGCGTAGCGTGCGTGTGGTCTGATGTATATTAATATGTATGGTAGCTTATAGGGAACAAAGCTACAGCATGTCTGCAATGTAGCCATGCGCAGCAATCTGTGGCGGGCTTAGTACTTGTTAAGGCATATTCATACTATTCATCAAGCTTCCGACAGTCAACCGGCCATCAGCATTCACACTAGACCGTAATATTGGACACACATATTCACACTGAACCATCACGTCTCATCACCGACAGTTTGACGATATCAAAAAAAAAATCCTGATGGTAACTGTCGTGATGTGATGTGTCGGTGACAGATAGTGCGAATGCATTCCAGAATATTTTGATGGAGGATTGACTATCGGAAGCCTGATGGATAGTGTGAATAGACCTTTATTGGTATAATACTTTGTTATTATGCGATGACTTCGGTATGATCCATAAAAAAATATGAAATCTTGTTTCCTCTGATTATTTATAAATAAAATACACACCAGAATATCAAACAAATATTGAAGTCCTCCAGCATTTTCAACATCTAAACAAAAGTCATGACGAACAGCTAATGATGCAATTGTTAACAGCAAATCACAAATGACATTAATATCATCAAATTCTAAATAAAGTAAACATTTAAGAAATATACATAGGAAAATTTACATTATTCTTACCTGGCAATAGCTTTGTTAAATCAACAATAACTTCACATGCAATAATACGGGCATGTTCATGAGCTTTGCCAAATTCCACTCTGATATCATCATCCAATATGAGATATCTAAAGACCGCACATACATCTCGAATCAGCTGAAATGAATGGATGTTGCAAATGAAAGAACTAAATATAAAATTTTGCAATTACCTGAGGTTCTTTAATTGCAACTAATGGTTTTAAATATGTTATTATATCAGCATCCATTATAGTCCGTCTATTTATTTCATGTAAAATGCATGCTTTAGCTATCCATTGCAAGTTTCCACTTAGTAAGTCTACATCTTTTTGATTGTTTAGTATTTTTATTATTACTGCAAGAGCTTCAGCATCGAAAATATCGGGATGTTTGTTTGTCAAAGCATTAGCTGCTCTTAGGGATGCAAGTATTACATCTTTATTAGCCGTGGTGTCTGCAATTTTCTGTTCTAGAATTGTTACAATAATTTCATGGGCTCCATTTTTTCCCGCTAGTACTTTATGAGGCACCGACTAAAATTGGTCTATTTAATTAAATTATACAATTATATTAATGATTAAATGCAGATAGCACATACCTTTTTAGATTCCGACTCTAAAATATCTAAATTAAATATCAACTCAGGGCTCTCTAGCCTGCTTTCATCGGAGATATGCCGCTTCAGATTGTCGATGCATTCGTTTACTATTGGTTTTCCAGTTTCATTGTTAATTGACAAATCCTTAATTATATTTGCCAAATTAATGCCCTAAAATAAATATTGAAGGAATTATTAATAATTTAATTTGTGAACATTTTAGGTAGAAATTAACGATGTCATACTGTGGAGGACGAGTATAGTAAATATATATGAAGGGTACAGAGAAAGAAGAAGGTAAGTCACGTTTGGTGTCTAAATTAAGATAATGATACCGTTTAAAAGGTGTACTTTAAGTACATGCAACAAAAAATTTAAAAATCGCACTGATGAGGACACAAAGGGATATTTAACAATATTACAAAACCTAAGAACAAGCTAAGTCCAAATTCTGTATGAAAACAATGTAAGTCCATGGTAAGTTGGCAAGAAAATTTCACAAAGTGGAAGAGAACCATTTGTGATTCTACGCCAATGGCAAAGTATTTTCTTGTTTCATCTAATTTATTTCTTCTGTAAAACAACCTCACCCGATCGACATACCCAACGTGTTTTTGGTACTTCCAAACTGTTACCAGTGCAACAGATCACCACACTTTTATTTAGATGGGGAAATCTGACTGTTTTAAAAGAGTCGGCTCAATGAGTCGACTCAAAATTAGTTAGGTGGCTCTTCAGATCGCAAACTCATTCAACGAGTCCACAGGCTAATGTCGGTCAACTCCTAATCAATGTGTACCTCAAACGCACTGCCAAAGTGAATCACAGAATTCCGTTTGTATTTCAAGTTTGCAACTCTGATTTCAGCTTAACTCGTTGATGAAACTCATTAATTTCTAAAGATTATCCTACTGCGATACAGCTAAGAAAATCGTATAATGGTCCATGGGAGACTTCTATCGTAAGAAATAAAATAAACTTTAACAGATATTGTCAGTAGTACACCGGCAAACTTACATATATGAGGAAATCATGCCATCTTCAGCAAAATACAACGATTTGCAGGCTTTAAAAAAATACTGTGGAGGTGGCATAGATATTTTTCGAAGGTGTACCTCATTCTGGCCTCGAGTGTTGATGAATAAAAAGTCCTAATTTAACTATTGAAGTATCGTCTGAAAAGTATTTAAGTTTAAGCTACTTTCAACATTATAGGACTTGAATTGTGTTTCTTCTGTTTTTTCCTTTTATGAAATGTACTTTTGTTAAAATACTTAAAATTTTTTTTATTGTAAACAAACTATTTTGTTAGATACTTATTTAAATTTTTCTTTTCTTCCAAAAATTTTAAAAAAATCATTAAATGTTCTTTTTGAGCTGAGTAATGGTCTTGAAACTTTTAACATCTAATATCTCATTTTCAAGTGTTCTTTGTCTGTACTGTACCCTTCATATATATATATATTTGCGGATAATACAAGTCTGATTTATTAACACTTTGACGGCCGGTCACACCACATTGGTGTGATATGAAAGTCGATCAAAGTTATCTGTTGTATGTGAATTGATAACGTCCGATTTGGATGAAACTTTCAGAGTTTGTATAGAAGACCAAAATAGGTCACCCATTTAAAACATTTATAGTCTCTACTGTGCTGGAACTTTTTTCGGGTAACTTCAAATTATCATGATACACTAAAATCAATAGTCCTTTGTAAATGTTGGATGGATTTCAAAAACTCTTTTTTCACAATATAGCTCCGGTATGCCGCAATACTAAGGGTATAAATTTAAAGGAGGGGCCCAGCGGGGTGGGAGTGGAGAAACAACGGAAAAATGTTCGAATTTTTTTAAAATTATTTTTCTATTTCGGAAATTATCTCTGAGGGCTAAATATGGGTAGTTAATTACAACCACTATTTGTATTAAAAATAACTCTTTTTAATAAACCTCGGTCCGATTCTAATTACCGATACTAAGATGATTTCCATAGCATACTACGTTTCATCGGTCAATACATTACTTTCGGCGCCAGCTTTCTGCTAAATTTTGCAAATCTGAGAGAAAAAAGGCTCTTAAATTTTCACATTGGTAACATTGAAGTCGATCAAAGTTATCTGTTGAAAAACGCGTGCAAAAGAGCGGGAACATTATATTAGAGTAAAATCCAAGCATTCCGAACCTTCTCTTTAATTTTTAAGTCCACAGTCAGCTGCTAAAAACATTTCATAGTATTACCTAGTGTTGATTTATAATTTAGTAGGTGTGTAGAAATATACTTTGATCATGGCTGATGAGAGAGAGAATTTTTTAGAAGTTCATAATGCCGATAGGCTCCCTGATGTTCCCAATGCTCGTGAGGGTGAAGAATCTGACGATTTGTACGTAGAATATTCAAGTGAACATGAAACAAATTCTGAAGACTCAGATATCATCACTGGAGTGCGAAGAAGTCAACGGATGACGCATTTTCCGAGTGATTCTGAAGAAACTGACGAGGAAATACTATTAGATTGGACAGAATGCGATCTGCGTTCCCTACAAATATAAATAATCTAGAGGAATCTGTAGATCTCTTTATTGGAAATGATTTATTTCAATTTATTGTCACGGAAACAAATAGATACCACAAACAAAATTGTGACAAGTATAAATCACATAAAAAAGTGCCAAATGGTTCGATTTAACTGTATCAGAACTTAAAAAGTGATTTGATCTGGAAATTATTATGGGACTTGTTAAAAAATCCAAAAATGGAGGATTACTGGTCTACAAATCCATTGATAGAAAGTCCAATTTTTTCCAGAACCATGAGCCAGAATAGATTCAAACAATTATTGACATACATTTATCGACTCTTCAAAGTACAACAAATAATTGACTATTTTTCGAAAAAAAAAAATTGAAAGAAAATTTCAACCTTGGGCAAAACATTTCCATCGATGAAGGTATGATACCGTGGCGTGGAAGACTTGATTTTAAAGCTTATAACCCACCAAAAATAACAAAATATTCTTATTCGAATGCTGTGCGATTCTGATACGGGAAATATATCGAGCTTCAAAATATACTCTGGTGTTAGACAAAGTTTAAATAGTACAATAATGGAATCACTGAGACGATCTTTTGGAAAATGGCATCATCTTTACGTAGATAATCTGTACAATAGTGTGGAGCTCGCAAGAGACTTACTTTTGAAAAAAAAAACCCAAGTGTGTGGAACAATACAGCTTAATCGAAATTGAAATTGAAAATATTCGAATCTGTGTACAGGCGACAAGGAGAAATACTTTTGCAATTGTGGAAAACCACGAGAAAAAAGTTAGGCCGTTTGCACTTCGAAAAACGAAAACGTGAAGACTAAACCGAAAAACACAAATTTTGTCCAAAACTAACAGAAATTTGCTACAATCATGTAATAAAATATTGGATATTTATTCTATGTAATTACAGTTTCAATAAAAAAATCCATATTGAAAGCTTTATTTCAATTCAAATACATTCTCATGTTTATTCCATTGAATAAATAATATTTATTCAATGGTTTATTCGTACGGGAAACAAATTTTCGTTCCGAACTGTCAAGTATATTTTCGTTCCATACTATAGGCCTAGGCACAATTGCAGCGGCGACGGCTAACGGCAGACAAATGCAGTAATAGGAACAATTTTCTCCAGGAACGTTTTATGGAATTTGTAATTGCCGTCGCCCGTTGGCCTATCTCAACGTCGTAATTGAATTAAATGAATTTTGATAGCGAAAGAGGCCGACGGGCGATGGCAACTGCAGATTCCTATTAATACACGTTTCATAAAACGTTCCTGGAGAAAATTGTTCCTATTACTGCAATAGTCTGCCGTTTGCCGTCACCGTTGCAATTGTGCTTAGGTCTTATGTTCCACACACGAACGAATATTCTTTTCAGTCTTACATAAACTTATTTCCGTTTATTTACATTTGATACAAACCCAACCCAACTTTTATTGGTTCGTTTTTTATATATAAGCATAAACGAATTTTCGGTGTGGAACTGTTTATTCGTTCGTTTTCGTTTTTCTATGTGTAAGCGGCGTTATACGAATGACTTCTATACAATTCACAACGCCGAAATTGTGTATACTGGATTGTATTCAACATGAAAGGAGTGGATCGAGCTAATTAATATCTTAGCTGTTACCATTTATACAGAAAAACAATAAAGTGGTAAAAAAAAGTTGTACTATATATTTCAACTGCGATTTGTGTAATCAACATATGAATGCAGATTGTGCTAAAAGAATTTTCTTCACTCTTTACTGCATATATTAAGATGTTGGATACAGGACACTGACACCGAAGAGAATTTGGAAATTCCTACAACATCGACTCGTCATCGTCATGACCCACTTCATAGAGTTTCTGTTTCAATTTCTCCAACTAATAAACGTAAAAGAAGGACATGTCACGTATGCTATTCACATAACACGAGAAAGACCACAAATTTTATGTGCAAATCTTGCAAGGTTGCATTACATGAAGGAGACTGTTGTGCTGCCTACCATCAAAAGAAGAAATATTAAACGAGTAAAGAATTAAAATAAAAGTATTTTATATTTGAGAGAATATTATGAAAAAATATATTATAATTAAAGTAAAAGATCTTTTATTGCTTTTTTTAATATCTGTTTATTAGGTCATCTCATAAATAATGAGAGGTTTATACTCCTTTTACATATATGGTCTTGATATGACAGAGACTGACTTAAGCAGCAGTAGACTTTCTTTATCAGTGGAAAGTTGTAATGACTTTTTTACTCCTTCGAGACCCATACAATATACGAGTGTACAGGCAATTCTCAACCTACTGCATATGAGCAGGGAAAATTAAAAGATGAAATCGCCCTGTTACTGCTGATCGAAACACTTACACACAGAACCTATACTCTGAAAAATTTCTTTATGGAATTTTTGATCTTCGGCTTTAGGCCAAAAAATGGCAGTACTTCGGTACTTGTCTTTTAATTTTTTTTTGTTATCGCTTTGTTTTGGACTTAAGGGTTCAAGGTGGACTTTTAACTCACCAAACAGATAACAATACCTTACCAGTGCAAGCTCGCAGGATTTTCGCTGCATGAAGTGTAGTCACTTAAATGCTTACAAGTCATTTCAAGGATATCGCAGATCAAACTTGAGCAGTTCTTCCAAAGAAGACCTTTCACCCCTAAGCCGGTATTCAACATGTTACGATTGATGCGCAAGCGCTTCAGTTATCGAGTTATCGTAAAATTTTTACACCAAGGACATAATTTTTCTTTCTAAACGTGACCCGTTAACATTTCTCTAAATCAAAAAAAAAAGAATTAACCCAATATCTGCTTCTGTTCAAAAGTTATTAATATTTTTTTGTTATTAGAAAAGTAAAAAAGTGATTTCAAGATTTCCATATCCTATTTAGCTATGTATACGGTATACGGTGACTTTAAAAATTCATATCTCAACAACGAAACGGAACATCTTCGAAATTTTTTGTACATAGACAGGTAAGGCTTCTAGTTTCAAAATAAAAATAGAAAAAAACAAACGCTAGAAGGCACTGCATAATACTATTTTTTGGGAAAAATACCATTATTAAAAAAAATATTCGTTCGGTGCTGCTATATTTTTTTTATAAAATATATAAAGCATTAGGCTTCATATAGCATTTGAATCAGGAAAATCGGTTGCTGCGTTCTCGAGATATGATTTTTTGAAAATGAAATTTCTATCGAAATTTCTAACCCCCTAGCGGGGTGTGTTATGGTCGTAGCGTATTGCATGTAGCAATATGCTACACTGAGAATACTGCAGCGTATATGCCGGCTGCTATCAGACAGATATCTCGAACGCACCCGCGGCAAGAAGAGCGCTTCCTTTACTTTTTCGTCTGACAGAAGGAAGAAGAAGACAATTGCTCTGTCTTGTGAAGTAGGAAAATGAAAAAGATCTAAAAGTTCGTGCGGCATCGGACAGATTTAGATTTAAAATTGTGAAGAAGAAAATCTACCAAACAAATTTTAATTGTGGGACAAAAAGAAAAAGGAAAAATCTTAAAGAAAACGGGAGAAAGATTGAAAAGGGAGAACATACCGCATCGTTATCCGTGCAGATATGGAAATGTAGAGCTTCCGCGAAAACTACGCGACCCTTGCAGATAAGTACCCTCTGAAAAATATTTAAAAAAAAGAGAGAGCTTCAATATAGTATTATACTCCCCATTGCAAAACCTCATGGTGGAGCCAAACTTTTAATTCGTTTGAGTGGAAATAATTTACCGCTACGCCCAGATCATTACAGAAGCACACGAAACAATCTTTTTTCAAAACAAATAGTGCATTGAACAATACAGTATAAGATAGTAACTACATATTTCGGCGGCTGAAGCCCTTTGAGTGTATACCGTGAAAATCAATGTGTAAATCTAAAAGGCGGAACACGAAGAACCTTTTGCTGAACGTTAGGTACATATATCCCGACTTAGCCAAGTCTCATTGGGGTCCGGCGAAGCTCCGTACATGAAACCACAGTTATTAATTCAGTCCTTTGGAATCTCGCTTTACTGCCTTCCTACAATAAGAAGTGCGCGTAAGGACACAGCAAACAAATTGACAATAGACAGTGTCTTGAAATGTCCTAGTAGTGATTACCTAAGAGCGATGAGTTTTCATTGCTCAGGCAATAGCCAACAGTATTTTTTTGAAGAACTATCATAGTAAAGTTGCTGGAGGGCTACGACGCCTTCGTGTTGGATATATGTTCCTCCTTTAAATTTATGTTTGCAACATTTACAAAGCATCATCTTTCATCACCTATACGAGCGGCTTTTATATTTGCCAATAAGATTTCGTGTGTGAACATTGAATATATTTTAATTTAATGCTATATAAAAGAAAAAGAGACCAATATTTTTGCTTTATATATTTTAATTTAGTGCTATATAAAAGAAAAAGAGACCAATATTTTTGCTTTATACTTAAACACGAGTTATACGTTTCTATGAGGACTAGTGTGCCTTGAAATAATAGCAAAGAAAAAAAAACTTTTCCTACATAGAGGCATCATCGCGCGTATACAATCGACGTGTTAAACTAAATATTATCGGCAATAACTAATCAGAATTAATCAGCTTAAAGAAAAATAAAAAAAGAACAATATTACAAAAAAAATCAAGAAAATCAAAAAAAAAATTTAAGTGAACAAATAAAATTAGTACAAGAATGCCCGATGTTGGCGTGTCAATATGAAAATCCCACAGATTTCCAATCTTTGAACATTTATTACTAAACAAAATGAGTATAACAAAAGAAGATTTAATTTAGATTTTCATCGGTTAGGTTAAATTTAAGAAAGTAAATAAAGGTGAAAAACAACAGTAAAAATTTTTTTGGAAGATGTCCTTTACCTTGATTTAAACATGTTTTTTTCAAATATGATTTGTTTTGCTTTGATAATTTTCCTTTAGTCCATTTTTTTGTCAAATAATTTTTTATATAATCAAATATGCTTTAAATAAATTAGTAAGATCTCGAAGAAAAAAAAACAAAAGAAAAATAAAAATCCTTTGTTACTGAATAGTGTAACGATAGCGTAAAGTTTTGGGAGAGGTACCCTCGCGGGATTGAACTACTTGTCGTATTGCTCGTATTGTTTAATATAAATTCGTATATTTGCAAGACCCAGAAGGCCTTTTGGATCCGACCCCAATCATTGAATCATAAAATCGGAAGTGAAGAAGTGCTCATGTCAGGCACGGCAACTTAGATCTCTCCACGTTATGGGAATCCCGTTCTGTGATAGTTGTGAAATGTATTAAGAACCCATAAGGTTATAAACTAGCGTAATTCATGAATCAAAAAAAGAAATGAGAACAAGTATGTTATTATCTAAGTTAGCACTGAAATGAAAAGCTTAGGTAATAGAAATGTATTAAGAACCCATAAGGTTATAGACCAGCGTACATTATCATCTATACAACTACGGGGGTGAATTTAAGCACAAAAAAAAAATTTAAGTCATAAATAATTTATAACGTAACTATGCCGTGAGAATCTTTCATTTTTCTCCTCTCACTGTCCCGGAGCCCTCTCGCATGAAGATCGTCTAGCTCGCTAGTCTTTCTTTACAGGTCAACATGAAAATGTCTGCCCTCAGAGTCAGATGGGTGGTTTGGGCATGCAGTGAAGGCATACCATCTGCGCCTTCAATATTGGATGTACGTAAGTCACGTAAAGGTCCCTTCAGGACTGAATGTGTGCCGGCGTGTTGTTAAATAGGCACGATTTTTTTTTATTATGGCTGACGGCAGCGGTAGGTTTTTCGTGGAACCTCCCCACACTCTCCGCCAATAGCCGAAGCGAGCTAGCGTGCCGCCCTGCAGTCAACGCTGTCCGTCGAGTGATCTGTCAACTCATGCTGGCAGTTTGGACTTCACGTCCAAGCCAATCACTCAACATAGTTTCATAACAGGTGGTGGGAGGTAATAGGGGAAACAAAAAAATATGGGTGAGCTATTTTGGTATTCCCTACAAACTGTGAAAATTTCACCCAAATCGGAGATGGTCGGGTTGCCCGCATAAAGTGCTGGCTCGTAGAGAAGAAACTTCCGTGAAGTGTGCGGCCGTGAAAGTGTTAACCAGCAAATGAGCAAGGGTTGGAAAACAAACTATAATATGAAATGGTAAGATTAACAAATTGGACAAACAGTAACAAACTTTCTTTCAATGAGGATAAAACAATATACATGTGCTTAACAACGAAACTCATCTGAGATCTATCCAATATCAAACTCCAAACAAATAAAATGGGTGACTGAGGTGAAGTATTAATAAGAACCTTAACTAGAGCAGGCATGTCGACGAAAAACGTAGCTTTCAAAATCAATCCAATATAAGGCGTATTACGAAGAGGCCTTAGGTTAAGAAATGATACATTCAGTTGAGCTCATGTTTCAAAACTAGTGAGAATAGCTAATATTTTCTGTACCATGGGTATAAACCTATCTAGTGATTGCGAAAGTACTTCCTTGTTATAACATCAGATGGTTCCACTTGTACCATTTTGAACAGTTTGCTCCACTGACTAATATGGATTGCTTAACTTTCTATTTCATATGGGCTCAATTGCTTATGTCAATAAAAGTTCTTACGCCGGTGCCAATATTGAAAAAATCATTGGCGGGAAGTTGAAAAAATAAGCGCGCAGCTCGAAAAGTGATTATAATAAGACATTTCGAACTTCTGCTTCATATCTTATGAATATATTGCCTTTGGTAAAACAATTTTATCAGTAATAACCCTAAATAATTAATTTAAAAACAATTATTTCGACGGAACCATTTATTTATTTGTTGTATTCAATTCGCTCTCAGTTGGTACTTGGTGCTTAGACCGAAAGAGTCAGCAATATAGAAGTGAGCCCACTTTTTGCAGTGCATTTCCATTAACGTAATCAGTCCATATTATATGTCAGTGGTTTCCTCACGCTCAGTTGCTATAAGCTCTGCAAATGAAGTATTTGGGTTCAAGGGATAAGCCGTAAGAGCATAGTTCAACAAGCCAGCAATGCCTCGACTAGAGTAAGAATATGCAAGGCTAAAGTTTTTCTTAGAAATTTACTGGAAATTTGTTCCGTAGAATTTTTATGCATTTTGGAGGACGACAACGGCACACATAAAAGTATTGTATCTGAAAATAACTCCAGTCGGCTACCAGTGAATAAAAATTCTGCCGAAACATTTTCTGTAAATTTCTAAAAAGAAATAATGCTTATTGCGCCTCACCGCGTCTACGCCAGTGATTTATAAAAAATGGACTGAGTGAGCGTATTGTCATTTTCCTATAGGAAAGAATGGCACAAGTTTTATAGTTTTCTCTTTCGCGCTATGGCAGAGTTGGAGCTGCCAACATCAGCTGTTCTTTTGTGTACTTGTTTTAGAACTCCCATATACTGGAGAGAGCAAATTGTTCTGTCGATTGAAGTGAACTATTTGTACTGTTCGCTTCATTTATAAATCGTCTATGAAAATGTATGAGGCGTTGTTTTGTGTATGCTTTGTTCTACCCTGTTCTGCGGACACAAAAGAACACAGCTGTCATTTGATATTTTCATGTTGACTGCAAATGCAATGCAATGGGGCATCCCGCACGAGTAATCCTCATGCAGTATGCAAACGGGTTTTCTAGGCAAAAGTCGAGAAGAAGCAAAGAGATATCTCTTCAAAGTGCTTCTTTTCACCTCTTTCCTAGAAAACCGGTATACATACTGCATCAAGACTACTCGTGTGGGATGGCCCAAGCACTGCAAGAAAAATAAGGTAAAGATAGTGTTTACCATGCTCCGTATCTCTTACCCATACGCGGATTCAGGTAACAATAACCTTTTGAAAATTTAAGTCGGAATGAGTTTAATTTCTTATAAGAGTGTTTATAAGCGATTAAAATAACACAAGAGAAATATTTTTTAATTTAATTCGATTTTCGTGTGTAAAATTTCATCTAATTGGTTGAGTTTTACATGTTTTTTATATATTAAACGCTTTAAAGGGTTCTCAAACCCTGATATAAGCCACATGAAATAGCAAATCGCTCAGACCATTGTTATAAGTCAGTGGTCTATGCTCATAAAAATGTTGTTAGCAGTTCAAATACCCACCCGTTGTCGCCCTCCACTTCAATAATGTACATATAAAAATTTTAAGGAAAAAATTTCCAGTAAATTTCTAACAAAAAATTGTGGCTTTTTCTACATCAGGCCGAGGCATCGTTAATTTTATATTGGAGCAAGACATTGTTGGCCTACCCTTTGGTCGCAGATGAACCCAGATGTCCAGACCTTATTGGGATCAGTGACGTTCAGTCACCAACTGCAATTGAAAGCACATTGTATCGAAAAAAGCTTTGAAGCTTTTACGAGAGATTCTCTGCGAGAAACCTGTCTCTTTGAGATTAAAAGTAATTAGATATGAGGATAATAACCGTATTCTTTAAATTTCCGTGTATTCGGATTTTCGGGCTGGACGGTCAGGAGGAAAAACACCTCTTTAGTTGGTGAGACTAGGCCTCAAGCCACGCAAAACAATAAGACACCCAAAGAATTACGTTCGACGTAATTTACAAAATACCCTGCAAGGGTAGAAATAACTAAAATTGTCCGATGAGCTATGTTGAACAACAGGGCAATTCCTTAAGAACAGGATTTCTAAACACAAATCAGATTTAAAAAGCGGAAACCAAAATAAAACAGCGCTAACTACATACTGTGCATTATCCAACCATGCTCCAGATTTTGAAAATGCCTCTATCCTATACCACCAAAAACACTACAAGAAAAGATTATTGATAGAGGCATTATTCTGTCATTCATCTGTCAAGTGTTAAGTGTGGTGACAGTCGTGTTTAGCGTGAATTTTCTTTTTAAAGTATTTTTGAACGTTTTTAATTACATTTTAGTGCTTTGTTTGTGTCTTTAGTGTTGTTAGTTTGGTTTTTGGTTATTGTTTTGGGTGTAATTTTATGTTTTTGTTTTTAGTGCTAGCTAACCCCAATTTTTTTCTTTTTTTTTTACATAACGTGCTTTGTTTATACTATCTTACTACGTTTTTTTTCCAATCGCGTCGTAATTTAATTTTATTCTTTTTATTATGGATTTCTGTGGTTTTTGCCGCGTCGAATTTGATGGCTCTTCCGAGTTTTTAGCGTGCGATGGTGTTTGTGGTAAGGCGTTCCACGCCACATGCGTAAAACTCGAGAATGCGGCCTTAAAATTGTTAAAAAATACTCGCAATTTACTGTGGGTCTGCGACTCTTGTGGGAGAGCCCCGGCCCATACTTTTTTTGATACGCTCGCTTTGTACAGAGGTGACCTGGACAACCTTAAGAGCATGGTGGTTGGCCCATCGGACAAAGTTAACCTTAATGTTCAGTCTATTGAGCAAAAAATGGTTGACTGCTCCAGTTCAACTGTCGTTGACGTTCCTCAACAACCAAAATTGGACCACGGTTTCATAAACAACCGCTCTAATAGAAACCACAAGAGCAATCCAATTACAAAGAAGAAAAAACTTCCAAAAAACAGGAGGTTCTGCCGACTGTGGGATTTAACCCACCGAATCCGCCAACTCCTGGTACACAGGGTTCTCCTTTGGCTGGTGGGGCCGTATGCAGCGCTTTGAGCCAATGCGTGGATAATACCACTCCAGCTCCTGCTTCTGAATCCACAGTAACACATAATATTAATTCTGTATCCACAGTAGGGAATGGTATTGGTACCTCTTTGAGGACAGTACCAAAACCTTCAAGTGTTTTCGTCACAAGGTTCTCTCCTGAAACGGTGTGTGACGACATATTGAGGTATCTCGAATCCAAAAGCATTGCAACAGAGGGTGTTTCTTGCTGCAAAATTAGTAAATCCTCCAAACCGGTTGCATCCTTCGTCTTAACTGTTTCAGCAGATGTGCAGGATAAGTTATTGGATCCCTTATTTTGGCCCTCTGGCGCTTTTACTAAATTATTTGTACCTTCTGGGCGCCACCCTAAAAAACCTGCTAAAATAAGCAATATTATTCCAAAAAACTAAAGTCGCTTTCCCTTTACTATCAAAAGGTAAGGGGGATTCGAACAAAAACTGCACATATCTTCAAATCCTCTGTTGCAACTTGTTTTGACATTGTTGCTTTCACTGAAACTTGGCTGCACCATGGCTTCCGTGCTGCCGAAATTTTAGACAATTCTTACCAGGTTTTTAGAAAAGACAGAAATACTGATTCTGAAGCTCGTGGCGGTGGCGTACTTCTCGCATGTCAAAACCATTTTAATTGCAACCAAATTGTGGTTCCCAGTTTTTCCAACCTTTTGACGCTGAACTTATAGTTCTTAAGCTGTCTCTTTTAAAACTATATTCTTCCAGACTCCATAAACATTGTTGATGATAAAGGTCAAAGCATTTACGACTTACTAACTTCAATTAATTTTATTCATGGCATGATGCAACCTCTTGACGAATTTCTACTTATTGGTGATTTTAACTTATTCAATATACATTGGGTACTAAATGAAGATGACGATGACTATCTTCCTCTTAATAATTTATCAACAAGGGAATCACTATTCCTAGACACTATCTCATCTCTTGTTCTCAGCCAAATCAGTAATGTAAAGAATGACATGGGTAGGCAGTTGGACCTGGTTTTCTCTACTGACACGGGTAACTTGTTAGTCGAACCTAGCCCAGTTTTAATGTCTAATATTGACAAATATCATCCCCCTCTACTAATTACATATTGCTTTGAAACCGAAAACATAACAAATTGTGACGAAACACAATACTTCTTCAATTTTAGAAAGGCTAACTTTTCGGAACTCTCCAGTAGCCTTACCTCTATTGATTTCAACACATTACTGTCTAGCAATAATGTTGACGAAGACATTTATAAATTTTACATAGTTCTTTTCAATTTATTTTCATCTCATGTTCCCCGCGAGCGACAGCGGTTCTCTAAAACATCTCCGCCTTGGTTCACTAAAGAACTGAAACGTCTTAAAAAAGACATTATAAGTCACAACAACTTCCTCACATCCTATAATGAGTTCAAAGAACTTTCCTCTTCACTTTATGATGAGTATATCCAAAGCATGTGTGCGAAATTATTTAGTGACCCACGTATCTTTTTTAAGTTTATTAATATGAAGAAAAAAACTGACAACTATCCCAATACCATGAGGTATAAGGATTGTGCTAGTCATGATTCGTCTGAAATTTGCAATATGTTTGCTTCTTTTTTCGACAATGCTTTTTCTTCGTCAAATTTCCATCCCCGACATAACAATTTTAGTCATATGAACATAACGTTTCATTCACTATTCCTACAATTACACAAGAGGATATACTCAATCATATTAATGGGCTTTCAAATGACTTTACAACGGGTCCTGATGGGATCCCTCCAGCCTTCTTTAAGTCGTGCTGCCTTGCCCTGGCAGCGCCGCTTAAAATAATATTTCAAAAATCGCTCGATAGTGGTTGTTTCCCTCAGCTATGGAAAAACTCTTTCATCATACCTATTCACAAAAAAGGTAGGTAGTAAAAGTGAAATTTCTAACTATAGGCCTATTGCAAAATTATATTGTATGCCCAAATTATTCGAATCTATCATTTACTCTCAGCTATCGGTTTCATGTAAGAATTTGCTCTCTTCAAACCACCATGGGTTTATTTCGGGCAGATCTACAACCACTAACTTGTTGGAATTTGTCTCGGAGACCATTCGCGGGTTTGCAAAAGGCTACCAAACGGATTGTATTTATACAGACTTTAGTAAAACCTTCGACAAGTTATCTCACTCTGTGATACTCTTTAAAATGGAAAAGTATGGGTTTCCCCAACATTTCTAAAATGGACAGAGGCTTATTTAGATAACAGAACATATCAAATCTTATTCCGTCATTCCATCTCTAGAGTCTTGAAGGCTTCGTCTGGCGTACCTCAAGGGAGTCACTTGGGCCCGTTGTTCTTTATTCTGTCTATTGACGACATTGTCTCTGTGGTGAGGTACTGTAAGGTCTTGAATATGCTGACGATGTTAAGCTTTTCGCTCAGATTAAATCTGTTCACGATTGTGAACAGGTACAGGGGGACCTTCAAAAATTTTACAATTGGTGCGAGAGCAATAATTTGGTACTCAATATCGACAAATGTGAAGTTATGACTTTCCATAGGAATCAGACAGCAATCACTTATGGTTATGAGTTCTCGGATATCTCGATTCGCCGTGTGGACTATGTCTGTGACTTTGGTGTAAAATGTGACCACAGATTGAATTTTATCTCCATATAAACTATATGGTATCAAAGAGTAGCTCTATGCTGGGTTTTATAAAACGTTGGTCCCGAGAGTTTTTAAATCCTACCATAACATTGCGTTTGTACACTTGCTTTGTAAGACCACTTCTTGAATACGCTAGCCAGGTCTGGTCTCCATTTTACGGTACACACATCGACCGCATCGAGTCTGTTCAGAGAAACTGTTTACGATTTGCTCTCAGACACCTACCCTGGAATAATTCATTAATTCTTCCACCTTATGAGGATCACTGGAAGCTTTTGAATATGCACTCGCTTCAAAAACGTCGCATGGTTGCCGATGTAACGTTTGTGCATCAACTAATAAACGCGAATGTTGACTCTCCGCTGTTACTTAGTAAAATCTCTTTCCGCGATAGTGGACACAATTTGATTAGACTACCTATGTTGCATGTTAACTCCGCAGGATCCAACTTTTGCATGTACGAACCCATTAATCGCATGTGCATTACTGTTAATGCTAAGGCTGAGCATTTTGTCGTTGACGTTTCTAAGCATGTTCTAAAAAAACGTCTTTATAATACTTAGTTCTCGGTTTCTATGTCGCATTGCATATCATTTCATCCGGTGTTTGGTTTATGTTTAGTTTAACATACTAATACTAACACCGACTAAGTGATGAAACGCATGTATTGTTGACCGTTTATTTATTAAACGTGTCCATGCAGCGAGCTTGTGTTAAGCTGGTTCTGATAGTCATATTATATATTCAGAAAACTCCCAATACCATGAACAAATAACGGATACGGACAATATCAATAACATTTATTGTGCGCATTTGGGAAATGATAAAGCTACGTCTAGCACCAGTAGTTTTTGACGAGTGGTTGGATAACCTTCCGCAACTCCTATAGTTTCTTTTACCATGTTTTGTCATTTATGTATTTATTTATTTTTTTATACTGTGGTTTTTAATTAATGTTTGCTGTTTGTTATCTGTTAATATTTTTACAATGTTGTTTAATCCGTAAGTAGCCTTTGTTTTTTAGTTTTAATATTAAGCAATAGTTACATTGATGTTTTAATTAGACTGTGTCCTTGAGAACGGTTCGAGACATCGGCCGAAACGTCGGAGAACAAATAAAATTCTCACAAACTAAAGGTGTTTTTCCTCCTGACCGTCCCGCCCGAAAATTCCAATACACGGAAAATTAAAAGTAAAGCATGTCAACAGCAAAACATAGAAGCGACACGGTTTATTTTTGTGCTCTTGCGAAACATTGCTAGAGAAGTAAACAGCATCCCTTGACATTAGATCTGTTCACATACTTCTCGGGTGTTTTCGTTCTTGGGCTTTTTTGTGTGAAAATGTGCAGGAGGGGAAGCTATCAAATTTGGAAAGTACATGAACAACTTTTGTGTGTTCTTAGACAGAAAGCGAAAGTGACAACTACAAACTGTCAAGCTAACAAATTTAATTTGAAAATAAATTACCAAACATAATATGTCTAATCATTTTACTTACTATTGTGTACATTTTGATACGACCTGGGCGAAGAGTGCGCATCATAAGGTCTGTTCACGTACTTCTCGGGTGTTTTCGTTCTTGGGCTTTTTTGTGTGAAAATGTGCAGGAGGGGAAGCTATCAAATTTGGAGAGTACATGAACAACTTTTTTGTGTTCTTGGGCAAAAAGCGAAAGTGACAACTACAATCTGTCAAGCTAACAACTTTAATTTGAAAATAAAATGTCAAACATAACATATCTATTCATTTTACTTACTATTTTGTAAATTTTTATACGACCTGGGCAAACAGTGCACATCATTTGCAAATTCTGCTGTCTTTTCCATTTTTCCTTTGACAGTTTGAACTTCTGACAATTCTCGATTTCAAATTTTAATGTGTTTGACAGTTGTTACAAAAGTTACACAGAGTTTTTCCTTGGGTGGTTTTGGGCTAAAACTTTATTGAAGGGGAAGTGTGACGTCTACATTTTTTCCCCCATTTTCTGAGTACGTGAACAGAGTTTGGGTGCTTTTGGGTGAAAATGTGCTAATGCATTCACACAAATTCGAGTACGTGAACAGACCTATAGTTTCAAATTCTGCCGCCTTTTCTATTTTTCCCTTAGAATATAGAGTACAGGAAGTGTTATAAGTCAAATTTTGTGTAGTCAAATTCTGGTTGTGTTAGTATCTGTTGCCCCTGTAGTGAACGCTCAGTACAGCCGTGTAGTAGAATCAATATAGAGAGCGGGGCAACAAGATATATGGTTGAAAATATTACGTTTGCTCCCATGGAAAATGTTCTTATTCACTGTCACTACGCCATCATACTCAGGGAATTTCGCAGCTGTCACAAACGTAAACAAATCTCGGTGGAGGAAGGATTTTTTTCGATATTTCGACAGCTAAACATAGAGTTGTCTTTTTCTTGAATATAATGCTGAGCTACTTCATGATACTCTGAAAAATCCACGCTCTGCACACGAATTTTACAGGTATCAACACTTCCTGTTGTCTCTATATTCTAAGATTTTTCCCATGACAATTTAAACTTTTGACAGTTCTCGATTTCAAATTTTAATTTGTTTGACAGTTTTTACATACTTATCCCGAGTTTTTCCTTGGGTGAATTTGGTCTAAAACTTTATTGAAGGGGAAGTGTGATCTCTACATATTTTCCCCCATTTTCTGAGTACGTGAACAGAGTTTGGGTGAAAATGTTATAATGCATTCACACAAATTCGAGTACGTGAACGGCAGAACGTGGGAGTGAATTAATTCTTTTAGGCAGAAATTTGCTGAAGGAGCCGATGTATTTAAGAACATATACAATTTTATCGAAAAATTTTACTTCAAGGAGACTTCTCTATGGTTAGTGGTACTAGGTACTAAGATAAATCGATATGTACAATTTTTTACCAAATACATTTTAGACATTACCACAAAGGAATTACGACGGCTGTTGAAACTTGGTCGTTTTTGAACTGTCACAGAGTCCTTCGCTCTTGCTTTAAATTTTATCTTTACATGTCTCTTGCAAAATTAGAGTTTGGTACATGGCTTGTGAGAGAAAAGCTTTAAGCACTTTTTAGTCGGTTAGCCGCAATAATTGGCCTCATTTTTAAGTACGGTGAATGGTTATCTGTATTTTTCTTATTTGTGCTTTGGTTATGTCAGCAAGTCGAGACATCGTATGTAAATATGAAAGCAGCACACCGATTCATAATTTATTATTATTTGTCGATTATAAACACTAAAAATGTTGAAAAATAGTATTACACTACATAAAAATTATTTAGGAAATTAAATTTGTTGTAATTAACACAAAAATTCATTTTTAATGTTACTGAAAAATGTGCTCCTCTGCAGATTTGATGTCAAATTTTATTGAGCTTGTAAGAGATAGATGTATATAAGAAATATATTTGTTTCAATTTTTATGTCAATTCTAATGCATTCCAATTATTACAGCCGTACTGTTTCTAAAATTGGTTACAGTTCAGTGTACATTTTGAGCTTGAAAGAGACAAATAGAATTTAGCTAAATTTTTACTATAGGAATTAGATAGGATGGCTCAGTCCATTCGTTGCATGCTTTCTTACAATTGGCCCATACACCATACAACGAATGCACGCTGACATGAATTGGTACAACAGCTAGACCGATAATTGTATCGTGTGTGGCCCGCTTTAAGAAAATTAAATACATATGTTGGGCTAAAGAGGAGCACTTATATAAATTGCAAAATCAATAAGATTATACCTGTTGTGTATGAATCAAGAATCAGAGCCAACGATGGCGGAGTTGCACATTAACAGAAACGGCAGTTCCCTTCCTTTCAGGTCAGTCGTTGTTGATCATTCAATGAGTGATATCTCATTTATATCTAGGCTAAGTTTTGAATTAAAGTTCAATGAAATAACAATGGTTGTTTCTTTAAAGTAAATTAATCAGACAAGAATATAAAAATACCGATGTTGGGCGCTATAAAAACAATGAATTATACATTAAATTATGAAACTACAAATGTAATATATAATGCGCATGTACTATCACATATAAAATGTAACATACATCATATGATCCCAATGCTCCAAATATGCAATAAATAGAGCAAAACGCAAAAGAAATACTAAGAACAAATAAACTTAGATTAAAAGAAATATTTTTGTAGAGAAAGCAACGTTCATTAAGCTGAAGAATAAATAAATTAAATTAAACTTAGAGCCCAGTTGGCCTCGCTGCCGAGAGCCAACCAACTTTATTATATCAGGCTTTACAAGGTTATAGTCAAGATTTTTTTGAATTTGAATTTAAATGAAATTTGAAAATTACTCCTGCCGCTGAGGCTGAACTTCTAACACAAAAAACAACACGAAGAAATTAAATACGGACAAAAATAGAAAGAATTCCTACAGGATTATTAACGACATTCAGTGATATCTACAATTGACTTTCATCTGGGATCGAAAATTCACCTAGTTTAGCCCTTGCAAGGAAACTAAGGAAATATTTCTGTATTGAACTGTAGTTACCCAACATAGTTGGGATAACTTCGCCCAGTGATCTTCCAAATCCTCTACTTGTTGTAAAGGAATAAAGATAATTTGCAAAAAGAATTGTATCTTAAAAATATGGAGATCAGCTGCGACGACATGACGGCGGAGAGAGCATTCCCCATATACCATTTGATAAATCTACTTAAATAACCAAATTTATAATGTAGCCTCTTTGAAATTTGCTTTGGGAGAACGCATATAAGGAACATTAATCGTATGTAGATGATCTGCGGAATGATATGGGTAGGATAAATTGTTTTAGTCAGATAATCATTGTAAAGAAAATTATTAATCACGTTAGAGAAAGTGCAGCTTAATTAAAAGGAATCCCACTAAATACATCCTAGTCATGTTCAGAAAGAAAAAAATAACTAAAATGATTCTCAAGAATTATATCAACGCTTCTAAGTTAATAATTTATTACCTGTGCCTCAAATTGCTTTATTGTTTCTTCTTTAGCATCTTCAGGAGACATGGAGAAGTCCACAATATTTTCTTTAACAACATCGTCAAAAGTTTCTTGACTTATTACCTTAGCCATATCCAGATACTACAGGCACTTTTAATACAACACCCTTCTTGTGACTACGAGTTAATGATGTGATTTTGTGTAGGCTGAACGACTACACTTTATATGGTAGCTTGATATAAAAAACAATAAATAAAAGATCTTTGAGAAATTCGAACGTATTGTGTCAAATTAATTTAATTATACGAAAAAGTCAATTGTACCACTCATTCACGGTAAAATTTAATGTTGCGTTGCGTGGAAGTAAAACTAATTGTTTTGTTACTAAAAACAACAGCTGTCAATTCTTAAATTTAGTAATGTAAGTGTAACCAAACCAACTGGGAGAACCGGATGGAACGGAACGCGGAACGGATGAAATCCCGACACTAGCGCCGCCACGTTAGTTCAATACTACAGTAAGCTGGCGCCATCTAAGTTCGGCGGAGTTTTAATACTACAGTACAGTGGCGCCCTCATTCGGACCAATTCCGGAGTTATTATGTAAACCATAACAACAACCACAGATTTAGTTCGATACTACGTACGCTGGCGCCATCTAAGTTCGGCGGAGTTTAATACAAACAGTACAGTGGCGCCCTCACTTGGACCAATTCCGGAGTTATTATGTAAACCATAACAACAACCACAGATCCCGAGACTAGCGCCGCCACTTTAGTTCAATACTACGCACGCTGGCGCCATCTAAGTTCGGCGGAGTTTTAATACAAACAGTACAGTGGCGCCCTCATTCGGACCAATTCCGCAGTTATTAACAACAGTTACATGAAGCTGTAGCTGATATTAGCCAAAATGTGTAGCTTATGTACATTATTTTGCAATTAGCGAAGAATTTAGGAACCAACAAACGATTTTATTAATAAAAACGACTATAACAAACGATTGGGCATTGATTAGCTGGTTATAAATTAAATTAATTTAAAAATAAGAATTTTCCGGCTAACTTGATGACGAATTTTCTTTTTAGATTTTCGAAAAAACTATTATCCAACAAACATTTAAATTAAGCCAACAATCACCAACAAACGACCCAAAACTGTCACTCCCACAGCAAAATGAAGTTAAAACAAATTGCCGCCAAATATGTTTTTTAATGGTTGTAAAAAAATAGCATGTAGAACAAATTTATGCAAATTATAGCGTTTGAACAAAATACAATCAAATTTTATATGAAAAACTCCAGCAGTAAGACAAGGCAAAACGAATGTGGATGTCGCCTGCTGACCGGCCCGCTGCTCTCTTTTTTCAACTTTGTTCATGGCTTGTTATTCCGGGGGTTACGACCCGGCACGTTAAGGCCTTTTAATGTGTCGGTGCCTTCGGCGACTACATGGCCTGTATTATATTGCGGGGGTTACAGGTTGGCCCATATAAGAAACTACGCAAAGCAATATTGTTGTTTGGCACGTCTAAGCCAAATTCCTTCCTTCCGTAAAAAGTTCTCGTCTGGGTTGGCTCTAATAGAGAAAAGAAATACGAGATAAAATTCAATTCAATTAGGTTTAAGAACACGCACCATTATCAAGCTCTGACAATTACGGAACGGTCTATTTAACTGAACGAATAGAAATATGGCAACATGTCACAGAATCCTATTTGAAAAGTCAACTTAACTAGTCGTCCATACTTGCCGTTTACTTTTTGGTACAATCCGCCATATTGCAGGCGGCATTCGTCATTTCATCGACTTTTTATAGTATTCATGTTGTGATTGATCTGTAAAAAAAATTTGATAATTGGGGGCACCGCAACAGACGTCTATATGGATATTGTAATGTTTGTTGGGGCCCCAATCGCGCCGCTGTTTGCCGTGTTAAAACCGTACATTGCTCCAAGTTTAAATTTAGTTATAATAAAGTAATTGAGTGAATAATATAGGAGTAATTATATTAAAGGAGGTGCAAAGTTTTGTGCAATTTGTCAATATAATGTTGTGAATAAGTGATAAAATAGTGGAAAAATTCGAAAAAAAGTACGGACCTCGCCCGTCAAATATTAATATATATATAAAAGAGCGACACATACACATACTGGTACGCAGCCATTGATAACAGATAATCGCATACGTATTAAAAAATAAACAAACTACTTATTGCTGCGCTTCTCACGAATTAAAGTTTTTAGCTTTGGAATAAATAAGGAATTTTTATTGGAATTGGAGCAGCCGAATTATAAAGTCGTTATAAATTGCTAATGATATTCATTTGCTGGTCAACAAACACGTGAGTTTATGCCGAATACCTATACAATTTTGCTGTTTTTTTTTTGCATGGCGTGCACCTGACCGTATATATATATATATTTCATATACATATTCTACTGCTCAATTCGCTTGTGGTATTCCATATAATATTTTTATATTTTTCCGCCAATTTTTACAAAAAAAATTTGCAAGTTGCAAATGATTCAGGCTTTCTGTTAAACATGTTTTATATGATCCATTCTCTTTTACAGTACCGGTAAAAAAAAAATTGCATTGACAGTTTGGGACTTTTCAGATGCAATCTAAATACAAATGAAAATTTTTATACACTCTCATCAGGCAGACATGATTTCAACTTATTCGTGCTCTTTATTACCAGAATTACAAATTTATATATATTTTTTTAATTAAATGTTGCTAAGCGATTTTTTTTATTGAGAAAATGGAAAGAATTATAGCTTGATTAAGAAAATTTACAATAGTTTTTTAGTTGAAGATTCATATTAAACTTTTCTGCAAAAATTTAATTAGAATGTAGGGATTGGCATGAACAAATTGACATGCTCTCGAATAGAAATTTTTATTTAAAAATGGATATATTTGTCCGTTAAATTGTTCCACCTTATAACGGTTGCACATTATATCCGTTATTTGATTGCTTCACTGAACTGAATTTTCTATTTTGGAATGGTCGCATACATACCTATTTGGTATATTTTTTCACAAACTTTCTAGCTATTTTGTGTAAAACCTATACTAAAAGATTTTCAAACTTATACCTAATAAAGTATAGCTATTATGCACAAAATATGCCGCAAGAGATGCTGAGCCATTATTGCAAATTAAAAAAATTAAATAGAAAATTTTCACAATTTTCTTTCCACAGTAAGATTTTACCAACAGAGCTGGAATTTACATCAATACTACCACTATAATATTACTATGTTGTTTTAAACAAAAGAAATTGATATGATGTGCAATAGGTACTATTTTCTAGGAAAAAGAATTTGAGAGAAAAAAAAAACATTCAACACTTATGGTGAATTCTTTTCAACAGAACCGAACAGGCACTGAACTGAACCAGAATCTGTCAGATCTACACCGAACTTAGCCCTGTCCCGAATGGGGACAAGCTGAAAAGAATGTAAGAAAGTAGAACATCCAAAAATGTTCGTCCTTAATGATTTCGATAGAAAAATAAATCACTTCAATAAAATAATTGTATTTTCACAAAATGTCCACAAATACTTTCCATTTGACGTTTAGCTCCGAACCGTAACCACAAATTTTCATGGAACAAGAAAGTTCAAAACCGGTGCAGAAACCAAACATAGATTGCTGTGAAAAGAACATACGTGCGGAACCAGTTCTGTGTCAGTGGAACCGAAAGAGTTACGGTTCACTTCAGGTGAAAAAATTCACCATTAAACTACACTAGCTTAATTAATCTATTTAACTACTTAAACTAAACTAGTTACTTATTAGTAATCCCGGTAGAAAAAGTGAAAAATTCTAAGATGTGCGGAGACTATAGACTAATTCACATGCTCCCATAAATAGAGAAAATACTAAAAAAAAGTATTATGTAAAACCCTCATTATTAGAACTAGGGTAAAACGAAAGCAAAACACTTGTATGTAAATATTCCACATATATATTTCTTTAAGTTTTAACAAATTTTAAACTACGTTATCAACTACTAAATACAAAATCCCGACGCGTTTCGCCTTATTGGGGCAATATCAAGGGCTGGCTACTGACACATAATACGATGATGTTCCACCAAGTGCCCAAATACTCTCGATTGAATAAAAAAAGTAGTTCAATTGCAACTTGAAAGGTACATATATGGAGGAGAACCTATTACTTTTAAAAACCCCATCAGGATTCCGTAAAACATTAAATGTAATTATAAGACGATGGAAAGAAAAAGTAGAAAAGAAAATGTACGTCCTGGCCGTGTTTTCAGATCTAAAACTGGCCTTTAAATCTGTGAAATTAGATTCATTTGCAAACAAAGGTTACGCGATAAAATGGTTTTAAGATTACCTGAGCGAAAGGTGTCAAAAAACGAGAATTAATGACTCCCTGTCTTCGCTTCAATACAATGGACTTGGAGAGCACCTCAAGACTCCGTTCTTGGATCTTTTAATGCGTGTTCAGTGCCACTTTGCGAAGCGTTGTCGACTGCGCTCGACTATCGTCCTGACCGTAGTCGACTGTAGTAGACTATATGGTGCATTTAAAGTGCGGAGTGAACGATAGTCGGAGTCAAGCATAGTCGTTAACTGTCAAAATTTGGCGGAGTGAACACTTGGTAGTGACTCGTAGAGGGCAAAAAGTCACTATTTTGGTGGCAGTGAACGCGCCCAATTTGAAGTATGAATTAAGGAAGAAACAATTAAGAGTGAAAATGAAGTGAAATATCTAGGCGTGATAATGGACATATATTTAAGCTTTAAAACCCATATAGACTAATTTGTAAAAGGATAGGTAAAAAAGTAAGTTTTTTTTTCAAAGGATTAGGAAACGATTCGCCTTACTGTGTTCAATACCAATATAATATGTATAATGCAATTATTAAACCACACTTTGAGTACTGCTGCACAATTCTTTACTTGTATACACAAGGTAATATTGACCGACTTCAGTAGCTTCAAAACAAAGTAATGTGGATAATTTTACGGTGTAATAGATATACACCAATATATTCGATGCTGGCAGCATTAAAATGGTTAACAGTCAAGCAAAGAATAGACTTAAACGCACTTTTGTTAATACATGATATAAGGAACAATAAAACCTCTAACCCCTAACTGATTTTATACATTACGTTGGTAACTTCCAACGCTATCAGCTAAGGGGAAACCAAAACTTTAGACTACCCAGATGCAGAAGTGCAGCAGCGTAGAACTCATAAGTACCTATATCGAGGATAATTGATATTCTACAAGGTATCCGAAGAAATGGAGAAATGAAATTAGATTTAGTCATTTTAAAAGCAAATGAATTTATTAGAAGAAGAACTTGAGTTGACAGTTTTTAGGTCAAATAGTAACATTATTAATTGTTAAAAAAAAATCTGTTTGCTAAGAAATTATTATTATTATTATAATTATAACTAACTAGTTAGGCATTATTTTTAAAATTAAAGGATTCTCTGATATAACATTTATCAAAGCGTCTAGTTGCTATTTTATTTGCTTTTAAGGAGGATTCACATTATAGGTCTATTTAATGAACTCGTTAAAGTCAACTTCGGTTAAGTGTCAAATTAAAAGTAGAACAGAAAGGAGCGGAAAGTATATTAAACACACTTCTGAAATTTTCTGAGATTACCAAAAATACAAATTGTTTAAATTAATGCAAGATTAATGTAAAGAATCTGTTTTTCACACACAAAAACACAATAATTAATTTAATTATTCCACTAGAATAGTCCAGAAATTTGTTTTTTCCACAAAACTCCAAACCAGTCTCATAGATGAGCTCTGAGTTCATAGTACAAACTGTGTTCAAGTTAAAATTAAAGATAGCAAAACTGAACAGAATAATTAAAATTACAGGAGATAAGAGCTTAAAAAAACAACTGATACCTACAAAAGATCAACCAGCAGAGTTAAAATAAAAATTAAAACTAATTAAATTAATATTAAAGCTAAAATTTAAAAATTTAATAATTTTATATCTAAATTAAATAGAGATTGCAATGTAAATATAAGTTGCTAAGCTTCACTTACACTTATCTTAATTAACTACTATACTCCTTAAATCCTATTTGTATACAACTCCGCAATTTCTTAATACCCTAATCGCTGTATCCAACTCTTATTTGCGTGGCGCTTATGTCGGGATTTGTGATAAATAAACTTTGAATTGAATTGAAAAAAAAGGCATTTATTTGAAATATATCAGAACTATCAACACAATTTACAGTTGTTAAATGCCTGCTGCTTGAGCAGAAAATCTTGCTCTAGGTTACTCCAGTTTACTTTAGAACAGACTCATTAAAGACCCAGTACATGAATACTTCAAATATACTTCAAGCAGAGATCAAGTAATCAAAATACCATATAAACGCGCATTGACTTCAAGCATAATTGAGTCAAGTAATTCACAAAATTTTGTTCGATATATCGACTTGCAAAAATTCATGTAAACGCAATTTCACATTTATCACTTTTGCGAGTTGGAAAGAGGAACAAGAAGAAGATTATTGCTGTTAATTCAGGTTGTGAATTTTAGCACTTTCCTCAAAATATTTATCTAAAAATCCTAATGCTGGCTGTCAAAGGTAAAATGTCACTTCAAGTAAAGTTCAAGAAAATTTCAAGTCAAGTAGTTGGAATTAATTCAACCAAAAACTCGACTTGAGCTTAAAGTGGATTTCAAGTCAAGTACTAAGTATTCATGTAAACGTACTGAGAGTTCAGTTTACTTTAGAGCAGTGTTCTGAATTCATTAAACACGGGTTTCTGCTCTAAAGCAGCTCATTAAATAGACTTTATGATAGATAGACAGATAATATTTACTTAGTAATAACTATTCACAATAAATGTTTCAATCAATTGAACATATCTCGGCCCCATAATTAATAATTCAATTTTACAAAGCTATTAACTTTTATTTTAAATTCATTAATATATTTTTTTTTAACTAACCATCTATTGGAAGACTGTTGAATATTTGTAATCCTTTGTTACGTATAAGTGATTTCTGGTCTCTAATATTTCTTTGCGAACTCAATCCAAAATGCATAGTATTTCTTAAATTATATAGTTGAACTTGATTTACGTACACTAAGTCTTTTCTTAAATAATTTGGTAATATTCCATATTTCATTTTAACAACTTAATTAAAATAGTGTTGAGTATAATTCGTTCGATGACATGACACATAAGATGATTCTCATCGCCTTTTTCTGTAGCCTTTGTAGTCTCTGAATCATTGCTTGATTCCCCATAAATAATATAGTTGAGCAGTATAATTGTACCTATAATCTAATTGCTGTATTAAAGTCAATATTCTTTCTAATTCTACTGAAAAAACCTATTTTTTTCACTATTTTTTACATGTTCTGTCTATATGTTGACTAAGTTTTAGTTCACTATCAATTACTTAACCTAGGTATTTCATCTCATCTAGGTACCTACTTGATCGATTTTTTCTCCTTCTAATCTTAATTCTGTTATTGATGCATTCGTGAGTGAGTATACTTCTCACGTTAAGTCCAGTCTGCCAGCATGAGCTGACAGCTTACTCTGTGAATAGCGGTAACACAGGAGGGGGCACACGTTAGCACCTCGGTTATTGTGGGAGAAGTAGTGGGGTGTGTTACCCAAGACCTGCCGCTGTCACAGCATAAAAAAAAATCGTGAGTAAAACAAAACAGAGCACACCATCCAGGCCTTAAGGAACCTTTACACCAAAGTTAACTTGATAACAAGTTAGGACAGAGAAGAGTTTTCCGATTGTTTTACATTTAAAATACACACGGCAAGAAAAGGAAGAAAGAAAGAAAAGATAAAAAATCAAACTCTTTAACACTTTTATGGATAAAGATAAAAAATGTGAAAGCACAAATTGCATTCAACGAAACAGAATGGCAAATGATTCATTTTCGTAAATAAATGAGACGGGACGGAGTTTTCACATTTTACTCTCATAAAATGTACCCGCGCTTTGGTGAAAACCGGTTTTCTGTGAAATCTTATGAGAAATATCCAATGTTTTTTTATAGCATAACCAATGTTTGTTAGTGTAATTTCTATGCAATTTGAACATCACGTGCTTCTGTTTACATTCGTTTAGCTCTGAAGAGATTAAGTGGGAGAAATTCATGATAGATTCTCTGATAATTTCGGGAAAAATGAGAATTTTACTTGAGAGGAACTTTACATCTCCTTTCAGCATCTAAAATAATAATAATAATATTTATTGGCAACAATAGCTGTTTTTTTTTGCTATAACTATAATTACACGTTCATTTCAGGGGATATTCAATTTAATCGCTAAATTTTTGAAGTTTTTTATATTCATTTCTTCTTGCAACTGGTAAATTATTGAATAACTGTATACCTACCTATGATTGAATTTTGTGCCCTAGTTGTTCTTAATCGATCTAATCTGAAATTATTGTTATTTCTTACTTAGTACGGCTGACTATCTTCAACATATTTTAGATTAGGACATAAATAGCTTGGTAGCAAATAATTTTTAAGTTTGTGAACCATAGTTAAAACATTAAGAGATAATCGTTGGTTTATATTCATCCACTTCAATGCTTCTATCATTATCCGTATTGATGTTCTCCGATGACATTGTAATATACATCTCATTGCCCTATTCTGCGATTTTTGTAGTCTGTCAATAGATTTGATTCAGTCCCATATAAAAAATGGTTGAGCAGTACTTAAAATGTGGCCTTATTATTGTGTTATACACTTTTATGGCAGTTAGAATGCACAATTTACGTCGCATTATTTTAAAAAAATTGATTTTTTTGCAACTTTCTTTTTGTATGTAGAAAATTGCTTCACACTTTAAAAAAAATCGCCCCGTTTATCGTTAAAACGTCAACTCACGACTATGCCCTGTGGATATCTACTACTTGTCTTCTCTCGAATGCATATATGAGACCCTATCACTTTCATTTGCTCAATCACACAATTCTATCCCTAACCTTGCCGGCAATTCTAACATTTCTCTATCTCATACAACAAGCATTATATCATACCTGGCTATATTATCCTTCGCAATGCACTCGAAAGGAGACCCTGAGTTTATGGCCCATAGTCGTGAGAAGATAATTCAACTGCATTTCCTAAATTGCTTTAAGAGCATATTGGCGCCAGGAGGGTTTTGCCTGGTTACTTTCACGCCGACTCAATTCTATGAATCCATTATCATAAGCTGAGTTTATTACACCTAGGCACATTTCCTTAACCTTTTTCTGGCGTATCGGTTCCAGAAGATTGTTCCTGAGCAGTTCTCAGTAATGATAAATAAAAACATTTAATTTGTCTTGGAAGCATTACAGCTCGGCCAACCGACCATCATCAGTGACTCCAGTGAAGCCCAATTGTGTAAGCATACTGCCACCAATCTTCGAATAAACAGCACTTTTGCCAAGATTCTATTAACTTTTCAAATCAGAATTTAACACGTTAACCATAACCACATCTTCGTCACAATGATACTCTTGCCAACCAAACAGTGACACCTTGCCAATGGCCTTAAGCACGGCAATGAGTGTACTAAGGGTTTTCTCTTGACAAGTGTGTTCATCCTCCAGCAACTTCTTACCGACTTTACACTTACTGTACCTTCTGAAGAGAACCATTTCCAGCTCTATCTTTTATTTTTATTTTTGTAGAAATTCTCGACCAGTTACTTGCACTAAAAAGGAATACCAACTATTTGCAAATTGTCTCGTTTATTATAATTATGTATACCCACATATATATTTTTTTTACAGTTACTCACTCTACGACCATCTCTGATTCTGATTCCTCCTCATCAAAATTAATGTCCTCTAACCTGCACCAGGGCTTCAAATTATCTGCTGCGTGTGTTGATTGATCAGGTTTTCGGGTGATTTGTGTCATCTTCGTATCTCCGACTACATATCTAGCATTTCCTAGGACCGTTTTGATTTCATAAGGTCCCCGATATTTGGCTAAGTAAGACTTTTCTAGATTGTCCCGTACTGGCTGGTTCCTGGTTTACAAGTACTACCTTCCAGATACCTTCGTGGAGATTGATGGAGGGAGTTACATTTTTCTGCTTGTTTGTTTTGTTTTTCATCCATATGTTTTAAAATCCTTTCCCTGAGTTCAGTTAATGGGATGTCTTCTTCGCTGTCAACATTCTTCTTGTATAGCCATCAGAAGTTTATTTTTTAAAATGCTCTTCGGTTTATAGGCCATCAATATTTCCTGCGGAGTTTTCTGGGTGGTTGCTTGCCTTGAGCTATTCAAAGTCCATTATATCGCTGGAATAAATTTATCCCAATCCTGCCCATCTATGTCGAGCGTAGTTGCTGATATCGCTGTCTTGATTGTGCGAAAGTACCTCTCTATTTGGCCATTTGCACGAGGCGTTCTGACAGTTACTTGGATATGTTTAATGCTGCTTTCCTGACAATACTTTCCACATTCATTCGAGGTGAAGGCTGATCCTCGATCTGAAATAGGGCGAGTAGGCACACCAAAATACTGCATTACCTCGTCGAGTAGTTTGATTGCTCCCCTTGTAAAGGAATCGATCATTCCAATGAGATACACGTTGCCTTTAGAAGTTTTTGGAAACGGTCCCAGGTGATCCAAGTGCACTGTGTAGAACGGTATTGGTTGCTTTTGGGGCACATGTAGCTGATACCGTTACTCAACCTCGCCTCTTTTATTATAGAGACAATCGATACAAGAGTTAACATATTTGATCACTACGGTCTTCATATTTGTAAACCAAAAAGTTTTCGCAGATTTTCTAATGTTCTTATTGCTCCACAATGCCCCATGTTGTCATGAGCATCTTCGATGACACGCCACCTTATTCCCTTTGGTACAACGAATCGATGACCTTGAGATGTGTTCTTGTATATACGTCCGCTCTGAATAATGTAGTTCCCTTTTATTCCATTTTTGTCTGCATGGTTTTCGATTACACCCTCTCGTACTTTCTTTATTTCAATAAGATGCGGGTCTTGTTCTTGTAGCGTTGCGACCCAATCTTCTTGCGAAATCCCGATGGCGAGCATATGGTCTGTTACCGTTTCACTTTCTATTCCGGGCTCATTCTGAGAGCGACTTAATGCGTCTACATGCGCCATTTGTTTTTCGGGACGGAAAACCAACTTAAAATTGTATTCGGATATTTTCATCCACCACCGAATTACAATCGGTAACAATTTTGAACGATTTATGCAGGAGATAATGTTTAAAGCGTACAAGGCTTTCGACTACGGCCAGGGCTTCCAACTCGTATGAAAGGCCAACTCGTATGAAAGGTATTTAGATTCCGAAGACGTTGTTGCCCGACTGAAGAAGGAGACTGGTTTCAGAAGATTGTCCGTTCCCCTTTGCATTAATAGTCCTGCTAGGCCGTGAGTGCTAGCATCAGTATGTAACTCATGTTCCGCATCATTTTCATATAGGGATAAAACTGGTCTCTTGCTCAATATGTGTTTTAATTGTGTGAATGCCTTCTCTCTTTCGTTCGTCCATTTGAACTCCGTGTCCTTCCTAAGTAATTCGTTTAGAGGTAGCGCTATTTTGGAAAATTCAGCTACAAATCGTCGAAAATAACCTGCTAATTCAAGGAATTGCCTTACCTCTTTTACATTCTCTGGTCACTAGGTTAGTTTTACCCATTTCCTTTAATGTTGTTGCAAAACAGTCTCTGAACTGATTAAGTAGATCTATCCACTTTTGCTTCTCGTTCGAAGATACTTCTTCATTTATCAAAACGTTTGCAACTTGAAATTTGTTTACATACCGACTGTTTTCTGCACACACAAGAATATTACTGGTCATATTCTGCGAAGTATTATTCTTTGTATTTGCGTTTCCGACTTGTTTATTCAAATCCTGACGATTTTGGAGAATTTCAAATGTTTCCCACTGCTTAATAATTTTGATGTCCGGTCGGTCCAAAAAGTTTTTATCTACGATCATGGGTACTGTTTGTGCATTTTCTTGAACCACCATAATATGTATCTCTAAGCTGGCTTCTCCAATTAATATGACTTTGAAAATTTTCCCAATTACTTCTACTCTGCTTCCTCCAAAACCGCATAATGTCATCGTACACGACTCAATACACCACTGATGACGTAATACTTCCTTATGTTTTATGGTTGTACGTTCGCTGTCTAAATCCAGGAAAACTAAAATGGGTTGACTGTCCACTGTAACCATAACATGATACTCATCCACTGGATATTTACTTATCCGCTGATTGTTCTTATGTTCGCAGTGCTTTTATTTTTGCAATCCATTGCAATGTGGCCTATCTGATTGCATTCAAAGCATTTGACATTTTTGCGAAGACACCTATTCGCATAATGTCCAGGCTCGTTGCATCGAAAACATCTGTGCAGGATTTTATTATTTATACCCTTTTGTTGACTGATCACTCCTTTTTCCTTATTTTCCAACTTATGTTTTCTTTGAAAATTGTCTCCATCACTTCTCTTGTAAGGATAATAACTGTGGGAACGGCGCCCATCTTGTCTAGACGTGCCTTCTCCAAATTTATTCCAAGAGCAACCTCTCCTCTGTCCTTGAGCGTAAATTTCTTCGTAATCTTTAATTTGCGCTAGCAGTCTTGTGATTGTCTTACAGTTCAATGCCATCAACACATTAATCAAATTTTGGTCTCCTAATCCTGAAATAATATATTTCATTGTCGAAGTTTCCTTGAGATTGATTTCTTTCGCCAAAGCCGTTATTGAATATAGGTAGTCCTCGATGCATTCTCCGGCTGTTTTTTCCTTTTCATTATTTTTAGTAAAATTGTGGCATCATCCTGTCCTGTCGGAAAACTTTGAACTAACTCTTCCTTGAACTTCTCCTACGTTCTAATCAATTTTTGCCCGCTCTGATACCAATTAATTGCCGCTCCACCCAGTCGTAAACTGGCATAAAATATTGTACTTCGATCATCCCACGAGTATATACGTCTTTTAGCCCTTCCACTGACTCTATCCAATTCGTGGCGTTAACATTTCTGTTGGTTGACGCGTTAAATTCCGAAATGAGAACACTCGCTTCTCGAATTTCCATTTTAAATTGTTCTGTCTCCATGATAGTACTGGTAGAGGATCGTTTTTCCAACCCATCAAGGTTACCTGCGTTCATTTGGATAGCTTCTCGTTCCTTTAGCTCCTTTTCTCGTTTCAACAATGAATTCTCCCATCTCAACAGTTCTATTTTTGAAGGAGAGCCTGCATTTTCAGTTATCTCAGCTGCTACACTTAGGCGATCCTCTTGAGCCCCATCCCCACTGTTGTCAATCATCGTTAAAATAATATCTTTTCCACACAAATCACTTCAGTACCAAAAATCACTTCAATACCACAAATCACTTCAATACCACAAATCACTTCAGTACCACAAATCACTTCAATACCACAAATCACTTCAGTACCACAAATCAGTTCAATACCTAAAAGTTATGAGTCTTTTCATTACACCCTACGATGTCTATATCATTGATTTAATTTTATGCCGAATTAAGTTGTTTTTACACCACTGTTCGCACTTATATTAACTAGCTAAAGATTGAGTTGTAATCCCACACTTGAAATTTGTAGAGAGTTGCTTCACACTTTAAAAAAAAAATACCCGCGTTTATCGTTAAAACGTCAACTCACGACCATGCCCTGTAGCTATCTATTCTTCTTTCATTGACTATTTTTCTCACTTTCATTTACTCAATCACACAATTCTATCCCTAACCTTGCCGGCAATTCTAACATTCTCTATCGCATACAACAAGCATTATATCATACCTGGCTATATTATCCTTCGAAATGCACTCGAAAGGAAACAATAGGTTTGTTCGATGAAAACACCGTGTAAAAACACCTTGTAAATCTTCCCCTACGATTTTCCCCCTACAATTTTCCCCAAATTTACCCGGGGTTTTGTGCACTCATCGAACAAGTTTTTAAAACACCGGGTAAATCTAATGAAATGACATTTCTCTGACAGTTCTCCTGAGCATAATTTAACTTCTAATTTCCAGTGATTTGTGAAAATTTATTTATAAAATAGGTGAAATAATTAAAAATTTAAGAATAAATAAATATTAAAATGCACAAAAAATATTTCTCAGTTTTTTCTTAATTACATATTCTTTTATTAGTTTTTTTACATCGATATTATCGCCTTTTATGTAACTTTACTTTGAAAAAATGACAATTGGTTCATCTGTGACCAGATATAGCTCCATCATTTCTGCAAGAAACAGTTGTGCTGCTCTATTTTCACTTTTATCATCTGATGTTTTGTCACTAGATATAAAATTACTGTTTGGATGATCAAAATCAACAGAAATGATTTTCTCTATCCCAGTGGCCTTTCCTGACATCTAAGACCTTTAAGAATTTCTTATATGTTGTTTGCTTCAAACCTACTTGCTTGGTAGCTGCAGGGATACCGTGAAGTCTATAAAATATTACTTGTTAATAATGGCAAAGAACATTTTTACGATCAAATTTCTTACTAGAAAGGCAGATCTTAAAATTTCATCCATGTTCTTCGACCTTAATCGCCTTCTCAAATATTTCCTTATAATTTTCATTCGAATTTCCTATGTGCATATTATCGATGGGTATTTTGTCATCTAATTTCTTATCCAACTTCCTTATATAATCTGAATTTGGTATGAGCTCCACGATTTTTTCACTTTTATATACAGCACTTAACCGCAATCACCGAACAAATTCCATGTGACAGTTCACAAATGACAAATGTGAAACGTTTACCCCTAGAAATTTTTAGTGCAAGTTCGGGGCACGAAATCAGAAACACCGGGCTTTCATCGAACAAGTTTCCGTAACCCCGTGTAAGCCCAGGGTTTTCAAAAAATAAGATAGTACAGCCCGGTGTAGCTCGGGGCTTACCCGGTGTTTTCATCGAACAAACCTCCTGAGTTTATGGCCCATAGTGGTGAGAAGACAATGCAACTGCATTTCCTAAATTGCTTTAAGAGCATATTGGCGCCAGGAGGGTTTTGCCTGGTTACTTTCACGCCGACTCGGCAGTTCTAGAATCTATTTTCATAAGGCTGAGTTTATTACACCTAAGCACATTTCCTTAATCTTTTTCTGGCGTATCGGCTCCAGAAGATTTTGCCTGAACAGTTCTGAGTAATGATAAATAAAAACCTTTAATTTTTCTTGGAAGCATTACACATATATAATTAATATGTTCTTTAAATACTAGTTTATTATCAATTATAACAACTAAGTATTTTATTTCACACAACTTCAATAAGTTCATTGTCCAAGATAAATACTAAGCAAACTTAAATCATTAAGTATCATACACTTTGTTTTTGACATGTTCACTTTTAGTTTATTCATTTTCATCCATAAATTAACTCTTGCCAGATCACTATTAATTTTATTAGTACACTCATTTATGTCTTGTCCGGATATATATATATAAGAGCATCGTCAGCGTTACCGCTATTCACTTATTGTGCTCAATTATTTTGCCCATATCGTTTATATAAATTAAGAACAATACTGCAGCTAATATTGATCCTTGTGGAACTCCAAGATAATTTTGAAGAGAATATAGAGGTAGTGTGACCTGATGTACATTATTATGAATAGTTTGAAAGGATTTGGTAGGTATTCAAGAAGATTTTATCATTCGGGTAATCCTACGTTCTGTCGATTTTTATGTTTAACTCCTTGTCTCAGTCGCACTACAATAGTGCATAGCCAAGTTATTTTCCCCCCATTCATGCAAAAGACGAAAGTATATGACATTACCTGTTTGGGTGTAAAAAACACGAAAAATTTCCAATTTTGTTCGGCTGTGTCCTATTTTCTTAATATAAGGTTATCTTTGCCTTACACTACTTACCTTACCCCACATTGAAGATATAGATGGCATATCTTCATTGCCGTGCACCATCCACCCAATGACACTGTGGGCAATATATTTACAGTGTCCCTATGATGACCTGAAAATATTCAAGTGGCGGACCTTTAGTCTACCATTATATCGGAGAAGGTTTCGGGAGAGTGAAAGGAGTATGCAAAAAACTTTATGTCATCATTACGTTATAATTGAAACAATTTATTCATGTAAATAGGAAGCTCATCCAAGTGTCAACTGCTAAGAGATCGCTAACTATATCGGTTATAATGACTTCAACGCTGGAACACCTGGTCTACTATCATAGATGGCACAAGAACTAGATGTGGCAAGCAGTACCAAAAAAGTATACAAAATTTATGTAGCTTGGTGGTCCATTCCGGAATGGACCACAACATTTGAAATGATGTATACGTCGAGTGATTCATATTTTGTCGTATCTGAAGTGTTAAGGAAGTCGATCAAATGTATACAAAACTGCTATTATAAAAACATTTGCATTCGGCACGCTCTAAAACATGTTATGGTTCATTTCAGAATGTACTACCCATGCCACAATCTGTACACTTTGCTGTAGTATGCCATGCGACATCTAGTTCTTGTTCCATCTATTCTACTATGCATTTCCGAACGACGATAGCCACATCTGCAGCTAACATAGCCAACATAACATACGATTACAACACAACTTCAGGTCTGCTCGCGTACTAGCTTGAAAGTACAATCTTGTAAAACTAAGTTTTTATTCGAGAGCATTCGCGTACTCTAAAATTGAGATAGAAATTGTTGACGTCACTTTTTCCTCCGTGTAATTTAGTACTTGATTTAACTAGACAAAAATCGTCAAGTAAAGACTTGGAAAGTGTCAGAAATAGCTTGCCGCCGGTTTTTAGTTATTTTTCAAGTTTTCAATTTACTTTAAATAAAGTGGAAAACCTGCTACTCCTCTTCCAGTAGGAGTAGATTTTCCTCCAATAACATTTCTACGTATTCAAATTGGTAAATTAAATTTGTTTATAGGAGCAGAATAATTCAATAATTTAAATAATAAATCAAGTAATCCACATGAATTATTTGACGTTACACAAGTTTTTACTCAAAGCCATTCGATTACTTTGCAAGTGTTAAGTCAGAAACACTCTCTCAAGTTTCCTCGCAGCTCGCTTCAAGGCTTGCCTCAGAGAATTGAAAAGAAAATGCCATCACTGGGCTCGGTGCTGTCTTTGTAATTTTGATAGTAATTGCGACAATTCCTTTACATTCTGGGAAGAAATAATTTATTATCGGTTTTCAAAAGTGTTGATTATAGATTTCAAGTGATTCTTATTTTTCAAATATCTCATTTGACAGAACAAAATAAAAGAAAAAAAATCTGTGACAGAAGTAGGCCTTAGAGAGAAAAATTTCCAACATTGAGCAGAGCGCGCCTTGCGATTAATTGCTAGGCTTGGTTTTGTGCAAGCCTCATTTAAAAACCAGTGTTGGAAATTTTGACAACATCTCGAGGAAGCCTCGAGGCCTGAATGTGTTTATGTCTTAAGTCTCAATTTCTCTTCCTATCATACAATTGGACGTTTTTCATGTTTTTAATTGAAAAAGTACGCGAACAGGACCTATTGGAACCAACTATCTCAATATTTAAGAAAAACCTGTTTTCACAAAAGCGCGGGAGCATTTTATGAGAGTAAATTCTGAAAACTCCGCCCCTTCTCATTTATTTAAGAAAATGAATCATTTTCCATTCTGTTTCGTTGCATGTATTCTGCGCTTTCACATTTTTTGTCTGTTTTTTTATTATATTTCCTTTTTCTCCCTTTCCTTTTCTAGTCCTGTACAATTTAAATGTAAAACAATCGGGAAAACTCTTCTGTGTCTTAATTTGTCATTTAGTTAACTTTGACGAAAGTATATGACATATATATTTATGTCCTCTTGAAATCCTTGAAATCTTAAAAAATTTCGAATTTTGTTCGGCTGATTCCTATCTTCTTATTAGGTTATCTTTGATTGTAGTGTGCTTTGATGATGTTCTGGGGAAATGACAACGCTTTGGTGTCTCCTCAACGACATGGTATGTAAAATTGTGACATTCTGCGTGCGGCTGAACGCATGGATGAAATACAGCCTAACCACAGTATGCATAAGCTTGCATATGTAAGCCATGAAAATTTCACGAATGCTTCCTTATGCATGACTAACATTTGTATAGTATTTACATAAACTGTCAAACAATTTGTATATGCAAAGTACGATCATGTCATGAGCTTACAGACAGAAGTTGACGAAAGGAGATAAAACTTGACGAACGGCTTTTTATTACTATTGTGGGTTGCCATTATGAAAAGCATATGCAGATGCACATTGTGGTTAGGCCTTAAAACATCAGTTCCAAGTTGTCTCTCATCGCGGCCAGAGGTTTTATTTAATTCGTTCGCTTTGAGCAGAGTGTAGTGTTTTCCTTGAGACTTTTTTTTCTCTAGTGATGCCTTCCATGCATCATTAGATTTGCAGTCTCTCGGATATATCTCAGTGTTTAGTGTTCATTTACCAGTGATGACCGTTTTCACAGTTCAAGTTTAAACTTACGATGTGATTTAAACTCTTCAATACAGTTTCACAGTGGTAAGTTAAACCTCATTTAAAGTTAGCTTAAATCACCAAGATTGAGCCCTTAAACTCAGTTTATCGTTAAATGTAATAAGGTGACATTTCGCGATTTGACACTTGCTGAAGTAGTTTGGTTTTTAAACAATTTGTGTGATAATACAATGAATTCAGATCAGGAAGATATTAGCGATGAATATATCGATAATATTTTTGAGTTTTTCAACAAATTTCATCTTAAACAAATTATAGAGCGAAACAACAATTACTTACATTATAGACAACTAGATACTATTTTTAATAAACTTTTTGTCGAGCCAGGAGAGAAGATACTCCCATTCATTGGAGGGAGCCCACAGTTTCGACTCTGAAACCAAGAGACGAAGATGAAGAATTAAAACATTTTATTTTGGTAATTTTTATAAAGTAGGTATATGAAGGATTTTTTTCTTATATATCAATAAAAAAACCTGTGTACACAAATACAATAAATATGTTCGATGTGGTTCAGTGCTTCACTGCTAGAAAAAGTGCAACAGTGATTTGATTCCATCGAAATCAACAATAGTTAATTCGCCTGCTAGAGTCTACTTTACGAGTGCAACATGCAAAGGACTACTTGCTGTATATTAAGACATTTTTTAATAATAATTATAATTTATTCAGTCTATCGATTTTAACAATCTTACAGACGAAAATATTACATATTTACAAGCTATGCCATACATTAGGCAAGCATTAGAAACAATCATAGACTTCATCATAGTATCATTAAATATCATTATTAACATAATCATTGACATCATAAGCTGTGTTTTTTTGTGTCCACAGAAAAAATTATTAGATTATCCTATTTTTCGTGATTTAGGCACCTTCACATCGAAACCGAAAAATGTAAACCGAAAAACTCAATTTAGTTCACTTTAAAACAAGATTATTGCTCCAATTATTAATAAAATCACGGGAAATAGGATAATATTAATAATTTTACTAATAAAATAGAATATTTATCTCAGATTTTTAAGAAAAACACAACTTTTATGTTTTTTGGCCGAAAAACGAAATTTCGGTTGCATCTGTCAATTTTATTTTCGGTTTCCAAAATGTTTCGATCGTACTAAACCTGACTTTAGTGTTTACATTGAAAATTATATTATTTTATTTTATTATTTATTATATTATTATAATATGGATAGGTATTTCGAAGTAAAATTAAAATACGCTAATTCATATGAGCTCTCATCACAACTTTTATGATAATTAAATATTACGTCTATTTAACCGAAAAAAGTTTTCGGTTTTTGATGTGAAAACAAAAGCGAATTTTCGGTGTAGAAATTATCGGTTTTCGGTTTCCATGTGAAAGTGCCTTTAAGACGGAAACATTTTTTCGCCACGAAATGTTCCATAGTGCGGAAACCGAAAATATTTCGTTTTTCGGCCGATAAATCAAAAAAGTTGTGTTTTTCTTCAAAATCTGAAATAAATATTCTATTTTCTTAGTAAAATTCTTAGTTTATCCTATTTCCCTTGATTCTATCAATTATTGGAGAGCAAAAATCTTGCTTTTAAATGGGAATAAATAGAGTTTTTCGGTTTACATTTTTTCGATTCTTGTGTTTGATGTGAAAGTGCCTTAACATGGACTGCTAGATTTTCTATTTCATTTGGGTCAACTTTTGTTAGCAGGAAGGACAGCAAAACAATTTCAAGTTTAATTTTTGCTTTAAAATTCAACAAGTTCCAAATATATTTGAAATTATTGCTTCCATTGGAATCCTATCTTTTATTGCATCAAATATTCCTTAAATTCGATTTTTAAGGAAATAAAATTAAGCAATTTATGTTTGCCTGTCCCTAAAAGCAGGGATGTAAGGACTCAAGTTTTGACTCAACTCATCGCTCAACTCAAGCAGAGAGTCTGTTCAACATTGAGCGGTGGTTCATCGCTCGAATTTGAGCAGACTCACTGGTTGAGTGGACTCAAATCATGTTTTAAATAGCATAAAGAGAATATGATTAAATTAAAAATTGAAACTGATACTGTAATTTCAATCAAATTTCTAATTTTCTTAGCCAACATTTCTCTTCCTCTCAATAGTTCCTCTCAATATAATGTACAAATTCAACAACTTGCAAAACCTGTAAAGGAAAATAGTATACTTGAAAATGTTATAATTCAAGGAAGTCTATTAGGAGTTAATGTTAGTTTTCCAATTCTAAATAATCTTTCTACCGAAGCATTACTAGGCAGTGCTGTGTTGTATTCGGTAAAAAGGCCTTTTATCACCGAAAAACCTTTGTTTTCAAATACGCTCGAGGTTTTGTCTGTGGAAAAATTATACTCCAAGAACAATTTCTGACTCTCCATTTAATTTTGGTCATCTTCACAATCTGAATCCCAAAATGGCGTAGCTTGATTGTTATTTTAGGATTGCGTATTTATGTCGAAACATTCCAGGCTTTCATTGATTCTGGAAATAATAAATTTCTTAACCAATTATGCGTGGGTGTTCAATCCATTTTGCTCTACAAGAATTTTTTTTTTCTATGCGTCACAAACGGAATGACAAGCTTAATAGACAGACCCCATAGATTTTATCTAGGGTATAAAAATCAGACAATGACAATAATAATGGTCATAACAACTTTTCAAGTCTGAAGTTTAACACTTATTTTCGGCTGTAAAATTTAAATACAATTCACAAAACTGAATTTCCTCATGTGCATATTACTTTCCCTTTATATTTCACAAGCATTTCTATGGATAATTGTAAGTAGAATCGCCATAAATTGAATTATATCATTTTCAAGTATGGGAAAAAACCATACGGTCTTTACACATTATTGAATAAGTACAGTTGAACATTATATTGAGGAGAAGAAGAAATGTTGGCTAAGAAAATTAGCAAAAGCTAAATTAATATAATATAATGGAATATAATGAATGACTTTTTTGTGAGCTTTTCTTAATTGAGTTTTCCCTGACAGGAATCGAACCCACACTTGTTAGAATCGGTCAAGACAGAGAATTGAAGAATTTTTAAGAACTTTTAGTTTTAACGATTCCAAATTAAATCATAAATACAAGAAAACAACCGCATCGTCCCGGTTTCAAACCCGGACGAGGCGGTTGCTTTTTTAATCTTGTATTTATGATTTAATTTAGAATTGTTAAAAATAAAAGTTCTTAAAAATTCTTCTATTCTCTTTTCTTATTTGATTGAAATTTCAGTTTCAATTTTATTTAAATCAGATTCTCTTCTGTTATTTAAAACATGATTTGAGTCCGCACAAGCAGTGAGTCCGCTCAAGTCCAGAGTTGAGCGATGAGTTGATATGAGAAACGAGTCCGCTCTTTTACAACCCTGCCTAAAAGTAGGTATTGGGGACAGAGAAAAGATTACAGATGTTGTATTGCCATCTATTTCTATAATATGCCAGCTAGTTCTGTACAAGGATCATGAGTGCGATTTAGGATTCTTTTGTCTTCTTCACTATTTTACTAATGATGAAAAGAACAGCATACACTTGCATCAAAATGCTTCTAAATTTAAAAATAATTGGCGCCATAACTGGTACAAGCATACACAGTAAAAAATAATACCCTAAAGTGAGTGGCCACACAGGTTAGGCATTTGTCGATACGATTAGGGAAAGCTCCATCTTGGAAAATTAAGATTAGGGTTTTTATCCCTAAAATGTTGATAAGTTTTTCTCCCTCAAATGTAGGAAATTTTGGTTTTCCCCCCTAAAATGTAGGGAATTTTCATTTTTTTTTATGTTTTTCCCTACATTTTAGGGAATATTCCCTAAAATGTAAGAAGCATTCCCTAAAATGTAGGGAGCATGCCCTAAAATATAAGGAATTTTAAATTGTTGGTTTTCCTTTTTTTCCTTAAAATCCTAGGTGATGGCACCGCACCAGTCTCCACCATAGGTAAAAGTGATAGAAGACCACTACTTTTAAAAGATATAAGAATAGCTGAATAGCTCATTTCTTATGGTCCATCTACTAAGTAGTATGGAAGTAATATTGGCGCGCTGGGCTTGCTTAAACAAAATATTGAAAATCAATGTATGACTTGTTTTCAAAAATAATGTGTGAATTATATAAACGAAAATATATTTCCATTAAAAATGCAGCATAATACATAATTTATTGAATGTTCTCTTCCTCATCTCGAAAACAGCTAACATTTCGGTAATTTTACGTAATTTGTAGGTTTACTAGTGCCAAATACCTAAATTCATTGAATGTTCCATTGAATGAGGAAAATAAACTGATTTTCCCTTTTTATCAGAGAATATTACATTTATTTTTAGCGAAAAACGTGTCTTAACTTTAGGGAATAGTCCTAATATTTTTTACAGTGTACATCAGTAAACAGAACAAAAGCAATAGTTTCTAATGATTTAATAGAAAAATAAAAACTAAATCATCCTTGCACCATTCAAATAAACTTGATTCATCTAATAAAAGTAAGCAAAAGATCATCTTGTATTATAACATAACGAAAGAGGCGTGGATACTATGGACCAAATGACCGCATACAATGTAGGTACATTGTAAAAAAAGTAGGACTATTCCCTAAATTTAAGACACATTTTCCCCTAAAAATAATTGTAATTTTCTCTGATAGAAAGAGAAAATCAGTTCAATTTCCCCAAAGTAATGGAATCTTCAATGAACTTAGGTATTTGGCACCAGAAAACCTATAAAGTATGTAAAATATTAAGTTTTATTGGATATAAAGAAGAGAACATTCAATAACTTAGGTATTATTCTAAATTTTTTATGGAATATATATACATAAAAATATATATATTGCGTTAATATAATTCCCACATTGTTTTTGAAAACAAGTCATGTACTAGCTATGTTCTTTTGTGTACCTTGTTCTAGAACTGCCATGTACTAGAGAGAATAAATTGTTCTGTCGATTGAGACGAAATATTTGTACTGTTTGCTTCATTTTTATAAATCTTCTATGAAAATGTATGAGGCGTTCTTTTATGTATCTTTTGTTCTGCCCTGTTCTGCGGACACAAAAGCACACAGCTATTGTTTTTACAATATTTGGTTTGAGCGTGCCCAGCGCACCGGAATTGGGGAGCTGGGTGCTAGTTGTAACAGTTTTTATAAAACAATTTAAGATTCAAATATTTTTAGCTGATGGCGCAACTATTCAAGTATCGTTTTCAAAAGAAAAATTATTGAAAATATTTCAATATTTTGCACTGCTATAATTTTTCTAAAAGTGTTCATTGTTACATGTTTGGGGCAATTAGTAACAAGAGATCATTAAATTGAAATCTTAAGATAATTCAGATTTTTTTTAATAAAATCATAGGTTTAGATATAACTGTTTTTAACATTCCTTTATTCGAGTATAAATTAGTCATAATTCTGTGTTACAATTTCTTTAACAACCTCTATTATAGCTAAAATAAGCTTCTCCAGTTCAATTAACATGTTGTTATAGGTTTTTTTAAATAAATTTCCCATTTGGTATCTTTAAGCAGGATTTACATTATGATGGCATGTATTTTTTACAAAAATTGTGAGGGAGATAGTACAATATATACGGAAATTTATTTATGAGTGACGAGTGAGGCAAACGCGTTCTACATTTTTTCCAGACCTCGATTTGTCAATGTGTGCGTGTCCGGAACCATAAAAAGACTTCAATCATAGTAAATTTTTATAGTTACTGAAACTAAAACATTGTTATTGGCAACCCTAATTTGTTAATTTCGACTACTCGTACTGCCATATTGTTGTTACTATACTTTTATAGAAAATATTTATTAAATCATATGTCAAAAATGGAAGAAAATTAAAGTAAGTTTTTAATTTGTAATTAAATATTGCGAAATCGATAGTTTTTACATATTTGTTTATAAAAATAGAGATTACTCTTTAAGATTTTTTACTGGGGCAAACTGATATTTGTTCAAGAAGACGTTTTTATACCCTAGATGAAATCTAAAGGGGTATACTAAGTTTGTCATTCCGTTTGTAACACCTCGAAATAATGATGGTAGAGCAAAATGGATTGCACACCCACGCATAATATTAAAAGTTATTTTGATTCTTGCATGTCCGTCCGTGCGCACGATAACTCGAGAACGCGTACACTCAGAGAGCTGAAATTTTGTACACGGGCTTTAAAAAAAAAAGTAAAATTAAGTTCGAAAATGAGACAAATCGGGCAATTCCTTCGTGGGGTTGCCATACAAAAATTTCGTTTTCCGTTATATATTTGAACACTGCATGAGAACGAGTAGCCGTAGAGAGCTGAAATTTGGTACATGCTGTTTTCATTGTACTAGCAAATAAAATTTCAAAAATGGACTAAATCGGGTAACCCATTCTTGGTGTTGCCATATAAAAAATTAGGTTTTTTATGTATACTGTGAAAACGATCAGTCCAAGACATTTTTATTGTACTAAAAACTTCTTCAGAATATGAAATCCTATAAATTTGGTTTTAATCATTTTTTCTGTCCGACGAACCGTTCTAGAAATATATGCGAAAAACCACTGCAAAAATCAAAATTGCTCAAATGGGTACCCATACGAAATTTCATACGGGCATTCATCTAGGGTATCATAAGAATTGGTCTTAGACCAATTCTAGCTTTTTCACTTGTTTTTTTTATTCTCCGGTATATAGCAGAAGCTAAAAAATGTGTTATTAGTTATTTCATCACACAACCCATTTTATTTTTGGTGACCGTAGAATCCAAAAAAACGCCTTCTTGTACAAATATCAGTTTGCCCCGGCAAAAAATCTTAAAGAGTAATCTCTATTTTTATTTCTTCCTCCTTGGTGTAATATAGGAGTTTTTGCCTCATATAATTAACGCACACCCAGAATTTATTCTGAGTTTATATGAGAGGTGATCAATTTGTTCTGTTTCAAGCGTCTACAGCAGGTAGAAAACCAAGCTGTACCGATTAGTGTAAGGTATTCTGCTAACACGAAACGCTTGTTCTTCTTTCTTTCTCTTTTTGCAGACCACTGCGGGCGTACACAGATTCGATTCGTTTCGAATGAATCTGGTTTTTTAAAAAAAATTATTTTAATAAAATTTTTTTTCTATTTTTCTCAATTTTTTGGTTTTTTTCATTTCTTTTTTTTTTGTTCTATTTTTTCATTTGTTCTTCCAGTCACTCAATTCGTTATTTGGGACCTGTTGATGAGTCAAAACCAGGACTTGAAACTTGTCACCAAAAATAAAATGGGTTGTGTGATGAAATTACTAACAAAAAATTTTTTAGCTTCTGCTATATACCGGAGAATAAAAAAAAACGCCTTCTTGAACAAATATTTGTTTATAGAAAATATTGAAGTTATTTCGGACATTTTAGTCCATTTTTAAACAAGAATTATTATTACAAACGATTAAAAAATTTACAATTTACAATTTGAGAACTTGGCAATGTGACAGTTCGCGATTTGTACCATAAAAACTGGAAGGGACTGTACGTGAGAGGTATTGCAGTGATTGCTTCGGCAGCATTAAAATTTCAATAAACTATCTCCCACACAATTTCTGTAAAAATTGCATGCCATCATAATGTAAATCCTGCTTTAAACTAGAATAAAAATGAACATAGCACTCTACTTACAACTAAATAATGATGTCCTATATAATCTCATACAACTGTACATGTTACAACTTGCACCGAAATTTCGTTACTACTTGTCCCATTATATAACTTTTGAAACGAAAATTAATAAAAAGGGTTCATAACTAAGTTAGTTTGGAATCTCATGTCGTTATACATAAGAGATATAGTTGAAAATGATCAAATTCCTTTGAAATTTCCGTGTTACTACTTACCCCTGTAGCTAGCCCCTAGCTCCCCTACTACTTAGTAGTATGGCACATACGAAATAGCTATTAAGCTCATTCTGATGTCTTTTAAAGGTGTGTTACTCGTACTGTCAAATATTCCCTATATTTTAGAAGAAAAAAAAATTTGAAAATTCCATCACAGGAGCGTCACCGGAACATTGATGTGAATAATGTCCCAATTTACCACATTTCAAGCATGATCCTTTTGTCCTTTTTAGGCTTCGAATATCTGCTACTAATATGAATATACACGTTACAGTTGAAACACTTCAATTTACTAAGATCTTGACCTTGGCTAATGTTGGATCTTGATTCTTGTGCGCAATGTTTTGTTTGATCATGGGATAGTACGAACTGTGATTTCCTTTTTTCGTATTTTCTTAACGCAAGTTTGAGTTCATCTAATGTATCGGCACCATATAATAAAACTTTATTCGTTTGTGTGTCCTTGATTCCACTAACGATGTATTGAGTAAGGTCTGTTTCTTCCATGTTTGATAGAGAAGAAATTTCTTGCATCGTGAAAACATATTGCTGATAAGTTTCATCCGTTTTATACCCTAGATGAAATCTATAGGGGTATACTAAGTTTGTCATTCCGTTTGTAACACCTCGAAATAATGATGGTAGAGCAAAATGAATTGGACACCCACGCATAATATTAAAAGTTATTTTGATTTTTGCATGTCCGTCCGTCCGGCTGTCTGTCTGCCTGTCTGTCTGTGCGCACGATAACTCGAGAACGCGTTCACCTAGAAAGCTGAAATTTTGTACACGGACATTAAAAAAAAGTAAAATTAAGTTTGAAAATGAGACAAATCGGGCAACTCCTTCGTGGGGTTGCCATACAAAAATTTTGTTTTCCACGATATATTTGGACACTACCTGAGAACACGTCGACATAGAAAGCTGAAATTTGGTACACTGTGTTTTCATACTAATAGCAAATAAAATTTCAAAAATGGGCTAAATCGGGCAACCCCTTCTTGGTGTTGCCATATAATAATTTTGTTTTTTACCTATACTTTGAAAACGATCAGTCCTAGACATTTTTTGTGTACTAAAAACTTCTTCAGAATAAGAAATCCTATAAAATTGGTTTTAATCACTTTTTCTGTCCGACGAGCCCTTCTAGAAATATATGCGAGAAACCAATGCAAAAAATCAACATTGCTCAAATGGGTGACCATACGAAATTTCATACGTGCATTCATCTAGGGTATCATAAGAATTGGTCTTAGAGCAATTCTAGCTTTTTCACTTGTTCTTCTTGCGATGCCTCAATTCGTTTTGGATGTCTGCACTGGTAACTTTTCTGGAAAATTCACTTAACATTTTATTTTTCAACTCACTCCAAGACTTTGTAGATACAGTTCTCAAGAACATTTTAGCGGTACCAGTCATTAACCGCTTTGCATAGATAAACCGCATTTTAGAATCTCATAACAAAACTTCTGCTGATTCTTCAAAATTTTGCAACCATTTCTTTACACAATAGTTGTCGTCTCCCCACTAAAGTTTGCACAAAGATTCTTCAACATCTTTAAAATTTACAAAAGGTCTTGTGCTAACTGCATCCTCAGGTTCCGTAAGCTGTGAGATTTTTTTTTCAGCTCCGCGATTTCACTCTTTTTCACCAGTTTTTGTCGCAACATTTCGATTTCATCATTTAAATCTTCATCGTTATCGTTTGTAACAGTATTTTCCTCCAATAGATTATTCCCGGTGGTTATAGATTCCGCAAGCATGTGATTAACTGGAAAATATTGGCTTATCTGTGCTGTAGAAAGATCTTTTATAGCCTCCTCAAGTCTTAATTTTAATGCTGTTTTTATTCCTGTCGATTATAATCCTAACTCTGCTAATTTTTCTTTTAGTTGGTCTGCCGTAGATTTTCTAAAAACCGCTCTACACGTGTATCCATGTGGCCAGGAGTACAGCTGTGCACACTCAAAACACTAGCAAAATTTAATAAAATCACAGATATTCCAAGTAAATAGGGCACCGATGATCCTCTTCTAGATTTTATCGCAAAAATTTATGATGGAGATCACCTTTCACAAACACGTGTTGGGATGAATAGCGTATTAATATTCACTTTTTCCCTTACGAGTATCTAAGTATACCATAAAAATTGTCTGCGTTGACTTTAAATAATTTATTTCTCGGCCCGAATAAAATTTAATCAAAAATAACAAAAAGAAAAACTTCATGGTTCACGATCTCACTTCTGAAAATTACTGTAAGAATTAGCGTTAGGACTTTACAAAATAAAACACAAGACGGCATGAGTTAAAAGAGGCACGTTCAATGGTCGAGACTTTATTGCAGACTAACTCCAACAAAAATATTGCCATGATCGACTGCACCAGACAAAATCGTTTACATCGACAGATGCACTAACTGTTAGGTGATCGATGTGTAATCTGATTATTCAGTACAATGCACTCAATTATTTGGAGAATTCGTATTAGACAAAACATTATTTTTGTTCACTTTGTTTGTACATGGTAAACTACAAGAGCAAAATTGGAAAACTTCTGGCGTTTTTTAGAATGAAACAAGTAATTTCATATACTTTCGTCTTTTGCATGAATGGGGGAAAAGAACTTGGCTATGAATTATTGTAGTGCAACTGAGACAACGTGTTAAAAACAAAAATCGAGAGAACGTAGGATTACCCGAACGACAAAATCTTATCAAATCCCTCAAAATCCTTTCAACCTATTCATAATAATGTACATCAGGTCACACTACCTCCCTTTTTTTTTTTAAGAAAAAGATAAATTTCGGAAATCTCGCCTGCTTCCTAACTTGTCATTAGGTTAACGTTGGCATAGGCGTGTATACATGTGCAGCTATGGGTGGAGGAGAAAGAGAATACAGAGCAATATTTTTCAGTCTCAAATCTTTGCTTCTTCCCGCCCGTTACCTCCCGACCGCAGCCTAAATAAGCATACAACTTGTGCATTTTTCGAGGCCAGATGAAGCTTCTTGTTATGTTATATGTTCTTTGGTAATCAGACCTGTAAAATTCCAAGTACAAGTACCAGTACCTGGACTTGAAATATTTTTAGTACAAGTGCCGGTGCTGGTACTTTAAAAGTTTTCAAGTACAAGTCCAGGTACTAATGTACTTAAGTACATTAAAGGCCTGGGTAATACCAATGTTTGTTGGTGTAATTCCTATGATATTTGAACAGCACGTGTTTCTGTTTACATTCATTTTGCTCTGAAGACATTAAATGGGAAAAACTTATTCTGGATTCTCTGATATTTTCGGGAAAAATGAGAATTTTATTTGACAGCAATTTTACATCTCCTTTCGACACCATGACCAAAGCGAAATTTATCTTTATCTTAAAAAAATTAGGTACCTAGTGTGATCTACATTATTATGAAAAGTTTGAAAGGATTTTGGAGATGTTCAAGAAGATTTTCTCGTTCGGGAGATCCTACGTTCTCTCGATTTTTTTTTTAACTCGTTGTCTCAATCGCACTACAATAATGAATAGCCAAGTTCTTTTCCCTCATTCATGCAAAAGACAAAAGTATGACATTATTTGTTTCATTTCGATTATGTTCGCCTGATTTCTATCTTCTTAATATGTTATCTTTGGCTTCGCTTTACCATGCATTGTAGATTATGCATTAAAATTTTTGAAAGCATGAATTTTCAAATGCAAGAGTGGGAACAAACACAAAAATCCATGTCGTTTTGACGATGTGGCTTTATCATGCATTGTAGATTAGGCATAATGATCAAAATGTTTTGGAAAGGATATAAATATTTCAGCTTTTGTAGTATATACATGTACATATATAAGCACCAAGCCGATTTAAATGATCTAAAGATTTTTGGAGAGAAATATTTCAACTTTTCTAGTAAAAATATCCCCAGTGTAATTTTTGTTAAAAAAGAATATTCGAGAATAAGGGTTTCTTTATCCTTGAAAAAATCCTTGATTGGACATGTGGCAATTTTCCATTGCTGGAAGGGCGGGCATAAATCTAATGAACATTCTGTAAAAATTTCAAGTTAGGATTTCGATGGGTTCACATGCTATAAATATTTTAGTGAGAAAAGTGCCCGAGAAAAATAACTTGTTGTTCAGAATTGATAAATCACTTGATTTTACATATATTTTCAGTGTATAGGAATTAGAATTGTGTTACTAATGGTCGGTTTTAGCCACAGGTGTGGCTTAAGCCCAGAACTTAAGCCTACACGGTTTCACACTACTCAGTAAGCTGAGGCTTAGTTAAGCCGCAGATGAAAATTTTGCTGTAATTGTGAATTTTTTATAAGGAAAATTCCCATTGTGGATTTAAAACCAAGCTAAAACAAAACTTTTTATTTACCAGTTTGTTATGGTTTTTATCGGGAAAGATATCAAATCCCAAATCATTCAGAACGTCTACATGAATACTTCAGTACTTGACTTGAAATACACTTCAAACTCAAGTATGGTTTTTGGTTGAATTAATTCCAATTACTTGACTTGAAATGACATTTTACTTTTGACAACTCTGCATTAGGTTCAATACATGTATGTGGATTTTTAGATAAATATCTTGAAAAAGTGCTAAAAATCACAGCCTGAATTATCAACAATAATCTTCTTCTTGTTCCTCTTTGCCGATTTCATATCTCACACAAATGAAATTTTTTCAAGTACTAAAGTTGCGTTTACATGAATTTTTCAAGTAAATCGAACAAAATTATGTGACTCAAGTATGCTTGAAGTCAATGCGCGTTTACATGATATTTTGATTACTTGATCTCTACTTGAAGTATACTTCAAGTATTCATGTAAACGTACTGATTGTTGCAGAATGTTTTGATAACGTAAGCCATCATAGCCGAATGCTTCTACAGTCGGAATCGAGAATAAAAATCAACGTCATCCCATTTCTCGAAATGTTGCGGGCGCCTTCTTATAATTTTTTCACAGGTCACACCTTGCGATATTATATAATCATTTCTTCGTCAGCTATATCCTCTGCATCAGATAAATAGCTCATTTTTGTCTTAAACTATTTGGTTTCTTCCTAAAACTTCAAAGGAATGCTGACACTAGCTGCCAGACAGTACTCAAAACTGCTAACTAGATAACTATTTTTCGCTTGGAAAATTTCAATTTAGTTTTAAAGTATAACTTTTGAAATATGTACGTTCGTTTAATAACAAAAATTATAATATTTAGGCAAAATATATATTTAGCAATAATTTCCTATGTTTTTCATAGCAAAATCTGAGGCTTAAGCCTTCGAGATGACGGGCTTAAGTTAAGCTTGCCTTAAGCCAGTGATATCACTTAAGCCTTGACTGTGACACCGAAATATTTAAAGTGTATTTGTTTATGATGCAATTCATAATTACTGAAATTTTGCTCCCTTAATATCATAATGATTCATGTCTATAGTCTAGTCGTTAGTGCAGGGGTGCACAGGGGTAGTATTTTCCGTTAATATAGTTAATTACCTTTAAGTGATTCTGTATACGAACTATCGTTTTGTTATACGCATAATTTCCTCTCATTTAAGTCCACCTGTAATATTAAAACCTTACATAAACTATGTAAAAGCCTTGTGTATAAAACTACCTAGTGATTGCCAAAATGTTATAATGTCAGATGGCTCCGGCTCCACTTGTACCATTCTGAACAGTTTTGTATGGTTGCTCCAGAATGAATAGTTTTTCATTGGAAAACACGAACTCATCACCACCGTGCCAAGCAAGTATGGTTTCAACTCTTGCAACTCCTTTTTCCTTAGATGAGGCTGAAACTAAATGATTTTTATTTTTTTTTTTAATGGTTCACTCCTAGATCCTTGCTGAGTATTAATTGTGCTGATAACTTTGAGATTCCAAATTTCTCAGCTATTTTTCTCACCGAACGATCTTTTTTTCTACGAATCTGCTCTCATACGACCTTAAAGGAGCGTTTACAATGGCAGAGTAGAGTGGAGTCACCAGTTTGCATTGTCTCTCTTTGTCTCAAGCTTGCACTTTAATATAAGTTCTTCGCGCTTCCCACCAGAGTGGCTTTCATAGAGTAGCGTCAGGTTTGAAAAATTACTAATCTCACGTTTGTGAAATAATGAGAGAAAATGCAATCTGCTCCTTAACGCGTTGCCTAGTAAGCGCAATGCGAGAACGTCCACTTCTCTTACGATACTTAACAGAGGATGTTTCCTTATACCGTTAGATTGTTTTATATATAAAGTCCTGCTTTATCTCTTCCTTTCATAGGTCCCGAAAAATGTCATGAGGTTTCATTCCTTTAATAAATTCTTTAACAATTAGTTCACGTATGGATCCATCGCACTTCGCTGACCGATACAAATTGCATTTTTATGTTTTAGCATGTGGACTGCTAAAGGACTTTTGTTTTGTGCAACTATAAGAACGAAACATTTTTGTTTCATATTTAAACAGTAAATCACTTTTGTATTCGAGTTTATAGGACACAGTGTGAATTGGTAAATCGTTGTACTACTGCGGTACTTTATAAATTATTATTATAGGGCCATTCCACGGTGCGTCGACCATATCTCGAATAACTTTTTGAAGCGGCTTCATCGATTTGGCTGAAATTTTGTCAGCTGATTGCGTTATATAAATTATTTATTCCATTTTTAATATTTTGCCAAAAGTTCGCTTATTGCTTAACTTTCTATTTCACGTGGGCACAATTGCTTGTGTCAAAAAGAGTTCTCACGGCGGCGATGCCAACATTAAAAAAATCATTGCCGGGAAGTTGCAAAAGTGCGCCCGCAACTCAAAAAGTGATTTTAATAAAACCTTTGGAATTTCTTCTGCGTATCTAATGAATGGTAAAACAGTTTTTATCATCAATAACCCTAAATAATTAATTTAAAAACATTTATTTCGACGAACTCACTTATTTATTTGTTGCTTACAGTTCTCTCTCAGTTGATACTTAGGGCTTAGACCGACAGAGTCAGCAATGTAGAAAGTGAGTCCACTTTCCCCACCATACGAAATTACATATGTACTAGCATTCATCTAGCTAGGGTACCTATCATAAGAATTGGTCTTCGACCAGATTTTTTACTTGTTTTGTAATATAATTTTTTTTAAGTCGACGGAAAAACGTTTCAATTCACTGAGAAAAGCCTGAAACATATTCACTGCAGTAACTTTGTTTTCAACTTTGTACTCATTGACTTCACTCGGTATCTTATTTGGTTTAGCTTCAAACTGCCACAATAAATGCAGTTGCAGCAGCAGTGAATGCAACTTCAACTTCGACTCTTTGAATAAAATTTACTAAACAGGACACGGCCTTATCTATGAATAATTTGTACGTTTCTGAAAGTAAACATTTCAGAGCTCTGGGAGCTCAACGACTTTTTAAAGTTTATTGGTTTTAATAAATATTAGAATTGTGAAATAGTGTTGTTTCGAAAGCTTGAAGTGTATATACTTTTTATTCAATTTTTGTTTTGTAAAATTTTGGCGCCCTACGGCCTTCAATTTCCTCCGATTTTGCCAATATGTACATACATTACTACCTACTGATTTTATATAACTAATAGTATCGATAACCGAATTAGGTATATTAAGAATTAAAAAATAATGTTGGCGCTCGGTAATTTATTTTTCGTTTATTTTTTACATTTTTACTAATATTTTTACATGTACATTGGTACATTAGTCAGTTTTTTTTTCCTGATTCGGATCAAAGGAGATACCGATTGACGTGAGTATTAAAAACTGCGATGAATCTGAAAGGTTTTCTAAATTCATAAGAAATCATCATATTGCCAGATTGAAATCATGACAATTTGATAATTTGCTTCATAATGTAAGAAATTTCCAAAGAACCAGGTCAATATAAAAGAACTGAGCGTTCTGAACAAGTTCAGAATATTCTACTATGGAAAAATTGGTTTTCATCGTACCTTACACACCTTGGAGTACTATTAAGATTTCTTATACTGATTGGAAGTTGAAATGCTAGAGTTATTGCAAATGAATTTAATAAATATTTTGTTGCTAATGTTAAGGAAATTAAGTTATTAATAGATGATGTTCCCTTGGTGAATTTAGTTCAAGAAAAAGAATGTCATGTCATGTTCAATTTAAATCAGTGAATCAATGCGAAATTAGAGAAGTTATAAAAAACAAGTAAAAAAGGTAGAATTGGTCTAAGACGAATTCTTATGATACCCTAGATGAATGCCCTTATTAAATTTCGTATGATCATCGATCTATTCAAGTTTGATTTTGAAGTTGTTTTTCGCATATATTTCTAGAACCGTTTGTTGCACAGAAAAAATGATTATTACCAATTTTATAGGATTTCGTATTCTGCAGAAGTTTTTAGTACAATAAAAATGTCTTGGACTGATCGTTTTCAAAGTATGCGTAAAAAACCTAAATTTTTATATGGCAACACCAAGAAGGAGTTGCCCGATTTGTCTCATTTTCGAACTTAATTTTACTTTTTTTTTTTTAAAGTCTGTGTACAAAATTTCAGCTCTCTAAATATACGCGTTCTCGAGTTATCGTGCCCACGGACGAACATGCAAAAATCAAAATAACTTTTAATATTATGAATGGGTGTCCAATCCATTTTGCTCTACCATCATTATTTCGAGGTGTTACAAACGGAATGACAAACTTAGTATACCCTATAGATTTCATCTAGGGTATAAAAAGGGATTTTGATTTTATAACTGCAAAAATGTTACTGGACTCATTTTAAGTTCAATTTTATGTCCAATGTTGGAGCATAAATCGATCATTAAAAGTACAGGATGTTTTCCTGATATTTGGAAGGACTGTCGTCTTACGCCAATTGAAAACGTTAGCGGGCCGGATAACGGTGAAGAATTTCAGCACATAAATGCATTACCAACTTGCGAGAAAGTATTAGAAAAAATAGTTCATAATCAACTTGAAATCTATTTCGACAAAAATGAATTTTTTATAGACAATCAACCAGATTTTTAAAGGAGGATTTGTACCCATATTTGGAAAATAGGATACAAAAGACTTTGCTGAATAATGTTTTATCCGATTCTGTAATGACATCATTTGACCTATTATACAATACAGGGTGATTCAGATCAAGATACCTTCCGGTATACCACGCGATTCCTGGAGGTAAGCTGATCAAAAAATTGTTCCATATACCCCCCCCCCCCCCCTCCCCTCCCCTAGAAACCTTCCTTTAGGAGTTTTGGTCAGTTGAAGATTTCGCCAATATTCGTGAGAATAAATGAGTATAACTTTTGAACCACGCTATAGATTTTGGTTATTCTCGGCTTATTACATAGCCAAGAGTAGGAGCTGTCGAAAAGGGTAGTACTCTGTATTTTTTAATGAAGCATCTTTAAATTATTCTCAAATATTTCCAAAATTTTGATTTTTTTTTTACACACAAATTTCATAAATACCGTTATTTATTTCAAAACCTTTTTGTGTAAAAAAATTAAAATTTTGAAAATATTAGAGAATAATTTAAAGATGCTTAATTAACAAATACAGAGGAATACACTTTTCGACAGCTACTATTTTTCGCTATGTAATAAGCCAACTTTAACCAAAATCTATAGAGCGTGGTTCAAAAGTTATACTCATTTATTCCCATCAGGGTTCACTAATATTGGGGAAATCGTCAACTGGCCACAACTCCTAAAGGAAGGTTTCTAGGGGGGGGGGGGGGGGGGGGGGGGGAATGTGCAACAATTTTTTGATCAGCTTACCTCAAGGAAACACATGGTATACCGGAAGGTATCTTGATCTGAATCACCCTGTATATTGCTACGAGCGTGGCCTTAGTTCGTTATTTAAAACACAATATTTCAGATATCATTAACAAGTTCTTCTTTTATTTAACTTCACTATTTACTTTTATAACATTTACAAACAATTATCAAATCAACTCTTTATAGTTATCGCTAATATTGTACTTCTAATTATCGCAATCCAAATAGTTTACTTCGTTCACTTCACTGTTTGAAATAAAACTTACCTCCGGGCTGCGAGAAGTGCCGTATTTATACTCTACAACTTATCCTAGAACCTTCCCATAAATTCTATTCTCCGAACTCAAAGTTTACTAAGATGTCTCTAACCTAAAGTTGTTTCCATTTCCAAGAGATGCCGCTTGTGTCAATTTGTTGTGCGTAACAATATACTACTGTGATCAAAAAATAAGGTGAATGTTTCATTTAAACTTCGCGCGTACTATGAAATCATAAAATAATAATAATTTTTGTGGATTGGTAGTACTGACTTTGAAATCTATGCACAGTTTCATGTCATGTTTACACGTGTTTTTGTAAACATACGAAAGTGAGGTTTTCGATTTTTACTATGTCTGATTTTGTTGACCAAAGAACTTCCAGTAATTAGTAGCAAAAAAAGCTAAATAAATTCACTTACTTACAAAACTTGTTTTGAAAATGAGCTTGCATTTATAAAATGCTAAAATTGAAATGTCCATTTAAAAAAATATTGATGGGATGTGATAACACAATCCTATCTCCATTAGACCCTCTATAGTTTTCTCTATTAAAATCAATAAATATTGTTTTTAACACGTTCCACCGGCAAGACAGACTTATCAATCCTATGGAAAAATAATTTTGTAAAATTTTGTTATTATTTTCAAGTAAATTAACTGTGTTATCTATTCGATAGTACACAAATGCGTTTTTACAAATCATTATCTGTTTTGAAAGTTTTCTTCCTTAATTTTCATGTAAACAAACAAGAAATAAACAAATAAATAAATAAATAGGCAAAGAATTTATGATTTTTGTTAATTAACAAGGAACCTACAACATTTTATTTAAATAGTTCGGATACATATAGGTCAATAATTATAATTTGGTATAAATGGAAAAAATAAAATTTTTTAATCTTGAAATGTGGGTGCAAAATATATTTTTCAGAACTATTATTAAATTAATAAATAGTTTTCCTTATTGACAACGCATATTATAAATAAAAATCTAGTCAAACCTCCCAAATTTGTTCAGTTTTGTTACTGGGAAGATAAAAAGAAGAAACACAATTTTTTTGTTTTCAACTTGCGGAACCAATTATTTAATTTATTTCCTGTCATGTTTGTGCAAAAAGGTTATTCAAATTGAACTGAAATTAAAAACACAATCTCAAATTTATTAGAAAATTTGCCCTTATTTTCAGCTACGTTACTATGATGATGTTTTTATAAAGTAAATTTCAAATTAATGTAATTTAAACCGTAGCTACGTATTTTGTTGTTATTATGAGCTTTTTTTTTTAAATAAATTGATAAAAGTTTTAAATGTAGACAGTAGGACAATATTCAAAAAACCAACAGAATGGAAAAGATTTTCAGGGACAAATAGTGGATAAGTTCAATTTCAAATGTTCGTTTTATTTCTTTAAGGGGTTACATGGGTTTCGAAGGTTAAAAAAAAGCATAGTTTTTTGATTTTTTTTACCTAATAGCACAGACAAGCAATACCCAGATATCGACAGTAGTACTAAGAAAGTGATGTATGGAAGAGCTCATAGCAAACCTCAATAACTCACTGATCTCGGCTAAATATATCATGGGTACGAACTAGAGCTTGTTATTTCACGTGATCACGGGTACACGTGACTACGTGAATTTAGCAAAGTCGTGTTTGAAGCACGTGAAATTAAGTACACGTGAAATACTATTCCAAATAAACGTTCGAAATTTACTTCAAGTAATAACAAATTATATTTACATTAAGGTTAGAAATTTAATTAAGTATTGACCTGTTTTGGTACAAAAAAACTAACATGTCGACATTTTCTGGCAACAGACAGCTTCTTTTTGCAGTAACAATGTTTCCAGCTGTAGAGAAGCAACGTTCTGAGCTAGCAGATGTTGCCGGAATAGCCAAATATTTGTTTGCCAGCATTGAGATATCTGGGTATTTCTTCTCGCGTGATTTCCACCATTCATATGGGTCCAAATCGAATCTGATTTGGGGGTCCGCAAGATAGTCTTCGAATTGGATAGATGGATCATTCCTCCTACGTATATTTTCTTGAAAAATAAATTCAAGAGCACTGCTTTGATTTGATGATTCCACGTCTTCGTCAAAGTTTGAAGTGTCTGCAGTAATTTTTTGTTTTAGACAATCTCTGATCTTTCGTCTGTCTTCTGCTGACTCATGCATGAGGTCTTTGAAGCGTGGGTCAAGTAAAGATGCAATTTGTCTTGGAGTTACATTGTCAATCGTGGAATTTTCTGATAGATTGAAGCGCATTTTCAATTCATGTGTAACGCTCCGTTTAAAAGCAGCGGTCAAAGTATCGTCTTCGCTAATTGTTTGGAAGTGATTTTCCAAGATTTTACAAATTACTGGTCTAACCATGGATACAGAAGATGTATTTTCGCCACAGAAAAGTGTTGTAACAATCTCAAGTGGTTTTAAGAGTTTTATAACTTTTTCAATTGTTTCCCATTCTCGTTCTGCGATTTCTAGCTTTTGTGCAATAGCAGAAGGTGTCGTGCTCCGATCAGAGAGAACGTTGGTTATTGGATTTCTGTTTTTTAGTAGTCTTTCTAGCATGAAAAAAACAGAGTTCCATCTGGTTTTACAACTTTGCAAAAGGGTTTCTTTCGATAAACTTAGTTGCTCTTGCTTGGATTCTAAAGCATACTTGGCCACATTGGAATGCTTAAAATGGCTAACAATCTTACTTCCTTTTTCTATTACAAGTTCTATTCTATTGTCTGTAGATAATGCTTTATTGACAACAATTTGAATGGTATGCGCTGCACATGTAAGGTCGGCTGCTTCAGGGACACTTTCCAATAATTTAATTGCATTCACAATATTCGGAGCATTATCCGTCACAACTCCAATAACTTTGGTTTCTATTTTTCATTCGTGAAAAATTTCAGTAATGAAATGAGCAAGATTGGAAGCCGTATGTCGTACCTCTATTTCTTTAGTACTTAAGGTAAATGATTTTTTTCCACTGGGAACCAATTAGATGCGCCGTGATCGAAATATACGACTCTTGGCATCGTGACGACCAACAGTCCGAGGTGCAAGCTACGGCAGGAGCAGGATGTAACTCTTTTATAATTGCAGTTTTCACATTTGCTTTAAGAGAGTGTAAGCTTTTCTTTATACACTGTTCGGAGCATATTTTGTAATTGGGTTCCACACTGGCCATAAACTGTTTGAACCCTTCACTAGAGCAGAAAGATAGTGGTAGTTGGTTCATAGCAATCATTTTTGCGAGCGATTGATGTATTTTCTCTATTTGATTAGGTGTACATTCTCGACTTGGGTTATCTGGTGTATTGCAGGTAAATCTACGACGTTTTTTGGAGCATCGTGGACCTGATGGTACGGTTGGCATTTCTGAAACTGATGGTTCCATAGAGGACATATCACTTGAAGTAATATTGCTGCCTTCAATCAGAGAAATTACCCCAGTTTCAAGATTGCTGCTTGCCTCATTTTGCGAATGTATATGATCATTATTCAAAGAACTGTAATATATTACAATTTATTATTTCAGGCGCAAATTTTAATAAGTACATATGTGCATAACTCATGTCTAAATAAAAGAATATAAGAGAAAAATTTACTTATGCATTGTTCCGCCTGATAAAACACAATTACTATCATCAACTGAGTGCACTTGTTTTAAATGCCTTAAAAGTGATCCCGTCGTTCCCCCTCGACAAGAAAATTCATTGTTATCTTCATCATCACACAAATCACAATAGGCCTTATCACCTTTTCGCTGAGCGTACTGCCAAACCCAGCTCTTTTTTTGCTTGCTCATTATAAGTTTTGTTTAGTGAACTCACTGCTTCCCGAACAATCCCCACGGCACAAGCACAAGCCAATACTTGTAAGGCAAATATAATTAACGGTATTCGCTGTTTATTAATAAGCAAACGAATATTTTACGAGCAGCCTCAATAACGAAATTTAAATAAGACGGTTTGTTTCCTGTCGTCGCTTTACATGAATATTCTTGCCTAAAATTTTTGTTACTCCTTTCATCTAATGCAGCCTACTGTTTGCAAATACGTGCATAATTATAATGCAGATAATATTAAAACAAGTATGAACAGGACCAATTCACAACAACAAAAGCGCACGTAATATTTATAATTTACAGGTTTTTCACGCACCAAGTATGTTAAACTACTTTTCGTTTTCTACAAAATGAACTACAGTGCCCGAAATTCCCATAAAAACACCACACTTACATAAATTTCAACTAAATTTCCTTTTAATCTAAAGATGACATCATCACTTATCATAGTAACACTGCATCTGCATTTGCTGTATAAGTTTACCGTTATGCCCTTTTTGAGATATGCGTTTTGTTTTGAAGCTGTTATCACTAAGTTACCATATTCTTAAGATTAATTTGAATTCCAATAAATGAAATAAAATATTTTCTATTAAATTATATACTTACTGCATTTTGTTTCTATACATAAATCAAAAATATTAGACAGGAAACACTGTTTTTATGGGAATTTCGCTCCTTGTATGACTAAACCCCTTCCGGTATATATAGTTTTTGAGAAAATCGTATTTTGATACAATACTTTTGAGTGCATATCACTTCTATTTTCACCTCTGAACAGATTGTAAATTATTTTGGGAACTCCCTGTACATTTACATATAATGTGAACACATAAAATAAAATTTTTACGTCATATTTATGCCGTGATCACGTGTATATTAAATTACACGTGATCACGTAGATATCCGGACTTATTCACGTGAAATACACACGTACACGTGTTCCGTGTACCCGTGTATTTCATATCACGTCTTTAGGTTGGAGCACTAGTACGAACCAAAAATGTTTTTCAATATAGGCAAAAATTCATTTCTTTCATAAGCCTAGTACTAAGGTCGGCGCTAAGCTACATTTTGTATGAAAATTTAGCAAGCTAAAAGATATTGGCGAAAATTTATCCTGAATTTTAGCGAGAGCGGTACTAAGGTCCACGCGCTAATTTGTCTTTTGGTTTTGATTAGAGATGGCTCCACCAGTAAGTCCCCAAGAAATTTAGCTTGAATTTATCCGCCCGGGCCGTTCTTTAGCGCGCCAAAAATATTTTTTGTCAGAGTTCTGAGATTTGATAAATTTATTGATCGGATTTTTCTAGTTACCGTAGTTTCGAACGTCTTTGCTGTAAGTACGGATGAATTGGATTACTTCTCGTGGCCATATTTTCAATATCATTGTTAATTTTTTTTTTATTGTATATACATTATGCATATTATTTTCATATTTTTTAAATTTCCAAATAATTTTAACTACCTGCTTTTAGAAATATTATGACCGAAACTAAGATATGGCAGCGGAGAATCACAGAAAAGATATAGTAAAATGAAGAACAAGAAGCATTTTGTAACTTTTTTTCCGGAAATACAACGCCCGGTCATAATATTTCTAAAAACAGCTACTTACGAGTATATGCGAAAAACCACTTCAAAGAAATCAAACTTGCATACATCGGTGACTATACAAAATTTTATACGGGGATTCATCATTTCGATCAAAGTTTACCTAATATAAGTTAAGAAGCTGGTGAGATATCCGAGTGTTTTACATTTAAAATGCACACGGCAAGAAAAGGAAGAAAGAAAGAAAAAAAATCGAAAAAAATCAAACTCTCCTTAAAAATTTTATGAATAAAGATAAAAAATGTGAAAGTGCATGCAACGAAACAAGAATGGCAAATGTTTCATTTTCGTAAATAAATGAGAAGCGGCGGAGTTTTCACGTTTTACTCTCATAAAATGCACCCGCGCTTTTGTGAAAACCGGTTTTCGTGAAATATTGATAATGTTAGGACACATGTTGTTGCTATAATCCTATGATATTTGAACAGCACGTGTTTCTGTTTACATTCGTTTTACTATGAAGACATTAAGTGGGAGAACTCATGCTGGATTCTCTGATATTTTCGGGACAAATGAGAATTTCATTTGAGAGGAATTTTACATCTCCTTTCAGCATCTGGGCCAAAACGAAATTTATCTTTTTCTTAAAAATGAGAGGTAGTGTGGCCCGGAGTACATTATTATGAATAGGTCGAAAGGATTTTGAGGGATTTAATAAGATTTTGTCGTTCGGGTAATCCTACGTTCTCTCGATTTTTGTTTTTAACTCGTTGTCTCTGTTGCACTACAATAGTGCATAGCCAAGTTCTTTTTCCCCATTCATGCAAAAGACGAAAGTATATGAAATTACTTATTTCATTCTAAAAAACACCAGAAATTTGCCCATTTTGCTCTACAGCTTCTTAACTTATTATTAGGTAAACTTTGATTTCGATTCGGCAGAATTTTTATAATATTTTGAGCAGGAACAAAGAAAATTTTATTTTTCTCATTTTTTTCTTAGAATTAGTTGATGCGAGGTCATAGTGCCTTTAAGTATAGAAATGTTTTCTAGCAGGCATATTTTTATCGCATCAATATTCTGTGGTGGAATATTAAAAAGCTTTATAGAGGTGGCGAGTTGTACTAGTTCTAAAATCGCTCCGCATTAGCAATATTTGCACCGTTAGCTACTGTCGATCCGGGGTTCTTTACACAACGCCTGCAATCCTACCCGCCGATTCTTCGTCATGCCCGGATTCAAAAAACGACCAGGTTGTTTGATCAAATTCATATTCATACAATTTGTTACCGAAAACGAAAAAAATTGTTTTTGACAGTAGGTATACTGAGTGCACGGTCCATCGGGAAAGAAATGAACATTTTGAATATTACAGTTCAATTCTTTGATCATCCGCAAAATAGGATTCAAGTGGGCTTAATTAAACGAGGACCATGGATGTTATCTGGATAATATAGTACAGAATGATAGAGGCTCATGGTCCAACATATAAATTATACACGCCTGTGTGAAATGCTTCTATTCTCCAAACTGATGAGCCTTAATTTCTTCTGCAAACTTGCAATTATAATTCTTACTGAAATCTATATGCAGACCAACGGCTACATGTGACTCCATTTCGTCAATACAAACTCTATATACCTCAAGAAAGATTTACATTATTATGGCACGCATTTTTTCTAGATATTATGAGGGAGATGATACACCTACATCGTATACGAAAATTTATTTATGAGTGACGAGAGAAGCAAACACCTTCTGCATTTTCGCCAGGCCTCGATTTGTCAATGTGTGCGTGTCCAGAAAACCTTATTTCCATAAAAAGCACGCATTATCTGGAAAAAATGCATGTCATCATAATGTAAATCCACCTTTATACTGTTTTTATACCTTAGATGAAATCTATAAGGTATACTAAATTTGTCATTCCGTTTGTAACGCACAGAAATAATGATAGTAGAGCAAAATAGATTGGACACCCACGCATAATTAAAAGTTATTTTGATTTTTGCATGTCCGTCCGTCCGTGCGCACGATAACTCGAGAACGCGTACACTCAGAGAGCTGAAATTTTGTACACGGACTTAAAAAAAAAAAAAGTAAAATTAAGTTCGAAAATGAGACAAATCGGGCAACTCGTTTGTGGGGTTGCCATACAAAAATCTCGTTTTCCACTATATATTTGGACACTGCCTGAGAACGCGTTGACATAGAGATCTGAAATTTGGTACATGGTGTGTTCATAGTAATAGCAAATAAAATTCCAAAAATAGAATAAATCGCCCAACCTCTTCTTGGCATTGCCAAATAAAAATTTAGGTTTTTTACTTTACGTATACTGTGAAAATGATCGGTCTTAAACATTTTTAATGTACTAAAAACTTCTTCAGAATACGAAATCCTATAAAATTGGTTATAATCATTTTTTCTGTCCGACGAACCGCTCTAGAAATACCACTGCAAAAATCAAAATTGTAGAGGGTATCATAAGAATTGGTCTTCTAGCTTTTTTAGTTGTTTTATATTGAAAATATGTTTTTTTTAATCAATCAGTTCTTTGTTGAACTTGTCTAGAAAAACGTTTTGGTATTCATCATCTTCAGCTTTATAGTTTTTAGCGCTTTTTTTTTATTTCCTGTTCTCTTAGGAGCTTTCTTGTTTTCGAAGCCATTTCAAACCACAGTAATTTGTGGATGATTGTTTTACCTAGCCCACTTTTTGGTTTTTCAAAAATAAATAATATTAATGTTTGTCAACATGCATTGGATATTTTGAAAATATTATGTGTCAAATTTACATCTGATTTGGCATATCCCTCATTTTTAATTTTAATACAAAAAATGAGATATTTTATGGTTATTCAAAAGATTTAAAGAGAAACTCTTTAAGAAAAAAAAAAAAAAAAATCGGGACATGCCAGTTTCCAAGAAAAAATACAGCGCAAATGTCGATTTTGATAAAATAAATTTTTTATTTACAAAATATTAAATGTTGATATAAAACTGTATGGAGCCTTTCTTAATTGTAGAGAAATTATTAAAACTATCGTTAAATTTTTAAAATGTAATGCGGGATAGGCTTTAGCGAATTCTTATTACAAGGTTGCACAAATTTAGGAGATTATTTTGCTGACATAATTGAAAAACAAAATATTTGTTTAAAGGAGAAAAGTGACCAAATTATATATTAAAATACTTTTAAAACGGGTAAATATATAATAAGGGAACTGCAGGACACGTTTGTACCAAAATATAAATATTCACTCACATAATAAAAATTACTTAAATGAATATTTTTCCAAAAACAACTGTTATTATCTACCGTCTTATTACTAATTATTTTTTTTATAAAAATTCAAGGTTCTTACAAAATCACATTCCATTTATTCAAGGCGTCAACGTAGAGAGCTGAAATTTTGTACACGGAATTTTCATAAAAATAGTAAATATAATGACAAAAATGGGCTACAACGGACAAGCCGTTTTTGGTGTTGCCATATAAAAATTTAGGCTTTCGACGTGTACTGTGAGCACGATCAGTCCTAGACGTTTTTTTTTTGTACTGAAAAGTTATTCAGAATATGAAATCTTATAAAATTGGTTATAATCATTTTTAGAAATTTCTAGAAATATATGCGAAAAACCACTTCAATAATGAAACTTGTACAGAGGTGACCATACGAATTTACATACTGACATTCATCTAAGGTATTGTAAGAATTGGTCTTAGACCAATTCTAACTTTTTTACTGGTTTTAAAAATATTACACCGAGGATGTTTTCCATACAAAAGCTGAAATAACATCCTTTCCAAAAGGCTTTAGATCATTAAAATCGACTTTGTGGTTATATTTATAGGTATTTACTATAAAAGCTGGAATATTTCCGTTCCACACCGCCTTAGATCATTAAAATCGGCTTAGTGGTTACACAATAATATATAACCACCAAGCCGATTTTAATGATCTAAAGCGTTTTGGAAAGTATATATTTCAGCTTTTGTATATATATGAGTAGGTATTTATAAGTACTTAGGCGATTGATCAAAAGCTTTTTGGAGAGAATATATTTCAACCTTTCTAGGAAAAATATCCTCGGTGTAATTTGTGTTAAAAAAGAATATTCGAGAATAAGGGTTTTCTTTATCCTTAAAAAAATCCTTGGTTGAACATGTGCCGATTTTCCATAGCTGGAAGGGCCTTAAATCTAATGTACAATTCACGTTCACGTGCCATAAATATTTTAGTGAGGAAAGTGTTCGAGAAAAATCACTTTTTGTATGGGATGGTGACTGATAAATCACTCGATCTCATCTATATTTTCAGTGTAGGGATTAGAATTGTGTTACTAAAGGGATAAAAACAAACAAGATTTAAAATTTAAAGTGTATTTGTTTATGATGCACTGAAATAACAATATACCTTTAGTGTCATATTGATTCATGTCTATTCTAGTCATTAGTGCAGGTATGCACAGATGTAGTATTTTCAGCAGGTAGGTACGTAAGTTGAAATTTTTAATAAAGTTTTATTATACGAATAATTCTCTGTCATTTAAACCCACCTGTAATATTAAAACCTTACATAAACTAGGTAAAAGTATAGCTAACTACAAATTTGCAATTTCTGATCAGGAGGTATATAATACTATATGAATTCAGGATGAAGGTTTATTTGTTTTATCAGATTGAAACGGAAGTAGTACAAAAATGGTGCAATACTTTTTATGTTTAACCTCATAAGCCAAGAGAAAATATGTAAGTCCTTAAGACGAAATATTGACAACTCGTAAATAAGGACCACAAACAAGTCTTTTGTCACTTAGTTCTGAGAAACTGGAATGTGACGAAAATAGTGGAGGAGTTTCCGATACATTATTACATATATCAAAAAAATTGAGAATCAACGTAGATGCTTGGATGTTATAAAACTAGTTGAGAATGAAATTAACAGACTAATAGCTGGGAAGAGAGGTTTTTTTTTATAATATTGTGTATACGATAAATAAATTCTAATCCATCTGCTACCTTTTTACATATTTAACATCGATTCCCAAAAGCACCAACCTCAAAAAGGCTAGCGCTGATCAATTTACGAGAGATATGCTGGCAATCAAGGTGCAAATTGAAATTGATTATGGCAGGTATTTTTGAATATCCACATTCATTGCTCTTGTGAAATGCAATCTGCCTAGTATTGAATGTTATTTGGATAATTGCGAGACAAATATTAGAAATTGTGGCAGCTTTTTGAAAATGCTTTCCAGACCAATTTTGTAGAAAGTATTATGTACATATCACCAGTGAATTTACATCGAACATTCCAAACTTGGAGATGAAAATTCAGCCTGTCGATGACATCAGCCTCTTGTACTGTTTATCAGGAAAAATCTCTTACTTCTCCGATGGATCAGCAGCCCAATACAAAAACTGGAAAAATGTGTACAATGTTTCCGTGCACAAAGGTTACTTCAGCATTGTTCATGCAAAGTGGAGCTTTTTTGTGACTTCTCATGATAAAGTAGTATGCGATACACTATTAGGTACACTCAAACGCCTAGCATTTAGGGCTAGTCTTCAGAGAGTTCAAAAGAACTTTGTATACGTATCCTCCGAAGAATATATCGCAGAAAAGTATGCTTTTCAAGAAAGATTTTCCAATCTTAAATTGGTAACCATGTTCATATTGTGATTTAAATAATTATGAATTGTGTCATAAACAAATACAATTTAAATCCTGTGTTTCTTTTATTTTCTATTATTAATAATTGATAGAAGGTAATAAGCTGACAAAATTTCAGCGAAATCGGTGACGTCGTTTCAGACAGTTAGTCGAAGTATCGTGGATTAGCTCTATATTTAATTTTAAAGGTGAATATCTCTCGCTCAGCCAGCTAAAAAATTGTACGCAGTGGTGGGGGGGGGGGGGGGAGGATGTCACTCTACCGAGCTACAGGGTGATTAGTAAAATATGGTATTTTTTCATTAAACACCCTATATCTTGAAAAGCACAGTATATCGTAAAATGGGGTGACATTGGCAGATTTTGAATGTTTCATCGATTTTTTTCGCATAAACTTTCGAAAAATTGACTATATTTTGGTATCATAGAGATTTGACATCTTCTTTATGTAAACTAGTAAAGGAAAAAATCATATTGCTTAATATTTTAGAGAAAAATGCCCTTAAAGGGCCTACCAAAGTCACCCCGGGTGGGTCTATGGTGACTTTGGAAAGTGTATGACTTAAGATGTTTAAATAATTATTAAAAATAAAAGCAGGTTAAACTATAAGAAAATAGTATAAATCAAAAGTTTGGTAATTTGAGAAGGTTTATTTGCAAAATAAATCAGCAACAAATTAAAGATCCTTGCTGTCTTCGTGGCAGTATTCTCGTAGCTATCCATAGCAAGTGACCTACCATTCTATGCCCCTATAAAAGCTCCATTTTATTTTACACAATGAATACAGGACATCATTATCATCATTTTCTACCATATAGCAACCTGATGAAAAGTATCCGCAATCAATGTCTCTTCCTCAGGACTTAAAGCAAGCGTACCACAAATTTTCTCCTTGTGTACACCACTAAGTCTATTCTGAATCGTTTCACGAGACACTTTCTACTTTTTACTATCACTGACTTGTAACATGCTCTTTTTAATTTCTTGTAGTATTCCGATGACGTCATCATCCATATAGTTTCGATATCTACGCGTTCTTATTGGCCTAATTTAATTTCGGGGAATTTTATAGTGAAACACGTGCATCCGCTACCGAATCATGTGACACATTGAACTATTCAGTACTCCGCGCCTCTTTACCATCACGTTAACCAATCACCACCCCGCATGCCAAAGCCACCCTGTTTTACGGTGTATGGTCAATTTAAGATGGCATTGTATGCAGAACCTTAGGTCTTTCCTATCAATGCTAAACCACCCCCTTACTTCTCTCCAGTATGAGGCTTCAAATTCAAAATTTCGTTTTTTTTTTACAAAAATATTACAAACTTTCGAAAGCGTTAATTTAACGCATTACACTTACATTCTATCTGTGACGGTTAAGGAGTTATTAGCTTTTAACCTATTCAGGTCACATAAAATTTGTAGGTACCTTTAGTAACTGAAAACGCGTCATTTTAAAAAAGATCGTCTAATGACATGACCTGAATATGTCAAGAGCTAATAGCGCCTTCACCCCCACAGATAGAACATAAGTGTAACAGGTTAAATTAAAGAGGAGACTCTGGGCTTTCGAAATTTTGTAACATTTTGATTTTGAAGCTACGGAGGTGTGTGAATAACTTCTCGATATCGTGGTAGAGTGCTCTGTCAATAAGAATGAACGAGATGTTAGCGATTTTCTTTGTTAGAGCTGAGAAGCTTAATCCTCTGAAAATCCACCAAGTTAGAGCTAGAAGCTCAATATCTGGTGTCGGTGTATCTCTTAACAGGAGCTGAGGAGCTCATTACCTGTGTTAGCCATGTTAGCGCTGTGGAGCTCAATATCTGGCAGAAATGAAAACACGACAAGAGTTACTGGTTAAACTCTAAAAATTTATTTTCAATAGCACTACATTTATACTATTTTAAAAGTGCTTATTTCGATAAACCTTAATAAAATTTCTTTCTCATGGGAAAGACCAAGAGTATTAAAAATACTTTTTGAAAATTTCTTACCTTACTCATATCGATAAAAATTAATGTTATCGATAAATGCATGCATATTGACCTCTATGTGAACAAGCATAATAATGATTAAATGCTTACATTGGAATCTTTTCTTATTGAAAGTGTCCTAAGTGAAATGAAATCAAAATGACATACAGTCAGCGGTTGCGTCATTGCGTAATTACTTTTCTTTATAGTTCACTGAGTAATACATAATATGCTTATCTTTATTGTTATTTACTGTTGAAGTTCTCGTATATGCATTTATCGTTATGGCATGAAGGTCATGTAGCTATGCTCTTCAGGTGGTTTATCATTCATAGGAAAGATCTTAAGAGGAGTCAGTACTCAGTAAAAATTTCAATTTAGATATCAGCGAACCTGTAGGCAATAAAATTTATTATACGTTGGTTTGTGTCTTAAAAGTGAGAAACTTCATATAAAATTAGTCTAGACCTAGACCACAGACCACATTAGAGACATCTAGCGTAAAAGACAGAAACCCAACATGCGACAATTTAAGACGAGAATGAAAATTTGCAGTTCAAAGAAATTAAAAATTTTTAACGAGAATTAATTCTACTAAATTTTTATTGCACATAATTGTTAAATATACTATTTTGGTTTGTAGTTCTACAACTTTCAACGAAATATTGCAATTTCTCGTCGGTGAAATATCGGGAGCAAAAAGAAGTAGGTACTATTAGAGTCAAATAATTAAAAAAAGCGAAACTAAAAATGAAAAAACTCGACGTTATTTGCTAGATCTAGGCTTTATCTTTCTAAAATAGTCACAATCTAAAGAAATGAGAATACCTACTAACAGGAATTTGATTTGAAAAACTTCAATTTTTACCATTTGTTACAAGTTTCCAAGCGTTTAATGCCATTTTTTTTATTTTTTCCGACATTATTTACTAGCCCTCTTCGTTATATTTAATTTAAGATATAAATCATTATTCTGCTACAAATAGTTTGCCAGAAATTTGCATTGAAAAATGTATGAAGCTTGCAAAACTTGGTACTGACTCCTCTTAAGGTTCTGCATACAATGCCGTATACCCTATACACTGTACTTTGATATAGGGTGTTTAATGAAAAAAGACAATATTTTACTAATCACCCTGTAACTCGCCTCCCCCTGCGTAAAATATTTTACCTGTCTGGGCGAGAGGAATCAGTTGACAAAATATAGTCATTATATTAGTCTGGGACACCCTGTATAAAAATCACAACTACCCTACTTTTTTTGTAGGCCAAAAACCACCCCTACTGACTGGACTACAAGAATTTAATATTGTAAAAGAATGTGCATAGCGACGGCAACAACAACCAAGTCCAAAATGAACCCGTACCCACCCGTTCATACATATCATTTATCTGCAACGCATCCAAGGAACAGATTGTACACTGCCGTGGTCGCGTTTAGGCGGAGGTCAAACCTGTTTTCGCAACTGATTTGGTATGCATAAGGTTTTGGTTTATGCGGTCGAGTTGGGATAACCTCAAATTAAGAATATTTTTGTAAAAAATATATTTTTATCGTGGGGTATGTTTGCTCTGTTTTCATAAAACACAGACTCTTTTTGAGAGAGACTGGATTGGTTTGGTTTTTGGCATTTGGTCCGTACCAAAATCAAGACCAAATAGGACATGTTCGGTTTTTGTTTATGTGTGTCACCAAACTGGTTTTTTTCGGTCTAATTAAACTGGGCGCCCCGTGATACAACAACTAGTTGGTTCATTACTACACCACTGAACCACCAAAAAAATATGCTGACATCACAGTTTTGTATATTTTTAGTCAAATACACACAAGGAAAACACGGAGTAATTTGTGTAACAAGAGAATTTATTGTCAAAATTTTAAAGTGACAGGGAAAAATTTAAAAAGCAACAGAATTTGAGATGGATGCAATAAAGTAGCACTGTTATCATCACAGCTCAAAGAATCGCCCCCAAATAAAACTCCTGCAATAATTTGTTTCTTTTTATTGGAATTCATATCGAGATTAAATACGAAAAATATTTCACTATTAAAATTTTATTTTCAATTATATTTGTTAGCTTAGCTTGATAGTTTCTATTTAGCACTTTCGTTTTCTGTTCAAGATTAGACAAAGTTGTTCATATAAGCTCCAAATTTGACAGCTTCCCCACATGAACATTATCACCCGAAAAAAGCCCAAGAACGAATTCACCCAAGAAGTACGTGAACAGACTTAAAAGCTCTGAACTACCTTCGTTACATCAAAATTATAGATATCAACAGCTTTTTTGACATGCCAGGTCCCCCAACTTTCGTACATAGGTTTTAACAAACATTTTGCTTGCGAAGTAAATCACCTCATGAGTATTCCCAGCTTTACTTACAAGATATTGATGTAATGCCTAGAGCCAATAAAATTGCATAGATTAAAAAAAACCTAAAGCTTCTAAAGTTACAGAGAGTACAGAGAGTCTGTAAGTTACAGAACCCACAAGAAACGTTATCTAAATTCTAGAACATTATTTCCGATAAAATGGGTCTGCACAATAAAAAAATAAAATAATTGTCATAAAAATAATAAAATAAAATAATTCTTATTTTACACGTCGCAGACATTACGTCACTATTTTTGTAATATGTAGCCCTACGGGAAACCTAGCTCCAAGAGAGCAAAAAAACTAGATCAGCACTTTTAATCTATTGCAAATGCAGGTTGGTGTGCAGTCGTGGCGATTTTAATAAGAAATGCTTTTGAGATATGGGCGTTCTTGTCGAGATTGCGATGTTAAGGTCAGAAGAACAACGAACAGTTTTCAATTGTTTCTCATTCTTTATTATAATTCTCGTTGCATGTTATTGAGCACCCACCCGGAGAGAGAAAAGCTTATCAGTTAGTATAAATCATCAGCTGAATGCTGATCAATTTTTGGATAACTAGTCAGTCAAAATTAGGCGATCTTTATTGCTTATCGAGACCAACGGCGTCGAGTATTTACGAAATATTTTTAGTCGGACATTTAAATTATTATGAAAATAGATTAGTACATAATGTAATTGGCGAATTGCGTGAAAGACCATTCTTTTCTTTAATTCCAGTGAACCCAAGCAACACTCATCTATTCCGTACAGTCCACTCCAAACATCCAACGCGATTTAAATTTTTCTTAAATCATAGGAATTAGTGTATATTTGAAATATAAAATTAACTTTCCACGATTTTAAAAGAAAAATGAATGAAAGTGGTGTCGTTTAATTAAGGGGGTATTCTAGTCTAGAGGCCCGAATTTTAGGTGATTTTTGAAGTGCCGTAAAAAAAAGGCAATCAATATTTTTCTATCCATTTTTTTATGAGTTATTTATTAACATTGCAAGAATACAGAAAAAAATTAAAAAATTAAAAAAGTTAAAAATTCAAAAAATTAGCAGCAGATGAAGTGGGGGTCCTCAAAAAATTGGCGCGTGATCATGCCCACGATTCCAACCCGCCTAGCAATCCGAAAAAAATAAAATAACAAAGATTATTAGTCTACAGTAATGTCGCTATGTCCAGAACTAGGGAAAAGTTGAAAAAAATGTTTTCACAAAATGGCCTCTACCTAAAAAAAAAAGCAATTTTTGTACCACTTTTTTGACTTTTTCGAAATTTTTAAAAATAGTAAAAATTGAAATTTTGGGATGCGGCTAGTTCCGGACATAGACAAGTCTATAAAGAAGACTCAAAAAATTTCAAGTAAATCGGTCCAGTAGAACTTAGAAATCGTGGGCATCGTCTTGAAAAAGGCAGTTTCGAGAAAAACGCGTTTAAGGTGTAACACCACTGTAAATTTTTTGAAAAATGTTTTTTTTTTTATTGGCTTAAAAAATAGTTTAAACCCTCTAGAATAAGAAAAAAAAGGTCCCGTGCGAGAAATTTTTTTTTTCCTTTGAAAATGGAGGTCGCCACCAAGCGCGTCAAACTTGCTCCGAAACATGTCCCGGGAAGATGGCTGTGGAGCCGCCATTTTGTTTTTTTTCGCTGTCAAAAATTTATCAATAAAGTTCAGCCCAATAATACCCTTAAAAGGTTTTTTCAAACACCTTTAATTTTGCGAGAAAAAAATTCGTGGCAAAACCTTTTTTTTTGCCGTTACAGAGGCGTTACCCCTTAAAGTCCATAAGTCCACGTGGTTTGGAAGTTAGAATTCAACTGTTAGCAGCTGGATGCAAGTGAACACTAAATATAAAGATACAAATTTGAAAAATCCTCTTGTAGGCATATTCTTGAATAGTTAAGTTAAACTTTGAAAATATGAAAACAAAAAAAAAATCGATTTTTTCGCATTTCTAGACAAGAATACCCCCTTAACAGAAACTTTTGTTTACCACACCCCCTCCTTTGCTTCTCGTACGTATTAAGGAAAATAAATCAGAATCCTCAAATGTCATACACGAAAATGATATGATAGTGACGCCCTGCCTAATGCCCAGTATTTATACCAAGTACCAGTACCAGGACCCATACTTCAAATCTATTAAGTACAAGTATAAGTTCCGGTACTGTTACTTAAAAATTTTCATGTACACAAGTACAAGTCCAGGTACTGTTACTGGTGGAAAGCTATTTAACCAATAGGAAATTGTTTACAAAAATACAAAAAATACATAGCGATCCGGAGATTCTCCGCACTGGTGTACCACAAGGCTCCATCCTGGGACCTAATCTCTATTTACTATACATAAATAACATGCAGAATGCAGGAATTAAAGGAGACTATCATATATATGCAGATGACACAAACATTATATATGGGGCGAAAACAAAAGAAATCCTTCAAAGAACTATGAACGGGGATCTCATAAGATATAAGCAATGGACAGATGGAAACAAACTTTCGCTGAACGAAGAAAAAACCAAATTTATAATATTTCGTCAAGTCAATAAAGAAGATATTGACCCACAGATAAAAATTGGATCCATGAGCTTGCAGAGAGTTAAGGAAATAAAATATCTTGGTCTTATATTAGATGAGCAATTAAGGTGGAACAGTCATATAAACACCAAAATTAATAAAATTATACCGATGTTGGGCGCTATCAAAAGAATGAATTTGACATTAAATAACAAAACAGCAAATCTAATATATAATGCTCATGTACTATCACACATAAAATATAGCATACCTATATGGTCCCAATGCTCCAACTATATAATTAATAGAACACAGATAACTATGAATAGAGCTCTTAAAACATTATATAATATACCTTGGCTAACGTCTACAAAGGAATTACTAAGAAGAACGGAAAAACTTAGTCTAAAGCAAATAATCTTCGTGGAGAAAGCTAAATTTGTCTATAAGTTGAAAAACAAAAAAATTAAAACAAACCTCAAAATCACTACGGCAACAGATCTCCATACGCACAATACAAGACAGAGGAATGATATAAGAGTAGAAGCAGCAAGGACAGAAAGGGTTCGTAAAGGATTATTGGCGACATCCAGTGAGATCTTCAACAGACTTCCTATTCAGATTAAAATCAGTTCGAATATAAACATCTTCACAAAGAAAGTAAGAAACCATATATGTAGTCTTCGTGAAATATAACTAAGTTGAATTAGAACATGCTATTCTTATTAGGCTATATATAAGGAATAAATAGATTGTAGTTAATTAAATGAATTTCAACCTCTTTCTTAAACCAGCTAAGCTGTCTGAAAGGGGGATTTTGAAAAAAAAAAAAAAAAGGATATTAAGGAATTGTAACTAAGGCTAATAGTAATAATGATGATAATGTTGACATTAGAAATAAAGGTTCAAGAGTTTTCGAAAACTCAAATTAGAAATTTTGAAAAATGTATAACCAGTTAAATAACTGAATGAGGTTTCCATTTACGAAATATCATAATATATCGTATAAGCTTTTGCTGTTTTAATTTCTACATAATTTTGGAAGTTGTTCATACTGTATTTAAGTTTGCTTTTAACAAAATAAATGTCACATCAGATAATGATTGCCTTTGTCTAGCATTTACAAGACCTGCAAATGACAATCAACGATCCACATGTGTGGAGGAAAAGAGTAGATTGTGGCACTTGATTGCCAACTTTCTCAACAAAGGATATCGATTCAGAATGTCAATTTCTGTCCTACAGTTACTCATATATTGCGCTAATTTTCTTTCTATTTTATTGAAGGCGATAAGATTTCTTGAGGCAATGTCGAGATGCAGATAACCTCTATTATTAGAAGGCGTATTTAAATAATTTACAAGAGCTGGCGTTATAGCGGTATTTGTATTAAGGGCGTTAAGTACCAGTATCTGGACTTGTACTTAAAATTTGTTATGTTAGTTTGTTTCTTATTATCTCATTTTCAATGTTTATGAGTGGCTTATTCGAAAATCTGTCCTAAAGCAGTTGCTCTTAACCAAGTCTTAACTCGATGGAAAAGCTCTGTTCACAGCTGGCCGAGCTGACAGGAAGACTCAGAGCTGCTTGCAGCTACTTTTATAAATTTGGACAGAAGTCTTTATTAATTTCTGTTTTCAGTCTTTAAAAATTTACTACAATGCTCTTATTTTGGAACATATTATTTATTATTATTTATTTTTGTTTCACCCTGTAAGGTGGAAATGTCTACATTGAAAACATTTTTATAATTTTCTACAAATGTCTCTCATGTTTCAGGTACACCTTTATAAATGAGTCAACTGACTGTGCGCCAAAGATTGATTATATCAAACCAATTTTGGAAGTTAGTGGTAATGTTGTCCACCACTTGGTAGTAAATATGTTCTTCCAATATTTGGAAGGCCTTGTATCTAATGGAATGTCTACTTAATTACTTTTACCTATTGTGGACTTTATCAGAAAGTCTTTTGCTCTCTCCGGTTGCCTTCTCCTTTTCGAGACTCGAGTAGGTTCTAGACAAATTTAATATTTAAAGTTTTGTTCCATTATATAACGTAATAAGAATATTGAAGTTTTAATTGCGTAGTATATATTTCTTCCTTATAAGGATAATCAGCCTTATTACTGAATTCATTGGGATTAGAATCGAAAAAGCTTAAAAAAGTTGTTTTCCCGGAAAATTAAGCAAAGTTTAAAATTTCCGCAAAAACTGTCAAAAGAGTTCTGCTAGCCCAGTCAAATAAGGCCAAAAAAGTGGCAAACCTCGAAATGGAAGCGAACAAGCTGTAAATTGGTATAAAGCCTGGGAAAAAAGTATCATACAATCTTGTGTCTGCATCACCTAATATTCAAGGTCGCGGAAATCGGTTTTTTTCATTTATCTAGTTTTCTGTGGAACATAGGTCATTCAAGGTCATTATGAAACTTGTAGATTATAAAATTACCTACAATTTTCATGTCAAGCATTTTTTTTGTATCTACAACCATTTTCAAGCAGAGAGAGCAAGCGCTCATCCGTATACAAGCGTATATAGGGTATAACGCTATGTGAACGCGGGGCAAAAAATTTTATTTTTTATTTATTTATTATTAAGACCATAAATACAAAATAGCGTATTTAAAATTATTCTTGTTCGTCGTCGTCTTCGTCATGAGGTTGCCCAAGGTTAATGTCGACATCATTATCATTGTCCTCGATATACGTTACAGTTGTTTCGTCAAGCGCTAGGACTTCATGCACGCTGTCTCCATCGGAATCATTTGGTATTGATGAGGCATTGAGGCACGCTTGGCCGTTACACTGGCCACAAGCTGTTGAACATAGTAACCATATTTTTCTACTTTTACAGCCGATAACGACGTCATTGACACCAATACCGGAAGAATTATTGAATATGAGTTTTTGCAATTGCAAGAAAGGCTGTGACGTAAATTTGCGGATGTAGAAAAGTAGAGTTATTATGTTGCACAGTTTGTGGCCAGTGTAACGGCCAAACATGCCTCAATGCCTCATCAATACCAAATGATTCCGATGGATTACTGGAGTATGCATGATTTCTCCTACGAATCACGCCTTTGTCAAAATTCAGTGGTATCAGAGCAATCTCAAAATAGTTTTTAAAAATGTTATAAAGATTTTAACATATTAAAATTCTTGAAGAAAAGAACTCGTTGAAGCTTTTTCGATTCCGATCCGAACGGATTCAATTTAATTAGGCCTAAAATTGTACGAATTAACGAATCGTTTTTTGCGAACTTTCAGAATTTCTTGGAAGGGCCAGGGTGCCCCCTACCTAGTTACGCCAATCACTCAACTTAAAGTAATGCCTGAAAACAACATGTAAACATTAATTTTTAAGAAAGATATCGCAATGTTTTTTTTTGAACCAAAACAAATTAGTAAAAATCTGGATAAGTTAATTTAAATTCATTTCAGTTTACTTCAAAAGAGCAAGAAAAATCTTAAATGTGTCGTTTGGATACAAAGAAAATTGTTTCGTCATGCTCACGTAGAGAGAGAAATTTTATCTGAGTACAGCAGGAATGTTGATTGTTGATAAGCGAAATCAAGCGTAGTGAAATTCCAGTGTCGTTAGTGCCACCAGTTTCTGTAGGAAATGCTAATACAAGCATAAAATTCAACAAGGCAAAAAGCTGCACGAAATAATAAAATATATTATTATGTATTATTTATTTCTCGAATTTGTGTTTCTTTATATGTAACTAACTATTTAGTAATACATAAAAGGCGGGCAGGAATTTGGGCCATTGTTTTCAAGAATAAATTCTTATTTTATTACCGTGCAATTGTCAAGTTTTCACTCCTATAAATTACGAAACAATTATATATTACGTTTCCGTCGTGTGAGTTCTTCTCCATCCCGGTTGAGCTTCCATATAGTGGAAATTGGAAAAAAATATTTGCCAATACTCTCCAACAATGCATTGTTTATTGTGTGGTTTTGTACACATACATATCTTACCGTTGAATAACCTACAATGGAAAGAAAAAAGTCTTGCAACTCAAAATAATTTTGTATGAATTTTTAAGAAATTGCAAGCCTTCCGCAGTGCATGATGGCAACAAAATCAAAAGTCGCTATATCAACTGGTTCGTGTAGAAAATCAGAAACAATAAAATAAAATTAGTAAAAAACGAGTTTCAAACAAAACTGAGGCCAGCCACATGAAAAATAAATTTTTCTTCACACACAGAGGTGGATTCAGATTTTTTGATTGGGACATTTATCGTGCATTTTCTTTCTCCTCATGAATCAAATCACTTATTACCTCTGATTGATCATACTGAAATATATCGGTGATTGTCAGCGAATAAAATCTGAGTCCACCTCTGTGTGCGAAGAAAAGTTTATTTTCTACTTTTTCATGCGGCTTGGCCTCAGTTTTGTTTGAAAACTCGTTTTTTACTTATTTTATTTTCTGCCTTTTTCAAGTTAACTAAATTGTTATTACGTGCTGCATGGAGATATTTTAAAACAATTTTATGACGGCTGAAAAGACACTGATTTACTGAATTTTCCCGATTTTCCATGTTTCCCACAGACTTTTCCTATTACTATGAATTTTTTTTTTTAAAAATTTACTTAAATTTTCCTCGATTTTTCATGCAAGTTTTCATGATTGTTGAAGAGAAAGTATTGATGCCAGTAGGACGAAAAAAGAATGATTCCGTATAGCTTATAGCACTTTTCCTGAAACAGATTTATCACTAATCATATGGATGAAAATTTTTCCGATGGTTTTTCCGCTTTTCCGGGATTTCCATGGAATTTTCCACAAAAGCAACTTTATGCAACTCATTTCGCTCTACAACTTTGTCTTAGGTTCCAAAACGCTCAAACGCTTCCTTGGTCGGAAAAACTTCGGAAAAGCGTTTTACATGAATGTTCCTTGATTTTTTCTGCAAGTTTTCACCATTGTCGGAGAGAAAGTAATGATGCCAGTTGATAAGGAACTTGATCCTGCATAATTTAGAAGACTTTTTTACCGGAAAAGTCAGAAACTCTGCATTTTTCCTGAAACGGATTTATCACTAATCAAATTTGTAGCAAATTTTCAAATGATTTTTCCCGATTTTCCGGGTGTTCCATGGAAATTTCCGGCTCAAATTTTGATAGATTCCATTGTCACGCGACATGAACTTGTGTGCCAAATTTCAGCACGCTGTGATGACGAAAAGTGGGTCTACGAGAGTATCGAAAATAGTAAAAAAGAAATATAGAGACAGACATATTCATGTACGAGTTAAAGGGAAGGGAAGGGAAGAATATTAATCCTTACCGAAGTAAACCAGTCCATCAAATTGTCCGAAGCTACGATCATCTATTGAACAATAGAGAGTACATATACGAAATCCAAACTTAAAAGTACAAAATCCAAATATGTATACTAACCTTTTTCAGTTCCGAAACAAACGGTGCAAGTATTAATGGGAAGTCTAAAAAATCAAAAGTTTGTGGTGTAATTTAATTTTTCTTACATTGTGAAACTGTGAAAATCTGTTATAATCGTGGAATATTTATTATTTTTTACTTACCGAATTTTATCTGACGCATAGTTCTTGTGGACCGATTATCAGCCTTATCAACCGATATCACAATGATTCTAATGAAGAAGAAAAACGATTCAACAGAAAATTGAAGCTATTTTTATATCCAAACACATGAAGTGCATTTTGTGCTGTTATTTGTCTTGAAAATTCAATCATTTTGAAGGAGTTTGATGAATGGAACAATTCTTATTTTAAATTTGTTTAAATGTGTTAAATTAAAAAATAACCATATTAGGTAAACAACAGGAATTCTATAAGTAACAACATTTTCAGATGAGTTACTTACATGTAAGTCACTATATTGCGAATTATGTTTATTAGTAGAAAATTCTCTTTCTATGTTTTTCTCTATAATTTTGCGGATTATTTGCAATAATTGTGGTTAACTCTTAAGATAAATAGTAAACAGGAATGGTGGTAAGTCAGATTTTGCGTAATGAATTCTGATTTTGATTGTAGTCCATGTTTTTACATGTGTTTAGACGCCATCGGTATTCTAAGCAACTTATCAATTTTCAAAAATAAAGAAATTTGTGTGCGGAGCATCTGCGGTAAAGAATGTTTTTTTCCTACTTTATTTTGAAATAATTCACATATTCAATTTATATAAATTTTTGCTTCTATTAACAAACAAGTACAAAAGCTAAAATTGGTCTAATACCAATTCTTATGATACCCTAGATGAATACTCTTTATGTCTTTTCGCATTGTGACCCATCTGTGCAAGTTTGATTTTTGAAGTGGTTTTTAGCATATATTTTTATAACGGTTCATCGGAGAGAAAAAATTATGACAATCAATTTTATAGAATTTCATAAAACCGTATAGGGCTGATCGTTTTCACAGGATACGTAAATATCCGATTTAGTCCATTTTTGAAATTATATTTACTATTTTTATGAAACCTATGTACAAAATTTCAGCACTCTGCGAGGTGTGTTCAAAAAGTAAATAACTTTTTATTTATTCATCAATATTAATGTTGTCCTCTTCAAAGTAATCCCCTCAGATATAATACATTTGTGCCAATCCAATCCTCGAAGCAGTTTTGCCTCCTCAATCGTTGCAAATCTCCTTTCTTTCATGGGTCTCTTCAGTTTTTGGGAAGAGGAAAAAGTCGCAGGGGATTCGTCACCAGTTATGATCCTTTTGAGCAAATCAGAGCAAATCAGGATCATCATTGACGTAATTCAACAACTCCTGAGCGATGCTCATGCGACGGTTCTTGTGGTCAAAAGAGCTTGGAAGAGCTTGTATCACTTATAAACATTTGTATGCCACTGTCAACATTTCGAGTGTTTTGAAGCACTTAATTTCATTTTTTCCACAAAATTTGATGCAAATTCTTTGGTCCATTTTTTTCGACAGCAGAAAATCGCCGAGCACACCAAACACTTCCTTCTAAGTTTTATGCCTCTCACAAACAAACAAAGAATGCTATATATAAAAAAAAATTAATAAAATAAAACCGAATGTATGTATGTACATAGCCCGCGAAAATTTGAAGTCACCTTACTTTTTGAACACATCTTCTACACTCAGAAAATTCATTGTTGAAAATATCGAAAATAAGTTGTTTACTAACAATTTCTGAAGTACCAGTACAAAATAATACAGTACCAAAAGTAATGCATTATTTTACAGCTCTGGACGCATTCTCAGGTAGTATCCAAAAATAATTTGAAAAACGAAATTTTTGTCTGGCAACCTTACAGAGAAGCTACCCGATTTGTTCCATTTTCGAACTTAATTTTTACTTTTTGTTTAAAAGTCCATGTCCAAAATTTGAGTTATTTTAGTTCTCTAAGCACACGTGCTTTCGAGTTATGGTGAGAACGGGCAGACGGACATGCAAAAATCAAAATAGCATTAAATTTTATTCATGGTTGTCCAATCCATTTTGTTCTATTTCTAGGTGTTACAAACGGAATGACAAACTTAGTATACCCTATGATTTCATCTTCTAGGGTATGAAAAGATAATTTACATACATATTTACAAATTTGGGAAATTTAGGCCGCTTACACATCAAAAAAAGAAAACGAACGAATAAACAGTTCCACACCGAAAATTCGTTTAATGCTTACATATCTAAACGAATAAAAGTTAGGTTGGGCTTGTATCAGATGTATGTAAATAAACGTAAATGAGGTTAAGTAGGACCAAAAAGAATATTCGTTCGTGTGCGGAACATAGTATGGAACGAAAATATACTTGACAGTTCGGATCGAAAAAATTTTTCTCGTACGTATAAACATAAGAATATGTTTTAATGGAAATAAAGCTTTAAATATGAATATTTTTTATTGAAACTGTAATTAGAATAAATCTCCAATATTTTATTACATGTATTGCGGCAAATTTCTGTTAGTTTTCATTTTTCGATGTGCAAACGGCCTAAGTCTTCTTCAAATTTATATTTTTACATTTTTGTCGTAGGACCAACCGTTGAGGAATTATTTTGCAAAAAACAATTTTTGGTACCTTTAATCCAAGATGGCGGACCGCGCGGACCCTCCACAAGGGATTGGATTTTTCATCGGGGTCCGGAACTAAATAACATATAAAAACTCTCGTTAACTCAGTGTTAAGAGCAGTCGCCCGGAAAGCGAAAGATCCCGGCTTCAAATCCCGGACGAGGCGGTTGTTTTTTCCTCTTGTATTTATGATTTGACTTAGAATCGTTAAAAATAAAAGCTCTTAAATTCTTCTATTCTCCATCTTTGACCGATTCTAACAAACGTTATTGTAACTAAATTAAAACGAAATCATCGTTTCCTAAAGTCATACATATTATAAGTAAGACAGCCACCATAATGACTTAATTTTTAATTAAATGGAGTCAAATATGCTGTGTGTCACACAAATGAAGTTTATCAAGGATGATTTTGCAACATTTCGGTTCAATTTCAAATTGAGCAAATTACTCCATATTACTAAGGTCCAGTAAAAGTGCCACCTACCGTCAGAAAAATGAACTGACTGAAATTATTGGAAAGTTTCAAGCCATTTCAATAAAGTCAGCAGTGGCAGCCATCATATCAGTTGATCATGAATGAAATCTCTTGCAGCTTTTCTTTTCTTTTTAGCCTCTCCGACAAAAAAACAATTCTTGTGTCTAGCTTGCAACTACCTACAGCAAAAAAGTTCACAAATTTTCTTGGTAGCATTTAATTAAATGATTGAACTCTGCCATGATCTTTACTAACACTGAGTAACTGTCAATATTTTCGTACATAGTCTGTCACATTTCCTTGAAATGAGTGAATTACAAATTAAGTCATTAGAGAGACATTCTGTCTAGGGTATAAGGGTATATCCTGGAATAAGAAGTATGATATGTATGTAGATATGTATGATTGAGTCCACTTTCAACTACGGATGGAATTCCTGTGTGGCTAGACATTTAATTGTGATTATTATTTCAGTTCTTCTGCATGGTGGTAGAATATCATTATTTCGAAAAAGTTGTATGTTTTCGCTTTGGGTGTTTTCTAAACTCTTGAACATGTTGCTATGAGCATCATTTATGAAATAATTTGGTTGAATTTTGTAACTTGAGAGCCCACCTCAATTCGAAACAATTTTTTATAGCTCAATTTTATTCAGCTCTTGGTAGTCGTACCTAAAATTATTTGTACATTTTTCTTTTCCCGCGAGCTATTTGATACGATATTCTACAGTTGCCTCTGTGTTCCGGGTATTTATCCATCATTTATCTCGTCGAAAGCTATTTTTAATTTTTCTGTGATTAAATTTAGTATTTTATTAAAAATCATTTAATCATATAAATATGCAGGGTGTTTCCTCCATGATGGGCCATAGAGCGGAAGGTGATAGTACTCACCTAACTGTTTGGGAGATACAGGGTGATTAAGAAATTATGATAGGTTTTCACAAAACACCCTGCATCTTAAAAAGTACAGGGTGTATGGTCGCCGTCTAAAGCTGATTGTATGTAAAATGAAATGAAATTTCACCTTTTTACCCAATAACGAGCATAGTGCTCGTTACTGGTTTTATGCCAATTTCAGTATCCAATATTGAGCACTGTTATGACATCAAAACTATACATTTTTTTTTAAAAAATATTTTTTAAAGCAATTTTTACTTCTTTTAACAACGTAGATTTTATATTATTAATTAACTTACACGTTTTAGTTATTTTAAAAGTCTCGTTCACACACCTGATATCCTTGCTAAATTCTTTACTATAATACACTTTTTCACTACCTATCACTTTTAACTCAAACAACTGAATGCCACTGTCCTTTCGATACAAAGGATATACAAAATTCGAAAGGATACATCTACCTGAATCTGAAAATATCAAGAATGGTCACAAATGGAAATAACTAATTAAAGCAACTAAAAGGCAGAGAGTGCTCGTTACAGGGGACAGTTCTCGTTGCTAGACACTTTACCCTACTTCGACAACACACACACACACACACACACGCACACACACGCACACACACACACACACACACACACACACACACACACAATTTCTGTTATTGGATTTGTTTTGGTTTTACATTCTGAGAAGCCTTGATTTTGTTCGTGCAGGATTTACAAGGAAATGACCACATTTTTCGAAATCAGCAATGTGATTTGCAGTTTCTGCGTCTTTTATTTGCAGCGCAAACTAGAAGTTTCGTCAGTAAGATTGGAAAAGAAAGACTGTTTTATGTCTTTTAGCTAATATATGTTTCTTTTATTTTGTGAGAATGATCCTCCAGTAGTTTTTAAAATGTTCGTAAAATCTTTCCAAAATGCAAAGTTTGTTTCTTTTGGTGGTAAGCAAACAAAGGAAATATTATATTTATTGTAGTCTACTAATATTATCTCTGAATAGTGAGAGGGAAGACAAACTACCACTTTCAGGGTAGGCGTTGGGTGCAATAGCAGTTTCAAACCGATCTTAGTACAAATAAATACTATCAAATCATCCACTTTTCGGTCTGTTGTATCCCTTAAACCGAGTATTCCAAATGTGTTCAGATTTGTACACTATATAAATACATTGCAAGGATTTGTTAATCAGTTATACCTGAATACATAAGAAGATTAATCGCAATTCTAGAATTGACAATAACTTGCTCAAGATATTTTGGGCTCCCTTTAAAAATATATATTTTTTTTACTCCTGGAGGTCAGTCATCACATTTGTTAGTCTCATCGTACCTGGACTAACACCCACTATACTTTTCAGGTATCACCCCACTATTCTTTTCAGTTTTTTTTTTCTTCTTCTTTTTTTTTGTGTGAAAATACCCGAAGGTATAAGACTTCAATTGCGAAATTCTGCTTGCTCAGTACTTTAAAGAGATTCATGAATATGTCATAACATAGTCTGTTCAGTGAACTAAAAAGGATAGGCTTTATACCGTTGTAATATTTAAATTTCTGAATTTTCTGGAAATCTTACTTTTAAGAACATTGTATAATTCTGCTGCCTGCATCATAGGGTTAAATTTGACATTTTTTTACAGCCCTTTCTAGATCTTGATTGTCGTATGAATTAATACGGTTTAAACGCTTTTTCCTTTTTTCGTGAATTTGTTTTTCTTTTATACTCTCGTACCATGTCTGCGTCTGTATGTAAGTATGTAATAAATAAGAAAAACTTTACTTCATAAAGGAATTATAATTTCATAAAAATTGTAAATAGATTTCGGCTTGTCCTGCAATACACCATGGTACATCGTTCCCCAAAAAACTTGCAACAAACTCCAAAAACAAAAATTTAAGGAAAGCTACAAGAATCTTTAACGCTAGTAAAATTTAGCCGTGAGATCACCTAGTGCACAGTCCGGTCTTGGCTGTTACACCCCAAGACTATTGATATACAGTAAAAAAAAAAATTCCCTAAAGTGAGTGGCAACAATTTGTTTCATAAAGCTTAGGTATTTTTCGATAAGATTAGAGAAAGCTCCACCTAGGAAAACGTAGATTAGGTTTTTATCCCTAAAATGCAGGTAGGGTTGTTTTTGCCTAAAATGTAAGGAAAATTTCCTAAAATGCAGGGATTTCTCAAATTTGTATAGGGTATAAGGGTATATCCTGGAATGAGAAGTATGATATGTATGATTGAGTCCACTTTCAACTTCGGATGGAATGTTGGTGATTATTATTTAAGTTCTTCTGCATGGCACAAGAATATCATTATTTCGAAAAAGTTGTATGTTTTCCCTTTGGGTGTTTTATAAACTGTTCAACCTGTTGCTATGAGCATCATTTATGAAATAATTTGGTTGAATTTTGTAACTTGAGAACCCACCTCAATTCGAGACAATTTTTTATAGCTCAATTTTATTCAGCTCTTGGTAGTCGTACCTAAAATTATTTGTACATTTTTCTTTTGCCTCGAGCTATTTGATACGATATTTACAGTTGCTTCTGTGTTCCGGGTATTTATCCATTATTTATCTCGTCGAAAGCTATTTTTAATTTTTCTGTGGTTAAATTTAGTATTTTATTAAAAATCATTTAATCATAAAATATACAGGGTGTTTCCTCCATGATGGTCCATAGAGCGGAAGGTGATAGTACTCACCTAACCGTTTGGGAGATACAGGAAGATTAAGAAATTATGATAGGTTTTCACAAAACACCCTGTATCTTAAAAAGTCAGGGATTATGGTCGCCGTCTAAAGCTGATTGTATGTAAAACCTTATTGTTATTGTGGGCTAAACTAAAACTTTCGGATTTTTTTATTACTTTTTTTACTTTGACCTGTATTTTTTTTTTTTTGCAAAAAGCTCGTTAACATATATTTTTTTATAAAAACTAAAAACTGTAGACTCTTCTCTATAATTTGACTTATTACACCGTATGTATTATCTGTAGCCATTAAGGAGTTATTACCTCACAACCTATTCAGGTTATACCAAAATTAAACGATATTTTTTTAAAATGACGTGTTTTCAGTCACTAAGGGAACAGAAATTATCTTTGAGAATAGATTTGAGAATAGGTGTGAGAATAGATTAAGTGCTAATAACTCCTTAATGTCTGCAAATAGCGCATAGGATGTAATAGATAAAATTAAAGAGAAACAGTCTCAAGTTTTCATAAAGAAAAGTCATGTTAATGAGCTTTTTACAAAATAAATAGGGGTTAAAATAAAAGAAAATCCGAAATTTTTAGTTTAGACCACAATAACTCCTGAGGGGGAGGAGTACGGGGCTGGTTTAGCAGTGGTTGGAAAGGCCATGAAGTTCTGCTCTTTAAAGTGATCGTACATCCTGTACTTTTTAAAATACAGGATGTTTTGTGAAAACGAGCATATTTTCTTAATCACCCTGTACCTTCCAAACGGTTGATGTTGACCCCCCCCCCCCCCCCCCCGCGACAAACAATTTTTTATTAGTCTAGGTGAGTACTATCACCTCCCGCTCTATGGACCAGTATGGAGGAAACACCCTGTATATCACTGATAAAGACATCGCAGGCCGAAATTATTCAATGTATGTTAAGCCTAGTACTAAGCTCCGCGCTAAGCTAAATTTTGTATGAAAATTTAGCAAGCTAAATGATATTTGCGAAAATTTATCCTGAATTTTAGCAAGAGCGGTACTAAGGTCAACGCGCTAAATTTGCCTTTGGGTTTTGATTAGAGATGGCACCACCAGTAAGTCTCCAAAAAATTTAGCTTGAATTTATCCGCCCGGGCCGTTCTTTAGCGCGCTAAAAATATTTATTATCAGCGTTGTGAGATTTGATAAATTTATTGATCGTATATTTTTCTAGTTAACGTAGTTTTGTACGTCTTTGCTGTAAGTGCGGATGAATTGGATTACTTCTCGTGGCCGTATTTTCAATATCATTGTTAATTTTTTTTTCTTATTGTACCTATATAAATTATGCATATTATTTTTATATTTTTTAAATTTCTAAATAATTTTAACTATCTGTTTTTAGAAATATTATGACCGGGCGTTGTATTTCCGTAAAAAATTTGTCAAATTCTTCTTCTTGTTTTTAATATATATTTTCTCTGAGTCTCCGCTGTCATATTTTAGCTGCTAAAGAACGGCCCGATTTTGGAGAGCCGCTAAATTTAGTTTAGAGCGGACCTTAGTACTACTAGGCTTTATATATAAGGCCCAATCCAGAAAGTTTCGTACACTTTATAAAACTAAATCCTTGGTTTATATGACGTCAGTATACAAATCCGTTTAATTCATTGAATTAACATACGTTAAATATTAAAAGACTACACAAGTATTAAACACTTTACCTTTTCTAGGAAAATAATCGTGTTTTTTTTCTTAATGGATGCCATTATTTTTTGCGCAGTCTCGGACTTCACTTTTTTGCTAGCCTGCTGTCTACAACTTTTTTAATTCTGGTAGGTTTTTGGCTGCTTTTCCTTCCATCTTCAATACAACCCTTACTAAGGCCCAATATCTCTCAATTGGGCGAAGTTCTGGCGGACATTTCTCACAAAGTCAATGTGGTTTTGTTCAAGCCAATTTACAGTTTTGATAGCATAGTGGCTGGTAGCTACGTCTGGCCAAAATAGGGTAGACATGTTGTGAGATCTGATGAATAGCAATAATCTCCTTTCTAAGCACTGCTTTAAATTTCCGTATTTATTGTTCCCTCAAAAAAAAAAAAAAAAAAAAAAAAAAAAAAAAAAAAAAAAAACGTTTGACTGCGCTGGCCACACTGACAAATTGTCTGCAAAACCAGAATCTTTTTTATAATTTTTCGTAGAGATCCCAGCAAAGTAGAGAAATCATATTCAAAATACGAATCAGAAAAAAATGATTGCTTCGCAGTAAACAGTTTATAAAATGCTTTGGCTCGAGCTATAGCTGTATTCTGCTGCTTTACTGTTCTTTTTAAAGTCTTTTTGTTTTTTCAATGTCTTTATTTTATTCCGAACCTCAGTTATTCGGATAGTTTTAAATTTTTTGGCAACATCTTGTTCAGATATGGATTTTTTTTTTATTGAAGGCGACTAGACGTGTCCCACATAAAATTGTCTCTAGTTTGAAAATCACCTACACTTTTGTTTTCGGTGAAAAATATTTCCATGTAAACAAATGATATTACCGTTACGCAGTATTGCTCACAAAAGCAAATTAACTTAACATTAAGTTAAGAAACAGGCGAGATTTCCGATTTTTTCACATTTAAAATGCTCACGGCTAGAAAAGGAAAGGAAAAAGAAAAAAAAATAACAAAAAATTCAATCTCCCTGTAAAACTTTTACCAATAAAGACATAAAATGTGAAAGCACAGATTACATGCAACGAAACAGAATGACAAATGATTCATTTTCCTAAATAAATAAGAAGGGGCGGAATTTTCAGAATTTACTCTCATAAAATGTTCCCGCGCCGCGCTTTTGTGAAAATAGGTTTTCCTGAAATATTGAGAGAATTATCCATTGTTTTTTTTTATAGTAATACCAATGTTTGTTGGTGTAACTTCTATGATATTTGAGCAGAACGTACTTCTGCTTACATTCGTTTTGCTCTGAAGAGACTAAATGTGAGAAACTCATGCTAGATTCTCTGATATTTTCGGGAAAAATGTGAATTTTATTTGACACTAGTTTTACATCTCCTTTCAGCACCTTGGCCAAAGCGAAATTTATCTTTATCTTTAAAAATTGAGGTAGTGTTACCTGATCTATATTATTATGAATAGTTTGAAAGGATTTTGGAGATGTTCAAGAAGATTTTGTCGTTCGGGTAATCCTACGTTCTCTCGATTTTTGTTTTTAATTCGTTGGCTCAGTCGCACTACAAAAGTGCATATCCAAGTTCTTTTCCCACATTTGTGCAAAATACGAAAGTATGACATTATTTGTTTCATTCTAAAACACACGAAAAATTGTACAATTTTTTCGGCTGCTTCTTATCTTCTTATTAGGTTATCTTTGACAAAAGGGTAGACCTATGCATTTAGTTTGCTTCAAGATACCTTCGAGTGAAGATCAAGTGAGAAAAAGAATTGTGCAGAAGTATTGCCAAAAACGAAGTGCTTCAACATTATCTATCGCTAAAAGTTGTAAAAAACACGGAGAACAGTTAATCGCTCCATAAAGCGTTTTCTGGAGTGTAGTTCAACAAATAGCAAAGCTGGAACAGGATAAAATAAAAAAGTTGATACAGTATAATGTAACAAAAAATCGCTCGTTCTTTGAAGTGAAATCCATGCAGTCCGCGCTCTCGCAAAGAAGTTTAATACCAACAAAATTAAAGTGCAAAGAATAAAAAAAAGTTGAGCCTGAATGCTTACAAAAAATTTAAAGTATGTATGTACCTAGACAAGAAGATATGCAACTGGATAAAGCAATTATTCTTTCCTGCTGAACAATCCCGACGCCTACATAATTCTCGATGATAAAACGTATTGCCAAGTAAATTTCCAGTTCCTACCAGGTAGCCAATTTTATAGTAGTGACAAATGTGGTAATGTTGACCAAAATATAAAACAATTCCGGTCTGTCAGTGCGGTAAAAGGTCAAAGCCGTACATCATATCGTCTACTATGAAAGGAGATTTATAAAACAGAATGTTTGGAGAGAATCCTTTAACCGTTTATCTGACAGCACAAGGGTTCAACAATATTAAGGCCAGGTTTAGCTTCTTGTCATTATTCTCGAAGCACTCTAGTATGGTACAATGGCCAATGGCTAATCAGATTAATTTTGTCCTTAAAGACATTAATCCGCCCAACTGCCCTGAACTACGGCCGATTTAGAGGTGTTGGGCAATTATAAAGACAAAACTAAAAATTACTACCAAGGATTCCAAAGGGATAAAAAAAAAGTGGGATAAGATTACAAAGTTAATGCCAGACTCTACTGTGCAAAGCATTACAGAGAAATTTATAATTTTTTTAATTTTGTACTTTTCATTAAATTGTTATTGTTGTTTTAAAAATGATTTCAAAGAAGAAAAAATCGTTTTATTTTAAAAATGTTTGCATTTTCTACTGGGACAATTTTAAGTGGGACACGTCTTAACATTTTTCTTTCTAAATTTTTGTTTGCAGTTCCTTTCGGCCTTCGACTTCTTGGCTTTCCCTTAATTGTATGCTCTTCACTGAATCTAGTAATGGTTCTTTTTACTGTCGGACGACTTGTTTGGGCCTTCCTTGTTCCACACTTGTTTGCGTTGAGAGCTCATGTTGAAAACTGACTGAGCCAAATTAAAAATTTACAGTTAATTTAATACTACAGGAGTATATGCTCTAATGCATGTGTTTGGATGGATTATTTGTTCCGTTTTGTTCTAATTGGAACACCGGGAAAAGTGATCGAAATTTTCTGAATCTGGCCTTATGTACATACATATGTATGTATGTATGTACCTATATGCAAAATTCTGAAAAAATTATAGGATTTAACTTGTGCACCTGCACTTACATTACGTTCCCATCAAAGTACATATTATGTATACGTACATATACATACATATGTGATACAACCGTGGAATCCATGTTTCGAAAATTAATTGCGAGGAAATCGTAGTCTCTGGCTAAAACTTCGAGAACGAACTCGATACCGAACGGAAAACAAACTACCAGCCTAGCAAAAGGAATGTAATTCTCGTCTTATTAACTCGAGATAATCTCTAGATTCCGAATTGCTTTAGACCTTAAGACGAACTCAAATCGATGTTAAAAACGAAGTAAAGTCTTTGATTACTTTGTGGTGTTATATATTTCTTATGTTTATTAAGAGAAGCGATCTAGTCTAAATAACTAAATTTTAACTAGCTTATTAAGTCACGGTTGCTTTCAGCTGACATCAACCGGTAACGATGAAAGCGTACACATAAATTGTAAATTCAATGTGAAATCAATTTTAAATGAATTTACAATGTATTTGTGCGCTTTCATCGTTAATAGTTGATGCCAGCTGAAACAACCGTTGTTTAATAATAGGCTAGTTAAAAATTAAGAAATACAAGGGGGAAAATCATCTGTCTCGTTAGCTCAGTGGTAAGAGCCGTCGCCTTTTTTACTATTTTCGACACTCTCGTAGACCCACTTTTCGTCCTCACAGCGAGCTGAAATTTGGCACACAGGTTCATGTCGCGTGACAATTGAATCTATCAAAATTTGAACCGGAAATTTCCATGGAAAACCCGGAAAATCGGGAATAATCATTTGAAAATTTGGTACAAATTTGATTAGTGATAAATCCGTTTCAGGAAAAATGCAGTTTTCCGATTTTTACGAAAAAAATTTCCGGAATTTTCCGACTTTTCCGGAAAATTTTCCGTTAAAAAAGTTTTCTAAATAATGCAGGATCAAGTTCCCTATCAACTGGCATCATTACTTTCTCCCCGACAATGGTGAAAAATCGAGGAAAATTCATGTAAAACGCTTTTCGGAGTTTTTCAGACCAAGGAACGTTTGAGCGTTTTGCAACCTAAGACAAAGTTGTAGAGTGAAATGAGTTGCATAAAGTTGCTTCTGTGGAAACCCCGGAAAAGCTGGAAAATCATCGGACAAATTTTCATCGATATAATTAGTGATAAATCTGTTTCCGGAAAAATGCAGAATTTTCCAATTTTTCTGGAAAATTTTCCGACAAAAAAGTTTTATAACTATGCGGAATCATTTTTTTTCCATCCTACTGGCATCAATACTTTCTCTTCAACAATCATGAAAACTTGCATGAAAAATCGAGGAAAATTCATGTAAATTTTTTAAAAAAATCATAGTAATAGGAAAAGTCTGTGGAAAACATGGAAAGCAGTACGTAATAACAATTTAGTTAACGTGAAAAAGGCAGAAAATAAAATAAGTAAAAAACGAGTTTTCAAACAAAACTGAGGCCAAGCCGCATGAAAAAGTAGAAAATAAACTTTTCTTCACACACAGAGGTGACTCAGATTTTATTCGCTGACAATCACCGATATATTTCAGTATGATCAATCAGAGGTAATAAGTGATTTGATTCATGAAGAGAAAGAATATTCAAGAGAAATGTCCCACAAAAATTCTGAGTCTACCTCTGTGTGTGAAGAAAAGTCTATTTTTTACTTTTTCATGCGGCTTGGCCTCAGTTTTGTTTGAAAACTCGTTTTTTACTTATTACATTCTTTTTGTATTTATGATTTGACTTAGAATCGTTAAAAATAAAAGTTCTTAAATTCTTCTATTCTCCATCTTTGACCGATTCTAATAAGTGTGGGTTCGATTCCCGTGCGGGAAATATAATCCACAAAACAGTTGTCCTAGGTCTCTTTAAAAATTTCATACATATTTTTCTATTCATGCATGGATAGTGAAATATTGCTCATATGAAAACTAGAGATTTCAAGTTATCTTGAACAATATATGCGAAAAAGGTTGTCAAGAATACGGATTTTATCCTTTGTGCTTGCATATCATGAAAGACATACTTTTGATTTATTTTTTATTTTATTATGCACTAAGAATAAAACATTAAAAATTTTAACTTGGGATCTTAACGGGATCAGGGAGTAAAAAATCATGAAAGTTTGACCAATCTTGAATTTGCTTATAATAAATTCTTAGTTTCAAAAACTTCATGAAAGTTTCTATAGAAATTTTCTGACTCATAATAATGATGACAAATGGTCTTAATGGTCTTTTATGACATTTATAAGACGTTTTACAAAAAAAAAAAAAAAAAAAATCCGTCTTTGGGGATTGGCACGACAGCAACTCGGTTCTGAGCCCGGAGGTAATCTGAAACTTCACTCCTAACTAATCCTCACTACATTCCTTAAAATTTACCATACCATGATAATTAGCTAGTCTTCCTTAACAATATTTTCTAGACATAGCTATATTCAGCTAGACGTGCACTTATATACATACGTATCTATACTCCTTGTCAGGTTTCTAAGTACTTATTTCTCTTGCCTAAGTCGCTACCTTGAACTCATAAATACTTTCCTTTTACAATGTCCCTATAATAAACTCGTAAAATCTACAACACCTCTTCGTATTACCCTCGGAACTGAGAGGAATGAGCACATTCTAAACATCAAGGAAGCCGACCGAGATTTCATTGGATGTATCATAAGACATCAAAGTTCTTTTCGATTTATAATTTTGTTAGAGTAATGTGCTTGAATACAAGAGAGGTAATTCTCTTGACTATCAGAAATGTAAATACAAGAGGAGAGCTCTCTTCCCAACCCAACAGAGACAAACAGTTTTTTTTTTTTTAATATAACCTTCAAAAAGGGAAGGCTCTATTTATTTGCATTTGCATATAACTCTCGAAATACATAAACAAATCAGTGCAGTTTTCATTCGGTAATCCACACTCTACACTTTCAAATGGTATACATACCGTTCACATACGCTACCGTTAGAAATATGTATAATTTTTTTTTAAATTAACAAATTTGAAAAGGAATGCTTATATCACAATCCTTGAAAGTTTCTTGAAAATTTACCTCGAAAGTCAGAAATTCGGGTGAACGATACAAAAATTTTGAATTGACAAAATTGTATACGTATTTCTAAGGGTAGCCCTTAGTTAAATGGTATGTATACCGTTGGAAGGTTTGGAGGTTATGTAAAAAAACGGTTATATCCTCCTCTTGAACAACTTTTGGCTTGGATTGATGTACCATATGGGTGCGACACCCTGTATGTATGGTATGTAGATACACATGAAATTTGCACCTTTATGTACATGATGAGTTGGCCAAAAACGGCTCTGAAATGGATAGCTGTGCCGTAGGTACTAGCTTATGTGAGGATCCCGACCGTATCTCTAAAAGAGAAGATTATCACGGGCACCTGCCTATCAAAAGGCAAGAGGACAAACGAACTCCTTAACGATACACCTGATACCAGGAATCTAGTAAGGGTCATTGGGCCATAGAACACCATGCTAGTAGACTGGGAATAGCGGCAAAATCGAATCAATTCAATATGTGCTTTGCGAGTACCCCGCTCTGATGAATAAAAGAGGTAGGCAAAGAACATATATTTAACAAGAAGCTTCATCTGGCCTCTCAAAATGCACAAGCTGTATGCTTAATTGTGGGACCGGTTGGGAGGTAACAGGTGACTAGACTGCTTGCCGGCCACTAATTATTATACCCATCCGCTCATCTTACTATCTGTTCTACAGCAAATCAATACGTAAAACTCCGGGTAAGCCTACCCAGTGGGAATTGGAAGCATCACATGATGCAAGAGGAAGCTCTGCTCAGAAGGCATAGATGCATGGCCTTTCGTTAGACACTTCATTACTTTTTAACATTACATGTCATTAGGAGGAAGCAATAGAAAAGCTTCCATTGGAAGGCCTGACATTTTTTTCCGCTGAGTTTCCTTCCAACAAGCTTCCATGCGACTAACATGGAAGCAATTGAGAAAAAGTACATTGCTTCCATAAGCCTTCCATTCGAAGGCCTAACAATTTTTCCAGCTGGGTAGGGCACCCTAGGGCTACACCATCTTGTTTTTTGAAAAACTTGGAGTTATACTCTAGGCAGACGGACAAAATCAATGATCATTCATTCATAATTGATTTTTTCAAAAATCAACTTACCCAAGATTTTGTGAACTAAAGTGAAACTCCTGTCAATTTTTATATGTAATTGACAGCATATTTTTATTAATTAAAATTAAAATTCAAAGGTAAAGCGATTTTTGAAAAATTCAATTACGAACGAATGATCATTGATTTTGCCCGTCTGCCTAGGGTATTACTCCGAACTTACACTAAAAATTTCTTAGGGTAATGATGTGACATTTGTCACTTCAGATTTGTTACTGATTGGGGCACAGAAATTACTTCTTGAGCAAAAATAAGCCGAAATTAGAAGAAAAGAAGCAGAAAAATAATTATAGAATATTTTAGATGTCTTCACAAATTTTATAAATAACTTTTCACAACTCACAACTCAGGACAACTATCAGAGAAATGTCATTAGGTACACTAGGTTTACCCAGAGCTTCAAAAACTTGTTCGATGAGTGCATAAAACCCCGGGTAAATATTGGAGGGGATCTTTTACACGAGATAAAAGGAGCAAAGAGAACATGTAATACAATGCATGAGCATGATGCGCAGTGCAGTCGCTGCACTATGGAATATGATAGTGCAAGACCTGATCATAAATACTTTTTAGAAATGTTGAAAACTGCATGTTTTTGGTTTTATTATTTACTTAAGAAGTCGTACTTTAATATTCACTTCGCTTTTCATGTGCTTAATACACAAAGTAAAGCCGTAAATTACGTTAGATACTGACATTATGGCAATTCTGTAAATTTTGAGTCGCAAATTACATACTTTCAGAGTTAGATTTTGAGCATTAGTTAAAAAAAATCCCAATTCTATGATACTTATTTAGAAATGATATCTTTTGTAGATTTAGAAATAGTTATTAATATTATACAATATTCGTATTATATTATATTTCGAGATAAAATATTCCTGTCATAATTTTTATTATAAAATGCAACAACAACAGAATTTTTTTTCAATTTCGACGAAGGTTTTGACAGTTAGCTAAGCTTGTCTAAGTTGTAAATTTTATTTCATTTCGTGCACCTTATTATTACCTATTATACAGGGTGTTTCATAATTGGTGCACCAAACTCAAGGGTTTGATAGCTGAGGTGGAGACAAGCAAAAAATTATAAGGTGAAGGGGTGGTAAGACGCGTCGTTTCGGCGGTAGGGGGGTTTAAGATTGTTAGTACTTCTTCCACTTTACACCCTGTAACTTTCTTGACATACACCCTATCAAGGTGGGATTCATCTCAGCAAACCGTCTAAGCTTTCAAGTGAATGCCCAATCAGCCTTCATGTCACCTTCCGGCGGAAGTAGTAGGACGTCAAAGTCAAAAAATTGGAAAAAAAATCCTAATTTTTTCAAATTTTAACGATTTTCCCGCCAAAATGCATGATAACTATACAGTTTTATTACAAGATTTAGAAACCCCGGAATGTTACCTTTAATTTGACATGTACCTGCCTAAATGCAACCGTTTTTGAGATATTCCCGTTTTTATGATGCATAATTTCATTAATTTTGCTAATAACAATAGAAATTGCGCCTAATTTTATGCACTTCCACACAAATTAGATAAATTCATGAAATTATGTATCATAAAAACGGGAATATCTCAAAAACGGTTACATTTAGGCAGGTACATGCGCTTAGTCAAATTAAAGGTAACATTCCGGGGTTTCTAAATCTTGTAATAAAACTATTTATTTATCATGCATTTTGGCGGGAAAATCGTTAAAATTTGAAAAAATTAGGAATTTTTTTCCAATTTTTTTAATTTGACGTCCTACTACTTCCGACGTAAGGTGACAGGAAGGCTGATTGGGCATTCACTGGAAAGCTTAGACGGTTTGCTATCATCTGAGATGAATCCCACCTTGGTAAGGTGCATATCAAGGAAGTTACAGGGTGTAAAGTGGAAGAAGTACTAAAAATCTTAAACCCCCTACCGCCGAAACGACGCCCCCCCCCCTTCACCTTATATTTTTTTGCTTGTCTCCATCTCAGCTATCAAACCCTTGAGTTTGGTGCACCAATTATGAAACACCCTGTATATGTAAGAACCAGCTTCGGTTATTTGCGGTTTTGAAGTTATGAGGTATCATGTGATAAAACGTCCCAAAATACATTATCTTGAGAATTGAATAGTTAACTGTTTTTTTTGTTTTAGTGGTAATATTTATTGTTTTTACGTTCATTGTAGGTGTTGGATACAGTTTTGCTTTCGTGTTGAGGGTGAATAAAGTCATCTGCGGTAAGGGTGGTACATGGTGAACACTACCCTCATTTGATTTTCCTATACAAAGCTTGGTTACAAAAAATCGTTATTGTATCTACGTTATTAGTTTGCATAATATTCATAACGATTACAATTAGTTGTTCAAATTGTGAGTTGTTACTTTTCTACATTGAGAACGGAAAAAATGTTTCGGTTAATTTTCACATGAACATTTCAGAGGATAACATAGAATTGATAATTTGTGATTTTCAAAAGAAATAATTACCACAGTTCAATAAAAGTTTGACTCAAGCTTCGCGCAAACGCAAGAAGGACTAATTTCTTAGAGCTAATAACAATTGATACAGAATATTCTTTACCGCTTTCAATGTTTGTATGGAGAATTTCGATGCTATTTTATGAAATTTCGCCCTCTTTTGGCTCTGCACTCTCCCCCTCTGGGGACTTGAAATTTCTACCATTTGTAGCCTAGGACGAATCTGGTAATTGAAGATATCAACGACCGCGCTACGCCTCTTAGTTCCGGAGATATAAACAAAAATATTTTACATTTTACCCCCGCCTCGCCGGGAGCAAGCCCCCCGCGCAAAACGGACTTCCCAAAAGATGTGCGGTATCAAGACGAACATATATACCAAATTACATGGAAAACAGGTTTTCCCCCTCCCCACCCACCAAGCCCCCGCCATAGTTTATACCCCACTTGAGACTAAAAAATTTTGTTCCGGCTCTGACAAAATTTGTTTGAAGAAAACATCTTAATAACTACTGGCACTTATGGCCAACAAACATTTACCTACCCTTCAATTTTCTTACCGTTTTTTTTTTTATAGAAAATGTATGTAAGATATACAAGACGAATCAATTCTCTCCAAGCCTCACAACTTTTCTGACAAACAAAAGCTGAATTTATTTCTGATGCAAATTTGTTAATTTTTATATATGATTTTTATATGATGCCTCCCCCATGTCTAATGAACAATTTAAAGAAAGTCACTGCCAGTCCAGAAGACGAAAACATTAAATGCCTGGATTAGGTGCATGGAGCAGATTTTACATATATATATCAAAATCTTTCTTTGAAAAATAGTCGGCGAAGAATGGCGAAAACAAACAGGTAAAACAATTTTTATATGCCAACACCAAGAAGGGGTTGCCCGATTTAACACATTTTTGAAATTTTACAATTTATAGCGAAAAACGAAATTTTTGTATGGCAACCCTACGAAGGAATTGCCCGATTGGCCCAATTTTCAAACTATTCAAATTTTCAAAAATAACAAAGCTACAGATTTTTGATCAGCAACTGACCCATATATTCTGGTGCTTTGACGATGACGACCCGACGCTCACCACTGGTGAGTGGTGGGTCGCCATCGTCAAAGCGCTGGCCTGTGGTGCTGGTGTTTTGATGATGACGACCCACCGCTCACTACTAGATGCGCATTCTTTCTGGTATATATTCTTTGCTATTAGGTAGCTACTTCTTTTCAAATAAGGGGAACTGTAAAGTAAAGAGCTCAGATGTATTCTGGGAATTCTTAGGGAATCAAGATGGATCTAGGGAGGTTTCAAAAGTGTTGTCCCATGAGGTGAAGGGGCTGTAGGTCGTGAGGCAGGTGGATAACCTAACATGACTTCTACGGTAGTTATTATATACATATTCGTATTAAAGATGGTTAAAAAAAAAAAAATGATCACATCCAATGCACCACCTAATCGGAACTATATTTGTAAAAAATGATTTTTTTTTTGTTTTTTTTTTTTTTTTTTTTTTTTTACTTAAAGAGCCCTCCTCGCCCTTGAGCTTAAAATCTAAATTCTCTCATTTGTAAAAATAAATATGGAAAGATTTTTTAAATTGAATTGCTTATAAATAAAGAAATTCTAACTCTATTCATCACGACATGACACCATCGCTTTATGTAATTCGCATTTGTATTATTTAGAGACTCACTTTATTTCTGCCATTATCACAAGGAAAACAGAACTAAGCTTCTAATTAAGTGTAAATTAGATTAAAAGTAGTTAGTGCATGTCTCAAGTACAAGTACATTAAGGAGGGTGCCAGGTATAAGTTTGATATGTACATATTATGTATTGTATATCTTCAGCTGTGCACACAAATTTGATTTTTGAAACATAAACGACTTACATTATAATTTTCGCAAATCTATTATTTTAGAGGGAAAATAAATTTCAATTTTTTTCTTTCTATAAGCTTTACCTAACAAAATATTTTACTAGAAAACGCCCTTGCTATTGATAAAATTGGATTATTGTAAAGTGACGCGCTAAGTGAAGCCATATATATGAAATATTTTGTATTCACCTTTGGAAGTTAGTGGTGGTGGACAAATTCTTTACGTATAGTGCAGACATAACTTCTCTAGCATTAACTCAGGGCAGAGCTAGATTTTTTTGAAATTTACCAATTGCCTAATTTCAATTTTATTATTTTGTAAATAATTTTTAAATAATAAAATCATTTTAAATAATAAATAATATTTTTTTTTTCAGATCGTTACTTGCAATGCCCAGGATAAATTTTAAGCTGCATATATGTGGGAAATAGTGCAGAAATTCGAGCATAGTGTTTCAAAAAAATCGTAATAAGTTTCACAATAATAAACCGCATGATTAATTCGTGAGAATTTAGATGTATCTTTTTGATTTGATATAAAATATAAATACGTGATAATTAATGCGTTCATTTTAAATAAGTTTATATCGAGTGCGAAGTGTATGTTTTATAAAGTGAAAATTAATTTTACACGCAAAGTTATTTGAGACGACGGGAGAGTGTGTTAATTAGAAGTTAGTATGGAGTGCTGCTTATCTGAGGAAGCTAAGGAACAGAAACGCATCAACCAGGAAATTGAACGGCAGTTACGTCGAGACAAACGAGATGCACGACGGGAACTTAAACTGCTATTATTGGGTTTGTATTTACTTAAAATTTAAAATACCTACATATTTTACATTATATTTTGAAGTACAGTAAAATAAAATAATAATAGTAATAACTGTAGCTGTTGATATGTCCATGAATTCATTAAGAGAATTAAGTTGAATAAAATGTATAGATGATAGTATGTATAGATGTATAAACATGATACACGAAAATTTGAATGAAATTTTTACTTTCATTAAACTATCCACACAAAATTAAATTTTGTAATTTACAATTAGATAAACTTCGTCTTGTTATAATACCTTTAGGGGAATTTAAAAGGACTATCTGGCGCTAACTAATTTGTAGACTTCAGTATTCATAAAAAAAAAGTACATTCGCGCAGATGGAAAATATTTTCAACTAAGTTTGCGCTACTACTTCTATACTGACTTTATGCCTATCCGTTAGCTTGTTTCTCTTCATGATATGTCCAGAAATCGTTAAATTATTGCTTTCGTATTCCATGCTTTGTTCCACGATGATGTACAAAACCTTAATGCAACATATGTAAAGCGAAATCATCGTTTCCTAAAGTCATAAATATTATAAGTAATACAACCACCATAATGACTTAATTTTTAATTAAATGGAGTCGAATATATAGTGTGTCAAACAAATGAAGTTTATCAAAGATGATTTTGAAACATTTTTGATTCAATTTCAAATTGAGCAAATTTTACAAGTGCCACCTACCGTCAGTAAAATGAACTGAATTTATTGGAAAAGTTTAAAGCCTTTTCAGCTTTTCTTTTCTTTTTGGCATATTCGACAAAAAAAAAAATCATGTGTCTAAATGTTTGCAACTACAGCAAAAAAGTTCACAAATTTTCTTGGTAGCATTTAATTAAATGATTGTACTCAGCCATGATCTTTACTAACAGTGAGTAACTGTCAATATTTTCGTACACAGTCTGTCACATTTCCTTGAAATGAGTGAATTACAAATTAAGTCATTAGAGAGACATTCTGTCTAGGGTATAAGGGTATATCCTGGAATGAGAAGTATGATATCTATGATTGAGTCCACTTTCAACTTCGGATGGAATGTTATTTATTCCTGTGTGGGACATTCAATTGTGATTATTATTTAAGTTCTACTCGAATATCATTACATATTTCGAAAAAGTTGTATGTTTTCCCTTTGGGTGTTTTCTAAACTCTTGAACCTCCTGTTGCTATGAGCATCATTTATGAAATAATTTGGTTCAATTTTGAAACTTGAGAACCCACCTCAAGGCGAAACAATTTTTTATAGCTCTTGGTAGTCGTACCTAAAATTATTTGTACATTTTTCTTTTGCCGGGAGCTATTTGATACGATATTCTGCAGTTGCCTCTGTGTTTCGGGTATTTATCCATCATCATTTATCTCGTCGAAAGCTATTTTTAATTTTTCTGTGGTTAAATTTAGTATTTTATTAAAAATCATTTAATCATATAAAATATACAGGGTGTTTCCTCCATGATGGTCCATAGAGCGGAAGGTGATAGTACTCACCTAACCGTTTGGGAGATGCAGGATGATTAAGAAATTATGATAGGTTTTCACAAAACACCCTGTATCTTAAAAAGTACAGGGTGTATGGTCGCCGTCTAAAGCTGATTGTATGTAAAACCTTATTGTTATTGTGGTCTAAACTAAAACTTTCAGATTTTTTTACTCTTTGTACTTTGACCTGTATTTTTTTTGCAAAAAGCTCGTTAACATATTTTTTTTTTTATAAAAACTATAAGCTGCAGACTCTTCTCTATAATTTGACTTATTACACCGTATGTGTTATCTGTAGCCGTTAAGGAGTTATTAGCTCAAAACCTATTCAGGTTATACCAAAATTAAACGATATTTTTTTTAAATGACGTGTTTTCAGTCACTAAGGGAACAAAAATTATCTTTGAGAATAGGTGTGAGAATAGATTAAAAGCTAATAACTCGTTAACGGCTGCAAATAGCGCATAGGATGTAATAGATCAAATTAAAGAGAAACAGTCTACAGTTTAAAGTGCCTACTATCACGGAAAGAGATTTTGGCAAGTAACAACGTGGAATCAACATTCGCGGTAAAGAGTTGGTGCAGGAAAGTTACACCGGCAACCATGCGACGTTTTTCAAGCGATTGCATATTTAAAAGTTTCAAGCGATCCTCACATTGTGGAAGAATCAATGAATTATTCCAGGATAGATACCTGAGAGAAAAGCGTAGGAAGTTTCATTGAACAGGCTCGATACGGTCGAGAAGTGTATCGTAAAATGGAGACCAGACCTGACTAGCGTATTCAAGTAGAGGTCTCACAAAGCAAGTGTACAAACGCAGTGTTATTTATTTATTTATTAAAAATTTATACGATAGTAAACAGATACATAAATCCCATTATTTAGCGCTAATTGACTTCAAAGGAAAAAAAAAAAGAAAAAAAAAAGAGAACCAATTATCATATATACATAAGGAACTTAAATCTAGGTATAGAGGATGATAAACAATAGTTACATTTGAAAAGGAATAGTATAAAATTAAATAATGTAATTACAGATAAATTTAAAAGTCATAGATATACTATCTAAATTCATTTATACAAATCAAAAAGCTTAAGAAAAACTTAGGATAATAGAAATACAGAATTAAAACCCTACTTATACACATAAAGGAGAAAGCTGGAAATTAAATTAACTTTAAAACAGTATAATTTAAGTTAAACAAAGTAGAGAAAAGAGGGCAATATAGCATACAGCGAAAAGAGAAAGCGAAGGAAGGAAGCAAATAAAAATTAAAGTTAAGTTGATCAATTTAGAATGGAGAAATTATCCAGAGCATTAATTTCAGTTAAGAGGCTGCGCTTAAAAAACCCGAAGGTATCACTGAATATATCCAAATCATTGTATAAGGCATTGTGGGCCCTTTGAATTCTAACCAAAGGTGACTTGAGATGCAAGCTGGTACAGGGTGGATCTATGTGAAACGTTGATACCTGTCCTAAGGCCTAAAGGCCTAGCACATCTTAAGATAAACCCAAGAGTTTTAAAAGCTTTATTGGTGATATTATTAATGTGAGAGTCAAACAATAGCTTATTATCAAATTGTACTCCCAGGTCATTTATTTCTGAGACACGGATAACTAGAAGAGTGCCCAACTTATATTCTCAATTCAGTGTAGTGCGTTTTCTTGTAAAAGAAATGCATTTTCATTTGTCCACGTTTAGGGACAAATGGTTTTTGTTACACCATGCGAGTAGCTTCTGGACGTCATTTTGGAGATACTGGCAGTCAGATGAATCATTTATTATACTCTATAAATTTTAGTGTTATCAGAATAGATTAAAGAGTTCTTTGGGAAGGTCATTAATGTATAATAAGAAGAGAAGCGGGCCAAGAATCGAGCCTTGGGGTACACCTGAAGTTTGGGTATATAGATAAGATGAGAAACTATTTATCACAACAGAGAGCTGTCGATTCGAGAGATATGATTGAAACCAGAGGGTACTGTTAGAGTCAAAACCCATTTTCTTCATCTTAGCCGTAACAATATTGTGATTGATTCTATCGAATGCCTTAGATATGTCCGCATAAAAAACATCTACCTGCTTAGCTTCATCAAGAGCTAGGGCAATAGAGTTTGTGAATAATGAAAGATTAGTTACAGTAGATCGATGTGGTAGGAAGCCATGTTGTTGTGGACTGATGTAGGGTTTTATTTGGGGCAGTAGATTATAGTAGATTAGTTTTTCAATAATCAAAGCTAAGGCATTAGAAATAGAAATAGGGCGATAGTTTTTTACTAGCTTTTTATCCCCAGCTTTGAACGCAGGGTAAACATGCAAGTCCTTAAGAACTTCCGGGTAAATATGTTTGGAGATAAAAGAATTAATCAATGCGGTAATAGGGTGCGATAGAACTGAGGAACAGTTCTTGTAAAATGTGTTAGGAATACCATTTGGACCCGCATTTTTGTTTTCATCTAATGACGTAAGTAATACTTGAACCTCATCCTCATCATAAAGCATTTCCTTAGGGTAGGAGCCAGAAAGCTTCATGCTTTTTGCATAAGACCAAAAAGTCTTTGGGTTGGAGGATATGGAATTTTCGATGTTTTGAACATATTTTTTATAGCATACTCTAATCATGCTTTTTACTGTGCTGCGGAGGTAGCTAAAGGTAGTGTAGTCCCCAGGATGCTTGGATTTTATATACTTTAATCTATATTTTTCTTTGAGTCTGACAGCATGAATTAGGTTTTGAGAGAACCAGACAGGATAAGTGCTCCGTCTCATCGTTATTCGGGGAATAAAATTTTCAATTGCCATGTTGAGATGATTATAAAACACTTGAAAGGTTTGGTTTACCTCAAGGTGCTGCAGGCACGTGAAGTAAATTTCAGAAAGAAAATTATTAATAGTATCATATGGTGGAATTCGAGAGCTCTTGAGACCAACGTTTTATAAATCCCAGCATATAGAACTACTCTTTGATACCATGAAGTTGTATGTGTGAGATAAAAATCAATTTTTGGTCACATTTGACACTCAAGTCACAAACAGAACTAACACGGCGGTTTGAGGAATCTGAGAACCCATAATCATAAGTAATAAGTTTCTGATTCCTGTGGAAGGTCATAACCTCACATTTGTCGATATTGATTACCAAATTATTACTTTTGCACCAATCGTAAAATTTGTGGAGGTCACCTTGCATCTGTTCACAATCATTAATAGATTTAATCTAAGCGAAAAGTTTAATGTCGTCACAATAAATTAAGATTTTGCAGTGCTTCACAACAGAGACAATGTCCAATAACTTATTCCGCACATCCGCTGAAACAGTTAAGACAAAGAATGCAATCGGTTTAGAGGATTTACTAATTTTACGACACGAAATACCCTCTGTTCCAACATTTCTGAACCTTAGATATTTTTATATGTCCTCACACAACGTTTCTGGAGAGAAACGGATGACGAAAACACTCGAAGGTTTTGGTACCGTTCTCAAAGAGGGACCAATACCAATACCGTGATATCAGAGAATTGACCCACAGCGTTACCTGAAGCCACATTAGTCAAGGCCTTCAAGGCAAGTGCGCTTCCCATGGCGCTTGCGACGAGATTTAGAGGCAGGTAGAGGACGTTGCACATCAGCTCCTCTATTGGAAGCAGAAGTCTTTATATCGGAGTTTGTATTCTTTAATAATTCAGCATAAATTCATGCTTAGAAGCTGCATCCAGACCAATGTTTTCGATCGGATGTCGGATGTCATTAATGAATGTTTTTAAATCCCACAGGTGATTATTTAATGACGACGAGATCATCTCATAATGTTTCGAGTGCGTAGCACAATCCATAAATTTACGGGGAAAGCTATCAAAGACCTTACACATCTTCGCTTCAATTTTTTGAATATTGTGTGAAAAACTGCTCGTAAGCTTATTGCTAAGGCAGTCAAGTTTGAACTCTATGCCTTCAAATTTCTTATCAAGGGCATCCATATTATTAACCTTAGCAGCAACAGAAGTAAGCAACTGTGGCTTAGAAGAAAGACCATCAATAACAGATAGCATGGATGAAACATTCAAAGCCAACTCAGTTTGTGCAGATTTAAAAGACCTGAGGTAAGCACTCAGATTGTCAGAGTTACTGGCCAAGTCCTTTAATTGGTCGTTATTGCATTAGATCGCAAGCAATATACGTGTGGAAGGGAAATTTTCTTGCATTCAATGCAGTAAAAAGAGAAAGCGGTATACTGATCTCCTGAACACAGTACACAGTCTGTCATATTTTCTTGAAATGACTGAATTTCAAATTAAGTAATTATAGAGACGTCTGTCCTGGGGTATAAGAATATATCCTGGATTGAGAAGTATGATATGTATGATTGCGTCCAATTTCAACTACCGATGGAATGTTATTTATTCCTGTGTGGGACATTCAATTGTGATTATTATTTAAGTTCTACTCGAATATCATTATTTCGAAAAAGTTGTATGCTTTCGCTTTGGGTGTTTTCTAAACTCTTGAACCTTATGTTGCTATGAGCATCATTTATGAAATAATTTGGTTCAATTTTGAAACTTGAGAACCCACCTCAAGTCGAAACAATTTTTTATAGCTCTTGGTAGTCGTACCTAAAATTATTTGTACATTTTTCTTTTGCCGCGAGCTATTTGATACGATATTCTGCAGTTGCCTCTGTGTTTCGGGTATTTATCCATCATTTATCTCGTTGAATGCTATTTTTAATTTTTCTGTGGTTAAATTTAGTATTTTATTAAAAATCATATAATCGTATAAATATATATAACTGATAAAGAGATCGCAGGCCGAAGTAATTCAATTAGTCCAATCAATACGGGTTTTTGCCTTACAAAAGGTGGGATAGTTATGATTTTTATATATGTTACTTAGTTCCGGGCCCCGATTAAAAATCCAAGTTTTCACCCTTGGAGAGTGCCCTCGGCCACCATCTTAGGTTAAAGGTACAAAAAATTGTTTTTTTTTTTTAAATAATTCCTCAACGGTTGATCCTACGATAAATATGGCTTTTACAAATTTTAAGTAAATTCCATACATTTTTTGTATAAACTTGTTTTTTTGTAAGTCTGATGTGTAACGAGTTACAGCGGTAGAAACGTGAACATTCTTCCAAAAAAAATGTATTCGTATAGTACCCCTTATACAGGGTGTTTCGTCCATGGTGGTCCATAGGACAGGAGGTGATTGTAGTCACCTAGTCAAACAAAAAATTGTATGGAAAGGGGGGAGCGGCAACTCAACCGCAGGGTGATTAAGAAAATATGCAAGTTTAAAAAGTGGGAGAACAATCGAACTTTTTTTCTTAATTGGAGCCATCAGCTTTTGCATAGTAGAATCACTCACTTTCCTACTTACTAGCTATGTTCCATAAACTAGAAACATTTTGCAGCGTTGTAGCACTTTTGCCTTGTTTTCTCAAGATATTTTTGACCGAAGCCCAGTAGCGCTCAATAGGTCGAAGTTGGGGGACGTTGTGGGGATTTTTGCCTTTTCTACAAAATTCACTATATTCTCTTTGTACCAGCTCAAAGATTTTCCAGAATAATGACAATCTGCTAAGTCTGGCCAAAACAGTGTAGACTTCTTATGCAATCTGAGAAACGGCAATAATCCTTTTTTCTTGCACTGGTTTATGTACACGTGAGTGTTATTACACTACGCAAAGAAGAGGGGCCGACTGCATTGACCACACTGATAAATGGCCTGCCAAACAAGAACTTTGCGGCCGAATTTCTCCATAAAAATTGATTTGTCAGCATCGGAAACATTGTCCTTATCTATTGCATTATAAAATTGAGATGCAGCAAGAGTACTAAAATCATATTTAAAGTACGATTCATCGTCCATTACAATAATACAGCCTTCGCTCAACTGACACAATTTATCATACAACTTTCTGGAACGTTGTAGTGGCAGTGTTTTTCTGTTTTTTTGTTCCTTTTGCACATTTCTGATTTTTGTAAGTTTTAATGTGATTTTTTTTTTAATTTGCTGGACATTTGATTTAGAAGTTTTAATTTTTTTTGCAATATCACGCACTGACACTGTTATGTTTTTCTCAATAAACTTTGCTATCTTTTTTCTAAAATCTTGTCACTTACACCTTTCGGCCACTTTTTGTTTTTTCTGCTATTGTCTGACTTTCACGAAAGCGATCTAATGTCCTTTTTACAACCCATCGGTTACATTTAGCCTTTTTAGCGATCCATGAATACGATTGTTGTTTATTTTCTAACCAAATGCGCAAAATTTTACGGTGCACTTCTTCTCGCTCGGAAGACATTTCGAACAAAATAACAGAAAACCGGGTTACTGAATTTATTTTAGAAAGTAAATGAGTCATTTAACGGTTCCTATTAATTTTATTATAGTGGGTCCATAAGATCATTACCTACAGTAGGCATTACTTTCCAGGACAGTCCTTAATAAAAAAAAAAGCTCCACTAAAAATGAACAACTCGACGTTATTTGCTAGATCTAAGCTTTATATTTCTAAAATAGTCACAATCTAAAGAAATAAAAATACCTACTAACAGGAATTTGAATTAAAAAACTTCAATTTTTACCATTTTTTACAAATTTCCGAGCTCCATTCCAATACACTTTTTTTAATTTTTGCCGACGTTATTTACTAGACTTCTTCGTTACCGTTAATTTAAGATAAAAATCATTATTCTGCTATACAAATAGTTTGCCAAAAATTCGGATTGAAAAATGTACGAAACTTGCAAACCACTGATTCCTCATAAAACTCGTAGCACGCGTTGACAGATAATATCAAATGTATGCTTGTTGTATAGGGAATGTTAGATAGATTATCACCGCACTCAACGCTTGCGACGCCAAAATAGGGCGAATCTCTACTTTTCGTCGATTACGCGTTCACTTTAACTTAATGCTTGGGAGATTGTACTGCTTCCGGATTTGTTTTACATTTTTTTTTTCTGAAGGCAAAAAAGGAATTAAAGAAGAGTTTATGAGGAGGTGGATTAATATATATGTATAACAAAAAGTTGAAAACAAATTTGGCGAATCTCAAATGTCAACACGTTCAATCTGACACCATATTGTTTTCCAACTCGTCGCACACAACGGTAGCCTCGCGTCCAAAATCTAACTCTACCTTGAGACGAACTCAAATCCATGTTAAAAACGAAATAAATGCGCACAACTTGTTTGATTAGTTGTTATACAGGGTGTCCCAGACGTACCGCGGATTCCTCACTCAATTTCGAGAAATAAATTGTATGGGAGGAGAGCCAGAAAATGCACTGTGTGGGCGGTAGGGTGGTTTAAGATTTTTAGTACTTCTTCCACTTTACACTCTGTAACTATCTTGATATACACCCTATCAAAGTGGGATTCATCTCAGATGAGAGCAAACCGTCTAAGCTTTCCAATGAATGCCCAATCAGCCTTCCTTCCGTCGGAAGTAGTAGGACGTCAAAGTCAAAAAATTGGAAAAAAAATTCCTAATTTTTTCAAATTTTAACGATTTTCCCGCCAAAATGCATGATAACTATACAGTTTTATTATAAGATTTAGAGACTCCGGAATGTTACCTTTAATTTGACTAAGCACAAGTACCTGCCTAAATGCAACCATTTTTGAAATATTCACGTTTCTATGATTCATAATTTCATTAATACGGAGAAATACGAGAACTCGTATCTTAGAGAGTTGAAATTTTGTTCGCGGACTTTAAAAAAAAAGTAAAATTAAGTTCGAAAATGAGACAAATCGGGCAACTCCTTCGTGGGGTTGCCATACAAAACTTTCGTTTTCCACTATATATTTGGACACTGCCTGAGAACGCATCGATATAGAGAGCTGAAATTTGGTACATGGTGTTTTCATTGTATGTAATAGCAAATAAAATTTCAAAAATGGACTAAATCGGGCAACTCCTTCTTGGTGTTGCCATATAAAAATTTAGGTTTTTTACGTATACTGTGAAAACGATCAGTCCAAGACATTTTTATTGTACTAAAAACTTCTTCAGAATACGAAATCCTATAAAATTGGTTATAATCATTTTTTCTGTCTGACAAACCGTTCAAAAATCAAACTTGCACAGGAGGGTGACAATACGAAATTTCATACGGGCATTCATCTGGAGGGTATCATAAGAATTGGTCTTAGACCAATTCTAGCTTTTTTACTTGTTTATAATCCAAATTGCTATGTAAAATAAACAAATTTTTAGGTCTGACTGATATAATTTAGGCAGCAATTACAATGTCAGAAATGTTAACTGACGCACAATAGGCATTAGGCCCTCTTGTCACCCACCTGATCGTAGGTCATACTGTCATTGAATTGCTTAAACACGTACACTGTATTCGCACGGTATCCCGCTTCCTTATTAGTTATTTATTCAATGCTACTGACTAGATTTCTGGTCAGTCATTACTGACTAGTCAATAAACTGTCAAACGTAAAATTAAAAAAGCAAAGCATTTTTAGTCAGTAAAATTGACAGACAAAATCGAGACTACCCGTCAGCTCTACTGACTCGTGTAATCGCCGGGTTACTATCGTGCAGATTTGATCAAAAATCGTGTTTCATGAACCTAGAGTCCTACTCTAAAGTACTTATTAAATCTTAAACGACAGATACATTCTTATAGTAATTACATAGCTTAAATGTTGAACGTAACCCTGGTGTAAATACTGTAATACAGAAAAATGACAGATCTCAGAGAATTTCAGAAATATATAGGTCTGTTCGATGAAAACACATGAAAACAACGGGTAAACCTAGAGCACCCTAATGCTACACTATCTTGTGTTTTTTTACCTAGGGCTACACGGGGTTATACCCTAGGCAGACGGACAAAATCAATGATCATTCGTTTGTAGTTGATTTTTTCAAAAATCATGTTATCCAAGATTTTGTGAATTGAAAGTCCTGTCAATTTTTATACGTAATTGACAGCATATTTTTAATAATTAAAATTAAAATTCAAAGGTAAAGCGAACGTATGATCATTGATTTCTCCCGTCTGCCTAGGGTATTACCCCCAGATTACACTAAAAATTTCTTGGGGTCAGAGTTTGACACGTCACATAAAATTTGTTTGTGATTGCGGCATATAAAAATACTTCTTAAGCAAAAATAAGCAAAAATTAGAAGAAAAGAAAAATTGCTAGAGCACATTTTAATTAATTTTCTTCACCCATTTAATAAATAACTTTTCACAATTAATTATATTCAGAAGAACTGTCACAGAAATGTCAGATTACACTAGGATTACCCTAACTTTAAAAATAATTTGTTCGAAGAGGTCAAACAGTGGCCATATTGTAAGGGAAACTTACACTAATGTTTTACATGGTGTTTTCATCGCACAAACCTTATGTTTCAAGAATGCTGCTATTTTCTGCTCTACTTTTAATTTGAGATTTAATCTAAAGTGAATTGCTGAACTTTTTCGATCTCATTAAACAGACCTAATATTATGCAGGCATATCTTCTGGTTCGCGGTCCTTCCCAGCTTCCAGAGTTAAATAATTTGGAGCAAGGTGCAAGATGTTTTCTGTTTTCTTCATACATTTTTTCGCTTTTGTGGGCTGCGCTACGACAACCTACAGGTGAATGTTTTCTGAAAAGAAATAACGATGACATTTTGTTTTCTTGTGAAATTATTCATTTATAGTGCTCCGAAATATTTATATGTTTACATACAGAAATTTATCAAAATCATCAAGTTTCATGACATATGAAGGAAAAAATATGCGTAGAATTTCAACAACATTCCTTGATAAAACATGTTTATTTGGATGTCCAAAATTTAAGTAATCTATTTTTATAATAGCAATGACAACATAGCTTTTAAAAAAGTTAATTGAAGAAATTATTTTTCCCAGTTCGATTGTTTATCTCGATATTTACCGTAAGCAGTATACCTATAACGACGGTAATCATATCATAAAGTCAAGAAAAAATTTGGTGTGGCGTCATTATTATAAATCCTCCAAGGAACAAAAGACTAGAGGAAAAATATATCCATATATTTATTTTGAAAATAAATTAATTGGACAATTTCATGTGGGCTGCATGTCATCGTGTGGCATAACATACACATATTACAGGTTCCAAAAGACTTTTAAATCTTCTTGTTTTTAAAGGTTTTTCTCAAAAGAGCTTTTCAAATATGGTATAGATGTGGATGATGCAGCATTAAGTAAACTCTGTGTGCATTGCTTTTATACCTGTATGTGTATGTCTGTACTTAGAAGTAAATCAAGGCTTAAAGTTTTTTTTTTTTTTTTTTTTTTTAATGTTAACGATACTAATATTGAGGAGACTATGCTCAAACATTTATGGGTGAAGATAGAGCTCTAGTCCTGTAATCCCTAAAAACACGAGCATAGTTTGCGAGCGATAAATATTCTCCCTCTGTCTTGTTTTTTTTTTTTTTAGAGAATCGAACGGAGGATGTCTTTGTTTACTTTGTGCGAGAAAAAATAGAAATAAGAAAAAAGCACATAGCACTAAGCTATGGTTCCAACGAAACTTACTAGTGGAAAAAAAGTGCAATAGCTACGTACAATATCAACTTTTTAATTTTGAAGTTACTTGCATTGTTTCCTTACTATTGGAATCTTCTGTTCTGGATTGTGCTAGTAACACCGAACATTTTGAATAATAATCGAACATTCTGAATAACGCTCCAACGGAAATATATGTATGTATAGTGATATGCGGTTAGTAGCACCGCCTTGCGCATAACTTCAATTGTAACCACGTATTTTTGGATTAATGATCCCAGCAAACATTACGTTTGGAGATCGAAACGGAATCGACCCGCTAAATCGGAAGTTTAACTTCGATCTCGAAGTCGAAATGAAAGAAAAGGAACGCTAATTCGAATTGAAATAACGATTCGATATCGATTCGTCCTTTCGAAACTATTTCGAAGATTTTTCGTGTATTGGTGCTATATATAAGGGTCATGTGTATTTGCGATTTCTTCCTAAAACCTATTCAATCTCGAATTGGATAAACGAGTAAACTATACTTAGAGAAAACTACTCGATATCATCCAATTGAAATTAAACAACCAAACTATGAGAAATATTTACCAAATGCAAATTTTAATTTCTCAGCACTCACTTCACTTTTTTCGGCCGAATGTTTGAAAAGAATGCTGTTGGCACGCTTGCATTGTCATGCACAATCTGAAAAAATCATGTAGTTATAATACTTTTGAAAGACTTCGTAATTTTTCGAGGAGATTCGTAAAAACAAAAAATTCTCGGATTATACTGCAACTTCTCTAAACCTGAAGGCCATATGTCGAGAAAAATTCGTAAAACCGAAAAATTATCGAATTGTTGCTCCTCGAGAATTTCTCGAAAATACGAAAACCCGAAAAATGTTTTCTGGAATCCCAGCAAACATTACGATACGATATCGTTAAGGTGAACTAAGACTTCGAATTCGAAATCGTTTTCGATGCGATATCGATACGAAAAAAAGGAACGCTATATCGAGTCGTAAAAACGAGTCAATTCCGAGTCGTTTTATCGGAATTATCTCGAACTTTTTGAATGTAGTTTGGTTTACCTTATATACTCGAGTTTTCTTTGAAAAAATTAATCGATATCGAAACGGGTCGACGAGTTATTTCGTTACACACCTTAGACAAAATATATTCTTAATAATTTCATTTATCATTTTCTTGAAGTAAAATTAAAGGAAATTGTTGTGACGGAGATAGCATGATTTTTCCTGACAAAAATAATATCATTTAATCTCTGACAAAAGGGACCACTATCGACGAGAGTCAGTCAGAAATGAAAGAATTTTCTGAAATGAGCATGATTTTCGCAACTGAATAAATTCTCAGAACTTACAGTTTCTTCTTGACTCTTCACAGTAGGTAGAATTTCGAGTATATGAATTTAGTTAAAATGAAAAGTTGGAAAAACGAAGTATTCTCAAATGATGGATTTTACTAACTTCCGAAACTATTTCTTTCCTACTCTTTACTTCTTCGAGAATTCTTCGCAAAAGCAAAACTTCTAGAAATTGTTTGCTGGGATCCCAACAAACATTACCCGCTCAATCGAAGTTTAACTTGGATCTCGAAATCGTTCTCGATTCGATATCGAGTAGTAAACGAAGAAAAAGCAACGCTAATTCGAATTAAAATAACGAATCGATATCGATTCGTCTTTTCGAGACTATTTCGAAGATTTTTGGTGTATTAGTGTTATATATAAGGGTGGTGATATGTATTCGATATTTCTTCGTAAAATCTATTCTATTTCCAATTGGATAGCTTTCACTTCACTTTTTTTCCGAATACTTGAAAAGAATGCCGTTGGCACGCTTGCATTGTCATGCACAATCTGAAAAATCATGTACATACTGATAATTCTTTTGAAAGCTTCGTAATTTTTTGAGGATTTTCGTAAAAACGAAAAATTCTCGAATTATACTGCAAGTTCTCTGAGCCTAAAGGCCATATATCGATAAAAATTCGTAAAACCAAAAAATTATCGAATTGTTGCTCATCGAGAATTCCTCGCAAATACGAAAAACTGGATAAAACTTTTACAGAAACGTTTCCACTTTTGAAAAAAGCTTACGGAGATGAGGCTCTGGGTCGAACACAATGTTACGTTTAGTTTTCACGATTTTACACATAAAGTGGTAGTCAGTCTAATGAAGATGATCTTCGATCAGGAAGGCTTTTCAATTCAACCGATGACTCACACGTTCAGAAAATCAACGATCTGGTGCGTGAAAATATAGGCGATTAACTATTAGAAAAATTGAACATGCATCGAGTTGCAACAAAATATGTTTTTCGTCTGATGACAGAACAACTGAAAGAAAATCGAGTGGACGTTTGTCGGGAACTTCTTGAACAAGCTAATGACGATGAAACGTTGATGCAAAGGATCATAACGGGAGACGAAAGCTGGATTTACGACTACGACATTGAGACAAAGGTTCAATCATCACAATGGATTAGAATCCCTACATAGCAAGAAAGCACGTCAGTCTCGATCCAATGTCAAAGTGATGCTCACTGGTTTTTTCGACTTTAATGGAATTATGCATTTTGAATACTTGCCTCAGGGACAAACAGTGAACCGTGTGCTATCAAGGTGTTTTGCAACGGTTACAGTAAAAAACCGCAAAAAGAGACCACAATTGTGGCGAGACAACTCATGGTTCTTGCACCATGACAATGCGTCCGCGCACTCATCTTTGTCAATTCGTCAGTTTTGTGCTAAAAATCAGATGATTGTCCTCCCGCAGTCTCCTTACTCTCCAGACCTCGCTCTGTGCGGTTTCTGTTTATTTCCGAAATTAAAATTGTGTTGAAAGGACGCCGTTTTCAGAGTACATCAAAGCAAATTCGACACAGACTTTAAAGACCATCTCAAATGAAGCAATCCAAGACAGCTTCGCGAAATGGAAACATCGCTGAGAAAAATCTGTTAATAGGGGAGGGGAGTACTTTGAAAGGGACAAGAACCAATAATCTGTAAAAGTAATAATTAAGTTTAAAAAAATAAAGTTCGGTTATTTTCTGAATAGACCTCGTACGATGTCTGCTTCTCTGAAACTTTGGATTTCCTCTAAAATACATCTTGATAGAAACAGATGACTTGTACACATATTAATTTTACATTCGAGAAATATTCAAGTTTTTGTATTCAAAACTAGGTAGGTACATGAAGCTAAGTAGAGCAAAAAAGCTTTATGAAGCGGTCACTGTTGTTATTGGTGTTATACAACATAGGATAACATTCCATGACTGTTGTCATTCTCAACCTAATGCGTAGATGCGCTACAATTATCATCTTGGAAACTGCGAAAATTATTATACCAGCTCATAAGAGTGGTTTTTGGCGTGGAATGTACCAACAAGCCTCTCTACATATGTATATTTTTTCTTTTTCTTTCAACTCCCTTAAATTCCTCATGCATGAAGCAAAAACAAAAAAATTATTCATAAATGTTGTAATTATTCGATCTATAATTTTTGGGGAGTCTGATCGACCGAGTGAAATTATTCCTTATATCACAACGTCCCAATGGATTTATAGCTTACTATACACGAATCCAGAATATAACCCGGCGCACACCGACGCGGTAACAATAGCGGTGACGGTATCCGTAGCGATACCGGTAGCAGTAACGGCCATGTTTAGTAATACTCAGACGAACGCAATACCGGTAAGTGATGTGAGCTTTTAGTTTGTAACAGAGGCAGCACGCCAACTTTCATAACGGCAAACAGGAGTGAAGTCTTAAATCTAAAACTCGTCACCTGTTCGGCGAACTTCGTGGTGCATAAATGGAGAGTGTCTGACCAGTCGTATTTTTCAGACCTCGCTTGGATACTCTTTGACATTGCACTAGCTGCGAAGCCAGTTAAAGCTTTCAGGAATATTCACCGGACGAATTGGGACCGTTTCTGTGATGTATTGAATGACAGGCTGTAAGTTCTTCCTTCCACCGAAGGGCTAATCATGGTGTCAGCAGTCGATACGGTCAGCGATGCATTAAATGAGGCATTCCGGGAAACTTGTCGCAGACCCAGTTGCAAATCTAAGCCACCATGGTGAAATGCGGAACTCGGGTCACCTTAGGAAAAAATCGCGAAGACTTTTTAATGCAGCCAAGCGCATTGATGATCAAGTAGATTCGTTCTGTTATAAATAAGCACGGTCAGGACGGACTTTCAAGACAGCGATTAGACTGGCAAAAAGATCTGCATGGAGGAATTTCGCCAGTCAATAGAATCTAATACAGAAACGTCCAGGCTTCAGAAGGTACTTGCTAAGGACCACAGCACTTCGTCCTTCATAAAACGGGAGAACGGGGTCTGGGCAACTACAAATAAACCGGTGAGAATCATAGTGGCGTAAGTCAATAATTTTCAAGACCAAATTCTATCCTCTAAGCACCGTCATGAAGTAAGTCAAAATTTATAGTTACAGCTACTGATGGTAGTGTTTCATTGTCATTTTTAATAAAAGATGTCTATATTTTTATGGGCCGAGGTGCGAAATGGTGCAAATGACAACAAATTGTTTCATTCTAGGTTTAATTTGACAGGATATACAGAAGTAAAAATATTCTTAATTAACGTTTTCATTTCATTCCGCTCCTATTTCATCCCATATTTTGCCTTTTATTTTCTAATGTTTTTATATACTCACAATTTTCCAAATCAAATAAAACAAGCTATTTTTTGACACTTTCAATTAATTATTTTGTTAAACTGCCCATTTTACTTCATTTAAGACACAAATTTTGCCGCGATACGCGGTAATATGTTACATGCAATGATCAGAAAACTTAACGCGACAATGACCACATCGCAGTGCGTTACCGCACCCAGTTGGTAATGTCTGATTTAGTATATTATATATATCTTTGCATCATACCGCTACCGCGTTGATGTGTGCCGGGCCAATAAATGAATCAATGCGGTATCCAATACACTTCGTAAATGTTGCTCTAATTAGTTTTTACCAGGAAATAGTTTTCCTGCCTCGTGTTCACTTAAATCGCGTCATGTATATATGTGTCTGTAGATACTATCTACTGTAAAAATTTCTTCCTTGTACAAAAAGTCGATGTCTTTTACCTTGAAAAATTATTACGTTTTTCCTGTCGCCACTAACATGACTCCTGCATATGGGAAATGACTGGATAATTTGATAAGAGAACTTAAAAAAAGTGAGTGGCTTATTGGCGAAGATAGGAGTAACCGAGCAGTTATTTCCTTGAAAAAGTTTGCACATTTCACTGCAAACTTAATTTTTTCTTGCATATTTATAATGGGGAATAGAGATGAATATGATCATCACACCCATTTCTGCCTAGCAACAGAACGATTTGAGTAAGATTTATTTAATTTTAGAGAATTCCTTTCCATTTATATGGCCACTAGAGAGAAATTCATAGTTGACGCCTTAACAATTTCTCCATTTTCCAGTTTGTAGTTCATTGCTAACTGATTTGCTTATTCACTTAAGAGTTTAGTGCTATAATTTTCGTTTCACTATATTATTAGAATTGATAAAGGCTCAGTTTTCTACACATACTTGTATGTGTATTATTAATAGAAAATACTATTCGCCTCGAACACTAGTAATTCGGTTGTCGATGAACCTCCTTTATTTTAAGATATTCTGAGAGAGCTCTGGCTTATGTTTACTCGATCATCTTGGATGGATTCATGAGAGCTCATATTTTCTGACTACATATTGTCATTCGATTATCTTCACATTACTCTCCCTCCTTAGAATAATAGTTAGAAGCCTTTTCAAAATTAAAATCTTAGTAAGAAAAATGCCACAGCGGAACACTATTGTCCTGTAAAACCCTAACTGATGAAACAGTTTACTTATTAGTTGCTACAAGTTGCGTCAGGAAAAATGAATATGTTTGGAGAATTGAGATAGGATGAACAACTATTTCAATTTGGGATGGGATATACTTATTTATTGAATAGTTAAGGTAAAGATAATCGGCGAGAGACTTTTAGTTTCCGGTTTACAGAGACTAAAATCTCCGAAATTTTTACACGGCAAGAGACTTTTGTCTTTAGAGATCAAAAATTTAGGTATCCTCCGGAGACCATAATAAAAAATCTCTAGAGACACGTCTCCGGAGTGTATATGTTACAGTCAAAACACGAAATCCGTCAAAACCCGATTTTACTAGGAAATTCTAGTTCTAACAAAGCGCTTTCGTTAATTCTAGTTTTAACTGTGTTATATTAGTTAAAACTAGAATTAACGAGAGCGCTTTGTTAGAACTAGTATTAACTAAAGAATATTTAGTTAATTCTGGTTTTGGCGGAATTCTCGCACTGTTTTTAGTTAAATCTGGAACTGACGGAATTCTCGCACTGTTTTTAGTTAAATCTAGAACTGACGGGCTGCTCTTAGTAAATTCGGGTTAGGATTGAAATCTATCACCGTTAAACCTTGATGTAAAGTAAAACTCTTTATTTATAATTATGTAAACATTCTTTTAATTCTTTTTTTCCCATTATACAGCCTACTTATTGCAACAAGGCATGCTGTTATGGCATTTCGAATTGCAAAGAATTCCTTTTTTTATACATAAACATCGCTTCGAAATACAGCGCTTTTTGCTGCAGTCCTAAGGGAAATCACATGATCCTGTGACACCTGTTCTGCTGTCAAGAAAACTTTGGGGCATACATCGAATTCAGATCTGAAAAAAATATTAATGATATAATAGATATATCCAATTTAAATATCTGCTTATTGAAGCAATATAGCTTGTTCAAAACTCCATGCTTTGTATCAATTTTGTACAGATCTTCTTCATTTCTTTCGAGCACGACTCCGATGAGATTTCTTAAGTCCGCCTTAGCCCTATCAACATCTGGAATAGGTATAATTATATTACCCCCTACATCAACCGGAGGATGTATGGCAGCGGAAATCGACTTCATTCGATCGGCCTGTTTCTTCAAATTTTGCTCAGCTTCCCTTCTAGCTAAAGAGATATTTGACGATGTATTAGCTATCATCACATCACCCTCTTCTTTTTCTCCAATATCGCCGTGTCCAGCATCTGACATCTGATCTATGATTTTCCGAAGATCATCCTCATCGCAGATAGTTTTAATAACATCAGATGGTAATGTGGATATCGTTAGATCAACTCTTGGTTCCACTCCAAACATAGCTTTGTACGGTGATTGCTTGATTCCTGAATGAAAGGCTCTATTTTTCATAAATTGTACAAAGCGAAGGCCATTTGACCAATTGGTAGTATGATTATCTTTCATCCATGAAGCTAACATATTTTCTATGTCCTGATTGGCTCTTTCAACAGAACCCTGACTCTGGATATGCCGCGGCTTCCCATGAACAATCTTCAACTCCGGCCAGTATGTAAATAGCTCATCTATGACAGAATTTACAAACTCTCTTCCGTTATCAGAGTGTAAAATAGAAGGCGCCCCGAATGTCAAGAATATATCAGTTAGTTGTAAGGCAACTTCTTCAGCTCTCTTACTCTGAAGCGCTCGCAGCAAAACAAATTTGGTTAAGTGATCCTGGTAAACCATAATGAACTTAAATTCTTGATCAGCCTGAGATTGCATGTCAATAAGGTCTGCCTGGCAACGGCTATTCATTTCTGATTGAAGAATAGGTTTAGAAACCAGACCTTTATTCTTTTTGGTTTTTTTTGCTGGCACGTCTCACACATCGAGAGAAAAATGTTTATCATTTCGATAGTTATATTAGCGTATTTTCTAGACGTTTCCATTTTCAGTCTGTCTCGGCCGCCATGACCTACAGCCACATGCGCACTTTCTATAACATCGAATATTTCTTCGGCTGGCAAATAATATTTTATAGGTTCACCTTTTGAGATCAAGTTTTTCACACCACCAATTTCGAGAATATCAAATCTTTTTACTCGTCGGTATTGCAAAGGCGTTTTCTTTAAAGCAGCTTGAGCTTCTTCAACTTCTGTCAAAAGGTTTACGTATTCATATTTGGTTATTACATTATAATGGTTTTCTTTTTTCCTTAAACTTATTAATTTTTCAAGAAAACACACTTTCCAACTTCTCTTTGACAAATCCTCACTTTGTATATTGTCACTCATCTTCAATAAACGTGTATGATAGCGCACTACGTATCGCGTCCACATTAGTCAACTACAAGTAGATAACTGAAATTACTGTCGACCAATAATAGTGCGTAACGATTCCGGAGAAGAATTTTCGAAATAATTTCTAAAAAACGAATGAATGTTCAATACTGTTTTTGGATTGCCTCTCAGTAGCCCGGCCACCAATAATGGACGAACATTCTAAAGAGAAATTGCCAAATCAACTTCTAAGATCAAAACGCGACTCACAAAAATTCTAACGAAAAATTGAGAATCACTTTTCTAAGCAAAAATGGCTTAGCATGATCATCAAGGTTTAACTGTGAGAGATTTCAATCCTAACGCGAATTTACTAAGAGCAGCCCGTCAGTTCTAGATTTAACTAAAAACAGTGCGAGAATTCCGTCAGTTCTAGATTTAACTAAAAACAGTGCGAGAATTCCGCCAAAGCCAGAATTAACTAAATATTCTTTAGTTAATACTAGTTCTAACAAAGCGCTCTCGTTAATTCTAGTTTTAACTAATATAACACAGTTAAAACTAGAATTAACGAAAGCGCTTTGTTAGAACTAGAATTTCCTAGTAAAATCGGGTTTTGACGGATTTCGTGTTTTGACTGTAACATATACACGAAATTTGAAGTTTGGTCTCTAGAGATCTTGGTTAATTGTCAAGCAAGAGATTGCTAGAAAGAATTATCTCAAAAGTTATTCATATTTTTGTTATGGGAAAAGTGAAAAAGCTTGAAATAATATATTAGTCCGGGAGTAGCGTTGTAAATGAAAAAGTCATGGTATACCGGCTGATTTTGATATCGATAATTGATCTCGTACAACGATTTTTCATAATTTTTCCATATTTAAAAAAATCTACATCTTTGCAGCGGTATCGCGGCTATTTGGAACCGTTGTAATGGTATGCCATTGTTATTCTCGTGATTGTTTACTTGAATATTGTCATTTAAAAAAAATTATCCTGTAATTAGTATGGCGGGCCTAAAGCCCCGCCAAAAAAGTATGGCATTGCGCTACCGCCATGTTTATTTTCATGGACTTCAAGAAAATGTAAAATTTTTTGTATAACAAACCGTTTGAATACCGTAATTTTTCCGCCAAGTTTAATTAATTAGCCTGTAATTACGCCGCGCCCTAAAATTTGATACATGGTTTTTTCATAGCAATAGTAAATAAAATTCCGAAAATGGACTAAATCGGGCGTTGGCTTGGTGTTGCCATATACAAATTTTGGTTTTTTACGTATATTGTGAAAACGATTAGCCCTTGACGTTTTTAATGTACTGAAAGGTTTGAGTTCTCTACGTCGACGCACTCTAAGGCTATTACTATTACTTTATTTTACGGCTTTTTTTTTACAAGTTCATGCGAGCAGCTGACGCATAGTCCACCCTTGCGATGCAGCTGACGTTTTTTTTTCAACTCACTATGATGTCAACTGTTTATAAAAATAATTTTTAGCCGGCATACTAATACTTTTAAAAAAATGGTTTTTTTACCACTTTCGCAGCCTCCCGCACCCACCACGGGTGCGTAAGCTGACGCTTGGCTCGCTTATTAGTCATACCAGATCTATCGTAGAAGATAAAAATTGATCGGCATAGAAACATTACCTAAAATGCAACGCTACCTCCCGGACTATATCCTTGGTGTACAAACTTTCATTACGGGATAAAGTGTTTTTTTTTTTTCTCAAAAATAACCAGAGTTCTATTGACGAAACGTAAAACTATATTAATTATTAGTTTTTGTTTTTATTAATTTCTTTGTAACAATTTGTCAAACTCACTCCACTTTATTCCTTTTTCCTTTCCGAATCAACCTACACTTACCTGACTAGAACACACAAATAGTCGGATACCTGGGAACGACATATAAACAAACTTCGGAGATCGAACCTGGATAGCTCTTTGTTTTAAAATACACGACAGGACACCGATGATAATAAAAGTTCCAGTGACAAGATCTCTTTAGAGATTTTTTGGGTCTCCGAAGTGTATACACTACACGGGTCTATTGGTCTCTAGACACCAAAAAATTGGTTTCTGGAGGCCAAACTCTCTCGCTGTGTAGCTTCACCGTTACAATACACAGACCTAATAAATATAGTATGTAAAATAATTAGAATCAAAATTTTAAATTTGATGTACATTCTGTTAGAGATTGCTGAGATGACAGAATAATACCCCCTGTAAATAATGTATTCTCTAGTCAGGTCCTATCGGTTCAAAGAATTTGTTTTTTGTTTGGGAAATAACATAAATAAATTCCTTCATACATTTAATCAGGACCAAAAGTTTTATGAGCATATGTCAGATTATGTTAAACAAACCACAATGCTATCATCCTTTTTCCAGTTTAAATCAATCGTGTAAATCTGAAAATCTTTTTCGATTTTGGTGAGGGAATAATGTGGCACTGGCCAAAGTTTTCTCAATATTCAGAAGACGTAACAATCCAGTATCTAGTTCTGCTGTAATGATTATAATTAGAACATGAGACGTCGAATAAACTGATTAATCTCTACGAAGTCCATGTTGGTAAAAGTTCAAGAAAGAATGTTCTTGTCGACTAATCCTTCAGACATCGACAACTATTTGTCAATTTCCATATTATAAATTTAGTTCTAGTTCAGATGTTTTAGCGTCTACGTCGACTTTTGTAATTGGCGCCCACATTGGATCATCAGCATTTAATGCAGTTTTATTGGCTGATAATCGTAGAGTTTCTCGTAGATAAACTCAATCTTTTGTAGTTAATTTTTTTTAAATAGTCTACTGAAAAATGGCCGTAGTTTATCCGAATTGAGTTTTTTTAACAGCTCAACTGCTCCATCTCTACCAACCAACTTTATATTATTTTCCATTTTGTTTTTTCATAAAATTACTCTGTACACAAAATTTCCGAGCGCTAGGTCAATAGCGTTCTCAAGTTATCGTGCGGACATACATAAATGAAATCAAAAAAAAATTTTTTTTAATACATATTATGCTCCAGTCCATTTTTCTCTACTATCATTATTTTGATGCATTACAAACATACCTAATACCTAAATATAGCCCATCTACATATGATATAAAAATAAACTATATATAGATTTTCTTCAGAAGGAAATTATCAGATTTATCGAAATTATTAAATATTTCTTTAATTTTCCATTTTGTGAAGTTAATTAACAATATTATAATATGTTCTAGGGACTGGTGAATCTGGCAAATCTACATTCATCAAACAGATGCGAATCATTCACGGGAGTGGCTATTCAGATGAAGACAAAAAGGGCTTCATTAAAGTAGTATATCAAAACATTTTTATGGCTATGCAGTCCATGATAAAGGCAATGGATATGCTTAAAATTCAATATGGGTCTCCGGAGAATGTCGTAAGTACTTAGAAAATATAAAATACATGTGTTGAGCATTAACAAGGTAAAAAATTATATTCAATTATTTCAGGAAAATGCGGAACTCGTACGATCGATAGATTATGAAACAGTTACAACATTTGAAGACCCTTATGTGTCAGCTATAAAAAGTTTATGGGCTGATAGTGGTATACAAGAATGTTACGATAGGAGAAGGGAATACCAATTAACGGATTCAGCTAAATAGTAAATAATATATTTTCTTATTTTATGTACATACTCCTACATATGTATATTTTTGAATAGTTTGGATATATTTAAATATTTAATTCCTACAGCAGACTGCATCCTGAGCTATTTTAAATTAACGAATTTCTAAATTTTGCTGTTCTCTGTGCAGGAATTAGATATTGAAATAAACTCAATATTATTATTCAGATGATTTCATCATAATTGAAATGAGTAAGTTGTTGAAATTCGCGAAAATTTAATTACGGCGAAATTTCGTTCTTTGTAGCTATACGGTCCGAACCGAAAGCTTGTATATCGGAAAGTCAAGTGGAAAATGTCGAAATGTACAAAATTGAAATAATACTTAGGTTAGGTTAGATAAGAGGGGTGCCGATAGAAGACCAGCCTGCATCACTTAGACCACCAGTGAGTCCATTATGTCTCTTCCTTGACCTCATGAGATAACCTTTAAAACCGCCCTAGATTTCTCCTGCTTTCCTAAAAAATTTCAGGATACATCTGAACTCTTTACTTTGGAGCTCACCAAGACTTGAAAAAAAATAGCTGTCTAATAGCCTACCTCTTTTATTCATCAGACCGGGGCGCTCGCAAAGTACGTATTGAACGAACTCGATTTCCTCCAAATCCTTATGCTCCTGCACAAATCGTTGGTCGCTTTTCCCAGTCTTCTAGCATGGTCTCCTATGGCCCAGTGACCTGTAATGACCCCTACCAGATTCCTACTTCCATTAAGGAGTTTTTCTTGTCCACTTCCTGTCATGAATATATTATGTGATATAGGGTACAAATTACACATCTACGGAAATAACCCCTAAGTAGCTATCACAGATCACCCATGCAAAAATTTGCATCTTGCTTTCTAATTGTCGCTACACTCCTGCAGTAGGAATTAATACTTAATATTCATACAATAATATCTGAATAATATTAAGGTAAGGTAAGCGCATAATTTTATTTTTAATTCTTGGTGCTGTTTGTTCATCATTCGAACCGCATAGATTTCGACTATCATAATCGTGTCCCTGAAACTTTTCATATTCAATTTTATTCAATGTCCAAAAACAATAGTTTCTTTCTTTGAACATTTCCTCGAACTACATATCAAGGTGTTTTCAGCATTTTGCCTGTGAGATAATATACATAACATAGCTTCGATTTTAGATGAAAGGCTATTGGAATGAAAAAATTAGTGCTTGCAATCAAAGTTCCTTTTAAGCTTCATCCACATATAGGAAACAGAAGGAGAGAAACAAAAATCAATTTCAAGGTGCTCTTGTCCTCGTCATAAGTTTTTGGTTTAATCCGTTCGATTCAGTCATTATGCCCCGGAATTTTTTTCTCGAGACTCCTATCAGTGATTTTTTCCAATAGATCATATTACTTTCTTTCTCTCGTACATATGTATATAAGGCGCTTTCGGCAAGCGCATTCTCAGTGAGACAAGTGAGATATTCTCAGTTGACTCACTGAGACTGCACTTTCGGTGAACTGTCTTACTTCCATATTGAGCTACAAAATTCGAACGCAACCACTGAGCAACTGAGACAAGTGAAACTGAATTTTCTTGTCTCAGATGACTCAGTTGCGTTATTTTGTGATTTTATCTACTAATCAAAGTTTAGTGAGCTATTTGAATAAACTAACATCACTTTCCTCAATTTATTACTATCCAATTCTGTGGTCAAAATTATTTAAATGTCAAAATTGGCAAATCAGCTGATTGGTTTGAACTGAGACAACTGAGACAGTTGCTCAAAGTTTTGTCTCAGTTGTCTCACTGAGACAGTGCTTGCCGAAAGTCCCTATAGTTTTCAGTTTTCTTTTTCTTTCAAATGTCGCGCTGCTCTTATTTTGCTCTCTTGTAGCTTGACTGTATTAAACAGACCATCGTCAAGATTCGATTTTCCTCCTTTTGTATTTTGGATCTTTATTCTCTTGTAACACTTTGTTCTGGTTCACTCCCCTCTACTGAATCTTAGCTGGCTTCAATAATCAATCCCCTTTTCCACAAACTAATCAATCTTGAAAAATTAGGATTCTCTGTAAAGGCGATTAATTTGTCAAAATCGTTTGAGGAGAATCAAACAGTAAATGGACATTTGCAAGCTGCTCAACCGTGCGAATAAAAACAGATATCCTTTATCTATAAATTCTAAATCATAAAATTAGATTCGTGTGTCATTATTCTAATCGGGGAGTGGTCTGTTTTCTTGCGTCGACTTTAATCGTTTTTCATCTGCTTTTCTGTCAGCATCGTGTTTTCGATTTTGATGTCAGTCACATTCAATCGAAGCTTTATTATACCATAGATGAAGTCATAGGGTATACTAAGTTTATCATCCCGTTTGCAACTCACAGAAATCATGCTGGTAGAGCAAAATGGGTTGGACACACGGTTAATATTAAAAGTTTTTTTTTAATTTTTGAATGTCCGTCCGTCCGTCTGTTCGTCCTCATGATAACTTCAGAACATGTTCAATTAGAGAGCTGTACTTTTGCCCAAAGGCGTTAAAAAAAAACAAATTTAAGTTCGAAAATGGGACCAATCGGACAACTCCTTCATAGGGTTGCCATACAAAAATTTCGTTTTCACTATATATTTAGACACTGCCAGAGAAAGCGTCTACGTAGAGAGTTGAAATTTGATGCATAATGTTTTCATAGCAATAGTAAACAAAATTTCAAAAATGGACTAAATCGGACAATCCTTTTTTGGTATTGCCATATAAAAATTTAGGTCTTTTACGTAAATTGTGAAAATGATCAATCCTAGATGCATTTGTTGTACTGAAATCCTATGCATTGGTTATAACTGTTTTTAATGTCCGACGTTTTAGAAGCAAAAACCCACTTCAAAAAACAAACGTGGACACGTGACCACTTGAAATTACATACGAGCATTCATCTAGGGTCTTAAACCAATTCTAGCTTTGTTAGTTGTTGTGTTTAAAGATAATTTAATACCTTATTTGGATGATCGTTATTGTTCTTGACGCAAGAAAATTGTGGATTTTACCTTGGTGATCACTTTGCTTTGTAGATCGTCGACATATTTGTATTGTTTATATCTCTTAATCCACTTTAACAAAAGCAGGAAATCTTTAAGTATAACTGACTGCCTGATTTACATTCATTTTTAATCTTGCATGGAAAGTTGTAAGAGATAAACTCCTGTAGAATAGACTACATTCAAACATTATGAATAGCTATACTTATTCCTTTGAGAGGATATTTAAAGCAATGTCGACTTTAGATTATTCAAGCTTGGCTTTAAATTTGTAAGTACTGAAATGAACGAAAGGTTTGATGAACCGAAGAATCAAAATAATCAAAGATCGCAAGTGAAACTGTATACGTCGGGGAATACTTCTACTTTTGAAAGTATTTTAGTACCCTTCGAAAATGTAGTAAAAAATCAATATTGTATCGCCGAGATTGTCTGACACGTTTGCAGAAAATTTATGTTTAATAAGTTTTCTATTTTGACTAACGAAGTTACGTATTTATTAGGCTCCTACCTATTTGCATTTGTAAGGATTCACTTTCCAACAAGAAAAGTATAATTGAATAGCTTAAATACAATTACATGCATATGTAATAATTTACTAAAGTATGCTGTGATATGATCTCCATTGCAAAACACTCATCTATTTCAAGTTTATATGCTTGAAGTCACTTTTATATTAGCTATAGAGTAATGTTTACCAACAGAGAGTCGTAGATCAATAAGTTTTATTGAAGGTTTCCGCTGTTCAGGGATCATTGCGTAACTGCAGGAAGTTTATCGTAGAAAACTTGTTGAACTTTCAGAGAAGTACTGAAGGAAGCTTATCGTAGAAAACTTGTTGAACTTTCAGAGAAGTTCCGTTCAAAGGCAAACATACCGAAGAGTAGAGTATAAGTAGCTGAAGAAAGCCTATGTTACATCTAAAGAATCGTAGAAATCTGCCAAAAAATAACAAGTATTAAGGTTAGGTTAGGTTAGGTTAAGAGTAGGGGCGACTAGGTTAATAGAACCGTGCGCACACCGAGACTAGGGTTTATCTGTTTTGTCCTCCATAAGCTCCTTTTAGATTAGCTTGTAAATCTTATTAGGAGAGCTACGTGTTTCTCCAGTGACTTTCAACCTTGATGCTACAAGCGTCGGACACTCACATATGATATGCTTCGAGATTTCATCTTTCTCTTTGCACATTCGACATATGTCTGTCTTCCCATTTTTGTAGTAAATCCTAAAGTGGGTTCTTGATGGGCCAAATTTTGAGTAGTTACCAGTATACGGACTGTGAGCTCCGGTTTTAACCAGAACGTCTGCTTTTTCATTTCCTTCCACTCTCTCGTGTCCAGCGCACAAAGAAAATGTAGATGTTGGAGTTCTTGCAACCCCCGTTAGGCTTTCCTGAACTCCAACCGCTTTAGTGTAGACTTCCGTCTGAAAAATGGAAGGTGGGGCACCAAGCGAAGGGAAGAGTTCCACTTTTGAAACCACCACCCCGGCACCTGTTTTGTTATCCTTCCTGGATCCATCAGTAAACCAGACATGTGGGAATTGGAGCTATGGTGATCTCTTTCGAAGGAAAATATCTTAGCCAATGTGAACCTGCTCGAGGATGCTGTGATGTACCACTCCGGAGAAAATGTGATAATCTGACCTTTTTTTTCACTAGCCTCTGCTTGCCTCTGGATAAAAAGGGAGAGTAGCTGTAAGCCAAGGATAGCTTTAAGTGCTCGTTGAGTATGTTATGTGAAGATGCCACTGGCGTCTAAGCAGGTCATCGGTTGCACCTTCTTGGTGATTATCTGCATAGTTTTAGGCCACCAGACGTTAGCCCCATAAGAAAATATGGGTCTAAAGATCCATATACTATATATACTAATCTTCTTTGTATCGTTCCAATTTTTGTACAATATGTTCTGTTGAAAAAAGAACATACAGAATGGAAGATTTTTAATTAACGCTTTAAATAAGGTTTATCTTTAGGGTTCAGTAGAGAGCAATAACGATAATGCGCAACACATTATGGCACACTTCTTATTTCTTGGTCTGTCTTCACATTAGATCATTTAATAATAAACGGGATAAGCAATTTTTGCAAAATTCGTGTACATGAGATCAGCATATTATTACCCCTTTCACTACCCGTATCCTGTACAGGGGACACGCCTTTAAAAGCTTTTAAAAGCTTCTAAAACCAATTTCAATGCTTTTACCACAGCTGATTACCAACGTCCTGTTCAAGAACACTTATTACCTGATAGCTGAGTGAATATAAAAATAGAATTTTAATTCAATTTTACTCAGAGGAAGCTCCTAAGCATTTTTACACAATAAAAAAATTGTTTCTTCCATATGCAAATGAAAAGGGAAATGTGTTTTACTTCCTGTCATACCGTTTATTTTATTTCCTTGCATTTTACATAGCCATTAAGAAATAAATATGTATAATATTAGCGCATTAGTCTACACTTATCAATCAGGCCTACCGGGGAATTCGATTCGCTCTAGATTCAATCGAATCAAATTTTCATTTTCTACCGTTTAATACAATTGAATCGAAGATTTTCCAAATTTAATAAAAAGTAATTGTCGGTTATTTTTGATTCACGCTGAAGAATATTCCATGCGTTTAATTTTACTAGCAAAAAATGCTCCATGAAAAATTCGATTCGATCGATTCTACATCGAATCGAATTCTCCGGTAGTCCTGAATGTAAAAAAACGCCTTATATATAATTTTTGACAAATGTCTTTATATTCGAGAACAAACCACGTTTCATACAGTTTGCTTAGTCTTCTCGACGATTTGCGATGAGCTTGTTTCCTTTCGTCATCGATAACAGGTACTCAAATCAAAGCAATGATTGACATCTTCACAGTGAATGTAGTTCGTAAAAATCCCTGAACGATATCTACATACTATTTATATTGTATACCTCAGCTGAATTTCAAAATTGCGATTGATCAATTTGAATGTAAGCTGTATAGTTGGGGAGGCAACGACAGTAATCCCAATTCTAAATCCATCTCTTATAAACTCTCTTGAAAAGCAGATTAAGATCAATATGTTAACGAGCAAATGTACAGAAATGAAAGAAGGATTTTATTTGCCACAGGCTACAACGCCAAAAAGAAACATTTTGAATGGAAACCTAGAATGAATTCGTCGGATAGTACGAGATAGTACGAGAACGAGGAAGAAGAATCGTCTACGAAAATTAAATGATATTCTTGATTCATTTTAATCCATAACTATGGGTAAATTTAGATATGCAGCGATGCGCTGTTGATGCCGCATCTGCATCATCATGAAATGTACGAGTTCAAAAATGCATCGTACCACTTTATCAAAAGCTTACTTTTGCATCATGAACGCATCTGATGCGTCAAAATCAAGAAACGAGCGCATCATGGCAAGAAGTGATGCCTTTGTTGTTATGCAGCTGTCATTTCGCCGTCTAAGCGCATAAATATCAATGTATGATTGTGATTAATGCAAAATATTAGCTTAATAATTAATTGTGAACTTATTATTTCAATGGACAAAAAGTAAATTGGACAAACGAGCAAATTAAATTATTATTAAGCATTAGTTTGAAAATGATGAGCACTTTAGCAGTGGAAAAAAAGTGTGTTATGGGGAAAAGTGTCTAGGAAATGTAGCTTATAAACGACAAATATCCACATCCCAAGACAGAAATTACAAGATCTTTTTTTTTTTGGGCCGGTATTCGGATATGTGTCTCATCAACACAATCAATTACATAAGGGAACGAATCTTTCCTGCATGTCTGAAATTCCTCCATGAATATTTTCTGATCAAATAATGTTATAGACCACTTTATCTCATTTTTTAATAAGGTAAAAGTAGCTTTTACTGTTTATATAAAAATATTGTTAGCAGTTCCTTTAGTTATATTAAATCTATCCGAAAGTACCCGAAAACTTGTACGAATATTCAGTGATATATAGATACTTTTTCAAAGAGTAAGCTGCTCTTCCTTTGTACGACAATTTCCAGGTCTCCTCCTCATATTCCTTTAATAATTTGAAATAATTTTTACATTTTGGTATGCTTCTTCTTCGATTTTGTAATGATATTATTAGAATTTCTTTCTTTCGACTTAAAAATGTTTTTCTTTCTAAAATTGCTTTGACTAAATTGCTGGCACATGGTTCCACATTTTCCTTTGCAGAATTAATTAATATGTTGAAAGCAATTTTATCCATTTTTAATATTTTGTCATGCGACATTTTCAATGACTAACACAATTTGACAATTGACATTCAAAAATGTCAGCAGTAAGCACTTCGAGGAGGGAACTAAAGAAAGCGACATGTGATGAAAAAAGCGTAGAACTATCGTTCTTCTTCTTGTTTTGTCGAGGTGCCAGAGGCGGCGTTAAAAATTGTTGATGCCTTAATTATCACAACAAATTGATGGCTCAAAAATTCAAACACATTTCTTAGAAACTTCGCACAATCTTCCGCACCACCCATTGACATGTATATAAATGGACTGACTGATCTCATGTTTCATGTGACACCAGTTTTGATTTCAGAAAGTATCCTCTCACTGACGAGACGATATATTTAAATTATTTGCGAATTTACTTATATATGCATGTCAGTGGAATTTACCGAATTTATCACAAACGTATTTTCCTCAACACGGCTTGTTGTATCTAAATCTTCGAGCATATATAACTCCTTTTTATATTATTATCACTTAGTCCAATAGCCATTAACCATTTCCTATAAAAAGTAAATTACCCCTTTTGTAACTACGTCTCTGCGCCAAACACACTTCGCGGCCCTTTGTTTAAAAATAGTGACAGTCAAACACCCTGCCAAAATCAAGATGGCGAAAATTTTTGGCTACGCAGCCATACATATACTTTACTATGGGATGTCGTCTCCTTTAGTTCTCTCCTCAAAGGGTAAGCATCAGCAATACAGTGATGCCGTATGATGCGCAAAATTTTGACGTTTTTGAATTTACCCCATGCTCGTCATTCTGGTCATCTGATAAGTGTAGAATTCCAATACTATAATAATTATGGCTTTGTGAGAAAGGGAATTAGAGTAAGTAATGAGGAAAAAGTTGTTTTTTTTCTAGAATTGAATCTTAGCCAGCAATAAGATGGGGTAATAAATTTCTATTTAATACTCTCTGGTCGTTTTAAGATAACTCTCCTACAGTATGATCTACAATTGATGGCCTAAGCTTCAGGAGCTAATTGATGGTCTAAGCTACAGGAGCTGATAGAGTAATCTAGAGTTTTGACAAAAATTGTATCAGAGGTTTTCTGTCCCTCCTGACTGATCATATTGCAACTGAAAAATTAAATAATCTAGAAAGCATTACCACTTTGTAACTTTATATAAATGAGAAATTTTTCCCTCAATATTCTGTAAATTTTACACATAAAATTTACATTCGTACAGGCATGTCCTGGGGAGGAAGCAGTTCAAGCTATTTTTTGTGCTTTCCCCTAGCTTCCTAGGAAAGAACGAGGATGCATGCCTATTCATTGGACATCTTATTGGACATTTGTATAGGCATGTCCTTGGTAGGAAGCAATTCAAGCTTCTCGTGTGCTTCCTCCTGGCTTCCTTGGAACGAAAATGGAAGCCAAATGGATTAAACACCCAGATGATATGTAGCGTTGGCTGGCAAGAAATGTATATTCCTACAGAATGTAATAGTCGTTAACACGTCATATATATTTTCAATAAAATTATCTCAACTTACTCATTTTACATTTAAATATTTCTTAATTTTTTTTTTAAATTTTCATAACAGTTACCTTATGGAAATCGACCGAGTTGCAGGACCAAATTATTTACCAACAGAACAAGATATATTAAGAGTTCGAGTACCAACAACGGGAATAATTGAATACCCCTTTGACTTAGAGGAAATACGATTTAGGTACAGCCAAACGTAATCTTGTGCATGTTTTAAATGAACCTTTTTAAATTTTACTCTAATCTATTTTGCATGTTTATGAAAAATGTTTGTCGCATGTCCTTTTTCAGATTTTTTTTTTTATTATGTTTTCTTTAAAAGATTTTTCAGAATTTCTATAATATTTTCAATACCAGCACGTATCGGGATTTGTGGTTTTAAAAATGGTTATGAATGACCGTGATAATTAATAAAATATTTCTTATTGTAGAATAAAATTGGTCTTGTAACTAACAATCTTATTTCACCTTCAAGACATTTTTATTAAATAAAATATTTCTCATGTTTTTGTTCATTGCATGTTTTACGCTTTTTAACAAATTATTTCTTAAAATTTTTAATAGTTATATAAGCGATATGGAACGGATTGAAAAACCAGACTTCCTTCCATCAGAACAAGATATTCTGCGAGCTCGAGTACCGACAACAGGAATTTTAGAATATCCATTCGATTTAGATGGAATTGTGTTTAGGTACCGGTGTAGAATTTTGAAATATATTTTTGCCAGTTTCTTGTAAATCTTAGATTCAGAGAAGTTGCAGATTTTTGTTTTTTGTATATTTTATTTCACGGAAGTAGGTTTTATTGCATAAAATAAAATGCTTAATAGATTTACTATAAAAGTGTTGCTTATACATCGCTTTCTTGCTTTCAGTAAATAATTAATTAATTTTTGTGATACTTCATAGGGTCAGGTGTGGTTTGCATCGGGCGGCGATATACACAATTATGTCTCTTCATTGCTTGTAAAAGAAAAAAACAAAGCAAATCTGCTTATTTTCGTGAAAAACTGTCAAATTTATCTGAAGCGACACGGAAAAACAAACCCGATCTCTTTTTATAAAGTTTATTTTATTATGTATTAGTTCTTGTTGTTATTTTATAGTATGTGGGGTGATTTGTCTATTGATAACGGTTATACATATACGTACACGGTTTATAAATTTATAAAATATCAGACAGGTACCGAGGTACTATCCGTTTGTTAGCTTTAAGCCGAAAATCAAAATATCATTAAGAAATTTTGAGAGTATAACTGAGTGTTTCGATCAGCAACACAGGGAGGACTCATTAGGATAGCAATGAAAACCTGAACTGCATGCTGTCACTGTAGTGTAGGCAATTTTTATTTTTGGCTTAAAGTCCACAAACGGACAGTACCTACCTCGGTGATTGTCTTTTATTTCTCTGCTAATTGCAGTAGGTTGAAATATTGCCTGTAGACTCTATATGGGTCTCGAAAAAGTAAAAACTCAATCCCATTTCTATTGATAAAATATCATCGCATTGCCATGCTTTTATAGAATAAAAACCTCAAAACTTGAACCAAATTTTTTTCAGGTTCTTTATTGATGTTTTGTGAAGATTGAAATCATGTCAACTTAATAATTTGTTCTCATAAGAAAAATTAAATTCGAAATTTCCAATGAACCCGCTCAATATAAAAAAAAACTCAGCTGGATTTTTCATTGTTGATCCGTTGCTAATATTGTGATTTTTTCTTTTACATTCTACGTTTGATCTATGTCACCATCTCGGGAAATATTTAGATGGTCAACAATTTTGATGAAGATATTAGTTAAACGTACTCAAAACTGATTCAGATTAAATTATTTTTGGTTATAATTTCTGTGCTGATGTGGTGAGTTTTAGCCTCATATTAGCAATAACATCTGTTAATTTGTTATACATATTTCGTAATAATATTTTACTTGATCTTAGAAAAACGAACTTAATATTTATGTGCTTGAAGCTAGAACATACAAATAATGTATTACCATCAGAAAAAGGTCACACCCATTTAAGTGTTTACGATTAACTGCGAAATTTATGAATTTTTGGTCATACAATCCGGGTTCTAGGTGGAAACTGTGTCTATACCAAAAGAAGCAGCACACCCCTGCATCTTTCTAGCTCGCGCTAACAGACGGTTTCATTAGAAGTGTTAGTGTATACACCGAGCATGCAGCTTCTCAGCGCGTGAGCTATGGGGACAGATGCTACCCGCAGTCTATTTGGACACAGATAAGCTCGGTGTATACTAGAAAAAGTTACCGGTGTTGGATGCGCCCAACTTTTTGGCTTCAAATTTGAAATGGAAAACAATTTACATATTCTTAGTTTCCCATTCATCTAGTCAGCCCCTTGAGAATTCGATTGTAAGCATGAGATCGAGTGTAGTACGCTATATAGACCAGAGAAAAATGAAACAAAATTCCATGGAATCGTACAGCAATCATCCACATCCATTGTGTATGTAGTATGCTGTGCGCCCCCTCAGTGGATACATGTCTTAAAAATACTAATTTCAAATTAATTTTCTGGCTCACGACACATTAAGCTACGTACGTCCCTTTATTAGGTGATCTTATATCTTACTTCAAGAATTGTTTTAAATACTGGGGCGAAATCATGTAATTCGACGCTCGATGAATGAAAACGATATCGTCAGCTCGACAGTACATTTTTGCTTCATGTAAAGCGATTCATCGAATGTCGTTTGGTCTATCCAGCAACCGCTGCATATACAATGCTAATTCTTCTGACGGCCTGTCATTTGCATTAAAATTTGTGCATAATTATTGTTATTAGTCCAGTTATTCCACAATTTGTTCAAGTAAAATGCTTTTGTCACGTCAATTTTTACTTGACAACGATAGCGAAGATACAGAGTTTGTTAACCTTCGACGAAAACGAAAATCTTTGCGAGATGTATCAGACCCTTTAAGTTTGAACGAAGCAAGGTATGAATAGAAAATTTTAAACAGTTGCATATATTAATTTTAATTTTTAAATATTGTAAAATATTTCAGTTTTCTTAAAAGATTTCGCCTCACAAAGGAAGCTTTCAAATACGTTTTGTATATACAACATACTTTCTGCCAAGCTTTTATTATTTTTATATGTGGTCCACTACTATTTAACATGTTTGCAAGTTTATCCATAACTTTTTCTTTTTTTCTTTTCCATTGCCGGTATTTTGCAAACTGTTCACTCCATGACCTCATCTTCTTAACTTACGACCTTCAGTCTCCACCGTTGAATGAAATTACTTCAATTAGTTATAGAGATTACAACCGTATTAATATATATAAATGAGCTCATCAGTGACATTCCATCTCTCCCATGGGACACAGTTTTCTCTCTCATCAGTTCTGACGATCAAGTCGCTTACTTCAACACCTTGGTGAAATTTCTTTACGAAAAGCATGTTTCTCTTCACACTCGGCCTTGCCATCGATCTGTTCTATGGTTTAACAACCACATTGCCAATTTAATAGCAGAGCGAGACTATTTATATCAGCTTTGGAGACGAAATCGGAACGAGGAAAACTGGGATCATTTTCATAGGTTAAGGAATATTACCACAATGGCTGTTCGTACCTCCAAAGTAAACTATTATAAATCTAAGCTCAATACAAGACTCCCACCTAAAGAGCTATGAAAAAACCTTCGTGAAATTGGGGTTGTAAAATCTCACAACAATGAATGCCAGCTGGATCCTAACAATTTAAACAGATGCTTTGTTATAAATCCCAGTTCTACCTTTTCACGCACTCCACCATCAGCAGCAGTTACGGTACCCTCCGCTACTGTGGAAGATAGTACAGTTGTATTCAACTTTAGGTGTGTCGCCTTTGATGAAGTGGTAAAGGCTGCATATTCGATCAGTTCTAATGCTGCGGGTATGGATGAGATTCCACCACGCTTTCTCAAAGGTATTCTACCTCACATACTCCCTTATGTTACTCATATATTTAACACTTGTATCACTACCTCCACTTACCCCTCTCTGTGGAAATCAGCCTTAGTAGTCCCCGTTCCTAAAAATAGGAGTGCTCTGCCTTCTGAGGATTTTCGCCCAATAAGCCTCCTCACATTCACTTCCAAAATATTTGAAAAGATTCTGAGCTGGCAAATGATGATCTACGTAGCTGCTGAAAATCTTTTGATCCCTTGGCAGTCCGGCTTTCGGGAAAATCATAGTTGCACTACAGCTCTCCTCAAAGTTACTGATGATATAAGAATTGCTATGGACTCTGACTTGGCTTCCATTTTAGTGCTTCTTGATTTCTCCAAGGCCTTTGATTCTGTTGATCATGCAAAATTATGTTGTAAACTTAGCAATACTTTCAAGTTTTCCTCACTGAGTACTAAACTCATCTGCAGCTATCTATCTAATCGAGATTAAAGGGTCCGAGGAATGGGATTCTTTCTACCCTAATCAGGATTAGGTGTGGGGTACCACAAGGATCTACTCTCGCTCCATCTCTTTTCGCACTATTTATAAATGATATTGCATCAGTACTGCAGCATTCAAACATTCTCCTGTACGCAGATGATGTACAGTTATACCTGTCGCGATCCGTTGGTCTACTAGAGAATGGTATTTGCAGAGTCAATGAAGATCTGGAAGCCGTCTCATCCTGGGCACTTTTGAATGGCCTGACTCTTAATCCAGTGAAATCTCAGTCTATTATTATTTACAAATGTAGACTGGATACTCGTGATTTCTCGCCTATTGTTCTTAATAATATGACTGTCCCCTGTTCTTAATAATATGACTGTCCCCTGTTCTTAATAATATGACTGTCCCCTACTCTGATGTCATTAAAAATCTGGGATTATCCAAGTGAGTGCTTGGGATGAACATGTAAATGCAGTGGTGGGTAAAATTTATGGCGGCTTACGTAGCCTGTGGCCATCTGCTTCATTCACGCCACAACAGGTTCGACTGAAGCTTGTTAAAACCTTGCTGGTACCCTTAATTATGTATGGAGTGGTAATGTATGGCTGTATGAATGCAGTATGCTCGCGCAAACTTAATGTTGCATTTAACTCGTGTGTTCGCTACGTTTTCAACCTTCGTAGATACGATCATGTATCCCCCTTTACCAACCATATCTTGGCTGCAGTTTGGATCAATATCTTAAATACCGCACAGTACTCTTTCTTTTCTGCTTAATGTACAACAAGTAGCCTCGGTATCTGTTTAAAAAACTTAATTTTGAAGATCATTCTATGTTCACGCGATTAATCTCTGGAACTCCTTGCCTCTTGGAATCAAACGAATAAACAATCTGGCCGCCTTCAAGGCTGAACTTTTCGAGCACTATAAAAATATATAAAAATATATAAATTACTGCTCCTCTCGTTATCTACACATAATTTTAAGAAATTCGAGCGATTTCTATTTCCTTGTATTATATATATTTTTTACAACTATTCTCTGAGGTACCAATTGTTAGCATCTTATAAGTAATTGTACAGTACGTAAATAAAATATTTCATTGAGTTATTATTCATATGCTCTCATACATTTAATTTAACAATTGCTTATAATTAAGATCAGATTTGTTTTTCTCTTTCCCTGTTTCTTTTTTCTTTTTTTTTTAAATACATTATCTGTTTCTGGTACATGTAAATGAGATATTATATGTATATCAAATCAAAGTGAATAAACAATTTGAATTTGAATGTTTGTTGCCACAAGCGAATGTTTTTCCATGAATTTTATCAACATGTTCTGTTGTACCTGCGTAGTTTGTTGAGGCCTTAAAAATTATTGTAGTAATCGCTGGCACAACAATCAAAATTATAAATTTAAACTTACATTTTCGTATTTCCCGGTTAATTTGTGCAAAATCTGCGGCCAGAACTAACAGCTCGTCAACTAAAAACAATAATTCGATATCAAAAGTCATATCGAACTAAAACTAAAAACTAGTGACGGACGATAGTTTTCACTCGATATCGAGTTATATTATTTGGCCCCTGTTTAAATTTAAGAAAATCGTTCGATATTTGATAATTTAGCATCTTTTACCTTCAATGTGGAAATCGAAGAAATTTCGTGTATTAATCGGTTTTAAATATACTGTATAATATATTTCAACTCACTAGCAAATTTTCTTAGAAGTTCCTTAATTATGAACATTTTGATCGCATAAAGCCAGCTGCCAGTTGCATTTTTCCTGGGTTGCTCTGGATCTATTATAAAAATGGATAAAAACTTTGCTCATGATCGTATGGGCCCGACAACAGAGTATTAATTCAAAAGTCATTGGGATGGTAAATATAAGTAATATTTCATTCGGTGATTTTGAGCCAACCTTAAATACCAAGGCCAATTACAATATTGTTCGATGTGAATTTCTCTATTTGCCTCCTGTGTATTACGTTAGAGTCGATTATTTTGATTTTAACCAGATGTTTAAGAGAATTCATTTTAAATGCCTATAAGCTCTATTGAACAGGCTAAAAAATAAATACTGCTCTATACTACTAATTACCAAATATGAATTTCAAAACGATATGTACCATAGACTCATGGAGTGGTAATTGATTGATTGAACACAATTATCGAAATATTTCATTAACTATAAGTATTTTATGTAAAATTATAATTTTAATATATATAATGCATGTTGTAATGAAATTTTCTTTGAACTTAAAAGATTTAAGTGTCTTTATTGATGTGCTTTTAGTTGGCTATATAACAATATTGTACGCTTTAGTTGTGAAAATAAAATTAGAACCTTTAATTTTCCTCATTTTTTCTCACATACAGATAAATATGTATTATAGAATATAATTAACATGAACCAAACTAGAGTTTGTGTACATATTAGAAAATGCATATTATAATCGTATTTCTAATTTCTAATGTGTCTTTCATATAATTTTAGGATGGTTGACGTCGGCGGACAGCGATCAGAAAGAAGAAAATGGATTCATTGTTTTGAAAATGTGACATCAATTATTTTTCTGGTAGCACTATCAGAATATGACCAAATTTTGTTCGAATCAGAAAATGAAGTATGTATATAAATAAATGAAAAAATAATTCTTAAATAAACTAAAAAACTTCTTTTTCAGAACCGTATGGAAGAGTCAAAGGCTTTATTCAAAACTATTATTACGTATCCATGGTTCCAAAATTCATCAGTTATTCTCTTTTTGAATAAGAAAGACTTATTAGAAGAAAAAATTATGTATTCCCATTTGGTGGACTATTTTCCAGAATACGACGGTAAGTTTGTATAGTATTATTAAAATTAAATTAAAACTGAATTATCAAATTAACTAAAGGCCCAAAACAAGATTGCAAACAAGCGAGCGAATTTGTTTTGAAAAAATATTTAAACGCCAATCCAGATCCAGAACGTCAATGTTATTCTCATTTCACCACAGCAACAGGTGTATAACGAAAAAATTATTATATATATATATATATGTATATAGAATATACAAGGAGTTGCTTTTTTTTATCGCTAAAATATACCTACTAATATAATGAATTAGCATTTAATCTTATCGCTAGTTTATAAATCTAGAATTATCGCTAGTTTTCTGCTATAGTATTCTTTTTTTTCAAATAATTTTAGGCCCACAAAGAGATGCAATTGCGGCGAGGGAATTTATACTTCGCATGTTTGTAGATTTAAACCCCGATTCCGAAAAAATTATTTATTCACATTTTACATGTGCTACAGGTAAGTTGTATATAGCTATGTATTCTTTACTGAATGAGTGAATGAAAGAGATGATTGTCCTATTTAATACTTTAAAAACAAAACGATCTCATCCATTTCAGAAAAAAAAACAACTTCGACTTTGTTTCGAATATCCTGTAAACAAACTCTATTAACTTGCAAATTTTTTTTTTTTTTTTTTACCATATATATATTATGTATACGATAATTACGCTTAATGTCATTTCAAAATGTTTATGAAGTTATACGTAGGTTGCTACTTAAGTTTTATGGATGACAAGGAAAACGAAATATTCGCCGATATGCTTTACATCAGGCGTGTCCCACCCGCGGCCCGCAGGCTGCATGTGGCCCAGAACTACTTTCTCAGTTAATTTTATAAAATATTTTCTTTATCTACATATATATAACATTTCCATGGGAGTAGTTACTTCTCGACATAATAAATGTAGATACATTTGCGCAATGTGGCCAACGAAAGTTTTCAATGTCCAATTGTACTTAGTCAAATTGACACTGAAGACATTGGGGACATTATTTATTTTTCGAAAGTAAGAGTAAGAGGGTTGTTAAGTCGCGGTAAAATGTTGAAAAGATTTTATGATTTGCGAAGTGAAATCAAGTCATTTATGGAATCAAGAATAAAATCTGTGCCAGAACTTGGTGATGAAAACATGCTCACAGATTTTGCGTTTTTAGTAGACTTGACAGCTCATTTAAATGAGCAAAATTTGCGTTTTCAAAGTGAAAAACAACTCATAATACTATGCCTCAAACTATACCGGCTTTCGAAATGAAACTGAAACTATGGTATTCACTAATTCAAGCAAATAATTTTATGTATTTTGAAACGTTGGCTAAACACTGTCCTGAGAGTAACGAAAAATATGCAAACTTGATTTTCGATTTGATACAGGAATCTGAGAAAAGATTTTAAGATTTCCAAAAAATTCATCAATTTTTTGACATATTTCGACTCCATTGTTAGTCGACATAAACTTACCAGCTATTCAAATGACTGGACTTTTATAAGTATTATCTTCCCAGAGAAAAGAACCCATTTCTTCACAATTCATGCCATCGCTATTTGGAAGCACCTACATTTGTGAGCAGCTATTTTCTAAGATGAAGCACACAAAGAATAAAAATAGGAGCAAAATAACTTATGAGCACTTTAAGAACTCACTTAGAGTTGCAACAACTGCGATCGCAAAATATCGTAGCATTATTGTCTTAAAAACAATGTCAAATATCACATAAATTTCATGTTGCTATTTACTTAATTTTATAATAAAAAATTTATGAATTAATGAAGCTTAAAATTGTTAACTAAGTACATATGTATATTCATGGTTTTTGTTCATTAGCTATCTTGGGTTCGTATATTTTATGTGTGGCCCAGGGAAGCTGAAAGGTTGGCCACCCCTGCTTTACATACTCTTATATATTCTGAAACAAGGAATTCGTAGACTTACAAAAATGCTTGTAAGCTGTTAAATGTGGATTCACACAAGACTGTAGGGTGGAAGGGTCGTCAATTCCACTTTTGAACCGGTTATAGTGTAATGATGCATTGTCGAGATGAAGAAGAACTCACCATCTTGAACTTCACGCACTTTTTGAAAAATATCTGTGAAAAAAATGGTGGTAACATTCACCGTACGACGATCTTCCTCCAATAGAATTGTAGCAACATGCATGTGCGATGAAATAACCAACTTTTTATTTCCGATTGTTGAGTGTGCGCTTCACTTTGGTTGGTTTCTAGTCGCCTGGGAAAATCCATTGCTGTGTTTTTGTTTTTTATTTTATGACTCATTGGAGTAAATAAAAGTTTCGTCATCTATCATAATATCGAAGGCTGCTTATATCCGGCGTTCGCTGAATTTCTTGAATTTTTTTTTTACTAGTCAATTTGCTCCCTCTTTTTTAGAAGATAGTCAAATTGTACAATATCTCCGAGCACAAATCTTCCTGACAGTCAGATGTTCATGCAAGATTGCTTTCGGGTCATAAATATGCCCAGGAATGACTCGACATCCATGTAGGTAAACCGATTTTCATCAAACAATGAACTACAATGATCAAGTATGGTGCTTCAACCTCAAATAATCGTTATAGTTTTTGCGAGCGCTGTTGTCGACTCTTTTAAATGGCTCGCATGCATAACAACAAAGACATTTTTTTTTGTTATCTGCCAGAGCTTTTCAACAATATATAAAATGTAAAAGAATGAGAAAATAATATTTATAAAAGAGAAATAGGAATTAGCCTAACCGCAAAACTTGAGTAAGAACCCTCGAATAGATTAGTCTTAGCTCTTAATAATATTGCATTCAAATTTAAAAGCACTTATGAAGATTGTCTTATAGACAAACTGCAGTTGCTTCAATAAAATAGTAGTACAAAAATTCATTTGCATTATACACACTAGATAACTTTGATAACTTTTGTCTAATCGTACACACTGTTGTTTCCAATAAAATATGAGGTCTGTATGTTTACTTTTGTGTAAAAAAGTCTGAGTAAAAATCGAGTAAAAACTTTCTTTCGCTAGAGGGAATAATACTAGATGAGAATGAAAAAAGTTAACAGACAACTAAAGGCGGAATTACAATGGACGCAACGGAACGCACTGAACGGAGAGAAATGTTAAACCGGTTTTCTTTGTATGCTTTTCAAATGGAGTTGCGCACAGTGGACGGACGAAAACGCAGTCGTACGCAGCAAGTTTAATAAAATCTGAAATTGACGCAACTGAACGGATAAACATAACCTCAAATTAGCTTTGGGATTGTTTATTTTGTTCCGTCAAGTGATACTGTGCTGCGGTAAGTGTGTAATAAGCAGAGAGGAAATGGAATGAAAAGAGTTTTTTGATTTTATCCATATTTGGAGTAAACATACAGACCTAATAAGATGAAAAATTGACAGCTGCCAAAATTGTTATCAATATCATCTGTATGTATTAAAACTTCGCCAACTGCTCAAGACTTATAATCGATAATAGCTTAACCGCAGTGTGTTAACCAACGTTGACTTTTACTGTTCGGTTAATGTGACTTTTGATTCTTTCAAAAACTTGTAGGTCGAACGTCTTTGAAGGTAAATGACTTTCCAAAACTTTTTTCAATTGACGAATAATTTATTCACCATATTTTCCCATTTCGACTTCTTCAGTAACTTTATTTGTACATATATTGCCTTGGTTAGTTATTATGTTTTAGACATCAGTACATTTTGATTTAGTGTAACTTCCTTAAGTCAACTTGGAGGGTCATTCCGTGTGAAGGTTTTTTTTTCGATCTAAGTAAACATACAACTGCGAACCTTTCACCACATATTTATTCATATAACACACTACAATTGTTTCAGCCCGAAATCGTGAATTCGTAAATTTTGTTTTTCGTGACTTCTTCAACATGAAAAAAAAGCGGCTTGATGAATCAGAATTATCCTAGTTTGCAGGTGTCTACTTGAGTTCTGAACAGGTCAGCCAAATTCCAAAGGAATTTGTTTGATAAATTTCGAGATATCGTGGTCACCAGTTTGAAAAATACAGTTTTGAGAAAGACACGTTTAAAGGTTCACCAATAAAATTCGAACGCTTTGGGTGCTCAATCAAGACTAAACTAACCGTTCTATTCGAAACAGAAAATAAGTTTAGAGAATTTAATGGTTTGTCTATTGTGAATTTATGCCTATTTTTGTATTAAAAGTGCTCAGGTAAGAAACCGAAGCGTAAGAGAAAGGGGACCGGAGCTCATCGAGTGCTCGAGCGCACGTCCCAAACACCTGGCCTGTTCAACGCTGTAACTTCCAAACGACTCCGAATATCGGAAGATCACTTACCTACATATTCTACACTATACTATATTTGGAAGCAATTTATATAAAAAAAACGATGTTTTGAACAAATCACACGGGATGAGTCCCTTAAGTCTACTGAAACTAGTTCTATTAAACGACTCGTAAGTCAGACTGAACAAATTTCTCAGTATTTTCTGTACACATGAAAATTGCAAATAAATGAAAATTAACTTTCGTTTGGAATGTGTACAAATCAAAAAAATTAAAGCGAATTTTCGATTTTGACTTACAATAAATAATTGTGCCCGGTAGTCTCGGAAAAATTAAGTGACAACAACGATCACATATGTGTGAGCAGGGACCGAAAATAACTGTTATTATTTTTTTGTGAGCGAAAAAACTCTTTCATAAAATTTTCTAGGAAGTAGCGTAGTACAAAAGGGGTCTATGTACAGCACTTAGACTAGCTGCCTACGTTGAAATCAAGAAAGTTTCGATTTTAATATATAAATCCAATCCTAACTGTTTATGTAAGACATATTTTTTATATTTCAATTTTAACTGTTAAAAAATATACTTATATTATTTTACAGCGATATAAAACTCTTTGCCAGAGTTTTACATATTTCGTCTATTATAAGAATTAAAAATGAGTTTTATTTTTTTCCTCAAAAAATAAAACTCATAATTCGAGTTTTATATTTTCCTCGTCTTATAACAGTTAAAAATGAGTTTTATTTTTTTCCTCAAGAAATAAAACTCATAATCAGAGTTTTTTATTTTCCTCAGGAAATAAAACTTATCAATGGACGTTCTCTATTTTTGTTTTCATATATTTGTTAGAAGATACATTTTGTCAATTTTTTTAAACAATTTTGTATAGCAACCGTACCAACAATTGCCCGATTGGTCCTATTTTTGAGCTTAAATTTACATTTTTTTTAAAAACGACCGTTTACAGTGAAAAACCAAAGCTATATATGTATAGCAACACCAAGAAGGGGTTGCCGATTCCAAATTTTCTTTCCCTAAGAACCTTACTCGGACAGGTTTATTTCTTAAGGAAAAAAATAAAACTCATTTTTAACTGTTAAAAGCTGAGAAAAATGGAAAACTCGAATTATGAGTTTTATTTTTTGAGAGAAAAAATAGAACTCATTTTTAAATGTTAAACCGAGAGAGAAATATAAAATTTAAGATAAGACTATTATTTACTCAGAAGAAAATAAAATTCTCTTTTTAACTATTTCATTAGAAGATAAAATATAAAATATCAATAACAAAGTGTTAAAACCAGACTTTTAAAATATTTCTTATAACTCTTTCGGTCCCTGCATATGAGGGGCTTTCGGCAAGCACTGTCTCAGTGAGACAACTGAGAAAACTTTGAGCAACAGTCTCAGTTCCCTCAGTTCAAACCAATCAGCTGATTTGCCAATTTTGACAACAGAAAATGGATAGTAATAAATTGAGGAAAGTGTTGTTAGTTTATTCAAATAGCTCACTAAACATTAATTGGTCATTAAAATAACAAAATAACGAAACTGAGTCATATGAGACAAGAAAATTCCGTTTCACTTGTCTCAGTTGCTCAGTGGTTGCGTTCGTATTTTGTAGCTCAATATGGAAGTAAGACAGTTCACCGAAAGTGCAGTCTCAGTGAGTCAACTGAGAATATCTCACTTGTCTCACTGAGAATTTGCTTGCCTAAAGCGCCTATTATGTACATTGGATTTATGTAGGTATTGCAATTAAATCTAAATTTTTTATTTATTTTTTGTATAATAATTAATTGTGTGTAAGGGAATTACTGATCGCATGTGCAGCTTTTTAACCTTAATCATAGATGGTAGCTTTGAGTTGACAAGATACATTAGTTAAATGAAATTTTTTTTAATTCGTGTGTACATATACCTGGGGAAGTAGTTAATAATACGTGTTGACCTATGCACATAAAAGAAGTTGTGTAATATTTTTTAATAGAAATTGCAGTGCAATTATAGCGACAATCGCGTCGTGATGGACCGATTATAATATCTGTCTAGTTATTTTGTTGCTTTTTGTATGGTAAATAGCAGTAGTGGCTCTATAGCTTTGCTTTATACATATAAGTACACAATTTAAATATGAATATTGTATTTATGTAATAAAAGTAAATATAATTGGTAAAAGCATGATGTAATATAGCAGAATTTATGTTCACTAACTTTTTTTTTTTTTTGCAAGTATGATTTTTATCTAATTAATACTAATAAATTAATATTTTGTTTCTTCTTTATGCATGCATTTTATGTGATGTTCTATCTTCAATTGATTTGTACTAATAAGATACTGAAAACATCAAACTTGTGTTCTGTGCTGTAAAAGATACCATCATGCAAGCAGCATTAAAGGAATTTAATTTATCCTAAAAGAATAGTTTTTTTTTTAAAACAAAACAAAATATTTTACACGCATGCAACTGTATTTTATTTTAATACGCCAATAAAATATTTTACACGCATGCAAATGTATTTTATTTTAATACGTCAATAAAATATTTTAAATTGATGCCCTTGGATTTTTTATTGTTGTCTGTTATTATAAGTTTTCTTAAATATATATGTATGGTTTATACCTTTCTTTACTTTTACATATTAACTTTTATTATTTTCGATCAGTTATGTGAATATCTCACATTGTAAGCAGTTATTTAACACGATGTGCTTAACATAATTATATTTTTTATTAAATTCTATGTGTTTTAATACAATATATGGCCAATTTTCATAATTTTTATATCGTAGATGAAATTATAAGGGGTCATTCCATTAAATATCGATCAATGATTCTTGTTGGACCATCTCAGTTTTATCTAATATTTTGCTAAATGGCATGTATGTTGCATTTATTAAATAATAGGCGGAATTCCTTTGTTTTTGGTGAGATAATTTTGAACTCATTTTTAAAAAAAAATTAAAAATACTAAAAAAAGTTGTTTCTGGATCATTTAAATGGGATTTCATAGATAATACAATATAAAAACTGTTCAATTACAGTAAGGAGGAGGGACCTTAAGCGTTCTTTTTTAGTGCTTCGTGGGCAAATCTTATTACAGGTAATAAAGGTTAGATCGGGTGATGATATTATTCATAATTTCTGCCTTATTTTTTATGTTATCTATGAAATGTCTCTTTTAAAATTAGTCATCTACTGATTCTACATACGCTTACTTACTATTACGGAAGATATAACCAGCCCAGACAGTTCTTATAAGTAATCCAAAGGATAAGCCTACTGACATTTAAACGACTTCTTTCTGATGAGATCCGACAAACCACTTGACCACATACTCAATACTCAATTAATTCCTATTTACTTTGTAAGTTTTTGCTCTTTCTCCAATCTTTCATAGCCAGTAAATTAATTATTACACTTAGTTTTTAATTTTTATCACTAGTTCATTTTTTAACTCAAATTTATATATTACCTATAGTCATTAGTCTTACTTTTTTCTTTTTTTTTTTCTCCTTTCTTGTATTTTTGCACTTCTTTAATATTTTATAATTATTATCAACTTTTACAATATTTGAATTTTGCATATAACATGTACATTGCAATTTAAATCTAGTTTAGTATTAATCTATTTTAAGTTTCTTCTTCTTTTCTGAATTTAACTTTGAATTTCAATATGAAAACTTTTATACGGTAGCATTTAATTGGATTCATCTGTATTCTATCGTCTAAACTTTTTAAATAAATAAATAATACTAGAATACATACATATGCTAAAGAACAATTAAGATAATAGTAAGAGTAATCCTAGGCTATAGGTACATACTAATCAAAGACAGTAAGGATAAAGCTATAACTCTCGCTACTACTAATCAAAATACGTGACATCATTCTTCGACGATAATATTATCTAAATGTTGTGCTCTTGGGTGTTTATCGTGCGAAACCTAGGTACTAGGTATTGAAATAATTTGGGCACAGGTTCGTTCACCTGTTAAAAAGTACAATATATGTATACATACATCCTTTAAGCATTCAAACACTGTTTTGGAAAATATTACTCTCTCGTAGATAATTTAATTTGTACTTCTATTATATTCTCGCAATGGCCAATTTCCTTTCAAGTGTACATCGAGACATATCCCAGCTGGAAAAATCGCTTTAAAACTCCTTTTCAGGTGCTTCTACGAACGCACAAGGGCCTTCGTTTCTGCTTCAGTTTCATATAAATTTTAACATTACATGTCCTTAGAAGGAAGCGCTTTAAATGATCTTATTTGGAAGCACTTCAATTAAGCATGTTTGGAAGCACTTCAATTAAGCATGTTTGGAAGCACTTCAATTAAGCATGTTTGGAAGCTTCTTTGAAGCGTTTTTAATTATCACGTTCGGAAGCTAATTTGGAGCGCTTTTATTGAGTATGTTTGGATGCTGCTTAATTAAATTCCTTGTGTATAAGGCATTATAGTTTTATTTTTATGTTATTTTCAATAACCGAAAAACATTTATAATAAACCTTAAAAATATTACCTTTCAATAACTTCACTTCACTTTAAACTTTAAAAGTTTTTAAATCACATCGTTTTTATTCATCGGCACAGTTAACAACAATGATGTATAGCACGAAATCTTAGTAGTAAATTTTGAAATTATGAAAACGAAAACAGAAGCAAAGCAAAGAAGTGCTCAAAAAGAACTACCATTTGCATATGGTGGGGAAGAACTTCAATTTATTTTTTAATGAAGCGAAAAACGAAAATTGTAAATGAGTTGAAAAGCAAAGCATAAAGTGCTTCCATTTGAGTATGGTGGGGAAGCGCTTCAATTTAGTTCTTAATAAAACGATTGAAATATTTCCCGCTGGGATTTAACAGTGTTGTTAATATTTCATTAGAATCGCCTGTTTTAAGTTTCGCTAAATCTTAAATGGGCAGTTCACGGAAGACTACTCCGTTCTTTTAGAGAGATCGTTTGATCCAAAATCAAATTAAAACATTTATCGATTTATGTGTTAAAACTTGGTGGAATATGTTCTTAGACATCTTTGTTTGAGAAAAAAAACATTTGCTCCGATTCCACAATTATTTTATTTAAAAAATGAGTAACAACCTACGCGTTTCGTCTGCTAAGACATCATCAAGGTTTGTTCATAAACAAAGATGTCAAATTAAAATGTTAGCATTAAAATCTCCGCAGAAATGTAGATAATTAACATCTAATGCAGTCATTGTATTAAAGTTAAACCTGGTGCCATCGGTAATAACCGATTTTAAAACTTTCCAGACATCAGTAAACTGAATAGCGTTAAATTCGTGCGAAACATTGAAATGATTAGTCAAATCATCCCAGTTATTATGTAGAAAAGACGAAACACGTGGATAAATTTAAATTATTGTTGTTATTCCGTGGTCCATTTCGCGTGATGCATGACATACGTATTAATAAATGGATGTTTGATTGAAAAGGATGATAAGATCTTAGATTTGGGTTTTATTGTTGACAGTAAATTCAATTTTACGGAACAAATTAATTAGATTATCTTCAAGGTGAATTCTCATGTATGTTTTATTAAGAGGGTCGTTATTCTTTAATGACTTCTGATCATCTCAAATTATTGTTTATTTCCCTGCTGGTGAGACCTATTCTCCTCAGTCTCCTTCAGTTTGAATTATTGCCTAACATATCTAGGGACAACATTCGCTTAAAATAAACTCGACGTAAACGATTTAACTATCCTTTCTGCGTTCAAAATTGCGGTGAACTTAATAATGCGTCCAAAACCATTAAGGAAAAAGCAACCCAAACATGAACTATATTCAGGTTCTTTACGGTTTTAATCACTATTCTTTCACCTTATTTTATCCAAGCAGGTCTACAGGTTCAGTATTACCAATAGGATTATCCATCTGCAAACAGTATTTTACTCGATTCTCCGTTGATATTCTCAGTTGTCCTGGGCTGGCCCTTGAATACCTTTTTATACCCTAGATGAAATCTAAAGGGTATACTAAGTTTGTCATTCCGTTTGTAACGCACAGAAATAATGCTAGTAGAGAAAAATGGATTGGACACCCACACATAAAATTAAAAGTTATTTTGATTTTTGCATGTCCGTCCTCCATAGAGACCTGAAATTTGGTACATGGTGTTTTCATAGTAATAGCAAAAAAAAAATTAAAAAAATGGAATAAATCGGGCAACCCATTCTTGGTGTTGCCATATAAAAATTTAGTTTTTTTACGGATAGTGTGAAAAAGATCAGTCCTATCATTTCTATTGTACTAAAAACTTCTTCACAATATGAAGACCTATAAAATTGGTTATAATCATTTTTTCTGTCCAACGAACCGTTCTAGAAATATATGCGAAAAATCACTGCACAAATCAAAATTGCTCAAATGGGTGCCCATACGAAATTTCATACGGGCATTCATCTAGGCCTAGGGTATCATAAGAATTGGTCTTAGACCAATATTAGTTTTTTTTTTTTTTTTTTTTTTTTTTTTTTATGATTCTGCTACTAACAAAGGTTTTTGCATTGCCGATAAAAGTTTAACACTAAACTCCTTCAACTGCTGTATGAAGCCCTTTACATGGCTGCCTCTTGTATACTCATTTTATCCTCTCGAATGCGAAACAAGAAATACCGCTTCAAATCGCATTATTTTAAATACATTCGCACTACTCTCAGCTATTCAGAACAATTTGAATTTTTACGATTTAAATATGTATGTCACATACTGAAATGAAAAATGACATTTTTTCCGTAATCTTTCTTGGTAGACATACATTTCGCCTGATTGTTTTTTTCTTCTTTTTTTTTAATAATAATTTGTTAAGCAAGTAAAAAGAGCTCCGTAATATTTATACTTTACGGCTTACAACATAAATGTAACAGATTCCAAATCAAGTGGAACATTATTAAATTCAAGTCTCAGCAATATTCACAGCAACGGAAACATTTTTAAACTCCAACGCATCAATATCGAAGTCAAGTGTGGAGTCAGTCAAGTGGAGCATTGTTAAATTTAAGAGAAATGAAACCCATATAAAAATGAATAGTTTTAACTTAAAAGTATGAGAATCACAAAATTTATTTCAATTTGGTTCACAGAAGGTTCACTTAATCTTAGCCGTACTGAATTTTTCACTTTTGAAAACATTAATAAAGAAATATTTTAAAATATCCGAAGTCTGTTCTACCAATTTTCGAACTTCATTAGTTTTGCGAATTTGGGCATTACAAGTCAGCAATTATTCATACAACGAGATGGTTTTGAAGTAAATTCTCGCAAAAATATACAAAAGTAAACAGGAACGCGTTCATGAAGTAGGCTGCAGCCTCAGATGCAGCCACTGACATAGATAATATGTACTGACTATACATTCATATAAATATACTGCAGAAAGTGGAAAAGAGAACTGTAAACAACAAATAAATAAGTAGGTTCGTCGAAATAAATGTTTTTGAATTAATTATTTACTGTTATTACTGATAAAAACTGTTTTACCAAACCCAATATATTCATTGAATACGCAGTAGAAATTCGAAAGGTTTTTTCAAGCACCGTCCTTGGTTTTTCAACTTCCCGCTAATGATTTTTTCAATGTTGGCACCGACCGACGTCAAAACTTTTTTTGACAGAGCCCACGTGAAATAGCAAGTTAAGCAGTTCATATTATATATGTTAGTGGATGCAGTCAATCACAGCTATCTCGTAGGCAGGCATAGCTGCATGTAGCTGCTACTGACTTTATAATGTAATGAACGTCATCATTGGAGTTACATTTCCTGTAAATACAAGATTGCATTTAAAAAGTACTTATATGTAATCTATAAATAAGTCTTTAGTGCGTTGTCTAATAAACGCTTCTCCACGTTTATTATGTAAAATTATTACATTCCTGTAATATCCCAGCGGGAAAAAGAGCGCTTTAACAGACATGTAAGAGCGCTATTTTGGAAGCTTGTAGCGCTTCATCACACTATCCATTTCTGTTTCATTTTAACATTTGATGTCCGCGCAAGGAAGCGCTCTTTTCTAGCTTCCCAAGAGCACTCCTTTCTAGCTTCTCAAGAACGCTCTTTTCTAGCTTCCCAAGGGCACTCTTTTCTAGATTCTCAAGCGCGCTCTTTTCTAGCTTATCAAGAGCGCTTTCAGAGATATGATAAAAATTGATCAGCAGAGCACTTCGATAGTCACTATAAAGAATAGTCTTTATGTTTTACTTAAAAATTGTTTCTGAGCAGCGACTTTGAGGAAGACATTAAAATAAATAGAAGAAAATTTAGCTGGCAATGCTTTTTATTAATTTCAATTTTTATTTTCATTGTTTCCTTATAAAAACGATTTTTGGGACATCAAAATCTTATAGTCGCATCGCTTTTTTCAAAGTCAATAAAACCAATGTTTTCAATCTTTACAGCCCTTTAATTATTGTAACTATTAAAAATTAAAGGAAATAGCAGAATGAATACCATAGATAAAAGTCTTAAATAATTTAATATTTTTTACAGGAACCTTTTTTTGGTCAAGCATGCCAGTTAACTTTAAGAAGCAGGCATCTCCAATTATTCACTCTTATTATCGTTGCCACTTTAAATGAGAAATGGTGTTACAACACAAAAATGATATTATGATTGTCATTTAAAGTGACATTTGTCGAAAACATACGACTTTGGACGTATTAAGTAATGTCGATGTAAGTCATAATTAAGTGACAATTTCACTCACATGGTTTTTGTAAATGACAGATGTTAGATGTGTGTAATAGGGCGTTTTCATTTCATCGAAATCACGTAATTTCGCTGTTTCAGCATGATTCGACGAAATCACTCTCGAAATCACGTAATTTCCAGTACAAAAAACTTAATCGAAATCATCTCATTTTGGAGTAATTTCAATGAAATAACATCGGAAATTACGAACACTTGGCCGAACGCACCCATTTTCGGTTTCCACTTTTTCTCAAACTGTATCATTTGACATTTGTTGTATACATTTGTCAATAAGTTTGTAAGAAAGAAATTTAAAATTTAATTGAAATATTATATTAATGTTGCTGACAATTATGTGACAATATATCTTTTTAATTACAAAAGTCTCGTTTATGTAATTAATTATTTTACATGCCAATTTGGTGTTTAAGTGTATCACCTATCAAACGAAATCATCTCAGCGGTAGTGAAAACACCTGACAGTGATTTCGAAATCACTTCATCCAAATTACGTGATTTCGGTGGCTTTTTAAGTTGTTCATTAAAACCTTAGATCATAAAACGAAAGGATAGGCTACCTTGTATAAAATTCGTGTACGTGTGATAAGCAATTTTCTTGTGGGCACGGGAGGGAAATGACAGGGGGGCGTTTTTGTCAGTTCGATATTTCTGACATTTCTCATTTGTCATTTCTTAGATTTTACAATTGAATTGTCATTGGGGCTCTTGTTTGATGTCAGTCAAGCAAAGGCAACGACAAGAAATATTATCAGCAAATAAATTGGGCACTAGGAAAACTCTTAAAAATGTAATAAGTTATAAAAGAATTATAAAATTATAAACTGAAAAAATGATACGAATCGCGGTGACAGGAAATTATAAAACTTGTTCAATATTTGATTAACTTTCAACCACTAAATTATGTGCCCGCTCAGAAAATATCGTAGTTTACGGCTTCCATGACTAAACAAACACATCGATGCGATTCTACTACTTGAAGAAAAATGCTTAAGTTTTTCTTCCTCATAGCCTATCCAGTTCGTTATATGATCTAAGATTAAAACATAAAATTCAATAGTTTTTTTATAAATTAAATTAAACAATTTTTTCATCTTTAGTGTAAGAACTACAACAACAAAATAACTTGAAGTCATGATAGATTTTATGGTGAAGCATCCTTTTATAGCTAAAGGGCTGCAATACGCAGAATACATAGCGTTTATATTTTTTTTTCTTTTAAACACTCAAAAATAACAACAATATCACTAAATAAGACAAACCTCACTTTTGTCTACAAATGTAATTCATACCCTGACGCTATCTGTCACTTTAAGTGACAACGATAATAAGGCTTCGAAGAAAAATGTCACGTCACACCGTTTGACAACGACAATACGTTAAGTGGGAGTGACTGCGGATCTTGTCACTTTGGTGAGTCGACAACTATAATAAGGGTGAGTAGGTGGATGCATTTGGCAATGCAAGTCTTTCAAACACCCACAAAAATTCACGGTTAAAGAATAAAACTTTATTCAATTACCACCATAAAATCTGTCGTTGCTTCTTTCTTCACACTGCACTTTCAAATATTTTGCATTTGTTCATGGAAGCAATATAACAGTACGTCACGAACAAAAATCGAAAGCCCAAAATTTATCCATGATGAAGAAAAGTGCACATTTTTCTTACTAGAAAAGCTTAAAAAATGCAGCAAATTAAGTGCTTCCGCAGTACCTCCGTCTGACGCAAGTTATAAGCGCATTAACTCAGCTTTTTCTGGAAGAGCTTTTATTTTTCCCGCTGGGATAAAAATACACTAACAAAATTGTTAAATATATTGCATTTGTGTTAGCTTACTGCGCTGGGTAGCACTCTCAAGTATGTACCAGTCTTATGTTTACTTACTAATGTCAATTAGAACTAAACGTAAGATTCGTTGTTTTGAAGGTTTTTGTATTTTCTGAGTTTTTTTTTTTTTGTAATAAAAATCTTTTTAACTTATTCAGCGATTTAATTTAATTTCGATTAAAAACATTCAAAGTGACAAATTTGTCATTAAGACTTTGGAGTTAAATTCATAAATGTGTGAACATTTTAATAGTGAATTGTTTCTTAATTGAATGAAGAATTAAAATGTTTTATTCAATCATTGACTTATTTATTGGCTTACTTATCTAAGTATATATCTATCACTAACGTGTAATCTGTTTGTCGATCTAAAATTCACTTCTTTTTTATGTCTAAGAGCGATTCATTGAACATTTTCATGCCTTTTAAATTTAAGACTATTCTGCGCTGTAGCAGTGTAAATAATTGATAGTCCAAAATTATCAAAAGACCTTAAAAAAACGAATTCTATTCCCTCAGCCGCAAAAAAGAGGTTGAAACCGGCTCCAATAAAGGGGGAAAATGTATGCAATTACAGCTTGCCGGTTTGGTCCGTGAAAAACTGGTAATTTGGATATCTATCACTTTGTTTTCTCCAAAATAAACGACGTCAAAATTTTACCAGCGATTTGAAATATTTGGAGACCGCGTTAAATTTTACTTTGCCTGAACTCGATACTTGGCATCGTCTTTCGAAAAGATTAAGTTGTTTAGCAACGATAGGAGAGATGGTAAACCATTAGATGAAACCGTACGTGAGAACTGGTCTGATGAGAGTTTTATAAATCAGTAACTTGGTATTTTTGGTTAGGCTGTGAGTGCTGAGTAGTGGTTTTAGCAACGCGGAGGCTGCTTTGGCTCTATTTAGAGCTTTTCTGGCATGTGCGTTGAGTCCGAATTTGTTATTCAGCCTGATACCGAGGTAGTCTATTTCAGTTTTGAGCGGTATGTTAATATTATTGATACTGAGTTTGAGAGTTTTATTTTCACGTACGGCTAAGTGGTGCCCTCACCCACTCGCATTTCTGAAGCAGATCAGGCCACATTTGCCGCTATTTACCGCTATCAGTAGCACTTTACTAGTAACATCTGTAGCTTCACTTCCTCCTTGACTTTGGCAACGGCTAAGTGCATCTGCATGCGCCAATTTGTTGGCGAGTCTAAATTCTAATTCGAAATCATACTCAGTTATTTTTAGCCACCATCTTGTTAGTACCAGATCTTTTCTCGCTTGTGTTAGTCGAAGTGAATTTCAATCTGTTACCACCTTGAAATTCCTGTGGAGGAGGCAATGCTTGAACCTTTCTGGAGTTTTCACTACAGCCAGAGCCTCTAGCTCGTAACTGTGATACCTCGATTCCGCTTCTGTTGTCGATCAGCTGAAATAAGATACAGGCCTGAGATCTCCTCCTGTTCGTTACATTAGTATACCTGCAATGCCGTGACTGCTTGCGTCCGTATGGACCTCGTGTTTCGCATTTTCATCGTATATCACAAGTATCGGCGTCTGGCTTAACAAAGCTTTTAACTTATGAAATGAGCTTTCTGCTTCTGCGGATCAAATGAATGGCACATTTTTCCTTAGCAGCATGTGAAGTGGTTGAACTATAAAAGAAAACCCTTGTACGAATCGGCGAAAATACCCTGTAGGGCCCAAGAACTTTTTAACTTCTCGGGTATCTTCTGGTCGTTAATACACTGTTCCGAAATATCATGACCCAAAAACTGTATGTGATGTTTAAAAAAAATGCATTTTTTCAAGTTCAAAGTGAGACCTGCTTTCCGAATATCAATTAAAAATTCTCTTATAATAGCGATATTGTCCTGCAAATTTACCGATGGTATCAATGTCATCCATAAAGATTATAACTTTACCAGCTGCCATTGGTTGTATTAACTTTGCCATTAATTTCATGAAAACCTCTGACGTGTTTGTCAGACCAAATGGGATCCTCTTATATTCATATTGGCCTTCTGGTGTTACAAAGGCTGTTAAGTGTCTGCTGCTTTCTTCGACTGGCACTTGATGGTATCTGCTAAATAGATCAAGTGTCGCGAATATCTTCTTGTTTCCTCCATGTTTGGTACTGGAAATGTTTCTCTTTGAGTATTAATTGAGTTTAATCTCCTGTAATCGACGCACATCCGGTATTCGTTATTCTTTTTTGGCACTAAAAGGACAGGGCTTGCATATTCGGAAGAAGACTGCTGTATGATGTCTAGACTTAGTAGCTCCTGAATTTGCTTCCGTAGAACTGACTTTAAACCACAAGCTACCTTATACGGGTGATAACGGATAACTTTTTCCTCCTTTAGATTAATTTTCATTGAAAGTAATTCGGTTCTTCCTAACGCCCGTGTACTTTTTGCAAAACAATCACAAAACTCATTGATTAGGCTTATTAGCATGACTTTCTAATGTTCATTGGCAGCGCTACCTACAGTTATATCACACAACATCAATTGCGGGGCTCTTTATATTTTTCTGAAATATCTCGAAGGTTTTCCACTTTTTAAATATTTCAATATCTGGTCTATCGAGATAATTTCTTCCCAATATTATGGGAACAATCTTAGCATCATCTTCAACAACCATTATCTCGATCAGAAGGTTAATATTTGGCACTCTTACGTTTTGCTGAATCTTCCCTAGTACATTAAGTTTTCTTGTTTCCAAATCTCATAAGCTTCACATCACATTTCGTCAAATTCCACCCATTCTGTTTAACAATTTCTTGTTTCAGAGTGATACATTCGCTTCCTAGATCGAAGTAAGCAAGTACGGACTCTTCCGCTATGTAGACGATCTTATGATATTCGTCTCTATTTTCTAAGTGTCGTGTTAAGTCTGGATAATTGCTTAATTTTGCAGTCCCTCGACACATGTCCCTTATGTTGGCATCGGAAACAGCGCAAATTCTTAAAAGCACAGTCTTTTGCATAATGCCCTAGCCCGTTGCATTTGAAGCAAACTAGATTGCCTTTATAATTATTGTTTTTATTGTCTGCTGCTTACTGCCAAACATCTGTTCCTTTCCATTTCGACTGGGTGGGGAGGTTGTGGTTGTTTCTAAAAGGCTGGAATCTATTATTATTATTATGCTTCAAAAAGCCTTTTGAAGTACTAGGCTGGCTTATTGGGGTCAGCTGGTGCCTAGCGTGACTCTGCTTCTCAACTTCTTCAAAGTTTTTTACGACTTCCAAAAGAGTTGGAACATTTCTACAATTTGAAGCCATTAACACGTTTATCAAGCTTTGGTTTGACAGTCCAGATATTATATATTTTATTGTCGATATTTCTTCCAACTTAATCCTTTTTCCTAGAGCTGTCACTTGATATACATAATCCTCAATTTCTTCGCCTGGTAGTCTTTTTCTTTCCATTATTTGCATCAAGACTGACGCGTCATCCTGTCCGCTAGGGAAATTGCGAAGCAACTCTTCTTTGAAATCTATAAATGTTCGGATGACATCATGTTTCGACTGATATCAAAAATACGCTGCGCCTCCCAAACGGAGAGTGGAATAAAATAGTGCAGTACGATCATGCCATTCATATAGTGTTTTCAAACCGTCTATAAAGTCTGTCAATCCAGTTCCTTGCTGTGTGATAGTGTTTTATTTGGAATAGTTAAATGCTACTTCTATTTAACCGAAAAAAAGTTTTCGATTTTTGATGTGAAAGCACAAGCGATTTTTTGGTGTAGAACTTATCGGTTTTCGGTTTCGATGAGAAAGTGCCTTAAAGGTGAAATGTACGACCGAGTTAAGTATAATTTATACAAGCGAAGTTACTGTCCCAAGTAACCTCGTTTTCAGTCCCTCACCTCCTCTTGACATACCCACTAGTTTAAGAATAGTTTACCCAAGCGAAGTTACTGTTCCAAGTAACCTCGTTTTCAGTCCCTCATCTCCTCTTGACATACCCACCAGTTTACTTGCGCCAGTACGAGAACGAGTTCCACTCCCTTAAACTTTTTAGCGAAGTGGAACCTGAGAAATAGTCAAATTGAGTGTATTTTCTGAAATTGGTACATTTTTTGATTTAAGTAGTCTTCAATAATATCAGCTGGTGTGGAACTTGTAAAATGTCAACACATTTGTGTTTGCGCTTTTATTCGAAGGGAGTGGTTTTTATTTTTCAGTAAGAGATTTCGTAAATTTTAAAGATAATTACGTAAGCAAAAGTATTATCAATCAATATGCAGGATACTCGCACTTTCTTTTGTCTTAGAATTTTTTTTCCGAAATTGCCCTTAATTACATTGTTGCACAATTTATGACCTTTTTAATATGTAATTTTTCACTTGAAACCATTTTCTCTCAAAAATAAATATCTTCACATTTCACAAGGTCCACGCCAGATGATATTATAAATGACTACACACATCAAAACGTGTACCAATTGCAGAAAATACACTCAATTTGGATATGTCAAGAGGAGGTAAGGGACTGAAAACGAGGTTACTTGGGACAGTAGCTTCGCTTGGGTAAACTATTTTTAAACTAGTGGGTATGTCAAGAGGAGGTGAGGGACTGAAAACGAGGTTACTTGGGACAGTAACTTCGCTTGTGTAAACTATACTTAACTCGGACGTACTTTCACCTTTAAGGCACTTTCTCATCGAAACCGAAAACCGATAAGTTCTACACCAAAAAATCGCTTGTGCTTTCACATCAAAAATCGAAAACTTTTTTTCGGTTAAATAGAAGTAGCATTTAATTATCATAAAAGTTATATGATGAGAGCTCATACAAAAAAGTATTTTAATTTTACTTCGAAATCCCTATCCATATTATAACAATATAATAAATAATAAAATAAAATAATATAATTTTTAATGTGAGCACAAAAGTGAGGTTTAGTACGACCGAAAAAATTTTTCGTCTCGAAACGTTCCACATGTGGAAACCGAAAAGAAATTGACAGATGCAACCGAAATTTCGTTTTTCGGCCGAAAAAAGATAAAAGTTGTGAGATAAATAACCTATTTTATTAGTAAAATTATTGGTTTATCCTAGCAAAAATCTTGTTTTAAAATGGAATAAAGAGAATTTTTCGGTTTACATTTTTCAGTTTTCTGTTTTGATGTGAAAGTGCCTTTACTCACATTTCATCCTTTCTAGGAATTGTTATCTTTTCTAATCACTTTTCTTGCAAATGCGTTCGCACACAGCCACGGGAAGAAAAAAGTCTTAATACTATCGTACTCTTGGATTCAGGACGGGCTTTTGCCTGTTTTCACTCATAACAATAGTAATAAGAAGTTATTGTCTCGTTGTTCCTTTTAGTTCTCTTCATCATTGTTTCTAGTATTGAATAGAAAGAAATCAAAATCAAATCTGGAAAAGATGTTCTTAATTTGGCTTTCCACTCATCCCAAGTGAAGTTGATGTTGACTAAACTTTCAAGCCAAGTTTCTGCGTGCCCGCGTAATTTGCTCGTGTCATAATTGTTTGTAGCTATTTCATCCCAACCATCTGCTTCAATGTGTTTACCTTTAAATCATCTGAGCGTATACTGTCATCCAAGCTAATAAAATCCTACCAATCAAAATATAAACAGTGGCGATAGGATTACAAGATCAAACGAAGTCGCTGCCAAAAGCTAGTATAATAATATATCAAGAGTTTCATAGTTACGTCTTGTTTTTAAATAAAATTATTTGTGTGAGGATGAAAATAAATTGAATTTATTAATTATAAATTACTTAATTATTCCAGTTGATGTAATTAAATATTCATAAATATCTTTTACATTTTTTTTTGTCTTACAATAAATATTAATTTTTGTCGTCAAATAAAAACTTAAACAATTAATAATTGCATCGACTGGAAAAAAATTGTTTAATGCTAATATTAACATTTTACTTTATTTTACTTCTAGATACTGAAAATATACGTTTTGTATTTGCTGCAGTAAAAGATACAATTCTTCAATCAAATCTTAAAGAATATAATTTAGTCTGAACTGGATTTATTATATAAATTGGGTCAATATATAATTATGTATTATTACTAATTCGCTATTTTTGTGATTGTTGGCTGCATGTTATTTTCAATTATCAAAACATTTATAATTAACAGGATAGATAAAAACAAAACAAACAAAAAAACAATAATAAAACGAATTATAAAATACTGCAGGCAAATTGGATTTTATCAGCCCTTCAAAAATATACTCTCTATTTCCTGGGTAAATTAACGAATTCAGGAAATAGAAATATGTATGTGCTAAATTAAATGTACATTCATACACGCACACGCACACATTATAAACAAAACAAAACAAAAACATTTGTAATTTTTATTCTTGATGCCTAAATGGAAATTATATAACCGAAAACATATTCTAAAAAAAAAAAAAAAAAAAAATTGAATTAAAAAACGTCGAGTATTAGATACCTACCTAACAGAAGGAATAATAATCATTGGCTCTACTTATTTGGCTTTTGAAATGTGTTTGAAAGTTTTTAGTTTATTATTTTTTCTTTCTTTATTTAATTGAATAAAAAAAAAGTAAATTATAAAAAAAAACATCAAATTAAATTGTAACAATGTCTTACATTCTCAACACGAGCCATTCCTTGCCAATACATTATATTAAATTATGCATATTCTCAATATTAAAAAAAAAAATCGTAAAATTTTTTATAAACATATAAATTCGCGCAAATTTATCTCTTAAAGTCATTTTAATGGTTGTTTTTTTTGTCGTTTGTGATTTTAATATCTTCATGCTTTTGTTTTTGTTGTAATATTTTATTGTTTAAATAGGCTTTATTTAATATTATACATAATATTATCTTCTTTGATGTATACATAAATCCTGAGTTGAACTTTCACCAAAATTCTTTATTCTTTTTGTCTTGCATCGTCCATCAATGTGTATGGAAGTAAGAAGTCACTAGTCATATTCGATGCATTCGATCGATTCTACACGGATATTGTTTCCTGTGATTGATATAAAATACAATTTAATGACTTTTTGGAAAAAAAAAACATACCTGCATATATACATGTATATTATGAAAATATTTTTAGTTTCAAAACACTTGTAAAAACAAAGTCCAGCAGCATTTAGTGATAAATATTGAAACTAAAAACTCTTTTTATAGTCTGTTTTCATTGAATTTATTATTTAAATTATGAATAAAAAAAATGTGTATGTATAATGCCGTCGTATTTAAAAAGGAAGTTAAAAACTCATTAAAAATAACATTTATTTATTTTTATTTTTTTCTAATATACATAAATAAAAAAAAATAATATTTTCATTTAGATGTGATTTTTATTTTTAATGTTTTAACATATTTTTATTGCAAAGTGTATATTTATATAAAAGTTATAAGAAATAGTAAATATTTGTTCATTAACGAATCACACAAATGAAGTTTAAATTTTGGAAATACATAAAGAAAACCTAAGGCCGTTTGCACATCAAAAAACGTAAACGAAAACACTGAACCGAAAAACACAAGCTAACAGAAATTATCTGCAATATACATATATAATAAAATATTGGATATTTATTCTACATAATTACAGTTTCAATAAAAAAATATCCATATTAAAGCTTTATTTCAATTAAAATACATTTTTATGTTTATTCGCATGAGAAACAAATTTTTGTTCCGAACTGTCAAGTATATTTTCGTTCCATATTATGATCCACATACGAACGAAAACTATTTCGGTTTAAAAGCACTTTCAAATCGACACCGAAAACCGATAAGTTCTACACCGAAAATTTCATTTTGCTTTCACATCAAAAACCGAAAACTTTTTTTCGATTAAATAGAGAAGTACATATGTACATTTAATTATCATAAAAGTTGTATGAAGTGAGGTTTAGTACAACCGAAAAAAATTTTCGTCCCGAAACACATGTGGAAACCGAAAATAAATTGATAGATGCAACCGAAATTTCGTTTTTCGGTCGAAAAACATAAAAGTTGTGTTTTAAGATTATTGTTCATCTTATTTCCCATGATTTTATTAATCATTGGAGCAAAAATCTTCTTTAAAGTGGAATAAATTGAGTTTTTCGGTTTCGATTTGAAAGTGCTTTTACATAACCTCATTTCCGTTTATTTACATTTGATACAAGCCCAACCCAACATTTATTTTTATTCGTTCGTTTTTTATATGTAAAGCATAGACGAATTTTCGGTGTGGAACTGTTTATTCGTTCGTTTTCGTTTTCCGATGTTCAAGCGGCTTAAAAGAAAAAAAACAAGCGTTAGTTGGAAATTTATTAGAAATGCATTTTGGAGCTTTTTTTTTTAAATAATTCTTATCTTCTATATAACTAAGAATTTTTCATTACTTGTCATTAAGTTTTGTGTAATCTAATTTTATTTAAATCAACGTAAATATGTATATCGGAAATAATGTGCAATTATTTTAAATTATTTTCATGAATTTAATTTTGTTTTTATTGTTACTATACCTACATTATTACTAAAGGCTGTTTTTTTTTTCTAGTTTGGTTAAAAGTTGTGAATAAATTTTACAGAACAAAATATTGTTCTGACGCACAACTTTTTCGAAATTGAAAATTTTCAGTTCAGTGAATATGTGAGGTAGACTTCGGAAGGAAACCCACCTAATGGCAGAAGAATTTATTTTGACAGCTGAAATAAAAGTCATATTTGTCCGTTTCATACAAAATAGATGTGGTGCAAAAATTATGTACGTTTGTAATTAGCATATTTAGGGCCGTATTCACCAAGAAATTTAAATAAAATTTAATTTAATTTCTATTTTAGTACTCCTGAATAAAATTTAATTTGTGTTATTATATTTTATGTTATAATAACGCATAGATAATTTTAATTCAAGTGGACACCAACCCTCTCTAACGGAACTACTACAACACAAAATAAATTAAATGGCGTGGTGAATATGGCCCTTAATACATAGAGTGCTTATTTTTATTTTTTCTGTGGAAGGAATAGAAGGAACAGAATACTGATCACGTTGTACAAGAATATTCGGAACAGAAATTATTAAGTAAACAGAAAAGAATAAAAATTTGACAGTTGTGCACAACGCAAAACGTAATATCACCTGGAGACCATAATATACAATTTTCAGGTTCTGAAAATAAAATATCCCGTTTTAATTACAAAATTAAATCAATTTTTCGTGTCTCTGCTGTTGCTGGCTTCCATTTTCTTGGAGTGATGGTTGCCATTTGACATTTGTCAAATTGTATTCCATTTATTCTAACTAAGGAGGTACCTATGTAGTCACTGACATATAATAAGAATGGACTGAGCCATCCTATCTAATTCCTATAGTTAAAAATGGCACAAATTTTTTGCTAAAATCTATTTGTCTCTTTCAATCTCAAAATATACACTGAACTGTAACCAATTTTGGAAACAGTACGGCTGTATTAATTGGAATGCATTGGACTTGACATAAAAATTCAGACAAATATATTGTTTTTATACGTCTATCTCTTACAAGCTCAAGGAAATTTGACAACAAATCTGCAGAGGAGCACATTTTTCAGTAATATTACAAATGAGTTTTTGGGTTAATTAAAACAAGTTTAACTTTCTAAATAATTTTAATTTAATGCAATACTATTTTATAACATCTTTAGTGTTTCCAATCGACAAATACTAATAAATTATGAATCGATGTGCAATTGTACGAAATAAAGGGTTTTCACAGCCTGTTCAATATTTGTGACATTTTTGAAGCAAGAACGCTCAGTCCATTCTTATTATATGTCAGTGCATGTAGTTTAAAAAGAATACGTTCAGAATACACCACTGCGAATAAGGAAACAGAATGGAATAAACGGAATATTCCGAATGGGTAAATTAACACTTTTTGTGCGTTCTGAATATTCGGAATGAATAAAGAAAAGCACTCATAGATAATAATAATAATTATTATTTTTGGGAAATTTATTTTTCCATGTAAAAAATATGGAATCACTTAATAGCTTCCGATAAATTTATGCTAAATATGTGAAAATTTACCTTTTCTCGACAATCTTTGAAAAGCTTAGAAATTAAGTTAGGGCCGTAAATATAAACTAGAACAATCCATATTCTCCTGTCATACACAAACACTAACCAAGATTACTCGAGATTTAATCCATCGTATTACACCCGAGTAATATTTTATCCGTGATTTGCCGGGGATATAAATTTTATGCGAGGATATTATTCCGAATAGGTGACGAAAGAGCCAAATTTGAATTTAACCGACAAAGCATATCAATTAATTAAGCCTAGTATGGAGTTCGGGTATTGGTAAAATTTAACGCTGATAAAAAGTTGACGAAAATTGTGTGTGGAGAAAACGAAGTGAAAGCTGTTAAAATCACAATTATTTGTGAATATTTTTAAAAATGTTAAGTGATTATTATTTGTAATGAATATAAAGTCTCTAAAGTTAGTGTGTATTGTCCTCAAAGAAATCCACGGAAAAAACTAAATAAACTCGCTTTGTCAACAATCAAGAAATGTCAAAATTTTGCTAGCATTTTAAATACAGAATGCCATCCATGTTATAATAAAGAAACTGGCTCATTTTACCAGTGAACTCCGCACTGGACTAGTAAAGAACTTAGTAAAATTGTTGTTTGGGATTTTACCAAGGTATATAGAATACAAGATATTCCCATTACGAGCCACGTTCCATCATTAGTGACGAATTATCGTGAAAATATATAGGAAAGCACCAAGGTATATAGAACACAAGTATTTACATTAAAATTTTGACACATTGCAGCTGATAGCTTGTGACGTGCTGGACAAATGGCTGCCGCGCTTGCCGGATTCGACACGAAAATAAACAAGTGTTCTACTTTTAATGCGCGGCAGATGCTTTGACAGTTCTTTTGATAGATTTTAAACTGGTTATATGCTTAGTAAGCTGTAAATACAAGAACTGGCACATGTAATAACTCTGGTATATCCACTATTTCACTTTTAAATAATAACTCAAGCTTTTCTATCACTTTTTCTTTTTATAAATAAATCTTAAGAGTACCAACGCGACGCGTCCATTGGTCCTTGCTCAAATTCTACACGCGTCTGTCGCGGAGAACTGTCAAAGCGACGCGATGCCTACCGGGTTCATTGGGTCTTCACCATAATGTTTATTCATTTTTATAGGAACGATAGAGACCGGAGAGTGTATTGCGGTCCCTATACCGTGCTTTCCTATACATTTTCACGAAAATTCGTCACTAATGGCGGAACGTGGTTCGTAATGGGAATACCTTGGGAGAGCATGGTACAGAGAGCACAATACTCACTGCCAACGTATATAAAATACAAGATATTCCCATTACGGACCATGTTACCCCATTATGTGACGCAATATCGTGCAATATATAGGAAAGTACGGCACAGAGAACACAATACTCTCTCTCCTCTCGCTGTCTTTCCTATAAAAATATATGTACATTAGCCTTAGAATTACGTCACAGGCTATCAGCTGCAATGTGTTAAAATTTAAATAGGAATACTTGCCTTCTATATACCTTTGTCCGGAACAATGATACAAAAATAACAAGTATGGCCGTATGTTTGGTTAAATATTTTAATATATTAAAAACGTATTTCAGTCAATGAAATACGAAAAACTCAAAATAAATTCGCTGGAAGCGACCTTGTCTCCTCATGACGTAGCAACACAAAAGGTCGTCTCGAATCGGCCATATACCTTGTTATTTTTGTATCATAGTCCGGAACTACACTCAACTACATTAGATTAAAAGTCATTCGTTTGCTTGTCAAAATGCGGTGTAGTGTACATATGTATAGTGCACCGTGTAAGCTGCGACTGCAACCATAACAGTGGGACTGAAGTTACCTGGTATAGAAGCTCTTTGCTACGAATTGTAATAAATTAAATGAAAAAAGAACGCTCCCCAGTTTCACCAACAATTTAAAAAAATTCAAAACCAATCGGCGGGATTATCCGACTTGGTTTTACACAATTAATAAATGGGATAATGAAGGCTATGCGAATTTTTGCGTTCCATTATGCACAAAAGCTAAGTTAAGTAAGACCGGACCAATATTTGTGTTGTGCTCAAATTTGCTGGTGTAAAAGCAAGTATGAACAGCCAGCAGCAATCATAAAGGAGCATTTTATTCTAAGGGCCATATTCACCAAGCCATTTAATTGAAATTTATTTTAATTTCTGTTTTCGTACTCCTGTAAGAGAGGGTTAGAGCACACTTAAAATTAAATTAAAATTAAATTTGGGTTATTTTATGTTATAATAACGCATATATATCTTTAATTTTAATTTAAGTGAGCCCTAATTCTCTCTAACGGGACTACTAAAATAGAAATTAAATTAAATTTCAATTAAATGGCTTGGTGAATACGGCCCTAAGAGTGCAAATCTATCGTCATTTCTACACTTGCTATTCATTCATTACTGTTTTTTTTGCTGTCCATTTACTTCCATAGCATACTTTACCCGGGGGTTAGACGTAATAGTACAGCTTGCAAGTGTGCCGTTAATTGAAATTTTAGTAGTCAAGTGAAGTGTGTGGTTATTAAAATAAATTTCTTAATACATAATATAATAATAAATATTGCTATTTTTGTTAAGCAAAAACATACCGTTGTAATTCGTATAGATTTTTAAAATTAAATGGAGCGCATACAGAATAAAACAGAAATTATTAATAAAGCCCCAGCGGGAAAAATGCAATTGCCTGACTTAGTTAATGTTTACTGTCAACATGAGTAACCCGGGGATAACACGAGTCAGTAGAACTGACTCTGGCAGCGATTGACACTTACACAGGCTCGTGTAAACCCCTACTGACTACTCTTTTTTACTGACAAGATTTCTGACGAGTCAGTACGGACTAGTCAATAAACTGTCAAACATACAATTAAGATGGCGGAAATTGAAAATAAAGGGTAGATGCTAGTGGATATTTGTCTTTATATTCCTAATCTGCTCTCTTTTGAGTGGGAAATGACTGAAAAGTGTTTAACATACATTTTATTGTTTATTTTGTAGAGAATAAAGACTGAGAGAATGAAGAAATTGTTTGATATGCATATAGAAGAGGAATGTCTGCACCAGCTTGACGACATTTTATTATGAACAGACTGGTCAATTGATAGAACGCAAATCGTTTTTTGTCAGTAAATTTGACATACGAAATCAGGACTGTCCGTCAGCTCTATTGACTCGTGTAATCGTTGCGTATATGAACATACCTTACGTTTACCTGGTTTAAGAAGGCAGGCGTAATGTGTTAATGAATCTTATCTTTAAGCATGTTATGTACCTTCCAGGGAATACTTAGAGAAGGCAGAGGTAATTCATTCATGTTGTATATACCTTACGTTAAACTGGTTTAAGAAGACGGGCGTAATATGTTGATGCGTCATATTTTTGAGCATGTTATGTAGCTTTCATGGAATGCTTAGAGAAGGGAGAGGTAATGAATAGATATATTCGTTTATGTTGTTAGCGAAAAGAGATAGAAAATTGTGCGGCTATATTTGCAGAGGCTAGTTCGAGGGAGCGCGTGCAGGTCGAAAATGAATCGTATAGTTTCATTGTTTTTCTAAGAATAATGAAGGAAGGAAATGTACGTAGATGAAAAATATTCTGATTTGTGCATTATTTTAGAAGAAGTGGATTATTTTCTTTAAGTGCGAATTTCAAATTTTCTGCACCTTTCTAAGAAAGCAGGAAAAGTTCTCCCCTTTACCTCTCAGTGAAAATAGGAAGGGTGCTTCCCTCCACCGAAATTGAACGGTTCTTTCCAACCTTCCGGAAAATTCATGCTTAATGGTTCCGTTCGCTATTCTGAAATGGGTGAATGAATGCTTCCGCTGAATTTAAAAGCATTACTCTTTTCACCTTACAAGGAATTTAAAAGTAATGCTTCTTTTCAGCTCCCAAAAACCTAATAACGAATGCTTCCTTTCATCTTCCAAAGAATTAATAAGGAAAGCTTCTTTTCACCTTCCAAAAAATTAATAAGGAAGGTTTGCTTTCACCTTACAGGTCATGCAGAGGAAAGGTATATAGCTACCTTATATACCTTTCCCGTCGTAGGACATCAATGCTTTAAAAGAAATGAACTGAGTATCAGAGCTTATTGCTTCCATACCTTCCATAGAATGTTTTCGGAATGCATTCGAAATGCTTCCGTTTTCCGCTCTTGATTACCTCTGTATGTCCAAAGCGCTGCAAGAGAACTACCCTGCAAGCGCTCCAAGAGTGCTACCCTACAAGCGCTCCAAGAGTGCTTTCAAGAATCTACAACTGAGCACATCCCTCTGCGGAAATGCGCACGTGATTTGAACAAGAACACGATAGGAAAGTGCAGCGAGCTTCCAAACCACACACACATAAAGCGGGTTTTTGGTTACACTCATTTTATAGGGCCAAGCCACAGCCAATCATGCTTCAGCGCGTGGCCCCCTAGCATACAGCATGCTCAGAGATGTCACTTTACTACAATTGTTGTATATCTATTACACATTTTAGCGTTTTACTACCCTACTATGTATTAACGGATTTCTACTACACTTTTTTAGGAATTTTAATAAAAATTACGAAGAAACTACCCCAAACAATAAAAAAACTCTGTAAAGATATATGTATATTCGCATTATTCCAATAGCAGTAAAAGGCAAGTGAATTAAAAAAATTCCAGGAATATTTTCATATAAAACCTCACAAAATGGTTAATTTATTTTTACTCTTTGTTTAGCATTAAAAAAAGTTGTTAAGATGTCTTATGCTAAGCAAAGAACTAACCAGTGAACTTCGAGATGATGCAATATAGAAACCGGCAAGGGAATTAATAAATTGCTATGAAGTAGAAATTTGTAAATGGTAAATATAAACTGAAAATAGAATTTAAAAAGTTCACTTTAGCGGCTATTCGTTATTGCTATGTGCAATCAAGAAAAAGCTAAAATGAATCGAAAATTTTTCTGTTCAAGATATAACAAAGATATAAGAAATTTTTTCTTCAAATTAATTTTTATTTTTTTACGTAGTCTCCTTGTCATTTTATACACATCTCCCAACGATACTCCCATCTCTTCAATCTGTCCAATTAGTACTCGGCGTCTTTCTCTGCAAAATAATTGTTTACTCAGATGATGGCTTCAAAGTCGGATCCAGATCGGAACTGTGACGTCATTTTTGGTTTAAACGAACACTTTGACAGCCTTAGTACGGAAAACGACATCAGGATGTTAAAAAGTTACAAAAATTATTTTTTTAAAGTATGTAAAATTAGAATTCCCTACCTGTTCGATTGCATGTTTAAAAGATATTTAATTAAACAACAGTAATAATTACCATTTACATAATTGTGTACCAAAATATGATGTTGCTACTTCATTCTGGACTGTCTCATATAATGATCAACTGAAAATGTGAGCATAACTCAAGCTGATATAAGTTTAATTTCGATTATTATGTATACAAAAATCAAAATTCTTGAAACTTTTAACCAAAAAAATATCTAATAAAAGAAAGCAGTCTTTAAATATTACATGTTAAAGATGTTTATTTATTGAACAAAAATATCAAACTTGAGAAACGTCGAAATTTAAGAAAGAAAAAAAAAATTATAACTAGAACAATGGTACTGTAAATATATAAAAATATCATCACTAAAGATGTAACGACGGTATAATGTAGGTCAACTAACTAATATATTTATTTGCCGTACTAAAAATCGAAAATAAAGTAAGTATATAGTTAGAGCAGTGAAACACCAAAATTGTTCTATTCGTGTACAGTCAGTAAGGGTTTTTTTTTTGTTTTTTATCGTTTTAGTGTGAAGTTTATTGATATGAATTTATTTTTATTTGTTAATAATCGACCACACTTCTAACTAAGTGCGCTAATGTACTAGTAAAAAAATAAAAATAAAAAATTATATAGCATAATACTATTGTTTTAGTTTTCTACAGTCGTATAAATACATATAAATAGAAAAACAAATTGAAAAAGAGGCAGATTAAGATATGTATGTGTATATACTATATACAAAATATATTTATAAATAAACTGCTTGTTTTAAGGTACATATGTGTATGTATTTTATAGATTTAATAAATAAATAATATTTTCACCCATTTCGGAGAGGCGTCTCGAAAATAATATTAGTGAACAAACAAACAAAATGAAGAAAATACAAAAAACAAAAAAACATTAATCAAAGCTAATATATATATATATATATATTTATAAATATGTATGTATGCGTACATATATACCTACCATAATGCTAATGTCAAGGATATTGAACCAGATTCAAGAAGCAGCTATTATGAGGAAATATATATATATATATATATAGGTATAACATGATGTGATTAAATAACAAAAGTTTATATTAAAAAAAAATACAAAAAAAAAACTAATTATAATATTCCGAATGTAAGGTGTGTTCATAAAATTGCTTTTGTAGAATTTTATTAAAGCTTAATACAAAAAGTATAAAAGGAAAAAGAATAAAATGCGTATACAATTTGTGATTCATTTTATTTAAATATTATACTGTAACTTTTTTCATTTATCATTTTTCTTTTTAACTTCTTCTTTTCCGTCCAAACTATTGTTAAACAATTTTCTTACATCAAAAAACATTGGACACAAAATAAAACAAACAAACAAAAAAATCATATAAAAACTATTAATTTTCACATAACAATAAAGAATATAGTAAAATGTTTCACAATATTGTATTTGCATTGCTGCCATTTTTTTATATATAAATATGTACACACATACACACACACACACACACACACATTTATTACCACAGAAAATTTCTTGTAAAATTACTATATATATTGCTATTTTAAATAAATAAAAAGAAAAAAAACGTAACACCGCTTTCCTATTAAAACTATATTTTATGTTAACATTTGTTAAATTTATTTTTTATATATATACATAACATACTATTATTATTATTATTATTATTATTAAAATACATTATATTTAAAATTAGCGTTAAGTTATAGAATAAGGAATATATAATGAAAAATGAAAGGAAATGATGCAGTGTCAGAAGCACAACCAACCAATGTCGTGAATAGAAATAAAAATTCTTCATACAAACGAATCGCTTTTAATTTCAGATAAAATAAATTTTTATTTTTATTTAATATTTTCTAGAAAAAAGAGAAAGAAAAAAAGAACAGAGAACAGAATTTAAAACTTGGAGATTTAAGAACCCAAGCCGTATATTTATAAAAATATTTTACTTTGTAAAGAAATACAATTTCAAGAATGTAAAATATAAAATAAATATTATTGTTCTATCTAGATATTGTATATATATACATATAGATAAGCAAATATATGTATATATATACATGTAAGCATTAATATTAAAAATTAAACAAATTTTCACTTAACTAAATTCGAACAAGTTTTAATGTATATTATGTAATTTTAGTAATATTATTCAAAAGTCCGAAATTTCCGTGGAAGTCGTGAAATTTCGAAGAAACCATCTTTAATAAAATATAAAAAAAAAAGTTTAAGAAAAAAGATAATTTTGCTATTAATGTGTCAAACAATTTCATATAAATTATAATTATCATTTGACGATGCATAGTATGTAAAAAGATATATTGTAAAAAATTGCTAATATGATTTATTGCACGAAATCAAAATGATATTGATTACTAGATAGATAAATACTAGACAGAAAAAATCATTTTATGGCGTTTTTTTTTGTCTTTATTCAAACTATACATTGTTTGCCACTATTTTTAAGCTCTACGTAACTAACTACATATATTGTATTAATTTTTTTTTTTATATAGAGAAAAGAAAGTAGTAGTACACGTAAGTTATTCAAATTGTGTATAATGTATTATAATTTCTTTAATAAAAAAATAATGGCAAATGAGATGAAGTTTCTTAAATTTAAAAATAAATATAATTTATCTTCCACAAAGATAAAAAGAACGCTATCAAATGGTGTGCTAGAATTTGTGCAATCAAATCAAAAACCTATAAATAAATAATTAAAAAGCTAGTAAAATTAAAAAATAAAAACATTGTCTTTACCTATCCTTTTTGCAAAAAAAAAAAAAAAACAAATCTTAGCTGGTAAAAACTTTACCAAAGAAGAGCGAAAATATAAATTAGATTTCTATATAACAATATACATAATAATAATTATATGAACAGACAAACAAATTTATATCATGCAGTATGGAAAATGAATTACAAAAAAAAAAAAAAAATCATTAAAAATATATAAACATTGGAAGATTACTTTGAAATTACAATAAAAAAAATATAGTTTTTTCAAAATTTCTCTTTTTTTGCCCCAAGCCAATATGAAGGGCGATCAATACAAAAAAAAAGTACAATATTTCAATTTTTTCTAATGTTAATTTTTAAAGAAAATTGAAATATCAAGGTGAACGCAATTTATTTATATGTAAATATACACACATATGTATATATATATATATATATATATACATACAATACATATAGATATATAATAATATTAATTTAAAATATAATTGAAACAAAGTACACTTGCTAGGAACACTTATTCTAAAATCAAGAAAAATATTATATATACATTCTGCATAATATAAATTTAACTTTTTCTTTTTGTTTTTAATAAAAAAAGAAAAGAAAAATGCAAAACTATTTATAAAAAAACAAAAACAAAACAACAAAAAAATATTAATAAATAATATTTACTATATAATTGTGTAAACTAATGGCTGGATTTTTCAAAGGAAAATATGAATAAAAGGAGGAATAATAGATTAAAACGATGCTTTTTAATATTGACTAGCTGTTGTTATACTTCCCGCGACATCACCCACGATCAATCGGTCAATTCGTAAAAATTAATGAAAGTTCCATCACAGCTTCTATAATAAAACACTGTTGTATGCTGTCTTCCCATATGGCATTACTAAATACAATATGAACGTTTCGTGCGTGTTGGACACCTGCGACGCGAGAATGCTACATAGAGCTGATCGTGTGAGAAGGACAGTTTATCCAAATCTATTCTTCCTACCATCTTCGACGTGCCTTTTAGTCATTCTATACTGTTAAGTATTCAGCAGTTTTTTTTATTTATTTGGCCAACAGTTTAATTTTTCGGGGTCTGTATGACTCTTTCATACAACCTATGTACTAATATTAGCTTGCAAGCTCCGAGAAATAGCGCCCAACGAATTAACGTCCAAAATTGATAAGTGAAATAAAACCATAGAACATATGTACATATAATTAAAGGAAGTCAAATATCGTGTAAAAACCCTATCAGTGTTAAGGAATCTCGGTTCTTGGGCGAAAGGGTGGAAAAGCAAGAAGAACTTAATCAAGTCTAACTACGTCTTAAACAATCCGGGCAACACAATGATACGGTCATCAGAGTTCATCAGCTCAGATTTGAATTTATTCCTCTATCTGATAATAGAATAGAATGAAATTTAAGCTGATTTACGCTGATGGCCGTCGCATTGTGTTTCCCGGTTTAACCAAATTAATTTGCTAATGACCATTGTGCCATTTTGAGTTAAACGTCAGATTCGTGTTTCTCTGCCAGATTTTGTGCTTTTTTTCATTAAAAAACTTTGAATTGTTCCGCAAATTGTGTTAATTGAAAAAAACAAACATTTGAAGTGACAATTTAGTGATTAAATCTTTGACTTAAGTTCATAAACTTGTTAATATTTCAACAAATAATTGTGCTGTGCGGTTCTGTATAAATAATCACTGAAATAATCTCGGAAAGACGTTTTTCAGGCAAGGTGAAATGCTGGAATTAAACTAGAATGTTTCTTTTCCGCAAATACGTGCAAAAAAGTGAAAAAAGGAAAGGGAAGCAAAAATATCAAAATAAAGAGTTCAAAATATTTCTTTGTTTACGTTTTTGAGTTCCCAACTTTTTTTGTTGTTGTTCAATGTGTCAGTGGCAGTTCACAATTCTGGTTTATTTTAAACTATTACGCCTAAACTTCAGATATATGTACTTCCATGAGCATAACGAATGAATACATAACACGATTCTACCACATAGTGCGAAATGTCGCAATTTTTCAGGGTTAATGCGGTTCCTTTAGTTATCTGTTCGACGAATAAAACCTAAAAGTAGTATCATATAAATTCGAACGTGTCAAATTTGAAATAATGTCCAAAATTTTTGGGTGTTATTTCACTTCTCGATTTTAGGCTTTATTTCACAATGATATAAAAATCAAAGTTCGTAATTGAAATAAACCCCAAGAAACAAAATTGATCCTGATGAAATAATGCCAAAAGATGATCATAATTTTTTGTGAGAAAATGAAGAAGAAGGAAATATTGCGCACCCCCCAACAACAACTTTACATTAATTTTTATGAAAACGCTGTGTACAAGTTTTAGATCTCTACGTCCACGTGCTCTCAGGCAGTGTTCACATACCTAATGAAAACCTAAAATTTGTATGGGAACACTAAAAAGGAGTTGCCGATTTAGTTTATTTTTGAAATTTTGTTTATTATTTTTATAAAAACACTGTGTACAAAAGTTCAGCTCTCTACGTCGACGTGTTATCGGACAGTTCCCAAATTATATAGTGAAAAACGAAATTTGTACATGGCAACTGTACGAAAGAGTTACCCGATTTGTCCCAAAATCAAATCTAGAGTATAATAATTGAGGGACAATTGTAAACGGATTCAGAGGGCTACGTTCCATATAAAAGTGAGGAGCGCCCATAAGCGGTGCAGTGCCCGCTGAGTCATTGCCATGCGTCGCCCCAACGGCCCCTTCCTTGCGACATATTGCTATACGCGCGCATCTTTTCACATATATATCAAAGAAAATATAATATTGTTGACTCTCTTTTTAGAGGACCCCACCTTCTTCTAGTATTCTACTTTTATGTGACGGACTTCGCTATTTTTTTCATATCTTGTCTTTGTTCAATTATTTTGTGTGACATTTTTATTCCCTAGAGATGATGAAATCATAGGGTATATTAAGCTTGTCATTCCGTTTGTAACGCACAGAAATAATGATATTAGAGCAAAATGGATTAGACACCCACGCATAAAGTTAAAACCTACTTTGATTTTTTTCATGTAAATTTAATTTAAAAAATGGGACGATAACTGGAGAAGCCGTTCACTTAGAGAGCTGTTAGGTATATTCTCCATCCGACTTTGAAACGGCACTTAATTCCTTGTCATTCGAAGACACAAGCCCTCCAGGTAGCCCGATTACAGACCAACGTTCTCCCCAAACAACACCAGTTACAAATTGGTATCGGGAACATCGTTCAGGAAAACGTTTTCGTAGACACAGTCTGGTCAACTTTCTAATAAGAACTCATAGTTTACCAGACATAATACCCGAAACAACCCCGGGCTCTGATAAACCCATTCTAAACACATCTCAAACCACACAGCCAAACACAATGCCAGTAAATTACGAAAAGGTGGTTAAGCTAACAGCACAAATGGTGCCCTTATTCTCTGGGGAATTTAGTCCCCTCATCCTCACAGAGTTACAAACTTTTATAGGTTGTTGTAAGCAAGTACAACAATGTCTGGAAGCGGAAGAAAAAATAGCTTTTATGCAAATTTTCCCCACTAGGTTGAGAGGAAATGCATACCAGCTAATCGCCTCAAGCTCACTCACAACATTCGAAGAGGTTGAAAAATTACTTTATCGTAATTACTTACCTCGTGAGACATACCATGAGCTGATAAACAGACTAATAACTTGTCGGCAATATCCACACGAGTCTTTTAACTCCTTCACCACTAGGCTAAAAGGCCTGTTGTTACAATGTAACGAAGCAGCACAGAACAAATACGGTACTGAAGATTTCAACGTGGTGAAACGACAAATAGAGGATTTTGCAATGGCTTCTGTGAAGAGTGGTGCAACTAATCCGCATCTAAGTGCATATTTACTCACCTTGAATGAAGATTCAGTAGACCAGCTCATTCAAAGGGCACTAGACATGGAAAGACTACAACAAGGTCTCTTCTTCGTAGCGCCACTCACAAACTACAATCACCCCCCCACAAATTATTCTCAAATGGACCACTATTTAAGATCCAATAATTCGCACTTCTCCAACAATTATGGTTACCCTACACCTGAGAGTGCAAATTTGTCTTCCTACCCTTACACAAAGGAGATGAATAAACCCAACATAAAAACGGAGTTCAATATACCTCCCATAACGGAGCCTCCAAAGGTGCCATCAGTGTCTTTTAATACGGATGAAAATCCAACAAATTGGCACTCAAATCGAACCAGTATCACCCGAAAACAAGCAGGAAGTCCACCTCCATACCAGAACTCCTCTTACCAGCTGGAGGAAAGAAAGTACGACAAACAAAAGGTACTTTTGAATAAAATCACCTGCAGCTACTGCAACTTCAAAGGACACACGTATGATGAATGTTTAAAAAGGAAAAACACTCCTTTCTGTGTAAACTGCAGAATAAAGGGCCATGATGTCCAACATTGCAAACAAAATGCTAAGGCACCACCCGAGGGTGCAAACAGTAACCATGCTCGGTGGGGCTCTGCAAATCAGATACAAAGAATAAACCACATACAAAATATGTGCGATTTTTGTGGCCGAAGAAGCCATACGGTGTCCACATGCCAGCAGAAACAACGATGGGAGGCCACACATTCGGGAAACGGCACACTGTCGACCGAAAAATCCCCGGCTCGACATTAAATAGAACAGTGCAACTTACTTCAGGGTCTACTCAAACAACAAAGAAACAAACTAGAGAAAATGTTCCAGTGGTAAAATTACCATTGGACATAAGTAAAAACACAGCCGTTCGGCTGATAGTAGACACTGGAGCCGAAGTAAGCCTAATAAAACAGGAAGCATTAAATATACAAAAGCGGATAGAAACAGGACAAAAGGTCACTTTGAAAACTCCATTTGGAGAAGGAAGAACATTGGGTAACTGCCAAGGCACCTTTTTATTAAGCAGCAGTATCCCGTGCAATCTACAGGTTGTAGAAGATAACGCCCAAATCTCGCACGATGGGCTATTAGGTAACGATTTTCTTGCAAAAAATTGCAATATAGAAGGGCCTAACAGATTACTCCGGTTTCCTCGCACGGAAACCAACCCTATTGAATTCACGGTACCTCTCGAAACATCCATAGAAGATGGAGAGGATATACCAAAGGATCAAATAGTGGAGGGATCTGAATCTACTACCGTTTCACGGGCACCCAAAAACAAAAGTTCCTTACTTCCAATGGAAGAAATTTCAAACACTTTGAATGAAGATGAAGGTAGGCAATATGAAGTAGAACTTCAGCGATCTCATAGAATACCCCCTCGATCTCAAATCATACTGAGCATACCGGTACAATTGGACCAGGAAATGCTCTGTTTGTCTCAGGAGATTCAAGAAGGAGTATTTGTCGCAAATTGCCTAGTTAGTCCTCATAGAAATTTCATACCGTTAGCTGTTCTGAACGTAAACACAGAACCTGTATTCCTAAGAAAATTAAAGCTTACTCTAGTTCCAGTTAATTATTATAACATTAGGTCCCTCTATTCATCTTTGGACGAAATAAATTCCCAAAGTTCTCAGAAAGAAGGCGAGTTTCCTTACCCACGTGCACAAGACAAAAGTATAATCAAAATAAAATCTCTCCAGTTACCTTTGGACGAAAAAAATTCCCAAAGTTATCAGAAAGAAGGTGGTCCACCTTCCTTCCCTTCAGGCACATAGCAGTAATTTCAAAAAAGAAACGAAAAATTTCAACTCCAATCCACATTCAATAAACGTAAACCACATTTCAAATTACAGTCAAGATAGGCTAGTGGCTTTACGTAAAGAATTACTGTTGGATAGAAATCTAAATCAAGAAGAAGAAACTTCAATTCTCGAGCTATGCTATAAGTACAATGACCTTTTCTACCTAAAGGGAGATAAACTAACGTACACTAACAGTATAAAACATACTATTCCCACATTACATAATCAACCACCAATAAACCAGAAAATGTATAGACTCCCAGAAACGCATCGGGCAGTCATAAATGAGCAAATTAAGGAAATGTTGGACAATGACATAATCCAATTAAGTAAAAGCCCGTGGAACTCTCCATTGCTCGTAGTCCCCAAGAAAGCTGGACCGGACGGCAATAAACGTTGGCGAGTAGTAGTAGATTTCCGTAAAATTAACGAGAAATCTATAGGGGATGCTTTTCCATTACCCAGGATAGAGGATATACTGGATCAACTTGGGCATTCGCGATATTTCACTACACTTGACCTTGCAAGTGGATATCATCAAGTACTTGTTGATCCAAGGGATAGACCCAAAACTGCGTTCAGTACCGCATATGGGCACTATGAATTTAAGAGAATGCCATTTGGACTGAAAGGCGCACCTGCGACCTTTCAGCGCTTAATGAATTACATTCTAACGGGTCTCCAAGGATTAGAATGCTTTGTCTATCTCGATGATATTGTAATATATGGAACAAACTTACAAGATCACAACGAGAAATTGACTAAGGTATTCGACAGACTTAGAGCCCATAACCTTAAATTACAACCCGAAAAGTGCCAGTTCCTTCGCAGAGAAGTGATTTATCTTGGACATAAATGCTCAAATGAAGGAGCACTTCCAGACCCCAACAAAACAAGTTGTGTCCAAAACTTTCCTCAACCCCGGACGGTTAGACAAACTCAATCGTTCCTTGGGTTGGCTAACTACTACCGCAAGTTTATTCCAAACTTTTCAAAAATAGTCAGACCCCTAACAAATCTTTTACGCAAAGATGTTAAATTTACTTGGACGCAAAAGTGCCAAGACTCTTTCGACGAAATTAAAAAGTCGCTTGTGAATCCTCCTCTTCTTGAATATCCTGATTTTACTGAACCCTTCAATTTAACAACAGATGCTAGTAACGAGGCATTGGGAGCTGTCTTATCCCAAGGGAAAATAGGCAAAGACAAGCCAATAGCATATGCAAGTAGAAGTTTGAATAAGGCGGAACAAAAATACTCCACAATAGAAAAAGAGTTACTCGCTATTGTATGGGCCGCCAGAAACTTCAGGTGCTATTTGCAGGGTAGAAATTTCACGGTTTACACCGACCACAAACCCCTGAAAGGCGTATTCAATGTGAAAGACCCAACATCGAGATTAGTCAGGTTTCATCATAAACTCTCGGAATTTGACTACAAAATTGAATATAAGCCTGGAAAATACAATACTAATGCAGACGCGCTTAGTCGAATACCAACCCAGATAAGCCAAGCAAATCCCAATTCATTCATTGTGGAAGCTCAGGTACATCACCGAGCCGATTCCGACATAGACGAGAATGAGTTTAGTTCCCCGACATTTCCAAAATTTAAACAAGCACATTGTCATGTAGTTACAAGAGCTCAAGCAAAGGAGACAGAAATGGAAGGCAGAGTTCAGAAAAATCCCCATAAAATTAAAAAGAATCCTCAGAACTTCATAAAAGACTCAGTCGAAATTGACTCAACTGAGAACAACCAATTTGAAAACGTTGCATCTGAATACAGCAAATTACCTACAAAGAATAGTCTGATAGATTCCCAGGTTAAATTGCCGGAAATTATCACGGACCCGGAGGAAATCCAAATAATTTTAAAGGACTACCACGATTCTGCATTCGGTGGTCACCAAGGGGTAATCAAAACCTATAAAAGAATAAAAAGAAGGTTTAAATGGAAAAACATGCTCAGCTCGATTAGAAAATATGTCCGCAAATGTACTAAATGTCAAAGAATGAAGGCTAGCCCAGAATATCGTATGCCAATGGTCATAACGGATACTGCCCTAATGCCATTCGAAAAAGTATATTTGGATATCGTAGGTCCTCTTGAAGAAACCCATTCGGGAAATAAGTATATTCTGACTTTCCAGGACAATCTTACGAAATTTGTAGATTGTTACGCCATGCCAAATGGTGAAGCAGAAACGGTAGCAGGAATATTTTTCGACGAAATAATTACTCGCTACCGCATTCCTAAAAAATTAGTAACGGATCAGGGCTCTAATTTCTTAAGCGATCTCTTCAAACGAGTTTGTAAGCTCTTAAAAATTAAAAAACTACAAACATCCGCTTATCACCCCCAATCCAACGGTGCACTTGAACGAACCCACAGACCACTAGTGGAGTATCTAAGAGCTATTGTATCCGAAAATCCAAAGGCTTGGGATCGATTCCTGAGAACCGCGGCTTTCGTACATAATAATAGTCCACATGAAGGTACTAAGCTCACTCCAATGGACTGTCTGTTTGGATTTACAGCGGATGTACCCACAAATCTAAGAAGAGAGCCCGAGCCAATATACAATCACGAAAGTTACTATCATATTCTTAGGTACAAGTTACAGAAATCATATGCTATCGCCAGGAAAAATCTGCTGAAAGCCAAGGAAAAGTCAAAACAGTATTACGATAAGCAAGCGCGTCCAGTAATATTCAAACCAGGAGAAAAAGTTCTACTAAAAAACCCAGCTAAAAAACACAAGCTGTCTCAGATATGGCTAGGTCCATATCCCGTGGTACAAGTTTTTAACACAGTTAATACGGTTATCCAAATCGGAAAACGAAGGGTAACCGTACATAACAATAGATTAAAGCCATTTCACGAATAACGGCTGGTCTTAACACAAAAAAAAATTTTTTACATGAATAGTTATTTAATTTTATTTCTTTTTATGCTCCGTTTTACAAAAATTTAGCGTAGAGTTTACCATTTCTTTTTTCATCCTTTTGGCTTCGTTGAACAACTTCAGTCTATCCTTTACCAACTTCTCGTACTTCTCACGCTCGTCCTTGGTCACAGCAAGGCCAGCCCTCAGCTTAAAGTAGTGTAGCTCCTTGGCCAACCTCACGCGTCTACCTCCTCGGGAAGTCTTGGGCTTTAACATATCTCTGCTAACGGTCGTTCCACACTTCCCCGATTTCTTTTTAAGGTCCTCTAAGGACAGCCTCTGTGGTCCAGGGGTATAACCCGGTGCCTCCTGTGTCGATCCAGGCAACGCTTTAGGTATATATATAGTCTCGAATTTCCCCACTAATACCTAGAAAACAAGAAATAACGACAGCAAACAAAGCTATCTCACAATTACAAGATGCAATTAAACATCGCGCTACCCAGCCTACACAGGCAAATAACCAACTAAGTTCAAAGGCAAGATCACCTCCTCCACCACCTCCACTTCCAACATCATTAATTCATGTTGAGCAGAATCCAATTATACGTACCCGTCATCTACAGGTAGTTTAACTGTTTTAATGATAAAAAGAATAAAATAAAAACAAGATCGAAGATGTGGATAGTAGAATATGTTTAAACACATATGTATATGTAGTAGAATTAAAAATAGCATACCTATTTATAGATAAATCTAAGATATAACATGTGAAAGTGAAAACGCATGTAAAAAAGAAAGAATATGTATAAACACATATAAGAAGTTTGTAAATAAAAAGAAAAAATATGTATCAACAAATATAAATAATTTCTTTTTAACTAAGAAAGAAGATATAAAAATTTTTTGAAAGTAATGAAAACATTTGTATACACATATATTATTATAAATGGAGAAAAGAAAATTTTATTACAGAAAACATATGTACAAACACATAAAAATTTTTTAATTAAAAAGAAAAGAGAACACACACATATATAAAAGTCAAAAAGACATATGTATCTAGAATTTAAATTATTAACAAAAAAAAAAGAGAAGAAATATAAAATATACATACATATATATACATTAGGTACATATGTTAGGAATAAAAATAAGTAAGTAATACTGAAAAACTAAAAAACAACAAACATATTTGTAATTAATTAATCATGAGATAAGTCAAGAAATGTAATATTACTTATACTGGCACTCGGCAGCATGTATATACATACAAATTAAAACATCAAATGCTTATTTGTCGAAATTATCAGACGATTGAACCCTGTTCTAATGCATTATTCCTCTTCCAAGAATAATACATGTTTTTTAAAAAAGGGGAAATTTGTTACATGCATAAACGAGATGCAACTCATTCTCTATAAACGAGACACAATTGTACATACATACATATGGCATGCTTGCTTCATGCGGAATTACAAGTTCTAGCAATAAAGAAATGTAAACAGGTAGATACATACATACCTACATCATTTCCATTGCAAGCAGAATTGTATTTCCTATAAATGCATATACAAACATACCTACATGCTAAAAACCATTCATTACTGACCTACGTCACTTGCTTAATCAGTTGAAAGTAAATCAAGCATAATACCCCTGCGCGCAAAAGTTCTCACGTTGCAAAATGATAACCTTGCGCCAGCGGTAGAACATGAATGGTTCACATTAATGATGTCATAATAACAAGCGGCAACCGCTTAATCATAATTGACATTCATGTGTATATATGTAGCAATGGCAAAGCTAAAAAAGCTTTGCGGAAATAAAAATATATATGTAATAATATGAAAAGAATTTTGCGGAAGATGTTAAAATGCGGAAATTGTTGCATGTATATACATAGCCGCGAGTGCCATCAGGAAATAGAAATAGTAAGTGAACAATTTGTATAAATATAATTGTATTTCTAGAGTAGTAGGCAGTCAGTAGTAAGCACATAGTAGTCGGTAGTCAGTAGTAAGCACACAGTAGTAGGCAGTCAGTAGTAAGCACACAGTAGTAGGCAGTCAGTAGTAAGCACACAGTAGTCGGTAGTAAGTAGTGAGTGGAGAGTCGAAAGTCGTAAATTAACAAGTGAAGTACCAACAGAAGCCAGTGTTTTTATTCAACAAGGGAGCTAAGCTTATTCAAGCTACTCCATAACAACAACAAGGGAGCTAAGCTTATTCAAGCTACTCCAATTTAACAACAAGGGAGCAAGACTAAACTACTGTGAAATTCTATACAGACGAATAACAACTGAAGACCTCCCCAGGAATGTTCCTATGAGACACTCTAGGAGTAACTCATTAGGCATATGAGAATATACCTAACAGAGCTGAAAATTTGCATACGGGCTTTTTGTAAAAAGTCAACATTTAAGTCCGAAAATGGGACAAATCGGGTAACTCCTTCGTAGGTTTGTCGTTAGTTTTTGTTTTTGTTCTTTAAGATACAGTAGTTTATTTAGGATGTAGATTTTTACTATATGTCATCTCTGTTCTCTCTTTTGATTAATGCCTCCATTCTTACTTTGACCTTTTTATTAATGTACTTACATATAAGTTATAATAACTTGTGTACATTACTGTTTACTCATTAACAATTTGTGATAATAGTATTTTATTCATAATGAACTAAACTGCAAAAAATTTGATAAAATTATTAGTAAAAGTGATGCTAACATTCTTTGCAACGGTTTCTGTGGTCGGATGATACATATCACATGTGCTTTGTTATCGGAATATACCGCTAACTTAATAAGTGAAAACGAAAATGTTATCTACCTATGTAGCGACTGCAAAAGCTGACTCTATGTCTAACAAAATTGCTTGTGTTCTATCTGCATTAGATGATTATAAAAAGTTGTTTCAAAATCAAGAACTTGAATGAAAGCTCTGAAAGTGCAAATATTGGAATTATGCTATGAAAAGAAAGTTATGTTAACAATACTAAATGAGATGAGCGGAAAAACTCAAATACCACTTCTAAGGAAAGTTATTCAAACCAGCTAAAAATAAAAAGCGAAAAAAATCAAGATCTGCCCGTAATCGATAAACCCACAGGTAATCTAAAAGAAGTAATATAGTCATGGCTCACTTTCTCGTAGTTTTTGTTGTTGCCAATGGAGGATGCGTATCGGAATGCAACTAATTGGCGTGGATTCTCCTCTTCCAGTCAGTGATGATCACAATGGGCCATCTGAGACGATTATTCTTGATGCAGTATGCATACCGACTTTGTAGGGAAGAGAGAAAGCTCTACAATTGTGCTGCACTTTGGAGAGAAATTCTGCATCAAAAATCACTAATACAACTGCAACAAAATATTTCTTGTTTAGAGGGGTTCGAAAATTCACGTCCTAGCTCTCAACTCAAAATAACATAATGCACGCACACTTTCAGTCCCCTATTCCTATATGAATGAAAGCCTACTGCAAGAATTGCCGTCTGGAGGCGCCTAATCTGTTGTTAAACCGGAGTGCATACTGCATCAAGAATACTCGTCTGGGATGGCCCAATGATAATGCACAAATCGATGGGCATCAGACTGAGGTGGTGCCTGATATTGGCCAAGTTTCTCCAGAGTCTCTCATAAAACACGCATAATAAAGACTGCCGATCGTGACGAAAATATTTCCGTCGTCAATAAATTGAAATGGCTGCACTTGTCTCGTTTTTTTGATGTTGGAACATCTGCTGATAGCATTACAAATTTCATTACTTCCAAAGCCTGCATAACAGCGGATCAATTAATCTATAAATGCTTAGTAAAAAACATGCTGACTTGTCTATCTTGTCCTCTAAGCACACGTTAATAATCGACCGTCCTTCAAATCCTCGGACGCAGCATGCAATTATACAACAGGACATACTTTTCTGTTAAAAGAAGAATGTCCGCTTAAGCCAGACAATCTCTCTCTACCCGCATATGGGTCACCACAACTATTACGATGCTCCCACAACGGGGCCTTCTCCAAGTTGAGATAAATAGCACTACTAATTGCAGCACTATCCGGGGCTCGCCAACCCTGTACTACCAAGTTAGCAATGTCGACTACCCAATTGGTATGGATTCGTAGCACATGACCATAAGTTCAAGAGTGCTCCCAGTGGTACTTTTGCATATCGATATCTTTGTAGTAATGGGACTGGTTACTCCATTCGGGCCCAAGATCTTTTTAGCAACGTCTATAAAGATTTGTACATATCCTATATTCAGGCAAACACAAACCTTAATAGGCGCTGTCAGCGGGGATAACGCGAAGGTTAACATATGCCTAATTCAAGACTGGATAGGCTAGAGATTAACGCCAGTAATCTTATAGCATACCATGCATACTAGGTATATAAGCGCCACTAACATACATACTCGATTTCCAACATTTATCAACCTTCATAATTTCGTTTCTTCGTTTTCCGCCCCGTGCCATTGGGACTATGTTTGAGATTTTATTATTCTGACTAACATGAGCACTTAACTTCTTTGTATAATGATCTCTGTGCCATTCATACTCTACTACAGTACCCACAGTTATAGTTATCTCGCCGTGAGAGGTACCAATTCGTGCATATGATATCTATCAATCATACTACTTACTTTTTTTGCCTTCGTGAGAGATGCCAAAGTGATCATCAGCACTTCAAAAATTCCAATACTCCGATTCAACAAATTTCTTCCATCAAGTATGCATGCCTTCCTCTTATATGCTTTTCACCTTGGCAGCCCTGCGCTTCAGTCTTCTTTTCCGCCACCAATGCACCTCTACAGTAAAAGTAGAATTACCATTCAAAAAGAAAGTATAAGACAAACCATCATGGAAATCTGAATGCTCTTCCGAAAGAAGTCTTCCAGAAATGCCTCCAATCACTGAATCAACGATGGAATAAGTCCATCGCTAGCCAAGGAGAGTAGATTGAAAGATTTTAACTTAACTCAATTTGGATATAAACTTATTGCTTTGTTTGTAATAAAGCCATTCACGGTATTTTTTTATCACAGCTGTATGTTTTAACCTCTTTTGTTTTCTGTCTGTGCTAGCGTAAGGTAAACGTATGGGCGTAATCGAGTGTTATAGTTATGTTTTTAGCCATGCTGTATTAAGTTTATGTTCGACTTTATCATCTTATTTCTTATCTTATAATATCATTTTAGCTGTTTCCTCGCACGAAACTAGTCAATTCGAATTCGAAGTTGTAGCTTAATTCATAGGAGGTCTGCATAATGGCTGCCTCCACTCTTCAATATTAGCACATAGCTTTCGCATGCAGATGCTACTAGCTTCCAACGCAGATTACTTAGTGTGTATCAACATAGAATACTACATGGCGACCGTTTGAATAACGATGAATTCTCTATATTACTCTATATTATCACATAGCAACCATGATACAATTAATATATCACTACATGACGACAACAATATTACCGCATGGTGACCGTGGCAGCTACGATCTTCAAATCGTGGAACTAAACTATACCTACCAACAGTACTATGGTACTATCTTCACGACAACAGCAAAAACGTGTCATCTTCGTTCTCGAGAAAAATTAACCATTTTAAGTACATAACTCAATTATAAAATTTATCGTGGCCTGATATATACAACATGCAAGAAGTGGATGAATTATTCGAAAGGATTTTCAAAAACATCGAGAGAATAGACCAAAAACCAGAAAGCAACTTTGAGGGTCTCACTCTATACGCGGCAGGAATATCACTAGAGCCATACATCCCGGAGGCAAAACAACCAGCAGCAGAGACACCAACATAGTTAACTATAGAAAAATACAGGAAGAGGACAGCAAAGTCACCGCAACAGACTCAATATAACACAAAAGCTTACACGGGGAGGCCGAAGTTCGCGTCTTTGTGAAAAACTAGATTTTTTCTTACACTCCCTGTAACTCCTAAACGGTTCATATGTCCCCCCCCCCCCCCCCCGCCATTCAATTTTTTGTTTGGCTAGGGAGTAATATCACTTCCTCCTGTATTGACCCCCTAGTGGGAAACACTCTGTATATGCTTTGAAAATGTAGGCAAGGAACAGGAGAGCCCATCCCAAGCACGGAGGCCATAGCGGCCCATGGTGCTGTCCGGCTAGAAGCCCATTCACCAAAACCTTCCTGTCCTATTAATGAAGCGCATCAGGTCTTAGTGAGGAACGATTTTCAGCTCATGCACAAATAGAAGGGCAGACCCTAGAGTATACAGTCTGCTCCGGGCGGGCGAAGGCCGGACACGCACACAAAAAGTGTTTGGTTGTCTCAGGCTCTCCCTCCAGGCAAGACAAACACTCAGGGCTGTCAACAACTCCCATCCTTGGTAGATGAGCGTGAAGTGAGCTGTGGCCGGTGGTGATGCCAACCACAAATAGAATATGTTAGTAAATAGAAATAAAATATAATAGGTAGTAGATTAATATAACTAAAAACCAACTCTTAAATAGCAAAAAAAAACAATATTCCCCTTAATTGTCAATTTGTCTGTCAAGTGTTAAGTGTGGTGTGCAATCGTATTTTGCAAATATTGTGTTTTTAAGTGTTTTTAGTTATTCTCTAGTACTCTTTTAGTGGCTTTAGTTTGTCTAGTTTTGTTTATTGTATATTTTTCTTGGTTGTATTTAATCTATACTTGTGTAAATTAATATTTTTAATGCTAGTGCGATTCTAACCTCACTTTTTGTGTTAAACGTGATTTTGTGTAATTAGCTTTCTAAATTTTTTCCCACCGCGTCGGTGTTTTAATCATAATTTTCTTTAATTATGGATTGCTGTGGTTTTTGCCGCGCCGAACTCGATGGCTCTTCCGAGTTTATAGCTTGCGACGGTGTCTGCGGTAAAGCGTTCCACACCTCCTGCGTTAAACTAGAGAAGGCTGCCTTAAATCTGTTAAAAAAGACTCGCAATTTACTGTGGGTCTGCGATTCTTGTGGGCGAGCCCCAGTCCATACTTTTTTGATACGCTAGCGTTGTACAGGGGTGACCTGGACAACCTTAAGAGCATAGTGGTTGTCCTATCGGACAAGGTCAACCTTAATGCTCCGTTAATTGAGCAAAAAAGGCTTGACTGCACAATTTCAACTGTCGTTGACTGCCCTCATCAATCTAATCCTGCTCCAAAAAAAAAAAAAACTTCTAAAAAACGGGAGGTTCTGTCGACTGAAAGATTCAGCCCGCAAAATCCGACAATCCCTGTTAGTCGGGGTGCCTCTTCGGCAGGTGTGGACGTATGTAACGCAGTGAGCCAATGCGGAGATAATACCGTTCTAGTTCTTGGTTCTGAATCCACAGTACCGAATTTTATTACTTCTGTGTCCACATTAGGGAATGGTAATGGTACCTCTTTGAGAACAATACCAAAACCTTCGAGTGTTTTTGTCACTCGGTTCTCGCCTGAAACGCTATGTGATGACATACTGACGTACCTAAAATCCAAAAACATTGCAACAGAGAGTATTTCCTGTCGTAAAATTAGTAAATCCTCGAGACTGGTTGCATCCTTTGCCTTAACTGTTTCAGCATATGTGCAGGATAAGTTATTAGATCCCTTATTCTGGCCCTCCGGCGCTTTTACTAAACTATTTGTACCTTCTGGGCGCCAACCTAGGAATACAGTTAAATTAAGCAACGTTACTCCAGAAAACTGAAGTCGCTTTCCCTTTACTATCAAAATGTAAGGGGGATTCGGACAAAAACTGCACATATCTTCAAATCCTCTGTTGCAACTTGTTTTGTTATCGTTGCTTTCACTGAAACTTGGTAGCATCATGGCTTTCGTGACGCCGAAATCTTAGACAATTCTTACCAGATTTTTAGAAAAGATAGACATACTACAGATTCTGAAGCTCGTGGTGGTGGCGTACTCCGCGCATGCAAAAAGCATTATAATTGCAGCCAAATTGACGTTCCCAGTTTTTCCAACACTCTTGACATTGAACTTATTGTTCTTAAGTTGTCTCTCTCAAAACACGACTTATACATACTATGTTGCTATATTCCTCCAGACTCCATAAACTGTGTTGATGACAAAGGTCAAAATATTTACGACCTACTCACTTCAACATCTAATTTTATTCAAGGCAAGATGCAACCTCTTGACAAACTACTACTTATTGGTGATTTTAACTTACCCAATATACAATGGGTACTTAATGAAGATGACGATGACTATCTTCCTCTTAATAGCTTGTCTACAAAGGAATCACTATTCCTGGAGACTATGTCATCTCTTGGTCTCAGTCAAATCAGTAATGTAAAGAATGACATGGGTAGGCAATTAGACCTGGTTTTCTCTACTGACGCGGGTAACTCTTTAGTCGAACTTAGCCCAGTTATAATGTTTACTCTTGACAAATATCACCCCCCTCTACTAATTTCATATTGTTTTGAAACTGAAAACATTACTATTTGTGACGAAACACAATACTTCTTCAATTTTAGAAAGGCTAACTCTTCGGAACTTTCCAATAGACTTATGTCTATTGATTTCAACACATTACTATCCAGCAGCAGTGTTGACGAAGACGTTTCTAAATTTTACATAATTATTTTCGACTTATTTTCCTCTCACGTTCCTCGCGAGCGACAGCGGTCCTCTAAAACATCTCCGCCTTGGTTCAATAAAGAACTTAAACATCTCAAAAATAAAAAGAATAAATTGTGGAAAAGTTACACGAGGGACAAAGACTTTATAAGTCACAACAATTTCCTCACATCCTATAATGAGTTCAAAGAACTTTCCTCTACACTTTATGATGAGTATATTCAAAGCATGCTCGCGAAATTATTTCGTGACCCACGTATCTTTTTTAAGTTTATTAATATGAAGAAAAAAACAGACAACTACCCCAATACCATGAGGTACAAAGATTCTGCTAGTGATGATTCATCCGAAATCTGCAATATGTTTGCTTCATTTTTTGACAACGCATTTTCTTCGTCAAATTTCATTCCTCGAAATGACAACTTTAGTCATATGAACGATTCTCATAATGTTTCATTCACTATCCCTACAATTACGCAAGAGGATATACTCGATCATATTAACGGCCTTCCAAATGACTTCACAACGGGCCCTGATGGCATCCCTCCAGCTTTCTATAAGTCATGTTGCCATGCCCTTGCAGCTCCGCTGAGAATTATTTTCCAAAAATCACTTAATAGTGGTTGTTTTCCTCAGCTATGGAAAAATTCTTTTATCATACCTATCCACAAAAAAGGTAGTAAAAGTGAAATTTCTAACTATAGGCCTATCGCAAAATTGTCTTGTATGCCTAAATTATTCGAATCTATCATTTACTCTCAGCTATCAATTTCCTGCAAGAATTTGCTTTCTTCAAACCAGCATGGGTTTATTTCGGGCAGGTCTACAACCACTAACCTGTTGGAATTTGTCTCGGATACCATTGGCGGGTTTGCTAAAGGTTATCAGACAGATTGTATTTATACTGACTTTAGTAAAGCGTTAGACAAGTTATCTCACTCCGTGATACTCTTTAAAATGGAAAAGTATGGGTTTCCTCCAACTTTTCTTAAATGGACGAAGTCTTACTTAAATAAAAGAACTTATCAAGTCTTATTTCGACATTCCATCTCTAGAGTCTTGAAGGCTTCATCCGGCGTACCTCAAGGAAGTCGCCTGGGGCCGCTGTTTTTTATTCTGTCTATTGACGACATTGTATCTGTTATGAGACACTGCAAAGTCTTGATTTATGCTGACGACATTAAACTTTTCGCTCAGATTAAATCTTTTAGTGATTGTGAACGGGTACAAGGTGACCTTCACAAATTTTCCGTTTGGTGCAAAAACAATGATTTGGCTCTCAATATCGACAAATGTGAGGTTATGACTTTCCACAGGAATCAGAAACCAATCACCTTTGATTATGTGTTCTCGGATTGCACGATTGGCCGCCGCGAGGGTGCTGTTTGTGACTTGGGTGTCAAATGTGACCATAGATTGAATTTTATCTCCCACATAAACTACATGGTATCTAAGAGTAGTTCTATGCTGGGCTTTATTAAACGTTGGTCTCGAGAGTTCTCGAATCCCACCATAACACTGCGTTTGTACACTTGCTTTGTGAGACCTCTCCTTGAATACGCTAGCCAGGTCTGGTCTCCATTTTACGGTACACACGTCGACCGCATCGAGTCTGTTCAGCGGAACTTCCTGCGCTTCGCTATCAGGTACCTACCCTGGAACAATTCATTGATTCTTCCACCTTATGAGGATCGCTTGAAGCTTTTGAATATGCACTCCCTCGAAAAACGTCGCATGGTCGCTGATGTAACTTTTGTGCATCAACTCTTAAACGCGAATATTGATTCTCCCCTTCTACTTAGCAAAATCTCTTTCCGTGATAGTGCGCACAATTTGAGAAGGTTACCTCTGTTGCATGTTAACTCCGCAAGATCCAACTTTAGTATGTATGAACCCATCAATCGCATGCGCATTGTTGTTAATATTAAGGCTGAGCATTTTGTCGTTGACATTTCCAAGCATGTTTTAAAAAAAACGTCTATATAATACTTAATTTTCTGTTTCCATGTCGCATTGCATGTCATCTCATTCGGTGTTTGGTCTATGTTTAGTTTAACATACTAATACTAACACCGACTAGATGAATCGCATGTATTGTTGAGACGTTTATTTATTAAACGTGTCCATGCAGCGAACTTGTGTTAAGCTGGTTCTGGTAGTCAATTAAAATCAGTTATAAAAATGAATCGCCAAATAAGCAATTTTTTTTTCTTTCCCATTTCTCTTGCTAAAAGAAAGTATGACAAAACAATCTAAAAAGCACCAGCGAGTCATAGTGCGTTGTTGTTTCTTTTATGACTCCGGATATGCAATCAAGGAGCATTTGGATCATTACAACCCAAATGCAGTCAACTCCCACAAAAGCATTTGTTCTCAAACTTGTATGATAATAACCGCATAACATCAGAGGACGGATCGAGTTTACGCCATTAAAGGGGAATCAAATTAAAAAGCACAAAACAAAGATAATCTAAAAAAAATCACGCTCAGTTGAGAACGATGCAGGAAGAATAAGGTTAAGATAGTGTTTACCATGCTCCGTCTCTCTTGCCCATACGCAGGATTAAGGTAAAAATAACCTTTTGAAAATTAAATTCGGAATGAGTTTAATGATTCTTGTGTGCAGCTTCTATTGAACCATTCCAGCTTATAGTCGATGCTGCAGCATGTATATTTGAGGTATTCAATCTGCATTTTAAAATAAACATCATTACATTAGGCGCTATTTAATATTTCAGTTAATATTATGTTTCCATCATCAGCATAATAAGAATATGTCTGTTAGGCTTCACGATTAGACTTCCTAATTCCTATATTATAATTATTACAATATCAGCATTTCCCCTCGCATACAAGAACGAGTAACATTCATTTTTTAACTTTCGGCAATATAAAATTCCCAAGCGTCGTGACTATTCTGAATTTTAAGATTGTATGGAAATGACAAGTTCAAACAAAGTGACATTTTTAAGGGATAACACCACTGTAATTTTTTCAGAAAAACAATTTGTTTTTATTGGCTTAAAAGATGCGTTGAACCTTCTAGAATATGAGGCATAAAGTTTTACACCTGAAAGGAATTTTCTTCATCGAAATAATAGGCTCCTTCCCGAGCTTGTCGGTCTGCTGTGAAACGACTACCTGCGTCAAATAAACCCTACTAGGAAGAAGCTTTCTTTTCTTGCTGACACTAATACAGTAACAAATGTCGTTAGGAAGTGTTTATGTTCAGTTAAAAGCATTTCCAAGCAAAGTACGTTAGTTTAGCGTCAGTACATATAAAATTTAAACAGTCGAATTTTTCATGTCAATAACTCATTTCAAAACTTTAAACGTTTTTCTCGAAACACGATTTTTCAAAACAGCTCGCAGAGAACAACAATTTTCATTCTTTTCATTTGAATTTTTAACATTATCTTTAAAATAACATTTTGAAGTGAAATACGTACGGGAATTTCGATACGTCTATTTAGACATTACAAATGATTACCGCTTTTTGTTTCTAAAATTGAACGATTTCGTTTAATTACCCGCCAATCATACAAAAATGAATATTTTCAAAATCCCCTACGTGCTTACTAGCTATTAGCATGTAGACTAAGTTTTTTTTCTTTTTGTTCCAAATTAAAAATTGCGTGCTGCAGAGTGCTTTAAATTCGACAAGCCTCGCGAGAATGGCTCTGGTATCGCCATTTACTAATATTTTTTTTTTATGTACACTTAAATATATGCTTACAACTTCTATAAAAATTATAATTCTATTAGCTTTCTTTACATAAAAAAAAAATGTCTAAAAAACGCAATTTTTAAGGCTATTACAGTGGTTTAACCCATTAAAACTTGCTCAAATGTCATTATTTTTAGATTGATTCTTCATCAACTTCCTTAAATTGCTTGCTGGACATGTACTAGAGGTAGAATATTTGTTTAGATGGGGACGAGGACGCCAAACCTCCCGCATTACAGCATCCCAATGACATACATCTGATTATTGGGCATTAGTGGTCCTTATAACTAGACCCACAATCATGAGACAATTTGGTAGAATTCTTTACACCACGGACTCCTTGTGCTTAAAACTGCTCTAGACAATTTTTGTCTACATGATTAGGATTGGAACAGGCATTAAAAAATGCCATTAATTATACAGTACATAGAGAAATATTTAAAAAAAAATTGTGTTGACTGTTTCTCTTAGATGTTGTCCTTTTTCTTGCTTTCTTCCTTTGTATAAATTAAGATGCAAAACGTAGAATTTAAGAAACGACATGATCCTTTCTGTGGGAATCAGTTATTCAAGAAGACATACAATTTTGTCGGCACATTTCTCTTCTAAGATGTACAAATTCTCTATTGTTTATTGTCAGCAAAAAACAGTTTCTTTTTCTCCTCGGGATAATAGGAATACATCACATTATATATAAAATATAATAACAAAAAATATAGATTTCGACATTCGATTTTACATATCAATGGTTATGTAAATAGCATTCAACAGACTCTCTTAACTGACTTATAACCGCCTTCTGATTTTCTGATTGAATGATGGCTGTTCCTGCAACTATCATATTTGCGCCAGCCTAAAGATAATTTACATTAACATCGAAGATTAATATAATTCCAATATTCAAAGCATACATGTCGACAATTGGGGTCAAACGAACAGAATTCAAGCTCTTTATTTTATCCAATTTTCTTACGCATAATAAAAGGAGTAACGAGTGACCTAAGCCTTTACTCAGCAAAAAGAAATGATGCTTTCATCAAGAAATATTTTATTTCATATTGCAGAAAAAGATTCAAGAATACTTCTAACTCAAAAATCGAAGCAGTTTAATTTAAAGTCAACTTGCGTAAGATTTAAACCGGTATTTACTCGAGTTGTCGACATGAACACAAATTTTTGATAATATAAAGTAAAATTACCTTGGCGCAGTCATTTATTGTGTTAGGTCCAACTCCACCATCAACTTCTATATCCAAATTAGGGTAATTTTCCCTAAGCCATTTAACTTTGGGCATCATATCAGTCATGAATTTCTGACCTCCAAATCCAGGCTCTACTGTCATGATTAGTACAATGTCAGCCATAGGAATATATTCCTTAACTGCCTCCACTCCCGTTCCTGGTTTTAAAGCTAAACCAACCTTCATGCCAGCTTCCTTTACTTTTCGGCAAACGTCTGGCACGGTGTCCAATATCGGTTCAATATGAAAAATGTACTGATCAACACCGGCATCAGCCATTGCTTCTATCCACTGTTGAGGCTTTGATACCATCATGTGAGTTTCAAAAACGGCATCCTTTTAAATTAATATAAAAGTACATATTAATATGTATAGCAATTACAGAATATACCTTTAATTTATTCCTAAGACATTTTACTACTGGATGACCAAAAGTTAAATTTGGTACAAAGTGGCCATCCATTACATCTAAATGTAGGTAGTCTGCTCCATTTTTTAATAATTTTTCAGATTCTTCTTGTAATTTAGCTAAATCTGCATTTAATACAGACGGACCAATTTTAGCTTTAACGGGCATTTTGTTAAAATACAAAAACACGATAAACGCTCCTAACAAGCAACAGCAACAGATGGTGTGCTGATAAGAGGAAGAGAAACAGAAAGTGATGCCAAGTCGCAAGCATTCATGACTGCGTTTACACATCGCAAGTCATTCTTAAATTGAAATGGTTTACATCGAAAATATTTTTTTTATTGCAGCGTTTGCCATAGCCCACACGGGAAGTTTTTAGGAGAAGTATTCGGAGGTAGGAAAAATTCCGTGCGATTAAGTTTCGATCAGGAATACGGGCAGCGAACCAATGCTAATGCAAGCAAATTAGCTCCTGCCAATTTGAAATTGTGAAATTTCTGATCGGACGGCTGTACCGTAACCCCCGGAATATAATACAAGCCATGAAATCTCCGAAGGCACCGACACAATAAAAAGCCTTAAAGTGCCGGGTACAGCATGCAGTAAGAGCTCACTCTCCCGGCTTTTTATATACTCGTCATGGAGGAAAAACTAAAATTTCATCCTAAACCGGTCCTAAAGCCTAAATCTGTCTCTCTCACAGCAAAATGAAATAAAAACAAATTGCAGCCAAATATGTTTTCTTTCTAATAGTTTTTAAAAAAATATAGTATACAGAACAAATTTACGGAAATTATAGCGTTTGAACAAAATACAAGCAACTTTTATATGAAAAACTCCTTCAGTAAGACAAGGCAAGAAGACTGTGGATGTCGCCTGCTGACCGGCCCGCTGCTCTCTTTTATCGACTTTGGTTAAGGCTTGTATCTTGCGGGGGTTACGGCTGTACAGATGTTTACCTACGATTTGAGTTGATAATATAATAATTTAATAATCATTACGGGTTGTGAATTTGTGATACAGTTACTGTGACTTACCCCCGATTCTACATAAGAGACTTTTAAGAGATCTCGTAACCCCTTAAATTTAGCAAGTAAGAGATTTTAGCAGAATTGGTATTCTACATAATTTTTTTGAGAACTTTAATTTTAAAAGGCTTTGAAGAATCTGAGCACTACCTTTTCAGTCAGCCCAGCTGTAAAAGACAATTGGGCACATTACTTTGCAGGAAGGAAGAAGAAGAAATAATGTTTTTGGCGGAATTAGTGACTCGTCATTGTCAATCGCTTGTTCACGAGCGCGATTTATCGCATGCGACAGAGGTCTGATTGGCTGCAGCAATGTGGTTGTCGCTGAACATGCTTACTCTTTCTTCGTTTCGTGCGATATAAAAATTTATTCTTAGTTTGGTGCGATTTTCACCTTAACCTCAACATTTATTGTTGTTTACATTATTACTCGGGTACTACAGTTCCGCAGTAATGTCGAAATTGACTGTAATATGTAAATATATCAATATAAAAATATAAATATATATAAATTTCACAATAATATCTTCTTGCCACCACAAAACCAAAATAAATTAAGTTGTAGCCGCTGTCAACCTTGTGAACGTATTGCGCGATAAAAACCAGTCGCAAAGAGAGATAGATCTATTGGAAGAACAGGAGGGTGATTCTGATCTTTTGTCGTACTTTAATGTCAAAATATACGCCTAAACGAAATGAACTTTACTGATTTTTTCGTGTTTTTATTAAGTTCAGCAAGGTCTGCATTACCTAGATTGAACTGAAAATGACACTTCACATTACGAACTCAAAATATTATTTCGAATTTAAGCACTTCTATTGCTCTAATTAGGTGTAGAATATCCATTTACCACAGTATAAAATTTTTGTCACAACCTCGGGAGCATTTGACTAATTTGTCGTACTTTTAGGCGTGTATTCTGACATTAACTCATTGCAAATTCACTTTAGTTTATTTTGTGGTTGATGAAAAGAATAAATTAAAATGAATATGGTGAATATAAAAGGACGACAAATTTGAGGTGAAATGTCAAAATATGTGACTAAAATATACGCCTAAGCTACAACAAGGAGATCAGAATCACTCCCCAGGATGACACCAAAATATTACACATTTCGTATCGCGCTCGTGAGCACGGGTTAACCTTCTAATATTCTCTGAACCAGGTAAGCAAATATTTTAAATGGTCAATTAATCAACCCGAAGTTCTTGATAAGTGACGATAATAATAAAACAATTTCTGCAACTTTCAGGATAAGAGAGGAGCTCTTATGTTAAGAAGTATTTGACAGATATTTTCATTTGCTAGAATACCAAATCTCTTTAAAAAAAACTCTCCACAAAAGTTAAGAGAGCAGCTGACGTCTGACATCTCTTAACTCCTTACGTAGAATATCAATGTCAGCTAATGGGCTTTGACAGCCCATTTAAGAGCTATTATCTCTTATGTAGCATCGGGGGGTTAATTGAACACGCCCACAGTTAATTTCGGTAATCATATAAGGAACTACGCGGAGCAACATAATTGTGCCGGCCTGTCTCAGCGCAAAAGGACGAAGTTCCTTCCTTCCCTAAAACTACGCGCGTGGGAAGGCCCTTTAGGCGCGAAACAAAAGATTTTTTGTCGTACTTTTTAGGCGTGAATTTTAGGAACAAGTTTACTTACGCGACAATTCTCCGATCGCATTGAAACTTTGCATATTCATGCAAAAACACGTAAAAACACCAAATCTGAAAAAAAATGATTTGCTCGGGGAATTTGACATTTTATTCAGTAAAAATTTGCTTGATTATCTTTTGTCCTTATCGTTCTAGAGTATTTTCAAAAAAGGGGAAACTGCTTACTCTGTTTTCTAGCAATGTTCGTGTAATGTAAATTAGCCTTAAATGAATGAATCAAGAGAGCGTCAACATCGTCAAATGTGACGACTTTAAAAACACGCCCTTATCAAACGTCGGCTGAGTCGAAGTCGTGTGCGCTCGCACTGTGGTGCAGCCGTCCTTAGTTGTTCAGTTTGAAATTATTCGGACCAAGGCAATAAGCATAAAGGAAGAAGAAGACTCACAAAATTGGCGTTTATTACAATATATAAATAAATAAATATAATAAGACTTAAATTTGGTATATCTTTGGATGATTTGGCGTAAACAATGCTTAAACCAAAAGCCCTGGTGCAAGTTCTCAGCCAGGCTAATACAGGCGGCGTAGAAAACACACTGTACATAATGTACTATTTTCCATGCAAGATCCAAATTTCTAATAGAAATTATTTACAGGCTTCTCAGTCAGGAAGGGGCACTTTTAGCTTATTCTGGATATGGAGATCGAGATGCTAGAGTAACAGCAGCAATTGCCAGTAATGTTTGGGCAGCATATGAAAAACATGGCAGAAATGCCTTTCGGGAAGACCGGTTAAAATTTGTTCTGCTAGATTGCGAAAATGGGCATGTGGTTATTACGCAAGTATGTACTGTTTTATATTTGACTTGAAAACGTTGTTAGTTCCATTAATTTTCCTAGGTCGCTAGCTTACTTTTGTGTCTTTATGCCAAGGAAAGCGTTGGGTTGGGCTTGCTAAAAGAAAAAGCAGCTGCACTTGCTACGTATCTGGAAGGACCTTTAAAAGAAATTGCTTCTTCTTAAGAATTTTGTATATACATTTACATTGTTTTTAGTTGTATTCAAGTAAGTAAAAAATAATGTGATGATGATTAGTTTCTAACTTTTGTATTGTATTCCTTGAAAGCTTACAATTACCAAAGAACCCTGTTTGCCCCTTGTCTGGAGAGTCTTTCACTTCTCTGCAATCGTTTCTATGGGTCCATCCTAATATTCAACATTGTAATTACCACTTCCATAAAAGCCATAGCTATATTGGTTACAATATTGTACAAAATTTCTACAATTATTTAATAAATTATATCAGCAAATCATACAAATATATTGAACACAGTTCTGCTTAAATCTGAAAATATTCCCTTCACTTCCTGGGGGTAGTTCTTTCAACATCTTAGAGCATTTATACATTAGCCTATTCTGAGTCCTATTATTCCTAAATTGTCGAAAATCATACGCATTTTTAAAACTAAGGTTGAATATCATTGAAAATCTGTAAATGTTGAGGAAAGGTTAGTAAATTATTTTTGATTTAAACAAAAACATAAGCACAGTAAACACTGTTCTCTGATCAATACTTAGCCATTTTAAAGATTCTCATAACTTTAGTTTATGTATTGTCTTTGAAGCCTTAACATTTGCTTGGATCCCAGAAATATCACCGTTGTAAAATACTCAAAATGAGGTTCAATCATCACATAAATATTTATTGCATCAATGATATATTTTGGATTCTAAACAGAAGTAGAATATTTTTACCAATTTTCTTAGCAATTTAATCGAATTTTAATTTTTTATTTATCATAATATCTATGAATTTTATTTCCTGCACTTCATCTATCTATCACAATATTTCTAACTAAACTCCCATTTATATTGATTTATATAAGTTTTTTAAAGAAATATTAATTACCATATTATTACAAATTTAACTAAAAAAAATAACGAGAAATTTGTTATAATTGATGCTACTTAAATCTTCTTTTGAACAAATTAATTAATTTATACTTATATGTGTAAGTTTGAGCTGATCAGGTAATTAGTTGAAGAATTTTAAACCTTTGTTCATAAATGAATTTTTTGTATTCCTTTTGCTGAAGCCATCATTTTGTGTTAATTTGTGTAGATGGACGTTTGCTACATATATGTACGTACTATGTTTGCGGGTAGGTATTGTTACGTGTAATAGAAAATGACAAGCGACATCTATAAAATACGGACATAACAACTTTAAGTTCGCAGAATCAATGTTTCTGGAATGGAATCTTCGGGAAAATTTGTAGAGCATAAATACGGCACTTGTCACCTCCAGGAGAAAGTCTTGTCTCAGACAGTGAAGTGAACGTAGAATTTAAAGTACAGCACAAACGATAATTAAAGTGGAGTTGATTTGTAATTGTTTGTGAATTTTATAAGAGTAAACAATATAGTGAAATAAAAAGAACTTGCCAGTTATATCTGAAATATTGTGTTTTTGAATAACGAATTAAGGCCATGCTCGTAACAATATCCTGATATTATTATATTTAATTTTGAAGATAAAAATAATGGTATTGTAGATGAGCAACTGACGTACATTTATCTATTAATATATATAATTGTATATACATGGTCTTCCGTAAATAAGTAGGGTGAAGTATGTCAATGGACTCATTAGATTGTCCTGATCACACTTTACTTTTGGAGGGGGTATAAAGTAAAAGTGTGATCAGGCCCATTCAAGGAATCTATTGGGATACTCCATCCTTATTTACCGAATACCTTATCTATTGCATTTCACAATTATCCGCTTTGTTTTAATTTGTAGCCTCTATCTTGTATTTCCTTTGAACTCGTATATAAAAGTTTGAAAGAGAAATACTGTAGAGCAATTTCATTAAAAAGCACTAAAAAATTTTATTGAACTTGCATGCTTTTTAAATTTCAACTTAGTGTTACACCTAAATATTTCATGCTCTCTACATATTCAATATTCTGGAGTCATCCAAGGATATACATAGATATTCTCTAATTACAATTAAAATTCATACACTTCGTTTTTGTAATATTTAATTTTACTTTATTCATCTTCAGCCATAAACAGGGGGATTCTAGATCTATACTTAATTTTCCATACAAGTCTTCCATTTCTTTTCCGCTTAAATAATTAACGTGCCATCCGCAGTGTGACGGTGCAAAACTTAGTTGTTGTTTTTATGATGTCATTTATTACACTAGAAATAGGATTGCATCCAGTATTGATCACTGAGGTACCACCAAATTTACCTTGATTGAATTTACATTTGAACTTTTTTATTTTGTTACGTTGTGCTTTAGCAGTGAGATACACCTACAACACAGAATTCTAGCTTATCTAGTAAAATTCCTCTATCTGAAGTCTCAAATGCACACTTAAAATTGTTAATTGCAATTCCTAGGTGGCTCAGGAATTGTTTTGTTCGCCGGATAAGGTCCAGTTAGTCGGGCTCAAAATCAGAAAATTGCCAATTTATCAATTCATTATTTCCGATAACTCCGTATTCAGTCTGTCGAAAAAATATCAAACCAATGTATGTAGATCCTTATTCCATTTACATGTGAAATTTGACACACCTCGAACCAATTCAGGAAGGCAGCTTTTGTACCAATTGTATTATTAATTGATTTTGTTATTAGTAGCTTTGAGGATGCCCTAATAAGGTAAAACGTGTCAGCTTTGTTTGATATTAACCAACTATTAATTAATAAAAATTTGGTGGAACCAGAAACCAGTATTTTTGAAAAATTTTGACACGTTTATATTTCAATTCGATTATAATATGATCGCTGATCAAAGACAGCTAAAATTCATTAACTATTATCTGATCTGAGGATTATAAAGGGCCTCCTTATCACGGAAAACGAATTAGCATTTGTTTTAACCGAAAATCAGAAGTTTCCCATAACTGGATTGCATATCAAAATTCTTATTAGAAATGTAAATGTAGAGGTTTCGAGACAATAGATAGCCAACTGCTTCTACGAAAAATGTAAAATTATGGAGTAAAAAACACAGAACTGGAATGGTTTCGAAGTTTTCTATCCGAAGGATCCAATGAACGAAGGATTTGGGAGTACCCCAAAGATCCATTTTGGGAACACTTCTCTTCTCAATCTATATAAATGATATAACCACAGCGATTAAACATTCGAAGTTAGCTTTGTTTACGTATGATACGTTAGTTTATACGTATAGCAGGCAATAATATCAGCGAAATACAATTTAAATTAGAAGATACAGATAGTTTGAGTTACTGGTTTAAAGCAAATAAACTAAAACTTAATACCGGGAAAACAAAAGCAATGTTAGTAAATGGGGAGGCGGAGGACTGAGTATGGATGGAGTGATTACAGAAGTGTTAAAGGAATTCAAGTACCTTGGGGTTGTGATTGACAACAGGCTAAAGTTCAAAGCACATGGTAATATTACGAGTGCAAAGAAAATAGATTTTATGAGGAGAGTCAGAAGAAATGTATCAACCTATACAGCAATTATTATATATAATACAATTGTCACGCCGCATTTTGAATACTGTTCGATTATATTATTCTTAAGTAATCAAAAAATAATAAATAATCTTCAGAAGTTGAAAAATAAAGCAATGCGAATTATACTAAGATGTGATAGATATACTCCAATAAGATGCATGGTTGATATTCTGCAGTGGCTGAATGTGAACCAGAGAATAATGATGAATATTTTTATGTCCATCTTTAAAGTTAAAAGAGAGATGTTCAGCCGTGTGTGTTAAGGCCGCTGATTTTAGACTGCCACGTTTCCTAAGTTCGGCGACGCAAAATAGCATAGTATTTAGAGGATTGCAAAATTTTAATGTGTTGCCATTAAGATTAAAAACAGCAACGAGCTTTAGGGTATTTAAAACTGAAATTGTAAAATGTCAAGGAAAACTTCTAAATCTAAGTAATTAACACTAACAATGAGCTAAATATCATAGATTTTGTTAGATATGAATATGCTAATAAATATTATTATTATACCTTAGATGAAATCTAGAGGGTATACTAAGTTTGTCATTTCATTTGTTATGCACAGAAATAATGATGGTAGAGAAAAATGGATTGGATACCCACGCATAATATTAAAAGTTATTTTGATATTTGCATGTCCGTCCATCTGTGCGGACGCCTTCACTTAGAAAGTTGAAATTTTGTGCACATACTTAAATAACAGCAATGAAATTTCAAAAATGGACTAAATCGGGCTCCTCCTTCTTGGTGTTGCCATATAAAAATATGTTTTTTTTTACATATACTGTGAAAACGATCAGTCCTAGACTTGTTTATTGTACTAAAAACTTCTTCAGAATACGAAATCCTACAAAAAAATTGGTCTTAGACCAATTCTAGCTTTTCTACTTGTTATTATAAAAGACGATCTCGTTTCGCATGGAAAGCAGAACTACGGAACGTGATAAATTGCAAACCTCATAGATTTAACAAAAAAAAAAAGACATTTATCCAAAGTCGACGATTTACATGTTCGTTTATATTTGTTAAATTAGAGACATTGGAAGGTATCGAACTAGTCGTAGTAAGAGTTAGGCACTGCAAGAGCGAAAATAAAACAAAAAACTTGCTTTAATTTTAAAACTTTTTACTTATAATTTCAAAATTAATACATTCTAGCAAATCGAAACAAATTCTTACAACTTATCTGGAGTTATATTAAGCGAATCCGGGACTCTATCTAGGAATTTTTTTGGTATACCAAAACGGGTAAGCTCACTTTTATGATGTTTATCTAAATGTGGATTATAAAAACAAATGGCATCCCAGCATATTTCGCTTAGTTTAGGAATTGTTGTCCACATTTTAAACAACTCATTGGTTCTAACAAGCCTATATTGAATTTCTATTCCTCCAAATATATACATACATCCATTCCCAGGTGTGGCAGCTGAGTGAAAATATATTGGATTTGGAAGTTTTGCAGTCGGTATAAGACTCCATTGTAAAGTTTTGAAATTTAATTTCCATACATCATCAAAATATTTGTCATTTTCTCCATAACCTCCAACAATTACAGCTTCAATACCGTCATCGGTCTCATATTGTATGCAGGAATGGCATCTACGAGCACCCGGATAAACTCCACTATTTCCTAAGATTGTGTCAGGTCTGGTTTTTGCATATAGCCAGCAATTCCTTTCCAAATCGAATACTGGTAAATTTATTAGATCAAATGCAACTTGAGCTGTACCTCCGCCTAGAATGTATACAGATTTCCCGGTATAAACTATTTCATGCCTATACCGGCCATCAGGATCATCCCTTTCCGGTCTACAAAGATAAATGGTTTCCCATCGTTTGTTTAATAAATCCAAGCGATGGACATCACATGAATATTCAAATCCTGTTGTTCCACCTATAGTATATAGATAATTATTATGTAATACAATTGCTGGCCCATATTGTGGTGTTGGCAAATCTCCATCAACCTTAAGTCTTGTAACCGAAGGACTCTTCGTGCAAAATACATAACATTGATTAGAGCATGCTTCGCCAAAGGGATATCCTGTACCACCATAAGCCTATTAATTATATAGATATTATTTATTCTTAAATGGAATTATATAAGCTTACAATTAATAAATCATTTTTGGCCGCGATCGCATTCGAGGCCAGCTCCTCGGGCATGTCTTTCGCTTGACAGTTCAAACATAAATTCCATTTTTTCGTAGCAAAATTGAATGCCCACAATTCCTGAAATAAAGATGTAACTCTTCGATTTCTTCTCAGACGAGGTACATTTAAATCAGGATTGAAACCTCCTAGGCAATACAAATTCGATTCAGTGCATATTGCCCTATGTCCACTCCTTGCTGTTGGCCATTTCGATTGTTTCTTTAATTTGTATTCTATTTTGATAAGTTCATAAGGACGAAATTCATATGTTTTTTTCGTCTCTTCTTGTCCGTCAGGCACATCTTCCTGCATAGGCTCCATTTCTTGTAATTTTCTTAAGAATCTCAATATACGCTCAAAAATAAGCAAAATTTCCCAGTGTATCACATCAATTATTTGAAATAATATGTTACATTCCATCACAATATCATTTTTACTTGATTTATATTTTTGCAATTTTTAACTTTTACTTTTGTCCTTGTCATTTCTAGTTGCCAAAAATTATATGTTCTTTCTAGCACATCGTTGAATTGAGATCCCCCAAATATTGGTTGAACACATTCCTCAATGTCATTCTTTTTCTTGACAATTGATTTGACTTCTTCTTTTTCTTGATATAATGCCAGAGCACAATATGGTTTCATCATTGAAATAAAAGTTTTTCAGTTGCCACCAGATGGCAACATGCTCACTTCTACCATTTAAAGATCACAAATGCCAACCACGAGTGATTTTTTTTTCGTTTTCCTTCATTCAAATAACCGCGGTCCATTGCAGACGTAAAAGACTCTCGGCTGTCAGATTTAAGTTTTTCCAGTGTTTTTTGATAAGAATAAATTGATACATGTGGAAAAATGGCCCTAATTTGTGCTAGTAAGTATTGATAGTAGAAGGATCTATTTTATTTCAATAAATTTTTAAGAATAATAAATTGTTTAAATATAATAATTAAGTTAGGTTATGTTATCTCCGGTATACTACTTGCAAACAACTGTAAACGATTGTAGTTCCATAATCAGGATAGTTTTTTCAGCCGACTGTCCGAATATATACAAATAAAATTTCGACTCTTCTTCAGATGAATGTGTACTTTATTTGGCTTTCGCTTTAAACTTTGAAGCAAGAGTTCTAACAGATATGAGAAGCCTTTTAGAATAGAATAGAATAGAATAAAAAAAGCATTTATTAAAGAACCTCGGCCTAAGCTATGTTACAACGTTAGGTACATCGAGTATAAAATAGATAATAGTATTATAGGTTGTGTACAAAGTCAACAACAACAACAAAACCCAAACAGGCAAACTCGATGCAACAGAAACTATCAATTAATAGAATTGTGGTACAATTAGAGGACTTATATTCAGTGTCGCATAACCTGCTGATCTGTAAGTTCATTCAATTCACAATTTTGATACTCAAATGTTAGCCTAAGCCTAATGCGCAGGCATTGCACTTCTTGCTAACGATGAATATGATTTAGATTGTGACATAAACATAACATAAACATAAACATCCATTTATTTGAGCATCACTGCCAAAGGCACGCCGAGCGTTGGGCACATCATAGCGAGTTACATAGTAGATACATATTATAGCAAAACGAAACATAAACAAGTGAGAGCAGTGGAGGCTTAGAGCGTCCGTAGTAGCCCGTTCATTAAGAATAAACAATATTGAAATTACAGCAAAATACAAAATAGTAGATACAGCAAAATATAACATAGTAGATACACATTATAGTAAAATATAGTGAATAGACCAGCGTCACGTAGTAGATGATTTTAGCAGTTAAGCCTATACTAGAGGTAACTAATACTACTTTACTGAACATAAAAGTTAACTTAACCATATACACTATAATCACATGAATGACATGAATCATCCCTTATCAAAGGCAAAACGTTGAATGTTAGCTTATATACACATTATAGTAAAATATAGTGAATAGACCAGCGTCACGTAGTAGATGATTTCAGCAGTTAAGCAATACCTATACTAGAGGTAACTAATACTACTTAATACTGAACATAAAAGTTAACTTAACCATATACACTATAATCACATGAATGACATGAATCATCCCTTATCAAAGGCAAAACATTGAATTTTAGCCTGAAGTAGTATCAGAGACACCAGCAATTAGGCGATACCAATACTACAGGCACCTAATGACTACTTAAGGTTAGACTTAAAAGTAAAATTAATTATACACACCAATGACATGAATAGTCCCCCATCAGAGTTGACCCCTGAACATTCAGATTGACCCACGACTCAACCGGCAGCAATGCTGACCTGACCTGATTTGATTTGACTCAGCTTGGTTATGTAGTTAAATATATCGGACAGAGAAAATAAAAGATATGGATGGTGGCCCTTCAGAGCAGTTTGGTTCTTAGTGATTTAGATACATCATACAGAATTAATACTAGGGTGGGGATTAGTTGATGAGTGATGTGAGGAAGATGGTGTTATAGACGGTATTATAGTAGTTGGCAAATTCTACTCTGCATTAAGAAAGTCGATCGCCGCTGACCTAAAAAATTTCAATGGACGGATTTCTTATTCGAAATTAGTGCACGCAGTTCTACCTCAAGAAGTGGGCTTTCTACTCTATATATATATATATAAATGATACTAACTTGTCTAGTCTTAAGCTTAGCTAATCTTAATGACTCCAGACTTCTTCATAGAACTCGTACCCGATTCGGGTCCAATGATGTATTTGGTCGGTCCCAGATCTCAGACTAATGTCGACCCTGAAGATTTTGCAAATCACCTCTGACTAGCGCAGTCTTCTGCTCCACCTCTAGTTCTTCTGGCCCTCGCCAATTACAGCCATAACCCCCCGTCTTGTCATCAGTACTCCTAGCCAATCTCCAATGGACAGCCCCTATCCCCCGGCTGATGGTTTCTCTTTCCGCGGCTTCAGTAAGGCTGAAGTCCTGGAGGCTTTCCAACGCATTAAATCTAATGCTGTGGGATATGATAGGATTCCAATAAAATTCCTTGAATCATTCTCCCTTTCATTTTACCCTTAGTTACGCATCTTTTCAAACGATTTGTCACCTGCTCTCTCTTCCCCAAATGCTGGAAAACCGGCATCATCTCTCCGATGCCCAAAATTACATCACCTACATGTCTTGGGGACTGGCGTCCAATCTCTATCCTCCCCTTCATCTCGAGAGTCTTTGAAGTCCTTGTCTGTGATCAGATCGGCGAACACATTGAATATAGTCGACTGCTGTCAATGTTTCAGTCCAGCTTAAGGCATGGCCACTCCACGACCACTGCCCTTGTTAAAGTAACATCTGACATTCGCAAACTATGCGATGAAGGCAAGCATGTTGTGCATGTGCTGTTGGACTTCAGTAGGGCGTTTGACTCCGTTCCTCATAATTTACTCATTGCCAAACTGGTGAACACTTGGTTTTTTGGTCCGCTGCTGGTAGGCTCATACACAGTTATCTGACCTGCAGGACACTAATTGTCGATAGTGTTGACCGAGTGTTGATGAGCTTCCGTCCCTGATTGAGGCGCTCAATGTAACGCTCGGCAACATCTCAAACTCTTTTCACTCTACATGAGTCTTACAATGAAGTCTTGTTCATTGCTGTACCTTGCTTTTTTTTGTAGGAATGTAAGGCAGTTGATATGTCAGATACTGACAGTATCTACTGTAGATTTTTTCATATTTCAAACGTATTGCAATATTTACAGTTACATTTACATTTACGAATTAAGCTCTCTATTGTTTATTGTTTTACTCAAATATCTTTAACTATAGTATCAATATAACTTTCAGCCGCAGTGAGCCTGTTCATTGCTCCTTTTTTAGTTTGGTAATCTATTTTGTATTTTATCAATAATTCCAACTATTTATTACCCGATGTACCGAGCGTTGTAAAGTAGTGTAAGCAGAGGCTCTTTAATAAATGATTTTCTATTCTATTCTACTCTTCATTCTGGCAGGTGTATGTAAGCCATTGATCTGCACATATACTCATCTGACTTAGTTATGTTAGGATGCCCTATTGGTTATGTTCCGATGCCAACTAGTAGTTTTATTAACTATATTAGGAGGTGTGATTTTGTTCAAGGATTAACTTACATTGTTCAGTTGGAAGTTGATCGATAAATGGCTTTAACATGATCCCTATATCGATATTATCTTCACCGAATCTCCAGCTAAGTACATTTGAAGCTGCTTTTCGATAATGGATAATGGATGTTTTCAAATCTCGTCTTGTTATAACAGCCAGTAACGTCACACAACAAGCTCAGCTACATATTAAAAAGTTGAGACGATGCCAACCTATGTCCAAATTCAAAAATTTATTTATTACAAACGTTACAGTATTACAGCGTTTAGGATATTAAGATAATAAGTACATTGTTGAAATAAAGTAGGTCTTGAAATAGAACAACAGTAATTGATTAAAGTTAGTATAAGTAGCAGGTACCATAGCAATTCTTAAACTAGCATTGCGGTGAGTTAAGGTAATTAAGCATGTAAACTACAAGGACGTATTAATAAAAGTTAAGAAAAGATTAAGATTAACAAAGTGTCAGAATTCGTGCGCTTAGCTTAATATTAGAGGTTGTATTATTTTAATGGATGTGCAATGCATTAATCAACCTGAAAACAAGCTGCCTTGCCCTTGAAATGCAAAATGTGTTATGGTTATATCCATAAAGCTTGATCATAATAAATGCAGTCAAAATCAAAAAAAAAAATTTCAATTTTTGGCGACAGGAATTGTAGCGTTAGACGATTCTGTGTTCAGCATGAAGCGGAGCTTTTGCACGCGTAACATGTCCATGTCAAGTTCAATGGGGTTTTCTTATATGAAAACTCATTTTAAATTCAAAATTTTTAAAAGAAAATTGCGGTGCATCCAAGAAGACATTTTATGTATATTTTCAGATAAGAAGAGTACATTTTACTTCTATTGCAACTTCATCCCATAATTTTCTAGTCAGTTCTCGCTTAGAATAATTACTATTTTTCATATCCCATGTAGCCGTGCGGTTGCGAATACCTCAGGTGGACAATTTCTCATCTACATCAGACTGAACCATTTTAATTGCAGCCAAATTGTGGTTCCCAGTTTTTCCAACACTTTTGACGCTGAACTTATAGTTCTTAAGCTGTCTCTTTTAAAACACGACTTATACATACTGTTGAGACAAGGCTCTTTTGTCTTGCCTATATTTTCTTAGCCTTAAAACGCAGATGGTATAAACGGCACTTGAACCGATATACCAAGGCTAAATACAGTTGCTTGGCTTGCTAGTTGTTATGGATGGTGGTATAAACGGCACTTTAACCGAATACCAAAAAGCCTGAAAAACTAGAAGGGTTACGCGATATTGAATAAAACGCTCTAAATTTTATTAACAACTGATAATTTATTTATTACTCGCCGTGAATTTATATTCAAATTTTGCTAACATTACCACTTATTCTACCCCAAAAACAAAAGAGAGCAATATTCAATTAAGAATTTCCGATACTGTTTATCTAGCGAAATTGCAAGTTTCATGCAAAATAAATTCCTCAGTTATTGCTGAGTGTCAACTTTCTTTAGATTATAATGACGAAGAATTTATTTTTGCATGAAGCGAGGTGAATGAATTTCGCGCCAGGTGAATGAAATTAGGTTTCCTATTACAATGATAACATGAACCTTTATTCATGCCTGACCTACATATAAAATTATGAATTAATGGTATATATATATATATATATCTTGTTTTCTTACAATTTAAATTAAATTTCTTTATATAAGAATTAAGATAAAATTAGATTCATCTGTTATGAACATGCACGATTTAACACATACTATGTTGCTATATTCAGATAAAATATATTAAGATAAAATTAGATTCATCTGTTATGAACATGCACGATTTAACACATACTATGTTGCTATATTCCTCCAGACTCTATAAACATTGTTGATGACAAAGGTCAAAACATTTACGACTTACTAACTTCAACATCTTATTTTATTCATGGCGTGATGCAACCTCTTGACGAATTTCTACTTATTGGTGATTTTAACTTACCCAATATACATTGGGTACTAAATAAAGATGACGATGACTATCTTCCTCTTAATAACTTATCAACAAGGGAATCACTATTCCTAGACACTATCTAATCTCTTGGTCTCAGCCAAATCAGTAATGTAAAGAATGACATGGGTAGGCAGTTGGACCTGGTTTTCTCTACTGACACGGGTAACTTGTTAGTCGAACCTAGCCCAGTTTTAATGTCTAATATTGACAAATATCATCCCCTCTACTAATTACATATTGCTTTGAAACCGAAAACATTACAAATTGTGACGAAACACAATACTTCTTCAATTTTAGAAAGGCTAACTTTTCGGAACTCTCCAGTAGCCTTACCTCTATTGATTTCAACACATTACTGTCTAGAAATAATGTCGATGAAGACATTTCTAAATTTTACATAGTACTTTTCAATTTATTTTCATCTCATGTTCCCCGCGAGCGACAGCGGTTCTCTAAAACATCTCCGCCTTGGTTCACTAAAGAACTGAAACGTCTTAAAAATAGAAAGAATAAATTGTGGAAAAGTTATATCAAGGACAAAGACATTATAAGTCATAATAACTTCCTCACATCATATAATGAGTTCAAAGAACTTTCCTCTTCACTTTATGATGAGTATATCCAAAGCATGCGTGCGAAATTATTTAGTGACCCACGTATCTTTTTTAAGTTTATTAATATGAAGAAAAAAACTGACAACTATCCCAATACCATGAGGTATAAGGATTGTGCTAATGATGATTCGTCGGAAATTTGCAATATGTTTGCTTTTTTTTCGACAATGCTTTTTCTTCGTCAAATTTCCATCGCCGACATAACAATTTTAGTCATATGAGCGATTCTCATAACGTTTCTTTCACTATTCCTACAATTACACAAGAGAATATACTCAATCATATTAATGGGCTTTCAAATGACTTTACAACGGGTCCTGATGGGATCCGTCCAGCCTTCTTTAAGTCGTGCTGCCTTGCCCTAGCAGCGCCACTTAAAATAATATTTCAAAAAATTTCCAACTATAGGCCTATTGCAAAATTATCTTGTATGCCTAAATTATTCGAATCTATCATTTACTCTCAGCTATCGGTTTCATGTAAGAATTTGCTCTCTTCAAACCAACATTAGTTTATTTCGGGCAGATCTACAACCACTAACTTGTTGGAATTTGTCTCGGAGACCATTCGCGGGTTTGCAAAAGGCTACCAAACGGATTTTATTTATACAGACTTTAGTAAAACCTTCGACAAGTTATCTCACTCTGTGATACTCTTTAAAATGGAAAAGTATGGGTTTCCCCCAATTTATTTAGATTATTATTTAGATAACAGAACATATCAAATCTTATTCCGTCATTCCATCTCTAGAGTCTTGAAGGCTTCGTCTGGCGTACCTCAAGGGAGTCACTTGGGCCCGTTGTTCTTTATTCTGTCTATTGACGACATTGTCTCTGTGGTGAGGTACTGTAAGGTCTTGATTTATGCTGACGATGTTAAGCTTTTCGCTCAGATTAAATCTGTTCACGATTGTGAACAGGTACAAGGTGACCTTCAAAAATTTTACAATTGGTGCGAGAGCAATAATTTGGTACTCAATATCGACAAATGTGAAGTTATGACTTTCCATAGGAATCAGACACAAATCACTTATGGTTATGAGTTCTCGCATATCTCGATTCGCCGTGTGGACTATGTCTGTGACTTGGGTGTAAAATGTGACCACAGATTGAATTTTATCTCCCATATAAACTATATGGTATCAAAGAGTAGCTCTATGCTGGGTTTTATAAAACGTTGGTCCCGAGAGTTTTTAAATCCTACCATAACATTGCGTTTGTACACTTGCTTTGTAAGACCACTTCTTGAATACGCTAGCCAGGTCTGGTCTCCATTTTACGGTGCACACATCGACCGCATCGAGTCTGTTCAGAGAAACTTTTTACGATTCGCTCTCAGACACCTACCCTGGAATAATTCATTAATTCTTCCACTTTATGAGGATCGCTTGAAGCTTTTGAATATGCACTCGCTTCAAAAACGTCGCATGGTTGCCGATGTAACGTTTGTGCATCAACTAATAAACGCGAATGTTGACTCTCCGCTGTTACTTGTAAAATCTCTTTCCGCGATAGTGGACACAATTTGAGAAGACTACCTATATTGCATGTTAACTCCGCAAGATCCAACTTTTGCATGTACGAACCCATTATTCGCATGTGCATTACTGTTAATACTAAGGCTGAACATTTTGTCGTTGACGTTTCTAAGCATGTTCTAAAAAAACGTCTTTATAATACTTATTTCTCGGTTTCTATTTCGCATTGCATATCATTTCATCCGGTGTTTGGTTTATGTTTAGTTTAACTTACTAATACTAACACCGACTAAGTGATGAAACGCATGTATTGTTGACCGTTTATTTATTAAACGTGTCCATGCAGCGAGCTTGTGTTAAGCTGGTTCTGATAGTCATTCTGTTTAGATGATCGACCAGACACAGATGCGTCCCCACTAATCTATGATTACGCGAAGTGTGTTCCCATCTGAGCAGCTTGAATTTCACGGTGACCTATGGAGCCTCGCTGGGAATATTATTAACTGTAAAGTATTAAATTGTACTAACTAAAAAATCTTCTGGATAAGTACGTAACCGCAATATCCACGTTGGCACTGTTTTGAAATTGTACACCGACCAAAATATCAGATTTTTTTAGATTTTAAGTCGTCTAAATTTTCAAAGGTAAGAAGGGGAGAGTGGTAGTTAAACACTCAACTTTTGTCTACTATTGAATAAAGCTTTAACTATATTCATAGGATGCATAAATAATTCATCTATGAAAACACACAACAAAATTTTAAAAGTTAGCCATACAAATTCTCGTGGTACGAAGCGAATGCGTCTTGGCTGGGATACCATGCTGCGCTACATGCTTGTTTTTGTTTTTTTTAACTAAGGTCCAATATTTGCATATAATGTAGCTTTAAATTAGGTTATTTAGTATAAATAAATATTTAGTTATAGTTATAAATTTGAATTACTTATTTTTTCTCAGTATCAAATGAGGTTCCTGATCAGCCCGTTGTATCTCCATTATCTGGAGCTGTATTTGAAAAACGGATTATTGAAAAATATATTCTAGAAAATGGTTGTGATCCAATCAATGGAAAGGATATAAAAGTAGATGATTTGATTGAAATAAAAACTCCGCCAATTGTTAAACCAAAACCGCCAAGTGCTACTAGTATACCAGCGACGTTAAAAACAATGCAAGATGAATGGGATGCGTTAATGTTGCATACTTTCACTCAAAGGCAACAATTGCAGACTGCAAGACAAGAATTAAGTCATGCTCTTTATCAACATGATGCAGCTTGTCGTGTGATTGCAAGACTAAATAAAGAAGTTGCTGCTGCACGTGAAGCTTTAGCTACTCTTAAGCCACAAGCTGGAATATCTACGGCTCCTTCAACAATACCACAGCCAGCTATTGCTGCTGAAGCTGCTGGTGTTGCCACACAACCTATTGAACAAGCTGGAATGAGTTCAGAAGTTATTCAAAAGTTACAAGATAAAGCTACAGTGTTAACTCAAGAGCGGAAGAAACGTGGTCGTACTGTACCAGAGGAGCTTATTACGCAAGATCAAATCAAGACATTCTTGACAGTTGCATCTCACCCTGTAAGTTGCTTTATTAATTTATTTTTAAATGCTTTATATATACTACTAGTTTAGATATAATAAAAGTTATAATAATTATAATAATTTATTAGCAGTGAGTCTACTTTTTACAAACATCAATACAATCATTTATACTAACATTTTAACACATTTCTATGACAGTGCTAATTACAAAGTTTGACAAATGCATGTAGGTTTCTTTCTTTCTTTATGACCACTGCCAAATCATGATCTATTTATAGTTAACTAATCTTATATACTAATCTGCATTTCAAAGATTATATGGTTGTGGATCCGTCAACAGTGTTATTCTAACTCTTAAATATGGCGGAAGATCCCCGTTCCTGATTTTAAATATAAACTTCAACACATTCTGATCAATTCTCTATGTCACATTCATCCACTTCAGAGTTAAGGCCATCTACCTAATTGATGTGTATCTACTACAAAAATGATGAAAAGAGCTGTAAGATCTCTCTACACATGTTGTCGCTACATTGGCAGAAAATGGGGTCTGAAGCCAAGAATGATGTATTGGCTATAAATCAGGGTTGTTAGACCCATTTTGACATATGCAGCCCTCGTATGGAAGCCAAAAACCATTCAAAAGAAAATTGAGGCTTTTCTTTAAAAAACACAGCGGCTTGCCTGTCTTGGAATATCAATTGCAATGAGTACCTGTCCTACAGCAGCGGTGGACGCCTTGTTGAACTTTCCACCTCTGCAGTTGCAGGTGAAAAAACAAGCGATCTCCAGTGATATTAGACTGCAAAAAGATAAAGAGTTCAAGCCACGTGATCTGGTTGGTCATTTAGGTATCTTAAAACATATATGCTTCGAGCATTGGTGTTGTGTACAGACCCAAAATGAACAGTGGAATCGGACTGATGTATACGATCCTAGACGCCATAGATCAAAAGCCAGGGCCTCTACCCCTACCGTATTCCAATCTGAGATATTAGCCATAGAAAAATGCTCCAATACCAGCGATAAATGCTCAACCACCAATATCCTCTCGGATAGTCAAGCCGCTCTCAAGGACTTTAAGTCATTATTTATTAAGTCAAGGATAGTATTGGTGTGTCTACAAACCCTTAAAATTTATCGAGCAGAAACAAGGTTATCCTCATGTTTGTATCGGGACATGAGGGCCACAAAGACGATAAAATTGTTGACGATCTAGTCAAAAGGCGAGCGGAAACTCCTTTTGCCGGACGAGAGCCATTGTGACACTTCTAAATGTTACATCAGAGCTACCCTAAATAGCTGGGAGAATACTCAAAAATTCCTTAATTGGAAAAGGCTACAAGGACTACGTCAGGCAAAAAAGTTTATAGACATTTCTGCCGGAAAAACATACGAATTCCTTCTATTCAGGAGAAGAGAGCTCCGTACGGTATCACCTCAACAGGATGAGTTTGGCTGAGATGTTATCCTGCAGCTTTTGCCAGGATGCTTATGAAACTTCAGAGCACTTACTCTGCAATTATGAAGCATTAGCAAGGCGGAGATTACTCCACCTTGTACATGTTGCTATTGACTCAAGTCCGGAATGGGGCTCTAGACTTTATTAACAGTCTTAACCTAGAACTAACGCATAACAGATTTTTTAGGTGGCCGTGAATGCGAGGCTAGAAACTGCACACCCCTCCTCGAATCTAATCTAGGACATCTTCTAAAAGTTCTTTGACTTCATTCACAGCTCTGAAACATCATCAAAACCTCAGAATTATTACACTCCCGAAAATCATATTGGTGCTACGGAACTATCTCTAGCTCGAAGTAAACAATTCTTCCTTTGAGATGTCAAAGAGAAATAAGTAGATATTTTGTGGATATTTTGTGGATATTTTCATGAAGTGAAAAATTCAAAATAAATGAAAAATGAATTTCAAGTCAAAATTTCGGGTAGTATCTTCAGAGTCAATATTGGTGTATGCTTTGTATAATTTTTGTTCGTCAGCCATTGCAAGTATTAAATGTTTTTTGTTTGATAGTTTCCAACAAGTAAACCCAAAGAATGTTTGTTCAAAGTTTTTACCACTTGTCTATGGAGTCCCACAAAGCTCAATTCTGGGACCACTGCTACTTAGATTATATATAAATGCTCTCCCTAGTGTTGTTAAAGATTCAAAAGTACAGCTATATCTGTATCAAATATACCTTAATAGACCGATTGGTTTGATCGAGGATGGGGTACAACGCATGAATGACGATCTTCAACGAATTTGCTCATAGTCAATCGTATATAATCTGCCAGTAAATCTTGTTGTATGTCGCAATATAGAAATGAAATTGATAACTGGTTAACTGCTGCGTTATTATACAGAAACCAGCTTTAAGCTTATAAAAGCCTTGGTTATGCCACATTTTAGTTATGGTAGTCTAATGTTTCCGTCACTGGACTATGTCTGATGTCGTAAACTTGACGTAGCCTATAACGATTGTGTAGGTTTCATCTATGGATTGCGACGTTTTGAACACACCAGTCCGTAGCAGCACATCATTTTTGGATGTTCCATTAAAACTTATCGCACATACAAGAGTTTAATTTTCATGCGTAAAATTATATTTACGAAAGACTAGGTATCATTATGAATATTTAAATTTCCTTCGTTATCTACCTGTGAATTGTTATATTTTGCCTATTATTAGTAACGTAGTCACTGAGTTTTAATTATATTTTGGTTACATTGAAACTCCATTAAAATTATTATTTTATAGTTATTAAAATTAATTGTGCAAACAGAAAATATTGTAAGTTTTGTTGTACAGTCAATCAGTATAAATAAATTGAATTTAATTTAATTCAATACATATACGTTTCTGTGATCTTAGAGTGTGTCTTATAAGTCGAGCAGCATAATATCATAATGAATTGTTAGTAGCGTGTAAAACTCAACAAATAATTTGGCCTGCAGTGAAGCATTTGCCCTGGAAAAAAATGACACAAACAAAAATAAAAAGTGTATAAAGCGTAAAAAGTTCAGACGATGCAAACAATCCTAATTACATACTGTTGGAATCTGTATTGCAGTTTACAGAAATATTTGCATTTGTTTTGTTTGTTTTGTTTATGTCTGATCGACCATCTCGACAAATATTTGGAAATATCTTTTCTGATGACATAAATTTTAGAAAATGAATATACATATGTTTAGAATAGTGCACCGCTTCTCTCCCAACTACTTATTAAAATTACATTTAAACTCACTTGTGAAATGTTAATGTTACCAATCTAATTTTCTAATTTCATTATATCCTATTTAGGGCTTACATTCTGCTTCAATTCCGGGTATCTTAGCCCTTGATATTAATAGCGCTGATCATAGCAAAATTTTGACTGGTGGCAAAGATAAAAATGCCACCGTATTTAATAAGGACACCGAACAAGTGGTTGCCATACTTAAGGGTCACACAAAAAAAGTAACAAAAGTTATATATCATCCAGACGAAGATACAGTAATCACTAGTTCAACAGATACAACTATTCGTATTTGGAATGTTCCCAAGTAAGTATATACTGATAATCAGAAATTATTGAGGAATGTATGTTTTTACACATTTTATTATTTTTTTATAGTGCCCAGACTCAATTACTTTTACGATATCATGATGGACCCGTCACAGGATTATCATTACATCCAACTGGAGATTATGTTTTGTCCACATCGTTTGATAAACACTGGGCTTTTTCTGATATACGAACTGGACGACTTCTGACAAAAGTTTGTTTTTACATAAATTTTGTTAATTTCATATAAACAAAAATCATAATTTAATGATGATAGATACTTGATACGGGAGAGGTAGGCTTAACAACAGCACAATTTCATCCTGATGGTCTCATCTTTGGTACCGGTACAGATGATTCTCAAGTTAAAATTTGGGATTTAAAAGAGCAGAGCAATGTTGCCAATTTCCCTGGACACACAGGACCGATTTCTGCTATTTCATTTTCTGAAAACGGTTATTACTTGGCCACAGCTGCTGATGATGCTTGCGTTAAATTGTGGGATTTAAGAAAATTAAAAAATTTCAAAACGATTCAATTAGAAGATGGATATGAAATAAAAGATTTATGCTTTGATCAAAGCGGAACATATTTAGCTATCGCTGGTACGGATGTTAGGTATGTTGTCGAAGTAAAATATTAATAACAAAAAAAAAATGTTATAATGTTTGATTTTCTTTAAGGGTTTATTTATGCAAACAGTGGCAAGATTTGAAAGTTTTCAATGATCATACAGCTCTTGCGACTGGAGTGCGGTTTGGAAAAAATGCACAATACTTGGCGTCGACAAGTATGGACAGGACACTTAAGTTGTACGGTATTGAATAGATAGGTTTGTAAGAATATTATATTTTAATTGTAATAATTATAATAATAATAATTAGTAATCAATGTTGTAACTGTGCAAAACATTTGTATTCAATATGTTTCTTGATTTTATCTGGATAAAAGTAAATTATCTAACTTAGAAACGGGTTATTTTTTTATGAATTTTAATATTGCACACTCCGAGAAATATATTAAGGTAAAACTTACCAAAGAATATTCGAACAATCATTATTTTAACACCTTTCACCTTATTCACATGAAGCTGATTGGACTGGACTGGAATCGATTTAATGCGTGAAGTATGAAGTGTTCACATGCAATGGAATGAATTATTTCGATAAAAGTGACATCTGTTGTCGTGGCTGTAACTGTGATATCACCTTTCAAGACATGTATTTATTTTTTGTTCATAAGTTTTCGGAAGTATTTATGGCAAACTGTAGTTTTAGTTTGATGATGCAAACGACAACTATTTGCTCTGTCAAAAACTTCGATTGAAATCCAAGTGCTAATAGTTTTATATAAATTGGTTAGCTATGTACAGTTTTTTTATTCATCATATTAATAACATTAAGTTCTTCACACAAATCTAAAAAAAAAACTTCCACTTCTTGCGCCCAAACACACCTTTCTTTTAAATTATTTATTGTTTTTAAAACTAAACTGCTATGTGACTTGAAAATAAATACAAAATTATCACCGCTGACGAAATACAAAAAAAATTCTATGTCAGAATTTAATCCGTTCCATTCCACTCGGTGTTCACATGAAATGAAATCCACTCCACTACCGATATAAAGCCCGATCTATACTATTCCATTCCAGTTGGTGTTCCCAAGGCGGATTAACTCCTTCCGGAGTTCGATAATAGATTCCAGTCCGCTTCATTTGAACAAGGTATTTGTTGTACCTTACCTGAGATGTTAGTATGCAACTCATATACATTTAAACACCCAACAGAAAATGCACAAGTGACGATTTCCACGAGAGCTCGAAATTTTCGTTTTAAGTAAAATTCTATGCTGTAGAAAGAAATATGGTCAAATCAAGTCATGTCATGGTATATAATATACAATGGCCAATGAATTATGCTCAAAGCATTTTTCTTCGAAATAAAACAGTAATGACTACATGTACAAGTCCCTTGTGGATATTTCATATTATATATGATAATTCATATTATTCTAGAGAAATTTTCAGGCACTCTTATTTTATGGAAATTTTAAAATTTTCGTTCTGTATTTGAGCGAGTGTTAAAGGTTTTTGTTTTAAACATTTAAATGGTTCTTGTGAGTAAATACAGTGTACGAATAGGAGTTTAACCGACATTTCGGTAAAAACTTAAAAGTAATATTTTTTAACAGAGCTTAGTGTGTAGTAGCAAAAATTCGAGCATAATGGGGAAAAAAGGACAATTCAAGCGACAGAAAAGAAATTGTGGCAAATTTATTGAAGAAAAAGACTTTCGAAACGGAAGATTGCTGAAATGTGCAATATTTCACAATCGTCAGTAAAAAATATCAAAAAATTGGTAGATGACCTAGTATAGGTCCGATTTGACAAGAGAAAGCATTGCAAAAGTGTAAAAAAATACCACGGGTTGACAGGAAGGTTGTTTTAATTGTTGAAAGGAACCGGAAAACTTCAATAAAAGAGGTCCATAAAATGTTTTCGGATCAGGTAGTTGAACTTTCAGAGCGCACTCTAAGAAGTCGGATGAAAGAAGAAGCGCATTTGGACTGCAGAGGATAACTAAAAAACCGAAGTTAACTCATGCAATGATAAAAAAAAAAGACTGGTTTGGGCACTTCTCAACATCTGACTGGGAAAATGTAATCATAATATGAAGAGCAAGCAATTTAGGTAAGAAGGAGACCAGGTGAAATACTGGTGCCTCAATGTGTTGAGCAAATGTAAAGTACCCAATAGCAGTGATGATATGGGGTGTGATTTCTGGGAAAGCACTCGGAGCATTATATTTTGTCGAACTCCGACCAGTATCGGAAAGTTTTCAAGAATGTTTTTCTTCCTCAAGTGACAAGTTTGTTCGAAGAAAAGGACACACTTCTAAGCGGTTGAAAACTTCCAAAAAGAAAATAATTTTAAAGTTTTACTATGGTCAGGGAATTTACCAGATATGAATCCTATCGAGAATGTATGGGCAGTATTAAGAAAACAAGTTAAAAGAAAAGAGTAGGCGCAATAAAGCCGAATTAATCAATTCTATTAAAGAAGTATGGTTTTATGATGATGTAATAAAAAATAACATAAAAGTATGGAAACTCGTGTAAGAGGTTTAATAGAAAATCAAGGTAGTTGGACGAAATACTAATTTTTTATTATATTTGAAGTTCTTTTTCTTTACTTTAAATGAATTGAAGAATATTCAATAAAAAATAATATGCTATACATTATTGTCAACTGAAAAACTTTAGGGCTAATATGCAAATGTTTGGTTTGAGCATAATGTATTAGCAGCACACCTTCAGTGAAAGAATAAATGCTCTCATCAATGCAAATGGCTACAATACCTACATTTTGACTACATTTACATTGCGATGCCATAGGCCTTAATGGGCACTTTCTGCATTGCATATGAATCAGGGTTTTCACTGATTACACAATATGCAGTCCTCATTAGTGAAATAAGCTTTCCTTTACTGATGCTTTCATTTCTGTTATATGTAGTGGAAAGAGGTAGCCATAAAACAAAAAATAAAAAAAGTTGAAATCCTTTAAAAATTCAATTAAGAAAATAATTTTCCATATCTGCACTGCACTCTTAAGCTTTCAACATGAACTAAAACTAAACTGTGATTCACCCCGTGCAAACTGCAGCACCTTCATGCTGGGTGACTTCACTCATTGTCTGCTCTGCCTTATTCTTTTTACATGCTAGACGCACGTGTCACTTCAAAGGAGATTAGTTGCTCACTTTCTGCTGTGAGCTGAATTTTTCATATATTACATTTTCATTAGGTTCATTGATGTAGTCATAAATGAGACCATCATGAATCCGAATATTCGTTGTTGGGACACGATTGTTTGATGATATCTAAAGACGATACCCACAAACAGATTTGGGGCATAGCTGAAATTTCAAGGGTGCTTCAGCAGATAACAAAAGTCTTCTGAGAAAACTCTCGAATGAAGAGTCCTCGTATGATCAAATCAAGACAAAGCACTCTTAAACTGGACGCTCAATGCAATTTTGTACACAAACCGCAGAACAACATTATCACTAACATGATGGTGGTGACAAAAATGTGGTCATATTCAAATCAAAATAACCCTACGCCGCACAAAGTAGTTTTTGTTTTTTGTTTGGAGACCACCTGACTACTAAGGTCAATGCAGCGGTTCATTTGATTTGGTACATGGACCAAAGTGTAGCTGTCCCAACACAATTTCAAAATATTTATTAAAGAAACGTCAAAGCAAGTTCAACCAAGTTCAATCCCACTGTCATGGACACTGTATTCGCACGATACCCCGCTTCCTTATTAGTTATTTATTCAATGGTTTCAACACAAAAGGTACAGGAATCATTACAAAGTCCTTTGCAGACTGGAACTATATGTGGTAGAGACGCAGTTGAACATCGTCAGCATATATGTATAAACTAAACAATATGCAATCAAGAAGAGATCCTTGAGATAAACAGTTTTCCATTTTGACAAGCTTAAAACGGTTCTTCAAAAAGTTACTAGCAAATACCGCCATCGAATTACAAAATCGAGTCCTATAGCGCAGCATGTTCAGTAGGAATCCAAACTGAAGAGAATTTAAACGATTATGTTGGCAATTTTGAATTCGCGTGTTATTCTCTTTTTCAAAACCTTAACCGCGAAGTAAACAATACTCTGATGAGACGATGTCAAATCTGTTTTTACTGTTGTGGGAATACTGGGAATGTTGGGTAATAGTTACACGTATTTATTTTATCAAGCCAAAATTGACATAGTTTAATAAAACTTGAATTTTTCATAGCCAGCAATATTGGATATAATCACAACACATTGAACAAGAATGATTCAGGCTCTCGTTCTCTAGCCAGGTTTTTGTTTTATTTTCACGTATTTTTATATACGCTGAAATCTATTCGGAGCTATTTATATAATTTCCTTGAAATCATCAAGTAAAGGAGGTGTAAATGTAATTTCGTTTCAATATCCCGAAGAATGTAAAACCAAACGGCAAAGTATTTTGCAACTCCTTAGGTCCTTAATGAATATACTGAATATAGCCGATGATAGAACCGAGCCTTAAGCCAAGGTGGCATTTTTATTTATTATTAAAAGAAAAAGAAGAAGAACTACAAAGTAATATACATAAATAGGTCAAAATAAGATAAGAAATTCAAAACAATAACTTTAAAGAAAAAGTATAATATAAATAAAAGCAAAATAAAACTATATAATACAAAGAAGATCTAACAGGAGAAAACAAAAATTCAATAAGGAGCAGGTCTAATAATTACTAAAAATTAAAATTAAATCTAATATTAAGCGAAATAAAGATAACAGAAATAAAAAGTAAGAAATAAGATAACAAATAGAGATAATAAAAATAACTTAAAAAGTATAAAATAAAAAAAGCATGCAAGCAAAGCGATTGGATTATACAAAAATTGGAAGGGAAGGAGCAAAAAAGTAAAGATGAAACTACAATTTAAAACGGACAAATTATTTAGAATACTTTTTCGGCCAATAGGTTGCATTTAAAAATCACAAAGCTGTCATTGAATATACACAAATCGTTATATCGCACTATCATTTTTTCGACTTTTTTATACTGTATGTACAGTTAAAAGAATTGATGGTGCGACCCCCCCCCCCCCCTCATTTTTTTCAGTTAGAGTGATAGTCTTCTGTTTTGAACAGGGTGCGAATGTTAAGTATACAAATTTTGGCAGTTCGAGTGATCCCTTCTACTTTAAACAGGGTGCGAGTGTTACAGGTGCAATTTTCGGTAGTTTGTTGTAGTAAAACCAAAAATTTAGAAGTATTATCTGAGTCAGTATAATTGTACTTAAATCTATGACCTCAACAAAAACTAATTTAGCTAAAGCGCTATAATGATCTGTTATATATGTTCGAAGTATCTGTGACATAAAATTAAAGATATTGTTATGTTTGCAGAATATATGGTGAAGACAGGATTCTTTGGTTTTGTTTTGCTATCTCTAGTGGCACCTAACAAATGTTTCAAGAAACCATTTTTAATCAATGTATCGAAATAGTCATGACTGGAGAATTTCCATTTCTTAAAATATCAATGATTATATCCCTATTATACAGTGATTCGTGGATTTTTCAGTTTTGTACAAATATTTGTCGAGAGATGAGATGAAGTCGCTTGCACTAGCGTTGGGAGTTCTATAAAATATAGCTCTTATTTTAACTGATATATTATATAAAATATTATGTCTACTTACAGCGCATTTGCTGAAGTAAACCTATTTTACAGGTATGCTTGGTGTATTCAGATTTAACGTAAAAATTTCGTCACATTTATTTAGTTTTGAATAAACATATCTATTAAGATAAAAACAGTCTGTTGCAATCAAACATGTTTTAATATAATAACATCCATATATCCTTCTAGTTTATTTAAAATTATTAATCGCTCATCTAAAATCTTCGCCTACGAATATTAATGTGAAACATTTTTAAACATTTCTTTGCGACACATTTTTTTTCCGGAACTTTATTACTCAAAATCACAGTAATTTCATTTTCAAAAGATTCAAATAGTTCAGCCATATAATCTTATCAACTAAAAAGACAACAATATGTCTCATTTCTGCCTAGTTTGAGTTTTATTTTATTTTTATTATTATTAATTCAATTATTTTTGTCTCTTAGATATAAATACTTTAGAATAAAGCTCTAATCTAATATTAAATTCGATGTGCTCACTCATGCTCTTTTGTTAATTTACTAAACAACTATATGTAATCGAGAAATATTTCTGAATTTAAATTTTAATATATCTATAAATGTACATGTACAGGCTGTTTGGTAAATTAGAAGATTGGAGTATGCCAATGGATTCCTTAGAGTTTCTTCGCTCTGAAAATCACGTTTGAAAAATTTTAATTTTTCAAATGGAGTGTAGGTATTCATTTCAATGTTCAGAAATCCTTTCAGGTATATCGTAGGATCAAACTAGAGCCCATTGAGGACATTTCATTCTTTTTAACAATAACCAACATGGAGCCTTGAAATTGAGTTCTTGAAATTCTTATCCCTATATATGTACATATAAGCAATGTTTTAATTGTAAATTACTTTTGTATCAAACTCGGGAGACAAATATCTTCTATTGGAATGGGATATATTCAAAGGTTAAGAAAGAAGGTTTGCACTTAATTATAATTGATACATATACCAGAGGGTTATTTCTCTCAAGCGGCCAAAAATTGAATCTATAAATTCGTACCCTGTTAAAAGTAGAAGGCTATCACTCAAACTTCCAAAACTTGTACCTGTAATACTCGCAGCCTATTTAAAGTAGAAGGCTATCACTCGAAATACCGAAAATTACACCAGTAAGATGCACATCCTGTTTGCAGTAGAAGGCTATCACTCGAACTGCCAAAAATTGTACCTTTAACATTCGCACTCTGTTTAGAGGCACTTTCACATCAAACACAAGAATCGAAAAAATGTAAACCGAAAAACTCAATTTATTCCATTTTAAAATAAGATTTTTGCTCCAATGATTAATAAAATCATGGGAAATAGGATAAACTAATAATTTTACTAATAAAATAGTATATTTATCTTATAGTTTTTAAGAAAACACAACTTTTATGGTTTATCGCACGAATTTTTCCGCCGAAAAAGTTTTTCGGCCGATAAAACATAAAAGTTGTTTTTCTTCAAAATCTGAAATAAATGTAACTATTTTCTCAGTAAAATTCTTAGTTTATCCTATTTCTCTGGATTTTATTAAACATTGGAATAAAAATCTTGTTTTAAAGTGGAATAAATTGAGTTTTTCGGTTTACATTTTTCTGTTCTTGTTTTTGATGTGAAAGTGCCTTAAAGCAGAAGACTATCACTCTAACTGCCAAAAATTGTACCATTAATATATGCACCCTGTTTAAAGCAAAAGACTATCACTCGAACTTCCAAAAATTGTACCTATAATATTCGCACCTTATTTAAAGTAAATGGCTATCACTCAAACTTCCAAAAACTACTTGTATAAAATTCGCACCCTGTTAAAAGAAGACCGCTTTCACTCGAACTTCCTAAAATTGCATCTGTGACATTCGTACCTTCTTTAATTTATTCGTTTTTCTAATAATTGCACCTATAATATTCGCACCCTGTTTTAAATGCAAAGCCGTAACTCACACCATAATAATTGCTCTTGTAAAACTCGCACACAAGTGAATCCTCTCGATTATAAGTTGAACTGCATGAAGTTGAAGTTATAGATACTTACAAGCTAACATTCTGTTTATGTGAACATTTTTTAAGGTATAGAATTCCCGTCGGATCTCTAAAATCATATTTTGTAATATTCCTTTACGCTATGTAATAAATTTTATAAATTTGTTATTCCTGTGAACAAATTTATATCGGTAATTTCCCCCTACGCACGATCATTTATTCGACGTTTTTACACTGTACATGCATTTTCAGTTAAAAAAAATTCTTTGTACTTTGTTTGTATGCACTTTTCTTTAACATATTATGAACTTAAAAAAACCGTAATTTTTGATTATTTCTTCTAAGTATCATTTTTAGGGTTCCGTACCCAAAGGGTAACAACAGGAACCCTATTACTAAGACTTCGCTGTCCGCGCGTCCGTCACCAGGCTGTATCTCATGAACAGTAATAGGTAGACAGTTGAAATTTTCACAGACTGTGTTTTTCTCTTGGCATATAACAACAAATGATAAAAATAAAATAAAATAAAATTAAAAATTAAAGGGGCGCATCATACAAGAAACGTGATTTTTTCGGCGTTTTTCCTCGTTTTATTCTCATTCATTATTATTATCATAAGCAGGCATTTTTTTTCTTCAAATGACAGCATTATTATCATTTATTCACATAACGCCTATTCTCATTTGAAAAAATAAATAAAGAGTACATAGTGTTAAATTTTGTACGATGGTACGGAAACCTTCGTGCGCGAGTACGACTCGCACTTGAAAAAACATTCAATGTTCTTCAAGAACATTTGAGCCTTATCTGGAACGCCCGTTGTTGTTTCGATAGCAGACTGCATAATGCAGATCCAGAAATATAGACTCGCAACAAAACTAAAAAAAAACACAAAATTAAGACAGCAAACGGTACAAACACTTAGCGAGGGTTTCTCTGAATTTATTGGAGTTAGAAGAGGAAAAGTCCAAAAATTCTGAAAATTAGTTCGATTTAGGTACGTTTTCAAGAAAAGGAATTTCGAGTTAAGAGAACTTCTATGAAAAATTACAGGGAGTGCCAAATGAAGTGTAAAAAATTCGAGTAAGAGGAAGTACGACTTAAAGAGGTTTGACTGTATGTTTCGAAAACCTATGTACGAAAAATAAAATTGGTTAGTTTGTAACGTGGGCGCCCATTACAAGCTCATTTATTTCGAGTGACACTGGTATGTAGGGAACAATTGTCTTGATGCCTGAAATCAAAGCTCTGTTTGGGTCATTTTGGAATCTCTTAGGGATCATTAGCTATAAGAAGTCTAAACCTAAATAAACGCCTATTTAAGTAAAGAAGTCAATAAACTATACAAATAAATAAATAAATAAACGATTAAGTAAATAAACTATATAAATAACGAAATAAATAAACGATTAAGTAATGAAGTAAATAAACGATACAAATAAAGAAATAAATAAACGACTAATTAAATAACTCTCGCTTAACTCCACATTAACTAAATCTCAAGCATGGCCACGTCCCATATGTCGAACGACCCCTTAACTAATCACCAAATGGAAAACAGCGTGAAAATAGAGGGAACATGAATGCCTGGCCGAAACATCATGCGAAACGGAGAGGGAGTGAAACAATTTTTTTTTCTGGGACGGCGAGCAGGTTCCGGTCTTCTCGAGAGGGACAGCGATAAGGAAGATACGCGCAAAGAACGTTTTGTTTTAATTTAAGAAAGGCAGATCCAGAAAGTTTGTTTAAAAAAAAAAGAAAAGCAGATCCAGCAGAAGGTTGAGGCCGAGGAGCTGAATATAAAAAAATCATCAATTGGGAAGCCGAAGGACGTGCAATCGCCTGTGCAAAGTTTTGGATGGTTTTTCAACTTTCATGGCACGAGGTAATCACCTCATAGGAATGGCAGCACAAACAAAAGAGTATAATTGAAAAATTTACAAACCTTAACTAAGACTCAAATTTAAAAAGAAAATTTACAATACTGAAAACCGCTTTAATTTAAAAATTACTAACCTCTAGGATTAGAAGTTTTTTCTTAAAAACTGCAGCTAGAAATGTAGTTGAAGGACGGCCGTAGGGTTCCTAATTTAAGAAAGGCAATCGTGTAAAACAACTTTGAAATGGTTTAATTATATTACAAAGTGGAATCAAAAGTAAATTTTTCTTTGCTCGCCTTGTTCTCGATATCAGTGTTTTCAGAAAAAAAAAGTGCAAGCCAAGACCACCCCTAGACACTTGGCTTAGAAGTTTAGTACATGAAAAATATTTTATGAACACGTCACTCACTGCCTATGCATTTCAATGGAAGTCCACTCACGGCACTACTCATTGCTTTCGTCTCCTGTATTGATAATAATAGTGAAGGACGAAATTCTCTTCGTCACTTGAATCTCTCGACATTATATTAATTATAAATACCTACAAACTTAAAAAACTTGAAGCTTGTCTTGTTATTGAAGCAAAGTGATTCATTTATGCAGCTCCGTATGCGAATCATCAGTTACTAACCAGGTTGCGACTTTGATCACTAATCAGTCCGTCACCAGTCACCACTGATTAGCTCCGTGTGCGAAGAGCCTAACTGTTCAGCTAGGTGATTTTTTCAGGAAAGAAATTCTCAATACTTTTGCTTATGAGCATTCAAAAAGAAAACCTCTTGTAATTGTAATTGTTTTACTATTACTATTTTTTTATTTTAGGCTTCCAGCATTATACAAAGATGAATGAAGACTGAATTAATTAGTGTGTAAAAAGCCTAATTTTTTATTCTGATAATATTAAATTTGTTGTCCAAAGTACTCTTAAAATGTATAATTGGCAATAAAAAATTCAAAATTCGCGGACCCGTTGCTCATCTGGGCCATCTCAGACCCACCGTGGCCACCCGGGAGGGTGGAATATACACATGGATGGGTGCATGAATCCTAAATCCGGTTTTGCTTGTAACAAAAAGCTATCTTGCGGTATTTGTCTGCCACCTGTATTTTCGTGCTTAGGAGGTCATAGTAGAGTAAAATGATTAAAAAATTTTCAATATCTCTTGAACTATTGGTTTGGTTGGAGAGAGAGAGGCGAAAATTCTTATCATACATTTACATTGGTCCAGAAGCGTGCATCCAGTGGCCTGTGGCTTGTGGTCATGAATGTATTTTGGGCCTGAAGACAATGGCGGTGTTTCCAACTTTAATGACGTTTGGTGTTTGAGCTTGTGAATCGAGCCTTCAATTCCAAGGTCTAAAATATTTGGGTTGTAAATAAAAAGAAATCCTAATTTCAAGCAGACAACACCTGTGCAAATATCAAGAGTGTTGTTCCTAAAAATATTTTCATTCTAGGGAAAGCGTCCACCACGTTATAATGATCGCACACGCCTTCAAAATTAGGTAGGTGCTTCTAAAGTCTGCCACTCCTGACAAAACTGTCTGTAAAATGATCTTGGAAGCAAATACGCACAAAACAAAAATTAAAGAGCATAATATTATTTGTTTTTAAATCTTATTACAAAAAAATCATTTCTCCCATATGTATGACGGTTTTACTATAAGCGATAGATGTCAGAGTTCGTAAATGTGTGCTCCGTGAATTTTTTGGAAATGAGATTGAGGTAATTGCGAAATCGTGTAGTTTACCTAAATAGAGTTGTATTTTCTACCTTAGTATTTCATTTATTGAAGTGAATTCGTTCTTATATTTTGAAGTGAAGAAAATACCAAAAATTTGGTTTTTCTTAAATATATCGGAGGGCCGGCATTAGGGAACGTAATTTTCGAACTTTTTTTAATGTCAGCCACAAATGACCGACGTTAGACTGATTCCAAACCTTAAGTCGGTCATATATGCGTTCAAAAATATCTTAAAGGTTTATAATACTTTACAGTCGGTCACAAATATAATCCTAACAAGATAAAAAGTTATAATTGGTCTAAAAGACCAATAATATTATACCCTAGATGAAAATAAAAATTAAAGTGAAACCCAAAAGTTTTATATGGCAACACCAAGAAGTGGTTGCTGGTTTTTCCACATTTTTGAAAGTTTATTTACAATTTTTATGTAAACACTGTACAAAATTTTAGCTCTCTACATCAACGCGTTCTCAGGCCATGACATATATAGTGAAAAACCAAAATTTTGTATGGCAACACCTAGAAGGGGTTGCCCGATTTGGTCCATTTCGGAACATGTACTTCGAATTTTTATGAAAACGTCGTGTACAAAACTTGAGCTCTCCATGTCGCGCGCTCTCAGGCACTGCAGTTTCCAAATAATACATATAGTACATAGGTATTTGAGCTTGAACTTTTGATCTCATACCTACCTAGTTTATTATATTGAAAAGATGTTTTGTTACTCATTGTTTTTATATTTGTTGTTTGTTTTTGCTAAACGCAATAAGTTGCTGTGAATAGGTATACATATATATATTTGTAATAAAATAAAAGTCTGAACTTCGCTTAAAACTGTTTTCTTTTTCTTTGACCGACATTAGGTAACATTATGGCCAGAGTTGGGACTCTGTTGGCTGATTATAGGGTAAAAATAAACTTTTTGAAACTCATATTTTTTTTATCAATAATGTGTGTGTATTTTAGTAGTATTGTTATGCTAAACATGCTTTCAATTCTCAGTACAAAGTGTTTTCATTGTTATATATGTCAGTGGTTTTCATAGCAATAGGTTTGGGACAGTCATCTTACGGGGTGCTTTCTCCCTATGTATATTTAGATCTCTACACATTAGTAAAAATGCAACAAATTTAGCAGGCATATTATGTTATCCCATCCAAAGCGCTACATTTTACCAAAAATTTAATTAATTTTTGTCAGAAACTGGTCAAGGTATGAACCGATATTGGTCAATGTAATTTCATATCTCTAAGCAACCGACTTTATTATTTCGTTAGTTCGATACAAGTTGTCAGTCGGAAGTTCGGAAGATTAAAGCGTTAAAGTTGTAAGACATTTCAATTTTTATAAATAAAAATGTTTTGGGGTTTCAGTGAAGCAAGAGATTTGTGTGAAGAGTTTAAAAAAAATATCAAAAACCATCCCGAAGAACTTAATATTCTTCTTTTCGGATGCAATGATACTAGACATATACTAAAGACTCTGGCTAAATCATACACGCACAATGTTAAATTGAACTTTTTCGTTGTTGATGGAGTAATTGAAATCGTAGCCCGAAATATGTTGCTTCTTGCCATAGCCCTCGAAAATGCTGAATTATTTACATTGCGTCATAAAACTAATCTCTTTATGGATGTTTATGGTAATACACTACTTCGTCCTTCATCTTACAACTATATTGCAAGCAAGGCGAAAGCTCTAAGGACTCTACTTACCGATCCAGATAAATTAGAACAAATGGCGCCAATTTTTAATATAGACAATCTAAAGTATCGTGAACGTGATAGCTTAGAGGAAACATTTAACTTCTGGTTACCAAAACAAAATAATATTTTCAACATATCAGAATATTGGGAAGGACGTCTGCGAAAAATGTTAGGGGTTCGTTATGATCATAGAGACGGAGCATTTGATTGGGACCTTCAAATGAAATTAAAGGACAATGATGCAAAACAAATATGTTCTCAGGAATATAAATATTGGAGAAATACAGGAGTTGCCTTCACTTTTCCAGAATATGAACAATGTCAACCGAATAAAACACTAGTCGCAGGATTAGTTCGTAATGGCAGCAGATACCATCACAGAGGGTATGTGGGTGATATTGTAATTGGTCCGTACTGTACATTTGGATTAAAAACATCTGTAGAGAAAATGACAGAATCTTTTCATGGGACCAATTCGTACAGATCAACTGATGTTACAGAACGAAATTTGTTTGAAATTCTGCATGAAATCGAACAAAAATCTGAATATGTTCATAATGAGGAGAACACTCATAAATATGGTGCAGCCTATTTAAATTTAAGTAAAAACCTTCCTAGCTGTTGCCTAGATGCTCCAGATTTGCAAAGTTATGATAAACCGTTTACAACTACACCAAATGCAAAAATATTTTTTCTATCCTTAGATGATATACTTAGCATGCAAGAGGCGGGTAGTAAATACGAAAAGCAATTTGATGTGGTTTTTGTGGGTTGCAATTATTTTGCTTTTCTAAAAAATCAATTTCTCAGTGTTTTTGCGGATGAATCTCTGATTTTATTTGAAACGAAACTGTTATCACTTTGCAAGAAGGAAGTGATTAATGAATTTCTAGAGAAGATAAGAGATTTTGCTAAAGAATTAAATCTAAAAAATGTAACCAATTTCAATTTAAATTTAAAATATTCTATTGTAAAATTTAAGCATAGCATTTCAGAATAAAATTGCTGAAAAAAATTTTGTTTTTCGTTTTTATTAAACAGAAAGGGAAGAAGAAAAAAATAGAAAGTCCTAAGCGCACAAGAGCATCGGAATCACGTACAGTTACGTTTACATGAATACTTGAGTAATTGACTTGAAATTTACTTGGAGTGACATTTTACCTTTGAAAACTCTGCTTTAAGTTTAATACATAATTGCTGATTTTTAGAAAAATATCTTTAGAAAAGTATTAAAAATCACTACCTGAATTATCAACAATAATCTTCTTGTTTCTTTTTGCCGTTTTCATAATTCGCACAAATGAAAAACGTTCAAGTACTGAAGTTGCGCGTTTACATAATTTTTTCAAGTAAATCGAACAAAATTTTGTGATTTACTTGACTGAAGTATACTTGAAGTATACTTCACGTATTCATGTAAACGTACTCATAGTTGCTTGAAATCAACATGTTGATCATTGAATAATGCAATCATAGTATGTATAAGGTTCTGGGAAGGTGAGGAGGGACTGGAAGAGGGTGTTAGGTTCAATATAGCATTAAATGAAAGTATGTTTGTTTAAAGAAACATTCTAATATATTTAAAATGAATAGGAAGAAAACGTTAATAGAAATGGAATAGTACAAGTTCTAACAAGGTGGGCCTACCTGAACTATCAATTTGGAAAATATGGTGACAGTTTTGTTGGGGTCAATTTCAATCTTTCCTACTATAGAACATATAACAAACAATAATGCTTAGCCAAATTAAGTGAAGCATCCCCGATGTTTGTATTGAGCTTAAGTTTTTCTTTAATGTGAGAGCACATTGCAGGTATAAACAGCTAGCGAAAATCGTGAAGAAGTAGGTAGTCAATTTATTCTAATAAGAGTGCAAATTTGTTGGCATTTATATACAATCTGCTAATCTTATAATACTAAATGTTCATTACCGATATATCTACATATTTATTATAAATTATTTCCAATTTAAAATATTACGTTATAATAAAAAGTCTAAATTTATCGAAATCCCAATGGCACTTCCGATGTCAGATGCCACAGCATGTCATTTCCGTTAGAAAATTTACCATGCCCAAAGCGCGTCGTTTCGGAGAGGAACTGGAATCGAATTTGGGGTCGGTCATGAACTTAGAATATATAGCAAACAGGAATGGTAATCGTGTAAAATTCGTGTACATGAGCGTAATTTGTCAAGAGCAGGAGACTATACATATGGATGGAGAAATTGTCCTAAAGCTGTAGATTAATTGTCAATGTGTTTTTATTTTGTGAGCAGATTTAATCAACTTAAAATTCTTTTGTGAAATTTAACAAAAATACCGAATCAATTCTTTTCAAAACTATTTATCTTTGAACTTTATTTAGTGCAAAGTTTTATAGTGCCACTAGTGCCTGTTAAAATCTTCATATATCAATTAAAAAAACAGAAATGAAGTGTTTGGTCGCTTGCAAATATAAATTGGATTATAAACAATCCTGAGGCAACTGCACTACCTAAATTATCTTTTTTGTTAATAGAAGCAAAGATTTATATAAATTAATTATGTGAATTGTTTCAGAATAAAGTAGAAAAAGAACCAGATGCTCCGCACAAAACCTTTGTTTACTTTTTGCAAATTGACAAGTTGTTTAGAATAGGGATGGCGTGTAAATACATGTAAAAATGGACTACCAACACAACCAGGAATTCATTACGCAAAATCTATCACCATTCCTGTTTGCTCTATATTCTAAGGTCATGAATGACAAATGAATTATGAAATTATCTTCAAAATCTCCATAGAATTTAAATTAAAGATGGTGATATTTATTTATCAGCCATTTTCTCCTTCGAAATCATTGCCAAGAATGTTAAAAATATTAAACAAAACAAATTTTTCGGAATTTTCCTGAAAATTATTAAATTATGAAAATTTCCTGAAATTTTTTCCGTTTTGGCTGGAATCTGAATGCAGCCCCGACACTAGCGCCGCGTTCGATACTACAGTACGCTGGCGCCATCTAAGTTCGCAGGAGTTTCGATACTACAGTACAGTGGCGCCCTCATTCGGACAATTCCGGAGTTGTTATGTAAACCATAACAACAACCACACCCCAGAAAATTGTTTTTCGCCGAATGGGGGCGTTCCAACGGAGGAGTGCCAGCACTATTGGCGCTAGGGTCGCGCGCGCATACGATATTTGTCCTTGCTATTTTCCGAATGGTACGCTTCAACGGAGGAGTCCCAGCACTATTGGCGCCAGTGGTCGTGAAGCTGTTAGTCAGGGCAAGAATAATCGTTAGATAAATTATAAATTAACTGTACAGGTTTGACAACAAGTATTGCTGCTGTCAAATTAGAAGCTTTTATTTTCCGTGCTTTGATTCTAATTATCAAATACTTTGTATAATATTATTTAAAATATATAGTTATTATTATTATTTACGGGAAATTCGATTAAATCATTTACTTTCTTTCCCCAAAATGTCGGCATAGTAGAATACACTTATTTTATAAAATTGTATAAAAGGTGTAAAAACTTAAAGACATTAATATCACAGAGGAAGTGAAATAGGAACCACGCGGGCGCCGCACCGTCTTTGAAAGCTCTTTCGCCTTGGCCAGCGCCATTCGGATCAGACTTGGTTGTCATTTTTTCTATTCTTCTATTCTATAGTGACTTTGCTTACGAGTCAGGCCGATCTCTATTATTCTCTTCCGCCTTAAAAGGGAATTCGATGTCGTTTAGTAGTGTTATATTTTCATTGCAACAGATAATTGTGCAAAAATGTTTAATATCAAGAACATTTGATATTTAAATTTATTTAAATAAAATTAAAAATGCATCAAACGCTTAAATCGAATTAAAAATAATTTTAAGTAATATCTGTGATAGTGTCATTTTTGGAAGTTTCTCTGAAGAATTTTATTAATTTTTCTAAAAAATTTAAAGAAAATTTACAAATTATTTTGGTTACTATTGGAAAGACAAAATTGCACCCAACAATAGAACGATGGACACCGGAAAGAAAAGAGTATACAAAATTGTATTAACTGGAGGTAAGAGTTGAAAATATTTTTAGCGCTTGCAATTCAATATAAAGTTATGTGACTTCTCCTTGTCCACCTTTTATTTTTATTTTATTTTTGAAGGAAATCCAATTTACGCTCGCGGTATGTTTGTAATAAAAATAATGTAAATAGACTTGCTATCACAAGGTCTGTGTTGTGTTTAGTAATTTTAAGAAATAATGGATTTTAACACATGGTCTGTTGCTGGTGCGGGTATTGCTCACAGCTTGAGCTCGACACAGATTCATACTTCCAATTAAGCTCGTTCTGAGATTGCCAGGCCAGGTTACTTCCACAATTAAAACAAATTATAAGATCTGTTGTAGCTATACGTGCTAATTACATTTTTTTAGCTACTCTACTGCTGTATAGCTGATTCGAACTGAGAAGTAGAGATCATTCAAGACTCAAGAATAAGATGATGCCGGGTGCAAAATATCTTTATTTTAAATTTTGGCCTACTCACGTGTCACGAGTTGAAAGAACAAAATTCGATCAAATCTCATTACATTATTGAATGGTCTCGTTTAGGTTACTTAAGAATTCAGTCTATTTAGCGTTAGAATCCAGGAATACCAAATTTTTAAGATAAATTTTGTAACTTTGATTTTAGAACATCTTATCGAATAAGTCCCTTATTGTACAGGATGCTAATCTTATTCTTTTATTGCTATTTGTTTTTCAACTAAGAGAAAAGATCTTTCTAGATGTAGAGATTGGTGAGTTTAAGTATGTACTGATGTTACATTTGCACTTAAACTTCATAGTCTGCCAATCTCATTCCTATGGTAGTCCACTAGTTCCTTATTGTATTGTATAAGGTAAACTAACTATTCGAAGCAGCGCAGCGATTTGTAATAAACTGCTTCTTTTGGTTCCCAATAGCGAACGATCTTACGACTTGGTGGCAGAGAAGTCAAAATCTACAGTTTCGGATTCTTTTTTGTCGCATTTGCAGATTGGTGAATTAGTCTCACTATTCTCTGTCTGGGAAGGAAAGCCACACTTCGAGTTCAAATCGCTCCAGAATTTCTCTGTATTATTTTATCAGTAGAGATACGGCTATATGGAAAGAGTGTGGTTTTGGTAATGCTTTGCTTGCCTTGCCTATCTAAGATGTCTTAAGTATAATTAAAGTTTTTCTCTTACTACTTGGAGTAAATGTCCACACACTCTGATGGTCTAAATTTTTGCCTGAAGTACAATAGTTATGTATCCAAAGGTATAGAGTCGCTGATGTCTTCAGTTTCAACAATGAATCGCTGAGTTGGTTTTAGAAACTACCATTAGCAGGTACACTAAGTAGAATATTCTGGGGTGCCTACTGAAGTTCTTTAATGTGTCATGCCATTTATGTATATGTCCTCTATTGAGATTTCACTAAAGTAGAATAGTTCTTTATCATTATTGGTCTTATTTAAAATTTAAAAGGAAGAGATTTTCCTTCCTTTCGACATAGCTATGTATGTGTCCATGCTTGCATAAAATCTTATCCACCACACGATAGCTCGATAGTAGCTTTTTTATTCAACGGCAATACCTAACTGTAAAAAATGGATAAGTTTGTTTCCACCATTCCTTTTATATTTTAAAGATCTCTTTGCCTTCGCCATATAAAAGTTCTATCTGGTTAGATCCTTCATAGGTGGGTTTTTCATCTCTCTGATCTAATTCGCTTCAATTTTACGAACGTAAAACGACAGCAATCGTGATTCACGTCAAGAGCTGATTCAATTCGAGATCTGTACTTCTATTGCAATTATCTGCCTTTTAAATATAGTGTTTTCTGCCAGTGGAAAATTTTATTGAGTGATAGTGGAATTTTGTTGGAAATATATGTATGTGTAAGTTCTATAGTTTTCCTAGCTCAAATGCATTTTTTTCATCTAATGCAGTCACAAATTATGAAATTCAGTAATTATCTACTCTAAGAATCTAATTTCACTATGAATCTGTTGAAAGAGAGAAAATCATAGTTTATTTAAAATCAAAAGGCTTATTGAATTTATAGAGAGAACAAAATTATAAATATACCAAGTACAAAGGCTAGAATTTGTCTAAGACCAATTCTTATAATACCCTAAGATGAATGGTCACCCATCTGTAAAAGTTTGATTTTTGAAGTGGTTTTTCGCATATACAAACATAATTCTAGAATGGTTCGTCGTACAGTAAAAATGATTATAACCAATTTCATAGGATTTCATATTCTGAAGTACCTTTTAGTACAATAAAGGACTAGGTCTAGGACTGATCATTTTAACAGTATACGTAAAAAAACAAAATTGTTATATGGCAACACCAAGAAGCAGTTGGCCAATTTAGTTCATTTTTCAAGCTTTACTTACTATTACTATGAAAACACAGTGTACGAAATTTAAACTCTCGACGTCGATGCGTTCTCAGGAAGTGTTCAATTTTCGTATGGCAACCCTACGAATAAGTTGCCCGATTCGTCCCATTTTAAAACTCAAATTTGCATTTTTTTAAAAGATGTGTGCAAAATATCAGTTCTCTACGTGGACGCGTTGTCTAGTAAAAAAAGGAAAGTTTTGTATGGCAACCCTACGAAGGAGTTGCCCAATTTGAACCATTTTTGAACTTAAATTAACTTTTTTTAAAAAAAAAAGCATGTAATTGTTAGGACGGACGGACAGACTGACATGCAAAAATCAAAATAACTTTTCATAGAATGCGAGGGTATCCAATCCATTTTGCTCTACCATCATTATTTCTAGGCTTTACAAACTGAATGACAAATTTAGTATAGGTACCCTTTAGATTTCATCTAGGGTATAAAAAGTATAAAATAAATGCGAAACCATAAATTATTATCATTATCATGAAAATCGAAAACTTTTGCCTTTCATATTTTGGAGGAATGGTGTTGTTTCATTTTTGAACAAAGCATTATTCTATTTTATTGAAAAAAAAATGGCTTGCTGCTTCTCGCTTACTGCTAAAAAAGAAATTCTTTCTTCCAAAATTTCTGTAGAGAAGGACACTGAATTTAGTTTCATAGCATCTTTCTGACCACACATAATATCTGCCATTTTCAAAGCTGCTAGTTTAACCAATTTTTCACCAATAGTATATGGTTTTCTGTATTAGGCAATCAACCAGGCTTCAAATCAAATGTGGGCGCAGATTATGCAAGTGTTTCTTCAATTGACTCTTTTGAGAATGTCGGAATACTTTCAAACACCAACACATTGTGGTTTCATTATTTGTCTTATATTTGTGTAATGTAAACCTATAATTGTGGAACTCTTAATGGTATATTCTTTTCTAATTGATGTAAAAAAGACAATGATTAAAAATGTTTTAATCCTCCAGTACACGCGATTCTTATACGTATATGTAGTTACCCGAGGAGACGTGTAATTGACGAGCTTGGTTTAATAATATAAAACCGAAAAAAAGGGCAGTCCTAGGCCAAACACATTCAATAAATTTTTTTGGAAAACATTTATTGCTTTTGAAGCATTGAAATTTCGTTGAGAGATTCTTTTTCCTATCATCAATAAGACGAGATATTTCTTCAGTTGTTATGTAAAACAGGAACACACAGGATTCCTCCGCTTATGGGTGTATTTGACGATTCAATTAATATTAACAGTAAAATCTTGTCCACAAAATAGTTGAGCATGTTGGAAGGTATATTCATGCAAATAATTCTCAATATTGGACCATCCCAGTTGGAAATGGAAGCATACAGAAGCCTTCTTTGGAAGATATTGATTCAGCTATGTCCGCATATAGAAGCCTTCCCAAGGGATGTTTTGGGAAATAATATAGAACGGATGACTAAAACAACCAGGATTTTATTCTTAGAAAGTTTCCACGAAGTACCAATTCAAACTCTGTAAGTAATACAGAATGGATGGCTAAATCGCGTTTTCCTTCCTGAGAAAAAGGATGGAAAATGAAGATAATTTCAAAAACTAAACAACGCACATTCAAGCACTTTCACTTTTAATCAAAACTGAACTCTCTGAAAAATCCGAAGTGCTACAATTTCACAAAAAATATTCTAAGAATATTTTATTGAGGTACAGACTACAGGTGAGTTCAAAGAAGTTTTTTTCTGCTGATGTGCCGGCAATTTAAGCGCGAATTACAATTACGACTTCGACTTTGCTATAATGGTAAATATGTACATGCCGCAAGACACAATTGCAACTTCGACTGCGACTCCGACTGAAATTAAACTTTGCTCAAAGTGCAAAGTTGGTGTTCGCTGCGGCCAACTTCAGTTCAATCGCAGAAGTCGGGACTTCTGGTTTGTTCAAGCAGTTGAAGCTTTAATTTAATTACAAATCTCACCTCAGCGTCGACTTCGACTTAAAATCAAGTCGCAGTCGACAGATCAGCCGTAATTATATTTCACGCTTTACGGATCGTTTCAGTACTTTTTTGAAAAGTGCATTTACTTCTAAGCCACTTCTTTAGGGAGTTTAAGGAATGTGTCGGCACAGATTTGTTACTTTCGGATACCTTTCACAGCAAGGCGTGATCATTTTCTCGCTAGAATTCAAGAAGGCTTTACACAAGTCTTCACCAAGTCTTCGCCTTCTATTCCGTAGCTAGAGTTTGATTAACTTCGTGTTGATTGTCCTTTCCGTGACTTAAATTAGGTTGCCATGAACGATCATTATGTTTTGTTTAAAAGCCCATGTCCATGACCAAACCTAGTACTTTTTACAGTTTCTTTAAGAGAAATAGTTCGAAGTTGCCTTTTAGAATGGTTAAAATTTCATCAATATAACCCTGTGATTCAATTCCCAGTTTAAAATCAAATTTAACAAGTGAAAAAGCTAGAATTGGTCTAAGACCAATTCTTATGATACCCTAGATGAATGCCCATATGAAATTTCGTATGGTCACCCATTTCAGCAATTTTGATTTTTTGCATTGGTTTCTAGCATATATTTCTAGAACGGCTCGTCGGACAGAAAAAATGATTATAACAAATTTTATAAGATTTCTTATTCTGAAGAAGTTTTTAGTACAATAAAAATGTCTAGGACTGATCGTTTTCAAAGTATATGTAAAAAACCAAAAATTTTATACGGCAACACCAAGAAGGGGTTGCCCGATTTAGTTCATTTTTGAAATTTTATTTACTATTAGTATGAAAACCCAATGTACCAAATTTCAGCTTTCTATGTCAACGTGCTCTCAGGTAGGGTCCAAATATATCGTGGAAAACGAAATTTATGTATGGCAACCCCACGAAGGAGTTGCCCGATTTGTCTGATTCTCGAACTTAATTTTACGTTTTTTTTTAATGTCCGTGTACAAAATTTCAGCTTTCTAAGTGAACGCGTTCTCGAGTTATCGTGCGTACGGACTGACGGACGGACATGCAAAAATCAAAATAACTTTTAATTTTATGCGGGGGTATCCAATCCATTTTGCTCTACCATCATTATTTCTGTGCGTTACAAACGGAATGGCAAACTTAGTATACCCTATAGATTTCATCTAGGGTATAATAGGAGACCGTTGCGATGACCACCATTGACTCTCCTTGGGGAAAACATCTGGTGGCTGCACACTTTCACGTCAAGTAGTCCCGTTCTAATTATCTGATTGGAGAGCATCACAAAAACCATCAAAATATAGTTGTGGGCTAGCTTATTAAACACAGGCGTTATCAACTTGTGCAAATGTGCAAAATATACAGAAAAGAAAGAACATAGGGTGATTCCTCTGTTGTCAACAGCTTTCTTGATGTTGTAATTTTTTTAGGTTTATTAAGGACTTTTCCGCTGATACCTTGTTAGTAAGCAAATTCCTTCAGCCTTAATGTATGCCACGACTCATGTATCTTCTGAAGATTTTTTTCCATAGTTTTCAGAACGAAGAACTTATGCTGATGGGATGATATTATTTAGCTTGGACAATTGGGGCTTGGGCTTACTTCCTGCTTTTTTATTAGTATCATTTTCAGTTTCCTTCATCTAAATTCATAGGCATAGCTCGCTTTAAAAGGTTTAATTAGCATGAAAATTACAACATCTAGTTCTTTTTGGAGGATTGCGGTTCATTCAAAGTCAAAAATACTGATTAAATTTTTGTTGGACAAGTTCTGCGAGGCTATAGTTATTACCTGTCTCTTAATTCATCAATGATTTGCATGTAAATTTTTTTATGAAAACTACTATAACTTTACAATATCGCAGTGTAAAATTATGCATAAGCTTGTGCAATGGCTAAGATGCGATTTACAATAATAGCTAGATACTGTATGCGTAAGTATGTATGTTTGCATTGTTAAATGAAACGTAATGGGAAAATTTTTAAATTTACAGCCAGTAAAATTTTGCTGCGATATTTTCTGTCTGTATTGATCTTAAGTATTTTCAAGTGAAGATAAAATCTTCATTCTGTAACCCAGCAATGTTGAAAGTCATGTAAATTTATATTAATTAAGTGAAGCTGTTTTTTGCAGTCAATATGTGTACACAGTAAGAAATATCTTGTGCTACTTTTAAATGTTTTCGGGGAAATTCCTCTTGCAACTGTTTTGACACTGATGACTGATGACAGAATCGCTCTGAAGAGAAAATTCAACATTCTTAGAAAGCACATGGTCATATGGCGAATTCGATATTTGTTTACGACATTCAATTAGAATCGATTATTCAATGTTTCATATTCATATTAAAGTTGTTTGGAAAAAACTCATTGCTCCGAGGAAACATTACGTAAATTAATGGAATATTTCACTGGCTAAGTTGGTACATGTACTTCTTGTTATTCTTGTTAAACATTTCACATGCCTATAAGAAAAACAAAATCTGATTTCATAAATATAATTTAACAGAAATTTGTTCACCTCCGATTACGTTGAAATTTTGTTCACTCTTGTCAACTTCTCCTCTTTAGTCTCTGCTAATTAGATTTATTACGTGTCAACACGTATATTTTTTAGATTTTATCTGTTCAATTTTATATGATATTCAGATTCTCGGCCCTAATACTCGGTTGTAGTTGGATGGCAGCAGAAAGAGAAGAGAATGCCTTGCATGATTTTTCATATATGTGTGTACATAATTTGAAATTCGTTATCATAATTGATCTTGAGCTATTATTTTTTACTGATGTATGTATGTACATATTAAAAATCCCTCAAAGACAGTGTGAAGACGACTTGTCTGGTCTGAACACGATTGAATACTTTCTTCAGATCTTTCAGTGTCCGTATTACAGTGTAATGTCAGCGAATCATTATTTTTTGTTGTTGTCGCTAAAATTTTCGCACTAACAACAAAAACAATAATATATCGCTGATACGATAGAAGACTACATAATCTACTAAAATGAGTATATTGGCCCTTATGAAGATTACCAACAACAACGTCCAGATTTGTTGAAAGATTTTGATTACCGGACGTAAATCTTGTGGTCATGCTTAAGGCGCTACTCAAAGAGCAGAGTTTCTAAAGAAACGGGAGAAAATTTATGTTAAGTAGCAATGCATTTTATATGAATACGAATGAAACTATAAATTACGCGAGTATATAACAGTAACAGTTATCTATACTCTAAGTTGACTGGCTTCATTAACAAAATTGACGTGAGGGTTGATAAGAAGCATAAATATTAACAAACTAAAATCTCCCATTACCTGTTTCGAAAGCATTTTGGGGCAGATAAAGACGTGCTTCATCTATTTCTTGACAATATGCCGTATAATGAGTAATCATATTCAGCATTACGCTCTCGTGATTTCAAGATATGAAGGCGTTCTGGGCACACTTAAGACGGCTTCTTTGAAAGTTTGATGGTCTATCTGTTCACATCTTAGTTAATTACATTTTACATGTACGTAAATAAAAATTGTACCAGTAATTGAAAGCACTTAATATGGCATTGCATGGCATGTTCTTCTATTAATTGTTAAGTGTAAATGGTTTATACCTTACACCTAAAACACGATCTAGCACTAGCACTTATTATTCATTATAATGCCGTGTGTTACATAGTATTCATTATTATGGCTCGAAAATCAGATCATAATGACTTACACTAATGAAGTGCTTTTTTCCTTCATTAGAGCACTAATGAGGAAAAATGTACTAAAACTGAATGTGCTCCCCTGTGCATCCATCTGCCCATTTGAAAAATAATAAGAAGAAATGCAAAGCTCAAACGATATTATCAAAATACTTTTTAATATAATGTTGTCATCAGTGAAGAGGATTGTAGATGTACAGGCATGTAAGCTGACATATCGCAGATAGGAAGAATTGACCGCGATTTCAAGGCAACTGGGACGCGAGGTTTGTCCTAGGATAGGAGGACCGAAGTTTTGCTGAGAATCTGTATGGATGAGGAAGAGGCTTAGAGCATTCAGCACCTGCTTCGGCAAATTAAGCGAGTTGGCAGACAAGGAGCTGGGGACCTGGTAAGGTTCATTAACTCTTGTGGCTGGGTTTCAGCTCACCTACTAAATCTGAGTTATCTTTCTCAGTATGTCAAAACCAGTTTGACAGTACAACTTATTAAAGAAATGCCTGTCTGTCTGCAGTTGCTTAAGCCGTCATTATCGTCTAATAAGTCAATAGATTAAACTTCTAAGAGATTATGTACTTTGCACTTTCGGATTCTTTATCGTGGGAGAACTTTCCATATTCCTAGTTTTATTGAATTTGCTGAAAATTGATCATGAAAGGAAAAATAAAGTGATAATATTTATGTAAATTTATTCCACTGGATCCATTGAAAATGTTGCAACAAATATAATATGAGTTTCTTACCATAAATATACATTGAATATGTTAGTTTAAAGCTCATAAATCAGTTCCGATCAAAACAAAGTGTCACGAAAGTTTTATCGATAAAAAAATGCAAAATAAGACTGAAATAATTATAATTTGCCTCTTAATAGATTATTCAAGATCTTTTTATTATTTCTATAGTGAAATTAGTTAGTGGTAATGGTAATTTTTTCAAATAGAAGTCAAATTTGAAATGCATCATAACGAAGTTTAAAAAGTGGGGTTAGTGGCAAATTAAAATGTGGAATACAATTCTAAAATTCTTCCTTCAATTTATCTTTATGTTTAGAAAGTAAAATGGTACTTATTTTAAGATTTTAAATATGAATCCAGTAGAATAATTTTACATAAATATTAAACTTTATATACCTATTTCACTTTTTAAGAAATGCGTCATGCGAATCTATATCAACACTGAAAATGGCGAATTTATGGTGCCGGATATTCATACCCTTGTTAGTCTGTATACCGGGCGTGGCTAGGTAATATATAGCCGTTTGACGGCAGCGTTTCTGTAAAGAAATCCTCATTTGTGTAAAGGCTGAAACAGATTACACTTTAGTTGCGGCGCGACAACGCGGCAAATTGAGCGGTGAAATTGTTCCACGCGCTGTGATACAGATTGCAATAAGAGCGCAGCAGGGTAGATACATTGCTCTTATATTGGTAATACATATTTTCATGAGAAGTTGCCTACCCCAAATATAATGTTTTTTTGGTACCTCTGAAAGTGAGCAGCAAATTTAGGATTAGAAATGACAGCGCGGCAAAAATTTTCGCCGCGCTGTCGCGTCGCGTTCAATGCGTGATGCACAATAGGGAACGCATGTTCTCTAACATTTTGCCGAGTTGTCGCGCCGCGCACTAAAGTGTAATCTGTTTCAGCCTTAATTCTTATCTGGTGGTGTTACGTTTCAGACCTGCTGAATAAAGACAAAAAAGAAGCAGAGAAAAAGGTCATTGGAATTTGTCGTATATTTTGACATTTTGATATTGTCATACGACAAAAGATCAGAAGCATTGAATAAATGACTAATAAGAAAGCGGGGTACCGTGCGAATACAGTGTACGTGTTTAAGCAATTCAATGGCAGTATGACCTATGATCCCCGCCAAGAAATATCTGAAAATAAGGGGGAGCTAAAAATTTGTTTATTTTACATAACAATTTGGATTATAAAAAATGTTCCCCTTCAAAATGTCAGAATTTCATTAGTGCCGCATGACGAAACGAATACAAACACAGCACACTAATCCATTTCGCTGAGTGGCTTAAGTTTTCATCTGATATGCCGTTTCCTTATTTTTTTTTATTCAACGATCAGAAGTCGTTTAAAAAAAAACACAATTTAGACGGCTCTGACAGTTACGAAAGGATTGTAGCATGTAGCAAGTAAAAAACGCAATCACATATTCACTTTTTATGTGTTTATTATTAATACTAAATTACTCTACAAACTACAAATACTGTATATTTAGAATTACAAAATGAATGGCACAGCGTAGTAAGAAAAGCCAGTTGTAAGGGGTCTCGTTAACTCCAAACGACTGCCAAATCTCCCAGTATCCCATTAAAAAAAACCTATATCATTTAGATATTTCTAACTATTCACATTTTAAATTAATTCATTTTTTATAATTCAATGTCTATCCTTGTTGACTTACCTAATCTTGCTAACTACTTAAGTCTGTGTCATGTACATACGTATATAATTCTTTTCTCAGTCCTTATTTAAACAATTTATATATAGTAAATATAATGTATTTATTATGTGTTATTATCAATTGAAATATACATTTTTCCCAATATCTGATTTGCCAACAGTCCGTTGAATAATTGCACGATTAAATATGTAGAGTCAGTTAAAAATTTAGTGTTGAACACTATTACAAATCTTTTGTTATTTATCGTAACTCTTATTTGGATACTCACTATTATTTAAATTACAACTCTTGATATTGTGGTAAGTTCCTCTTTGTTATTTACCAATATTTTGAAAAATTTGTTGTGCTTAGATATAACTTCATGAGGTCCAGTATAAGGTGTGTTAATAGTACTTTTTTGAACAAATTCTTTGAGGAATAAAAATATTGTGTTGCGTGCGGTGTCTACGATTATTTGGGCTTATGTTGACTATGATATTTCGTATTTCTTTGGCAGCAGAAGTGGTTAATGCATATTCTGGTTGTGTACTTTCACAGATTAACTCTCCTGGTATACGTAGTGACTGACCAAACAATAATTGAGAGGGAGATACACCCAAATCATCAATAAGGGCGGAATGGATACTTAAAAGAATCCCGGGTATACTGCTAAACCAATTTTTAGGGTTATTCGTTGCTCTTATTGAAGTTTTTAATTGACGATGAAAGCGTTCTATAGACCCATTTGGTTGCGGGTGATACGTCGTTGTACGTATGCGGTTAGTGCCTAGTATGGCGGAAAATTCTTTAATTCGGAGGGACTCGAACTGAGTACGCTGATCAGTGGTTATTGTTGCTGGTACTCCATATAAGGCAACCCAATTGAGTAAGAAAACATTAGCTATGGAAGATGCAGTTATGTTCTTTATTGGTATTGCCTCTGGCCAGTGGGTTCGACGATCCTTAAAAGTTAGAATGTAAGTATAACCATTTTGGATGGTGGTAATGGTCCTACTATGTCCATGTGTACGTGCTGAAATGACCTGAAGTAATTTTAAAATTTGCGTGAGGGGACGATGTGTTGTGTTGGATTTTTGCTTTTTGGCAGGGAATGCATGCTTTACTCCATGCATTGATATCTTTGTTAATGCTTGGCCAAAAATAACGTGCTGTAATCAATTTTCTACCACCATGTATTCCTGGGTGAGACAAACTATGTAGATTTTCAAATATTGTTCGCATTAAAATATTGGGCACTTAGAGCCTGTTAATACCTGTACTAGATTCACACCATATACTAAGATTTCCGGCCGCTTGAACCACATTTTCGAGTTTGAATGAGGTCGGAGAATTTTTAGCCATGTCTAAGATATTTTTCAATTCTACATCTTTGGACTGTTCGTCCGATAAAATAGTCGAATCCAGAAGATTTGATTAATCGATAGGATCGATGTGTGCTCTCGACAATGTGTCTGAGACCACATTTTGTTTACCTTTTACATGTCTTATGTCCTGAGTGAATTGTGATATATAGTTAAGCTGGTTGGCTTGTCTAGGACTTTTGTCAGATTTTCTCTATTCTGTATTCTGTATATATATAATGAACTGTTTGTCTTCTAGGTAATGGCGAAAATGTTTGACGGTTAAGAAAATGGCTAATAGCTCTCTATCAAAAGTAGAGTACCTACTTTTTTTCTGATGTCTGCAGCCGTTTTGAAAAAAATCCTAAGGCTTCCATTTGTTATGTTCGCTTTGTTGCAATACAGCCCCTAGATAAAACAACCACTATTTCAATAGATTGCATATCACTCAGTTAGCGTCTCCCAAACTTTACTCTTTTCAAGATGAGTTCGGATTCATTTTAAATGATTTTCCCGTTTTAAAAGCACCTTCCCAATTTTAATCAACCAGTAAACCACAATGTTGTCCACCGTATAAACACCAACGGAAGCTTACCGTGTGCACGTCCTAAACGTCTTAATCGCGAAAAATATAAAGCTGCGAAAGCAGAGTTTGAAATGATGATTAACTTAGGCATATGCAGGCCCTCATCATCAGCCTCACCACTTCATCTAGTTCACAAAAAGGACTCCCCAGATTAGAGACCGTGCGGGGACTACATGTAATTAAACGCTGTCACAATTCATGATAGATATCTCTTGCCTAACATTCAAAATTTCTCAGCCAACGTAGGTGGTTGCACTATATTCTCGAAAATAGACCTCATACGAGCCTACCACCAAATTCCAGTAGCCACTGAAGACATTTACAAGACGGCCGTACTAGTCCATTGGACTTTTTGATTTCTTACGTATGCCTTTCGGTGTTCGAAAGCAAATTTTTCAGCGTTTCATTACCGAAGCTCTTTCTGATCTGGATTACATCTTTGTCTACGTCGATGACATACTTGTGGCTAGCAAGTCCTCACAAGACCACAAAGGACATCTTCGAACCCTTTTCTCTCGTTTACATAAATATGGCATTAATATAAATCCTTTTAAATGTCTATCTTAAAAATACAAACTCAAAAGGGAAGTCTAAGATTAAATTTCCATGGACCGAATCGCACGAAGATTCATTCCAGGATATTAAGAATAAATTGCAAAATTACACCATACTAGTTCATCCAAATCCGCAAGCTATGACAAGCCTTAACGTAGACGCATCAAGCGACGCAGTAGGGGTTGTATTGCAACAAAGCGAACATAACAAATGGAAGCCTTTAACATTATTTCAAAAGGCTGCAGGCGCCAGAAAAAAACTACTCTACTTTTGATAGAGAACTATTAGCCATTTTCCTAGCCGTCAAAGATTTTCGCCATTACCTAGAAGACAAACAGTTCATTATATATACAGATCATAAACCGTTAACTAATGCTATATTTTCAAAATCTGACAAAAGTCCTAGACAAACCAACCTGCTTAACTATATATCACAATTCACAAAGGACTTAAGACATGTAAAAGGAAAACAAAATGTGGTCTCAGACACATTGTCGAGAGCACACTTCGATCCCATCGATTCATAAAATATTCTGGACTCGACTATTTTATCGGACAGTCCAAAGATGTTGAATTGAAAAATATCTATATTTTTCATGTTTATAGTATAAGGGGCTCCGCCAGATGACAAAAACTGCTAAATTTAGTATAACTTTAATTAATTTTTTTAAATTAGTTAATAATAATAATAATATAATTATGGTATAGATAGACGGTAATTTTCAACCATGGAGTCATAGATTTAGTATATTTATTAGTGGTTGCCAGAATAGTCGGAATAGATTTGATATTGAAATTATAAATTATAAAATTCGAGAAAAGTTTTAATGAAAAAAGCTTTATATGTGTCAAGCAGCTAATGCTACCATTTATTCAGCATGGTTTGTGAAATAGTTTCTTCTGGACCAGTTTCCCTCCGACCTATATCGAGGGACGTTTAGAGTTATTTCAAACAGAATATTTGTCGCAATACGATTTTTTGTTTGTTTTTGTATATTGTAGGTTTGTTGACAGAGTAATTAAAATGCCGAAAATTACCAAACCGGTCTTAATGACTACTTTGATTGATATAGACTTATGTAAATGTGATTATGGCTGTGAACGTATCTTCTAATAGTCTGCAGAGGGCAATCTGTTACGTATTCTGTAACTATCTAAAGATGCTTAATTTTGTCATCAATTTTTACAAGTATTTTGAAATAAAAGAAAACATACATATACGCAATATTACGTATTATGTATTATTAATCAATTTTCGAATTTTATGGCAGCTACAAATTACGTTCTTTAAGAAACGTGAACCTTAAATCTATTACAGCTTTCGCGGTCACTATTGTTACATTCCATAACATTTCAATGCATGAACAAATTAATATAATCTTCTTCTTTGTCATTTCATATTCATTAGGATAAGATAAAAAAAAGATCAATTATTGATTAAATATTCCCAAAACTTGTAAAGTAGGAAATTTCCTGCCATTTAATTTTTTTAGTATTCCGGGTAAATACACGAGCTAAGTTCTGCAATCGTTTTTCATTATCGAGTAAATCTTTCGAGTTAGTTTGACGAGTTTTTCCCTTGGATTTAATGGAAGAAATGTAATAAAATTTTTTTTTATTGTAGGTGGAGTTTAAAGCTTAGATAACTATATATGTACATATGTATATAAAAAATATGGAGCAGTATAAAATAAAATCTCGCGTATACCTTAAATTATACTATCTGGTAAAATGTCAATGTACACTTATGCCGAAAAACTGTGACAGCTGAAAAGTGTTTTATGAATGAATAACGAGTCTATTTAGTTGATTTTATTTAATGTTTTTTATTTGCAAACACTTATCTATCAAATAAATTGAATTCACTCTTATAAGGGTCAGAACTCGTTCCTGGAATGTATAATTTTTATTTTTTTTAAACAAAAGTTAATATGAAACTCACATGATCTACTTATCGTTCTTTGAACGCACAAAAATACTTCGTGTGCATCAATCAGGTATTTTTAATGGCATGAAAATTCACTTAACAAATTTTATTTTGAACTATTACACAAATACAATAACACAGAAAAGACTTGAAGGCAAATTATTATATTATATATTATTATTTTAAAATTAGATATATTAGAAACCTATAGATGGTATTTAATCGTTAGGAGTGCTCAAAACTCAGTTTTGGTGCATTGATTTTAAATTTATCTTTCAGTATTTCCAGCTGTACAAGTTTACAGTTCATTATTCCTTTAGTACGTCCCACTTGTCGACAAAAGTTAGGAAATATGCTGAAAAAAAAAAATTAATATGCTTTAGAATGTTATTCAGCTTATAATTTTGTTAAAATTTTTTGTTTCGGTTGTAATATTCATTAAGTCATATGACTGTATGACTAAATTTATTGTAAACCTAAATAGTTATGCTATCCCCATCATTAATGATAATTTTTATATGGACAATAGTTTGTTATGATATTACGTCACTTCTCGTATATTAGAGTTCACTTAACACGAAAACTGATCACATGAAATATTGCATAACACGAAACAAACGCCCAGTTCTCGTTCCGTAAAATGATTTTCATGTGAATTAAATAATAATATATCACAAAATGAATAACACGAAATATCGCTTAATACGAAAACATTCGAAATTCTTAGCTTCTTTTGCGGAAATTTTTCTATTACCACGAAATAATGGTTGTTCTACCTTCGAACACCACAAGCTATCTTGTGAACAGGGCGTCATTAAGAACCTGAAAGCCTCCTCTGTTCAGGAAATTTATAGCGGGTGGTTCAATCTAAGGAAGATACTAATGGAGTGACAAAATTTGGACTTTTACATCTACTGTCTGGCGATGTGTAATAACCACAACAATTAAAAATTGTTTCAATTATGCTGGATTTTCTTTGTTAATGCCTCCCTCACTCATTAATAGTTCCTTGTCCGATGACTTCTCTCAATTTAACCACCGATTTAACATTCGAAGATTTTTTGAACGCTGACGACCATTATTGATGCTGCTTCAATGCTGGACGAGCATGAAATTGTGGAAATAATTAGACGATCAACGTATGCATATATGTAAAGCTGAAGACTCAGATAAGGACGAAGAAAAATAGGATGCAATGCCTATATCCAAATTTTTTAATTATATATATGTGTATGTGTCTTGTGTCTATATGTAAGAAAACTCTTAATAAAAAATTCGGATATCGCGAAAACCTTGCACTGATCCCCAGGATTTCGGGCTAAGCGATTTCCTATATCTATACGTTTCCCAGGCGATGGTCATTTCGTTGAGATATGTTTTTGCAACAACGGAAACAAAATGATTTGATTCTTTTAACCTTTTCAGTGGTATCGCCGTACATGTACGGCTAGCCTCTTGTGATCCAGCCCATTTTGGGTGGTTTTTTCTTTTTTGTTTTACATAATTCTTTTTTATACTAATATTTTATTTGTATTTTTATATCTAAATAAACAGGGTGTCCCAGAAATCAACGTCAAGTTGGAATCGGGCAATAGACCAAGTCGTAACAGTTATCAGAAAAAAAATGGAAAATAATCTTGGTCATGTACTTTCCAAATTATAAGGATTCAAAAATAAATCTTAAAAACTGACACCCCGTTATGATCTTTCAAGTCCTGTGACTGCAAATATTAACTTTTCGTCAGTTTTTTTTTCTGTGATGTAACCACGAATAACCCTTCTGTAAATTACAGTTAAAAGTTAAAGTATAACTGCCTCAGTTTTAAATAAAAGTTAGATTTTTGCCCAACATTGCATTCAAAATAAATATATTACCCATCTTTAACCGACTACTGTAAAAAAAATGTACTACACTATTTTAACAAGTAACATTAAAAGATGACGCGTTTAATAAGGATTCTAAAATGGTGTAAGACTCTACAATATTTCTTAGATTACGGCAAAAAAAAAATTTTCTTCAAGAAACCCAGTTTCGAAAAATTTCTTTTCACCTACTAAAAATGATTCAAGTGTACCCAAAGCTTGCCGTAAGACCGTAACTTTGAGATTCTAGTTTGAGTGAGACGGAGAGTCATTGCATGAAATATGAGTGAGCAAGATATTGAAGCTAGCTCGTCAAATCATTGAGTTTTTACAAATGTGCATCGTCTACTCTCCACAGAGGGCCGACTTCCAAACCAAGTACATGGTGAAGGAAGAGCTCCTTGCCTTACGAGGACGTAGACCCAAATACTTCGGTACGTGATTGCCAGGAAAGCACAGGAGTGCCTAAAAGTATAGCTCACCGAATTTTACAAAAACATAAGCTCCAGAATTACGGTAGCAGTTGAATTTGTCAACAATGGAAGATTTGCCCGTCTGATAACCCGATCCGTCTTAAGAAGATGTCGAACTTGTATTGCAGCTGAAGGAAAGCAGTTTGAACATCTTTTGTAAATAATAAATCTTAGCATCCAAATAATTGGATTAGGATATCTAACTTGAAAGCGTCACTATCTGCCTCACTCACACTTCATGTAATGACTCTCCGTCTCACTCCAACTAGAATCTTAAAGTTACGGTCTTACGGCAAGCTTTGGGTACACTAGAATCATTTTTAGTAGGTGAAAAGAAATTTTTCGAAACTGGGTTTCTTGAACAAAAATTTTTTTTTTGTAATCTAAGAAATATTGTAGCAAGTGTTATACCATTTTAGAATCCTTATTAAATGCGTCAACATTTAAAGTTACTTGCCAAACTGACGTCAGTTAAAGTTGGGTGAAATATTAATTTTCTTTCTTGGTTCGGCAAAATGTGACATTTTCTTCCAAGCTGGAACAGTTTTGGCTTAGAATTTAAAGCAACAGGTTACATAAGCATTATTCGGGATTACACAAGAAAAATAAAATTGAAAATAAGTAAAGAGTTGTAGCAACAGGAGCCAAAAAACCATCACAGAGGGTGTACATTTTCTCCAAAACAAAAGAAATGTCTATAATTTGGAAAATACATGACTTAGATTTTTTTTATATTTTTCTGATAACTGTTACGACTTGGTCTATTGCCCCATTCCGGCTTGACCTTGAATTCTGAGACACCCTGTATAATAAATGAATATTGGGGAAAAAAAATATGTAAGTAAGTATATATAGCGGTAGGAAACACGAGTTTCAAACTATAACTAAAGTAGGAAAACATATTTTGTGAGTTTTATTTCTTTCTAAATGTTGAATTTTCAACTTTTTAGCTTTTTGTGCAAAAAAATTTACAACCCATGCATACAAAACATATTTTGGTTTTTAAATAGTTGCGAAATATTCTTAGAAATCCATATTTAAAATTTTATTAAAGTCGGTAAGTGGGCTTAAAAGTTATTTTGAATTTGCGAAATCTATCTAAAAATTCAAAAATAACTCACTCCTGGGACGTGTATGCTAAAAAAATTAACTCACTAATGAAAGGGTTAAAGGTGCCTGTACACGGTGCTTTTTTTACGCATGCGCTTATATTGCATAAGCGGCGCAATATGAAATCAAGAACTACAGGAGGGAAAAGCATCTGCCTCGTTAACTCAGAGGTAAAAGCAGTTGCCGGAAAGCGGAAGGTTTCGGTTTCAAACGACGGACGAGACGGTTGGTTTGTTCTTTCCTCTTGTATTAATGATTTAATTTAGAATCGTTAAAAATAAAAGTTCTTAAAATTCTTCCATCTAATAATATTTTATTGCACTACCCTAATTTTCAGAGGCTTCTACTTAGCTTACATACACTACGTAAATTAAAAAATCAATTTCTAAAACAAAGATACACTTCGCGACACCTCTAGAATTTTTTCGATTTCTAAATTGATGAATTTTGTCGTAAAATGTTATTGCCTGTTGTAATGAACCTTCACTAACAAGTCCATATTGTGTTTGTTTTGTTTATCAATTTTATTTATCAGTTTTTCTATGCAACTCTTTCACATTATGCAAGAGATTTGCTAAAAACAGATACTAGTAATTTCTGCTCATTTTTTTTCATAAGATCGCTGAAATTTTCCTTTTCATTATGACATGTAATAAGTTTCACAATAGTTTCAAGTCAAAAATAATTAAGGAATATTGTAACGAAGCCTCCGAAATTTCAATCTCTAAAATATAATATTAATAAATCTATAATTTTGTGATTTATTAAGAAGTATAAAACGACCGGAAATACTAGCGCGCTGCATTTGAGTCCAAAAAGTCAGTGCTAACTACAAAAGAAACACCGAAAAATGTGTACCTATTTAATACTGTGATCTATCACTGCTTTACATTAACTCTAATTTACAGGTTAAGCTTTGCAAGACCACATTATTGAATTGGTGCATTGATAAGTCGAAAACAGTCCTTATCAGCGATGTGTCAAAATTTAATTTAATTAACTTCGACGGAATGAGTACCTACTGTACGAAAACTAAAAGGTGAGGGACTCGATCCACGATACTGCAAGGTCACAGCCAAGCAAATAGGTGATAGTATTATGGTGTGAGTCTGTTTTTTTTTTAGCTAACATAGTCCGTTTTTATGAAATAAACAAAATAATGGACCGTTTTAAATATTTTAGAAACGGTTATGCTGCCCTATGTCGATTCGATGGGTGTTTCGATACCCGTCGAAGCTGGTAAAGGAATAGATTAATTTGGATGAGGTTCCAATCTCCAGACTTGAATCCAATTGAGTATGTATCCGTAAACTTGGAGAGAGTTGGAGGTCAACGTTCCCCAAATAAAATGGAATGATTGTAACCATTGGAAAAATAATTTGAAACTACACCTGAGTGCATGATTACTATGTAATTTAATAGCATCTATGTCATGGAAGATGTGCTTGAAGTAATTAAAAAAAAAAACCATTATACGAAGTACTGTGGAAGGAGTCACTATTTATAAAAAGCAACTTTAGTTGTGCACATTAAAAATATTGAAGGCGGATACATTTTAATTTGTTTTACAGTTATGAAATCTTCTGTTTTTTTTGTAAAGTATGCTAATTTATTGGTGTTTGATAAGTGGATTAAAGTACAATATATTCTCAATTAAAATTAAGGAAAACAAGTAAAAAAGCTAAAGACCAATTCTTATGATACCCTAAGATGAATGCTTGTATGTAATTTCGATGGTCACCCATCTGTGCAAGTTTGATTTTCGAAGTGGTTTTTCGCATATATTTCTAGAACGGTTCGTCGGACAGTAAAAATGATTATCAATTTCATAGGACTTTGTATTCTGAAGAACTTTTCAATACAATAAAAATTTCTAGTACTGATCGTTTTCACAGTATACGTATAAATCCTAAGTTTTTATATGGCAACACCAAGAACGAGTTCCCCATTTTGGAAATTATATTTGTTATTTTTATGGAAACACGGTACACAATTTTAGATCACTACGTTGACGCGTTCTCAGGTAGTGTCAAATATATAGTGGAAAACCAAATTTTTGTATGGCAACCATACGAAGGAGTTACCCGATTTGTCCTACCTACCAACATAAATTTACTTCTTTTTGTAAAGCCTGTGTGCAAAATTTCAGCTGATTAATTACACACGATCTCGAATTATTGTGCCGACGGATGGATGAACGGACAGATGGAAGGACGGGCAAACGGACGGACATGCAAAAATCAAAATTACTGTTAATATTATGCGTGGGAGTCCAATTAATTTTGCTCTACTAGCATTATTTCTAGGCAGGAGTGCCATAGCGGCGTTACCTTAAGACACTGAAAATTATTGAGAAAAGAAAAAGCCTAAAGCGATTATACTGACCAAGATTGACGTGCAATTTTAAGAGTATCGTCAAATTTTATACTAACTGCGAGACAAGTAGCAGACAAACCTGGTGTGCAGACAAATCTACACAGCAAATAGAAATGAATTAAAAAGAGAACCTCTGCTTACTAAACAAACACACATAGTAAACATAAGACCTTATATGATGAACAAAACGATGGTGACAATAAAAGACGTTTTTAAATGAGTTTAGAAAAATTCATGGAATAATCGATCTATTGGTAAACAGAACACTTGTAGGTATAGTACAGGTTCTTTTCAATAGTTTAGTAAATTGAGAAAAAATTGTAGTTATGACGTATGCGTACCTTCCTTTTTGTCGTGAAGTGTATGCATACATATTATTGTATAAGAGCTACTAAATAACATGCGTAAATAAATAACTTGGCTATGATATTCCTCGTGTCGGTGATAAGGTGCTGGTCACGTATGTTTCCTTTTTTTTTATAGAATCATGTAGTTTGTTTAATTAATTATCGATTATTGTTGTCCTGATTATTTACTGTCGAGCCCAGCTTAGCTTAGTACTATATTTACTATTATTGTTTTTTACGCTTAGCGTTAACATCTCTTTTCATACCGGTTTTGACAATGAGAACTTAATAAAAATATACTAATTTTGCTTATTTCTTGTTTTTGCATAATAATTTAGTCTCGATAAAGTAACAAATTAGAAGAGATAATTTGGCTTGGAATTCTAAACACTATTTCTTAACTTCATGACGACAAACCTCATTAGAAAAAAAACTTGCTGTTTAAGTGAAGAGGACACTCGTCTCTTACCCTATTCTGCTTGGAAAGAAATGGAATTATTAAATTTAAATCTCCATTTACGAAAAATTATACGCGTAAATTATGCTGTGTAAGCAATTTTAAATAGGCTTCAAATTTATTCATTTGAAATTCGCATACTACATAAGTTAAGAAAAAATTACTTCTCTTGTCATTAGGAAATTTATTTTAAAACAAGTAGAAGAGCTAGAAATGGTCTAAGACCAATTCATATGATACGCTCTCGAACATAATTTCGTACGGTCACCCATCTGTGCAAGTTTGTTTTTGAAGTGGTTTTTCGCAAATATTTTTAAAATGGTTTGTCGGACAGTAAAAATGATTATAACCAATTTCATAGGATTTTATGTTCTGAATAATTTTATAGTAGAATAAAAACGTCTAGGACTGATCGTTTGCCCAGTATATATACGTAAAAAACCTAAATTTTTATATGATAAATCAAGAGTTACCATTTAGCCAATTTTTGAAATTATATTTACTATTTCTATGAAAACACCGTGTCAAAAATTTCAGCTTTCTACGCTGACCCGTTCTCAGGCAGTGTCCGTCCAGCTAATGCTTGGGTGTCCAATTCATTTTGCTCTACCATCATTATTTCTATGTCTTACAAACGGAATGACAAAGCTATGCAGTATACCCTATGATTTCATCATCTTTGGTATAAAAACGTGTACACGAACGTTTGTAAATACACATTTAAGTATCTGATTTCGAACACTTGTAGTTCGGATTCGTTTATTGTACTTTTTTTTTTATATGAAAAGGTAGCTTGTAATGTTTATCTATTAATTTTTATCTTCTCTACTACATTAATGTTAAACGCCGGCTGATACGAGCAAAGCTCTCGATATTTTTGCGACTCAAAAATTTTGTTTTCATACAATAGCGATTACTGTTGTCGTTTCAGTTGTAAATATAACAAAAGGCAGCAAATCATAGGTACACTCACGTGATTCCCTCTTAAGCGTGTTCATGCGTCATCCACAATCAATTTTTTCCCAGTTTGTATGTTTCGGATTGAATACACGCATTGTGTGTATGTTTTTAACTCCAGTCAAAGAAGTAAACAATTAAATATTAATGATTTCCAAAGTTTCATTTATTACTTTAAGCTTGTAAGACCTTTTGGAAAAAATTTAAAATTGATAAAACCATTGCGTTCCCAAGTAGCAACCGACTAGCCATAATATAATCATGTAATGTGAGCTGGGCGTCTAACAGTGAATATTATGGGCATAAAATAAACATTAAACATTTTCTGAATGCCAAACCCCAGCGAAAAAAAAACTATTGTAATGGCAACCCGGCCATATCTAATGGTGAGCATATGCATGTATGTATGTATATGTAAAGTAACCGTATCACCTTTCAAAAACCAAAGGAAAATAAACATCAACCTGAAATTCTTTTTCAGAATTATTGTTCATGTCTCATATCTCATTTAGGTTTAGCCTAAATTTTTAAAAGCAGCAAAAACAATAGGGATTGTGCGGCCTTGAGCATAAGAGAAGGATAAGAATTTATTATGTAACAGTAACAGAAATTATGACTAATACCATACAGTGAGATCGAATAATTGAAACGGCGATTTCTAATCTTATACGTAGATGATGTATACTTAAAAATAGTATTATAGAATTTTTTGAGCTTCTCCTTGTCCCATGTAATGGGTTGGGTAATGAATAAGTGTTGAATAAATTTTAAGAAATATGTTATTACAGAAGCTGTAATTAAATAAAATCGTAACATTTTGTAAAATATTCTGTAACAGTTGAATAAACTCGATCTGTACGTCGAAGGGTTATATGTATGTATACATTATGAATTAATTTATTTTGGGTTAATTATATCTTTTTTTGGTTAAGATACCGATATTTTTTGTTCATTTATGATTACTGAAGGCTCATGTAGTATTACCAAATCCCGGACGCACGTCAAGGATTGTCCTCAAGGCTGTGGGGTACACGTCTATTCCATTGTATTTTGATTGCCAACAAACTCCTGAGGAAACTGTTTAAATGCCGGCTATGACACAAAGGTTATATGCTATGGTGATAACAATAAGAGACAAGAATGTCTACATATAGGAGTGGTGCAGAAAAAATTTACCTATTTATTTTTGTTAGTATTAAAAAAAGTAATGAGAATTTCTGAGCAAAATAAAATAAAAGGGTATTTTCGGTCCAACCTTTCGACCTTGAGTGACCGCCGCTCGCACCGCCATATTGAAAAAAACAAACCGAAAAAAAGTTTTTCGAGAATATCTTCCCTCTAGTCCCATCTACACTGTAAATAATGCACAAATTGTTGCCACAAAGCTTAGGCATTTTTCCTTAAAATGTAGGGATTATTTCCTACTTTTTAGGGAATATTGCGTACATTTTAGGGAAAAATTCTTAAGCTTTGTGGCTACAAAAAAAGTATAGAGCACAAAATTTCCTGTAACTTTTGTAGGAAACATTTTACAATCAGATACTTCACGAGTTATAGCGGAGTCAAACTCAGCAAATTCTACAATTCCCAAAATCGGTGAAAATAGCGTAGAGAATTTTGTGAATTGTTGAGTTTGATTCTGTTGTAATTCATGAACTATTCATCTGATTGAAAAATGTTCCATACAAAAGTTGCAGGAAATTTTATGCTCTATAATTTTTGTAATAGCTATTTGTAACCTAGGTGGGGCTAGAGAGAAGATATTCTCGAAAAAATTGTTTTCGGTACGGTTTTTCCTATATGATGGCGCTGCGGTCACTCAAGGTCGCAAGCTCGGAATATTAATTAGGACACTGAACTGTACAAATTTATCAAATTTCAAATCTCCTTCCCCTTTTGTAAGTCAGTATCGATGGGTAGCCATATTAAGCTTTAAAATATAAAAGTTTTTTAATAAAAAATGTGTTGTGAAAGAAATTTTCATTTTTTTTTTCATTCAAGTCCTTCATTAGATTAGAACGCTTTTTCCATTTGTTTTCCTGAAATATTTTTTCCTTAATGCCCAATACCTCTCTACTGGATGTAGTTCGGGGCAATTTGGTGTTCTCTTGGTACGAAATTCAAATTATTGGTAATGTATCAGTGCATTGTTGTTTTTGCGTAATGACTGATAACCAAATCTGGCCAGAAAAAAACAGACCCTTCATGTTTTCGAATAAAGGGAAGAAGTAGTTTTTGAAGGCACTTGTTAATGTATACATTTGAGTTTATTGTCGATTTAACGATAATGAATTGTTCGTAAACCACAAGAACAAATCGGTTGCCAAATCATGTACTTCTTGGGAAATGTTGTTATGCCTTTTGTCGTCATCTATAGCCACACAATCGTATTTTATCGGGTACTTTTCATAAAGTTTTCTTGCAGTTTTCTCTTCTTTTTCCTTTCTCAGATCAGAGACACATTTTGCTCCTTGTAGCTCTTAATCAACAGAATTTTCTACATAATGCTGTGTACTGTAGACTTTGCAAATGTCGCCATATTTCTTACCAAAGTGTTCGGTTTCCACAAATAATTACGCTTCATCTGGGTTATGGCGTCTGGAATAGGTGGACTTGGATTTCTACCTGACCCTTGCTTCCCTTCTCTTGATATACCTCGCCTGTACTTGGTAATACCAAAGAATATCTAACAGAAAGGATCCGCATTTCGTATATTGAAAAGTTTTATATGGCGGGTCGTAATATTACGACCCACTCTCACAAACATTGTACGAAAATTCTCTGCTTTTTATTACCCGCCACTCACTGCGGTGGCAAGCGTCGGGTCGTCAAAGAACCAACGCCTGCACTCCGCATCATGCCTATTACATTTCATTGCGTGTTCTCTTCGCTTCTTTTATATCTTCCCAAGGAAATCAGAATTTTGTTTATCAGTGCGAAGGTTATTTACTTGTGAGAACTATTTCATATTGGATTGCAATAATTCTGCAAAAAATCAAAAAATAAAATGGAAGACAAAATTATTAATTACGTAAACATTCATACATTTATGCATAATGAGAAGTATGGCTCCTTGTGGCCAGTGGCCGTGAAAGTGACTTACTTGGCTTCAGCAGTCGGCCACAAACTCAAGTGGCTTGTGGCCCGTGGTGGACTGAGGCCATGATTGTATTTTGGGCCTCAGGCAACAAAGTAAAACATGAAGCTATGTGCATAGCCGGAATCGGCGTACCTGTACAATACTCTCTCAGTCTTACGTGGTTACCGAGGAAATCATTGAAAAAGACCATGACATGATTCTCGCTGATCGACGAACGAAAGTGCGCGAAGTAGCAAAGGCCGTAGGTGTGTCGGCCGGAACGGCAATTAATATTTTACATGATAAGTTGGCGATGAAAAAATTGTCGGCCCGATGGTTGCCGCGATTGCTCACGGTGGACAACAAGCGGATGCGGCTGTTAACTTCGAAGCAGTGTTTGGAGCAATTTAAGCGAGATCCCAAGGACTTTTTGCGTCGAGTTGTCACCGTTGATGAAACTTGGATTCATCACTACACACCAGAAACTAAGCAACAATCAAAACAATGGATTTCTCCCGGTGGATCTGCTCCAAAGAGGCGAAGACGGTCCCATCGGCCGGAAAGGTCATGGCGACGAGTTTTTTTTTGATTCGAAGGGCGTCATCCTCATGGATTTTTTACAAAAAGGAAGAACGATCACTGGACAATAACTACAGTGAGTTATTGGACCGCTTCGACAAAAAATTAAAGGAGACACGGCCGCATTTGGCGAAAAAGAAGGTGTTGTTTCACCACGATAACGCACCAGCACATTCACCCGGAGTTGTCGCCGCCAAACTTATTGAACCGCCCTCGTAAATATTTGCTTGCTCCCGTCTATTACATCTCGACCGCATCCACAATTAAGCATACAACTTGTGAATTTTTAGAGGCCAGATGTCTTCTTGTTAAGTTTTATGCTCTTTGGTAAAAGTCAACAGATATTTTAAAACTTTGGCTTCCAATACACAAATGATTCATTTGAACTCAAAATTCAGTATTTATGGAATTTTTTAGCAATAAAATGCAGACCTGAGTCACAAGAACTAAATGGATAAATTTTTTCTCGACCACTCATTATCTGAATTTCCCGTGATCAAACAGAAGATTGGTGTTGAAAGCTGGGAAAGATTTTTTTCTTTCTTCTTTTCCATTTCCATTAAGTCTCCACTGAGATAAGGAGCAGACCAACAGACCGATCACCGAATAAGAATGATCTACTGTACATAAAATCACAAAATGAAACAGCTGCTATGGGTATGTTTTGATTTTTAACATTTAATTTTCTTTACATGTTCAATTTCGAATAAGAAAAATTCGGTCAAGAGCGAGTCGGGATCTCGCAACCAGAATTTCTTATCAGAACTTTATCATCGAACAGTTGAACGAATGAATTTAAGTATATTTAAATCTAATCCAAATTTGATTTGATTTGAAATTGCATCCGTGCAGGTTGGAGCACACTCACTCTTCGCTGGTGAAAATAAGCCACAGCATTAAAACTTTAAACTGTAAATGATGTGTCATTTTAGAGATGATGAAGTGAATTGATAGCGGGGCTATCTTCCAACTGCGAAGGTAATTGCAAGCTGGCCTCATGTAATTTTACCTGTATAGCGTCTTTTATCATTCGCCTCAGCCCCCTCGACATTTATAAATTTTGTATATTTCGGTTTTAATATCTGCAGTCAAGAAATCTGTGTCTTTTTGTTTTTTTTATGGAGGGAGTTTTGGAACTTCCATTTACCAGTCAGGCTTGAATCTTTTGTGTATATTAAAAATGAAAGCTTATCAACAAATATATGATTTATATACTTTTTAATAAATAATTGTGTAATTTCTTTGTTTCCAGGACCATGTGGTGGCAAAACAACTGGGCAATCTCGATTGTGTACATTTTTTGAAAATCTTGGTTGGAAGGTAAGTGCTATTTAAACATAAACATAATATTGATAAAGTATACGAGTATGTAGGTATTCATATAAAAGTAATGCTCAATTGTATTTTTGGTACAACTTCATATTTTGATTGGTGAGCTCTTGAATCATTATTTCTCATTCTGTTGCTATATAATTTGCAAAAAATCTGCCTTAAGGATTTTTTTTATTACAAGATCCTCTAGGATATTACGAGACATTTTGATGTAATGATATTGGACAGCAGACTCTTCTTTAACATTATGTTTCTTTTTACATTCATACATAACATACATTTCTCATGTCATCGTTAAGAAAATTTATAACAAAAAAAACTCGGACAAAATTTGAAAGTATTTGTCAAGTAATCGAACCAATAAAAGTAATTCAAATAACAAAAACTTATAAAATGATATTGAAATGCTGCTTGTTTTGAATTATTTTAATAATAAAAGATTAAAGAAACAAGAGAGATTCGGTTAAAACAAACAATAAAATCTTAATTGAGGTTATAAATAGAGAAAAAGGATCACAGAATCATGTAGAGTAGACAAATATGGACAACATAAAAATACTATAAACATTAATATATTAAGTACTAAGATTAAATTAGAATAAGAGCAACAGTAAATTATTTTTTCATAATAACATAAGATCAGATAATTGGATTCAAGTAGCTAAAGTTTGCAGTTTAAATTTGTTGAGGGTATCGGACCGCTTTGTGTAATAATCAGTCCTAGGTAAATTGTTCCAAATATTCGCACCATAAGGAAATTATTCTTACTATCAAATTAAATACGAGTGTTTGGAAAAACCAGTCTAAGGTTGTCCATTCTGCTCCATGTATAAACCACATTCAGAGGATCCCAGTGGTGTAGTTGCCTCTACTCTTAACTTTAACCTATAAAGCACCTTCGAAAATATAGTTGGGCCTGAATTGGCCCTATTTAGGTGAATGTCAATATCCTCTACTCATACATACACTGCAGCGAACAGGTTAGAATCATACTGAAGCAATAATATAATACTGTTTTCTCTATGGTGGAAGCCAAGATGTGGCGTAATATGCTTCCTAGGTTTAAGGTCGAAAATATATTTAGCATATGCCTTGAAAGAACGCCCACAAGTTAAGCATATCCAGTAGATGAGATTGGGAATAACACTACATCAGCATGAAATAAGTGTGGTATCGAGAGCAAAATATTGTGCCCATACCAAATTGAGAGAAATGTGAAGATGATATGAAGATGCTAGGAGCTCTCCATGGACGTACAGATTAGGCCATAGCTTCAGTTTTTGAGAGATTAATTGCTATATGACCCAATAGTAATCTCTTCAAGAGCTTTATTCATGGTTGACAGTGTCATGAAAGCTGTCAACATGTATACCAGAGTAAATCTGAATATCATCAGCATAGATGTGAAAGCGCACTTTGTCCAGAACCGTAAGGACATTCATAGGTTTACATGAATACTTGAAGTATGCTTGAAGCTGAGACTTGAAGTAATCAAAATATCATGAACACGCTCATTCAACGCGTAAATTTCGACTTAAGTAATTGGAAAATTAAATTCAAGAAAAATTCAAGTCAAGTAATTGGAATTAATTCAATCAACCGCTCTACCTGAGCTTCAAGTGGATTTCAAGTCAAGTACTCAAGTATTCATGTAAACGTACTGATTGATGTAGAGAAAGTTTAGGAGTGGCGGCAGGACCGAACCCTATGAGACACCAGTCAGAGAAAGTTTCATTGTGGAACAAAGACAATTGGATTTAACTATAAAAGATCTACGACCCAAGTAGTAGCAACTAATCATCTCACAAGCAATGGAGGAAAAGCCAAATTGTCTCCGTGTGTAAGTTTTGAGATCAATAGTGTATGGGAAACTGGGTCAAAGGCCTTGCTGTAAAGACATAAGACCAGAAGAACATGAATCAGACTTTATCGCATGTATCTCGCATGTCAACCGCTACTTTTAATAGGGCAGAACTCGTCGAATGCAAACACCTGAAACCAGTTTATAGATTAAAAACAAAATTGCTAGTGCTAACGTGAGCAGCAATTTGATCAGCAATAAGAATCTCTAGCACTTTAGAAACAATTAATTGTTGTTATGGTAAACCTCTTTTCGTGTGAACAAAGTGTAAGGCGTGCTTTCGTGTGATACTTGCACTGAAGAATGAAGTAAAAGGGCTTCCATGAAATATTAACAATTTAATAGATCTGTTAATAAGATTGGAAAATGTTTAGAGCAGCGCAGAGCAACTCTCTTTTGATTAAATTAAAAATATAAAAGAAACGATTAGGAAGAGCAGCATGTTCATGGAATATGCTTTTCTGAAATGTTCCTGGAGCTGTCATGTTTCTGTATGATACCGAGGATATTTTTATATTTTATTTTTTTATTTTTTATTGCAAAATGACGAGCAGTTGTTCAAAAATTACCCTACTTTGATGATTGCCTAAAGTGATTATTTCAACTTATGCCTTGCGCTGTTCAAAAAATGGCTAAAATAAGAAAACTGAGTTATAATTTACAAAAAATGACAACAAACTTAATTTTTTAACAGTTGTAACTTATGTTTACTGCTTACTCTAAACTTTTAAATTAATTAAATTTAATCAGGGAATAATAAAACATTTTCAGTTTTAATCATATAATTGCATTAATTTAAGAACGAGTACCGATCACTGACATGTATTTAAATGGATTGCTCGTTGAACCAAAAATGCATGAAAGCAAATGGCATCATTTTCATATTCCTGTCTCTTTTCGTGAGAGCATACTTTTCCACTGAACTGTAACAATTGGAAACGCGAAGTTGCTTGAGGTTCAACGGTATTTCCAACCAAAACAACCTTGTAAAAACACTTCCTTCGACTAATAATTAAAATTTAACAATACAAATAGTCCCAAATACTTTTGTGGTAAATTCGGTATATCCCACTGACATGCATATAAGTAAATTCCCGAATAATTTAAAAAATAGCGCCAGTTTACGACAGTTGGTAGGTAGCATTGACAATGGGCGCGTTCATTGCCACCGAAATAGTGACTTTTTGTCGACTACGAGTCACTACCGAGCGTTCACTCCGACAAATTTTGACAGTAAACGACTACGCTTGACTACGACTATCGTTCACTCCGCACTTTGAATGTACCAAATAGTCGACTACATTCGACTACGCTCAGCAGGATAGTCGATCGTAGTCGGTTTGACAGAACTACACTACGACAACGACTACGCTACCAAAGTGGCAGTAAACGCGCCCAGTGAGAGCATACTTTCTGAAATCAAAATTGGTGCCACATGAAACATGAGATCAGTCAGTCCATTTATATATATGTCAGTGGTACCGACTTGTCCTTGCAAAGTTCACCTACATACACGGAACTAGCTTCTTTAGTATATTTTTATTTTATTTTTTTACAGAGAGGGCAGAAAGTCTAGTAAAATCCCATTAGTGTTGCTACATTTTAACTTAAACGTGCTATCAGAGCATTTCTTCACTTTTAATTCCCTATTTTTTTTGTTCAACTGGAAATTCACATTAATTACAGCGAAAGAGATGTTAAAAGAAGTTTCTTACCAGATGTCAGCTAGCAGATTTTTGATTTTTTCAGCCATTAAATAAATTCAAATTAGATGCTTTTCCCCTAAACTGAAAATCCTGATCGGCTATAATTAATTGCATGCTTTTATATGTGCATCGTCCACAGTTGGCTAGGAAAACTAGAATCGCTTTAATTCAAATAAACTTATTTTTGTTTACCCGAATATATCGCTATTGCAGTTATTCGCAGTTTTGAGAAAAGGCGACTAGAAGGGTGAAAACCATGCTGGTGAATGTTCGGAGCATATGTGGGCTGTAATCAAAATAATTCCACATCGGTGCAGTTCGGATAGGAAAGTAATACGAAACCACCGTAAGAGCAATATTAATTAAAAGAGTAAAGGAATTAGCACGTATGTTGCATGCAGAGATTATTCTAAAAGGTATCAGCATAGATATTTCCACGGATTAGTAATGGTAGTTGCGGTATTATACGGAAACGTAGCTGATATGACATCGGTCCTCTAGTAAGATATACATATTAGCTGTTATCATTACGTCTGCTAAATGATTCTCATAGATGAATGCATTAGTGCAGCAACAGTGTAACTGTAAGACGTGTGCGGAAACAGGAGCTGGAGTATAATCCATCAACTGACTATGGGTCACCGCGTACAGACTTCAGGACAAATGTAGTGTCTTTCAGATAGAATTAATAGCGATTAATCAAGCGACACAGCTACTATCTAAGCGTGGCCTAGTGCGATGTAGATATCTGTATATATTAGACACACATACTGAGAACCAGGTGGGCCTCAATGCGATGGAAGAGAAGCAAGATGAATCTAGAGTAAAGTGCTTAGTAGTATAGATTACCATAAATCTGGTACAATGGAGCCAAAGCGACATTAGTGAATATAGGGATTGCAGTTACCTACCTATAAAATATGTTTACATGAGCGTAGATTTTCTAGAGGTGCGCTTCAACCAATAGGGAAAACATTTTTGAGAAAGTAAAATATATTTTTTATTTTCATTGAAACGGTTGACAAAGTGAAGCATCATGTAAAGGCAGCAATTTAAAATGCAATTAATTTCGTAATTTAGAAAATTCAATACAATTCTACAAATGAAATAGGAATTATTTAATTTGTACTGAGGGCATTATTCTATCTTGAGGTTTCAGCCACAATACAAATATCATTCGAATGCGCTATATTTGAACTATCACATTTTCTGTTATTTCCTTATTCTAAAGCTTTATTGTCACGGATATACTACTGTATCGAACTATGTACTTTTAAAGCTACATCTCAGTAGTGTTATAAACTGGGCTTCCAAAGTGAAATTTTTTATAGCTAACGCAATTCATGTTATATCGGTTGATGCAGGCAGAATGTTTTCGTTGTTCTTATATTATCCATATTTCTTAAGGTATTGGCCTAAAACTTGTGGGAATATTTTAGAAACTGTTCAAATGAAATTTTCTTTTATTTATTTATTGCCTACCGTAACACACATAATAACCTAAATTTAAATCTACTTAAAAATATGATATAATTCAGTGTAAACCATTCCACAAATAAGCGTGATGATTAATTAAACTTTTAAATTCGTTTCTATTCATATTTATATCAACAAAAGAGTAAGAAGAGGTATAGTAAATAATGCAATTAGAAAGAGTATGTAATTATAATTTTAGATGATAATAAGTCACATTATGATTTAGTTTTAAGGTGGTTAAACCTAAGAGCAAGCATCATGTATTGCAAGGGTGAATTTACTTACTAGGGAAATTTACTTTATATAAAGCATTTTTGGGATTCACAACAGCAAAAGCGAAAAAAAAAATTTATTGATTCCATCACATAGCCCTTTTGATTATGGATGGTAAGTTTAAAGTCTTGGTTGGTCTTTGTGCGGTTTTAACTCATCAATAGCCCCAAATAGCGAAATTGATGACTAAAAGAGAAACAAATGAAAAATAGAAAAATGGAAAGAAATGAGAAAAATAGAAAAGCAGTGGGCTGAAAAAACGAAAAATACGAAAAATAAGCGTTTCTTCCTTCTTGTGGAATATAGGAGTCTTATCTCATATAAAATTCACACCCAGAATTTATTCTGAGTTTATACGTATGAGATAAGATCCATTTAATCTGTTTCAAGCTTTTACGGCATGCAGAAACCAAGCCGTACTGAAGAGTATAAGGTTTCTGCTCATATGAAACGCTTATTTTTTCTCTCCTTTCGAATAACTCTGATTTTTAACAATTTTTTTCTCTAAATTTCTGAATTTTTTCATTTTATTATTTCTATCTATTTTTCATTTGTTTTTTTTTTGGGTCACTCAATTTCACTATTTCGGAACTTGTTGATAAGTCAAAACCAAGCCTTGAGACTTGCCACCCAAAATCAAATCGGTTGTGTGATGCAGTTGAGGTGTCCAGTTATAGTAATCCTGTTTATATAAAGCATATCTACTGAATGACCTTTGTATGTGTTGCATTTTTGGTTTTTATTGTTGGAATATCTTTGAAATCGTACAACTACACTTAAGAAAGCCCAGGAGTCGGAAGGCTTTAGGCACTATATATTTAATGTGATTAAAGTAAACTTGACATCAAAATTTTCATGCATACACGCCATTTTTTACAGTTATATACTAGTAATATTGTCAGCGGAGCTATTTTTTCAAATTTGCAATATTTTTATGTGTTATATAATTACTTTTATAAAATTAAAATATTCAGACTAGACAAGGAAGCTGCGCCAGTTCCTTGTGCATACATATGTTCTTTCCTCTTGCTAAATTGTTTTATATGTATGTACTTTCTTTCTGGCGTGATATTTGGACATGAAAGCTCTTGAGAGAAAAGCTTTGCTTTCTACCAAAACTTGGAAAAGATTTGAAAACTCCAATCTATGATCTTTTTTTCTGAAATTTAACTTTATAGTTTCTGGATGCAAATTCCATACTCAAAAGTATGTAGTACATACATACAGCTTTTTGCTGTTTCCTTTATTCGATATCCACTTATGTTTTCTTCATATTGATGTTTAGATAAATGACGCAGATCATCTGATGGTAGAATTATTCCAATTTTTCTATTCAAGCTAACGATAAACATAAATTTGTAGGTACATATGTTAATTTTACCTGATAAGAATTTGTATCCGAAAGTTAGAAAAATGGAATGAGCATGGTGGACAAATATCTTTTTCTGACTTTATTTGAACAAAATAATATGGTGCTCTCAACCTTATTTTGAAGTCACAACTGTGTTATATCAGCTATGATATCATCTTCTACATAATTTGACGAGGCTGTTCATAAATGTTGATGAGGCATCCCAGCATTCGAATAATTTCTGTGACATATATGTAACTAAATTATATGGATCCAAAATCCATAATTTCATAATTTTTGGTTAAAAAACGTTACTTCTGCTGGATACAAGAACCAAATAAACTCATCTATGTGTTCCTAAACTTTATTTTTGTCAACTACAATTAATTCGTGGGAAACAAATATTTTAATCTCAGTTTCATTAGATTCGCTAAACGTTTGGTTAACATAATAAAATCTGTTTTTAAAATCAAATGCCCCTGAAGAATATATGTAGTTCCGTACCTACACACAATTTTGTTTACTGGATTTGAATAATATAAGCCTTTTTTTGGCGGGAGCCTCCATAATGATTGTTTTTTGCAACTAAGCTATTTACGTTTTACGTTAAAATTGATACCCAACCGTCATTTTCCTAAATTTTTAGATATTTAAAAACTGAATGCACTCATTGACTGATTACGAATGAGTCCCATAGACGTTCCTAACTTCTGACCAATTTTTCTCATCAGAGAATTTATTTGGTGTTGTTAAGATATCACCTCCAAGTATCGTGGGCCTATCTATATTTATGGTGGCAACGTACAAATTCAATGTCTTTTGGTTGTGTCAACCTGAGCCTGGATTCTGTTAAATGAAAATTACAATGACAAAATTATTTGGAAGAAAGGACAATGTCACTATACCATAATTTGGAATTCCGATTGTTGGGTGGTATGACATGTATTTTAATTTATAGCATTGACAATTTGAGAATTGGAATAAATGAATATATTCCAATGATGCACGATGATACACACTCGAGACTAGATATGAGGTAAAAACCGGGTTTTGTATTGAGTGTGTCTCAAACCCAACTACTTGGTTATATGGCTGATACACGTTTGAGACAACAAAGAAAATTCATCATTTCCATATGATCTATATGCACACAAACTAAGTACACATATGTAATAAAACACTCGTGTATCAGCCGAGTCTCACCCTCTGCTCTAAATGGAGCTATACATGAAAATGTTCTAAAATAGTACGAAAACAGTTCTTAGTACGGTGTATCGAGTGTGTAATGGAGTAAATTTTAATGCGAAGGTGTATGTAAAATTTGTAACAACTTATTTAATATCTACTTGGGACTTATTAACGGCCAGTTGGACAAAATTTTCTGTTAGCCATGTCACAGACTTCAGTTTCTAGATGAGTAGAAGAAGTCTGTGGAGTTATTTCAATGTAATCGCACATGATGTTGAAAAATTTCCAATTTCCGAAGAAGATTGGAACCACATAAAACAGAAGTATATAAAATAAAAATAAAAAGTATGAAATAGTTCAATATGATTGGTTTTAGATTTTACCAGAAATTTGTTTGTCAGTCCATGGCCCTTCCGGCAAAAATCTCAAACATTATATTTGGAAAATTTATTATTATTAGTAACGACACTGGGGCAATTTACCCGCTGTAGTTTATCGTGGATGCCTTCTCGTAGAACGGTACTCTTAGGTACCCAGCAGAGTTACTGGAGGGAGTTAGGCGGGAATTTTTGTGCAGCATGTTAACAGGTGACAGATAGTAGTTGTCACCTAAGGAATCGTTTTTGTTTGTGTTAAATATATTTCTAATTAATGAATTATCGTGGGCTTCCATCTTCGCAAGGACATTTTCGGACATGTTTATTAAATATGCTATTAGCGATGAAATTTTGTCCTCGCTATACAAGCACTTGTTAGAGTACCATTTGTGGTTGTCTGGTATTCTAGATTTGGCGACGTGCGGAGTTATCTGGAACCAGGACGAGAATCCATATCTGATAATGGGACGGATTAGAGCTTTATATATAAGTAGTTTGTTTTTTTTGGAAAGGGATTTCGCGTTATGAAGTGGTCTCAGTACCGCTGTTGCAGTTTTAGCTTTCTTAAGTACCTTCCTGGCATGTGGGCTAAAGCGTAGTCTATTATGAAAGTTAATTCCCAGGTACTTAATTTCTTCTTTTAGGGGTATTTGTCTATTATTTACTCTAAGCGAGAGGAATTTACTTTCTCTAACTGCTGAGTAGTGTCCCTTGCCACTTGCATTGCGAAAACAAATGAGCCCACTCTTTAGTTTGTTAATCCTTAAACTCCAGTTGTTGTAGTATTTGGTCAGTTCGGGTATAAACCTTTGAATTTCCGCTAGAGCTAGATGAGGTTTCTCAGTGTGAGTTAGGATTAATGTGTCGTCAGCATATAAAATGGCTTCCGGTCTATCTGTTGCAAAATTTCTCAACGGGAAGTCGTGTGTAAAAATAAACTTAAACTTAAACTTTGAATTAACGAGAAAAGCAAACATCTACTTTAGAGCCACCTGTTGTTTAACCATAACATTTGCTTTTCTCCTGAATTTCTCCATTGTTGTGGTTTGAGATCTGATAGTAATTTATCTGTGCCGTATGTGATCAACGGAACAATTATTATTTTTGGATTTTATTTTAATAAATTGAAATTATACGATTTAACCTCAAATTGCATAAAGTGAGCCTCCAGAATTGACGTTTCCTTTTGTTAGACTGTATTTTTCGATCAATACCGAAATATAAATTGCTCACAATATTTGATATCCCTCTTCCGCCCTCGGATGAATTTCTATGTATACACTAGATATACTAATACTATTACAGTTGTCGCCGAGCTGAATATGACAAATATATAGATATGGGTAAATTTACTTCATCCTATTTGTCGATTATTGTGCTTTTATAGCTGAGAAGTTAGCAGTGACAATTTCCATTACTTCATTACACATACCTATTGCATATCTAACACTGATTTTCTCATGATTTTATTGATGTCGTTTGATCAGTGAGCACTTTAATTATTTCATTACATTCCTCTTCGAGAAATATTGCATGAGAACATCGTTCTTCTTGACTGATATTATAGTTTTACGACTCGCTGGATATTTGTGTGATAAATCTAAGTTATGTGATTCTTTTACATATTTTGATATACTTACCAACATGTTTTATAATGATCAGATTTTTTAAAGAACGGTTGCATGCAGGTTGGTAGCTGTAGAGCCCATTTGAAAGGTAACATTCTGAGTTTTTCAGATCTTGACAAAAATTCTTTTTTATAATGCACTTTAATGGGGTAAAATCTGGAAAAAAAAATTTGGAAAACTTTTCCTATTTTCTTTTACTGTATAATGCAATCCCCTACTAAGTCTATTAGCTTTTAGGGCAAATAATAAAAGTATTACAGGGTGCTAAGGGTAAAAAATACTAGTATATAACAAATGCCCTGCCTTCCACCACCACCACTGCCAAACAGACGACGTATTTCCATCCCCCAACTCCGAAACATTTTTTGCACAGCCGTACTACCCGACGCCAAAATATTACCGGGTTATTAGAAACACCCTGTGTCCCGCATTTAAGTAGACATTTCAAAATATTACCCAATTATTACAAAATGTATATACCTATGTATATATACAGGGTGTTTCCTCCATGGTGGTCAGCAGAGAAGGAGGTGATAGTACTCACTTAGAAACAAAACATTGAATGGCAGGGGGGGGGGGGACTTTCGGAGTTACAGGCTGATTGAGAAAAAAAGCTAGCTTTTCACAAACACCCTGTATCTTAAAAAGTACAGGGTCTACGGTCAAAGTTAAAAGATCATTGTATGCAGAACTTCATGGCCTTTCCAACAACTGCTCAAGCAGCCCAATATTCCTATCATCTCATGAGTTATTGTGGTCTAAACTAAAAATTTCGGATTTTCTTACAATTTTTTTTACTTTGACCTTTTTTTTCAAAAAGGTGATTAACACATAACTTTTTTTCATAAAAACTATAAACTACGGACTCTCCTCTTTAATTTGACCTATTACACCATATATACTATCTGTCAGCATTAGACAGTGACCGTACACCCTGTACTTCTTAAGGTACAGGGTGTTTTGTGTAAACCCGGCATAATTTCTTAATCATCCTTTAACTCCGATTGATATGTCCCCCTCCCCTGCCATACAATTTATTGTTTGTCTAGGTGAGTACTATCACCTCCTGCTCTACTGACCAATATAGAGGAAACACCCTGTATACAGGTTGTCCCACACTTAAATGCACATTTCTAGCTGGATAATAGATCTTTTCAAGACTAGTTATATTTTTTATGGAATAGAAAGTAGGGGGATTTTTGTTTTTGTAACGTTTATAGTATACTCCCTATGAAGCCTATTATGCAATACGTTTACATGAATACCTGAAGTATACTTGAAGTATGCTTGAAGTAATCAAAATATCATGAAAACGCTCATTCAACGCGTAAATTTCAACTTGAGTAATTGGAAAAATTCAAGTCAAGTAATTTTAGTTAATTCAATTCAACCGCCCTACCTGAGCTTCAAGTGAAGTTCAAGTCAAGTACTCAAGTATTCATGTAAACGTATACTGATGGTGGCATTTGATTAAGAATCTTTCACCCATTTCAGTGAGTCTTCGATCCTCTTCCATACGAGTTTTGATGAAATTTCATACTTTCAAGAAATGGAAACGGTTTGGTTTTTTTTCTTAAAATTTTACTAAATTCCCCTCTAAAATGCCCCATTTACATATCGTACCTTGGAAAGAAAACTGACACAAGTCAAAATTGGACTGTGTTCAAAATAGCAAAATTAAGAAGTAACTGTGGATATTGTTTTTGAAATTGTATATGAATACCATTTAAGTTATCAAGTTTTTTTGCTTGAGGGTGATAAGTTATTTTTACGTTGAATTATTAACAAAACAGACAAATTTTGATTTTTGAGTTGTGCCACTTTTCTTACCAAGGTGCGATATGCTTTATAGTCGAATAATGAATTCTCCAAAACTTCACCTTCAATTTGATACCTCCTATGTAAGGACCTACCTAAATGTAACCGTTTGTTTTCTTTTTCCCCTCTATTTAAGAAAAATATATTGCGCTGCAAGACTGTGTTATTGTTGTCGAATATTAAACGGGATTAAGTGCAGTTAAAAAATACTGATATCAAAATAAAGAAAGGTCGAAATTAGACTAAATGTTAATCGGACATTTTAGCTAGTATAATAAAAAAAAAATGGCAATTTTTTTGAAACGTAAAAGGTTCTTCAAATGTCACTATTATAGACTACAGAGGGTGTATATTAAAAACATTACAGGGTGTTCACTGTTCAGTGATAAAAGTACAAAAAACAAAAATATTCCTTCCTATGAGTTGTCTTGATTATAGGTACATATGTAGATCATCCTGCGAGAAATTTTTATCTAAGTGTGCGATACCTTGTATGTATACATAAACTTATTTGGAATACCCTTTCAAATTTTTTGAGTTATATTAATTTTAAATAAATAATTCCTCATATTTCTTTTTATTGCATTAATCCTTATACACATAATTCTGGAGTCTCACTTTATATAAGAATCAGATAAAATTTAATTTTTACACATTCGAAACATCCATTATAAGAAAAGCAAGGCGCACACACCATATTTTCTCTTTCAACAAAAAATAATTTCTTGCTTTTCAAGTAAAACTTTTATCTAAGTTTATATAAAATTATTCCAGGTATTCCGGGTGCCTGAAACAGCTACTGTTCTTTTAAGGTAATGCCATTTTTATGATATGGTCAAAATAACTTTTTATAAAATAATGCTTAAGCTAATGACAGTATTTTTGTATATAAGTTACACTTGATACGTTTTTATTTATTTTTTTTTACAGTGGTGGCGTCAAATTTTCGGACCTTACAGAAGTAGAAGGTAAATAGAACTTTTTCCTAATACATGTAAAGTCCAATGTTCTGGCTTCAATTAATTCTGATGGTTAATATGGGCTTCATTAATTTAAAATAAATACGTTTCAATCTTTCATTAGATCGCATACTTTTTTCATTAGTATACATACGCCGAAATAGATATTATACTATTTATTGTAATATTTTTTAAAAATACCTCTGTTATACATATTGTATAAAATTGATATTGTACCTTTTTATCCTTTGAAGGAAATGCATGTTATATACAGGATGGTAAATAATTCAACTTTTAGGAGCTGGATGTCTCCTTTATAAATAATATGGTTTTTTTTAGAACGTATCAAATTAAATTTTTGAATATAACATAATTAATAATTCATCAATTAATTTAAAATAGATAATTCAAACGATGTCTTTTTTGTAGAGGAAAGATATAGAATTTGATGAACAAGTTTTTGACATGAACTTTTCATCCGGTATTAAAACAAAACATTTTTTAGTACAAAATTACGCTTTTACCGTTTACATTTTGAACAATTTGTATACAAAGCTAATCAACACACCTTCGCATATATAGAACTACTGGCCAAGTTCCACGAATATCGACTCAGCTTTTTGACCTGTTGTCGACTATTGAGAACAAACTTTCGAACAAAGTTAACGTAATTGAAGATAGTTAACACGCGAACAAAATTTGGAAAAAAAAATAGTTTTGAACAAAGAAAGGAATATAGGTCATGTAATTTTGTTTTTTGCATGAATGGGTGATAAAAATTTAGTGCGTTTGAGGCAACAAGTTAAAAACAAAAATTGAAAGAACGTAGGATTATTCGATTGATGTAATATTTTTAAATACATAATCTTCAAAATCCTTTCAAACCATTCATAATAATGAATTTTTTTCTGGAACATTGATGTAAAATCTATGTAAAAAAATTTCAATTTCTCTCAAGGCCATCAGAATTCAGCATGAGTAACACCATAGCGATTTCGATGCAACTTCAGCTCAGTGTTAAGCTGGAAACACAATGAGACGATCATCCGCATTCATCAACTCAGATTTCATTATATTTTATTATCAAATATAGGAATAAATTGAAATCTGAGCTGATGAACGGTGATGACCGCCGCATTGTGTTTCCCGCTTTACACTTTTCTAACAGTGCTGCACTAAAAATATTCCATAGGACCACTTTGATAGCAAAAGTGCAACACTAGTTTTGTACAAAATTTCCATTGTTTTCTGCTGGATTTTTTTTCGGTGTTATGAATACATATTACATATCTGTTTTGGCAAAGTGGGCTGTCCATAATGAAAGGATTACTTATGAAACTTTTGAGTTAGATTAATTAAAAATTTTTATTTGATTAATTTTTATAAAGTATACTAGGTATATTTGCAAACAAATAGTATAAGTATTCAGTTTGAGCGTCCATTGACATGGACTGTTTCATTTTCTATTTAATGTTACACTAATTTTGTTGTTAGCGATGTGACAAATATCTTAATTTAAAGTTTGTTTTTCTATTTAATATTCATATTGCACGTTCAAAAAATTCAAAAAATATTTGAAATTATTACTTTTATTTAAAACTCATTTCCTATAGTATCGAAATTGTTTTAACTCGATTTTTAAGGAAAACGATTTTTTTTGTCCAACTCCTTAAAAATACGTATGGTGGGGGAGGGGGGTGGGGCAGAGAAAGGATTAAAAATATTGTATTGCCATCTATTTTTATTCTATATTTCATTTGGAAAATCCATTGAACATACAGAACATACAGAACTAATTATTTGAAGTTCAGCGGAATAAAAAAAAAACAAAAAGAGAAAACTGTTGAAAATTGATCCCATGTTAATATAAGCAATTTCAATAGTGTCAGCGATCCATGTTGTTATATATTTCAGCAGTGTTCCTACACACTGTGGTATGGTCCCATCAAAATCGATATTAATCTCTTTAGAGCATAACGAAAGTAAACAGTTATTCAAATATCAACAGAATAATAGCGATGTAACCCAAGTTACAACTTGCATCTCCCAATATTTCAGAAAGCACGTGAATATTATAATCAGAATAAATTCTGAAAATTACGCCCCTTCTCGTTTATTTACGAGAATGAATATGATCTGCGTTTTCACATTTTCTATCTTTATTTGCAAAACGTTCACAGACGGTTTGATTTTATTTACCTCCTTTATTTGCTTTCGAGTATAACCCGACAAAAATTGGACAGAAATAATTATTTTTCATTAGAATAATTTTTCTGTATATATGTAGATACACCATTTTCAAATCTAGATACCTTGCTCTATAATGCAATTAATTAAGGTGAACTGATGAATAAATTTTTTCAAATATCCCCACCTTCGTAAGAATCCTGCTTTTGAGATTATATCCATTTCATGATTTTGCCAATATTTCATCAACCCTGGTGATAAGAACCGAGTTTAACTTCTAAACCATTCTATAGATTTTTGTTGCTGAACTATTGAAAAAAAGGTACATAAGACTTTTTTCTAATATACAGGGTGTCCCGTAAGTCGACGTCAAGCCGGAACCGGGTGATAGAGCATATCATAACAATTACCAGAAAAATATAAAAAAAATTCTAAGTCATGTATTTTTCAAATTATAGGCATTTCTTTTGTTTTCGAGAAAATGTACACCTTGTGATGGTTTTTTAGCTCCTGTTGCTACAAATCTTTACTTTTTTTCAATTTTATTTTTCTTATGTAATCCCGAATAGTGCTTATGTAACCTGTTGCTTTAAATTTTAAGCCGAACCAAGAATAGAAAATTAATATTTCACCCACTGTACTGAAAAAAAAATGTACTACGCCAGTCTGGCAAGTAACTTTAAAAAAAAAATTTTCTTCAAGAAACCCAGTTTCGAAAAATTTCTTTTCACCTACTAAAATTGATTCTATTTTATTCACATTCATAGCACAAACATTTGATAGAATATTTCTGTAAAAAATGTTTTCCAAATGTTCAGTTTTAATCATGTATTCTCCTAGTGAAGTAACGTGCATTGCAGCCTCTTTCGTCGTACTTGCTGCAACTTTGCAAGAATCTAATAATTTTATTAATTTTATTATATTTACCTTGTCGCATTTCTCATTCATGATTAAAAAAGTCCAAAATGAACTTTGAATATTTACAGCTGCTGAAAACTGACTGGAAGTACTGTACAGAATTTAACAAACATCTAATGTGTTTTAGTAAATTTGGATTTAATTGGAACTTATTTAAGAATCCAAAACTATAAAATTTACGTCCACAACACCCAACATTTGGACAATAGGCGTTTTCGGCAAGCACATTCTCAGTGAGACAAGTGTGATATTCTCAGTTGGCTTACTGAGACTGCACTTTCGGTGAACTGTCTTAGTTCCATATTGAGCTACAAAAATCGAACACAACCATTGAGCAACTGAGACAAGTGAGAGTGAATTTTCTTGTCTCAGTTGACTCAGTTTGGTTATATCGTGATTTTAATTTTTTTTCTGTGGTCAACATTATTTAAATGTCAAAATTGGCAAATCAGCTGATTTGTTTGAACTGATACTACTGAGACTGTTGCTCAAAGCTTTGTCTCATTGGGACAGTGCTTTCCGAAAGCCCATTATGTTTGTAATGAAAACGGAGACACGGGGCTTTAACGCTTTTTAGGTATATACAAGAAAACGCCCTGGTGTTTTTGATAAGAAAAAAAGCGCTCAAGCTTATTCAAAAAGAGGCAATTTGGGTCTAAATTGCCAAACCAGGCAAAGCTGCTCAAGAGGGTGATTTTGATCTTTTGTCGTACTGTAATGTCAAAATATACGTCAAAATGAAATGAACTTTTCTACTGCTTTTTTTATGTTTTTATTCAGCTCAGCAAGCCTTGCATTACGAATGAACTGAAAATGACACTTTACATTACAAATTCAAAAATATTTTTCGAATTTAAAGTCTAGTATCGAGTTCGAGTAAAACGTGACATTTCCATACAAATTTTAGAGCTGGTCAAATCGCAAGCAAAAATTTTACTGATGATTTTACTCGTGCAAAATGGAGTTCATTGGCAAAAACTGAAAAATATGGCACTATAAATTCTCCACGCATTTTACTAGGAATTTTGATGCACGAAGCATTAAATTACTGGTAAAACTTTGACATACCTATTTCTATGAAAATTTGCATATTGTTTTTTTTTATTGATTGAGTGGTTTCGTTTATATTATCAAATATAAAAATTAATTATTTTGTTTTCTCCATATTAACACGACAAAATCTTATCAGCGATTTTAATGAATTATTTGGAGATCGCGTTTTACTTTGCCCGAACTCGATACTAGGCTTAAGGATTTAACATTGTTTAAAAAATTTGGCACAACCTCGGAATCAGTTGACTAATTTGTCGTACTTTTAGGCGTATATTGACATAAACACTTTCTTTTACTATCTTCTGCGTTCACTGAGTCGGCTGACAGTGACTTGTAGCACGCTACCTTTCCTTATCGTACTTTGGATAGTGAAATGTAGCGAAGTGATTTGTTCCCATGGATACGGATGGAAGACGACAATAAAATTGCATCTTTATAGGTTAATTTAAATTTATACAGTTCGAGCCTTATTATATTTTTCTGAATGATTGTTACTAAATTATGTAAATAAATGCAATTAAATGGTCTTGCCAAATTGAAAAGTATTATTTTATGCAGCTATGTCCTGATAAAGGCTATCTTATTTAATTTTAAATGAAGAAATTAAGTGAGATTGATACTCCCGCTTGGTCCGGACTACACAATGAATTAATCAGTCCACGATGTACATATGCACCACTCTATATTAAGAGAGCCAAGAAGTTCAAAAGAGAAGTGTTTTGGTCAGTGCCCTGTTAATATTATTTGGAATAAGCTCATGGATTGGGTTTAATTTAACATCAAGTCCTATCACTAAGAAATTTAAGTTATTTGTTCAGCCCTGAACAACCATCATAGCATCAGTCTAATCATCAGAATTAAATTAAATTCATTATAAAATATTTCTAATCGGAGTTCACTGACTCATGGCAGCATAATTTAATTACTTTATGCTAGTCAGCGCATCTTTCTTATTGCAATTGACCCACTTGCTTTGCACCTCCATCGGTAAAGTAAATAAAATCGCTGACGACAGTGACGAAACAATTTTAATATTTTGCTATAAGTCAATGCACCCACCAATTTGTTAGTAATTGATTTGTTGCTTGTATAATTGTTTTTTTTTTGTATTATTGTTGTATATGGTAGTTTAATTGAACCAATTATTATGTATAAATTAAGCTAGCATAATACAATAAAGTCTAGTCTAAATTGAAGAGTGTTTAGAATTGTTCATTCAATATATCAAGATTCAACACACTGTTGAGTCTTAGTCATTCAAAAAAATTTAACCAGTCACACCCTTCAAGCCTGTCTTGATTCAACACACTATTGAATCATAGATCTTGAACCAGACTTTTAAAATCTCACCAGCTCAATTCAACGCACGGTTGAATTTTGAACCTCATCAACAACATCTTGATTCAACACACAGTTGAAACTTGCACATATTACTACTCCTAATGGGTACCCGTACCATATATATATATTCGGAAGTGGTATTCTTCCAAGTAGAAATGCCTTCCATATAGAAATATAGCCTACCACTTGGCGGTCTCTCTGAGCGCCATGGCTAATCAATGTGCTTGTTTCCTGGTATTATCTCTGCCACACACGGCGATGCGAACAATTTTGCTTTTATTAGTCTTCAGAATAGTGGCTGGAGCTTTTACAGCAATAACTGCAGCGCTCAGCCGAAATTCACATTGGTAATATCAGTTTGAGGACAGGTGTTTATAATAATTAGCTGGACATGTCTAATGGATTTATCAAGCTTTACTAAGTTATGCATAACAAGTATTATTATGAGATCGCAAGTTGGGTTGGTAAATATTTAGTATGGATTGGTGCTGCATCCCAAACCAGTGCAGCTGTTGGTTCCGTGTTTATTTTTTCTTCAATAAATTTCAGAAACATTTTTGTTTTTAAGTATAAAGGAATGGATTCGCTAAAATAAAAAACTTTGTTGGGTTAGGAGACAGTTTGCCAGATTGGAAAATTATAAGAAAATAGCAATATTAAATCTTCTAAGATTATTGTATTATATTTATTCGTTTTAAATTTTTGTTCATACATTTCCGAGCATAATCATATCATTTTATGTTCAAAAACTCGAATTCTAAATATTCTAAATTTTTACTACACTACGCTACGCTTTCTTTCGTTCACCATAGTAAAATGTGTAGCGCAGTAATTAACTGTCAAAGCAATTCGTTTGACATATGTTTACTCCGCTACGCTAATACTACGGTATAAGATGCTCTCGTGTCGGTGAACGCACCCAAGGTTAAATCAAAATGAATATGCTGAAAGTAAAAGTACGACAATTTTGCGGTATAATGTCAAAATATGTGACAGCCTAAGCTCCGTGTAACCCTAGGTTTTTCAAAAACCATGATAGTGTAGCACTAGAATGCCCCGGTTACCGAATAGACCTAATAATAATACACATTTTTTTCCACTTTTGTTACCTATTCTATAATTCAATAACTTAGTGCTCGCGAATATTGACGCGATATGTAATGACTTTTATTCCTATTAAGAGGGAGGGGCGGAGTAGAGCATGTGAAACAGTTTATTGATTACCTCACCTTAAGGAATTTCATATGGTAGACCTTGCATAGCGCTATTTTCCATCTCCGATCCCGATGGATCAGTGGTTAGTTATTAAAGTCAATTAAAAAAGAAGTCTTGGATTCCAGTCTCTTCGAGGGTTTGTGCTCATAGAACTCTCTCAATTTTCAAAAAAATACGTTTAAGGCAGATATTATGTACATATATACAGAGTTTGATTTATTTTATATCTGACCTCTGTTTTGCATATGCAGAAACCTTAACAATTTTCAATAAGAGATATTTCTGTCATACTCGTACATTATATGTATATGCATATGCATTCAAAACAATTCTGTCTTTTTTCCTTGATTTTATTTAACAACCAATTATTATCAAACAGAAAACATACATGATTTTTCCCCGCTGTATAATCATATAACAATTTTTGTGTAACATTAAAATCTATTTTATGTAAGACTACCTTAATGGGTTTCCTGTTGTGTTGTTCTTATCATTTTCTCCCAGAGCACGACGTATATTTTTTCCGATATTTATTGATTAAATGAATGTCTCCAGAGGTATTATACTATATTCGTGTTGGTTGCATAAAGCTTATTTAATTCGAGTTATTTTTCCATTCAATGTCAATTTCTTTTTAAAACAATTCTTTCGACAGACATAATAATGGGATATTTTTGCGTGACACTGGAGACTTATCAGTAATTGTTCATTATCTACAGAATTTAATATTGATTCAGGTAAACATGCTCAGTTTAAATTGAAGTACATACATATTGACAATAATTATTGACAACTGGTATTCATTCATAGAGTTCATATCATAAGCCATAAACCTATGGAGGAACATACATTATTGTAGATGTATATACGACTTTCTCTTTTGGAAGCGAATTTAAGTGTGTTCACTTAAATAAATTAAATCGATTTTTAAAGGGGAGATTAAAAAATAGTTTACTATAGTCTTTTGCATTTGACGACATTCGTGCACATATAAAATATGAAGGCAATAAATAATTCGCCGAGTGTAATTAAGTAAAGGGTCGCTATAACCTGGGCTGATAAATATGCAGTTGGAAAAATTGCTATCATACTTGTAGATATCTGCTGGGTACGATCCTGTTCAAGGGCAGCTGTGGCATAAATATTTTTAACCAACTCGGAGTTTTGTTGGTGTCCTGAATAGCTAGTGCCTCATTCCTTCGTTTTAGTTATTGTAAATTCGTGCAAATGCATCTAGAGATACTCTCCCGTGTTTTAGGTACGTTAAAAAAAATTAAAATTATTGTTGGGGGCTGTCAAAGCTATAATTGATTTCCAGGAATCGTGGTTTCTTATAATTGTCTGTTCATCTTGTGAAAACCATTCTTAAAACCTAGGAAAAATTAAACAAACGTCCTTATGCCAAATTATGTCTATTTAATTAAAAGTGTATAAAAGAAAATCATAAATATTTATTTTCAAAAATGTCTGTTAATTTTTGTCTATTTTGGGTCAAATTTTGAAATCAAGTTTTGATCCACTCACTTCTATTGAACTGTTTTTCTTGAAACTCGGCACACATTTGTAGCTCCGATGACAATATAATATTTTCAGATTAAAGCATGTATACCTACACGGGGAGCTTGTTCTACTGGAGACTCGCTAAAAATATGAATAAATTTTTGATCCAATTCTACATGGGACCCATTTGCATTGAACCGATTTTCTTGAAACTTGGCACACAAACGAAATTTCAGTGATAATGGAATATTTTCAGCATAGCACAACGCACTTTATTACGGTTATTTAAGACTCCGGAGTCTCTATTACATAAAAATCATTCACAAAAGAATATCCTGTTAAATTATTTATTTATTACAATATCGCGAATTCAAATCCGAAACTTATTTTCAAAAAATATGAAATGTCAGAAATGTTGAACTGACACAAAATAGGCAGCGGCCCTCTTGTCATTTCTCCCCCGACCATAGGTCATACTGTCATTGAATTGCTTAAACACGTACACTGTATTCGCACGATACCCCGCTTCCTTATTAGTTATTTATTCAATGGGTGATTCTCATCTTTTGTCGTACTTTAATGTCAAAATATACGACAAAATTAAATGAACTTTTCTACAGCTTTTTTTGTGTTTTTATTCAGTTCAGCAAGCCTTGCATTGCATAGAATGAACTGAATATGACACTTCACATAAATTCAAAAATATTATTTCGAATTTAAGCACTTGTATTGCTGTGTTCTTTTGGTTTCGCGCAGTGTTTGCAAAACCCAGGCGATTGGTAATTGAATTGATTTGTAGGAAGCATAGCAGTAGAAAAAGTTTTGAAAGTATAGAGAAAATAATCAAGGTGCAATGACTTTAATTCTTACAAAACGCTAAGCCTGTCAAACTTTGTCTCGAATTTATCAAGCTCTATTTTAACATTTTGCAAGTATTCAAGTCATGTCAGTTTGATTATTTTCAGTATACTTTCGAAACTTTTATTTCTGCTAGGCATCCCAGAAATTATTTATGTTTGCCTGCTTAATTATGAATTCAGTATCTAAATCGAACGGAAAAGATTTGGATTTTTGTTAGATTTCCTTAATTAAAAAATGCAAAAAGAAGCATTGAAATCCCTAGGAATTCCATATAGGAATGCCATGGAAAAGTCTTAGAATTCCCGTTAACTTCTATGCGAAAATAATAAGGAAAAAACATTGAAATCTGTTAGATTTCCACGTGCAGTTTCAACTACCACCAATACAATTAAAGACTTGGAATCTCGACGCGTCAAAAATGTCAAGTAAAACGACGGGAATTCCATTTGAATTGCTTAATGGTATAGATTATAATTTTTATCACAACCTCGGAAGCAGTTGACTAATTTGTCGTACTTTAAGTCGAATTTTCTGACGTTTATTCATTGCAAATGAATATGGTGAATATAAAAGTATGACAAATTTGTGGTGAAATGTAAAAATATGTAACTAAAATATTTGCCTAAGCTACGACAAAAGATCTGAATCACCCCCCAAGTCAGGTAAAATTACGCAACAGACTAAAAAGTGTAAAAAAACTCATTTTAAAGTAACATGAACATAGCTTTTTATCTAAAATACCTTAATAAATATTTGGAGATTTAAGATAATTCAAATAACGGTAAATATAGCAAGCACGTTCTGAAATATTTACTATCATGATTATATATTTAGTAACAGAAAATCAAAACTTATAAATAGCCGAAGAAATCATTTTTTTACTTTTTAGGGCATTAAAACTTACATGTTTCTTCTTTTTATTTATATACTTATTTTGTATTATTATATTTTATTCATATTCATAAATATCATCGATAACGTATTATTGGAAAAAATGTCGCAAGTTTCGTACGGACCTTGATGCTCCTTCAGATGTAACATAGTTTCTTGTTTTTCTTCATCAACCTCCAGCAAAATGTTTCAGATCATTTATTGTCAGATAACTCATCGGTGACTATGACTTCCTCATGAATATTGATATAATCATCAAATTCAGTAAATTCAGTATTGTTTATTAACCATTCATGCTCAATAGAAGATCATCTTCTGGATGAAAGTTCAGTGTATAAATTTTGCTTAACTAATACGGAATGTTGAAAACAGCCTTAGCCTTGTTTTGATTGAGTTTTAATTTTATCGAAAATAATATTTAAAAAACTTACTTTAAATATGGCTGCCATTACTGTGAATAACATTAAATATGCGATTTAAAATCTTCCAAAGTTGACATATCTTTCAAAGGTTTTCAATGTCATTGTGGTCCGGGCTGCAAGAGTGCCAGTTCAAAGTTTCGATATTGAATACTCGGAGTTTGTCCTTACTAATCTTTGTCCGTTGGACCGTAGGGACAGTATCAGTATATTCATTCAATTCAAATTTCAGAATGTTCAGATTAGGTTAAGTTAGAGTGGCCGCCATCGTGAAAGAATATACGATCAGCCACACTTAGACCATCTATGGTCCGTTGTGATGTCACCTTAATTGGATCCTACCTGGAAACGTTTCCTCAGATTTAAGGATCGCGTTGAAACCAGCCACAAGAGTTAATGAACCTTACCATGTCCTTCAACTCCTTGTCTGATAATTTCCCCAATTCGCAGAAAAAGTAGCTACCAAGGTTAGAGCATTAACAAAGCAAGTGCTGAACGCTCTCAACCCTCTCCCTCGTCCATACAGCTTCTGCAGAAGTAGTCATATGGAGCTTGCATGCGCTCCGTATGTTAGCCAAATGAGGCAGTGATAACTGCAATAGGAATTCGCGCGTAAAACCGGTTCCTCCTTAGCAGAAATTCAGTCTTCCGAGGACATCTCTTGAGACATAGATGTCTTGAAATCAAGCATTCTGTCAGTTCTCCTCATCTGCGATTTGCCAGCATACAAGCTTGTTCTTTATACGTTTTATGTAAACAAGATTCTTGTAACATTTTCTCCACTAGAGGCAGCTTGTTTTTGGAGAACACCTTTGATTTTTGGTCCAGTAGCTATTGCGTAATCTTAATTTGCCAATCTTTCTCAGCTTTTTCAATTCCAATCCACTGTTTTTCTCGTGCAATAGCTAATAAAATAATAAAATAATTTCACGCTATTCTAAAGAAGTAAAAAAAAAAATGTTCATAAGAAAATTGAACAAACATAATTCAGCAAAAAATTCCATATCGCTCACTTTCAATCGTTCATCCGAACTTCCGACCTTGGCCCACAAAATTCAAGTCAATTGCACTCAATGTATGCATTGTATATGTCTAGCAGGCAACGGAAAAATTGAATCAAGAGACCTAGGGGATTAGGAAATCATATACCCATTTAATCTATGTATAGTAGCCTATGAATCGTATGTATGTATCTCCAGTCTTTGCGGGTAATTTTAATAAATACATATATGAACACTATCGTTTAATGACCTCACAAAAGTGAATGAACTTTTAAGCGATGCACATTCGGGATCTCGATTCGATTAGAACGTGCCGAATGTGTAAAACTGTAGAGACGAATATAAAATGAAATAAAATTTTACGAAATTTGAAAGTAAAAATTTAGAAAAGATTTTTCGGATGAGGAAGTAGAATACTGACATTCTTGCACTTTAATAAGTTTAAAACATACTAAAATCTTGAACCAACCCATTTTAAAGGAACATTCAACTCTCGTTCTCGTGCAAAATGTGTTCAACGAGTATTTTGGTTTATATGCATTGATAAAATTTTTTAATTAGATATACATAGTTAATATGTAGGTAGTAATATGTGTACGTAAATATACATAGATGATAAGAGCACAAAAAGAATGAAAAGTAATTTAAATGCATTTAAGGCAAGTGCCACTGATATGCTGATTATCAGCAGCATTAATATCTTAATGAGGCATGCTGTATTGTAAAAGTTTGTGATGTGATACTCATTTGCTGATAATCAGCAAGTGATTTGCATGTTGTTGATTTTTACTGATATCAGTCGACATTTTATTTTCAAACTAATTTAGTCGGGTTGTTTAAAATATTAAAAATGAGGTAACGAAATTTTGTTTTAAAATTAGTGCAAAGTGTTGAAAAACGAAGGTGCCTGTGGGAATCAACGTGTGAATACTGCAAAAAGGATAAATTGGAAAAAGCTTGGAGAGAAATTTCAACGTAAGTGGGAAAAGTTGGTATGTTTACTTGTGTAATTTCTTATTAAATTATACTCCGTACTGAAGAGTATTAGGGTTTCTGCCAATACGTAATGCTTCTTCCAATCAATTTTTGAAGTTAAAATTTGCACTTTACAATCTCATTAGCATGGCTTCTTTCCTCCATAACTCACTTGGGATTCCTGGATTTTATCACTTATATCATGAATGATAGTTGGACTTTATCGTTAATGATAGTTAGTTGTCCTTCAGATGTAAATGCCATCAAAAAATCCACCACAAACCCAATATTTGCGTTTATTTTGCTTTTTTCTTCAATTCTTGCTCTTCCTCTTCGCTGAATTCCATTTTAAGTGCTAGCGATTTTGACACAAAAATCAGATCACTTTAAGTGAATGTAGCATTACCTACTGATGTGTTGTCCTCGTAATATATCAGTTGCTGATTATTTTAAATTTCACCATCACCACATTATGTGGCACTGGCATGGTGTGGCACTTGCCGTAAGGTTCACGGGTGATTAAAATTAATTAAACAATTAAGGAAGAACAATGATTTTTTCTTGTACACCTTGATATATTCTTACGGCACCCTGAACGTTTTTATTGAATCGAATGAAGCTGAATTCTAACAGAAAACTAGGGACTGTAACCCCACGTGAGATTTGCCGAAATTCCCCTATTATTTTTTTTTTATTTATTCGGATGTCAATTTTGTACTTCGGTCAAGGTTAATTATGTCACAACTTTTGAGCCAGACACATTTTAGATACTTCATTTAGATTGCAAATTAATTAATATCTAAATCCTAATCTGATGTTGGTTAAATTCAAAAAGATTACAATTTACACCTAGGGTTTCCAATTATCCGACATTAATGATTATCCGGATATCGAATATTGAAAACTTAAAATATCCGGATAATCCGGATATCCGGATAACAAAAAACAAAATAAATAAATAGCTTGAATCCAATATTTCATGGTGTTTTATAATTTTTTCTATTCAAATATTTTTAAATTATGTACATTACTTATTAATAAATAGTAAAAAAACATTGTATGATTTAAATTTATTTTGTTTTTAAAAAAGAATATTTTAAAAAGTTATTGCATTGAAGATTTCAAAATTCAGACGAGTTTTTGATTTTGTCTTAGTCAGGACTACGATTGAAACTGTAAATACTTGCTTTATTGTAAGAAATGCATTGAATAATATGTTTTTTTGCATTGCTCTGCTCATCAACAGAAGAAATTGCCACTTCCAGTTATCGCTGCAGACTGACAATGTAATGGGAGTACCTTTTGAATTATAATCAAAATATTTATGGAATGTGATATATTGCCTGCTTCCAAGAAGGTTTACTTTCATCTCGACGTTCATCCATTCGGTTTTTATTCTGTTTCGATAAATTTTAACCTAAGTTCATTCTAAACTCCTCTAAGCTTTCAAATAGAAATCTATAAGCACATTCAGCAGTCAAAAGTCTCGCTGAATTTTTATTTAATTCCTTTGCTGCAGTCTCTGGTGGTAAGAGGACATCTAACAATTCTTTTAAACTTGATTGCCCTTAAATGGTTAAAAATTAAATGCCGCATCGTTGACTGCTGGCTTACCCGTTGGTTAAGTCAACAGATTTTATATACATAACCACTTCATATATGGATAACGCCATACGGATAACAGAAAACTCCTACACCGGAATCTGGAGACATCTATTTACTCCATAGTCAATGTATATACTACCTTTTTGGGCAATTAACTCAATATTTTATTTATAAATATATTTAATTTTTAACCACACTGTTATCATGTAATTTCAGTGCTTAGTAGGTTTTGTTATACCCTAGATGAAATCTATAGGGTACACTAAGTTTGTCCTTCCGTTTGTAACTCATAGAAATAATTATAGTAGCGCCAAACTGGTTGAACACCCATGTATAATATTAAGAGTTATTTTGATTTTTGCATGTCCGTCTGTCTATCTATCTATGTTTACGCACGATAACTCGAGAACACATGTACTTAGATAACTGAAATTTTACATATAAGCTTTTAAAAAAAAACAAAAATTAATTCAAGTTCGAAAATGGGACAAATCGGGTAACTCCTTCAAAGAGTTGCCATACAAAACTTTCATTTTTCACTACATATTTGGACATTGCTTTAAAAGGCATCAGCGTAGAGAGCTGAAATTTTCTAAGCGACGTTTTCATAAAAATAGTAAAAATTATTTCATAAATGAGCTAAATTGGGTCATATAAAAATGTTGATCTTTTATGTAGGTATTCTGTGAAAACAATCAGTTCTAGACGTTTTTTGTGTACTCAAAAGTTCTTCAGAATATGAAATGCTATTAAACTAGTTATAATAATTTTTTCTGTCCGACGAACCGTTCTAGAAATATGTATATGCGCAAAACACTTGGAAAATCAAACTTACACAGATGAGTGACCATATGAAATTACATAGACCCAGTTTAGACAGGTAAGCCTTAGTATGCTGCCTCTGCCGCACGAAATCTGTAGGTTGGGTGATGCTTCATTCCTGCCCCCCCCCCCCCCCCCAACCATCATATTACCGAAAAGTTTTCGTGGGGCTGAGGCAGCTTATTGACCCGTCTAAACAGTGTCATAAGGGCATTCATCTAGGGTATCATAAGAATTACTCTTGGACCAATTCTAGCTTTCTTACTTGTTTTATTTAAAATTTGGATAAAAAAACATCCACAAGACAACTTATTTGTTTATTCAACGAAACTTCAATAAATAAATAATAATAATAAATACAACTGCCACTTGAGAAAGTAATTGTATAATTTTTTGAAAATAGCTGAACAGTTAGAAAGAAAACAATATTTTCCTGAAAAAATAAAATGTCAAAAAATATCCGGATTATCGGATAATTAAGGAAAAATATCCGGATTACCCAATAGTCAAAATGGGTCGGATAATCCGGATAATTTGATATCCGGATATCCGGATTGGAAGCCTATTTACACCTCTATATAATTGTACCTTTTTGCTGTATTTATCTCTTTCCAACAATCTTAATACAACTTTATATCACCTATGCAATGGAAATGCATCCTTCGATCAAATATTTTTAAGGTTATATACATATCTACAACAAAAATAACAAACGTTTTTTTTTTAGTGATTAGATGAAAGCTACATATTGACATAAATATAAAAGAAATCGACAAAATGTTTACTTTTTTTTTGTTGATTTCTTCAAAATAATAACAAAATACTTTTGTTGAATCAGGTAAAATTATATAGAAAATAAGTTGAATCAAATTTTTACAAATTTAATTTTTATCTTTGATTTCGTTGCTGGTATACATAGATTTCCATCCAGGTCGCAAAATCACCTAACACCATCATATCCACCCTGTTATTTGAAAATCATTGCTTGATTTGCTTTGTAGTATGGTTTGGATTGTTATCCAGTTAGTAAACCTATATCCCTTTACTTCCATTGTGCTCTACAAAATGTCTAGATAAACGAGTTGAGTGAAGCACGTATCATGAAACAGAAGCCCACACCATTATGTTCCCACCACCGTGTTGAATCGTTTTTAGTTGAAAATTCTTTTCCTTTTTATACCCTAGATGAAATCTATAAGGAATTTGTCATTCCGTTTGTAACGCATAGAAACAATGCTGTTTGAGCAAAATGGATTGGACATCTATATTAAAAGTTGTTATGATATTTGCATGTTCGTTTGTCTGTCCTCACGATACTCGAGACCAGTTTCATTCAATAGAGCAGGAGGTGATAGTACTCACCTAGGCAAACAAAAAATTGTATGGCAGGGGGAAGGGGCATACCAACCGTTTCAGAGTTACAGGGCCTTTCCTCCAACGTTTTTTTTTTTTTTTTTTCAAAACTGTAATTAACATAATTTTTTTTTATAAACACTGTAAACTGTGGACTCTCCTCTTTAATTTAACCTACTACACCATATGTGTTATCTGTAGCCGTCGACCGACGTAGAGAGATTTCGTACGTTTTTATTGTAATGAAAAAATCTTCAGAATATAAAATTCTATAAAATTGGTTATAATAATTTTTACTGTCCGACAAACCGTTCTAGAATTTCGAAAAACCAACTGTTGTACGGTTTAAATATTTTTTTGTCACTTTGCTTACAGAATTTTAGAACATAATAAAAAAATTTGGTAGATTTACCACAACTGCGGTAAAGTGATAGCACTGGTTGGTATATACCAGCGGCCATCACTTGAGTTGAGTTCATTTCATGCTGATTCAGAAATGCAGCATCAAATTAAAATTTCTGTGTATTATAAATATATGCAAAGTATAAATAAAACGATAAATTTAACTACATATTTGCGGAATGGATGGGCGGTAAGAAAATGTTTCTACCACACAACGAGACAAAAGTGGGCGGTAGGTATAAAAAGGTTGACACCGCTACTTTAGGATATCGTATAGACCAATTTTAGCTTTCCATGTTGCTTTCTCATATTGAGTTTTTAAGTCTTACCCTCCACAAACAAGTTGATTTTTGACCTATCTGACCATAAAATGCTGCGCCTTTTGTCCAAAGATCGCGTACTTACTTTTTAGCAAAGCTCACTTTATTTTTTATATGAAGCGCGTAAACAATTATGGCTCTTTTCTTGGGTGTATATTGTCTTCTTTTCAATAAGTCTTCCAGTCAAACATTCTGTTTTTTGTAGCGTCTTCTTTTGCTTTCATGAAATTTTTTATACAATGTGTTCGTCACCATATTTTGGGAGCCTTTCGCTCTACGTTTTTCCATTTTTTGATATAATCTCAATTCTGTTCTTTTAGTCGTGCGCAGTTAGTTTTTTAGTCTATTAGTGAATGGATTTTCTTTGGACTTTTTTCCATCTAATTTTATTCTTAAATCTGGTCATATTTTATCATTAATTAATTAATAATTAGAAAAATGTTCATTCAAAGGGAATTTTTTTTATTTCTTAATTTTTCGGTGTGGCCGTTGTGCTATTGTGGTACGCACGTTTTCCATAGTTGACAATGCTTTTTTGAGAACGTCTCCAAATTGCTGCAAGGAGTCTTGCAAGTCATATTTTCCAGCCTGGACAAAAAAAAAACCAAGTGGTTTTAAATCTCAACTTCCCCAGTGCCAATCTTCCGCTGCAATAAAATCAGGAATATTACTCCTTAGTCATTCTTGGCTAGCTTTGGCTTTGTATAACGGAGGCAGAGATTCGTCTGAAAAATCCATTTCTTACCACTGACAAGTGGTTTAGTTAAATAAGCCATTCGTATTGCCTTACTAAGGAAATTCTGTTGGTAAATTTTTTCCCAAGTTTTAACCACTTTTTCATAGATGTGGAGAGATGCGATGACAGAAATTCCACCAAACCATCATCGAAGCAGTATTATGATCACGTTGTACTCTTCTTTGGATGTTCTAGAATTTAATCGTTTTATGGTATTTGAAAACTTCTTCAACGGTAAAAATTTTCTTGTCCATGAAAAGAATATTTTCAGCTCTATTGTTTGCATGATTTCGAATGAACCTCGATATAGATCTCGTTAAAATACCCAATCCCCTGGACATAATTTTCTGTTTCTGAAGTAGATTTCTAAAGCTCCATTTTCTGTACCGAATACAATTATAGATCGGTAAATGAACATTCTTGATACTCTAAATAGGTTTAGAAATTCAACATTGTTACTGCGGTACAACTTTCTTTGTTACCCTAGCTCATGATACAGATAAAAATTACATATACATACATCTTTCAACGGCAACACCTTAGTTCATTTATTTTGGGTAATTAATTCAAGCATTGTATACTAAGAATTACTCCCTTTCAATAAGTAAGAGTTGAGTTGAAGTTGAGTTTTCGACAATTTTTGTTGATTAAGATAAACAATGCTATTACCATGGTCACTTCTGGATTTAGTTGACAGCTGAAATTTCCTATAAAGGAAGTAGATTTATGTTGCCATTAATGGTTTGTTCACAATCGCGATTTATCGCATGCGGCAGAGCTCTGATTGGCTGCAACAATGTAGTTGTCGCTGAACATGCTTACTCTTTCTACGTTTCGTGTGATACACAAATTTATAGCAGCAGCAATGCTCTTAGTTTGGTGCGATTTTCTCCTTAACCTCAACATTTATGTTTGTTTACATTTGTAATCGAATGCTAAAGCTCCGCAGTGATGTCGAAATTTACTATAATATGTAAATATATAAATATAAAAACATTACATATGTAAATTTCACACTAATATCTCCTTGCCACCACAAAATTAAACAAATTAAGTTTTAACAGCTTTCAACCTTGTGAACGTATGGCGCGATAAAAACCAGTCGAAAATAGAGATACATAGATCTATAGAAAGAGCAAGCCGTCAGCAAAATATCGCACGTATCGTATCGCGCTCGTGAACAGGGGTTAAGTCTCCAAATGGTCGGGTCCATTTTTACCACAATATTAAAACAAACAGGCATCCGAACTGCCCATATTCTAACAAATAGTTATACCAAATAATACAACTCAATTCGATTGGTTTATTGAAGTTGATATACTTAACTTTGCTCATTACTAAGTTTTCATGAGCCAGAGTTCAGTTGAAGTTGAGTTTTTGTTAAATTTCGTTCTCTGAATTAACACAATTCTGTTTCCGTGACGTTTTCTGAGTTGATTTGACAGCTGAAGTAATTCTTAAAGTAACCGGTAACTATAGTCTAACAAATACTCAACACAAAGCTTAACTCAACCCGATTGGTTTCGTGAAGTTAATGGGGATTTAACTCAACTCAACTCCCTTTCCATGAGCACAGATTTGAATTCAATTCGAATTAATCCTCGTATGGCAGGTACTATAATAAATCAAGCATTCAGATGCCGATGTCAAAATCTTTGGACGCTGATTCTTGAATTTGATGATGATTTTTCCCCCTTTCGGTTTTGATTTACTTTCGCGTGCGAATAATAAATTGGAGCTGGCAGTGTTTTTTTAAATATTTCAAGGACTTAGAGCCCCTGGAGTTAATTTTAACACAAATAAGTTTGGTAAGAATTGCAATTGAGTACTTAAGTAACAAAAGATAAATGTTGCAACAGACATGATCTTGTGTTGGCATTTTTTGGACAAATATTTGAATTCCGTCCAATATTTTTGTAGTAGGTATAGCTTGGAAAATGTTAAGACATCCGAACTGTGATTACTATAGTTATTACAAGCCGCAAAATATTAGATTGTTGCACATGAAATGTCGAATATTTTATAGAAAATTTAAAAGACTGTTGCTCGTTTTGTACATAGATATATTTATTGATCAAAATAGGCATCATTAGATGCAATACACTTCTCTCAACGTGATACAAGCGTGTTTATACCAGTTTTGTAGGTCTCCAAACTTCTGGACTGAAGGAATTCCTCGACGGCGATTTTGATGTCTTTTTAATTATTGAATTGTTTCCCCGCCAAAAAAGTGATCGAAATGTTTGAAGAAGTGGTAGTCGGTTGGCGATAAATCCATCTTGCCACATGGGGTCGTGCATTATCGTGATGCAGTATGATTCCATGTCTAAGCTGCTTAACGCTTAGTTTTTTTTGTGAATTTCTTCCAGTTGGGTGCAGTATTTCTCAGCGTTGATAGTTTCACCAGTGTTTAAGAAGGAATATTCTACAATTCCAACAGTAGACCACCAAACAGTCACCATTGTTTTCCTTGGATGAAGATTTGGCTTGGGCATGTGTTTTGGTGCCTCATGAGCATATAATCATTGTGCAGTTCGTCGACGATTATCATACAGAATCCACTTTTAATCACATGTCACTTTTCGGTGTAGAAACGGATCCGTTTTGTGTCGGGAGAGCAGAGAAATGCAAATTTCCAATCGATTGATCATGTTTTACTCAAGCATATCATAAGGGACCCACTCCACTTGTCGAGCTTTTTGATTTTCTTAAGACGTTTTAATTGACGGGAAACTGGCGAATAATGCACATTCACTTTTTCTGCGATATCCCTTACAGTTTGGCGAGGATCAGATTCCACTACAGGTAGCAGTTCGTTGTTGTCACCCAACTTAACTTCAAACCGGAATCCGACATTTCATGTGCAACAACCTAATATTAGATGACGTCTATAAGACATGTACTGTCATTATTTCTGGGATAAAGTATACAAGTTCTTGTTTTTTTTTTTTTTTTTGAACGATCTGATTTTGTTTTCATAAAGAATTTGATGTCGAGCTATTTCACGGTCTGCTGCTATATGAATTATGAACTATATAGGTATACACATGAAAAATCGCTAAACATTCTAAGACTCCAGAATAATCGGGTGTTTCTGGACCACTCCATGTAGAATATATTTGTATTTTTATTATCTACATATTTGAGTTTAGTTTTTATTGTTACCTACTTACAAGGTGCAAAAAGTCTCATTAAAAATATTTTATGCTCAGCATTTATATAGAGTCGTGATGTTTTTTTTCGGATATCATAATCATTCTAATCATAATCAAAAGTCAATTCGCAATGCTTTAAACAACAAAATAAAATGATGAAATTTTATACTTTTTTCTATTAATATAAAAATATAATTATACAATCTATATAGTTTGTGAAGATCTGAAGCACAATTCGAGAGAAATTCATAACTTTACCAACGGAACTCCAGAGCATAGTCTTATAGATTTGACTGCTTCCTGTCCGCGATGCTTGGCAGCTGCGGCAGAGCAACCAGGCAGTGAAGGTGAGTTATCAACATGGAGGAATTTATAATGTACCTACAATGATCACCACCAGAACATACAAATTTTTATACACTATGCTTTCCCAGCTTATTGTGTTTATACCGAAGAGCTGCAGATTGTTTTTTGTTTTGTTTTGTTTTTTTTAACAAAATATTGCTTATTGCACTGCGAATACTTAAAATGAGAATTTTCTTAAGTAAAATAGTAAGATTTTTGTTCAATTAAAAGAACCATGGCCTATTAAAGATTTCAATGGCAAATCTAAAAGCGGGAAGAACGCTATTGCAGGCTATGGCTAAAGACCACTAAATATTCGCAATCAATCAAAAATAGAACTCGGATATTTGCCAATTGTCTTTCGAATACAGAAACCAGGTTTTTTGTTTTTTTTTATACATGGCTTTATAATTCACGTGACTAAAGATTACGTCCGCTCCGTCGTCTTATTTGATTTTTCTTTTTATTAAAATTTCAAATACAACGATAACACGCTATTTTTCTCAATGTACTAATAGAATTATTTTTTTCGTTGTTATCTATCTTGATTTTGTGATTATATTTGCTAATACCACTAAATGTGTGATGACTCTGTCCATAGAAACTCTAAAGATAATTTTTTCAAGTTTTATGTATATGTTGAGTTTAACATATTTATGATCTTTTTTTTTTATAAAGAAAAAAAAAATCACCGGACTAATCCGTAAGGCTTCTAAGATGTCTTGTATATTTTTAGAGAATTCATTCTTGGAGTGGAAATCAATGTCAATTTTATAATATTTGTATTTATCTACGTTGACTCTGTGTAGTGCTTAGAGCCGAGTTGTATTTTCGGATCTTTGTTATATATTTGGATTGGATGTGCTTTTTTTTTTTAGTTTTATTGTTGCTAAAACTAAATCTTTTGCTTGTGCCTTCTAATTATTTTCTCTTAAAATCGTAAGAAATGTTTGTTTGTAATTCGTCGGAGCTTTTTCTGTTTTGAGTAATAATGATTATGGATACTAAAAATATATACGAGATTCCCTACAGAATTGAATAGCCGCCTTTCAAAATAATATTTCTTGAGCTCTTCTTTAACTAATAGTATATAGCCGCGTGATGTTTGTGTGAACAAAGATCAAAGGGCATCACGCAACCAGAATAATATATTGAATTATTCTGGAGATGGGGTAGTGAGGGGGAGTTTAATTTATATTACTTGTTGATATACATCATTCTATTCAGACTACGAGGTGTTTTAGTTTGTGTGTTTATGTGTGCGTTACGGGGGGGGGGGGGGGGGGAATAGAATTCGAAAATACGTACAATTGTACTGGATGAGCCAGACTATTTTTAAAATATATATGGGTTGAACTCGCCCGGCTGCTATTCCCCAGAATCAGAATTATATTAAGGGGTAACACCACTTTAGCGGCGGTTAATAAGTCCTAACTTTGAAAATTTATTTTGGGATTATGAAAAAAAAAGAATAGGATTTCTTTTGAGCGGGTTTATTTATCACATACCAAAGTATAAAAAAAATTATAATTTTTATACAAAATGACGGCGACAGAGCCCATCTTGAAAAACGTGTTTTTTACAAATAGTTTCATAGTAGAACGGTTTTCCCGAAGTATAAGACCTGGAAAAAAAACCAAAAAAACATTATAATCATATACTTATATTCTTATCTATGGAACCACGTAGGGGATTTTATACCCTATAGGGTATACTAAGTTTGTCATTCCGTTTGTAACACCTCGAAATAATGATGGTAGAGCAAAATGGGTTGGACACCCACGCATCATATTAAAAGTTATTTTAATTTTTGCATGTCCGTCCGTTTGTCCGTGCGCACGATAACTCGAGAACGCGTTCACTTAGCAAGCTGAAATTTTGTAAACGGACTTTAAAAAAACACCTAAAATTAAGTTCGAAAATGAGACAAACCGGGCAACTCCTTCGTGGGGTTACCATACAAAAATTTCGGTTTCCATTATATATTTGTACACTGCCTGAGAACGCGTCGACATAAAGAGCTGAAATTTGGTACATATTGTGTTTTATAGTAATAACAAATAAAATTTTAAAAATGGAATAAATCGGGCAACCCCTTCTTGTTGTTGTCATATAAAAATTTATATTTTTTACATTACTGTGAAAACGATCAGTCCTAGACATTTTTATTGTACTAAAAACTTCTTCAGAATACGAAATCCTATAAAATTGGGTATAATCATTTTTTCTCTAAGACGAACCTTTCTAGAAATATGTATATGCGAAAAACCACTTAAAAAATCAAATTTGCATAGATCGGTGACCATACGAAATTTTATTCGGGAATTCATCTAGGCTAGGGTATCATAAGCATTGGTCTTAGACCAATTGTAGCTTTTTTAATTGTTTTTAATCAAATTTGGAAAAATTGTGACTTTGAAGAAATATCTCGGTTTTTTACCCAAAAAATAAGCAGTAAATTATTTATAAAACAAAAAGCTTGCATAAAAAGAACTATTTTGCCGCGCGGCGCCTCTTCCGGTGTGACTTATTGGTTTACTTAATCCTCTCCACTCCGAAGTTATGGCGGTCTAAAATTATAATTTCGGATTTATTTTTTATTACAAAGAGCTGATAACATGACTTGTGGACTCTCCTCTTAAATTTAACCTACTTCACCTATGTTCAAACTGTAGCTATTAAAAATTATTAACTCATAACCTATTTAAAAAACTAACGCTTAACTACCACGACATGAGAAACCTAATTCTTTACAGCGATTATTGTGCGGAGTGTATGATGCATGCAATTTTTGTATACAGCTTCGTCTGTCGAAAAAAGAACGAGATAAGAATGGAATTTTAAATGCCAAACGTAGTATGCTTAACAATATGTTTACTCGGGTAAAACTATTCCTTTATTTTAATCTTAATTAACTGATTTTGTTTTTCCTACAAAACTTCTAACGACTCAACAAATCGAAAAGCTCGGAAATGGTTAAACTATTTACAAAATTATATTATCTTCTATCTCTAGTTTTTTTTTCATCTGGCAAACAGCAAAGGATGTTGCAAATAAAATTTTGTATCGCTCAGCTTCTTAAATAATTCAAGTATCAAAATATTATAAAAGTAAATAAAATGATTATCAACTATTTATTAGATATAATATTATAAATTCAATATGATTTCATAAAATAGGATTAAGCTACGAAATACTTCCTATGTATAAAATAGAATTAATTCGCAAAATTCTATCCTTAAAATACTCCACATAATTAACGTTTGCTTTACAACTTTTTGTCTTCTCCAAATTCTAATGCCTTCGAAATCATTCAACCTTGGACGGATCTTACCGGGCGGATCATTGATACATAAGATTTGGGTATGGCTCCTTTGGTGGTACCTGCGGTATATTTATTGTATGACTTTCTAGTTCTTTTGCCGACTGACGACCCAATGTTGGTAACTCTTCATCAGTTTTTGACAGCTGATGTTGATTGACAGTATTAGTTTCCTTTGGCTCAATGATATTCGTATTGCTTTGTAGTAATACCATTCCAGCATCCACTTGTTGAATTAGATCATCAGCATCTTTGAGTTAGTCCATTTGTGTAAACAAATATTGCCTGAATTCCTCGTAGACTGCCATTATCTTGTGGTAGTAATCAATTGCAAAACATGAATGGTCGGTCCAGAGGTGGCGATGGTAAGCCTAGGATGTCTTGATCTGAGTCTTTCTTCGTAGTTGTATCTGTTTTTTTCTAGTCAAAGAATCCTTCTTAAGTAAGCTAGTATATTCTGGATCTGACGATCTCAGTAATTTGTGGTTTTGTTTTATAACGGAAGTCTCCTATTGAACGGGATTGAGCGCGTTGTGCTGGATCACGTCAGGGTCACCAAATTTTAAGGAAAACTTAATTGTTTCCCTGGTAATAATTGGTAGGTTGAAGTTTATTTTGGAATTGGCTTTAGTAAGGTTCTTTTGATTATTTGGTTTGTATAGTCATATAAAACACCATCACTTCACACTAATTTTTGTGTCGTATCATTGATTGATAATTTGTAAGTGTTTAGGAAAAATTGTAAATATTTCTTTTTAACTGTAATAAGAATAAAACTTATCTCATTTACATTGTCTTGTTTGTAAAGCACTTAACAGAATCGCTTTTTAACAGTCGAACGACCATATGTCATCGATTGAATTGTCAATTGGATAGAGTCGATATCGAATTCTGTTCAAATTGTCAAGATCGACAAGTTTCTTTATTGAATCGAGCTCTGGAATAAGGGCCCAGTATAAGTTGTACCTTTTGGAGGATGGTTCTTTTGCTATAACGGAACATACGTCAATAAGTTTGTCTGCCTCTCTTCGTTGTTGACACAGTGGTGTCCCGGTAACTAAATTATACTAACCAAATTGGTTCTGTTTTGATAAGCGATATAGATACTTGGGACAATATGATTCTTGTCGATACATAGTCGTACCTCCATACTTGGAGGTGTCAGATTTAGTATATCGGAGTTACTGGTAGCTCTGCTGGTGTCCCAATTACCCTAAAACTAGTAAACAAAATTGAAGTCATTATGAAGCTGTTTAAGTTACTTACTACTACTATTACTTATTGCATTTTATATATTTCATTTAATAATTAATTAATGTTTTTTTTCACTTTCAGCCTACAAATTTCAAGAGAATTTAATTCGAACTATGATTCAAATCGAAAATACATATTTTGAATTAGGGCAATCAAGTAGGCGGAACTGTCTTATAATATGCGATCGAGGTGTTATGGACGCGAGTGCATGTAAGTAATTATTTTTACATTTTTTTCTTATAATCACCTTCAGAGTTGAATATTTTTTCCTAGATATATCAAAAGAAAAATGGGAAAAAATGATGGCGGCTAACAACTGGAATGCGATTGAACTCAGGGATAATAGGTACAATCAAATCTTACACCTTGTTTCTGCAGCTAATGGTGCTGAAGAATTTTACACGACAGAGGTAAATAAATAATAATTCTTTACTATTGTAAATAACTGGTTATTTATTTATTTAAATAATTCAATAGGAGCACACATGTCGTTCAGAAGGCGTTGATTTAGCACGTGAACTGGACTATAAAGCTGCAGCAGCTTGGGTTGGTCACCCATACTTTGATGTGATAGATAACTCAACAGATTTTGAATCTAAAATGAACCGAATGATTGAAAGCGTTTGCCAAAAATTGGGTATTGATATTGGTGATCGGCTCAAAACGTCATCGAGAAAACTTAAATTACTTGGTAAGTACAGACACATACATACATACATATGTACATATGCGAATGCAATAAGCTGAAGTTTTGACGACTATGTTCGAAAATTTCCATTTTAATTAATTTCAGAATTAATCTATGTAGGTGATTTCAATGCTTATATTTACTTTAATCAATTAAGCGTCTGGAGTGGCAAGTTAAGTTTTTATTAGCGATAAAGATATCAGTTGCGGTGATTTGACTTACTTATTTTACGAGTTTTTATCTTTCCATCAATATTTTTTCTAAATAAACAATTATTTACGAAGCGAACCTTTAAAAATATTGTTGTTTTGTTGTAAGGTTTATCTTGTGCATAGCCTGTGATCATGTGACGCTATCCCTGATGTAGTAATGGTGGAGCAGTATTTTGTCGCACTGCCTTTTGCTCAATTCGTAAAAACGACAGGCTGTTGTCTTAGAGCTGCCAATTTTGCTTTGATAACCATAAAGGTTTATATTCAGCATAGAAATTGTGATTTGGTTGTCCAAAAGCATGATGATGGTTAAGCCATTGATGCGAATACTAGCGTATTCGTCTATAAACAGTACTTTTGCTTGGAATACACTAGGGTTGATGTTTGATGTTTGTATAACGTAACAGTGCTCTTTGTTAAAAAAAAAACGGTGCTCTCTATTCCCATTTTTACCTTATCCTGATATGGTTTGATAAATATATCTTCACATTATCAAATAATGTATTTGCAGAACGGAACAACGATCGCTTGTTAGGATTTCTGCTCAGTCCTTTGCTTAAGTGAAATACGCGGATAATAGAATGACCTTTCGCAAAATGATTATGGTTGTAAATGGAGGGAGGGCACATGGCTTCTTCTCCGGTGGGCTTAAAAGACTTTAATGTACCAATGGCCCATCATATCTTGCTCGACCTATAGATATTTAATCCCAGTCTTTGTTTTTGTTAAGTATCCTGTAGTTTGGCTCATAGTCTGTTACTCCTCGGTTAGGAATGAAAGAGTCAGTCAAATAAGTCTCTAGCGAAAGGCTGACTGTTTCTTTGCAGTATCGAGTTAAAGGACTACTGTAAATGAAGATCCTCTTGGACTTAGACACGAAATCATCAAAATGTAATGTTTGTACAAAAAAGAAAAATTTGACTTGCTATATGTGTAACTTTTGTGGTATTTCTCTTCATAGAGGTGAGTGTTTCCAAAATACCACACTACCAAAACAAGTGTGATAAAAAAATCAAAAAAATACTTACAAAAATTTGTATTATTACGTGAACTCAAAATCTTTTATTGTTTTGTTCACATTATACAAAGTGAAGAAATTAAAACTATAGTCATTTTTTTTTAAATTTTCACCAATATATTTTAAATAAGCGCGCCTGGAAAATCCTACAAAGTACATACATATACATTGAACTATTGAAAGGCCGGAGAAACTCACAGAAAGTGTCGATTAGTTCAGGCTGTCAACAAATCCTATCTTTGTCAGATGAATTGAAGCGAGCTGTGGCCAGTGATGATACCAACCACATTCTGGTATTATTTTCTTCTAAGCCCCAAAAGAGTTAGTGAACTTCGAATTTGGCGTATACATGTAAGTATTGTATACATTGAATGGTTACTAATCGAGAGTTCCAGTTAAAAAACGTAAGACCTATTCGCACTATTCATCAAGCTTCCGACAGTCAACCGTCCATCAGCTATCCGTAAATCTTCATTGCATTCACACACTAGACCGTCAACGGTCTATCATTTTTCCTCCAGGCGTATGCAAAACTCAGAGTAATATTCATATTGAACCATAACGTCGCGTCATGTTTGACGGCATCAAAATATTCTCCGAATGATATGTTGTGTCGGTGACGGATAGGTTTTGCAAAAGACACTTTGGATAATGTCACTAAAGATCTTACAGGTCGAAGTGACTAGATGAAAGGCGGAATTTCTGTCTGCATTCCCCATTTTAATAATAATATGTAAAATGGGTGTTTGTTTAAATTCTGTCAAAACTGCTACGATTGCTTAGAATATAGAGAGTACAGGAAGTTATCACACTTCCAAATTTAGTTATCACACTTCCAAATTCTAGAAGATTTAGTATCTGTTACCGCTGTAGTGAAAGCTCAGTACAGCCATGTAGTAAAATCAATAAAGAGAGCGGCACAACAAGATATATGGTTGAGAATAGTGCAGTTGCTCCACCGAAAATGCTCTTGGTCGGTGCCACTGCTTCAAGATACCCAGGGAGTTTCTCAGCTGTCACAAACGTAAACAAATCTTCAATATTTCATAGTTTTTGGTATTAATTTCAACTTAATTTAATATAAAAATGTGTGTAAAGTGCACAAAATAATATTTTATAACTATACTTGCCTAAAAAATGATTTCCCACGTCGCTATTTTCACAAGATTCAATTTCTTTCAAACTTCGTTTGCCAGCTGAAAATATATTTGTCTCTTTCTTCAACATAATTCTGATCTACTTCACGCTACCCTGAAAACAACAACACTGTCTCTATATTCTAAGCACGATTGATGGTATTGACAGAAAATTAGTTTTCAATCACTTTTCTTCGGTCGTCTAACTGAAATGTAACCATATCTGCCATGAACTTTTTTTTTATTTTATAATTTTCAAATTTGACGACGCCATCTACCACGATTGATTTACCAGAATAATTTTTAGACCCGACTGTAATCTACACAAAAAAAAACCCTAATTCACCCATCGACAACACCAGACCCATTATTGCACTCATCGATATAACTTCTTATTTTTATTCACATTATCCATAAAATCTGTTTAAAACTACCCTCCTTTTCCAATTTGAAATTTATACATTTTATTCACTTACAATTTTTACATAGGTTCTCGGAAGCAATCTGATGATTTTGCGGCAAACAGTAGCAGACGAATAAAAATATTCAAACATATATTCTCACTATCCGTCTATGTCGGTGATTTAAACAATCCATTATCCTCTATTATGTTGTTTCTGAGACGTAAAGATTTGCTTAAGAATATTACAGCAGTTTTCTATTCCCGTTTGTGTTCAGAAAATTAAAAAAACCCCCAACAATTTCTGATATACCAATTAGGTACGTATGCAGATTTTACAATTTGTCCTGCCATTTAGTTGTAATTAGGCCGTGTGTAATCGCAAAGAATTCGTTGTCGTTGTCTGTTCATACTTCATAAAATAGTAAAAGTTTTCATTGGAGAAAATTTATAAATTTATATATATGTATGTACAAGAATATTGGTGAATCCCATAAACAAAATTAATTTCAATATGTGTAAAGATATTTTTTGCTTCGGAAAATAATAACTGTAAATATATTTAAGTAATCATTATATGCTTTAATTTCAGTTGCTGCACTACCACCTGACTCAGAATTTCCACCGTTTCAAGACTTCGATGTTGTACATCATTACCTGCAGTCCTCAGGACCAAAAGTACAAGCACGACTACGTAAACGTGGTCAAAAGAATCACTGGAGCTATATTCATACAATCCGCCGACCACATGTCCATGGGCAATCAATAGAAGTTAAGACACAGCTCACGCATCGAGATTACATGAATTTACTAGCTCAGCGAGATGATGCCCATTTTACAATCTATAAAAAGCGAAGATGTTTCCTTATCAATAACCAATATTTCCAACTGGATATTTACAAGGAACCAAGTCATCCAAGGTAAAAAAAGATTTTATTTTGTCCGTGTGGGTGTGTGTGTTATTAATAATGAAATTATTATTATTTTTGAATTAGGTGCAAAGGACTGATATTATTAGAAACTTATTCCTCGCTTACTGGTGATGCCCTTAATAGTTGCTTGCCAACATTTTTGAATATAGTAAAAGAAGTTACTGGACACCCTGACTATTCGATGTTTAATCTTTCTCTTAAGGAGGATTGGAGTATTACTAAGAAATTTTGCCGTTCGCTTCATGGTAAGGAAACTTCTAAGACGTATCTTTAAGTTGAAAGCGATTAATTCTGCTTGAAATCATTAAATTTAATAATCATCAGTTCTTCTTGCTTGGTCTATAATAATAATATTGTCATCCTTTCAATCCTTTCGATGTTTAATTGTAAATATTTCTTGTAACTCTTTTACAACTTTCTACTTGTTTGTGTAGTTTTCATTGACGATCCTTGCATGATAAGTTTGCTTTATTTCGCCGGTAGTTGTATGTATACAAATTCGAAATCCGTTATAGCAACTTCGAAGGGACCGAAGATTTTTATTGTTAAATCTATATAAGAAAATAAGAACTAGATCATAATTAATTTCGTCAATGTAATTATTTATTTCTCTTTATTTGTTTTAACATATGATCTTCTTTGATATGATTTATTTTGGGTTGAAACTAATCAGTGGTTGTCACTTATTTTCATGCTCTTATAAATTTTACATATTTCTGCTTTCGATATGAAATATTTAAATCGTCTTTAATTTATTACTGAATGAAATAAATGTTGATCAGTGTATCTAATTTCTTTCTAATCATGCATCATTCTCATTAAATAAGCACAGTGTTTAAAGTTACAGTTTTTAAGACTTAATGTCTCTGACTGGAAAAGAAATATATAAAGGAATGCAGAAAAAGATTGATGAAATGTGAATGCATTTGGTATAATGCGAAACTTTTGGTACATATGTTCACATTAGCATGTCTTAAGCTATGGGCTATGGCTACTCTATAACAAACTCGAGCCAACGATCAATCGTAATTTGAGCGGACGAGCACACGAAGCATGATGTGGACCAGAAAAGATCAGCAAGTATAGTTCGTGCCAGAAGCTACTTAAAATACTTACTGCTTTTGGAAATCTTTTACACACATTCATATATTCAAAACATAAAATCATGAATCCAACATTTATTTATTTGGTTTTCAGAAAATGAAATCGATTTTTACCTGTACTCTTCCTTTCGGCTCTACTTAAATTATTCATTTAATTAAATTGAATTGAGTGAGAGTTGTTATGTGTGCTGAATTGTGCGAGTTACGGAAAATGTGAAGTCCTGTCTGCTGACCGAAACCGAAATCATCAGTACACCAAGTGACAGGTATCAATAAACCGGTATGCTGGCTCTCTACGGCTAAACTAAAAGCTCGAGAGTTGTGAGATGACAGTCAGAATAATCATGCCGTTAAGGTGGGGAAGGGACCACCAGGTCAACATTCAGCTGTTATGCCGAAGAACGGATAACATTGGGCTCCATTCTGTTGGTAAAATTCATTTTATGTTATTTTATGCTTCAAAATAGAATATATCCCTAAAATCCTATTCTGTACCAGAAATTTTATTTTATTTTATGCATTATAACATAAAATATTTCCTTTTATGGGGGACGCATGTATTGTTGACCGTTTATTTATTAAACGTGTCCATGCTGCGAGCTTGTGTTAAGCTGGTTCTGATAGTCATAACATAAAAGATCCTAAGCAGCACATATTAAAGGTATTTCGACACATTTTATGAAAATGACATGCGTCAATTAACATTTGTTGTGGGATGCCCAATAGGATATTTTCATTAATACTTATTTATTTAAGATATGATGCGCGTATTACACTCAGTATCTCCAGTATGTATTTAACGAACGAATTTAAATTGTCACCGATTACATAAAAGTTAAATAAGTGAAAACCCCAAACTTATGTATGGCAATACCAAGAGAGGGCTGCCAAATTTAGTTCGTTTTTAAATATTTTTTTACTATTTTTATGAAGACGCTGTGCTCTCTAGGTCGATGCATTCTCAGGCAGTGTCCAAATATATGTATGTACCGTGAAAAACCAACGTTTTGTAGGGCAACACGAAAAGGTTGCCCGATTTAGTCCATTTTTTAAATTTTACTTACTATTGCTATGATAACACTATGTACCAAATTTCAGTTCTCTTCGTCAACGCGTTCTCAGGCAGTGCCCAAATATATAGTGAAAAGCGAGATTTTTGTATGGCAACTCTACGAAGGAGTTGTCCGATTTATATATTATTTTAAAAAACCTCGCGGGCAAAATTTAAGCTCTCTAAGTGAATGGAGTTATCGTGAGGACAGGAAGTTATAGATACGTTCGGTGTGTACAAACGTTCTATAAAGCCAAGCATAGAGGTACTTTTTGATGCCATATACTTTATGTGATAGATTAAATCCAATCTTTGATCACATTTGACACCCAAGTCGCACACGACGAATTGGGGAATTCGAGAACACATAATCATAAGTGTTTGATATCAGATTCTCGTGGAAGTCATAACCTGACTGACATTTATTTATATTTAGAGCCAAATTATTGCTTTTGCACCAAATCTAAAATTTGTGAAGGTCACACTTTACTTGTTCAGAATCGCTAAAAGATTTAATCTGCGCGAAAAGTTTAATGTCTTCCGCATAAATCAAGACCTTACAACAGAGACAATGTAGAATAAAATATACAACATTTTATTACTAGGAAAAATGCTACATTTCATTTTATAGTCAATTTTGCTGCATTTTCACGGTAAGGCGGATTTTTTTTGGCAGGGAAATAAGGTGGAATTCTGGAGGGTGATTCTGATCTTTTGTCGTACTTGAATGTCAAAATAATCGACTAAATGAAATGAACTTTTCTACTGATTTTTTCGTGTTTTTATTCAGTTCAGCAAGCCTTGCATGACGTAGAATGAATTGAAAATGACACCACATTACAAATTCAAAATAATGTTTCGAATTTAAGCACTTGTTATGCTCTAATTAGGTGTAGAATTTCCATTTACCACAGTGTAAAATTTTTGTCACAACTTCTGGAGCAGTTGACTAATTTGTCGTATATTTAGTCGTGTTTTTTGACGATTGTTCATCGAAAATTCATTATAGTTCATTTTGTGGTTGATAATAGTGAAGACACAAAATGAACTGTGTTAAAAGAAAAAGCTCGACAAAATATGTCAAAATTCACGACTAAATAGAAGGACAAATAGATCAGAATCATTCCAGATCTCCTTTAATCTCCCGTGCACCGTTCGCAGGCTCAGTCTTGATAAAATGCTATCCTCGAATATCCTACGGACTTGTCCTATGTCCCACTGTTGGCTTAGCACAGATGACAACAATAAAAAACAAAACAACTGTATAATGCGTCCATTTTTTGTAGCACTGTGTAGTTTATAACTTAACTATCTTGGCTCTGGGTCTGGAGGCCTTACCTTGAGTAGGGGGTTCACCCGTAGGGTGATTCTGTGGGTTTTGTCGAACTTGAATGTCAAAATAATCGACTAAATGAAATGAACATTTCTACTGATTTTTTCGTATTTTTATTCAGCTCAGCAAGCCTTGCATGACGTAGAATGAACTGAAAATGACACTTCACATTACAAATTCAAAATATTATTTCGAATTTAAGCACTTGAATTGCTCTAATTAGGTGTAGAATTTCCATTTACCAGTGTAACATTTTTGTCACAACCTCGGAGCAGTTTACTAATTTGTCGATTATTTAGTCGTGTATTTTGACGTTTGTTCATCGAAAATTCATTATAGTTCATTTTGTGGTATATAATAGTGAAGACACAAAATGAACTGTGTAAAAAGAAAAAAAGTCGACAAAATATGTCAAACAAAATTCACGACTAAATAGAACGACAAAGAGATCAGAATGATTAGAATGAGTACTTTAAATAAAATAAAAATATAGAACATTTTTCAAACACTTCTGCCTCCGATACTCACCTTTGTATAGGATGATACTCTCTTTCACATAATACATATTAGTTTTTAGGGTAAAGCAATAATTCATCAGGGCAATACTCTAGTGTTTATTCGATATTGATAAAAAAAATGTATATATATATGAGTATAAATTCCATATTTTATTGCTATTGATCAATAATTGATAAACGAGTACTTACACAGGTACTCACATAAATTTCACTGTTTATTGTCTTCAGGCAATGACGTACAAATTAGTAATCAAATGGGTCACATAATGAACTTTGGCCATAACAAAAGATTTCGATAATCGATCGTGCAGACATCAAATTGCACAAGGTGAAATAATTCTTAAGAAGCTCAAAGGTTATCATCTTACGGGTGCGCAATTTAATCCATTGTTTACTTTGTGGCTACGATCAAGAAAGATAACAAAAATCATTTAGGTATGTCGAACTATACATATGTAAGTATGCTTGCCAGTTTTGTGACTGAAGAAAGGTAGATGTAAATAATTTATTGTTGGCAGTATAAATTTGAAATTTGATGTTAATTTATAATAATTAAATGAGAATTATATGTGATGTGCTAGGCAAGTTTTTAGATATGGTACAAAACAGATGGTTATCAATGGGGGCATCGTGGAGGTCATATAATGTAAAGACTGAATAATAAGGGACAATAGCGAGGCTTCTAAGGGTTCAAGGTATTCACTGAACACCGAGCCTGTAAACGTATATTTCACCAGATAAAAATTTATTCCAGCCCTCATATGCATTTGCATTTGCTATGCAAGGTGCTCAAATTTAAAACTGAACACGAATGAAAGTACAAATATGTTTGAATGCAAGGAACAGAAATATTAATTCTGACTAAATTTGTAAGTTATTCACAAAGTTATCATCAAAGGCATTTTGAATTTTCAAAATTGAACAATAACTTAATTGATCTAAAAGCTCTCAGAAATTTTAAAATATATTACACAAAATGAGATTCAATAAATTTTGTTTGAAGTCTATAAACGCTTAATTGCTTAATATTAACAATTCCTGCTAGCACAGATAGTACTGAAAGATGATTTTCAGTATTAAAGCGAATAAAAACATGTTTAGGGAAATCTATGAGACAAAAAAAAAGATTGGTAGCTTAGGCCTTATTTCAATTGAAAGACATATCTTCAAAGAATTAAAAATAAAAATTCTACGAGGAAGTCACGCAGGGCTTTTGTAAGAAAAATAGGCGTATGGAATTTGTTTATAAATGAAATGTATGAAATGTGCACAAAAGTATTGAATGGTACAAGTGGAGCCATCTGGCATTTTTGCAATCACTGGATAGTTCTATACTCCAGGGTTATGTTCATGTGTGCTGTTGTCAGCCTTCCTTACGTCACGTCGAGCCTGGAGTCACCATTGATTTTGTATTAGAGCGGGGCATTGCTGTCTTACCCATTACTTATGTCAGCAAGTCGAGGAATCGTCGATGTTATATTCGAGCAAAGCGTTCCAGATTTTTGTTGTACTTATTTAACTAGGTTCATTAAAAGGAGTCTGACCATATAAGTGTGTATCTAAATGAAAAATTAGTTGTGAGTGTACTGACTGTTTTCCTTAAATTCCGTGATTTGAGGTTTTTTGAACTAGACGGTTTGGAGGAAAATACACCTATTTAATTTGTGAGAATTTTATTTAACTGATATCTTGTTTCAGATCAAAACATGTAGGCGTTCTAAAAATTATTACTTTAATTTTTCATATACTATGTAGATTACTTACCAACAGACAGTAGTTCATAATTAGATCATTTTTACATGTTTATTTTCATTTTATTATAAATAATACCTAGAACATCCAAAGGAAAATTTGGGAGGATTTCATTGAATTTCACTACTAACAATTGCGAATATTTAAATTCAAATTCTAAACATAAATTTCAAATATATCCAACAAAATGTTTATATTTTTTTTTAGACCAAGAGGAAGCTGATTTAAAACTTAAAAAAGCAAATGGAGTACCTAAAAAAAAACTGTTGAATGGTAAAGCTAAAGGCTAAGTTAGGATTAATAATTGCTAAAAGAAAACAATATTGTAACAATTGTAACAATCTTTCAAACAAATGTACTTTCAAAATAAAATGTCGTTTATGAAGAGAAAAGAATAGTTGTTAAACAAAAAATCAGATTTCTTATGATTTAAATATTTTTCCCTCGGTGTTTTATTTAAGATTATTCAAAATAAAAAGTTATTGGGCAGATATATGTATATATGTAGTAGGTACATTACATATGTGAGATAAATATTTTTCATAGGAATTAATTAACTGTGTACTTAGGGTCCTTCATAAATCATTTCCCCGTCTCCTCAATAACAAACAACAACTTACGAGTCAATTTTGTTTGGTCAGCAAATATTCATGTATGTAGTTTAAAAAAAATCAAGAGTAGTATGTCTCTAAATATTGTTTAAAATTGTTGTGTATTATTTATTACCTGTACTACTTAATATTTTCATTTGTTTTCTAGATCTCACAGTATTAAGTGTTATAATATTGTTGTATATTTATCGAAAATTGTTATAAATATGAAGGTACAATATTGAAGTAAGAAACACCAAAGAAACGGCATATTATATGTGTAAAGTGGAAATTAAATATCAAAAAAATAAAAAAAGAAGAAAAAACATTAATGATCGTACTTAACTACACTAAAGCGCTTTAATATATTTTCATGTCACAGAGAAATATATTTTTTACCACTAATTTTCTCAAAGTGATTGCTGCGTGTAATATAATGTATTTAAAGTGTAAAATAAATAAAAAACAAATATTAAAAACAGCAGTTTTGTTTGTTGATATTTTCATCGAGAGATTTTTATTAAGATAATATCGTCGGTTTTTTTTTCGAAAACTCGGTAAGTATAAAAAATGAAATTTTTCAGGAGATATGGCCTATAATAACTTGTTACTTGTTAGAAGCAGTATGCTGCATTTGCCTCACTAATAGCTAGTGACGGTGCACATATTCTGCTCACATTGCGATCGTGCTGCCGAGGAGCGATTTGAAAAAGAACTTCAAATATAAGAACTGTTCTTAAAATAAAAGGTAGGAAAAAAGGAAAAGAATTTAATCGAAATACAGGCGCCATTACGCGGATCTGCATCTCAACGAATTTTCCCCTAAAATAGAGCCAATATCGATGGCTAATGTTTACGGGTAGTGCGTGTTATTGAATTAGTGCACCAGAAAAGTTTGGAGCGTACTACATAGGAATCTCCTAGGCACCACGCTCCGTTGTTTGGCGGTGCTACATCAGGCGGCGCTCTAATCACGTATACCGCACGTTTATTGCCTCAAGACGTCGCACAAGTGCCAGCCTTCATTAGCACTACCCGGAGTCGTCATAGGGACTGCCTGTCCCACCACTGAAATCATTCAGTGCGAAAATTAGTATCTGAACTGGCGAGACAACGACGGTAACAAATCAGCACATAGAGAGAATTCCATCGACAATCCCAACAGGGCAAATAGCGGCTAGAGCCTATAATAGCTCCGCCACCGACACAACGGTCCGCAACATCTTTACAAAAAAAAACAATGGGGGAAAAGAGCCGAAAAAAAACAACAGACATCCAGGCTTACAACAGCAGGTATCCTGTCACTGGGCACCTAGAGATTTACAGTCTTCCCCCACAAGCACTCCCATCTAACCCTATAGTCGAATTGGATGCCCGGGGACGGCTCTTATCGCCCAGTACCCTGAACGTATAAACACTGAGCCTTGGAAGATGGTGCCAATAAAGATAAGTAGACTGTTCATTAATTGTGATCTCGACTTATGAAGCTACCTTGCGAGGGCCTGGCGCTCCGAAAACAGATCCGCCATAGTTCTTACTACTTATAGAATTAATTAATAGAAAGACCATATTAAATATTGAAATTAGACATTAGTTAGATTTTAGCCAGACACATCCACAATGCTTGGTCTATCAGATCTGTCTCAGAATGCATTTATAGATAGAGGCATATCCAACGATTAAAATTAAATTAAATTGATAACCGAATTATCGGAGATACAAAATGTTTGATTTATGCGTTCGCGTTACGGAGGAATAAGTGATTACTAGTATTTCGCATTATTAAGATTGCGTGACATGTCGACTCGAATTAGGTGATCAATATGGCTGGCCTTTATATAATACTTGTGATGGGAAGTCGAAACTTCGAAGAAGCCAGGTCAGGCCCAGTACAAATTATTTTAGTTAGTTTAAAATAAGGTTCCGAATCAGGCTATAGGGTCATGTGCGTTAAACTTATTACTGACCGTGTAAGGCAAAACAAACAGAGGCAATCGTTCAAATTAACAGGATTTGAAAATCTGTCATTTTAATTAGATAAAGGTCAACGATCAGATGCTGGAGCGCTTCATCATGCTGTGCAATTTTGACTGTGACTTGTGAGTATCTTAATTCATATTTGCTTGGTTTTCTTATTACAATATATGTTGATAAATATTTAATTGAAGTTTTGGGTAATATGTTGTCCCAAATTAAATTCTTCTGAGCTGCGTTTGCACATGAAATGTAAATGTGTTAGTATACCGCGTGGCTCTTTAATGCCTTAGTATATAATTTTAGTTTGCGAGCGAGTGATAAGTAAAGACAGACAATATACCTAGGTAAATTGTGAAGAATGGCACTCATATGTTTGAATAAAGAAAAGGATTGTTATGGAGTAGCGAGTTTTTTTTCTTTTCTACTTCGCCCTCCCGGAGCTCTTTCGTGACAGTGGTTTAACAGGTCCGCTTCTCCACTAAAATTACAGGTCAAAATTGAATTTACAATTTATTTGTGCGCTTTCATCGTTACTGGTTAATGCCAGCTGAAAGCAAACGTGGCTTAGTAGGCTAGTTACAAATTTGATAAGTGCAAGAGGGAAAATCATCTGTCTTGTTAGCTCAGTGGTAAGAGCAGTCGCCCGTCAAGCGGAAGGTCCCGGTTTCAAACACCGGACGAGGCGGCTGTTTTTTCTTCTTGTATTTATAAACTTGATTTAGAATCGTTAAAAATAAATGTTCTTAAAAAACTCTCAGCTGAGTGATCATTGTATATGACGCTGTGCCGTCATGGGATGCCGTATGATGGTGCTATCGAATATCTGCCTACAGATTCGGACTTCGCACATGCAATTATTACTCAGCTGAGAGTTAGTGAGCGTAAAATTGTAAGGTTACTTTGTAATCAAAACTATTTTAATATTTTGTGAAGTAAGGTATATAGTAAGTGTAGCCTTTGAGAAGGTAAGGAACCTTTAAATTACTAGAAGACTATTTTCCTGCATGGATACTAGTTTAAGCTCCATAGCATATATAAAGTGAATGTTTGAACTTTTCCAAAAGAATCAAAATATAACATTTTAGAGAACGGACTCCCAACGCACATATTTGGATTTCTGTTTCATGGCTTGGGAAGTATTCGCGAGGGTTTTGGGTACACTGAAAAGCACACACATCTATATGAAAAATTTCACTGCAGAGTACCGTACAGCATCACATATCTATCTTCAACTATTATTCCATACAATATTCATCCGGAATCACGCCAAAATCTTCCAAATTATAATTTTCATAATTTTTATGTTATTCGTGATGTTGGTTTTCTCAGAAAATTTTAATCTGACAAATTAATCGTACTTTTACGTTTGGCAAGGTTAGGACATTCACACTGCAGGTGAACGCAACCTCTTCCTTGTCCATACAGCTTCTGCAGAAGTCATATCACGAAGCCTGCATGCATTTCGAGTGTTTTCCAAAGAGGTGTCCTGTGATAATCTGTAGTAAGATTCCGAACGTCATTACTGTTCCTCCATAGCAGTTTCGGCCTCTCTAGGACACATCTTAGGCCATAGCTGTCTTGAAATCACGCATGTTGCTAGTTCTCCCCATTTGTGAATAGCCAGCGTACTGATCTGTAAATTATATTTCTCTTTGCTGACTCTAGGGCTAAGCTAATCATACATTATCAGGTACTATCTATTTTGACCAGATTATTATCTTCCTCATTTCCTGGTATGGTCAGACACCCAGCAGAGAATATCTCTGTGGTTAGTATCAAGTTTCCCGAGCTTGTTGCGACAAGGTCGGACTAGGCGCGATCCAATGAAGTTTGAGGCCAGAAGTTTGATTGTAGCTTGTTGGCTGTGAATGCATATCCCGATATTTCGATTTCTAGATATATTATAAGTTGTGTCCAGATCCAGCAGCCTTAGTTCGTTACTTATAGCTAGAATTTCCGCTTGAAGTCACTAAAGTGGTTCTTATATTAGAAGGGATGTTGAGTATACCTCGGTTCCCAATCCCGCATCCATTCTCGAACCATATATGAAGGCACATTTGCCACTAGATTATACTCCCACCCCTCTACTAGGAATATTAGTTGAGAAACCTTTCTGAAAGTCTAGGTCTGCGAATATTCAGCAAACTGACTCTTAGTCTCAGTGCACTTTTGCCAGATATACATTTACCATAAATATCAAAGGACAAGAGACGGAGCATAATCCCCATTGCTGCTGTTGATGCTCATAAAGCTCCTGTAGTACATAAACAGGCATTTGTCTTTATTTTGGTGAAACTTATGCCTCCCTCCAAAAAATGCCAATTTTTCATATTTACATACACAAATAATGCATTTAAAAACCTGGCAGTGATCAGATATGTTAATACCCCCTGTATTTTTTCCCGGCTGCATATTCTTTTTACTGGAGCTGGAAGGCTTCCGTTCAGAAGTACATTTTCAGAACTTTTGTGCTATCAGGGTTATATGTAGATGGAATCGAAGGTACACACAAATATATTCTATTAAAAATGCAATCATTGACTCAGTTTCGATGGGTTAGTAGGCTGCCTCTGCCACACGAAACTAATAGCTAAGATAATGATTCATTCCTGCCCCCATCCATTATTCTACTTACAAGTTTTCGTGCGGCAGAGGCATCATACTGACCGTCTAAAGTGGGTTCAATTGCAGATAATTTTTATAAAAACGCAATTTAGAAATTCAATAGAAAGTTAATCTATTCAATAAATAATACAATGTTACATCATTACTTACTTTAACTTATTAATTTGACTAACAAGACGAGTTACAGACCAGTGTACTCGCAATATAACTACAAAACCAAAAATTAAAGCTGGGAACGCCACAAAAGTGGATAAACCTTCATAGATAAATCGAGGAGCGAAAATTTTCCAAACCATTAAATGACGACAATGAATTGTACATGCCATCATTGCACAAAATGTCTGCAATAAAAATTAAAAATCATTTAGTAAGGGAAAATATTGTTTGAATAATAAACTTAATTACCTTAACACCTTGAAGCATAAATAATTGAATGGCTAACTTAAAAAGTGTTCCTAGAAATATGCCGCTGTGTTCGTAGAGGACTAATTCACCTCTGGTCATATCAAAATTGGGACCACTACTCAATTCATTTTTATTTATTCCAATTGTGCGTTGGTCCAGGTCAGATTTTTTCTTTGAATTCTCTCGATAGAGTGGTGAACACAACACGAAGATGGAAAATGTTAAAGAACTTAAAAGCGGATAAAGCGTTAAGAAAAGTATCTGACCGCCGAATGTATTAAGTATGACTAATATTCCAGATAACAAATTTGAATGATCGAAATTGGCTGTCCTCCCGACAAAAGCAGCTCGCCAATCAATTTGAGACATGGTTGTCTGGTGTGATGTGGCGAAAAAACAGAAATGCGAAAGTAAAAACCAAGCCACAGTTGCCGTAAATGTTGGTTGCAAGCATTGCGCTGTAAGAAAAAACGAAACAATATGATTTTTATTATTATCATTATTTGAATTAATGTTCATCAGAAGACTATGATTATTACAAAATATTACGCATATGGTTAAAAAAAAAGGAACAATAAAAAAAATAAGAACACGCATTACATGAAGCTTAGATGAACTAAACTAGCTGCATTCAAACAGTCGAGACATAAAATATATCTGCTGTGATTTTGGAAGAAGTTACGATACGTCAGGAGCGAAAAGGAACAACAATTTAGGGCAGTCCCAATGTTTTCTCTATAGCAAGTTGGTTAAGCTTCTTAAATACAACGGAAGAGCCATTGGATTATTCGAAGGGGGTCCAGGAAGAAATATGCTAACTGGCAGCTCCAATAAAACCTGGAGATTTATTCAGGCATCGAAAGGTTATTGAATAGTTCCAAAATCACTCAATTACCTCCAAGCTATCAGACACAATACCAAAAGCTCTAAAATTTGGACGCCACTTTGAAGTGATTATCGAAGCCACCAAAGTTGGAATTGGAAGAACAGTGAACCACAATTTCCATGCTGCGGATCACTAGCCTGGTACACAGATGGATCAAGGAAAAATGGCGTGATGGGTGTGGGAGCCTACAGGCCAAGGTATAAATTACTCTACTGTTTCTCATGCAAAAATTCGTATATATATAAGTAAAAATTCCGCCAGTCAAACCGCAATATAGAGATTAAATTTAATTGCTTTTACTTTATCGCAGGTTTGGAACTGTAAAAACGCACTGGACCAACAATCAAAGCAAAGAAAATCACCTTTAGGTGGGTACGAAGAAATGTGACGGATGTAAATAATGGTACTGCTGACTGCCTCTTTTCATTTAACGAACACGAATTCTTCAGAGACCTCTAGCAGGAGAAGTAGTAGATGAAATAAAAAACGATCGCCACACATAGTGTGTAAGATCCATTCTATTTCACCTGTCCAATATTAGTTGGTCCGATCACATTTTTGGTATTGCCAAAAACGCGATAAAATACCCGGGCTTCTTGCAAAAATACAAGAAATATTTTACTCCACTAGACTTGGTGCAAATCTACAAGTCTCATATCAGGCCTAGATTAGAATATAATTCCCTTAATTAGCCAGGGGCTGGACGCACTGCATTGTCAGCGTTAGACAAGCCCCAAAAGAAGGCCTTCCGGCTTATTAGCGATGACATACCAATAGCAACTATTGATTCCCTAGAGCACCGGCATAATGTCCGGTGTCTGTCTCTCTTTTATCGCTACTTCTATGGATATTGCTCTGACGAAATTTCTAGCCTGATCCCTGGCAGAATTCTTCATATGTGCACCACACGAGCTGTAACCCGAGCTCACCTCACACCCTTGAAGTCAAATTCGGCCGTACCTACTGTGAAATTCCGCGAATCCTTCATGCAGAACAGTACAAATGTAGAACAGTTCTCCCCCCCCCCCCCCCTCCCCAGGTATGTACTACAAACATTAAAGCGTAATGCGCACCGTCACCTACTTGTCTCAACCCAATAATACTCAATTCTCTATCCCTGCTTCCTTTTCTACCAGGCCGTGCTACGGCATCATAGAGTATGCTCTGAGCTTTAGCAACATCTTACAAAAAAATCATTTACTGGCTCAATAACTTGCTATTGCTCACTTAAGAACACGCTTAAGAAAATGAGCCAAACCACAAACGATAACTGCCGATTTTGACACGAGGAGGTAGAACTCAGCCAACATCGTTGCTGTAGAAAATAACAACTAAAAGAGGGGAGCTTGAGTATTTCGAGACCCGTATAATATACAAGTCTACAGGCCATTTCCCGCCTACTGTTTTGACCAGCAGTGCAGGGCGATCTTATTAGGACAGCCATGAAGCCCTGAACTACCGATAAATAGGAACACAAAACCAAGGTCGACAAGCTTTTGAATGATAATTTGGTTACTAATTATGTCGAATGTTTTACTGAAGTCAGTACAAACACAGTCAGCCTCTAAAATGGGAATACATAATTTGGAGAGTTCTGTAATGCCATCAACATTTTGTTTTTTCTCTCTTGTTAGTGATGTTACTATCATTGATGAATAGATGATTGGGTTACCAGATTGAATCTATTTACTTTTTGTTGCATTGCTTCATAATGACATTTATAAGGTTTTATCTTAAGATTATGTAGCAAAAATAATAGGCTATCTTGTGTAAAATTCATATACGTATGATAACCATTTATACCATTCGACACAGGGGATGGAAATGACAAGAGGCCTGAGACATTTGCTTCATTTTTGATTTTACGAAAACAAGTCCGATGTTCTTTTGTGATTTTGTGCATAAAAAAGTCATCAAAGGCGATTTATACTTCGTAATAGTAAAAACCTATAGTAAAATATTGTTTTGTGCAAGTGATTTTATATAATCGAGACTCGGCAGTCTTGAATTATAGCGTTGAAGTGTTATTGTGCTGTGCTGCAAAGACAACCGGAGTTATTGTCGTAGGAAATCAATTTTCAGGCAAGTTTATAAAAACAGCCGTGGCGAAAAAATTTAACAATTTCGAATGCCGGTTTGTTTGTTTACAAGTGAAGCCATACGAGGGCAACGCCAAGAAAAACTATCAGAAAACGAATGGAACACCAGGAAAATTATTAAAAATTTATTTTTCTACTACATGAAGAGAAATGCCAAGTTTTCTTTCCTCATAGTCTATCCTTTTTGCTATATAATCTAAGGATTAAAGCTCTCGAGAAATACTTCCCAAACCATGAATCAGAAATCTATATGTGCGCATTCGGAGTCCGTTCTCTAAAATGTTCTATATTAATACTTATGAAAAGTGCCAGACATTGACTTAATATATGCTATGGAGCCTAAACTACTATCCATACAGGAAAATAGTCTTCCAGTATTTTTAAGCTTGATTCTTTACCTTCCCAAAGGCTACACTTACTATATACCTTAGTTAATAAAATAGTTTTGATTAAACCGTATTCTTACCACTTTGAGCTCAATAACTCTCAGCTGAGTAATAGTTGCAATAGTGTATGTGCGTCCGTGGTCCGAATCTGTAGGCAGAGTGAATGACTCACGGCTGTCATGTGGTAGTGAGGGAGTCTGTTTCATGGCGTAGGAAGTATCTCTCGAGGTTTTTGGTTTTATGCAAGCAGAAGCAAGGCACGCAGTGAAAATTCAAAACATCAAAGACTAGTATTTAAATAAGTTGGCAACAGGATGGTTGATGTATTGTCACTCTTGCCATAATTAAATATATCTTCCATGATAGGGAAAGGATTAGGAGGCATAACGAGAGTGACGGAGGTGCTGATGTACGTCACCCTTGAACTTTCGCAGATTGTGTAAGCTGGAGGAAAGACAGAAGATGCTAGACTGTTCCACATTTGCACAGTTCGAGATAAGAAAGTATCACGAAATTTTAATGTACGGGCGAAAGCATTTTGAAGGGCGAAAGTATTTTGAAGGGTGAAAGGATGTGCGCGGCTTGGAGCACGAGTATCACGTGTACCATTACTAAATTAATTTGCTGCAAGTTTTCACAAGTAACCTTCAAAACCATATGAAAAGTCAAAATTAGCTCTGTATTGTTACAACCTACATACATATATAAAGCTCAAGTTGGAGATAATTGAAGATTTTAAGCAACGAATGCAATCCACTATAAAAGCGAGTTTTTTTTTTTGTATCTTAAAAAATGAAACAACTTACCCAAATTTTGTGCAACTCTATATCGTAATATGGAATGTGCTACCAATATAACAGCTGCAATGTAACCACATATGAAAATTCCCAAGGCAGCTCTAGCATCCAGTAAAATAACGATAACCAATGTTAGAAATACACCAAATGATATTAGAATTGATGAATAAACTGTTGCAAGTCCGTACACTATGGGTACATCACTGGATTCATCTTTAACGCCACCTTCATACATTTTTTTCATCTTTTGAAAAATTTCTGGTATAACTCTTCCGTAGGGACTCACGGTTATAGTTGTGCGAGATCTTCTTGGAAGTACATACGTCATAAGTGGACACGCGAACAAAATTAAAATTTGTAAAATAAAAAGTACATAGACTACCCACGCTAACCCATCTAAATGTGATATTCTCATATTTTTCCAATGACTATTCGAAAGAAGCATATGACCGCCCGTACATATTGCTCCAACTGTAGGTCCGTACCGTGCCAACATCACATTTATCTGGAATCCTGTTAAATTTCCGCACGTACGCAGGTAAATACGTGCTAATGTTACATACAGGCCTAATATCACGATTGAAATTAAATGCATTCGAGATTTAGATTCTTTTTTTAATGTATAATTTGTGTAATTATTTGAAAAGTCTACACAATTCCCTTGCTCTTCTCTACAACGGAATAGATTATATGAAAAACGTATTAGAAATATTGCAATAAGGACAGCAGTGAAAATTTTAAAAGCAACTGATTTAAGAATTACATTCAACTTAAATTTCGCCTTAGTATCCAAACCATGATTATTAAAAAAATTCTGATAGAACAAGAGAATCAGTAAAGCGGTCAGGAGATATGAAAGAATTTTTTGCTCTTCTATTATGAAACTGTTCGAAAAATAGATGCATGTTGATAAAATAAAAATTAATCTAGTTGGCATATTACTAAAACGTTTCACATGACTCCAATTTGAAGCAATTTCCGGCCAATTGTGTATTGTTAAAAGCACTAGAATTACAGTGTTCAGCATACCCGTCATAAATATCACACTGTGTTCTTCAGATTTCATATTTAAATCTTTGTAAAATCGATAACTGAAAACTATTACCGCAACATTAAAACTATATATAATAGATACAGTATTTGTTGTGAATATCTTCGGAAATTCTGATACTCGCGTGTTATTGATTAATAGAAATGAAAAAAATATCGGTAGAAATGTGAGCAATAATCCCTGAGACATTTGATTCGCGTCAAATTTCACCCAAATATTTCGACAAATATTTAAAATATTTCTTAACTGTGCGTTAAGATCCATAATGAAACTTTTGAAGGCAGCTTCACTGTAAATTGTGTTAACACGATGCGTCAATTCAATGAACTTGTACTCAATATCGTCCATTTCTTCAAAATCAAAAGTTCTCTTATTTTCCAAGGCATAATTGTAGAAATAATTGAAAATTTGTTTTGCATTCTGCCATGCGTGTAGCATTAATCCTTGGTATTTTAGCATATAGGGCACTGGCACGTCTGGTATTATGTTGAAATTTATTAATCCAAGATTGGAGTAAGGAATTGGTACACCCAATATTGTTGCAAGAGTTGGAACCAGATCGATCTGAAATAATTCAAATTTAAATATATTTACAAGCGATTGTATACTTAAGATTCTAGTTATTTTTTTAATTAGTATAGTAATAATATGGCTTGTGCTATATGAATTTTATTATGATAAATAATAGAAAAAAAACCTGAACATAAAATTAATTCAAGTTCAGAAAGTGATATTTGTAGATTTTGTATAAAAATTATTAAAATGAGTATGAGTTCAAAGATTGAATTGAATTTTTTGCTACCCTCAGTGAATTTGATATAGGACAAATATTTTTACGTGATAAATGACAAAGGTCCCAAAATGTATCTTTGCGGAACACAAAAGTAATTGGCTTGAAAGCGGAATCTCCTATTAGAAAATACTGCATAAAAATGGCAGCTCAAATAATTAATAAAAAAATTGGTGGCACTAAAATGAAATATAATTATAAGATTATGGTAAAGATTTCGTTTTGTTACCTACTGAGTCAAATGCCTTGAAAGCATCAAGAAAAAAATCTCTATGATGAGCATATACACGTCCGTTACTTCACCGATTATTCAAGATCTTAAGTAACTGCTTTAATCGCAGACGAATTGTCATGTTTAGAAGGCTATTGGTTTGAAAATATTTTTTTAAATAATTGTTGAGAAGTATGGAAGTGTTTTTTTTTAAATATTATTAATCCTTTTTTTTATTATTATTAATCCAAGCCCAAGGGATACTGCAGACAGAGTACAGCAAGGAAGAAATGAGATCGGGAAAGGATTGGGGGACATGAGGGGAGTGGCGGAGGTGCTGATGTATGTCAATCAGAAAAGGCAGTAGATGCTAGACTGCTCCATATTCGGACAGTTCGGAATAAAAAAAAAAGGAATTTTACTGTACGGCCGAAAGTATTTTTAATGGTGAGAGGATGTGCGCGGCTTGCAGCACGAGTATTGCACACATTAATTTAGAAGATATAAGACTAGATATTCCATCAGAACATTGACCATGCATGTAGCGAGAAAGGAGCGAAAGGCATTTGACATGGCGCCGGTACTCACACAAGTCGATATGACAAGTTATTGCCAATTAGCTTTTTTTTAGATTATATCTAATGAAGCTAAGGCTGTACGATCAGCCCCGGCACAGACGTGGGAATTGTATTCTATTCTAGTTCTGATATAGGATTTGTAGAGGAGCGTTTGATTGGACGGGTTGACATATTTCCTTAACCTTTTCAGAAATGCAAGACAACTCGATGCTTCTTTGGCAATAGCGAAAATATGGTGTGTCCAGCTTAACTTACTGGAAATGCTTAGTGAGGGTGTATCAATGCTCCATTAAAAGAAATATGAGTGGTAGAATAATAATCTTGTTTTAATAGAGATAAGACATTTTTGGATCTTAGACGCATTGAATTCGAAGCGATTCGCTCTGCCTCTAGCGGAGATCCTGTGAAGGTTGTTATTCAATGATCTAATAATGCAATGGGATTGAAAGTAAAGGAAAGAAAATCATTAATGAAAATTAACAGAGCTCCGGGGTACACCGAGGGTGAGATTCAGATGTATCGACATCTAATACAACCAGTATTAGGCGACCTTATAAAAAACCTACAATCAATGAGAGGAAAGGATAGACAAAGTGCTTCAAGTTTGGCTTGAAGGACAGAATGTGAGACTCTTTTATCAAACATCTAGGGCAACGATATTAGACTCACCAAAATTGTGGAGACTACGTTCGAAAAATCAGCAAGTCTCCAGTTGAGCGTCCAGATCGGAAGCCGATCTTTAATGAGCGTAGAAATAAATCAACAATCGGAAAGAGTACACACAGCAACGAAATAGTAATTGAAGACAACTGAATATTGTGATACATAGGTAAAGTAGTCATTTCGAAGTTTAGTAATTTTGATGGCACGTCTTGTCATGAACAACTGGAAGATTTCAAAGAGATCTTCGATGATAGTCCAAAAGTATCAAGAAAGTGAAAAATCACTGAATAAATATGACTGACTGACTGGAATTAGATCGTCGGATGTTGAATGCTACTGATTGAAATAATCTACCTAAATTCGCCATCAATTATGAATGAAACGGCATGGTGAAAGCGTTTAAGACTCCAGCTAGCAATGGTTAACCAAATTAAGAATACAATATTTTGTTATCCAGTATAATTTTGTTATACAAATTTCATAAGCAAAACATTCTTTGCCATACCTGCTGCATTGTAGAATTGTCCGATCCATAATCACTTGTAACAAATTTTTTCTTTGCAGAATATGCAAAAATCAAGGCATTTAATTCATCTTCAGATTCTCCACCATGATCTCCAGAAATTGTCATACCATGATCTCCTATGACGAGCAGCATTGTATCATTACTCATCCCTTCAATCACGTACCTTTAAAAATCGAGAAGAAAAAGCTCCATCAATAGAAATTCAATATATGTATTTTAATTGCGTCTCTCTTATCTTACCTTATCATCTCGTCCATTTCGAGAAGTTTTCTGGACATTTCATCATGTAATGGACCATATCTATGCCCACAGTGATCAACACCCAGAAAATGAGCAATTAATACATCCCAATCTTTTTTCCCTAGCTCAACCGGTAAGTGTTTCCGTATTTCAGTGTCTACCGAATCCAGATCGAATATATCAAAACTTGGATATGAATATTTCCTTTTAAATCTGTTCGGATATAAATCAGTCCATGTACTATCACCAAGGAAGACTACATTCATAGCGCTCTTTACAATCTATTTAAAATAAAAAATAAATTACATTTACTTCTCAAATATTGACTTAAATCAATTTTCACCTGATCAATAATATTATCCTCATTAATTTCAGGTGTGGCAAAATTTGATCCGATATCTATGAATGTGGGCAAACTTCCTGTTGTTAGGCCTTTCAATCTTTGTAGTGTTGTTGTCGGCGGATCAGCACGAAATCTCATTAGACGACTATGCTCTGGATAGGTACTAAGTAATTCATTAAAAACACTTAACTTATTTTCAAACGGCAGTGGATCCATGAGGTTAGGTTTATGAATACCAAATTCATATTTTAAGGCATCTATGACTAGAATTATTACTTTTGACTTTTTTGGAAGACACAATTTTGAGGACGCATTAACATCTTTAAAAATTTCTTCAACTATTTCTTCATTTAAGTAATATTCCTGAAATTAAATAGATAAAAATGTTTTGAAATCATCTATCATAACTCATTAATTAATCAAAATTTAAGCAGGCATACTGTTTAGAGGACTACTAAATATTTTATCGCAAGAGCTTTTGCCACTATCAAGCGATAAGGAGCTTTCACCACCTACAGATCATGGATAGTTGAAAATTTTTATAAGATTCTAATTACTAACGCATTTATCCGTTTACACTTAATGTACAAACTCTACTACCAAAACTTTGTGCGTTGTTGACGAAAGAACCTTTATTGATGCTTAAATTAGAGTCACGAGCCAAAACAAAATTTGAGAGTGAAAATCTGTGTGGTAAATAAAACTGATCATAAAATAAGAAATCCTTAAAAGGTGAGTACGTAAAATTAAATTTGTTTAAGTATTTGCTTCAGGCGCAATTGGGTGTATTATACGGCCGCAAATAGGTTTCACCAGTCGCGAACGAAAGCTTTAAAGTGCTGAAATTAGTGTACACCATTCGATAGCAGAATCTATTCATTTTGTAAGGTTTATTCCTGATCTTCTTGGTCTCAAAAATTATTGATACCTCAATCAATTGGGTAATTAAGCCCAATTCACAATTTCTATTAGTTTGTTTTATGGGCTATCTTGCTCTGTCTTGATATTTTAAAATAAATTAGGTTAGGTTAGGTTGGAGGGGTATCACTAAGATAAATCTTAGTCTACTTCACATAGACCGCTTTCGGGACCATTAAATCAAATCAAATCAAAAATCATTTATTTATAGTTCCTGCTTGAGGCAACGTACAACGTTGGGAACTACGACATTAATAGCTTAACAACAGCATAAAAACAGCAAAATAAAATAAAATAAATCAAATCAGTGCAGCTGGTCATAACATAGATCATCCAGACATTAGACAAAACAAAATGCGATAGCACTGTGAGAGTAGTGGGACAGTAAAGAGTCCATACAGAAAGTTTTGTTGAAATAACCCCAGCAGAAGTAGACTGAGAACAACAACAATCACAACTATTGGGGTAGTTGCCATTACCAGTGTCCGTACATAGTTGGTAATAATGAAATTTAATTTACATATGGTGACATCCATTGTCTTCTCCAGTTGTTATCAGTTAGTATTAAAGAGCATTACTTACGGCTATGAAATTCAATCAAGTTAAAATAAAATTAAGAATTAAAATTAAAGACACTAATTTTAAATTTTACGATCGACAATAAAGTTGTCTGAGTTGCTCGAATAGACACTGGGAGCGTATCCATCGAACCCCAATTCAGCCATATCACTATGTGCATTGCGACAACCCAAAGGTGGCATAATATAGTTAGATAGGTTGTCCAGGCTATCAGTGATTGCGCCTCTCTAAGAGAGCACATCGCTCTTGTTTTAAATTCTTTGGTGAGGCCAATCTCTCTGATGTCGGCGGGTAGACTGTTCCACTTAGTGACCCCTTGAGAGAAAATGTTTCTACTGCCAAACTGCGTATTCATCCTTGGATATATAACTCTGCGGCCGTCTCTCTCACTCCACAAAAAGCGTTTACACACATACCTCGGTAGTAGACAAATTCAGGCCTTATGTATGAAAGACAATACCTTCCTTTCCATAAGTGGACCAACATGAGTCCTGCGTCTTTCTGGTACATGCCTTGAGACCACGCAACAGTTTGGGCAATCCGGACTGGAGGAATGGATAGAAAACAATGTCCGCATACAGAAAGTGTGGCAGTATGAGTGCATTGTAGTCTCATCAAGACGAGGGGAAGCTACATAGAGGGAGCCGAGTCCATAGTATATTCTCGAGCACATCAGACTTATATGTTCCTTCCAGGAGAGACAGGTCCATAAGGAGCCCCAGGTTCTTAACCGATTTTGAGGTCAGGTGGATGCTATGACCCAAGATGGTTATAGAGAGTATCTGTGGTGATACATTATCGATTCTGTTGGGTTTAATAGCATAACCAATAGCCTGCGTTTTAGTTGGGTTCAGCGCCAGGACATTAGTCGCCGACCAAGATACAACCTCTTCAAGAGTCTCATTGATTATTGTTATTGACTCATGTAGTTTGTCAGCCGGTGAGTCGGCGTATATCTGGATGTCGTATATATAAAAATAAACACTGTTGAGATTCACCTCTACGTATGTATGTACGATGTATAATGAAAATAAAAGGGAGGCTAGTACCGCACCTTGTGGAATGCCCGTTCGCAAGGATTATATAGTCGAGTATGTTTCGCTGGAATTGACCATGAAAGATCTGTCCGATAGGTAACTGCGGCGATTCATCTCACAAACAGATCAGGAGAAACCAAAAAGTGAACGGAGCTAAGATGTCAATCTCTCATGAGGCACAGAATCGAATGCCTTACTGAAATCGAGGAGCACATGTTTCGAATATCTGCCATCACTTTGAGTAACGCAGTGCTAGTTGAATGAAAACGTCTAGCCAGACTGCAATTTTAGATAGTAAATTATTTTCGCTGACAAAGGTAGAAATCTCATCGCAATGAGAAACTCCATAACCTTTGATATTGCAGGCAATATGCCTCCACTCGGAGATATCAGATGAAGAAGCCGTCTTCGGAATGGGCGTGACTAATCCATGTTTCCACCGACCTGGGAAATGTGAGCAAGTTAATAGTCTGTTGATGAGATGGGTGATAATTGGCAGTATGAACGGTAGAATTATATTCCCATAGATTCATGGGAGCGCGTGTTATCCGTTTATATGTATATGATTGACTTCAGTTTATCAGTGAATACTGATATTTTTACATGTTTTTAGTTCAAGAGCGCTAAATGTTGGTTGTGGAGGCAGTTTTTCGCTTTCAGAAGTCAAACTCTTGAGTGTATCATAAAGAATTGGTTTACTTTTAGTTTTGCCCGGTAAATATGTATATAAAAAAAAACTCTTCGTTCGAGCCGAATCCCAGTAAATATGTATATAAAAAAAACTCTTCGTTCGAGCCGAATCACTCATGTATAGTGAATCTAACAAATTGTAGCGGCTCACTGTCTACTACGAAAATATTAAATCTTAATATTCCTGGAAAGAATTAAGGCTGCAGCCGTTCAAACAATCAAAGGCTATATTTTGTTTCTTATTATTAAATTAAAGAATATAAATTTATAACAATATGTATAGGGCAATAAAGCAAACTACAAACCTCATTTACGTCCTCGGACAAATGCCGGCATGAACTGGTATCTGTTTGTGACACTCTGGATAGTAAAAAGCCTCGAGAATATAATAATATTCCAGAGGATATCAAATAAGCGATCCAAATTAATATAAAAAAATAATTCCAACCAAGCCACATGATCGTTTTGAAGATTTATTTAATTTAATAAATTATAAAACGCATCCTCAAAAATTAATGCAGTGCAGGGTAGCGATGTTGAACAGTATAATAAAACATAAATGAGTTGAATGATAATGTCGATTAATTATTTATTTACTTAATTGCCTGGTTTAATAAGAGACCGAATTATATTTTAATTGTTTTATTCTTGCAATTAGCATTTTAATCCAAAATTAAAAATATTAAACCGGCGACTGACAGCGGACATATGTTTACCACATTTGACACTTTTCTCTTCTTCTAAGTCTGACATCTGTTATTATACCAAGTTATTCCCATTAATATTTTGACACATTGCAGCTGATAGCTTGTGACGTAAATCTGTGACTACTGTATATACATTTTTATTGGAGAGTAGAGCGAGTATTGTGTTCTCTGTACCGTGCTTTCCTATACATTTTCAAGATACTACGTCACTTAATGGTGGAACGTGGTTCGTAATGGGAATCCCTTGTTACTATCGAAGTTACTATACATAAAAATCACCCATATCAGAAGTCGTATTTGTACAAGTTTGTGGAAGTAGCCAATGAGCCCCCATATATGGAATTAGAGTTTACAAATTATTTCATTTCGGGTGATTTTTAAAATTTCAGTTAATCTTATGCATGCAATTGTGATTTTTAGTATTATGTTCGAAATTACTAAATCCTAGTGACTCTGAGGGAAGAACACGTCAGTATTATTAATGTGGATTGTTAATTATTAATCTATAAATCGCTTGTAGTAGCATTACGTACGATAATAGACAATACAAGTGTTTATATTTTCCCCATTCTTATTATAATCTGAATTATTCTTCTAGGTATAGAATTACATAGATTTTAATTTTATTTAATGGCTAATGCTCTCCAAGCCTGTCTAATTGCTGCAATTAACTCAGTCCAAAACTTTGATATTTTCGCCTGAAAAACATTGAATTGCATAATAATCCTGTTAGAATATCCCATTAGTATTTACCATCCAATACATTCTCATTCCCTCTTGTAGATACACAAATTCGATCTTTGTGGATGATCAAATTTAGTCCATTTTTGAAATTATATTTACAATTTTCATGAAAACACTACAAAATTTCAGCTATACGTTGACGACTTCTCAGGCAGTGTCCGAAAATATATAGTGAAACACAAAATTATTGTATGGCAACCCTACGAAGGAGTTACTCGATTTGTCCCATTACTTAATTTTTTTTTTTTTTTTTGTCCATCAGAGGCATAGCCAAAGAATAACTAAATAAAAGAAAGGACACAGAAGAGTGTTCCGATTGTTTTCCATTTAAATGTACACGGCGAGAAAAGGAAGGAAGAGAAAAAAAATCAAAGCCTCTAAACATTTAAGGAATAAGACAAAAAATGTGAAAGCGAAGATTACATGCAACGAAATGGAATGGCAAATGATTTATTTTCGTAAATAAGAGAGAATGGGTGGAGTTTTCCCAATGTTTTTCGTAAACAAGAGAGAATGTCCCAATGTTTTTCGCAGGAATTCTAATGTTTGTTGGTGTAATCCCATGATATTTGATCAACACGTTTTTCTTTTTACATTCGTTTTGCTATGAAGAGAATAAGTGGGAGAACTCATGCTGGATTCTCTGATATTTTCGGGAAAAATGAGAATTTTATTTGAGAGGAACTTTACATCTTCTTTCAGCATGTGGACCAGAGCGAAATTTATCTCTTTCTTTAAAATGGAAGGTAGTGTGACCTGATGTACATTATTTTGAATAGTTTGATAGGATTTTGAGGGATTCAATAAGATTTTGTCGTTCGGGTAATCCTACGTTCTCTCGATTTTTGTTTTTAGCTCGTTGCCTCGCTTGCACTACAATAGTGATAGCCAAGTTCTTTTCCCCATTCATGCAAAAGACGACAGTATATGAAATTCCTTGTTTCATTCTAAAAAACACGAAAAATTTCCTATTTTGTTCGCCTATGTCTCTACTTATACTTATATATACTTTGGTATAGCCGAGCCTTGTCTAGTAAGCTCATTCGCTTTTTAATTGCTGTCAAATCTTTGATCCCACGGTATCCAAATTAGGCTGACCCAGTTCTTCAAGATCGCTTTGGAAATTCTACTGGAGCTTTTATTTCACCACAAAAGATCCAATCTAGCTCTTGCAGTTTGACTGTCGGACAAGATAAACACGATTTTGTTGCTAAAAGCTCTTCTTAGATTCTCATAGGTACGAGTACGTATCAATATGGCATAAATCTTGACCTGGACAAATGAAGAATGCTCCCATCCCCAGTGATGTCTCGAATCGCTTCACACTTCAAGCCCATCCTATTTTTAGATCTATTAGTGTAACAGTCTGCTGGGGATAGTCAGAAAAATCAATTCCAGGCTCTTACGAGTTTTTGCAGTGAGTCATCTTTAATGGTAGGCTGCCTCTACTTTTCTTTCCCCTTATTTTTATATTTCTAAAAAACATCCTGTATTTAAAAAAATCAGGGCGTATGGTCACAGTTTGCATTTTATGCAAAGCTTCATGGACTTTCCAACAACTGCTCAACCAGCCCGGTGCTCCTCTCAACTCAGAAGTTATTGTGGTCCAAACTAAAAATTTCGGATTTTCTTACCTTTTTTCTTTTACTTTGAAGTCTATTTTTTTTTTGCAAAAAGGTCATTAACTGTTTTTTTTATAAAAAAAAAACTGTAAACTATAGACTCTCCTCTTTCATTTGACCTATTACACCCTATGTGCTATCTGTAGCCGTTAAAGAGTTATTATCTCTTAATCTATTCTCAAAGATAATTTGTTCCCTTAGTGACTGAAAACATGTCAGTTTAAATTTAATTTCTGTATGACCTGAATGGACATTATACTCCGCAATCTCATGAAGTTTCGTTTAAACAGACTCATACACCACAATATTTATTTTCCAGATTAGAGTTTGTAAGTACCCCCCCCCCCCCACGTTTTCCACTTAATCTAGTCATTCCTCCCCATGCATCTAATGTTCTGAAAAATTCTTTCTTTATTCGTTTTATCCCCATTTGGAACCGATTGAATTTTGTTCACCTGAATTTAATGATATTTAAATCGCGCCTTCTTACTCTTCTCATTGTGTCTCAACTGGAAGTCTTAACAGATCGTGCTGGTCCCGTTTTTCGTTCGTTAGACTAAATACTTATCATCTAATATTTTTATTTTCTTCGGATGACCTATTTTACACTTACCTCGAACTTTTCACCGTGATAATGGGTAATGCACCTGCACTCTCAGTTCTTATTTCTATATAAATTCTTTTTTCTCAAATTTTTCTGGACATCAGGGAATGAATCTCGACCGACATGCACTTCATCAACTTACTCGTAGTTAGAATTTAAATAATTACCTAGTTAGGTTAAGCCTTAGTATATTGTTCTTTATTTTTTGTTCACTATGCCACTCCTATTATTTACTCAAGTAACTGTGTTTTTATACATAATGGGCCCAACAGCCAAATTGCTTGTTACAAACAAATAAATAATTAGTTTATGGGCGAAACGAAACAAATTTTTGTAGCAATAATAAAAGTAAAGTTTTATTAAATACAGTTATTTAAATAATTTTGCATGTCTTTAATACTTATTTGACAAAAGAAAATTATTATTAAATGTAATTATATTTTAAAAATCGTAAAAAACGGGAGTGCACAAAACCATTACACCTTAAAGTTGAATTCATTGTTTTTTTTTTTAATTTTTCTTACTCCATCGGCATATCGTCGTAGTCGTTTAATTAATCATAAAAAGTACATAATTACTGTAAATTTACTTAAAAATTATATAAATATCGGCAACACGTTTTTATACATTCCTTAAAATGTGCGTAAATTTATTTATTTAATAATAATAATCTATTTATACATAATATTTCACTTATATATCTTTTTTTAAATCATTTATGATAGTTTTTTTTATCAAATTACAGTTATACATATTAAATTAATAATAATAATAATAGTAATAAAAATCAGCCTTGGCCATTTACATAAAAAATATAGATCGAAGAACAAGTTTTTAAAAAGTATGGAATTTTTAGTATTAATTAGAGTCTCACTAAAAATTGTAATAAATATTATCATAAAGGAAATAATTGTAAATATTTAATGCACTTTGATGAATAAATATAATTGTGAAGTTGTGGGATTATAATTATATATGGATAATTACTGGAAAGAGTGGATTGAGTCTGTAATGTGTGTGAAAAAAAAGTGAAATGTGTTTTTAATTGCGTGTTTTTATTTATTTTAATTTTTTTCTTCTTTAGCTTACGAGCTTTATTTAAGCCACGTTACTATATTATTTATGATTAATAATAATAAAAAAAAATTGCTTGTTTTATTTATTGCCTTCAAGATATCGGGTTGATTTACAAATTTTGTCTAATTTCGAAAATATTTGGAGCTGCTTGTTTGGAATAATCGCTTTTAACAGTTATCAATAATGTGTTGTAACAATGAATGATTTAGAAGCTATAGAGTATCTACTAAAAAATGTATTTTCATTAATTTTTGCTTGTCGACAATTAATAAGTCGTATTATTACTACTAAGGAAGGCTTCCCGAATATCGAAGACTCTAGTCGGTGAGGGCCTTCAACATTCATGCCTGGATAGCTCATCAAGGGAGTGTTCGCAAGATTTAAGTAACATTAGCAGTTTTACTAGGAACGGCGTTAATTCAGGTAAGCGATCAATTTGGAAATTTTATTACTTATCGTGCGGTGCTTGATTCAGCATTACAGACTCATTTTGTTCCAGAGCATCTATGGCGATGGTTCAGACTAAATTCTCAGAAATATCAAGAATCTATCGATGGCATCGGTCTCACTAGCACATTAGCTAAATTCGCAGCGAATTTAGATGTCAAATCATGTACAAATGATTTTAGATGTAGTTTAGAAGCTATAGTGCTATCTAGAATAACCGATTTGTAAATATATTCAGTTGGAATGTGCTATCAAATTTCCGGCTAGCAGACCTAAAGATTAATTCAGTACAACGGGTACAAATATATATTCATTGGTGCTGAGCTGTTTTACAATCTTCTTTGTATAGGTCAAATTAAATTGGGCCAGGGAAAACCAATTTTGCAGAAAACGCTGCTGGAATGGATCGTGGCGGATGGTAGTTCTTCTTATTCTTCTCTACGTGATAACAGCCTCAGGTTAGATGAACATGGTGCATTGGAAGATTTTATCGAAAGATTCTGGGAAGTAAAACATAATGTCGCTATACCTAGGATATTAAGGCACCCTGCCAAGAACATTTTCATAAAACTGTTAGACGTTTAAATTCTGGTAGATTTATTGTCCGCCCACCTTTTTGGGATGACCCGCAACTACTTGGATCGTCATTCGAGATCGCTAAGTGGATATTTCTCTGTCGCCACTTGGAAGGATATGAGGAGCTATAGCTTCAATAGAGTTTCAGAGTTTATGTCAGACTAATAATAATCAGTCATTTCCTTTAAATTCTAATATGAAAAGAACTTTGAAAATCATTTTTGTAACATCTTTCAATCGATACGGATCAACGATAAAGCGATCAGCTTAATACTCTTACATTTATGCCTGATGTCCTACACTTGTTATAAAATTTCCCAACATATCGACATGAATCCACTATTCCATACCACTAAATGACATCAAGCTTTTCAGTTTGCACAAAGTTATAATATTATTTTTTTTTCAGAAATTTATCGCTTGAAGAGGCTTTGTGTATGATAAGAGGATGACTAACGAAGACTAGTTCCAAATGGTTAAATTTATAACAATATTTCTACCAGAAAATGCTTGTAGCGAGATAACAGATGAAGATATTGGTGAGAAAGATTTTATTTTAGATAAGAATTCACCGGAATTCCAGCTGCAAGCATCTGCTGAAATAAAGATGGTCGCCGATTCAAACAGTTGCTATTCATTCGATGATGATCTTCCTCTATCAAACTTAGTGACTCAAAATTTTACTAAATCCAAAACAATTACATACATACATACAATAGGAAGAAACAAGAAACAAAATTTACTGCAATTATTGAACAAAGTTGAGGATCTTATTGAAATGCAAATACCCACTGGAATTAGTTTTAGTTTTTTTTTTATGAAAAACTCATAAATTTAATCCTCGACGAAACAAACAAATATGCGAGTTAATGATAGATTCAAAACCTTTGACAGAATCGAAGTGATTGCAATTGGTCGATAATTGAGAGATCGCTATTTTCTCCTTTCTGGAGAATAGGCTAAACGTGAGCTAATTTCCAAGTAGTTGAAAATTTTCCTCTCGAATAAGACAAGTAGAATAGTTTGCGCAGATGCTGATATCCTAGACACACAGCACGATTTAATGAATCATTAGTACTAACTATTCATTACAATGCCGTGTGTCACATAGGATACGTCATTATGGCTCGAAAATCAGATCATAATGAAGTACACTAATGAAGTATTTTTTTTCCTTCATTATAATGAGAAAATATGTGCTAGATTTGTCATATAATATAAATCAGGAGCTCCGCTGTGCATTTGCCGATTTGAAAAATAAGAAAAATAAATGCAAAACCCAACCTATATTGTCAATATTCTTTTTAATATAATGTTTGCTCATTTGTAAATTGTTAAATTGAAAAATGAACTAAATAAAACCAAACTTTATCGCATCAGTTCGATTCATATTGCTTCTTTAATGTCATAAGTTTATCAAAACCAGTTTGACAGTACAACTAAAATAAAGAAGTTGCCGTGTGTCTGTAGTTTATAATGAATCATTATAGGATAATGATTCTTTAGTTATTTCTTCATTAAGAACGCTGTGTATCTAGGGAATTAGTCAAGGATAAGGAGCAACTTTTAATTAACATGTCGAAAGTGATTTGAGGGCGATGAGAACCCGGAACGTACCTGTGCCCTACACAAGTGCCGAAAATATCCCTGAAATTATATATATTGGCGACTGTATCCATTGAAAGCTACAGATCGCCACAACCCTTGATAAAAAAATGAACTTGTTAAAGACTCAATAAAAAAAGGCGAGATAAATTTTAATTTAATTTAAAACTTTAAGGTTGAACAATTTAACGAAAAGATTTTAGTTTTGAGTAAATTTAGAAGGGGCACGGTTCGAACATATTTTACAACCTTATTTTAAGTTAGTCTTTTTTTTGTTTTATTATTTATTATCCCAGAATCAATCCCACATGACTCACAAATATCGCAAATATTCACTAAGTCAAGACGAGAAAGTGTTGCACGATGTTGAGAGACATGTTCACATTTTTTTATCTTGGTTAACGAATAATATGAAGATTTTCCAATTTCGATATCTGTCAGTAGTAAAAATACTAATTCGCTATACAAAACTTATGTCGATTTTCGAAAGTTAAAGATCTTTTAACCGTTTAATAATCGGCGGAGTATGTAGTGAAAGAATAATCTTGCAATAAATAAAAGAAAATAAGAACTGATTCAGAAAAGAACCGACCAACTATCTCCTCCTATTACTCAGTCGCAGTTAAACAAAATTCTGAATATGCCTCAAAGAGACTTTGGCTAAAAAGTTGAAAATCCCGAAGACGACCATCTAAAATGTTCTCAGTAAATTTCGGGAGTTTTGTAGTGTTCAAAGAAAATCCGGTTCTGGAAGGAAATCAGGTTCTATAGACCAAAGAAGTGGTAGACAACTTTAAACGAAATTCCAAGAAGTCGTTGAGAGATATGACTGATAAGGTTAGAACATTATCTGCCACGGTCCATCAAATTAAAAAAAAGAGAAGGTATATTCCTTGTTCAGGAAACACCGGAGAGAAGACCAGAAAAAAACCACGTTGTAAAATCCAGGAGTCGGATTTGAAGTTCGACTGCTGCATTTTGAAACTTAGATGTAAACGAACTTCAACCAGTTTCCACGGCAGGAATTTTATGTGGAAAAAAAGATGGATGACGCAAATCCCAAAGTTTAAGAATAGTTGGTGCACCAAATTTCTCTTTAAATATTTAATTTGGCAAGCAATATGTACGTGTGGCCCAAAAACATAAAGAAAACCGAGATTTCTACAATGCTCAATTCATATCTGTAGCGCCAAAAGAAGGGAATCCTACAAATTGTCCGGAACTAAGGCCAATCAAGAATTAATATTAGGTTTTTCTTGTTGATTTTATCACTCATAGATGGTCGTTTTTTTTAAGACAATTATTTGAAGAAATATTCTAAAGAATATTTCCGTGAAACTTTAATTGATATTTGTGAATCGTGTAGGATGGGCTTAAGTCAAGTATTTATCCAATAATTAGAACTTAACTTATATCATCCAGATAATCTTCATTTTACAAGCAAATCTTACTTTTCAAAATTTGACAAAATTATTGTGTGAAATCAACCAACCGTTTCTGTAATGTAAATACATTAATTCCGTCATTCTTAATTTAAATTTTCACTTAAATAAAATTTTACATTTATGTTGAGAATATGAAATATATGTAATTAAAAATTTCTATATAATTCACTAAAACAGCAGACTTCATACAAGTTGGTCTAGATAGATAGATGATGGCAGTGATGAAATCGCTTAAATACGTACATATACTTTCTAGGTGTGTGCGTGTGCCTCTCTTCAAATGATTTATAACAGAAAACTATTCAAATTAATAGACAGACGAGCACGTAATTATTTATTTTTATCGGAATTATTATAAATTAGGGTGATAATTATTATTAGAATTAGAATGTATTTCCTGTTGTATTGCTTGTGTATGTTTTGTAGAAATAAGATGTAGCAAAAAAAAAATACACATTGCTCAAAATGACAAAAATAAATGTAAGTAAGGAAAAATTCCTCTGGATACATAGAGGAAATGTTTACTATAAAAAAATGGAAGAATTATGAAAATACATGTTCAAACAGCTAATTAAACTAAAGTCCTAGTTTTGGCATTTTCTCAATATCAAATATACACTTTCACGAATATTATATATATATATGCTTTGTTTTTTTTTATATATGTAGATATAACATACAGAGAGAGAAAAAGAATGTTTCAAATATAAAAGATAAAAAAAAAAATTGTTTCTAGCATCGTTTTATTTTTTCTTAATCAATATCCGCACCATTTCTAGCTTTCCCCGGTCCTTTTTTTTTATTTTGTCAATAATATACTAAACAATAATAATGTGTTGCTTCTTTTGTTGATAAATAATTATACAAATTTAATATTAGTGGAGAAAATATAAAACAAAACAAAAAAATCTCTGGCTATTACTATTATAATACATTATGGGGAAAATTGAAAAATTACACTTTGCCTTTCTCGAATAAAATTGCAGCTACATTATTGGCTCATGCTCATAGTTATAAAATTTCAGGGTGGCGGGGGGCAAAGAAAGAAACTTTCATCATAATTATTATAGTATAAATGAGTCTACGATAAAAAGATAAATTCTATATAAAATTATGTTCAGAGAATTGTTTTGTTTCACACTTTTATATATTATTTGCATATCCAAAATAACTGCTGCAATTATGACTTAAATTGGCGATTTTGCGCAGTTCAATTTTTTGTCATTGTTTTTGTTTTTTTTTTCATTTCGTTTATTATTTCTCCTTTTTTATTTTTCTCTCCATAAAAATTTCTATTGCATCTATTGCATTCATTAAAATATGAATAATAATAAACGAATTGAATGTGGTTTTTGTGGTGGTTGTTGTTGTTGTTGCTGTTGTATTTTTATAACTTACGTTAAATTATAGATAAATCAGTATTTATCAGTAGGCTTGTGCTTCCTTATAATCGCTTTGGTCCAATGTATAGAAATCTTCCAGTTTCCACTGTAATGTCTCAAATGTTGGCCGCCTCATTGGATCTTTATGCCAACATTCAAGCATTATTTCGTAGAGTCTTGGTTCACAGTTTGGTGGACATGGCATACGATAGCCGTGTTCAACTTGTGTTAATACTTCAGCATTTGTCATACCTGAAAAAATAAATAAATAATAGAATTTAAGTATGTAACTATATAAAATATTTAATTCGAAACAAGGTAAAACAGTATTTTAGTTTATTTAATTAAACTCAATACGTACAACACGTAAGGGTTTCGATCTATCCGACCATCTTCCGAGACATTTCTGTTTCTGTTACTACTAAATGGCAATGCCATATGAAAGATACTGGTAGAGTTAGATTGGAATTCTGGACGCAAGTCTAGCATCGCGTGCGACGAGTTCGAAAAAAATATACTGTCAGATTGAACGCGTTGACATTTGAGATTGGTCAAACTTGATTTCAAGTTTTCGCTCATATTTATCCTTGTCATTAATAAACTTTTCATGAAATTCTTTTTTTCCTTCGGAAATAAAAAAAAAAATGTAAAACCGAGAACAGTGCACTCTCCCTAGTGTTAGGTTAAATTGAAGGCGTTCGCGACGAAAAGTAGAAATTCGCCCGATTTTTGCGTCGCAAGCGTCATAGGCGGTGGTAATCTAACACTCCTTATACAACAAGCACGCATTCGATATTACCTGACAAATTGTGCTACGTATGTTACGCGTTTGAAATTTTCAATCTGTTTCCAGCTTAAGAATATTTTTGCCTAAAGTTTTAGCTTTAACAATTACAAAATTATAAAGGAGATCTATTCTCATATCTTTATTTTAAATGTGTAGAATGTTTCTCTTATAATAAAATTATACATTTAAATCTTTGGAATATTTTAAATAGCAGGGTTGTAAATGAGCCGACTCATTTGTCATTACAAAATTATAAAGGAGATCTATTCTCATATCTTTATTTTAAATGTGTAGAATGTTTCTCTTATAATAAAATTATACATTTAAATCTTTGGAATATTTTAAATAGCAGGGTTGTAAATGAGCCGACTCATTTGTCATATCAACTCATCGCTCAACTCAGGACTTGAGTCCGCTCAACATTTGAGCGGAGGTTTATCGCTCGAAGCTTGAGCGGACTCACTGCTTGAGTAGCTTGAGCGAACTCACTACTTGAGCGGATTCATCATTTGAGTTGAGTGGACTCAAATCATATTTTAAATAACATAAGGAGAATCTGATTTAATTAAAATTGAAACTGAAACTGAAATTTCAATCAGTCATTCATTATATTATATTAATTTAGCTTTTGCTAATTTTCGTTGCCAACATTTCTTCTACGCTACGCCATTTTGGGATTTAGATTGTGAAGATGACCAAAATTCAATAGATGGTCAGAAATTGTTCTTGGAGTATAATTTTCCCACAGATAAAACCTCGAGCGTATTTGAAAACAAACGTTTTTCGGTGATAAAAAGTTTTTTTACCGAATACAATACAGCACTACCTAGTAGTGTTTCGGTAGAAAGATTATTTCGCATAGGAAAACTAACGTTAACTTCTAATACATGTCTTCTAAATGACGAAAATTTTGAAATGCAAGTGATGCTACATATGGGAAAAATATGAAGTAAAACGCTGATTCTATGGAAAAATGTAAAAACTTGAATTGAATTATAACATTTTCAAGTATAGTATTTTCCTTGCAGGTTTTACAAGTTATTGAAATTGTACATTATATTGAGAGGAAGAGAAAATTAAATTATTAAGAAAATAGCAATATAATTATTATGAATGACTTTTTTGTGAGCTTTTCTTATTTGATTGAAATTTTAGTCTCAATTTCAATTTTAATTAAATCAGATTCTCCTTATGTTATTTACAACATGATTTGAGTCCGCTCAACTCAAATGATGAGTCCGCTCAAATTTTGAGCGATGTACCACCGCTCAACTGTTGAGCGGACACTGCTTCAGTTGAGCGATGAGTTGAGTCAAAATTTGAGTCCTTTACATCCCTGTAAAATAGTCTCTAGATTATGTTCCTATTAAGCCGTGACTATATTAATCTAGGATAGGGTAGGATTAAAAGACTCTTATCGAAACTTACCTGGATATGGAATGCGTCCATACGTTACTAATTCTGTCAGTAAAATGCCGAAACTCCAAACGTCGGACTTTATTGAGAATTTACTATAATTTGCTGCTTCCGGAGCTGTCCATTTAATTGGAAATCTGGCACCTACACGTGCTTCATATTCATCTTCTTTAATTAGTCTGAAAGTATATTATTTATTTTTTAATTTTTATGATTTTGAAAAAAATATACTGTTTTTGCAATCTTACCTAGCTAATCCAAAATCAGCAATCTTAACAATATTATTGTCTGCTACTAAAACATTTCTTGCAGCTAAGTCTCGATGAATATAATTTTGTGATTCTAGATAAGCCATGCCTGCTGCTATTTGTGCTGCCATATCGATTAATACTGGCATTTTAAGATTACGTCCTTTACCTGAAAGTATGTACACAACACACACAGTGAAATAATAAGTAATTGCAGCAAAACCTTTCAAAATGCTTATAGAAAACATGTTATTGTTATTAAAGCAAGTCTAATGGTCACGTAAAGTACATAAATAAAAATAGCAATTACGATTAGGTCCCAGCAAAAAAGTTATTCTGTACTGTGCAATGATCGGTATGGGTGCAGCAGAAAATATTACTACATGCTGTAACTAATTTATAGAATGAACGTTGCGTTAGAGACCTATTTAACTGTAAAGAAATTGCAAAATCAGCTTTTTAACATAATTATTCTCTTTCTTTTCTCTGTTCTTGTTAACTCCTTTATTTTTATATTTGATCCCTTTTTTAAGTAATAATAATGTAGGTACTAATTCAATTATTACTGTTTGAATAATTAGCTAGTAAACTCCGTTGGCATGTTTTTGAATGCATGTGGTTGGAAGAAGATCTGACTGACTGATCGTTGGGTTGAATCTACGAATGAAGAACTAAGGAAGGGAAATAGAAAAATAAATTGAGCATTTTGATCCAGTGATCAGAGAGATCTCATCAGTATGGTTGCCAGTCTAGCAATAACTGGTGCCATGAGGAGTTGAGTCCTACAGAAAAAATGGAAGGCTTATTAAATCTGCATAAACCCCTACATTTGCAGATGAAAAAGAAGAGATCTCCAGTGCTATCAGATTGCAAAAGGAGAAACAGTTAGAGCCAGGTCATCTGGTTGGTCATTTAAGTACATATCTTAAAACAGATATGCCTCGAGCAAATGACGACAATATCTGACATAATGGTAGACCATTGATCGTAATTTTGGGAGACCGACTATAAGGATCGATGGTGTTGTATATAGCCTGTACAAAAACTATCAGTGGAGTCGTATGCCATATATCAAAGGCCCTGGACTTTAGCCCTACCGTAATTCAGGCCGAGGTATTAGTCATGCATTAAAAACCATAAACGGCTCAACCGTTAATATCCTCTTGGAAAGTCAAGCCGCTCTCAAAGCCTTAAAGTGCTACACTATCAAGTCAAGCATAATCTGGGAGTGTCTGTAAACCCTTAAAAATTTATCAAGGAGAAACGAAGTTATCCTCATGTAGGTATCTGGACATGAGCGTCATAAAGCCAATGTAATTGCTGACGGCCTATCCAAAAGATAAGCGGAAACTTCCTTTGTCCGACGACAGTCATTTTGTGGTACTTCAAAAATATTACCTCAAACTACCCAAATATCTGGGAGAACAAACAAAATTCCCTTTATTAGGAAAGGCTACAATGACTTGTCAGACAAAAAAATTTATTGACACTTCTGGTGGAATTCAAAAGAATGATTACAGAGCTCTTCTCAGGCCATTGAGGTATCAAGCTTGGCTGAGATTTCATCCTGTCACTTCTGTCAGGATGCTCATGGCACCTCGGAGCACCTGTTCTGCAATTGTGAAGCATTGGCCAGGCAGACATTACTCCGATTCGAGCATGCTTTTCTTCCACCAAATTAGTATGGAACCTTAATCCCAGAACAGTTAACAGTCTAAACCTAGAAATGAAGTAAATTGAACGGAGACTCACAATAGAACTTTGAAGTCACAGTGAATGCGAGGCTAGCACCTGCACATCTGTCCAACAATCTAATCTAATCTAACCTCCGGAATATATTCACTGCAAATTTATTTTAATAGATTTAGTGCTAAATGAAAACGATACATCAAAATGAACTATGCTAAAAACCGATGTATGACAAAATTGTGATAAAATGTCAAAATATATGACAAAATTAACAACAAAAGATTAGAACTGACATTAAACATTTTTGTTAAATTTTTTTCTTCATAAACTGCTACGTAAAATTAGCCGGACTGATGTCTAAAATTGATTAGGCTTATCTTGTATTTTGAATAGTAGAACAAAAATGCAACGGTTCGTCCGAATATAAAATCGAGTATGTCTCATCCTACTTCTAAGAAATTTACAAAACAGAAATAGTTAGATACATTTGCGTACCTGGTGTGAGGGCCATTAACAATTTTTATGAGCATGCACAGTTAATCTTTTTTTTTTACAAATTAACTGAATAATTTGTCTTCAGACTTTTCATGTATACTATTGCTAGTCTAGTCTCTACATCTGAATGAATAAAGGATTTTTTTTGCGATGCGATATTGAATTTTAATGCTAAAAATAGAAAATTTGTCATGTGAAAATATGAAACAAAAATTAGGTTTTGTCAGGTAGAAAAATGAACTAATCACTCAAAGGCGGGATGAGTCCCTGTATAAGTGAACGTTATGAAAAGAAACATCTTCGAACATTTCCTACTCAAAAACAAATAGCCTCATCCTTTACAGATTTCGTTACGATGCAGTTAGTAGTGGTCATTGGCCAATTGGGAAGTATGTACCCAGACCAGATTGGATGCTTTAATTTCCCCTGCCACAGCTGCCAAAAATTTTTATGTGACATCTTCTTCGATGACCTTAATAAGATCTCAGAAAAAAAAAATACAAAGAGATTGTTCAATAGGATGATTATGCTCTCATTTCAACACTGAACACAGCATAGAGGTAACACGAACAGTGACACTACGGCGCTTCCAATGGTGCGCATTTGCAAGGTAGTGTAAGCTCCCACTTAAAACAACCAACCGGTGAGCTTCATAGTCAGAGTGAGTGGTGGGAGTGGAGTATGTTTGCAGGGTGTCTCACTTTTTCATCTGTTCTGGTGTACTGTGCATACGTATGAATTCCCTTTATCGTGAGAAATGAAAGATTCTAATGTGGAGTATACGTGTATATTACTCCTTTAAGAATCATCTTTTCTAGGAGACCTTCATACGAGGTGGCTCTAAAAGATTGTTGAGAGCTGGTGCGCCTATTAGAAATTGGCGGGGAATCTGATTATAATGATCTTCCACAGGTTTTTTGTATATTCACTGAAACTGTATTTCCACGGCTCTTAGGATCAGTGCAGTGCACATGGGATATAAGACCAAGGATGTTGTATTGATGATGAACATAATAAAACCCATGCCTACCTCTGCCTTTTATGAGCAGTTGTCAGCTGGTGAGCTTCAAAATGCTACCTTTATTTTGACCTTTTACTTAACCTGCCGCCCTTGGAACTGGTTTTATAAATTGTTTTATGCGCCAATGTGGACGTTGGAGCGTGAGATGGACTGGATTAGGCCAAGGATCATTGGCGTTTGGATTGGAACAAGGTAATTTTCTGTACCTACTATAGTCCATGCACTGCTGTGGTACTGAAACTATCATTCGAATATTAATTTATTTTACTGTCAGCTTTGCATGTTTTTGAGGATGGATCTGTCACAGATAATGTTTAATTTCTTGAAAATGAGATGGCGTATTAGTGTAGAATTCACACACTACATATGTTCCAAGTTCAGGTTTTCTCTATTACAATGGCAGCGATCCTAGCTGGGGATAGAATTATTAAGAGAAATCATATATCCATATCTTCTCAGTCATTCTCAGCATGGGATATACTTCGTAAACATTCAGAGTTTTAAACTGGGTATCTGGAATGAATTATGCTTTACTTGGATCCAGAGCCTACTGTACTCATCAAAATAGAAATGTGCTGTAGTTGGCTAGGAATATGAAGTTGTATTGTCTTACTTGACAGGCTAAAGTGGAGCCATTGAATATCTTTTGTAGTTCGGGAGGAGGCAATTCATACTTGTAGTTGGCATCACTTCTTTAAAATGAGTGTCATTAATAATTTGGATTTACTGATTGAAATAAGTATAGGTTTGAAATAGCTGAACATTAGACAAGTGCATGACGCAGAGATATTTAAGTAATCAACTAAAGTTCTCTAAAATTAACTATGACAGCAAGTAAAAGTGTCTGAAACCTGTGTACTATATGCACATACATACCTTGCAAATATTCTAACAAAGATCCATGTTTCATAAGCTCTGTTATGATATAAATGGGTTCCTCAACTGTACAAACAGCATAAAGTTGTATAAGTTTTATATGTCGCAATTTCTTCATAATTTGAGCTTCGGCTAAAAAGTCTTTAGGATCCATTGTGCCTGAAATTATTACATAAAAATAATGTATAAAGGAAATTTTTGAGAAAATATATTCAATAATACCTGATTTTAATGTTTTGATAGCCACCGGAGTTGTATTATTCCATAAACCTTCCCAGACTTCACCAAATTGTCCTGAACCAAGCTTTCGAACAAATTTCAATGAACTTCTATCGATTTCCCACTGATCACGTGTTCGATGAGATAGACCTTCTGTTACGGGCTTCTCAATCTATTTATGCGTTAAATGAAAAAGTACAAAGAAAATATATTTAAATGCGAATATTATGAATAAAAAGACGCAAAAAGTAATCTTGCGCTTGTAACTAAATATGCTAAATAAATGGCAAATGCAGCTGACTGGTTTGTTTACAAAATGTCCAGATTTGTTACTCTAGCGTACCACTCAGGATGATATAAGGGTCAAAAGTGAGGGTTTTGCTTAAAGGTCCTTTTACCTACCAATTTTTAACAATTTCTTTACTTTTGGCTTTATTGTAATTAAAAAAAAATTACGTCTAAATTAAAAGCGATTTCCTTGTGATGTGTATAGTTGTGAATGATTACAACAGAACGAAAAGGAAAGCGTGCATTTATATCTAAAAAAAAAAAAGTTTGCTCATAATCGTGATAAGTGCTATAAATAATTACTAAATTTTTGGTTCTTAATTTTAAATTATTTCCCACTCGCAGCAAGTTGCCACATTTCGTCACAATGCATTTATGAACTTGAAATAATTCTTGTTGTCTTATCAAGTGTCTCATTCACAAATTTCCTGATCAATGGAAAACTGTTCCTTTGTTTTCTGTACAAAAATACACAACTCCCGAGACTTTCACAATATTTGAATTTTTCAAGGTTCATGAAACACATTCCTCAAAGCATTCTTCGTTATGTAGGAACCTTGCTCTACTACAATGTAAGATTCAGCTGTTGAGTTTTAGTGTGCGCGTGTTTTTAAAATATTCTGGATTTCCCAAAGTTGGCACAAAATTTAAGTAGATATTATGCTGGCCAACATGTAAGTACAAAACTTAACCTTGGAGTATTTTTTTCTGTGAGTATGTAACAGACATGTATTACTCATCGACAAAATGATATGGGATCTTATCTATAATATCTATGAAAATTCAAGGAGACTAAAATGTCTTACCTTTTTTTACTCCAGACTTTTACAAATTATAAATTTCATATTATGTAATGAAAACAGATTGCATAAACAGAACCATAATGCATTAAGAGTTGTTCCCAAGGAGAAGCATTCTTGCCCTTACTTTGGTCAATACTCGAGAGCAAGGCGTTAGTTATACCAGAAGAAAATTACGCCAACTAGAGACAAGACTCTTCCAGGATCGTTCGTAAGTGGCGAAAAGACATTTCCAATTCATGATCATTGTCGACACTGTTAACAGTGGTGGTAATAGTCGACTGAATATGGACGATTTAACGAGCAAAGGTCAATAAAAGCAATAATCTCAGGTATAAACAATCGTGCCTGTAAGTAAGTTTGTACCGATAGAATTCGGATAACAAATAAGTTTTAGTTTCAATTTAGCTTTTTCTTGGTATGTCAAACTAGATCTTCCATGACTAATCATGCTTTCAAAGAGTCTATTCGTAAGATGAAAAGTGAAGACAATTTCATTAAAATTTTTGAAAGATATGCTTGGAGCTCTTAAGGAGCCTACTTATGTCCGGGACAGCTTAAGTTCTTCCAGTCCAGGTGAGTAGGATCCCCACAAATCGCCAATGATACCGGAAACGGTGAAGATTTTCAATCAAAGAATCCAAGAGCACACCTTTTAAGCGGCCAATTCGATATGACTACACAGAAGAAGAAGCCCATCTTATTTACTATTCAAAAGGCAAAAAGAGGGAAGTGGAAAGTCTAAAAAGGCGCTACTATGATGAAGCGGGGCAATTCAGAACAGGAAAGCATGCTCCCAGCCTGTATATTAACCTACATTTGGGGAAGTTGCTGAAAGTATACGGTTGGAGATCCTGCCCGCATTCTATATAGAGGACCTAATAAAATCTGTATAGGTAGCCATCCTAAATAAATTGAGGAGCACAACCAAGGCTCCTGAATTTCTGGCCTCTACCTCCTGATCAGGCTGATTACTCCTCATCGGTCTACATCAGGATGCGACAATGTGGCAATTATGGCAAGGGGCTGATTTTAATGTGAACGATGAACTCTGAGAACCCCACGGAAATAATAATCGGCTATATGGGGGCCCGAAGGTGACCTAATGTATTGTCCTGCTTTTAGGTGCAAAAACTATTGAACTCACGCACTCGTTGGTACACTACGATTCAGTTAAGTGAGAGTCGGTTTGCATTGAATCAGCTTGGAGATCGTTTATTGTATCCAATTAAGGTTCAGACTAAGCTTTTATACCGGGGGCAAGAGAGTGTATCCCAAGAATTAAGGCAGCCGAAACATTAATCTAATGGATTCCCTTCATTGGAAATGTCCAACTTAAGGCAGGTCTACAATCTACGTACTGAAATTAACACAATCATTAGTACCGGCTGTGACCTCTATTCCCTGAATGAAATTATTTCATGTCCGGTAGTCAAGGGCTTTGTAATTAATGCACATAATTTGATAACATGATTTTCTAAGCATCATTATAATGTTAAGAATTGACATTAGTCCTAGCTTATACTACTATCTAGCCACGTGTTCAACACTACTCTATAATGTGAATTTTGGTAAACTGTTATGTTGCCAAAAACAAAATAAGGGTGAAAGACGATTAATTTTCAAAAGGCTGAGAGACTGAGGCAGACCTTCTGAAGATTTTCGTAGAGTCTGAATTCTATTTCAGTTGTAAGCGGTGAAAATTTCATTGGTGTAAGTGTATTGTGCTTGAAAGTTGTTTGATGATTAATTAAAAATACGTAGGAGTATCAAAATTTAATTAGACTACTAATTTTAGTTTTGGAGTTTTATCATACCGGTAGTAGATGAACTTGATAACTATAGCTGAAAAACCTCAATTTTATATGGAAACATCAAGAAGGGGTTAACCGATTTAGTGCATTTTGTATTAACAATTTTTATGAAAACGCCGTATACTAAATTTCATGTGTCTACGGCGACACATCTCAGGCAGTGTCCAAACATATATGTACAGTGAAAAACGAAATTTTTATATGGTAACCCTACGAACGAATTACTGGATTTGTCACATTTTTGTACTTAAATCTGCCATTTATTTAAAAATTCCGTGTGCAAAATTTCAGCTATTTAAGTGAACCCGTTCTCCAGTTATCGTGAGGACATAAGACATAACTTTTAAATAAAATAAATTTAAATATTATATACGTGGGTTTTCAATCTATTTTGCTCTAGCATCATTATGTTTATGTGTTACGAGCGGAATGACAATCATTATATATTTCATCATTTAGATTATAATAAGAGTGTAAGACTAGCTGTGGGGAGACATTAGCCAATCAAGAGCGTTGAGAAATCCGGAGCTGTCTCATGTACCCTAATTCCCTAATTCATATCTTTAAGCTATTTGTGATAGGGAGTTTTACTCAAAACTATTGCAACATTATGCCTACCACATATAAGAGAAAAATCAATAATGCTGGTTATTTTTCTGCAAAATGAATAAAAACAGCTATAGCTACTAAACGATATAATATATTTTGTGGTTACATTAATAATGTAGTATGTAATTCTGAAATAGCATCAATAGAAATTGTTCAAAAGCTAACAGAATATTTACTATGAAAAAGGAAAAGCACTATTAAATTACATAATCAAAAGGTGGCATACGAAATGGCTGCTAGTGATATTATTACTCTTAATAAATAATGCGGAACGAATGGAAAATAACTGAATGGAATAAGTGAATAAAAAATGGCTTATGAACTTTCGCAGACAACATTATCATTACCAGAAGCATGTATGTAGTCTTTCAAGAGCAACCTCATTTAATAAACATAACGTTGATGTCTCTTTCACAAATCTAGAGCAAGTTCTGTAAAGACTTGAAGCGTTTATTCATAGAATGAAAATGAAATCGTAAAAACTGAGGTTTAACGACCACCGAAGGTATAGGTCAAACTTTTATTAGTTATAGTAGGTTCTTGCATAAAAATGTCTTAAATCTGTTCGCAAGGTTACTAGTGAAAAACAAAGGTATTTTGGTAACTACAGGTGTAAGTAGTACAATTATAAGTGTTTCTGGGCAGTATTTATCACCTGCAATGAAACGCTGGGGCGCTCCGAAGGTGCTCACGACTGTAAGTCCTAGAAACGATCTTAAAAACATTTGAAAGTTTTATGGTATCAGTTGACCGACTACTTTGCGTGGACGACGTCATGTAAAATGAAGTTTTTGCTTTTAAGTCAGATGATAATAAGTAGTTTTCGTGTGATATACTTATTATCTTTTAACTTTAAAAGGGAATTGATCTATTAGTTTTTTATTTACTGCTTAAGGGTTACGAATACGATATTCGAAATCTTTCCACCAGTGTTTAACCAATTGTCCGAATATAAGATCGAAATGATATTAATTCAGTGTGCTTTTATTTGCCAGCGCTCGCCGAGGTAATACAAAGTCAGCTTTCATCTGAAAACGATCTGTACGAGCTTTCTTCACGAGATCATTCAAGGGACGTGAAGAACGAGCATCCAGCGCAAAATCTTCAACCGTGGCAAAAAAAGCATCCTAATCGTCGTCAACAACAAAAATTGCATCCGCAATCGAAACTAGGACTACCTTTATAACAACCTAACACTTCTGTTAGTGTTCTATAAAAGTTCAATAGACCTACAGCATTACAGCATTACCCTGTAGAATAGCAACCTTTAGTAGACCACAGCTAAACCCTGGTAAGTTGGTGGTCAGACCTAATCAAGGGCTGATCTGCTTTAAGGAAATGGGAGGATGAGAACAATAGGTCCTCTCAGTAACGGACAACTTCGCATCTATATCTTTAGTCAACCAACTACAAATCCAACTTACTTACGTACTTTACTACTGTATGATAACCATGAGTCACATCTATCTTTGGTAGTTACAGAATAAATTATGTAAAACAAAATGACGCCGTAACAATTTTAAAGTTTCCTCCACAATTAACTAACAAAATGCAGCTATTCGACGTTGATGTTTTTGGTCTATTCAAATCAACAATCATGGCTGATATGCAATCCAGGAAAGTCATACTCAATTTATGAAGTAACACAATGCGTTGGAGTGGATTTTTTAAAAGGTTATTATGACAACATTGAATATCAATTCTACCTTTATAAAAAAGTGGAATATTTATGCTGGACAAAAACATTTTCTCAGGTGTGAATTGTTTGCTGTCTATAGTAATAAACAGGACCTTTAACAATTAAGGAGCGTTTACAATGGCAGAGTAGAGTGGAGTCACCAGATTGCATTTTCTCTCATCTCACCAACGTGAGATTAGGAATTTTTCAAATCTGACGCGTGAAATCCACTCTGGTGGGAAACGCGAAGAACTTATATTAGAATGCAAGCTTGAGAAAAGGAGAGACAATGCAATTTGGTGACTCCACTCTGCTCTGCCATTGTAAACGCTCGTTTATAATTGATTCAGTTGTTAATTTAGAAACAGCAGCAGAACTCCTCAATTCTAATAACATTCAGGTCTCTCTATGAGCATTCAGATCAATGAATCCATACAATCCAAAAATAATCTTACAGAAAAATGTAAAAATCAACGAAATGAAGATAATCTTGAAGATCTATGATTGCAAACTGATACTGCAAAGAAAAATAAAATTGCTTGAGAAGTGACTCAAATTCTGACTTAAATATTTCATGTTGGAAAAGCTATTGGAAAATTGGTTGAATTGGTTTTATTTTTTATTTTTTTTATACGTAAAAGAGAAAATATTTTTATAATACAAAATATTCCGGATATGGTACAGCAGTTATAGGGTCGATATTAATTGATAACACCCCATTAATTGTTGTAGGAACAATTAAACGGCGGCAAGGTCGAAACAAATTTGCAATCAGTTTCGCATCATTAACTGTTTGTTTGCAAACCTTATTAAGAATTACATAATACATAGAATGGAATTGTTTTTTTATAAAAAAAAAGTGAAACTGTTCAGTATAAACTACAATCTTTGACAGAATCATATACTTTTAAGCATTTAAGTTTTAGCTCCTCAGTTTAGTTTTAAGTTATTTAGAAAGCAGCATTACAAAAAGAGGTAGTTCAAGTCTCCCAAACTCTCTCCTATTAACATTGTTGCGATTATTGGGTTGTTTCTACAATCAAAAAGAGTTTAAATGTTCGACTAGACATTTTTCAATGTATAATAAATTATTAGACGATTGCAAGCTCATATTAGATATGGGGCTGGATTACGTTTTTGAAAAGTGGCAGCTATCGGCGGCGCGACGTTGGGAATAGTGTCTAACAATGCAAGGGCATTTACTTTGAAAGAGTTAATGTAAATGTTAAAATATAATTCTTAAATTAATTTTGTCACATTACTTATTAAGCCTTCGAAAATTTCTTATTTTATTTCCGGCACACCTCGTACATACCTACATATGTAAGGGGTAACCAGAAAAGTACTACATAAATAGTCTCATATATTTTTTTTTACATTAACTTAACGAACAAAAAAAATATTCTAGCGCAATTCAAATGCAAACATTTTCCAATTCTTGAATATAATTTAAAACACTTATCACGAAGTCTATTATTGGCTATAAAAACTAAACCATAAAATAAAAGGAAAATATTAAACAAAACTATTTTAATAAGAAAAAAAAAAATTATTTTGTCATTTGTTCGACAATGATGCGCATTAAAAAGTGAACAAAAACATAAAACACCAGAGAACAAATTACATCAAATTTGAGGATCGGTTCAGTTCCTACCTCGAACAGACCCATGAATTGGTTAGACTGAACAAAAATGCCAGAAAAAAGAGTCTATCAAAAACGTGTTCATACAATGAAATATTTGTTTTTTCACCTTTAGTATTTAGTTAGTTTTGAATTTTTTATAAATATAATGTTAAATATGAGCGAAAATAAAATATACAATTTTTTGTTTTGTTTTAAAATTATAATATTTAAAAAGAATGTAAAATGCAAGACGATTTCCCTAGAGTTTTTTTGGTTGTTATTGTGCAATTCATATGGGAAGCGAATTCTTACCTGAACACAAGGTTTGCATAAGTTAACACAGAGACCATCGGAATCTTTTGAGTAATGTTCAACAAGCTCTTGAAGGGTTCTGAAAAGATACACACACACGATTTAATAAAAAATTGAAAAAAAAAACTATATTTGAGCCAAAATTACCTGAATGTTGTACGGCGAGCAATAAAAAATCCTCCTTCATCAAGTTGCCTAATTCGATAATGTTTAACTGTGTCACCATCACGAACTGTAGAATAGAAATAAACATTTTTATTAATAATCTAGAATTTATCGGTTAGGTACGTGTTTAGACGAACCGAACATGATGAATTACTTCTAAAATTTCAAAGTTTATAAGTAAGTAGATACTATTTGAGAATATATTTTTCATGCACGTCTGCATTGAATCCTTATCATATTTGGCAAATAACTATATTATGAATGAGTCAAATATGATAAAAATATTCGAAATCAGCTTTAAAAAAATTTGCTTATCTCTAAAAATTTTAACGAATTCGGTGCTAATTTGGTTGGGTAGGTATGTACGTAGAATATACAAGGTGTCATGTATGTGGTGTTACAAATGCTATGGATAGGTCATGCTGAGACAAGGAAAAAATTGGGTATCGATGGGGGAAAGAATTTTAACGATTTCCGAGTGAACGGAACATATTTGGGTATGTGTTTATAGATCACCCTGTACCTTTTGAACGTTACACCATATGGTGATGATTTAAAATTTGTTAGATTGATAATAATCGTTGGAGCTATCCAATGGTCTATAAATTTTCCCATCCTCTTCTCCGTTTTGAAGTTAGTAATATTTCGGACTTTTAACTCGGTGTTTTTTATTTAACTACTTTTATCAAAGAACACGATATCAACACCAATTTTTCATAGTTGATTTAGAGGACCAAAAGCTGCGCTTCAAGATACAACACACTCTCTATCCAAAATGTTGCCCTTTCTGCGTCTTTTGCACTTTTTCTTAAGAATATTCAACGCAAAATTCAATAAAAGCCAGAAAGTAGGCAATTATCTTTTGGGAATGGGCTTTTTAAGCTGGATATGGTCATTGACCATTGGAAAGGTTGAACTATTATCAATCTATCAAATTTTCAATCATCATCATGGGGTATAACGTTCAGAAGTTACAGGGTAATCTATAAAAACATACTCCAAATATCAAGTCCCGTTATCTTGGAAATAGTTAGGACCCCCCCCCCCCCCCCCAATTAACGATTAAATTTTTTGCCCATACTCCTCGGGGGGTGTAACACCACACACGGGATACCCTGTATATACGTAAATATTTCAAGTATGGAGATTTGTTTTTTTTTTAGTTTTCGCCTACACACTTTGCATCCGCTTGAACCAATCTCTAAGTATTGTGTCCACTGTTTCGCATAGTTATCTTATAGCTAGAGGGAAATGAGGGCAATAATGAGTCTGGTGTTGTCCATGCATGAATCAATGTTTTTTTTTTGTGGATTATATCTAGCTCTTCTTGTAAATAAAGTGTTCATATGAATCGTGAACGATGGACGACCGAAAAGTGTTTAGAAACCTTAGAACCTAAAGGAAGCGAAATATCGTGTAAAAACCCTATCGGTATGAGCGGATATCGGTTCTTAGGGGTGGAAAGGCAAGAAGAATTTAACTTAGTTTAACTTGCTATTGTCAATTGTGTCAATTCAAATTAAACGTCAGATTCATGTTTTTGTGTCGTTTTGTAAAAATATTTAAAGTGACCTTGTGAGCCTTGGACTTAAGTTAGTTTAAAAACGTATGAATATTTCAATAATGAATTCTGCTGTTTTAATAATGGCCGAAATAATTCCGGAAAGACGATGTTCAGGAAAGTTCAAGTCCTGAAATTAGGCTAGAAAGTGTCTTTTCTGCAAATACGGGCAAAGAAGTGAAAAAAGGGTAGGGAAACAAAAATGTCAAGATAAGTGTTCAAAATATTTCTTTGTTTAGATTTTTCTGTTCCAAACTTCTTTTTTTTTTGCTCTTTAATGTGTCCATAAATTTTGTTTTATTTTAAATAATTACGCCAAAATCCAGCTTCAAAAATATTTCAGATTTACTACTTCCATGAGCATAACGAATACATAAAGCAAATTCTACCACATATTGAGAAATGCCGCAATTTTTTGGGCTTCTTACGCTTCCTAGTTATATGCTCTAAGTTGGAAACCATTTTTATGTCAATTCGGTCAATCGTAGCAGTTTTTACAGAATTTCAAAAAATCAAAAAAAAAAAATTCGTAAAAATTAATGTCCAGGGTCTGGATTCTGCAACGATGAGTTTTCGCGTGTTCCAATTCACCTTGTTCCAATTCCACAAAAGCGGAAATGACTTTTTCTGTCAAAATTATGTACACTTTAACTGATATTTTCTCACGGAAATTTTTGTCGTGAATTTTGAAAAAGTACCGGTGAGTTTTTGTCAAGCGGTATTTTCAAAATTATCTGTTATGTTATTTATTTTACCATTCTCTAAGCCGTAGTCGCCTTAATACTAGTGAATTCATGTAACTCATTTCTTATAACTAAACTTAACTTCTCCAAAAACACTATTTTCTCACTCAAACAACATTCAGCAGAGGAAAATTTTCATTCAGCACTTACATAAGTGTACATAGATACTGACGGAAATTCAAAAGTTTACACTTTCTGTCTCGGTGAGTTTTTTAAATCGTGTACACTGGCAAATTCTTCACAGTTGCGGAATCCAGCCCCAGGACGACATTAGGCACAAATTATTCATTTCGATGTGGAGAATACCGAAATATCATTTTCTGCCAAAATCGATTTAGTGGAACGGATGAAATTTATCTGCGAAATGGTTGCACGAGCTCCGACATTAATATAGTAATTTAAATGCTATTTTTTCGTAACTTATCAAATCATACTATTTGATGAAACGAACAAGTCAGATTGGCAGATCTTGCGCTACGATTTGTCAATTTGGCAGAAAATTGGTTTTCAATAAGTAATGTGCAGGATCAATTTCCTCCCATGCATTTCACATTTAGCATTTTTTTTTTTACATTTTCATAAAATCACAACAACAATGGCCTATTTTGGAGACACATGACCATTTCTCTATCAATTCTGAGTATGTAATTCACCATCTTGATAAGTTTCATATTCAAATTCCAGTATTTGTTATTTGTCATTTTTTTATATTTAAAAAAAAAAAAAACTAAAAAATTGGCAGAAAATTGGTTTGCAATCACCTTTCGATTGTCCAAATGTAATGTAACCATTTCTGCTATGGACATCGGAGTCTTTGAATTTTATAAATTTGCAAATCTGACGCCCTCCACGATTGATATGAACACTTCATTTACAAGAATAATTTTTAGAGCGGAGTATAATCTACCAAAAAACTTTAATTTACCATGGCCAACACCTGATCCATTATTTGAATTCATCTCTCTAGCTATTAAAAACAAGACTTTCATATCTCTCCAACACCCATCGCTTCAAAGCTGTTAAATGTCAATCGACACATTTTATCCTTTATGAAAAGGAGCAAAAAGAAGCTTCATAAAGTGCCAAGTCTGGACTGTAGGATTAATAAGGATGAATAGTCAACAATTCCACTCTTGAAGCGGTCAGAAATTCCATAGTTCAAGATGAGGTATATGATGGTGCTTTGTCGTGATGGAGAAGAATTTGCACTCCTAGTCGTTTTCTTTTTAAATACATTCAGAAAACATAAGGGTGGTACACACTATTCAGCACTGAGCATACGACGTAAAATTGGGGAACATGACGCACGTTCGAAGAACGACGCAATAATTTTATGGTTAAAGGTTCACTTAGCTTGATTTATCATCGCCTAGAAATATCTACTGTTCTAATAATCGCTTGCTTTCTGGCTCATAGAAATAAATCCAAGGCATTTCGTCATCTGTCACAATGCCGTACACTGTTTTTTCCGTCCATTGGGTTGAATTTTTTGAACATTCTTTTGCTATAGTTACTTACAATCAATATTTTATTCGAACAAAAGGCACCCTACCGACCAAACGCCATATTTTATCATTATGTAGGTAGGTACCTTAGTTTTTGCTTTTAATCTATCAAACTCTTAAATAATATGCACCATTTACGAAACACCCTGTAATAACGTTTAAATTGTTTTTATAAATGAAGGAAAGCTATGGAAATAATTTTCATTATTTCAAAGAAAAAAAAAGATACATTTGCTTGATTTTAAAGGAAATATCATAAAACTGCTTCCGGAGGTCAGCGACATTAGCAAAAGTATTCCTGCTAAAGTGGGAGCTCTTCTGTTGGAAATCTCTGCGTTTATAATCAGACAAAAAACTTTTTCGACATTTGCATATAAAACTATCACAAGATGATCGTGCTGAATTGAATTTCTGTCTCTGTGTTGTTTTTCCAAACTCTCAGACTAAGAGTTGATTCTGTGCCTCATACGAATTTCCATACATGTAAAATTGTCATGGTCATTACAATTACCATTATGGATTATTGCAAATTTTATAATTGCCATTACCATTACTGTGTTGATGATAATATTGTAATTGTAGTGCTGAGTCAATTACTTACTTTATTTTAATTAAATAATAATGAAGCTTTCATTACCATTAACCATTGCAATGGAAACTTTTGATAGTACTTGTCATAAAAGTCGGCCTAAACAAAGGGTTTTAGAGTGTTCATATAAAAAATATAATGAGTAAGAAATAAATATCTCATGAATTTCACGTTTGTTTTCATTTAGATTGTGCTGTCAACAAAAATAATTGTTGACTTTCATGACGGCGACCAAATGTATTGGTAGCTAAAATCTCAATACAATTACAACTACTTTATTACTATTCCAATTGCATTGGTTAGTGGTAAATGAAAGTTTCATTATCAATTATTTATTATCAAGTAACTCAATCAACATTACCATCACCATTAGAGTAATAGTAATGGTAATTATAAAAATTTCAATTACCCGTAATTATAATGATATCATTAGTAAAGTAATGAATTATTTTACAAGTTTGCTAATTTCTAATGCTGAAGCTGAAAGATGACGAGTTATGTGATTTGTGGAATCTTCGATTGTTCATGCTATTTAATTTTTTTTTTATTGATGTTGCATTTCTTTTTAGTTTGAATTGTTGTAATGATCTTCACTAATGTAAATATCTATCTATTGTCTCTCTTTTTGGGATAAAGAGTCAGGATTTCAAATATTTTCATTATAATTTGTCTTCTATTACGATATTGAGTAATATAATAGAAAATATCTTTTCCGAAGCGCTCTCTTACCATAGCCAAAAGAATCTTTTGGGGAAGCAGATCTTTACTCTTCGTTTAGACTTATTGGTTTCTTGTTGCAAATAGATGATTCATATGCATCTGAAAGAGCAGCAGAAATTTCAATCTTTTCCGTAGCGCTCTCTTACCATAGCCAAAGGAATCTTTGCGGAAGCAGATCTCTTCTAGGTTTATTCATAACCTACCTGTTTTTTGTTGTGAAAAGATGACACATATGTATCTGAAAGCGCAGCAGAGCTTTCAGTCTTAGTCAGTTGTATGCGGTTAATTGAAATTTTAGTAGTCAAGTGAAATTTGTGGTTATGCAAATAATATAATATAAAAATATTGCTTTTAGCGAAAACATTCCCTTGTAATTAGTATAGATTTAAAATTAAACGGAGCTCATTCAGAATAAAGCTGACATTTTTAATAAAGCTTTTAACTTGATTCCTTCTGTATTCCCGATAAGCGCTCCAAGAGTGCTTCCCTACAAGTACTTTAAGAGCGTTTAACAAGAATCTGTAACTGACCGCTTGCGTCCCTCTGCGGACATGCTCACGTTAAAACGATATGAGCAAGGATACGGTGGGGAAGCGCTCTTTCATTAGTCTTTGAGCGCTTCCATTTGCCGCTGGGATGTGTACGTTGTCTGATAGCTTATCTATTGTATGCATATTTTGGGCTTAATTGTACTTGTTCTTTGTGGCATATAACTAGCGGGTGATACTTGGAACTTAAAATGTATCCGCCTGTTAAAAAAAAAAAAAAATCTGGATCAGTAATTGATACGAGCACTAAATGCAGAAATAAATCACCCTAAAAATTGTTTTTAAATGTAAACAAATTTCCATGGGAATGTAAAGTATGTAGGTCGATAATATAAATAATCTTAAAGTCCACATCAGCTAAAGTCGATAATAAATATGACTAAGAATAATTATACATAAATATTTACATTTACTGTGTATAGTAGTGTGTGAGATGTTTCATACCTGATAACGAATAATCATTGTGCCGACTCTCAGAGTCTCGTATTAAAAATGCTCCATGCTCGTTTTCTGGCAGCAACAATTTCTTCTCAGCTTCAATACGTTTTATTTTACGAAAATACCATCTGTAAATAAAAGAAATTATTCAAATTATAATTTTTGTTAGAAAAACAAAAAAATTACAAAATATTTGAATAACTAATCATGGCAATAGGTAACTTATATTTTTCCACTATTTCTGAGCGAGGAAATGAGTTTATAAGCAAAGATGTTTTTTTGTTTTTTTGTTTTCTGTTTATGCAATCTAATCGTTTCCCTATTAAGAATTTTTATAAGTTTTCACCAATTTTGACCAATTAATATGATATCAGAAAAACTGAAATACAAAGCTATACAAGAACTGCAAATAAAGCAAAAACCTATTGTATAAATCTAATTAATATTCAAGATGTGGCGCCATCGTAAAAATAATCATTTCATTAATTAATTTCAAGGATTACCCTGAAGATTTGGTCAAAGTCGCCAACACAGAGTTAAGGTTTTTTCTCTAAAAAGATTTTTTATTGCACCCTTCTCTCGCTGCACAATCTTATATTAATTAATTTTAAGTTATTCAATGAGTAAAATTGCAAAATAAAAATGGCACGAGCAAAAATATTTATGCAAATTAATTAAGCGCCTATTCACATTATGTAGGTACATAGACGAATTCGTTTGAAATTTACATAGGTTCATTTCTTGTTAAACGATAAAATTCAGAGTTAATCCGAAAGGTTTAAGCTAAGAAAATAGCTTAAGTTTTTTTTTTTTTTTAAACGTGAAACCATATTCAAGCTGAACAAATTTTCAAAGCAAACATTATTCTTTTCAAATTGAATCCGGATCCCTTTCGGTTTTTATCGTTTGCTAAATAGAAGAAAATCGATTAACATTTTCGAAACCATCTGATCTTGAAGGGAAGTTGAGTACAATTTGGATCAGGTTTTGGATCACTCGAGGCGGCCTAACTGCAAATTTCTAGCTAACAAAACGGGCAGAATTTTAGATAGAATTTAAATGTTCCACTGAATAGTAGATCACGAAACCCATTCGCAAAAACCTAAAAAGTAAACTCAATTATGCATCGTAATCTAAACAAACCACATAAAAAATAACTATGCCTATGAGAGAAGATGCGCATAAGATGTTAACTCACCTCTTCAACACTCAGCATTACAAAGCAACAAACACAAAATTTTAAGACAGAATTTTTAAAGTATAGGTACCTAGCTTGTTTTTTACCAATAATCCTTGTGTTTAAAAAAAAAACGTTTTCTAATTCCAGTGTCTAGATTCTCTTTATTAGGTATAAGATGATTCCCTTCACAGTAAAAAAATTTCCCTAAACTGAGTGCACTGTAAAAGATATTAGGACTATTCCCTAAATTTAAGACACGTTTTTCCCTAAAAATAAATGTAAAAGGAGGGAATATCAGTTTAATTTCCCCAAATCAATGGAACATTCAATGAATTTAGCTATCTGGCGCCAGAATACCGCTAAAGTACGTAAAATTCCCGAAATGTTAAGCTCTCTTGGATATAAGGAAGAGAACATTCAACGAATTAGGTATTATATGCTACATTTTTTATGGAAATATATTTTCGTTTATATAATTCACACATTGTTCTTGAAAACAAGTCATATATTGTTTTTCAATATTTTGTTTAATCGCGTCCAGTGTACCAATATAACTTTCACACTACTTAGTAGTATGGACCATAAGAAATGAAATCTTATGGTTTTTAAAAGGGGTGGTCTTCTATCACCTTCACCTATGGTGGAGAGTGGTGCCGTGCTATCACCTTTTCCCTACAGTTTAGGGGGGGGGGACTTTGAACCTGAACGATGAATAAGTAATTGTCTTGCTACAATCGTCGGCCAATTTTCTTCACCGAGTAAACAGAACTTCTTAGATAGATGAATAATTTTATGGTATGGAGGTATAAGAGTGAGATTCATCAGGGTTAAAACTTGGAGCAATCATTTTTGCAAGTTCGAGCCGTTCAAGTACCTTAAAATCAGTAGATTTTGAATAAAAGTTATAGATCGCTTCGGAAGATAATATTCACGATTGATAGTGCAGGTAGTTTTGTTTCTATAGTTCATCAATACAAATGCATATTAAGTATACGGTCTTCTGCACAAATCACAGAAGTATTCTCTCTTTCTTTCTATTAGAAAATAAATCTATCTGGAAAACCAATGATTAAATATTATTACGATTGCGTTTTTCACTTTCAATTAAAAAAAAAAACATTTCTATTTGTTTTTTCTATAGAAAACTTTCTAGAATGTCGTTCGGAGGTAGAGATAATAATTGCCCTGAGAAAGAATTGTGACTGCAAGAGTTGTTTGAGGGCTTCTAATGAACTTAATAAAAGTTAAACCAGGCTGAGATGACCTTCAATTGTTTGAAGGACGACTAGCACGTCATAAATACCTCTATATAATCAGTATTTAGTTATTTTAGTCCAATGTAAATTAAATATTAAACAAACATCTTGGTTTTCAATTTCCATTGTGATAAAACATGCATATTTCCTCGAAAGAGATATATCCTATTTTATGATATTATTTGCCACCGCACATATACAAATTAGCTTAACTTCTAATTCTCAAGGTTTCAAAACCATACGTCAGTAAATATATTTTCCAAAATACGACGCAAAGATGTCGGATTGTTTTTATATTATATGTTTGTCACGACGCAAAAGTCTTTTATTTTGAAAATAAAATCAATATTTCTTCGCAATTATTATTTTTTATTATTTATTAAAATCGATAAATTGCCGGGAATTGTTCACATATTGCAATAATTGTTTTCTGAAATTATTAACGTGACTGAACGATTTATTGTTTGCGAATATGGTCGCTATAAAAAATAACAACAACAAAAAAGTTTACAACGTTCTATATTGTATGTATGTATGTAGATCTCAGCTTTGCGACACTGTTACCTACTGGTACAAATCACACTTCTGGTGGGACCAACCAACTTAAGTCAAGAACGTTTCGTTTCAATTTCCAATTGAATAAATATTATTCTTTGTGGATTGTTTGGTTTTGTTTTTCCCTTCTAATATACCGCCGACATGTTTTTTGGCCAGCATAACATTATTTCAGCAGTCTATAGTCGGCGTACACCAGATATTTGCTAGATTGAAGACACACTTCCAAACATAAGATGACTCCGCCAAAATATTAACAATGCGAACTGTAAAATTTTTAATGATTGTAGCAGAGGTTGTTGGCCTATTTTGTTCATTCTTCAAAATATTACGTGAGATTATGGTCATGCCGTTAAATCAATTCTTCATACAGGAATGGACACAACAATAAATTTATGATTTGTAATAAATTCAGAAAAATTAATTCAATTATTTGTGGTGATATAGTTAATGAAATAAAAAAAAATAATCGATCAAGAGCGTGTCGGGCCCGCTTGAGAAATTTATCAACAGTCGATCGACTGAATTTTAATATACAGGGTGTCCCGTACGTATCGCATTTCCTTTATACCACGGATTCCTCACTCAATTTCGAGAAATAAATTGTATGGGAGGAGAGCCGGAAAATGCACGGTGTGGGCGGTAGGGGGTTTTGTGATTTTGGGTGCTTTTTATCCTAATACCATGTAACTTTGTTGTTATACACATCTCAGGTGATAGTAAACCCTCTACGGTTTCCAACAAATGCCCAATCATCTCTCTAATCCCTTTCCGTCGGCAGTTATAGGATGTCAAAGTCAATAAATTGGATAATTTTGCAATTTCTTTTTCAATTTTAACGATTTTCCCGCCAAAATGCATGATAACTATACAGTTTTATGACAAGATTTAAAGACCCCGGAATGTTACCTTTAATTTGACTATGCGCATGTACCTACCTAAATGCTACCGTTATTGAGATGTTCCCGTTTTTATGGTGCATAATTTCATTAATTTTGCTAATGATAATAGAAATCGCGCCTAATTTTATGCAATTCCACGCAAATTAGCAAAATTCATGAAATTATGCATCATAAAAATGGGAATATCTGTGCAGGATCAAATGAAAGGTAACATTCCGAGGTCTCGAAATCTTGCAAGAAAGTGCTATCCTTGTCTTGCCTTTTAGCGGGGAAATCGTTAAAATTGAAAAAGAAATTGCAAAATTTCCCAATTTTTTTACTTTAACTGCCGACGGAAACAGGGTAGAGAGGTGGTTGGGCATTTGATGGAAACCGTAGAGGGTGTACTATCACCTGAGATGCAAGTCACCTTCATAAGGTATATAACAAGAAAGTTGCATGGTATTAGGATAAGAAGCACCCAAAATCACAAAACCCCCCTACCGCCCACACCATGTATTTCCCGGCTCTCCTCCCATACAATTTATTTCTCGAAATTGAGTGAGAAATCCAAATTTGCTTATGATAACTGAATAATATTCAAACAGACGGGTAGGTTTATAAGAGTTCTCTTATAAAGTTAACACAAACAAAAGTTTTTTCCAGCAACTGCGGAGACTAACGAAAAAAGCTGCAGTTTTCCTATTATCTATGACTCAATGCATTTATCTAACCCTGATAATATTAAAATTCTAGCTTTAGAAACCAAGAAGATTAGGGTGGGCAGTGTTTTTTTCGCACTTTTGAATCTACATTTTTATAAAAAAAAAAAATTACAAAAAATTTAGAATTTTTTTTTAAATCCTTGATGTTTTTGGGTGTCCCACTCACCCTTATAAAAAAAAATATTTCATAATTTTGGCTGTCGAATTATGTGCGCGTCACGAAGACCTAACATTCTGTCAAATCTCAAATTCCTATGTCACGTCGTCGTTTTCGAGCAAAACGCCTGTGACAGACGATCACAAGAGTGATCTTATAGCTGTTCCGAGTTTTCCTTTTGAGGTACGTACGGAACACTAAAAACAAGAACAAGAACAAACCCTTGAGAGGGTGGGAGTCTATTATTTAGAGCTGGGGAATGATAGGGAAAACATTCATTGTAATTAATATTGAACGGAAATATCACACATTCCGGCATAGCATGCTGTTGACTTTATCCTGGTGGAAGGTTGATGACTCTGATCTTTTGCATTACATATATGTCAAAATATACATCAAAGGGAATGAACTGTTCTACTTCTTCTTCTGTCATATAATCCATTCCAGTAAGACTTGTGTCAATGAAAAACGAACTACATAGGGGAATGTCGTCAGGGTTGGCATGTCGTTTAGGTCGACCATCTGCGATATTTTTAGTTTTGACCACTAGCGCCCCCAATGTTCGAGTGCGGAAATTTTTTTTTCAAAGATAGCGAACTTTTCGTGACATTGCAGATTTGGAGCGTGAACGCAAAGTAGGTGGTGTAAACTCAGTGGTTAGAAATTCCAAAAAAAAGTTTATTTTAGCAGCAGTGAATACGGCCAGAAAGTGAGGAGAAAATATGCAATCATAAAGGTAAGCATTGTGACTCATGCTTGAAAATAAACCAAGAGGAAAATTCAATCCTGTATAACATGTTTGGTTGTGGTGTCACGTGATACGGCAATGGCGCTTGTCGTCAAGGTTACCCACTTTGGGTAGTCATGGTTGGTCAACTGTGTCCGTCAATAAAACACCCGATAAAGGAAGATGCCCACCAAAAAAACAAGCAGAAACAGCTCTCTTGGGACAATGCAAGAGAGAAGTGCATTTGATGTGCGTCAATATAACGACATTTTCCAGAAACGTGATTTCGAATAATATGCCATTCGAATTTTGCTAAAAAAACAGAAAAATGCATTTCATTCAATTAATTTTTCCAGGTCATTTTCAATTAATTTAGCACATTTTTCGTCGACTGGCCAACCTTGACAGCAATTCACTTTTTTTTTTTAAATGCCCATATTTTTTTCATTTTTCACCCAATCAATTTGCTTTGCCATATTCCGCAAAAGTGTTCCTTTTTCCCAGATCTTTCCAAAAATATCCTTGGATTGACAAAATTCTTTCTTAAACGGAATTTATGGGCAAAAGTCAAAAGGGTGTCCAACCCTGACGACACTCCCCTAAATATGACACTTCATAATATGATAAAAAAAACAAAAAAACCAAAATTTTCACATTTAAGTGAAGTTTAAGAAAGTTTTTCGGGGTAATACCTCAAGATTTGTTTTGTATTAATTAATTTTTCATATCAAGCCAAGCTCAGGGGGATACCCAAGATGCAAAGCACAGCATGGCAGGAAGGAGATAAGGAAAAGATTAGGGCATATAAGGAGAGTGGCGGGGGGTGCCGATATATGTCGCCCCTAAACTTCGGTAGATTGTATGCTGGAAGAAAGACAGAAGATGGTAGACGGTTCCACATTCGCACATTCGCACAGTTCGGGATAAAAAATCATCATGGAATTTTACTGTATACGGCCGAAAGTATTTTTGAAGACTAAAAGAATGTACGGTGTTTACAGTGCGTGTTTGGGTGCAGGAATTATTCTACAGGGGATCAGACTAGATGTATTTCATCAAAATATTGACGTAGCATGTAGCGATAAAGAAGCGAAACAAAGGTGTCAAAAGTAAGTTTGTTCAATGTTTGTTCTATATTCATCAATAAATGTGTATTATCGCATTTTTAAGATCTGGATTTTGTTTGAACTAAAACAGCTTTTTAATTAATTAATTATGTATGTTGATGGTGTGGATGTTATGATCTACAGCAAATAGTGATAAGCTGTTGATGAATATTATTATGAATTTTCAAGGTTGTAAAAAGAACACATTTTTTTTTTCATTATGAATTTCAGAGATGTTGAATAAATTTTCAAGTTCGACAGAAGTCAGAAGTTAATGACCAATTTCATGTAATTGGGTGAATATCATCAGAAAATCAAAAAAAATCCTCTATAACTATCCAGTTTACAATATGCACCCAAAAAGTATTATTAGCAAAAAAGTTTCTTTTACGAATTATATCTAGAGGGCAACTATGTAGGTGAATCAAATACAAAAAACATTGCTTAACACGTAAATAACCACGAGATGTATGTTGGCCTTACATGGTTTATCTTACCTACCTACTATAACGAATTTAGTGGATTTGAATTAAAAAATTTTGATTTGAAATAAAAGATTTTGACGAGTATGAAATTGAACAACAAAAATGATTTTGAATTAAGCATATATGTAGGACTAAAAATTTTCTACAAAACTTAATTAAATATGTTCACACTCTTGTTATTTTCTCGCAATGTATAAGTCACTAATTAAATTATCTAAATTTAGTCAGATTTCAAATTTCAATCAAAGAGAAAAGTCTATGGCCTAAGTTATTTCTTTTAGGTATAGGTATGTAATGAATAAGCACATTACATTACATATATAGACACAATTCCATGAATTACTACTACTGTACTACACCAGTTAAGGTATTATGAGATGACACTATCTATAATCCTATTAACGGACTATTAGTAACACAGTTAATATCTAGATAGGTATCCAATGATTATGGCAATCGCCTCTGGTTACCTCTTTAAAACAAGACCACAAATCATAGCAACAACTCAGAATACTTCGTTGTCAACGAGCGGCCGGTATGCCATAGCATAGCATGCCGTGTACATAGATACATACATACATAAATAAATCATGTGAACAATCTCTAAACGGACACCCAATAAGTGAGCAGAGACATAATATTATATGCGCGCGCTTACAAACCACCTCTTCAATATTATCGACTATTACCACCAGCACCAAGCATTACATTGAAAATAGAAGCAAAATTGAAGAAATGCTACAACATAGCAGCACTGTTTATGTTTTGATAAACGTGAATAACTCGAAGAGTAAGAAGATAAATAAAAGTGTAAAAAAAACCAACAACAACATTTTATGATAAATGCTTTACTCGTTCGGTCAGTTCCGCTCCTCTCCGCTCCTTTAACATAATTCATGCATGTTATGTGGCTCTGATTTTATGTGATGCTAACATTATCTTTTGCTTAGTTTATTGGAAGTAACGTTGGCGCCATCTGACATCTTTCGATTTTATTATCATAATTATAATAGTGGGGAAATTGACACAAAAGATCATCGCTTCTGTGAATTTTTATCAAGTTTTTTTTTGTCGTGTTTTTATTGAAAAAAAAAAATAAAAAATATGGAAGCATTTTCCAAAATGTATCAATGACATTAAAAAAAATTTTTTTTTTGCTTGCGAGCTACTTTTGAGGTGATCTTTTATGATTTCTAAAAATTCCATCATTGATATTAACATAAATATTTATGTTCCATTTAAGACAATGATGGGCGCCTGCCTGCCTATATACATCGCTGTACATAAATCCGTATTGATAAACTACTGAACTATATTTTTTTCTGAACACTGTCTAACCATAAATCCTCACCAAGTGACATTGCCCATAAGCTCTAAGCTATACCTGATTGTCAACACTTTACCTATATCATGATGATGATGATGTATAGTGAGTGATCTGATTGGAGAAATCTGGCGCACTGCTAAGGGTAATGACACAAGTCCCATTAAAGAAACATGAATCTCCACTAATGGAGAACTACATATGTATAACCATCAGCAATTATTGGTAAATTGAGAATTTTAAAAATAGATTTTGAAAAACTTTTTTACACCTTTTAATGTCTTTTGCTGTAAACTCGATGCATTTTCCATAATTGGAAATGTTTGGTCTATGTATGCACGACGTGCATTTGTCGAACTCTTTTATGGTAGTTTTTGTTTTAAAGATTGATGTAAAGTTTCACATTCAGAGTATAAAAATATTTTATTTATGTATATTTAGTCGTTTTTCAACTTGGTATTTTCGATGGGAATTAGAAAATAAATTTATTTGTACAGAAACATTTGAGGGTGGGCAATTATGTATAGTTAGATTTGATGCGGGTTGATTTTTAATGCAAAGGGAATGTTGATTATAGTTGTATTATGGTTAGCTTAGAGGACTGTTCCTCTCAACCCCACTATTGGCTCCCTAGAAACGTTATCTTCGACAAGCCCTATTGGTCGGCCAAAAAAATCTGCGCGTCATCTGCGTAAAGGTAGACTTTTGAATCCTGTAGTATCATTGGGAGATCATTGATATAACAACAAAATAGAAGCGGGCCTAATATTGATCCCTGGGGGATTCCACAGCTAAGGAAAAGTGGTGACGAGGTGAGTGGTATTATTCATTTTTACCGACTGACTGCGACAGTCCAGAAAGCTTTTGATGAAATTAATTGCCGTGCTCGATAACTCAAAATGTTGCTGGAGCTTACTAAGCAGTCTAATGTGATTCACTGAATCAAAGGCCTTGCTGAAGTCCAGAAGAACCAGTATTGCTATGTGGTCGTTGTCAGTCGAGTCAGTTATGTCAGATACTACTTTAAGTAAAGCAGTTTCGGAACTATGACGCGCTCTAACGCCGGACTGCCAACATGATACGGAGTTGTTTTGTATTTGATATTTTTTTGCTAGAAGTAACTCGAAACGAGAGAAGAACAAAAATGCATTTTCAACAATTAAGCCACTCTAAGATTTCCATTTTTTTTTTTAACATGATGTCTTATTATCTATTGAATTACATATACATACTATTCCAAAAGATTATGTGCGTGAAAAAACCCGATTTTCGTATTCTAGCGCAACCCTTCTTGTTCCGCAGCGATCCCTTTTTATGAGCGCAGTAGTAGGCCATAATTTGGCTAGAGTTTATTCATCGACTGAAGATGTAACTTTCGAGAAGCGTCTGTTTCAGATTTAAGGTATTGAAATATTATTCATGTTCTGACTTTCTACAAACTTTAAACGCGTTTATCTCAAAACTACAATTTTCAAGTCGGCTGAACTCATAACTCAAACAAATTTCAACCGATTCATTTGAAATTTTTAACGGTACATTTAGAATTACGTTTTCTAAGGCACTATGTAGGATTCTTTTACTTCGTAGGGTCCCGTACCCAAGGGTAAAAACGGGAATCCTATTACTATGTCTGTCTCTCTGTCACCGGGCTGTATCTCATGAACCGTAATAGGTTGACAGTTGAAATTTTCACAGAGTGTGTATTTCTATTGCCGCTATAACAACAAATAAAAACAATAAAGCGTGAAACACAGTGCTGGCTTTTCCAACCTGTAGGGTGATTCTGATCTTTTGTCGTACTTGAATGTCAAAATAATCGACTAAATGAAATGAATTTTTCTACTGATTTTTTCGTGTTTTTATTCAGTTCAGTAAGCCTTGCATGACGTAGAATGAAGTGAAAATGACACTTCACATTACAAATTCAAAATAATGTTTCAAATTTAAGCACTTGTAATGCTCTAATTAGGTGCAGAATTTCCATTTACCACAGTGTAAAATTTTTGTCAAAACCTCTGGGAGCAGTTGACTAATTTGTCGAAGATTTAGTCGTGTTTTTTGACGTTTGTTCATCGAAAATTCCATATAGTTCATTTTGTGGTAGATAATAGTGAAGACACAAAATTAACTGTGTTAAAAGAAAAAGCTCGACAAAATATGTCAAAATTCACCACTAAATAGAACGACAAAGAGATCAGAATCACCCTCCAGGCCGACCTCACCAATTTTGACAGTTCTGTAGAATATATGAGATCAGATTATTAAGCTCCCAATGGCAAAGTTCGTGAGGCCGGCCAGGTTTACGTTGAACTCGAGTAGGTCTACTTTCTACTCTGCTGGAACTTTGTCAGCTTTGACAGTTAATTTTTGTAATTAATTGATGTCAGCATTGTTTACGGGAAAAAGTGTACAGGAAATTTGTTGAAAAAAAGTTTTGGAAACATATTTAACGTGAAAATTTGTTCCTGCTGTAGTAAATTATTAGAGAATAATTTCAATTTTCAAGCCAATATAGCCCAATTAACTGCTATCATACAGAAGTTGTCAAAGTTCGTATTGTGATCTGCAAAAGTTTGCAAGGCTCATCAGGTTGAAGTTCTTAAAGTGATACTGAGGTCGAGGTTGGAAAAGCTAGCACTGTGTTTCGACCATAAAAATAAAATTTAATTAAAAATTAAAGGAAGCCCCCATTAATAAACGTGATTTTTTCGGCATTTTTTCCCTCGTTTTATTCTCATTCATTATTATTATCATAAGTAGGCATTTTTTTTTGTTTTCACATGTCGCCTACTCTAATTTGAAAAGATAAATAAAAAGTATACTTAGTGTTAAATTTTGTACGATGGTACGACTCGCACTTGGTCGATTTTTAATAAAAACTTTCCTTACAATTTTCTCATGGAATTTTCTGATTCAGAAATGCGCCATTTTTACAAAAAACATCATATAAAAAAATCCTACGTGCTTTTATAGCTATTCTTATATATAATCGAAAAAACTTTGGTGTCTCATCATAACTCAAAAATTATAGGACCTGTTTTTCCGGCCGTTGACCTTTCAGAAATAAAAACGTCATCGGAAAAATGCTGTACAATTGCCATTTTGACGTAGATATATCTCCGTGAAAAAATAATTTTGTATTGCCAATTACATGGATAATAAAAAACCTTTTTTGTAAATCCGATTTATTTTATGGTTTCGCTAAAAAATAAATCACGAAAAGTGCCGTTTTTTCTTTGGACATTAGAGTGGCCTAACACCTTGAATTTTTTGGTTCTTTGCCCAATAGGTAATTCCAAAAATATTAATTTTTCGAAGAAAAAAATGTTCATATAAGGTAAATTAAAGATAATTTCAAGAACTATCGAATCCTTTTTATTTTTTTGATTTTCTGCTACATAGCTCAATTGTGAATCGAAATATTGAAAAAACCAAGTTTCATCCATTTATTACAAGATGGCAGACAAACAAGCTCCCCGAAAGCTTATATTTCAACATATCTAAACATCCCTCATGACCCCCTAAACAAATAACTAACTGGAGATCCCTTGCATGCTCCTAAAGCGAAAAAAATCCCCTACAATTTTTGTTTTTCTGGTTTTAGTGAGATCGCTTTAGCTGTTAATCAAAACTCTGCACAGCAAACTATTTCTAAAAATTAATTGCATAAATTTACAATTTATACACCTACCGAAAACTTTGCCGGTAGACTACTGTCTATATAAAGAGTCTTTCAATATAATTTCATAGACAAGGAAACAAATCAAATCCTGTAGATCCTTCTTCTTTATCTTCTTCTACATATTTTTAAGGCAAAAAGCGCTTGTGGCACTGTAACGATCAAATGATATACCTATACCATCGAAGTTTATCTGTGCGTATATTTTTTTCATTTTTTTTCCAACAATTTGCGAAATTGTAGGGTTCATAGGTCTGGTATAGATAGGCAATTAGGTCTACCGCAGATAGTAAAGAATCTACATAAAACCAAGTAAGAATTCTCAAACAATTTTCATTTTCATCCGAAAAGAGATGATATTCACGAAACACCCGAGGAAATTAACTTTTTTTTTTGTTTTTGTTTTTTTTAGGTGTCGTAGATTCCATTTTACTGTGATGTTTGTCTTTTCCTTCTTAGCTTAGACAAAGGGGTGGAGGAGATAATTTCAAATTATTGTGCAAAAAAGCATTAAAATTGTTTTGTAACAAGAAGAAAACTCTACGAAGACGGGGAAAACGCCATAATAAATTCACTCTATGGCGCCAGTGAAGTATGTATTCTCCTATCTTGAGTTGGCACAACAAAAATGTCATCTTATCCGGCATGCGTCGGCCGTCGTAAGAAGATTGTTGCTACAATAACAACAACAACAAAAGAGCCAGAGTACAAGACGAAGATACGAAATTTATTTCTGCGATATCTTATAGGCTTACAAGTGAATTTATAGTGTAGTGTAACAGCAGAAAAAGCGCTATATATATGTAGGTAGCATGCTGTTTCAATAATTACTTAAACAAAAGAAAAAAGTTTAGTTAATGTTGTCTTTATCGCTGATGCATTAAGGACTTCTGCTGTATTCTTAGCTGATGGATTAAGTCTGGATTAATTGCATAATTAGGTAGCACCATGAAGCAGAAGACTTGATATAAGAAATAAGCTTAGTCAAGAATACTTAACGGCTGGCAAGGCTTTTAATAGTTTTCATTTCGTTTTATTAGCTTGAATAGTTTAACAGGAATGGAGTTATAAAATTATAAAAATGCTTAAAAAATGTTGGGATTTGGTGGTGAAAGTTATTTCATTGGTTGTTAGTTAGTTAGTTACATAAAATTTCGCGCAGAGACTTTTATATTTGTTTTGTTTATAGAATGGAAGAATGGAAATGACAATGATGGAAATTGTCAGGCTTGATTGAGGTTTTGTGTCTCGAACATTATTACGCAATTGCAGGCTGTCCCTACGGGACCCTAATCCTTAAAGGTGCCGCGAGCTAAATTGTTCGTCAGTTACATTATTTCAATTTAATTTCGGTACGGCCATCAATTTAAAAATTTTATATTTTTAGTAAATGTTTCGATTTTCCTATGGGTCGGTTTAGTGTTTTAGTGCAGCTAGTGAGGTTTCTTTTGTTTTACTTTTGATAGGGGGGAGGGGGGGGGGGGGGATTGCCATAATTGTCACTATAAGTAGAGAAAATGACTATACATCCCATCCTAGTCCACTTATTAATAATCTTGTGGATCTTCATATTCCGGCAAACTTCAAATATATCCAACCTTTCTCTCTCCTTTCCAAGCCCAAAGCTAGAAACATCTACCACCGTGATGGTAGAGTTAGTTTCTACTAGAGATGATAAATCCAAAAAAATAAACAGACAATATCTCAGAGCTTATCTCTAATGGAGCCAGTAACTTAGGAACCATTCCTTCTTAAGGCTTTGAAAAAATCCACAAATGAATCCCTCTTTCTTCCTCGCCCTAGTACAATAACAATAACTAAAAAAGGAGAACAACATACACTACAACTGATATGGCGCATCATTCGTTAAGGAAAAGACGACAGCGAAGCGGAAAGTTTCAAAGAGGACAACATGACAACAATCAACAAGAGAGAAAACAAGAGAGAAAAAAGGAGACATAAAATCGAACCGAAGATAAACCCCAACGCCCAAAAGAAAAAAGACAACAAAAGACGAAAAAGCGCAAAAACATCACTTGACTTAAAGAAAAAGTGATTAGAACAGTGAAACGGTTAAGAATTAATAACCGTGCAGAAGTAAAGAAGGTTTAATCGCGACGGAGAATAAGGAGCGAATAGAACGTGTATTTATTGTCATTTTCGCTGAGGATAGAAGCCATAATAATTGTATATGGGAATTCTCGACTATTTCAAGAAGATAACAGATATTACACAAAATAATAGAAAGCCCATATAGGTCTCTAGGGGACACACCACTTTAGCGGTAATTTGAGATTTATAATTATTGATTGATGGCGATCCGCAAGGAAGCTCCTAATTCAACGTAGCCGAAGAAGTATACTATCAAAAATCCGAGAATGACTGATACTATCAAAGGCTTTACTAAAATCAAGCACTGCTAAAAGATGGTTATATATCAAAGTTACTTTTCATAAAGTTTCGCAACAGTTATGACCCGCCCGAAACCCGGATTACCACTAAGTAAGAATTTTATGTGACTCCATGTATTGTAAAATCTGCCGATACATGAGTATTTCATGGACTTCGGACAAAAAACACAAGATACTTATTGGCTGGCCATCACTAGGGTTATGTGGGTGCGAGTTCTTTAGCTATGCGTACAGCATTCGCAATTTTTCAAATTATGAAGAACTGTGAAGAAATGAGACTTGAATTAAAGACGTGTGCATGATGGAAGGATATGATCCACCAAGGCATTAAAACCTTGAAGAATCAGTGTGGAATATTATCCATACTAATGTCCTTCGACTTAACATCATTGATAGCCCCAATAAACCTATGCGCATTCACGCATCTAAAGTTGAATCCAAAAACAGTATTTACGGAAGAAATGCAATAGGTGAAAAAAATTTGAGATAGAATGATAGAGGGAGCGGGGAAATTATTATTAGCAAATGCGTAATGGGGAAATTCATGGAGTTAGCGTTTAAGTTGCACTTTTAGGAGTCTTCCGATCAAATGCAGCTGTAGCCGTCAGATTCCTTCATAACTTTTTAGGCGGAAGATTATGATTTCATTTGAATCCAAAATAGCAACGCTTAGTTGCACGGATTTTAGCAGTAGTTTTTTTTTCGTATGCACTTGTAGACAGATCGGGTCTCATCAATTCTGGCTCGCAAGAATCTCTTATATAGCGCATCACGTTTAGAGATCATGCTCCTAATTTCAGAAATATACCATGGACAACTCTTCTATACACGCGTGCAAGGGTGAAGGGATCAGATTTAGTAAAAATGATACAAACTAACGAAGTCCAAGGGCCCAAAGCGGTGTAATCAATGTTGTTGTAATCTCTGAACATATAGATCATGCTGATCTTGACCGACACGTTAACGTTGAAATCGTATGTTCATATGCGGTCAAGATCTATACTGTCTGGCACACTATCCTCTATAAACAAAATTCTTACTATAAGTTTTATTCTCTGTAGTATTTTTATCGTTCTTTTCTGTTTATTTACTCTTTTGTTATGAATTATACTATTATTTTTTATTTATTGTTAATTTTCCTTATTTTTAGTTCGTACAAACTATAAGGACTCTTAAATCTACATCTTGTTTAATAAATTTTAATTTTAATTTATAAATTATGCATGATCGATAACTCACATCTCACTTCCCACAATTTATCCGCTGGAAATTTTATGATGCGTGTAGGCACATGTATGTACACGAACTTTAGCAACTACACACGTGTACGTACATTCTGAATTAAAATTTATTATTTTCAATAATTCAATCGTTAAAATGGAAACGATTATTTTCAGTTTAATTCACTGCAGGCCTACACTTATCTAAATAAGACGACTATATTTCTATGTAAAGTGTAAATCTCTCTGATTCATTTGAATGACTTTATTCATTCATTTTTATTTTATGATTTAGTAACCACAATTACAGTTAAATATAATAATAAAAAAAAAAAATACTATAATACTTTATTACTATTTACAATACCTAATGAATGTAGATAAAACTGATTCATCTGCGGAAAATATTTTTGAATTTATTCATAAAACATTAAATAAATAAACAACCATAAATTAAAAAATACGCATCATAAAATTATCAATCGTAAGTATATTCCAAAATCACACTTATAAAAGTGTTTTATGTAGTTAAGTAAGCTAGTTACGCATTATTGGCAGTCATTGTAGAGTCAAACGTACTGCCTGGTGGCGCGCTTGACCTTTAAATGAAAAATATACCGTGCGTGCGCATCTAAGACAAATAACGTCCAACCACAAGGTGCACGTTCTAAAGGTAGAGGTACATATATGACGCCAATCAATAGAACTTTGAAGCGGTAAATTCTTTGAGACGCGCTTAGACATTATTATATATTTTCTATATAAAAATGTAACAGGTTCTTGCGCACTATACTCAACTGTTCTATGGTGATATCTACTATACGTATGCAATTATAAGAAATTCTAGTGACTGTAACTAGTATGTTAGCTGTCGTCTATATAACTATGAAAGGTTTGATGGACAGAAAATGCACGACGGAATTTATATACGAGTATGTATGGATGTATATGCATATAAATATATGTATAAGGATATGTGCGTAAAAAAGAAAATCCCAACAGGGTTGACACGTATATTTTGTTGTTGTTAAGGATAATTGAAAGACGGTAGCAAATTAAATAATATTGGATAATATCGGCATGCCTTCTTCCTACACATATACACACAAAATTACATATGTAGTCAGTTAACGTTTTTCTTTTTATTATGTAGACAAAGTTAAATCTTTTCTAATAGAGAAAATGTCATAGCTTGGGAATTTTTTTTCTTTTCATAATGAACTGGTTTGTGCGTGGAATAAATACGTGCGCAATCAAAGTTTTTCTTACATGACTTGTCTATGAACTAATTAAACATAGAATTAGTTGGAAAAAGAGACAACATAGCTGGGTATGTCGTCAATATATGTACGTACTTTTTAATCTAAATAACTACACAATGCAAAAAAAAAAAGGAAAAAAAAACAGTTCCGCTAAAAAAATTCTGTTGCATTGCATTCTTTACTTTATTCAATTAAACAGAAAATACTAAATGCATAAGAAATATGCACAAGAAATTTTTTATACATATGTATGTAGGTAGATACAGACAGAGGTTAACTTAGCAACACTAAAATACATAATAATATAATAATTTATTTTCTCTTTGAGTTATTTGTCCTTGATTTAGTCATTTTGTTTTGATTTTGGTATATTTTACATTCAGTAAACGTTTTAATTCCGACGGACAGAGGCTTTCAATTTGTGATACTGAAAATTTTCACCTTGCAATTTAAGCATGTACAAAACTCAATTTGTTGCTATTAGATATACTACCTACATATGTACATACATATATAAAGTAGACGCAAAATTTAGTGTTAAGATACGACACTGCAGTTTTTTTTTCTCTGCTGGTTGTTGTTGTTGTAGAAATAAATAGATAAAAATACAAAATTAATAGTCATGACAATAAAGGAGCAACAACACTAAAAACATTAAATGAACATTAAAAAAGTTTCATATCACCTTGACTATTGAAAATATCAAATAGGAGAATCTTTATAAAATGCCGATAGAGAAGCTCTTCATCATGAATGCATGGAAAAAAAAAGTTCACCGAATTTCATGGACATTGATTTATCATTTCGAATTTTAAATAATTTTCTTTTAATTTTTAATTGAATGATTTTTAAATGTTCATTTTTTCAGGGCGGAGAATAGACAAAATTATGTAACATTTAGGTTATGTAGGTATGTATTAGGAATTTTAATATATGAACTGTTCTAAAATAAATCGTTTAATATATATGTATAACAAAAAAAAGGTATAAAAAGTTGTAGTTGCATGAATTAGCATTCTTTCTACATCATATGCAAATCTTACATATATATAAACAATAAAAAAATTACATTTTATAAAGTTTTGGCACGTTTTACTTTTATTTTCCGTTTTGATTTTTATACTTACACTTAATGTAATATTTTATGGATTTCTTTGATTTAATTTTGCTAAAAAAAAAAACAAATAACCAACCAAAACCAGAAGTTAAAAGACTTCCGTCCGAAAAAATTTTGAAAACAGCATGATTCATTCAATTCGCTGTTCATTAATTCAATGCGACTATTCAAAATTTCTGAAGGACAAAATTTTATCTGACTATTTTACAGGTAGGACAGGGATGATTAGAATATCCCCGGAAATTCATAGATAAAATCTTGCACTGACCAGGAAATTTGAAAAAAAAAAATCAGTTTGTGGTGATAAAAAAAAAGTCCCATAGTACACAGAGTGAGAAAAAAATTTAAATTCACAACAAATGCAAACCGCATTTAAAATGCTTTATTCGATTGAATTCGTTTCTTTAGTTTTTTGTCACATCAAATGAAAACATATTTAAATTAAACAAAAAAAAAAAGCTTTCAATTTAACAATTAACTTCTAAATGATAAATAATTATTCATATTAAAAACTTTTACGTTTAGTAGTATGATGTCAAAATGCATTTTGATTTTCATTAATTCGTTTTGAAAGCAAAACGCCTTAATTTTGCCCGTTAGCACAGTTAAATTTATTGTTATTTTTTTAGCTTTGTTTCAGGGAGCCTAGGTAACTGGGCAGCAGCCCATATAGAAAAATGGCACCTTAGTAACCACTTGAAGATGCTGAAGAAACCGGCATTTTGAATATTAGCTGGTAAATTATTCCATAAACGAAAGATCTGAACGTAGTAAGAATCCTCAAAGATGGCTCTGCGAAACCGTGGCATGACCAAATTTCGATTCCTGGCTGATTGAAAAAAAAAAGTGAATATTATCAAGCAAATATTTTGGGGTGTTCGTGCGTAGTAAATTAAATAAAAAGTAAAGCGCTTTTAGGTTGAGATACGTGGACAGTGAGCAACCAAGAAGCTGTAATTTATAGCGCGACACATTGTCGGATCTGCATAGGGCAAAGATAAATCTGATGCAGTGGTTGAAGGCAACTTCAAGCTTACGTCTACATGTGCTGTCAAGCTTAGGAAACACTAAGCTACCAAACGTGAAGTGTGGCAAAAGAAGAATTTTAACAAACCGTAGTCGCATTTCTTTGCTTAATATATCGGCGGACAGTCAAAGCTGCCGAAGTCCATAAAAAATCTTACGTATAGAAGCATTAACATGATCACAGCACTTCATATTGGAGTTGATAATTATGCCTAGATTTCTAACTCTATTCACTAATGTAAGATTAGTTCCGTTGAGCTCAGCTGCTGGAAGTTCATCAGTGTATATGAAGACTATTATTGTGGACTATCATATATTGCGATTTGGATGGATTCAACTTAAGCTGATTGTTTACTGACTATTTGTGTATATTTTTGAGGTCGTTATTTAAGCGAGCAAAGCAATCCTCTATTAGCCCAATAGGCCTGTCTAGGTATATATCTGTACATCGTGAGCATACATATGAATTTTTGCATCCTTTATAACTTTCGGTAGGTCGTTAATAAAATACTGAACAAAAGAGGTCCAAGTACTGATCCCTGAGGAACTCCGCAATAGAACGATAGAAGACCAGATAAAGTATTTTCCCCTTTAACTTGCTGCCACCTATCAGTTAGGTAATTCCGGATTAGTTGAACAGTAGAAGAGCAAAAGCCAACATTTGAAGACAACTTATCCAAAAGCATATGATGACTAATACTGTCGAATGCCTTAGAAAAATCCAAGAGCACAAGAACGCTAATGTGATTCTTATCACATACTTAAAATCAAGATTGCGGTCGAATTTTGTCGACTCAAAATCAATAGCTTAGGATTATAAACGGTTGCGGATTACGAATATTTGGTCAAAACTTAAAATATTTAAAGATGCCGGCGCCAATATGTGTAAAATTTTTTGCCATTTATTGTTCGATTTGATTTATAATCATTATGTTGGATTTATGGGGTTGCAAATTGTACTAAAAGATAAATTAAATTTGCTAAAGCATTAGACGTCAGAGGCTATGAAATCGTTTAGGGCTTCGAAGATGAACCCTTCGAAGCAGGAACGTTTTACCAATGAAGTATCGAAGTATGATAAAGAATTCGTGCGTTTTCAAATGTACCAACACAATGTTGGATGATGTGCAGTTTTTTTTTTTCGGCGATATATCAACTTTTGAGCAATTTACACACTTTTGGCACATTCAACAGAAATAATAAATATTAAAACAAATTTACCGAATGGTTTATTAGATACATTGATTTGAAAATTAATTATATTGGGATTTAAAACTGAATAATGTGTATTTGAAAATTCATAGCTCAATTCAAAAGCATCATTTACATGCTTATTATATATCCTGACGACATCTGTGGAATATTATACAGGGTGTCCCGTATGTGGTCTGGCATCCGAAGGCTACGGACCCTATAGATTTTGGTTATTGCTCGCTTATTAAATAGTCAATAATAGTAGCTGTCGTAAAGTGTATTACTCTGGTTTTTTTAATTAAACATCTTTAATTTATTCTCAAATATTTCCAAAATTTTGATTTTTTTACACACAAATTTTATAAATACCGTTATTTATTTCAAAAACTTTCTTCCATGTAACCCAAAATTTATTGCTTCTTCTTAATGCCCCACGCGTTATAAAATAAAGTGGAGGAAATCTCCGCATTTACAATATGTGTAAGTCAGTATTGCATAATAAGAGGAATTTTATATTTTGCAGATTGAAAATAATAAAATTTTGTAGAAATTATTTGATTTTAAATTGCGATAGAAAAAAATATGAATTTTTTATATAAAAGAAACTGAAAATTACTTTCAGGCCAGGAATTTTTGCAAAATACGCTTATGACTTTTGAAGCACTGAAATTTCGTGGGCATATTCTTTTTTCTACAATAAGCCAAGATATTTTTTCAGTTATTATTTTCCATAAATGTGTAAAATAGAAACACCTACTATTTATTAACAAGTAAAAAAGTTAGAATTTGTCTAAGACCAATACTTATGATACCCTAGATATGATCTGATAATCTAAATACCCCCCTCTCTGCAAGTTTGATTTTTAAAGTAATTTTTCGCATATATTTCTAGAACGGTTCGCCGAACAATTATAAAAATGATTACATGGAACCAATTTTATAGGATTTCATATTCTGAGCAACATTTCAGTATGTATAATAAAAACGTCTAGGACTGATCGTTTTCACAGTACGCAAAAAACCTGAATTTTTATATGGCACCCCAATGAAGGGGTTGCCAGATATAGCTCATTTTTGAAAATATATTTACACCGTGTACAAAATTTCAATTCTCCACGTTGACGCGTGCTCAGGCAGTATCCAAATATATAGTAAAAAACGAAATTTTTGTATGGCAATCCCACGAAGGAGTACCCGATATTTCCCATTTTCGAATTTTGATTTACTTTTTTTTTTCTTACGCAAAGATAGAGAATAGAAGAATTTTAAGAACTTTTACTTATAATGATTCCAAATCAAATCATAAATAAAAGCAAGAGGAAAAACAACCGCCTCGTCTGGGGCTTGAAGCCGGAACCTTCCGCTTTCCGGACGACTGCTCTTACCACTGAGCTAACACGACAGATGTCTTTATCTCTTTTATTTAATAATTTGTGTCTAACCTATTAGGCCACGGTTGCTTTCAGCTGGCAATAACCAGTAAAGATGAAAGCGCAAAAGTAAATTGTAAATTAAATTTTTACTGGTTAATGCCAGCTGAAAGCAAGCGTGGTTTAATAGGCTAGATATATAAATTAATAAATACAAGAGGTAAAGACATCTGTATCGTTAGCTCAGTGGTAAGAGCAGTCGCCCGGAAAGCGGAAGGTCCCGGCTTCAAACTTCAGTTGTTTTTTCCCTTTGTATTTATGATTTAGAATCGTTAAAAATATGAGTTCTTAAAATTCTTCTATATTCTCCATCTTGAACCGATTCTAATAAGTGTTGGTTCGATTCCATTCCGGGAAAAATAAACAGTATGCAAAATTTCAGCTTTCTAAGTATACGGGTTCCGTCCTCACGAGAACAGATGGAAATACAAAAATCAAAATATTTTTTAATGTTATGCTACGGTGTCCAATCCATTTTACTCTAGCATCATTATTTCTATGCGTTACAAACGGAATGACAAACTTACCCTATGATTTCATCATCTCTAGGGTATACAAATTGGGGATTCTAATCCGCTTATGAGTGTGCTTGACGATTTAATGAGCTTCTAACAGTAAGATCTTGTCAGCAAACACTATCTTACCTTGAACTTCGAAGCTTTTAAGCATGTTGGGTGGCTTCTCTACAGAAGTGTTAAGGCCGGGTCTATGTCATAATTGGGATAACTCGGTTAACACTTAGCAAGATGGGGCGGGGCGTTAAGTTTTTTGAATAAATTGCAAATTGATTAATGGAATATTTATTTAAACACCTAAGGCAACAAAATACCGTTTTCTAATTTTTAAATTTATCCCCCAATTTTTATTGAAAATTCAATGATTTTTTTTTAATTTCTCTGGTTTGCGGAGCGGGGCTGCCACAAATTTGAAATAAATTTAAAAAATTTTTAACATGAGCTTTCTGAAGTAAATAAGCAGAAAATAACGTTTTCCGATTTTTAAAATTCTACTTATTTTTATGAAAATTGTATGCAATAGATTGCTTTCTTAATGGGTAAAATGCGGGTAAAGTAATCTATTGAGTCAAATTGTCGCAGATATACATAAGTATATTTTTAAAAATCGGAAAACGTTATTTTCTGCTTATTATCTTCAAAAAGCTTATATTAAAAACTTATTTAATTTAGTTTAAATTTGTGGCAGCCCGGCTCCGCAAACCAGAGAAATTAAAAAACAAATCCTTGAATTTTCATTTTTAAATTATTTTCAATAAAAATTGGGGGACAAATTTAAAAATTAGAAAACGTTAATTTGTTGCCTTAGGTGTTTAAATAAATATTCCATTAATCAACAATTTGCGATTTATTCAAAAATCTTAAAACCCCACCCATCTTGCTAACTGTGCACCAAGTTGTCCCAATTATGACATAGACCCAGCCTTAAGTCAAAGTTTACCTAATAATAAGTTAAGAAGCTGGTGAGATATCCGGCAAGAAAAGGAAGAAAGAAAGAAAAAAAATCGAAAAAAATCAAACTCTCTTTAAAAATTTTATGAATAAAGATAAAAAATGTGAAAGCGCAAGTTGCATGCACCGAAACAGAATGGCGCAAATGTTTCATTATCGTAAATAAATGAGAAGGGGCGGAGTTTTCACGTTTTACTCTCATAAAATGATGCTCCCGCGCTTTTGTGAAAACCGGTTTTCATGAAATATTGATAATGTTAGGACACATGTTGTTGTTGTAAAAGCTATAAAAGGACACATGTTGTTGCTGTAATCCTATGATATTTGAACAGCACGTGTTTCTGTTTACATACTTTTGCTATGAAGAGATTAAGTGGCAGAACTCATGCTGGATTCTCTGATATTTTCGGGAATAATGAGAATTTTATTTGAGAGGAATTTTACATCTCCTTTCAGCATCTGGGCCAAACCGAAATTTATCTTTTTCTTAAAAATGGGAGGTAGTGTGGCCCGAAGTACATAATTATGAATAGGTTGAAAGGATTATGAGGGATTTTAAAAGATTTTGTCGTTCGGGTAATCCTACGTTCTCTCGATTTTTGTTTTTAACTCGTTGTCTCAGTTGCACTACAATAGTGCATAGACAAGTTCTTTTCCCCCATTCATGCAAAAGACGAAAGTATATGAAATTACTTGTTTCGTTCTAAAAAACACCAGAAATTTGCCCATTTTGTTCTACAACTTCTTAACTTATTATTAGGTAAACTTTGCTTAAGTGATGACGTTACTCCCAGATACAGTGTTGCCAGAAACAAATTTCGTTTATAACAAAGAACAGGCTTATAATATAATTTTATTTATTTATTGTCTATTGAATCCTTAGTATACCTCCAATAATTTCATTTTTACTCCTCTTGGGGTAATTTACTGCTGATCTAGGGTATCGTAAGAATTGGTATTATACCAATTTTATCTTTTTTCCTTGCAATTTGTAAAAAAAAAAACAAATGCAAATACAACTTTTCAAAAATTAAGCCCGCTTTCATTTGAATTGTACGGTTTCAGGTGAATATCTTGACTATTGTAACAAAAACTTATGTGTGGAAAAACTGTCAGCCTTCATTTCGGCCGTTTATACCTTTTGCGATATTTTTCTTATATGTCTACATATTCCAAGGAGATTGCATATTAGAGCATAGTCAGAAATGCAAATCTTAAAGTAATTGAAAATTAACAGAAAAGAAAGCAGTAATCAGCATAATTATATTGCAAAACTGTATACACAAGCTTAGAAATAAGTATATAATTTTGCAAAAAAAAAAAAACAAAAAAAAACTATAGTCCAGACCAAATTGGGTGAAAATTTGTTTACCGTTATCGAGGTGATAAAAGCAAGTAAATTCAAATAATCAGTTAAAAATTCATAGTAAAGTGTTGCATAAGAAAGTCAAATTACTGCTTCTTGAATTGCGGCATGTTATTTAAAGCTATACTTTACAGAAAAGAAAGGTGTCATTAGGGTTGCCAATCGCGCCATTAAAACAGACAATTTCTCTTTGAGCGCACGATGCAATAAAGTTTTTCCAATGTCCATCAACCTATGTAGATATGTAAGTATGGCGGCAAAGTAAATTGGAAATGAAAATTGATTCAATTATGGTTGCTATATCCATCCTGACCATCTCATAATGCATATTATGGAGAAAATCATAACAAGTCTTCTAATTTTAGCACATCACTAACAACAAAAACAACAACATCAACAGTAGCAGCAGCAGCAGTAACAACAACAACAACATGATGCTGACTGATGATGATGATGAAGGTATTTTTGCCAGAAGCTATGTCACACTTTTTAAAAGCCGGTGTTGGCTGGCGCCAAGCATAAAATAAGTGGATCGATTGAAGATATTAAATTATCTTAATTTCGAATTAATTGTTTGGAGATAGTTGAATAGAAAATATTCACGGATATGCACCAACATAATTGATGTGCTCATAACATATTTTTGTTTGTTAAAAAACAAAACAACAACAAATTTCTGTCACGATGTATGGTGAGCATGGCTTAAGTGCTTTTAAATTGTACGTAATTTTTGTATTCGAGGATGTTTTTATATCTTCTTTAGTTCCTGTAGTGTAAGTAAATAAGTTGAGTAATATAATTAAAATATATGTACGAATATGTAGAAGAAATCGTGTAAAGATTGTATTAGTATTTAGTTATAGCTATTTTACTTAAAATTTTGTTTTGGACATGGCAGAGATATAGATTTAAAAATTTGATTAAAAACACCCCTAGTTTTAGTCATTAGAAAATTAGCTGGTTGGAATCGTTTGCTTCTATACAACTCGATTTAAGTTTTAATGGGATTAACGTCTTTGTAATGTAAGTTTTTAATGAAATAGTAGCGAAAATGTTTATGATTAATATTAAAAAACAAATTATGCAAAAAAAAAAGAAAATTATCTGAAGGAACAAATTTTGGCAAATAAAATCACAGGGAAAAAAACATAATGAAATAAAAAAAGTCCAAAAGGATAGTGTTGAACAAAACAAGTCCGAAGAACTTTATTTGCTAAAATTCCAATTTCCATACTTTATAACATTTTATTTTACAGTACCTACCTTAAAAGATCAAGATAAAGAAAATACAGCGCTATGGATTCAAAAAAAATTTCTACATTTTTTTCAAAGCATTTCTAGGAAATTAATACTAGGATTTTTTTTCAATTATTTATCTTTCTCTTTCTTTCAATCACGCTACAGTAAAAGGTAATAATCCAAAAAATGGCGTTATATAGCTGTGAATTTATAAACTTGCCGTTTGGAGTTTGGCTATTTTGTCGACTCTCAAAATGTCACGCGGTAAAAATTAAGTGACCTTGAAAAACAGAAAATTATTGATTTAAGAAGCTGTGGAAAAACTCACTCAGAGAAAAAGCCTAGTGAAATTAAATTAAAAGATCACAGAGTGGAGTAATAATTTTTTTGAAATTTGGAAATGCGCAATGTTAGGTAAACTATAGAAGACAAGAGCTTCTTCATTTAAAATTGTTAGACAGTTAAACTTACAATTTGACCCTAGCAAATACCAAATTTTTTTCCAAAAAGTAAAAAAAAAACTCAAATTTGCGCAACTTCACATCCATACTAGAAAATTCCATCCAAAAAGAAAACATTTGGGAAAATTTAATCTTTAGCGACAAGAAATTCAATCTCCATGGACCTGATGAGTTTTAAGTACTACTGGACTAGCACGATTTACGGAAGGAAAGAAGAATCGTGCAACGAAGAGCACAGTGATGATTTGGACAGCGTTAGAAAAAAAATGCTTAGAGCGAAATAGACTTCGAGTGAATGGTACAATGAATGCAATCGCTTATCAGGAGCTGCTAGAAGAATATTTACTACCTTTTGTGATACTAGCAGAAGATGAAAGCATTATTTTCCAGCAAGATAATGCATCCAACCATACGGTTGCCTCTACCAGTGTTAAATTCCGATCGCCCATAGAAAATTTCTGCCGAATCTTTGTGAAGGACCAGCAGAAGCCAGTCATTCAAAATATTGCAAAACTGAAGGAAAGAATAAGAATACAGTGGAACGATATTTCCGATACAGTTTTAAATAGCGTCCATTCCAAGTCAATTATTAGATAAAAAAAAAAAAAAACTTCCGAAAATGTATTGAATAAGAAAAGTACAAAACATTACATTTAGTTAAAACTTTTCACCAGATTTAAAGGGATTTTGATTTCTTTTTTTTGTTTTTGTTTTATTTTAGATCACCATTTTATCTCTACTAAATTTTTTTAAAGTTGACAGAGGTTGAAAATCAGACTCGATATAAACCAAACTATGAAAAAATTTGATGTCCTTTTAAACCCAGCTTCTCTAGGACGGTAAAAATTTAATAATTATTTTCACAGGTTTTTATATTCCTACGTTTTCAAAAACGGCTGGGACTGGCCCTTTTCTCGGTAGATGCCTACAAAATTGCAATGTGTGCATGGCAACACGTTGACGAAGGTCGCTTGATTTCCCTTTTTGAAATTTCATCATAAATAAACTGAAACCTAGAGTTTTCTGTATCATCAATTGCTCGATTCTACTAATTTATGAACTGATATCCTTAATTTTTATATAAAAGTCGTGCATAAAATTTCAGCTATGTAAGTATGCGTGTACGTTAACACGTTCACAAGCAGTGTTCAAGGCTGTACTGAGAATTAATATTTTTTATGGCAATTCTACTAAATTTTGACTTTCGGTTACAATACCTACATATATATAACAATAGAAAAAGTAATAATAGGTCTAATAACAATAATATAATACTCTAGATGAAAATAAAAGTAATAAAGTGAAAACCCAAGGTTTTGTATGGCAACAATAAGAAGGGGTTGCCCGATTTAGTTCATTTTATTTACTATTGCTATGAAAACGCCCCCTTTACCAAATTTCAGCTTTCTATGTCGACGCGTTCTCAGGTAGTGCCCAAATATATAGCGAAAAACGAAATTGCAACCGGACGAAGAAGTTGCCCGATTGGTCATATTTTTGAACTTAAAATTACTTTTCTTTTCTTTTATAAAGCCGGTGTGGATAATTTCAGATATCTAAGTGAACGCGTTTTCATGTAATCGTGCGGAAGGACGGACAGACGGACATACAAAAAACAAAATAACTTCTAAAATTATGCGTGGGTGTCGAATCCATTTTTCTCTACCTTCATTATTTCTATGAGTTACAAAGGGAATGTCAAACTGAGTATACCATTTCATCTATCTAGAGTATAACAACAGAGCTACTATTAATGAAATGTGGCAACACTAACAATTTATCGGGAGACGGCGGGGTTCAGATTTGTTTTTCTGTTTTTGTTTTTAAATGTTGGAATTAATATGGTCACCATATTTCATTTTTCAATCAACAAACACATTCTCTCATAAATGCTGCGTTCCTTTTCTCGTTCTGAATGAATCTGTATCAATGGACAGAACGATGTCATAATTTAATTCTGTCCTCATAGAAAAGGAACGAAACAGAACGATTTCAAGTGTTTGGCATTTCTTCCATTTGATAAAAGCAAGTATTAATTCGTAAAAATTGTTGTTTATGAAAAATAAAACTATTTTCCAACAAAGGCAACTTAAACTCAACTAATACCACTTCGTTCAAATTGTAAACAACACATTCACGAATACAAATTACAATCGTTCTGCTTGAATCCGGGAAAAACTGAGGTACATTCAGAACAATTCGGAGTCCGAAAAAAGCGATGACAGATTGAAATTAAATCGTTTGGGCCGAGAAAAAAAACGACATGGATTGAAAAAATTCATTCTGAACGAGAAAAGGAACGCAGCAAGAGAGTCTCAATATCCTTCAATGTTATTGTGGATAATATTAAAAGATCAACAGATACACTGCGACTTAGTGCAGTTCAATTTAACCTTATTATAGAGCACAACTGTAATTTCTTCAATATCGCTATTTTTAGGATCTGCACAATCCTCCATGTGGCCAGCCAATTGGTTAACTAAAATAGGAAATTTGAGAATTAACATGGCGATAATGTATCAACGACATGCATACAAAACCTGTCTAATTCTTAATTTTTTACTTCAAAATTTCCTAACAAAAGGGTGTATCATAACTACCAAATATTATGTAAAAATAACTTAATGACATTATATATTTTAACTATTAAAGTTTTTAAAAAGTACTGAAACCTCTTTACCCTAGACAGTTTTCTTATTGTTTCTCAAAGTAAGCAAAATAGAGTTAAGACCCTTGCTTGCTTGCCGTTGATATATACAAAATTAAAAGCATTGGTCCAAAATTTAATCTCTGAGGATTTCCATAGATTAATATGGAAGCAGATAAAAAAAAGTTACAAGGGCACAGGAAATACTTAATCTGGATGATGGTGAAATAGATAATTTTTTATCAAAATTGTATTATCGTCAACGGAGTCAAATATCTCTGAGAAATAAACAAGCGATTAGCAGATATCATTTGAGTACACTCTCGCTAATGTATCTAAATCGAAATACAAATTGTCATTTAATGACAGCACGTTCTGTTTAATTTGATAATACTCATACATATAAACAAGTAAAAAAGCTAGAATTGGCTAATACCAATTCGTATACTACCCTATGCAAGTTTGATTTTTGAAGTGGTTTTTCACATATATTTCTAGAATGGTTCGTCGGACAGAAAAAATGATTATATCCAAATTTATAGCATTTCGTATTCTGACGAAATTTTTAGTACAATAAAAATGTCTTTGGCTGATCGTTTGCACAGTATATGTAAAAACCCTAAATTTTTATATGGCAATACCAAGAAGGGGTTGCCCGATTTAGTTCATTTTTGAAATTTTATTTGCTATTAGTATGAAAACCCAATGTACCAAATTTCAGCTTTCTATGTTGACGTGTTCTCAGGTAGGGTCCAAATATATCGTGGAAAACGAAATTTTTGTATGGCAACCCCACGAAGGAGTTGCCCGATTTGTCTGATTTTCGAACTTAATTTTACGTTTTTTTTTAATGTCCGTGTACAAAATTTCAGCTTTCTAAGTGAACGCGTTCTCGAGTTATCGTGCGCACGGACGGACGGACATGCAAAAATCAAAATAACTTTTAATATTATGCGTGGGTATCCAATCCATTTTGCTCTACCATCATTATTTCTGTGCGTTAGAAACGGTATAACAAACTTAGTATACCCTCAAATTTCATCTTGGGTATGAAAATTTCCCAATACTTTGGAGATAAGCAAATCTGGTTGTAATCAGTTTCACATACCCGCTAACTTACAGATTTTGTATTGAAAAATTGCACAAGCGGATCAATTAAAAGCGGTTTTGATTTTGTTGGACAGTTAAAATGATGTTAAGTAAAAGTTAAGTTAAGTAAAGTTCTGTGGAGCTTTAATATTTTGTGATCATTCTTCATCACTTAATGGTGAAAAAAAACAATAGATCAAATCAGCTGCCGAAAGAATACACATAAAAATTATTGAATGAAATATTAGGAAGAAACATCAGATTAGTTTACTGACATGTATAAAATGGACTGACTACGTAGAAAGTGGGCTCACTTTTATATTGCTGACTTTTTCAGTCTAAGCTCCAAGTACCAACTGAGAGAAAACTGTAAACAACAAATACAAAAGATGATTCTTCGAAATAAATGTTTTAAAATTAAATATTTAGAGTTAATACTGTTAAAAAGTGTTTTACGATAGGCAATAATTCATTAGATATGCATCAGAAATTCCAAAAGTTTTATTAAAATCATTTTTCAAGCTGCTGCTGACTAACTTTTTCAACTTAGAAAGTTAAACAGTCCATATTATATGTATGTATATGTCAGTGGGTCACATTGACTCTTAAGAATTCTTATTCTGAGTGACATTTTTTCTTTCAGTTCTACCAATGTTTTTTTTTTTTTTAACCTAGGCAAATTTAAAGTTTTGACATTTGTCAAATAGTTCCTACTAAAACTACACTTTTATGACAGTTCAAAACTTTATTTCGTACGGAGAAGATGGTAAGAAATCTAAAGCCGATTCCAATCCCAATCGCAATTTCGAATAGATGGATATTCCGAAAGAATCAATAATTGATTCCCAAACATAACCTCAATTCTCTCCGAAACACTAGGGTTAAATATAGTGAAGTTTCAAAAATAATTTTTGATTTCATAATCAAACAATAGGCACAAGATGGAGTTCTTGTGAAATGGCTAGTGCATTCCGGAATGGACCACAGCATGTATTAAACTGTTGCTATAACAGCAGTTTTCTTCTTTTTTGTGCCATCTATAAAAATACGTAGTTACTAACGTCTCCCCTTGCATGAATCTTAATTAAAGTTATAATATGCACCGTTAATTTCTGTTATTTTCTTATTCAATTTCTGTAGATTTTATCAAATTATAAGAATTTTATAAGGCGGTACCAGTAATAAATAGCTAGCCATCATCATTCTATAGTTCAAGGTCATCACTAAATAATAAAATCACTTAAGATTGCCTTTTAAGATGAGGAGGTATTCTTAATGAATTTGCTGTTCATTTTTCATAGCGGATTTTATGGTTATAGTTGAGTTGAAGATGAGGTCTTTTCATGATAACTTTTGAAATTCGTTTCTTCCTTGCAATCTCATGATGTATGTATATGTGAAGAAATGCATAGATGTGTGTATGATGGAAGAATAATTTTCAGTATCGTCATTAATGAATCATTACTCAGCGCGTACGGAAGAGAAAGTATGAAGTAATTATGATGAATTACCTTACCTGTTGAATATTCTTAAATCTTCTTATTTATTGAGAAAACTGACCTCAATTTTTTTTAAGTGCTTAAGTGAAGTAATATGTTTGTTTATAATGCTTAATCAACTAATAATCTTGAGGAAATTATTCTTTTGCACTTCATAATGACCTCTTTAAATCAAAGTTTTGCAAAGTCTGAAAAAACAAAAATTGTGACTTTTTTTTTTTTATTGCTAAATAAAATGAGACTTGTGGTTTTTATGTCGTTTAGGAGCTATTAAAGAAACCAGAAAACCTTTGGATCGCCACCTATTTAAATTTAGTTAAATGCATTTTCTATACTGTGAAAAAAATTTGCTTAATTTTTACATTTAATTGTGTTATTCAAGTTTTATTTTAAGCCATTTTAAATTGGTTTAGAGTCAAAGGGTGTTAAATTTAAGCAGATATAAAGTTTTTTTAAACAAATAAAGTCTCGTTTTGAACATCTTGTGGTCTTAAGTGTAAAACTTTTCGCATTGTATTAATTATACAAGTTTATGTCAAAACCATACATCTGCGACTAACCTTCAAAACGAAACACCGATCCATTTTTAAAACGACTATAGTGACAGCTGATGAGAATGTGGAAAACCAAGTGAATAATTTACAAGTCGCAGGTTTACATCCGAAGAAGGTTACGCTCAACATCTGGGGCCGGATTCTGTAACACGGAGAATTGAGGAGTTTGGGAGTTAAGAATTTTCGTTTTGCCCGATTAAAATTTCCTAACTCTCCATTAGCGATTCTTTAACATAATTGGAAAGTTAGGAAAAGCGTGACTCTCTAACTCGGTGTGGGAGGGTCGTAGACATTTAGGGTATATAGTACAAAAATACACTGAACAATTTCTGGGGAGGGGCTTTGAGGATTGGATCATACCACCCCTCATTGACGGTTGTTTAAAATACGTCATGCTTGGTATCAAATTAAAGAGGGAGGAACGGGTAATCGAGTGGTGTAGTTTGTTTTTGATCATTTTAACGTCATTCATAACCGCCGAAAGACGGGTGTTTTGCACACCAATTAGACAATTTCATTATATCTTTCTAAAAAATTCAAATATGAAAAAATAAAACTGACCTATTGGTCATTGCATAGGAAATCGATTTAATTTCAACTCGACCATCACTAATTTTTTTCTTTTGCTCGAAACTAATCATATAGTTATGAGATAAGAATTCAAAAAAAAATTTATTCCTGCGATGCATTGGTACTGCCTGAATTAAAAGACTTTGATATCCTTAAAATTTAAAAAAAAATTTCCCACAACGTCGCGTATAGTTTTCTTGCGCGTATTTTTGCGGTATTTTGCTGTTTCTCTATCTATTTTTACATTTTTGTTTCCTAATAGTTTTTATTTTATGTCCTTCCTTAATTCTGTCCACAGTGGATTTCGATATATTAAATTTTTTTGCTACATCCCCGCACAGACTCCGACTTTTTCTTTTAAATGAACTTAAGCACAATTTTTTCCATAGTTTTATTTGTTGTCCCTTTCTGCCTACCACATTTTGGTTTTCCAGCAATTTTCTCCGTTTCCAAGAATGTTTTACTTGTTCTGCTAACTTTCCAACGCTTTGTTTTAACTTCTCTTCCAACCTGGGAAAATGAATTTTCTTTATTTTCCAACCATTTGTGCAAAATTTCACGGCGCCCGTCTTCACATTTCGAACTCATTTTGAATATTTGCCGATGAAAGCTAATGACTGCTTTTTATATGGAAAATTGGTAGCTCATTTAGTAGTCTGGTTTTAGTTTCGAGGATTCAAGTAGCAAAAATAGGATTTAATGGTTTATTAAAAGCCGTGCAGTACACTTTTTGGGCAGTCCTTATATTCAAAAAATCATAACGTTAAAGAAAAAAGTACATCGTTTCAAGGAAAATTATATAACAAAAGCCTTTTATAAGAAAAACAAATATCCTTAACCCTTGAATAACTGATTTTTTTTTTAATGTTAACGCTCAAATGGTTAACAGTGAAATCTCAAGTGGGGATCGTAATAGGTTTGTATGAGGGTCTTCAGAACCTCTGTGTGAATGACCTAACCTTGCTAAGCGTAAGAAGAATACAGATTGAGAATATGGGCTATGACAGATAGTATATAATTGCTAACAATTTAAATCTTTAAATGTATCTTGGCAAGCTCAATAATATACCAGAAAGAAATCAAGGAGAAAGGGTAAACCTACACGCTTCTTCTCGAAGCGGAAGGATTTTGCTAGCCTTGTGCTTAGACATGTCATCAATTGTGTACGTGTTCAAACAAGTTACAATTTTTTATATAAATAATAACTATATTACAAATTCATAGCACGTAATGATAATTTTATTATCCGATCAAAAATGACACAATTTCAAAATGGTCGGAATTATTTTCTTGCAGTAGTATTGGTATGTTGCCTGTACTCCCGATCGAAACTTGGCATATTGGAGTTTTTCTTACCCCCTAACGGTAGACCTAGCAGATTCATTGGGAACAGAATGTATGGTCTAACAACTGACAAACAAAGCTCTTTTTTACCGAGAAAATAGGACGGAATTTTCTAAATGTATCCACAGCTGAAGACCGATTTTCATAGAATATTTTCAAAATTATTAAAATACGTTTTTGTATTGTAAAACACTCCATAACAAATTCCCCGCATCTAAACTGATAAACTGTCAAACAATAACTGTCAAAAATGACGGCAAATCGAAATGGAGGCATAAATACATTGTAAATCACTAATTTGGCCACCGTGTATTAGTAAATGAAAAGAATTCAATAAATCCTTTTAATTTGGCTTCGTGAAATATTTAATTGAAATTTGTGTATCATACTCCACTTTTGACAGCTGTCAACAGGTGAACAAGAGATTTTTACCTGAGCTACTCTCGGGAAAATGATTACTAGTAGAAAAATTGTTCTACTATTGTACATAAATGTACGAATTTGTGACCGTTTCTGTTGATAGATATTTACATTTTATCAGTGATTTGTCATTTTGTATTTTTCCATCTCGTTGTTATCGCTGCTGTGTTACCACGACTTTTTTGAGGACTTTATTTTCATGAAATTTTTTGTTTTGTTTTGTTTATAGTTAAATTAAAGAAAATCATTTTATTTTCAGTTTAAAGTTTTGGAGGAGTTCTCCTATGCTAATGGGGTGTACCTGTTGTGAATACCAAGATACATTGCACCTTGATACAAACAGATTTCTAACTCCTTGTATTTATTTATTCCAGGTGTAGCTAAACAAAAAGTTACTACGTAGGCTGTGCAATGTGGCAATACTATAGTCAACTGAGGCGATCTGACGTTTCCATAGCAAACTTTGACAGTTTCTATTCATAACATTTTGTCATGTGAACGCTATTTGTTTACTTTTTGCTGACTTAAAAATTTCATCTCGGCCAAAAATGGAATCAAAATGTGAACGTTTTCGTGCAATGATTTTTTATGATTTTCGAAGTGGGCTCACTTTACAATAGGGTGCTGATAAAATTAAATCTGTGTTTAGTGATTAAGCCCCATATAAAACCACTGTGTATCGCTGGTTTAATGAATTCAATCGAGGCCGTACATCGCTGGCGGCTGAATTTCGTGAAGGTCGTCTAAAAAACAATTGTTCTGCCAGAAAACATCGATGCTGTGCGCAAGTAAGTACTCCTAGATCGTCATGTGACTTATCATGAGTTATAGGCGACCCCAGGAAAGTTTAGGAATGATATTGCATGAGCACCTGCGGTTATGAGAAACCTCTGTTCGCGTTGGATTCAGCATAATTTGACAATCGCTGAAGAAAGGACTCGTGTCGATTGGTGCAAACAAATGTTAAAAAAAAAACGATCGTGGTGCATCAAAATACGTGTAAATATCCACACAGATGACGAATTTTAGATATAGTCGTATCAGACAGAAAGTATATAGCAGTCGAATGTATGAGTGTTTCAAGATGAGCAAATCCAACGAAAGTTGCTTGCGCACGAAACTCTTCGAAGCAAATGGTGGCTTGTTTCTTTGGTATAAATGGACATATAGCTATCGTTGCTTTGGAGTATCGTAGAATGGTCAATTCTGAGTGGTACAACACCACTGACACCACCATTTGTTTGCCAGAAATCTTTGGTGAAATACAACAAAAAAAAACCCCAAAAGGAAAAACATTCTTCATCATGACAATGCGAGCTCTCACACATAAAATTAAAGGCGCCGCCTAACAGTCCTGACACCTAATGATTTTTTTTGTTCCCATTCGTAAAGAACAAACTGCGTGGACTACGATTTTCGACGCCAGAAGAAGCGGTTGAAGCGTTCAAAAACAATGTTTCTGAGATATCTCAATCGAAATGGAAAAAATGCATTGAAAATTGGTTTGAGCGTACGCAAAAGTGTGTAGATCATAATGGCGAATACTTTGAAAATTAATTAAGTCGTTTACAAATCTTATTGCAAAAAAACTTATGGTACAACCCTCCTATACAATAATGGTCTGAAACTTTTCATCAGTATAATCATAGATGGCACAAAAACCAGATGTCGTATGCAGTATACCAAAAAAGTATACAAAATTTATATGGCTGGGTGGTCCATTAATGGACCACATTTTGAAATGATGTATACATCCAGTGATTCATATTTTTTCGTATCTGAAGTGTTGAGGAAGTCAAAAAATGTATACAAAACTGCCATTTGCTTTCGGTACGCTTTAAAACATGTTATGGGCCATTCCAGAACGCACCACCCATTTCACAATCTGTATACTCTGCCATGCGACATCTAGTTCTTGTGCCATCTATGGTATAATGTACTAGGCAATAAATGAATTCAGCTATGACAACTACATTGAAGCTTTTATAACACTTCAACTGTTATACTCAAATTCTATTACCTACTGTTATAAAAAAAAAAAGGAGATAAACCTTGAATTGCATTCAAATATAAAAGCGCTTATTACACACATATTCATTCAAATTTTCAGTGACCATAAATTCAAACTTTCGGCAGTCTAAAAATTGTCATCAATGAATTTGGAAAGGTGACTTTGTCGTCAAAATGTTATATATAAAAAAAAAAAAAAAAATCAAAATTAAAAAACAAAAACAAAGTTGTTCAACTTACGGTTTTTCGTTTAAAAATTCACCTCTCGTAAATTCCGAAAGTCGTCTCGATTTGCCTTTTTTCGCTGTCGCCGCCATACATTTTTTCGACAATAAATTCACTGGCGATTTCTTATCACTATTCGCGTTTGGGTTATTGCCATCAAATGGCATTACATTTGACGAAGTATTGTTGCTACTGTTACCATTACTGGCATTAATATGATGTTGAAGATGATGGCTATTATTTGTATTGTTGGCAATAAGTCCATTGCTGGTCGAATTACAGTTTGGTGATAATGATGATGATAACACCAATGGTGGGGATGATCGCAACAATAATGCTGCTGCCGCCGATGATGATGACGATACCAAAGTTGCGGAGGCAGAAAACAAATTCGCTGCTGTTGTTGTTGTTGTAACTCGATCATTGTTGCTCAATGGTGTCGAACATAAATCACTTGGTTCGGTATTTTCTACAAATAGACGCGGTACATTCAATTGCATGCTGGTGTTGCTATGGTGAACTGTTGTCATTAGTTCAGTGGTTATTTTATTGTTGTGTTTCAATTGATTTTTTTTAATATGATTGTCATGTTGATGAGATGGTGAAGAAATTCGCACGTGTCCATCCATGATATTACTACGTTGACGTGGACTAATGTCGCTATTGTCAATGGAAATTTTTTTAATAGCTAATGGTGATTTTATGTTTCTTTCGGTTGTTAAAGATGATGTTGTTGATGATATTGCATCCATGGAATTTGATTTGAAAATTTGTCCGATTTTAAAACGATTTTTATTTATTCGAGAATACATTTCATCAGTGATAGTACTGTTGGTATGTAATGTGTTTGATGGCATAATCGAATATGATTGACCAGCAGTTGTTATAGGTTCATCTTTAGAGTTTTTAGTTTCACTATTAGAATTGACACTTGATGAAAATTTATGTGAAGTATAGGAAAGAATATTAGAAAATCGTCTGATTTTTTTATTTTTAGTTATTTTCGGTATCAAATATTGATGTCCATTATTGTTTAACTGTAATTCATCATTTACTCCAACAGATAAGGGTATGTTATTGGAGGAGATGGACGTGATCGATGAAGATGAAACCTCTTCACTTTTTTCATCAATTTTACTTACAGTAAATCTGTTCTTTAATTTGTCATTACCATTTGATGATATAATATTATTGGTGTTGTTATTGTTGTTGCTGTTGTTGGCACTACTACCATAATCATTCTTTTGCATCTGTATAATATCGTAAATTGTTCCATATTTAGAAATTTGCATATTTTTCTCATTCGAATGATCTGAATAGAATAAATCAGCTACTTGTTGATTTTTCTGTATAATATCATAAATTGTTCCGTTACATTTCGTTGATGAATATTTTCCATCACCACCACCAACACTACTACTATTATTACTACTATTACTGCTATTACCACCAGTAGTAACAGTAGAAAAATTTTGCATTTTTTTATTGAAACTCTTACGATATTTATCAGATAATGCACGTTTACGTTGAAATATATCGGATTGGCATGTTTTTCTATGTAAAATTTCATAGATAGTACCATATGTCATATATTTATCATATTTTTGATATGTCATATTATAAATATCGTTTTTACGTTGAATAATATCGTAAATAGTACCGTACGATATTAATTTATCGTAAATTTTGAAATTCTTTTTATAAATCTCTGATTTTTCTTTTGAATCTATCAATGGCGTGGTTGTTGTTGTTGTTGTTGTTTGTGTTGTCTTATTATCAATAGCTTTTAAATTAAATTTTGATGATGATGTTCTTGTTAAAGATTGACAAATTGCTTTAAGTGTTGACACTTTACTGATGACATTTTCTGAATTTTTTGAATTTTTATCAATTTCTTTATTCGGTAATAATGATGTTGTTGTTGTTGTTAATGATGTTGCTGTTGTTTTTGCTGATGTTGATAATAATTTTTTATCATCATATGTTGATGTAACTATAATTTCAGGTTTTTGTTTAAACGAATTTTGCCGTTTAAATGATTTCCTTAATGGTTGCTCACAAACTTTAACTAATTTTTTAAATTCTTCATAAGATTTTCGTCGTAATTTTGCTTTTTCTTTTTCACCTAATAAATTCTCAATTTGATTTAAACATGTATTACTTTTTGAATGTGGCAAATTATTTTCATTGTTTATTATTTGTTGTGAACAAGAAATTTCACCTGCATATGATATACGTCTAACGTCGGTTTCAGTTGTTTTTAAATTTTTCAAAATTATTGGTTCATTTGTTTTCTCATCACAATTACTAATTGTTTGAATATGATTATCTTTTTTCGATTCACACGTCATCATTACAGGACTAGAATATTTTGTATTTTCTTTACCTTGTTCAGATATTACTTCTAAAGTAGTTTTACCATCAAAACCGTGTGTTGTTGTTGTTGCTGTTGTAAGTTTTTGTTCTTGATAATGATGATTTCTTAATTTTAATTTATCATCAATTTTATTAATAATAAGATTATTTTCTTTGGATATACCTGATGATAATTGTGTTACTGCTACTGTGGTCGTTGTCGCTTGACCAAAAAGTGCTTTAAATTCTTCATATGATTTACGTCGATTTCTTGATTGTGTTAAACATTCTTTAACATTCAGTCTAGGAATTTTTTCAATTTTATATTCACAGCTATCAATTGTACTGTTATTACAATTATGTTTATCTTTATCATTTTTATTGGAATTATTATCACAGCCTGAATTATCATTATCATTGGTAATAGTTTTTTCAAATGTATTCATCATTACTAATGGTGGATATTCCGTTTTATTTTGCATTTCAATAAATCCTGAATCCATAGAACTAATAGTGCATGTAGAATCAAAACTTGTTTTTCGACTTGAATTGTTACTACCTGAAGAGTTTGTCTTGTTTAATAAATTCGAGTCTTGAATTTCTGCTGCAACAGATGAAGTTTTTACGCAATTTTCTTTTGATGGATCAATTTTATTATGATTATTATTTGTATTTGGTGGAAAAAATGACATTGATATATTATCATCTAATATCAAAATATCATCCTTGACATTTTCAATTTTCAAATAATCCAAGTTTTTACCATTAATTTTATCTGATTTATCACAAAATTCTATTAAAGATTCATTTGGTTTACTGTTGTTAGCGTCGTCGTCGTCGTCGTCGTCACATTTTTCATATTGCAATGGCACAATAGTGTCGTCAATTTCTATTAATGGATCACATTTAAGAATTTTCTTAATCCTATTTACAGTTGCATAAACTGGAATTTCATCATGTTTTAATAATGATCGATGATGATGATGATTTGTTAAATTATCAATATTTTTGCATAATTTCGAATTTCGATAAAATCTACCACCTTTTTTTGTTGTTGTAGATATTAGAAAATTCCGACGAAATTTCGATGTTGTCGACAATTTTTTCATATATTTATTAGCAACTTTATAAACTGGATCTCGTTCATTGTTATCATCATTTTTATTATTTATATTATTATTATTATTATTACTTCCGTAATGTAATATTCCAACACTATTTCTTGTTTGAAGATATTTTTTTAAAATATTTCTCTTAATATTTTTGGTCTGTGAATTTGTTGAACATTTAGATGTTTCATCATTCATACATTTAGCACAGCATAAAAATTCATAGAGAATTTCTGAATTACAATAATCTGATGGTGGAGTAAATATTGAATATTTTGGTTCTAAATTCAAATTCAATTTCGATTTATTATTTATAATAATACTATTGCTGCAATTTATTACATCCGATTCTTTAATTGACGGTATAATTCGATCACATTGTTTATCAGCACTTTCATTTATTTTTGTAGTAATTATATTTGTAATTGGCATCAAAATATATGTATTACTACTATTTGTTTTACTAATTTTATTTTGTACTATATTTCCCCCACCATTAGAACAATCTTCAGTTATTGTTTCACAACTACTATTATTATTATTATTTTTATTAAAAATTTTACTATTAATTTTATTATCACTATTATTCTCTTTATTAAATATATTATTATCATTTACAATAGAACTTTCAATACTTATGCCACTATCTAATAGCATACATGCTCCATCGGCTGGAAGAATTAAACGACCTTCGGCAGCTGCATTAACCAGTTCACGTAATGCCAAAACTTGTTTTTCTGTAACATTTCCTTGTAGCTGTATACCATGCAGGGCGAACGCTGTAGGTTTATTGTTTACTGAATTTGGATCTGTACACCAAACTACCGGCATAGCAGTCATGATTATTTATTTATTTTATTTATTTTTTTTTTTTTAAATTTATATCACACATTTAGAAAGATATATACAAACCAATGTATATATATATATGGATAAACATAAAAACGGGGAATGAATTATTTATGAGTTTTTAGTTTCGCTCTGCGTTGAATATAATTTGCACAGTAATAATTCTTTTTAAATGAATCATTCACTTCACTTTTGGGTAGGTATGTTATACGTTCACTGTTTTTATTATATTCTTTTGTAGAATATTCTTTAATTCACACCTTAGCAAATTGCACTGGTTTCTGTTTTGTTATTTACTTATGAAAGTAGATAAATATATGTAATAATTAACTTTTCTTTATAATGGCAAGATACTTTGTTTTTTTTCTCTTTTTTTTTTTAATTAAAAGACTTTCTTCTTCACTTTGAATTTCACAAAAATTCAATTTCATTCATTCAACTTTTATCTAAACAAAAATAAATAACTTTTATATATATTTTTTTACATCGCTTTTGTAAATTTACATAATTTTGTAATTTGGCTAGTCCTGTTAATGTAAGTGTCTAATAAAAGTCTCTATCATAATTTATTATGAGTTATACGCGTCCGCACGCACATTTTTAACTAGTGATGGTTATACTATATAATATCTATACATATCTTAATACTCCAGGGAATTTCTGTGTACGCATTACCTAATTGCACCCATTTTATTCGTCCTCAAAAACTAAACCATAATATTGTAAATAGTGTCACTTAAGAGAATAAACGATATGAGTCACAATATTTGTTGCAGATAAGGTGGTGATTGTAAGAAATAAGAGCATACAAAAAAAAAATTACTACACAACAGGGGAAAGTATTTTTGGATTTTTAGGCTATTAGGACGAAATTTTGTTTATATGTTTAATACAACTCCCTACCTAATTTAATTCCATTAAGTATTGTCAGCCAGCAATGTAAGTTTTAATTTGATCAATCACGACTTGTAGGTAAAAGAAAAAATTCATTTGAATGTCTCATCGAAGAAATTTAATTTCCATGGGTGTGTATATATGGCCTCAAATGTGCCGCAGAATTCGTGAAGCTTTGAAAAAACAATGACAATGATTTTAAGTTTTGAGCTGTATACAGGGTGTTTCAGATCAAGGTACTTTCCGGTACACCACGCGATTCCTTGAGGTGAGCTGAAAAAAAAATCGTTTCACATAACCTTTAAGCCCCCCCCCCCCCTACAGCAATTTAAAAAAAAAGTGCTAGTTTTTCACGAAACACCTCGCAACGTCCTTGTTATATAACAACCTATGAAGGTGATTTTTAGCTCAGATGGATAGTAAATCGTCTAAGCTCTACAACGAATGTCGAACCTTGTGAGAGGGGAAGGGAGCGATAATATGAGGAACGATTTTTTTATTACCTCAAGGAATCCTGGTATACCGGAACGCACCTTGATCTGAAACACCATGTATAGGATATTACTTCCGGTATATCAGACTATTTCCCCCTTCATCCATTTCCTCGTAGGTACTCCATTGTCAAGTTTAGGAGTTATAGCCATTTAAAGATATTCGTATGCGTGGAACTCAACACGGTATCTGATTTTTCAAAATTTGCAATTAAAGATGAAGATAAGAAAGTTAAGTTAAGCACAAAAGCAGGTACATAACACGGACGAAATCGGAATTTACTAGGTATAAACTTCTACCCGGCAAAAATTTCATGTCAATACAGGAAAAAAACCACTAACCATGACCGCGTCGCATTTGGTGACAAGGTGAAAAGGCAAAGAATCCACGATCTTTTAAAGATTTTAATTGTCCACTTCATTATCAAAATTTGAAAACTGTATGGAAAACTGCTCCAATTTTTAAACGTTGATTTCTAATAACTCTTAAAGGGCTTCAGATAGCACATTGGGTGTAATAGGTCAACTTAAAGAGAAGAGTCTACAGTTTACAGTTGTTATAAAAAAAAGTTATGGTAACGACCTTTTTTCAAAAATAATAGAGGTTAAATTAAAAAAAACAAAAAGGTAAGAAAATCCGAAATTTTTAGTTTAGACAACCATAATTCTTGATGGGAGAGGGGTATGGTGCTGATTGAGCAGTCGTTATAAAGGCCATGAAGTTCTGCATACAATGAGCTCGTAACTGTGACCGTACGCCCTGTACTTTTTAAGATACAGGATGTTTTGTGAAAAACTAGCTTTTTTTCTTAATCACCCTGTAACGCATAAACCGTTGATATGCCCCCCCCCCCTGCCATACAATTTTTGGTTCATCTAGGTGAGTACTATCACCTGCCGCTCTATTGACCTCCTAGTGGGAAACAACCTGTATGTATAAGACAAGATATGACTGTCCCATTGGCTGAAATATTCGAGTTACTGCAAACAATTAAATCTCCAGGTAAGTATTGATTTTATACTCATATACCTTTTGAGGTGGGAGAGTGGAACAGAGATCTTGGGACCTGAAAATTAAATCTATGACGACAGTGACAGTGACGTTATGAAGACAGCGGCAGCAAATTTAGAATTTTGAATGACGGACGTTCGTGCTGCTCTACAAGTAAGAAACTAAAGGAGAGGCCCATCAACAACAATTTTCGTGCCAATCTGAAAAATGTGTAAGTTTATACACATACTACATATAAAAAATTCGCATTGCAGGCGGATGGAAAAAATGTTTATGCAAGGGATTTTGGCCCGGTTTTTGAAAGTATGAGGCAAAATTGTATACCAGCAGCAGCATAGTGAGCGTTAGTAATACAAAACAATTTTTTGAGATTCCTGGTTCCCCAGTAAGCCTATTTCCATCTTCGGTTGCTCAATAGCTTGCCTTAAAATTTCATTTTTGGTAAATCCATAAGATAATATATTAAAATTCTTTTACTTTTATCAAAATTACAAATATTTACCAATATTCTAATTCCCAGCTTATTATTAAATAAAATAAGTAAAAAACGAATTTTCAAACAAAACTGAGGCCAAGCCGCATGAAAAAGTAGAAAATAAACTTTTCTTCACACACAGAGGTGGACTCAGATTTTTTGATTGGGACATTTCTCTTGCATTTTCTTTCTCCTCACGAATCAAATCACTTATTACCTCTGATTGATCATACTGAAATATATCGGTGATTGTCAGCGAATAAAATCTGAGTCCACCTCTGTGTGTGAAGAAAAGTTTATTTTCTAATTTTTCATGCGGCTTGGACTCAGTTTTGTTTGAAAATTCGTTTTTTACGTATTTTATTTTCTGCCTTTTTCACGTTAACTAAATTGTTATTACGTGCTGCATGGAGATATTTTAAAACAATTTTATGACGGCTGAAAAGACACTGATTTACTGAATTTTCCCGATTTTCCATGTTTTCTACAGACTTTTCCTATTACTATGAATTTTTTTTAAAAAATTTACATGAATTTTCCTCGATTTTTCATGCAAGTTTTCATGATTGTTGAAGAGAAAGTATTGATGCCAGTAGGGCGAAAAAAAAATGATTACGCATAGCTTATAAAACTTTTTTGTCGGAAAATCTTCCGGAAAAGTCGAAAAATTCCGGAAATTCCAGAAAACTTTGAAAATTCTGCAGTTTTCCTGAAACAGATTTATCACTAATCATATCGATGAAAAGTTTTCCGATGATTTTTGCGCTATTCCGGGTTTTCCATGGAATTTTCCACAAAAGCAACTTTATGCAACTCATTTCGCTCTACAACTTTGTCTTAGATTGCAAAACGCTCAAACGCTTCCTTGGTCGGAAAAACTCCATTGTCGGAGAGAAAGTAATGATGCAAGTTGATAGGGAACTTGATCCTGCATAATTTAGAAAACTTATTTACCGGAAAATTCCGGAAATTTTTTTCGGAAAAATCGGAAAACTCTACATTTTTCCTGAAACGGATTTATCACTAATCAAATTTGTACCAAATTTTCAAATGATTTTTTCCGATTTTCCGGGTTTTCCATGGAAATTTCCGGTTAAAATTTTGATAGATTCAATTGTCACGCGACATGAACCTGTGAGCCAAATTTCAGCTCGCTGTGATGGGTAGGTAAAGTTAAAATTGGAAGGGTACTAAATAGAAAAATATTTATATTCTTTTACATACATATGTGGAAATATAGTAAAAATGTACTTGTTTCTTTTTGAGGCCATTCCCTTTAACTCGTACACGAATTTATCTGTCTGCATATTTCTTTTTTACTATTTTCGACACTCTCGTAGACCCACTTTTAATTTATAAATAAAATTGAATTTACAATTTATTTGTGCTCTTTCATCGTTACTGGTTAATGCGCCAACTGAAAGCAAATGTGGCTTAGTAGGCTAGTTACAAATTTGATAAATGCAAGAAGGAAAATCATCTGTCTCGTTAGCTCAGTGGTAAGAGCAGTCGCCCGGCAATCGGAAGGTCCCGGTTTCAAATCCCGGATGAAGCGGTTGTTTTTTCTTCTTGTATTTATAAATTAGACTACCTGAAGCCTAAAACACAATTGCAGCTTTTCAGCCAGCTTTATCGCCAGCTTTCTTCTAAAGCTGACTATTGAACACAACTGACCTTTTTGACATTTGCAACTTTAACTTGTTTATCGGAAAACTTTTATTTTTTACCTTCATTTTTTTTATTTTTTTTCCAATAAAAAACTATTCTCAAAACTTTAAACGCGTTTTTCTCGAAACACGGTTTTTCAAAATGGCACGCAGCATAACTCGAACAATTTTCATATTTTCGACTTGAAATTTTGACCAGATGTGAACATTAACATTATCTAGAAAATGCCGTACGGGATTTTCAATAACTTTATTTGTTGATTTTTTATTAACAAAAAACCTGCCGTTTTTTTTCGTCAAAAATCAAACTTTTTTTTCAAACGCGCGCCAAATCTACAAAAATTAATATTTTTAAAAATCCGTACGACATTCTCTAGCTATAAGCCACTAGATTAATGGGGTTTTATTTTTGTTTTGGTCTAAATTCAACAGTGTGCTGCGTGCTGCGTGCCGCGGAGCCCTGCAAGCAAAACATGTCCCGGGAAGATGCTGTGGTGCCGCCATTCGGTTTCTTTTCGCTGTCAAAACATTAATCAATAAAGTTCAATGTATGCCCGATAATACCCTTAAAAGATTTTTTTTCAAACACCTTTAATTTCGCGAGAAAAAAATTCATGAAAAAAACCTTTTTTTTTATCCGTTACATAGTGGCGTTACCCCTTAAACAAACAAACAAAATTAAAATCTTCTGGTTAGGTTCGCAGTATTTTTTTGATACTGTAGCAAGAAATTTCTTCCCTTTTGACACCGCAAACATCAAAATCGATTTACCAAATCTAATAAAAGCGGGGTTTTTTTTAAAGAAAAAACATACATTTTTCCGTCAAAAATATATGATTTCTGAGAATTTGAGCAAAATCAGAGAGAGTCGTTGCGAAAATCACCCAAAAGCGTGCGTTTTCGTTTAGAATCGATCGCTATATAAAAATATATTTCATTAGCACCACATCGAGAAGGTGAGCGAAAACATTTACATAAATCATTTATAGTAGAATCAGTAGAAATCAGATTTGCACGTCCGTCGTCACAAAGTCTAGGATGTAAGATAATTTTAAAGGCCGGTAAAATTGTATGTTATGTCATTAATTAGTTATATTTTATGCAGTGCATTTAAGTAATGTTTTCGGATAGAAGTTTTCATTGCAAACATCTATATGTAGGTACGTATGTAATCGTATATGACATAACTATGTAAGTATAACAAGTTAATTAATAGAAATAGTTTGAACCGGATATGTATCATTTTTTTAATGTTATTTTTGTGATAGATGGTGTTTTTTTTTTCTAATAATGGAAAATTGAAGGTTTATTTTTATTTTATTTTTTTTTTTGTTTCAAGCTCAGCCGCATGAACTGATTACATAATATGAAATATACTATAAACATGTGCTTTTGATAAGTGTTATTTAAATATGATTTTTACTTAACTCAGTGTAATCATGGTCGGTAGTTTTATTGGATAATTAAAATTCAATAGAGTCGAGGATATGAAAAGGGTCGAGTAGAGTAGGAAATCAAGGATAACTTTATAATTAGAATGATTGATTATTATGACTGAATACTTGAGTAATTTAAAAATGTCTTAAGTTAAGATATTAGTTTTTTAAGCTTTCCTTAACCTCCTTGAATTGAAATGATGAGTACTCCAGCTCGTCATGAACTTTCTTTAGCAAACCAATATTATTGGAGGTTTATGCAATGGAACTAGGCTTATTATCAGACGTATGTTGGCTAATGCATGACGAGCTGCATTCGCCAGAAATTATTGATTTTTGTTTTTTTATAAGAGCAAATATATGTAATCCATAGCGAGTCTATTGCTTTGGTACATTTGTTTGCATATGCGACAAGGCGATTAAAAGTGTTATTTTATGCTGGCACTATACTGATATATTTGGGACAAGGTTAAGCACAGGCTTGCATATTTTTGCAGAATAATAATACTGTTAAGGTCAAGCTATACGGCGACAGACTTTGGCCTCCAGAAACCAATGCTTTAATCACTGGAGGAGACCCAGAGACCCGTGTATACACTTCGGAGACGCAAAAAATCTCTAAAGAGAAATATTCTCTAGGTACTTATTTGGTCTCCGGTCTTCCGTCGTGTATTTTAAAGCAAACGGGTCTCCAGACTCGATCTTCGGCCTCCGATTTGTTTTCATTTGACGTCTCCACGTCTCCGGAGACTATTTGCGTGTTCTGGTCAGTTAAATGTAGGTCTACTCGGAAAGTAAAAGGAATAAAGTGAAGTGAGTTTGACAAATTGTTACAAAGAAATTAATAAAAAAAAATTATTAATTAATATAATGGATTTAGGGCAGAAAGTTTGTTTCGTCAATATTTTTGGAAAAAAAAAATGGAGTTTAACCCGTAAATTTTATACACCAAGGAGATATTTTAAGCTTTTTCACTTTTCCATAACATAAAAATATTAATATATTTTGAAATAACTCTTTCTAACAAACTCTTGCTTAACAAAGATCTCTGGAAATCTCTAGAGACCAAACTTCAAATTTCGTTTATACAATTCGGAGATGTGTCTCTGGAGATTTTTTTTTTTATTTAAATCTTCGGAAACCTAATTTTTTGGTCTACAGAGACTAAAATTTCTTGGCATGTAAACATTTCGGAGATTTTAGTATGTGTAAACCGAAAACTGGAGAGAAACCGGAGATTGGAGACCAAAAGTCTCTTACCGTGTATCTTCACCTTTATACGTGCAAAGAAAAAGAGACATCTATTGGAAATGAATACTTCGCTTGAAATGAATAATTAAGTGCGGACAACAACAATCGTATTACGTGCAGGACAAGCGACATCTGTAAAGTACTGACATAAACAACTTTAGGTTCGGAGAATCGATGTTTCTAAAATGAATTGAGGAGCCTGACAGGAAAGCCAACGTAATCATTTACAATCTCACAAATAAACTATGGTCCTAATAATTAAGCACAAGCACATTCATCTATTATAGACAAAGACATATTCGAGAAATTAACTCCTCTCAGAATAATATGACCTACTTTAACCGGATGAGAGAGATCTAATGTCTGATAACCATATCTATGCATCTCTATAGGATACTGATAATAATTTATCGTGCTAATCAAAAATCTTGTTTTCCCTCATTTACAGCAAGGATGTAAATAAATAGTGTAATGGTGCTGCCCTGAATATTAATTGGAAAAGTGAATATTCGTAATCAAATAGACAAAGTTTAAAATCTAAATTCAACTGATTACATGAATACTATTATGCCGATGACCTAAGAAAAGATCATTGAGAATATAAAATATTCCAACGATTCATCGTGTGAACCATTTTTTATGCTATAAACAAAGTAGTATACCGGGGAAGGGATTATACTATTATATAAACTGTTAGAATGTACCAGGAGCACACATAATAGGTAAAATAAAAAAAAAAAACCATTCGAAAGTAGCAAATGTCAAGCTCTAGTAAGTTCTCTTACCTTCTGAAATCAAATTGCCATATTCGAAGACTTATCCATCACTCATTCTGGTTTTTTTTTTTTTTTCTATATAACAATTCTATAAAATACCTGTGAAAGTAAGATATAACTGTAAAATTGTGCTGTCGTTCAAATATGGTCAGTTCTAACGTATATAATATCTTATATGTACACCAGGTGTCAGTCACCTTATCCATATAACATATCATTGCATTTCTCTTGTCGAGCACGCAGCATCAAATGTTCACCTGTGTTTTGTAAAGTATTTGATGTCGAGATTTATAGCTAGATATTTACTCTTAAACATGTCTACAGGCTATTATCTATCTGTCCAGACTTAAATAGAAATGAAACTATACAACTGTGCCGCCGCCACCGCCGCCGGTGCGCCGCCGATTCAAAGATTCAACACAGAAAATTCTTCTTATGTAGCACTCTCATCTCATAGACCGGACCGGATGGTACATTGTTTTTGTTATAATGGATAAAGATGTCATCTCATCATCACATATAACCTCCTTCGGAGTTTTTGTTGTCTTAACATTTTTCATATGTAGAAACATTACATGTACAAACAAAGGTAAATAGTATAAGTATTTAATATCTTGTCACGTGTATTTTATGCAAATTTCTATACCTCCTATACCTACTACATACATTTATAGTGTGCTGTTGCTACTGTAGTAGGTGATTTACAAATGCTCACGGAAAACTCTAATTTGAATAAGCTTTCTAAAGATTTATTGATCTTGATTAGCTTAATTAGCATAGGTATTATGTGCTCACGATTTAATTAGAACATTTTCGTGAAAGTTTTATATGAAATTTGAAAAATTCCAAGAATTTTATAAAAATGATAGCTAAAATAAATCAAGTTGGTGTCAAGATGGTGTCAGGGGGGAATTAAAATTGTGACGAATTTTTTTGAATTACAAAAATCATGTTGCATATATGTATGTATGAACTATAAATTTACAAATGGGCATTTAAAAATCAATCAACTATATCTAAGAAGAAATTTATTGAAAATTTTAATATCGACCACCACAGATCAACAGAGTTATATAAAATTGTTAACAGTTGCCAATCAACACACATATATACATATAAATATAGAGTTATGACGTAGGTATTGAAGATTACAGGTTTAATAACATAAAAACTTAATTATCCTCTCCACTTATTTAATCATGCTATATATCTTCACAAACCAAAATGAAACTATTATAATACCCGCTCTGTATGTATGAAATATCATCTTAGGTTAAGTTAAATTAGGTTAGATCAAGTTAGACCAAGTGGCCAACAATGTGTCAGTCTTACATAGATTTTGTTGTTATTAGTCAATTGTAATATCGCACCTATGTTGGATTCTATCCAAAGTCAGCAAGCTGTTTATGAACCCAACATGCTCTGAACTGAACCAGAACCTATCATATCTGCACCGAACTTAGCCCTGTCTCAAATCGGGACAAACTTAAAAGAATGCAAGAAAGTAGATTATACCTGAAAATGTTCGTCCATTATGATAAAAAAAAATAAAAATAAACCACTTTAATAAAATGTCCACACATCCATGCACACTTTAATTAGAAATAATCTCGATTTGATGTTTAACAACTCCGACCGAACCATAATCACAAATTTTAATTTTAATTTTAATTTAAAGTTTAAAACCGGTGCAGAAACTGAACATAAGAGTCGCTGTGAAAAAAATAAAAATAAAATAAAACAAACTTTCAGAACTAGCTCTGGGTCAGTGTGGTGAATAAAACACTTTAGGTTTAGGAACCTAACGAGTGCTGAACCGAGGCGCAAAAAAAAATTCATCCTAATTGATTTATTCTCAACTTTCTCAGGTATTAAACCTCTTTAAAAAAAAAAAATGTTCTCCACATAATCTTCGTCCGAACATTTGCTATAAAAAATCGATTTAGGAACCCAGTTTCCTGGTGACAATATTGATGTTCTACATATATTCCGCTGATATACTTTCAGCCGGGTTCTTACAGTTTAGTTCAAGCCATAGTTATGCATACAGTATGGCAGTAAAAGTTTCTTAAATTTATACTAAGAAGATTCTAGTTTTATTCAAATCTTGCAAACAGAGCATGGACACTTCTACAAGTATTTACCGTTAATGTACTTCTTGGTAAAATAATTTGTAGACTTTTATCAGAAGCTTCTTTAACAATTATACTCGTTTCAAATTTGTACATTGGACCACTGTTTGTAAGGGGAAATTCCATTAGAAGAGTATGTTAATTATCAGAAATACACTTAAAATTCTCACTTGAAGTGTATTAAAAAGGTAATAAATTCGTAAGTTTAGAATATAAAATATATTCGAATAGAAAAATATTTTAGTGTTAATATCCTGTGACGAGGAAATGACCAAGTAGAAAAAATCGTGTTTTTTAAACATGAAAGATTAAGAAGTGTGGCAAATTAACCAGAATCAAGAAAATTAATTAGTACCTAACTTTCTCAATTGGAAGAGGAAATTTGATCAAAATAAATATAAATAAAAAACAAGTGAAAAAGCTAGAATTGGTCTAAGACCAATTCTTATGATACCCTAGATGAATGCCCGTATGAAATTTCGTATGGGTACCCATTTGAGCAATTTTGATTTTTGCAGTGGTTTTTCGCATATATTTCTAGAACGGTTCGTCGGATAGAAAAAATGATTATAACCAATTTTATAGGATTTCATATTCTGAAGAAGTTTTAGTACAATAAAAATGTCTTGGACTGGTCGTTTTCACAGTATACATAAAAAACCTAATTTTTTATATGGCAACACCAAGATTTAGTCCATTTTTGAAATTTTATTTGCTAGTACAATGAAAACACCATGTACCAAATTTCAGCTCTCTACGGCTACTCATTCTCAGGCAGTATTCAAATATATAACGGAAAACGAAATTTTTGTATGGCAACCCCACGAAGGAGTTGCCCGATTTGTCTCATTTTCGAACTTAATTTTACTTTTTTTTTTAAAGTCCGTGTACAAAATTTCAGCTCTTTAAGTGTACGCGTTCTCGAGTTATCGTGCGCACAGACGGACGGACGGACGGACGGATGGACATGCAAAAATCAAAATAACTTTTAATATTATGCGTGGGTGTCCAATCCATTTTGCTCTACCATCATTATTTCGAGGTGTTACAAACGGAATGACAAACTTAGTATACCCCTTTAGATTTCATCTAGGGTATAAAAACTGATCATCAAAAGCGGCAAATTTTGTTAATCGCGACTCGAATAAAAGGCAGTTTTAACCTATCAATTTCTGTAGGACATGTTATGCAGGTTTTACACTAAGATAGAAATCTCCAAATATACAGAGAACCAGAAAAAAACTATTCACAAACTGAAAGGCAAAAAGTTTGCAAAGAACTATATGTATAATAAGGTGCTCAAAATATGCTCAATATTTACTGTGTAAACTCTGACTTATGCAAACATTGTAATGATTGGAATAATTTGAGATAACCAGAGAAATTAAGATTAAACCGAAACTCTAGAGGGGAAAGTGTATAGCTTCCCTTAATATGGGAAATCGCAGATTACCTGGGCACCTTTACGAATTAATCCAATATAACATACTCATACCCAAAATGTAACCTTTTCTGCGTTTTTTACAATTTTTCTTAAAATGGCTGAAAAAGCCCATTTCCAACAGATAATTGCCTACTTTCTGGCACTTACTGAGGTTTTTCAGCAATTTTTGCTGGAGATGCTATGGAAAAAGTGAAAAAAGCACAGAAAGTTTTGTGTACCGAGTGTGATAAGTCATTTTAAAGCTAAGCTTTTGGGCTTTTTAAATGCAGTATGAAAAATTGATATAGATGACGTGTTTTTTGATAAAAAATAGTAGTTAAATAAAAAAAAAACGAAATTCCGAAATTTTAACTTTTTTGAGCCATAACTTCAAAACGGAAAGGTCCAACGATTACCTATTCAGCAAAGTTTAAATCATCGTAATAGGATGTAACGTTTAGAAGTTACAAGGTGATATATAAAAACATACTGAAATATCTTAAAGTCCCGTTATCTCCGAAACCGTTAGGATTCTTCTCCCCCCACCCATATAATTTTTTTTGTCTAAGAATGATCTATCCGAAGCCTTCGAGTGCCAGACCACATACAGGACACTCTGTATATAACTCATCGATGATCTTTTGTTTGTGTTTAGCTCGGTTAACGTGTTTGTAAATTTGTAACTTGGTTAACTCGGTTTGTATGTATTTACATAGCTCTTAGCGGGCGTATGTAGCTCGATTAGCGTAGTATGTATGTATGCAATTAGCATAACGTATAGTTGACCCAGATCTACTTTTAGTGTAAACCCTGATGATGTCTTAAGCAGACGAAACGCGTACGTTGTTACTCTTTTTTTTTTTTTTTAAATAAAATAATTGTTGAATCGGAGCAAGTGTTTTTTTCTCAAACAAAGATGTCTAAGAACATATTCCACCAAGTGTTAACACATAAATCGATAAATGTAACAACAGTGGGTTACTTAAGCATTTAGGAACAATAAGTCATCACCTGGATGAAAAAAGTAAGATGAAGGAATGGATGTTTATCAGTTGACTACTGCATGCATTCTTTGACGGCTGGAATTTACAACTTCTTTGCCTGGTAGGAATCCATTTTTGCATGGAATTGTAAAATACGATGAGGGGCTCAAAAGCAAAGGGGTTGTACAAGTATACTTTTCACACTTTTGAGATATAACACTTTAATGTTTTGAATATCTTAGTGGTTTCTGGTTTAGTAAAATGATAATAATTTAATCCCTTGCAATCACTTATACCCACTTCCCTGTAAAACGTGCCTATGAACAAAAACGCCTACTTGTAAGTCGTTAAAATAACGACTGCTATAAAATAGCATAGGGATAGGAATTTAGTCATATCTCTATGCCACTAATATTTTGAGTATATCTAGTTTGCATATTTATGCACTTATCTCAAATAAAATAAAATGTTATTCCTAGCCCTTTGCCTTTGCGTCCCTTAATTGTTGTAAGTCAGGATGATTGGTTGGATGCAGATGAACCTCTAGGACAGGCTCCCTGACCACCAAGATTATGGTGACACAATGTGGTGTACTAGTGAAGGAGTGCTGGATTATTCATTCTTGCAATCTGAGCAAACCATCACAGCGATGTCATATTATAAGTAAATTCAGGATATGCATCGAGATTCGCATTTATTGGAAAATAGACATGGCCCCATACTCTTACATGGCAACGCTCGTTCACGTATTTCTCAAACGACTGTACACAAGCTATTATAGAGTTGGAATATGAAACACTGCCTCATTCCTTGCCCTTTATTCACCTGACCAGTCATATAGAGATTATTACCTATTCAGGAATCTTGACAATCATTTACGAAATAGCACAGTTCCAGCCTTTAAAATATTTCTGCAGCAGAAAAACAAGGTCTTCTATAGAAATCTGGAATATTTGCTTTTTTAGAAATTCATTGGAGACAAATCATAGAAGCAAATTGAAATAATTTTATTGAAACAATTTACTAAAGAACTAAAATATCTGTTTTTAATTTTGTATTTAAAAATCGGAAATTTCATATGTAACAACCTGATAAATGGATAGACGCTGAGTTACATTTTATGTATAACTACACCACAATTAAGGCAACAAAATTACATTTTTAATGTTTAACAAATTTAAATAAATCCTTATGCAAGTAAAATCTCCTCTCTATTTATACGTATGTAACTTTTTAAAGCTCATTTTAAATTTGTAATGGTCGATCTTGTTCAAAAACTTTCCTATTACTTATAACAAAACCTCAACTCCCACAATCATGCATCATGATCAGTCTCACAGAAATTCTGTTCAGTACAAAAAAAAAAAAGTCAATAGTAAAGTAACCTTCCTTCGGTTTTTCATTCAACCAAGACCTGAAATGCAATAATAAAATGGAGCGGATTGCATAAAAACTATTAAATTATCATCGGGCCAGAAATTGAAAGCTATACAAGGTAGTAGTAGGTACATACCTACCTTACATAGGAACTCCTATATAAATATAGGTGTTATACTATACTACTATTCAATTCTGCATTCTGTTATTTTGCTTTTGAAAATGAGAAGAATGGTGATGGCGAACACGATACAGTATAAAATGTAAATACGAGTAGGAACCTACTACCTACCTACCAACTACAATACAAAATATGTGCAAGATTCGAAAAAAAAAGATGTGTGAAATCGAAATGGCGAGTGTTGTAACGTAAGAGTATAGCAGCAATAATATCACGTCTATGTATAGCGCGAATACCGAATATAATTAGATACCTACATAAGAAATAGAATACGATCAGTTCTGCTTCTGGTCAAGACCGGAAGATGTAAACAAAACATTTATTTCGAAAATAAAACATGAGTTCAACTTAAAACTAAATAAAAAAAAAAAACAAAATATTCGACTTTCTCGAAATTCACGTTTGTGAACGAAAACGAGTGTGTGTAGAAGAAATCGACAGCAGTTTTTAATGTCGTCGATATCAAATAATTTATACTCGAAGAAGGCTAACAGATTTTCATGATGCGGGTGAAATAAAATTTCTTACTGTTTCTATTTGCTATTGGAAATTAGATATCTGTTTCAATGTATATTTGTAGATTTTCTTACTATCCCAGCGGGAAATCTGGTCAGGCCTTCCATGTGAAGTCTTATGGAGGCAGTAAAACTTAGTGCAAGAAGACAAAAAAAGTTGTTGAACAATTTTTGATCCATTCCAGATTAATCCCGGAAGAAGCAAAATATGTTTTCAAACTCATTATTATTTATTTGTAAAACCCAAGTGCACACAGTTATAGGTTCATTTGTACAGAGTAAATTTATTTGTTAAATTGTTGTGATTTTTACTAAAGTGCAACTACAGAAGAAATAAAATAAAAGAAGAATTTTCTAAATAATTCATTATAAGCAAAAATGGAAATTACTTTTAAGCTTGAATTGCTTCCTCCCAAGGACATGCCTATACAAATGTTCCATAAAATGTCTAATGAAGAGGAATGCATCCCCGTTCTTTCCAAGGAAGCTAGAGGGAAGCATACGAAAAAACTTGTACTGCTTCCTCCCTAGGGCATGCCTGACTGCTTCCACCCTAGGGCAAGCCTGTACGAATATCAGAAGAAGTGTTCAATATAGAGGAGGCATGCATCCGGTTTGAATATTGGTGTGACTCCAATTTCCCGTTGGGATGTTAGAAACTCTTATAGAGTATAAGTAATATCCTAATTTTCAGTGTCCACTGCTCACTTCAAAATTTCGTGTAATGTCGCTGTAGAGTTTATTTATTTATTTTCTAAGTTCAAACAATAGCATACAGAAAAAACCCATTTAGATTGGATACCGTTAAATAAAGAACTATCTGAGTACTACAAAGATAAGAAGAAAAAACTAAAAAGTAAGCTCGAATTAATCAATATTAGGTACAGTAACGGTAAATGAATGAAAAATGGTAAGATATAATAAAAAATAATAAAAATAAACATATTATTTCCTTTACAAAAAGAGAAAAAAGCAAAAAAAATCTAAAAGTAATAAAGTAAATAGTTAAAATAACAAGTAAAAAAGCTAAAATTGGTCTAAGACCAATTCTTATGATACCCTAGATGAATGCCCCCCGTATGAAATTCGTATGGTCATCCATTTGAACAATTTTGACTTTTGAAGTGGTTTTTCGCATATATTTCTAGAACGGTTTGTCGAATAGAAAAAATGATTATAACCAATTTTATAGGATTTCGTATTCTGAAGAAGTTTTTAGTACAATAAAAATGGGTAATAGGATATATTCATATCTAAAGTATTTTAGAATTCACAATTCACAATTCCTGGAATAGCTGAAGTAAGCTGTCAAAGATTTTTTATAACGTTGAACTTTATATGAGTTTTTCTAGGAACAACATTTTTTAGCGTGCGGGGCGCTCTACAGCTTCAACGGCTGAACCGATTCACATGAATCTCTGCTCAATTGAAAGGAAATTCAAATTGCGGGGCCATCAGGAAGTGATTTTTGTCAAAAATTCATTTAGAAATAGTTTTTTCATCAGTTGAAGCAATATAAAAAAAAACAGGGCAAAAAATGGGTTTCTTTTTCAAACGACTGGCAATTTGTAATTCAGTGTTTTTTATTTAAACGAAAATCGGTAAGGCCACCCAAACAAGTCATGCACAGTTTTGTTTGATTGAAGCTGAGCAGCCATTTTGGATTTTTTTTTTTTTTTTTTTTTTTTAAATAAAAATGGAATTTACTCTCCATTGATAGAAGAATAAAATGCGTTAAAACGCATTTCCAAAAGTATTTATTTTAATTAAAAAAAAAGAAAAAATCCAAAGTTCATGTTTTTTCACGGCTCTCAACTGTAATTGGAATAGATTTGTAGCGCAATAATCTTCCAATGCACACTGTGCATTAGTACGTTTCAATATGGTTCTCATTGCAATATATACAGACACAATCCACATATCAAGGTATATGCGAGCCTTATCTATCAAGCTCATCTGCTTTTTCGTTGGTAATAAAATCCTTAATTCTTCGGTAAGCAAAGCAAAGCAGGTTAAAATAATTCACAAAATCAAAATTTATTTCTAGGCTTTCATTACTATATGACCCAATTTCAAAAATCTTTTTGGATAATTTAATGACATACCCAACACAAGAGCTTACCTGATCCATAATACAACCACTTTAATAATTGTAGGCATGTATACACAATAAAAAAATAAAATAAAAAATAAATAAATAGTGCCTATGCACGATGTAATAATTAACAAAATTGCATAATCTGTTCTCATATCCCGTGGAGGTCTACATTAATAATAATTATTATAATAACCATGCTAATAAGCTATCTATAGTTACATATTAACTATATTTGTAAGCAGTTTTTATAAAATTACAGAGTTAAGGTAGGTATATGAGGTATACACGATTTTTGCTACTTTAGACCTAACAAAAGTCTGCCAAGTCATGGCTAACAAGTATCTCGTTTATATAAAAAAAAAAGACGCCATAATGGATGTTTGTTTATTTCAACTATTATAGACAATAGTTTCTTCTCCGGAAATAATATCGATTAAAAACAATTTGTTGTAAACCATAATTAATGTTTATGTATTACACAATGAAATTTCCAAGAAAAAAATCTTTCATTGCTTCCTAAAGGAAGAACATTTGTTGACCTTCCTAACATATATAAGTAGGTACTTACTAGAGGAAACTACATAAATTATTCAAGTGATCCAATTACAAAATGACCATTTTACCACCAATGTACCACCCACAATACGAATATTGTCTGAGCTACTTTTGCTTTCCTTTCAATTTGTAAAAAAAAAAAAAAAAAAAAAAAAAAAAACTAAACCTAATCCGAAGGCAAGTCCCAATTTATTTATTCTCTGTTCTGCATGCTCTAGAAACTCTTGTCATTCATTTAAGGCCGAGTTTTATATACATACACTACTTACGTACGTACATACATACATTTATATACGCTTCATTGGAAAGTTAAGACACGTCACGAAACAAACAGAAATCGATTAACATGTAAAAATCAGCACAAGAAGTCTGAACAGCTGATGCTGGAGACATTACCCTGACTGAACAAGTGACGTAACTGAATAATTTTAACTAGTTTCTCTTAACTACGACGAGTATTCGTCATCTATTGTTACCCCGTTTAAATTCATACAGACCGCAAGTAAATATAATAAATATGGATGTGTATGTAGTTAATGTGGGTGCGATGATTTGTCATGAAAAATCTATCGCAACTGCTCTCAATATTTGATAATAATCGAATTTTTCTTTGCCTTTCCAAAAATTTACAGAGCACATGCGCAGTAAGTTTAAGTAAGTAAATCTCGCGAAATTAAAAGAGTTTAATGTAAAAATAATATCGGATGCTACTTGAACCAAAAACTTGTCGGTATATAGCAGGGGTGGCCAACACATCGATCGAAAAGGGATTTTTGGTCGATCACGATGTTGTTTTTGGTTGATCGAGAAACAACTGATGACGAATTTTGGTCCATCATATTGTAGACATGAAAAAATTTGAGCAAACAATCGTATACACAAAGAGTGTGTTTACTTTAAGGTCACAGTTCAATTTTTCAATTTACTTATAATCGACCAAAATTCTTTCCTGGTACAACAGACCACTTAGTCTCTACTATATTCTGGTAGGTTTATCGACACGCCAACTTTTTCTGTTAAAACTGGTATCATTTATTAGCTTTTATGAAAAAGATGATGAATGATAAATGTTTTTGTTTAATATGCGATGCTGTATAGCTGTTTCTAAAAGGGGGTAATCTTGAAATACGTTACTTATCTCTGCATAGCAAACAACAAACAAATTACCCACTAAATAGTGAATTGAGAAAAAAATAACTTAGGAATAAAGGGCTCAGCAAAATATTTTTAAAATCACAAGCAGTGACCATCAAATTATAGTAAAAATTTGCAAACCATTTTTGAATGGAAATTTTTAATAGAGACATTTTTGGAAATATCAGATTCAATTTTCAATGATTTTAAGAACAAGAGTGAAATTATCAGTGGCATTACAGATCTTTAATTTTCCCGCGAAATATTGTGATGCGGCGGATTGAGAAAATAAGTGAAAATGTAAGAGAACAATATAATGACATTAATAGATGGTTGTTTTTTTTCTTCAATTTGCTGATTATACATGACACAGCACAATTGCTTATTTTTATTATTATGGTTTTTAAAGATTATACATCTAGAGAAGAAATTGCTGGAAGGAACGACTAAAAATTTAGACATTTTCAATTTCTTCTATTAGAATATCTTGCTGATTTTAAATTGCCACCTTTTAACTAGTTTCAACGACAACAGATTCACAAGAGCAATGATAAGCTATATAAATGGATTTATAGCAATATGTTAAAATGATGTCAGATTTCTGAGTTTTTTAAGCTATCACTGCATAATTAATCAACAAGTGTTTACCAGCAAAAGATTAAATACAAAAGAAATAATGTATTTAGCGTTTAAAATTGTAAACTCTATTCGCAGCAGCTGTCTCAAGAGGCATCTATACCAATTACAACTTGTTGAAGAACAGCCAGAATTATTACTAGTAGTACTACATATTAATGTGAGCTGGCAAAGATTTCGAGATTACTAGCACCGATAATTGGTTTTCTTAAAGAATGTACGAATTTAAAGGATATAACTTGGTTGAGGAGTAGTATTTGAATTTAGAAATGCAAGAAAAGAATAAAATATTGAAAAGATGATATCGGCAGTATTAGTGCATAAAAAACAAAATTTATAATACCAATACTAACAAAAAACAATTTAGAGCATTTCCCAAATATATAAAATCACTTAAAAAAGCGTTGTCTTACAGTATACATACGCAAAAAAATTTGGGTATAAGCATTGCATCCTATTTTTATTCGTCGTTATCTGAATCTTCAGCTGGTGGTTTCACTATTTGCACAATTTCATGCTCGGCCAACTTGGGAGCAGTCTCAATATGGTGGTCTAGCTAGGCTAAAACAATCTTCGAGTGTAATATCTATGGCTAAATTCAGATAGTTGTAGACAACGCGTAAACTATAATGCAATTTAACATCTTCGGGACGAAAAACCTTGTAAGGAGGCATTACCAAGAAAATCCAAGATGATTGAAACAATTTTAAATTATTGTGGTTGCTGCACATTGCCAAGCAGTAAATGTAAGGAGTCCAAAATTGTCATTCCATTAGTTATCTTCCTTAGATTCAACACTCGCCTGAACGGAAACTTACTGTGGGAGGTTTGCTAGTTCTTAATGAGGACACAAGGTGGTGTTAGATGATGGTAATAGAATATTTTTTTTGCAAAATAAGCAAGTAAGAATTTCAAATGTTTTCCTATTAAGCGATATTTCGTGTTATTCATTTTGCATATCAGAATTAGTTCACATAAAAATCATGGAATGGATACTGGGCATTTGTTCGTGGTATGCAATATTTCGTGTAATCAGTTTTCGTGTTAAGTGAACTCTACTGTATAACTCTAAGGACATATTTGAAATTGCAACACAGAGATCTTGCGGATAATTTTTATAAATATTTTAATCGAGAAAAGCTTTCAAATATTACTCAATATAGCGAATATATTTACTCTTGTTTCGGAACTACTTCATACTTATTTGAACCTGTCTTTTCTTTAAATTCAATAAGAACTGAACATCCTTCTCATACTGATAAATGCAGACACAGACTTGTCATTAATGATAAGTTAAAAGAGTTTTATCAGTATTGTTCATCACCTAATTTTAAATTAATTAAAAATATGATTGTAGTTTGTTAGTGCACAAGAAACATATTTGAATTATTAAATCTCACGTAGGTAGATCGCGAGACATTTTCAGAAAAAAGTCGATCATACGCATGATAAAGTTGGCCACACCTGGTATATAGTGATAGTATGAGAAAAAAAAAACTATTACAAACTTGGTAATAATTCACAGTTTATTTAGCAATTCATTTATTTGCCTAATGAAATTGTTGAGAAATAATGCCAGTTATAGAATTTAAACATCGATCGAGGAATGATTCACGTAAACATAAATAAATAAAATTATAAAAAATGTCGGTTCCAATTTTATCCATTCATCTTTTTTTTTCCCCCTTTTCCCGGTCAGTATTTCTTTTCAATTATTATTATGTTTTTTTTTGTACCGTAGAAGTTTGCGTCCGAAAACCCGAAAAACTCACAGTTTGCGAAATGTTAAACACACTAATTGTTGAAGTTATTTTCCTTCACAAAGAATTTTCCTCTAATGAAAATTATGTCTTCTTCTGAATCCACTCTTCGTTGAGCCTACCAGAATTTGAAAATCAAACAATTATGCACCGTAAAAAGCACGTCATTATGCCCCGTAAAAAACTCGTTATTATGACCCACCACACATTAGTCTTTTTCTGAAATGTTATACAAAATTTATCTAAATTAATGAATATCAAATCTATCATTATCTCAACAAACAGCACACCATAAACTTACTCATCATTCAAATCAAAACGCCTAAAATATTTCCTCAAACACAATCTTTGGCAAAGCTAAAACTTTTGCGCGTTCTAATTGCAAAATTCGTCTGCTCTTTTCGAACAACAAATTTAGACTAATGTGAAAAAATTGTTGGCCATACGTTGGAAATAATTAACCCCGTATTCTGGGTATCATAGCGCGAGCTTCGAATAAAGCTGATTACAGATAATATTAATTCAACACTATGCTCCGTTCGTCTAGTTATGCCCCGGGCTCCCCTACTGCTTGTATCCTACGGCCTTAGACATTTGTATATGGGGGGTTTCCACCATGGTGGTCCATAGGGCCAGAGGTGATAGTATTCGCCTACCCAAACAAATTTATGATACATGGGGAGGGAAGTGGGAGGGGAGGGATTTCATCTGTCTCTGTATCTTAAAAAGTACAAGAAGCCCCGTGCTCCTCTCCGGAGTTTATAGCGGTAGAAATTTTAAATTTCCTTATCTTTTTTTTTAACTTCGACCTGTAAGCTAATTAACATAACTTTTTTTTTATGAAAACTGTGGACTCTCCTTAATTTGACATATTAGGCCTATGTCATAATTGTAGCCATTGAAGAATTATTAGCACTCGGGTCATACAGAAATGAGATGATATTTTTTTTAAATGACATACTTTCGGTCACTAAGCAAACAAATTATGTTTGAGCGGAATAGTTTAGGAGCTAATAAATCTTTAACGGCTACAGTTATGTATAGAAATGTAGGTCAGATCAAAGAGGAGGATTCACCTGTAAATTGTGGACAGTTTACAATTTTTACAAAAAAAAAGTTATTTTAATCAGTTTTTTGTAAAATAAAATAAAACGAAGTCAAAGTAAAACAAGAGAAATAAAATCAATACTAAAAGTTTGTATGGCAACACCAAAAAGAGGTTGCCCGATTTGGTCCATTATTGAAGTTGTTTTTGCAATTTTAATGAAAACGTCAGGTACAAAATTTTAGCACTACACGTCGCAGTTTTCAAATATATAGTGAAAAACTATAGTTTTGTATGGCTACACCAAGAAGGGGTTGCCAGATTTCGTTAATTTTTGAAATTTTATTTACTATTTCTATGAAAACACCATGTACCAAATTTCAGTTCTCCACGTTATTATAGTGAAACACTAGAATTTTTGTATGGCAACTCTACGACAGAGTTACCTGATTAGTCCCATTTTTGAACTTAAATTTACTTTTTTTTTTTATAAAGCCCGTGTGCAAAGTTTCAGCACTCTAAGTGAACGCGTCCTTGATATATCGAAAGGACAGAAAGGTAGAGATGCAAAAATCAAAATAACTTTTAATATTATGCGTGGGTGTCCAACACATTTTACTGTACCTACTAGCATTATTTCTGTGCGTTACAAACGGAATGATAAACTTAGTATAACCCATGATGTTATCTATGTAGGGTATAAAAAGGGTAGGAAAATCCGAAATTTGTGGTTGGAAACTCCATGAGGCTTTTCATGCAATGAGCTCTTAACTGTGAGCGTACACCCAGTACTTTTAATGATACAGGGTGTTTTGTGAACAACTAGCATATCTTCTTAATCTCCTTGTAAATCCGAAACGTTTGAAATGCCCCCCCCCCCCCTCCCCCCACCATACAAGTTTTTGCTTGCCTAGGTGACAACTGACCTAGTGACCTACATGGCGGAAACGCCCTGCACACTAACAGCCAAATGGTCATTAAGGCTGTCATTAAGGCGTTGGATGCTGTGATGATAAAATCAAAGCTTGTGCAACTTTGCAGACAGTCCAGTAGAGATTTTTATACGGTACAAGGTGACCATATTCTGGGTGCCTGGTCATAGAAATATCGTGGACAATGAGATAGCGGATGAGCTAGAAAAAAACGGTTCCGAAATGGAACTCCAAGAAGCAACATCATGCCAATGACAGCTACGTTAAAGCTAATTATCAGTGAGTCAATTGGGACACCTGATGTATTACGAGGAAATTATGGCATGTAAACAATAGGAAGAAAACAATAGAATTCCTAAGGGGAACATAGACGACACTAGTAGGGTTGTTAACGGGCCATTGGGCCATAAGTGACTATGCTAGGAGGCTGGATCTAGAGACAAACGATTTCTGTTGTAACTGTAAAGCTCCTGACGAAATCGAATCAGCTCGGCATGTACTTTACGAGTGTCCTAAAAAGGGTGGGCTACTTGGTAGCTACTTCTTCTCGGAGCTAGGGAAGCTGCAAGATAAAGAGCTTAGATGCATCCTGACCTTCCTTAGAGAATCAGGATGGATCTGGGGTTTTCCTATTAGAATAGATTCCCATGAATCTATGGGACACAAGGCAGGTCAGTGATCAAGTGTTGCAGGCCAAGCTTTTCTTGACGGCAACCCTCAAACCTAAACCGAAATAGCTGGGCAGATATTACTAACTAGTGTACCCCGTACTTAACATGGAAAATGTCGATTAGTGTGATAGTTTCGAAAATAGAATTGATTATTTATTAAAGATAATTACAAAAAAATTGGAAAAAATGTAATAATACTAAAAAAAAAAATCTTCGAGAATATTCAAACAGTTTGGAAGAAATTAGTTGTGATATGGCCCAATTTAACCATTACAATTTATAAAATTACAAAGTAAATTAAATTTAATTTTTATCTCTCTCTTTTAAGATGCATTCCTATTAAAGAAAGACCAACAGAGCTTTCCTATCTTTAGAACAACTGGGTACTGCAAAATGTTGCCTTGAATAGCTTTATAAATTTGCTATTCCAAGAAAGACATTGGTAAAGAAATTTAAACGCTGCATCGCGGAAAGTTTTTAATAAGGAACAGCAACATAGTCTGAAATATTATTGTGATATGCCTACATTATGGCTTAAATCTCAAATCGCACTTTTGCTGTGCAATGGGTTTCGGTATAAAATCTATCAATTCTTAGAATTTTAACAAAATAACTGGAAAGAACTGGATTACGGAGTTTTGTAAAAAGAACTCTAAACTGCCAATTATAGAAAAGCAGAGACAATTAGACTCTGAAGGGAATCTGTTTTAATAAAATAAACGTGCAAGCGGCAAACGGTGTCTGGTGACTTCGGCTGATGAGCATGGTGGGGTAACAATGTAACATTATTTGTAAAGGATGTTTAATAGCTTAAATGAAACTTCCGATTTTATATTCAGTATAGACCGGCATGTAATTATGAATAAACTCACGCTTGAAGAACGTTCAAGAATTATCTAAACAAACTTTGAAAATTGGTCGTCGGTTCGCCGCACTTATAGATGAGAGGTGCGTATAAAGGTTGATCTAAGTAAACAATCCGTCGAACTGTAGATTGATTTCGTATCACATACTCTCTACATCATACAACAATACCAAAATGTCATCGAAATATGCGTACTGAAGCAAATATCTCTGCTGTTAACGTAACTGTGCAGGAGAATCCAAATTTATCGACTCGTCTTTGGTTGCAGCAATTGGAGCTCTGTCTGCCCATCACGTAGAAAATTTTGATCTATAACTCGTGTAAAATCTCAGTTGGTGTAGGAATTAAAGCCACAAGATCATCGCTTACGTTGTTCATTCGTTGATTGGGCTCTCTAGAGCAGTTGCAAGATGATCCATTATTTTATCGCAAAATTTTGTGTAGTGACTACGATCATTTTTGGCTTAGTGATTTTGTTAATAAGCAAAATTGTCGCTTCTGGAGTTTCCAAAATAGACTCTAGAGACCCTATTACAGTTAAAAATATGCACCGTTTTGGTGCGGTTTATACACTGGTTACATTAATAGGATTTCTTTAAAAATGAAGCAGGTGCTCATGTAATGGTCAATGGAGATCGTTATCATGGTCCATAAATTTATATTTCCTCGGTATGGATGTAATCGATGCAGGCGAGACGTGGTTTCAACAAGAGAGCGCTACGTGCTTTACAGCGACACAAAACATCGATTTATTGGAATAACGATTTTGCGATAATATGATTTCGAAAAATGGCCCTATAAATTGGACTTAAGGTCGTGCAGTGTTCTGACACATCTCGACTATTTCCTAAGGGGTGAAGTCACTTGCTTATAACTAATAAACCACCAACAATTCATCTCTGGGAAGGCCGATATTGCTCGAAAAAGTGACTCAAAATTAATTATTAATTAATTAATTAATGTCATGAATAAAAAAAAATATTGAACTTTTTGTCTTATATTTCTAAATTTGAAGTTCTATCGGACTTAAAAAAAACATCCTTCAGCTGTTTCAGATTTACAAGTCACAATTTTACCAATGCTTTATTTTTCCTCACAGGTCACTGGTGCACTAGACGTGATTTACATTTTTCTAGAGTACTTCATAAGATATCATCATCAGTTGAATGCCCAATATTGCTGTTAATGGACAGCCACTGATCTTGGACAAAACAAGCAGACAAAAGGCGGAAGAAAAAAGAGAAGAACTGCAATTATGACGAAAAACTACAGAAAAAGATGAGCTTGCTGAGGAACAAAAACAAAAATATTTAACATTTTTCTAAATTTTTTGCGTTTTTATCCAAACTCCCAACCCTATTAAACTTGTTAAACATACTCCGCTTGTGGGATAGGTCGAACCACTCTGACTATGTCCATGTACGAAGGCAACTATAGTAAAGTTTTGAGATGTAAACAAAACAAATAATCATTATGACTCATTACCTCTAAGAGTATGTTGACACATTCTTATGTAATAACCACGACAGCATTCATATTGCTTTATAACTGCAAGTTCTTTAATTACCTGCTTGATATTTATCAGTCGATAAATTTCGTTCATTCGATATGCAGCTCAAATGTGAAAGCTTTTGTGCAATAATTTTGTACCTACCGATTTTAATTTCGGTATAAATTAGAATGAGTATAAAAATCACTTAAAAGCAGTTTTTGTTGACCTCGCGTTCGTTATCCCGTACAACAGTTGGTGAACTCGGAAAGGGACATTTTTCTCTGAAAAATGATGAGATAAATGATCATCCGGCAACATCCATGACAGAAGAATATATCAAAGCCATAAGTGAAATGTTGGTGAAGAAGACAGAAAAAAAAAACCACCATCAAATAAGAGTATTTCATACAAATTTCATCACCATGCATCAGAAAAATTGTCCGTGACACACCTTGCAGTTCGTGCTGTGCTTCACATTTTTTTTTTGCCAACGTACGTAAAGTTAGCACCGCAACTTCGTTTGATATAGTTCGGAGATATCTCATAATTTGTCGTTAATTTATCGTGAAAACCATAAATTTGTCGTGTCCTTTTTTCTAAAGGAAACTGGATGTGGTGCTAAGTTTACGTAAAGTTAGCACCGCAACTCACTGGAACTCGGCCAAAACTTATCGAATTGGAAAATTATACATGTTGGAATTTGTCGTTAATTTATCGTGAAAACCATAAATTTGTCGTGTCCTTTTTTCTAAAGGAAACTGGATGTGGTGCAAGTTGACGTCAATTTATCACCGCAACTCACTGGATCTCGCCAAAACTTATCGGATTGGAAAATTATACATCTTGGAATTTGTCGTTAATTTGTCATGAAATCCATAAATTTTTCGTCGTGTCGTTTTATCTAAATGAAACTAGATGTGGTGCAAGTTGACGTCAAGTTAGCACCACATCCAGTTTCCTTTAGAAAAAAGGGCACGACAAATTTATGGATTTCATGACAAATTAATGACAAATTAACGACAAATTCCAAGATGTATAATTTTCCAACCCGATAAGTTTTGGCCGAGTTCCAGTGAGTTGCGGTGCTAACTTGACGTCAACTTAGAACCACATCCCAGTTTCCTTTAGAAAAAAGGACACGACAAATTTATCGTTTTAACGACAAATTAACGACAAATTATGAGATAGCTCCGAAATATATCAAACGAAGTTGCGGTGCTAACTTTACGTACGTTTTTGGCCAACAGATGGACAGATAATTGAAAGAATGAAGTGGTACTAAGAAATGGGGGGGGGGATAATAGTAGGGGTAGGTAATAACTAGTCAAAGTCAAAATTGATATTGTTTGAGGAAATAAGTGAGAAGTGTGAAACACGGTCGAAGCTGCCTTACATATATCTAAATAATGTTGCACTAGAATATCAAAAAACTGTTAATATTAAATAGGTACAAAAGCTTTTCGGCTGTGTTCAAATAAACCCACGAAAAGCATCCTAAATCTTGTTGAAGGGGTGTTTTTATTCACAACGATTATGATAATCTTATATAGTTGTAACAAACACAGGCGTCCACAAAAATCTAGGAACTGTCGACTCGATCCTACAGTCCTCATCCCAACAATCAACTTTGAAATTTCTGGGGAACATTTTTATAGTCCTGATAATGTCTTAGATGAAATAATTGTATAATTGAACGCTAAGAGGAAAAGCGGCGTAAATGTTTCCGTAAGTGATTTCAGCGAATAAATCATGTATGTGTATAATTCGCACCACGAAAAGAGAAATTTCAATTTCGAGCGGCCACTTTACCAATTTAATCTGAGTAAAATTTTGTAACTTAGCTTAACTGGCCAATTTTGGTGGCTTAAGTAAATCGACCACTTAATCCATAATCTATATACTTAAACTCGCACCGTGAAACCGAAAAAATAATTAAGGAAGAGCTTAAGTATCCATCAGAGCATAAGTTTTACTCTGTGAAATTGGGACATTAGAGTATTACAAGTGCTTATAAATTCCAAACATTTTTTTTTTTGTATTTGTAATGCGAAGAGTAATTTTCAATTCATTCTACGTCATGCTAGATTTGTTGATCTGAATAAAAGCACAAAAGAAGCAAAAGAAAAGTTCATTTCAATTTTTTGTACTTATATTTTGACAGATTTTGGATACGACAAAAGGTCCTGATCACAAACCAAAAGTGGCTCAATTATAGCCCTCGTCATACCACCATTACTGTTTGTTTTATTTTCCCTTTCTATTTTTGTATATTTGCTTTCTTTTCAGCCTATCATCTTTATTACATTAAATTTTTATTTAACTATTTGACGTCCATATCAGTGATGCATTCCATCTGGATGGACAAAATCTTTGATTCTCTTGCAGATTCATAACGGGAATAAGTATACTAACAATAATAACAATGGGGAACAACAAAAAAAAAACATTTTTTTTTGCGGTATTATCTTTGGCAGTGATTTTAGTATACACTATTGTAGTAGCTGAGAAAATGCTTAAGCTTGACAGAGTAAGGGATAGATGGCGTTAGCGGCAAGTTGTGTTAGGAATAGATTAGGAAGGTTTGACAGTAAAGAAAGAAGAAGCAACGATTGTGACTTGAGAGGAAAAGTAGCCATGTTATTGAATAAATAGTTATACAAAGAAATTTTATTTTATTTTGGGCCATCTTACAGATTTCAGAAGTGCGATACTGTGAAAGTTTTAATAATTAGTGTTTTGTACGCGATTTAATAAAAATTTAATGTCCAATTGTAATAATGAGTAAGTCAGTAACTAAAAAAGAATTACAGACGGAACTAAGGCAAAAAGGCGGATTTATTAGAGCGATAGCTTGGGCTAATTAAACAAAGCTATAAATAAGAGTAACGATTGTTTTAAATATATTTTCCATCATACATTTTCTGGCCATAGTATGGAAAAAATAAAAGCAGGCATCTTTGATGATCCATAAGTCCGTAACCTTATAAAGGATTGTAATTTTACAAGCCACATGACTCAGATAGAATCTGATGCTTGGAAAAGTTTTGTATCAGTTATCAAAGTTTTTTTGGGGAACTAAAAAGCAGCGAAATATCTCGAAATAGTCGCCAAAATGCTAGAAAATTTTGAAATATTGGGAGCTAACTACAATTTTTAAATATCGATTTGGACAAATTCTCTGACAAACTTTGCGGTTAACAGTGAAGAGCAAGAAGAGCTGTTCCTTCACCAAGACATGAGGATAATGGTGGAAAAGTACTAAGGGCGGTGGGACGACCATAATATGGCAATGGGTCTGCCCTGGCCAAAAACACAGTAAATTGTTATATAGAAAACGTTTTTCTTAATTATTTCTGTATTTTCTATTTTCATGTAATTTATGCTATATAAAATACCATTTATAACGCTATTTTTATTTGAAAATATAGATCCTCGATATATATTTAATATATTTTTACATCCTTATGTTATTATAAGTAGGTTGTTATCTAAAAAAAAAACTAGAGCCAATTTAGCAAATCTGATATTATTTGCGTATTTTGTGGACAAAAATTACTCTAAATCGTCTCTCAACAAACCCCGTGCCGCAGAATCACTGTTCCCCATCAGTGTAATTTTTAATAGATAGTATAGATATGTTTTGCTATAGATATTTTATTTTATCGAAATTCTACTTTTTTTTCTTTTCATTTCAAGTGGCCAACATATCAAATGTGACCAACATAACAAACCGTCATCATTTTCATTTGACCGTCAACATGTTAAATGTTGACATCAAATTCTTAAAAATATAAAATTAAATTTTAACGAATAACTTAAGAAAAATATAAATGAAAATTAATGTTGAAAAATATTTTGGAGAATTCAGTTTTATTAAATCATTAAGGACTAGCTAAATTTTAATATACTAAACATAATATAAACTAACAAAAAACGATGTAAAAAAATATAATAATAATATAATATTAATTTTCCGCCAAATTGCAAATTGTACATTCGAAAATCATTGAAATATATATAATATTTTTTGTTACTAGACTTACGCAATAGTAAGCAACTCTTTTGAATGAATGCCAATCTAGAGCATCATTATAACATTAAAAAAAAAAAAGAAAAACAATCAAAACCACTTTGTTTTCACTTGAACAGTAGTAGGTTGGTATGTTGCTACACTTCTGAATTTTGTCACCAAGGCAAAAAAAACAAAAAACAAAAAAAAAATAACAAAAACCGTATACTTCTGCACAATAATTTATCCGTGATTTTGTACTAATTTAATATTATGTATATAAAGAAAATCACTACTACTTTCTAGATGTAGTACACAAAGCAAACAAAAACCACATTTTCTTTATAACTATGATGAGGAAGACAATAATAATAATTAATTTCTCATCTCTTATCATTCTTGTCGCCGATATGTAGTACAACGATCACTTCTTTTTGTTTTTTTGTATTGTTTCATTTCTTATGAAATCGAAATTAATTGAAATAAATTAGTGAATTTAATTTAAGTATTATTATTATTATGTTTTTTTTTTTTTTAATTATTAAAACACACATGAATTTAATAAAATAAGTTTTCTTTAGATTTTTGCAGAAGATACACAATAAACGCCAAGTTTTACTAAACAAAAATAACAGAAAAAAAAGAACACTCACGCGACCCGAAAAAGTCAGTAAAGACAACATAAGCAAAAAAACAAATGAGCAAATGGTAAGATATTATGCATATTGCGAAAATTCTAGCTCGATTTTCATAATTTTAACCAATATTTTTTTTTCTAATTTTTTTTAAGTAATAAACGAAGACAACGTGATATTCGTTTTTTTTTTTTTTAATATTATTGCCGCCGCGTTTTACCATATACAACACTAAAACTATATGGTTTACCTTACCAGACCGGATGATGGCGTGATGCGATATGCGCTTAGAAATCAGTTATCGAAATCTTATAAAACCGCGAGAGAAATTCGAAGTGACTGACTGACTGAATCAATATCACACATATCATTCACTACAGCACGTCCGAATAAAACGCGATATCGAAGACGACTGCGGCTGCGGTACAATGATTTTCCAAAGAAATTTTTCAGGTGAGCTTAAGTCTGGGCGCTTGCTTACTTGATGACATGGATTGCAGCAAGCAGCATGAACTCAACCACAGTATTAAGTTTAAGTTGAAAATTAGCGTTCGCTGAGAGCATGCATCAGAGTGTATAAGAAGTACATAATAATATGTATGTACAAATTGTTATATACATGTAGGTATAAAATACAATGCACAAGTATATACAGTAAATATATACGTGAAGAATACAACATACTAACAAAAGTAAAGTAAGTAGGTATCAAGCACTCATATGATACAAAAGTTAAACTCAGTCTGAGATTGTTTTACATAAACTACACAATTTCTTGCACTTCACTTGAGGTGACTTCAGGTATTATGAAAAATAAAAAAAAATAAAAAAAATATAAACAGTGCACGTATTGCCAGGTAAAAGAGGAAAAATATCCCATCTAATTTACACAAATTGGGTAGAGGAGTAAAAAATTACACTACATGAATATTATAGTTATGTATAGGTGTATAGGAAAGATGACATTAAATAGAACTAAATAATTATTTTCATTAGAATATTAATGAAGAAAAGTGTAACTTTAATGAGTTTGAAATTTATTTATTAATCAGATTTTGCCTTGAGAATATTTTTCATTTTTATAAAAAGAATTATGGTTACCAGCGTCACGGTGAAAATAAATCAATCTTGATCGATCAAAAATTAATAAGGACTGGAACGAAAAGTCTTGTCGTCACATAAACTAAAAAAACTCCGTTAATTTTTAAGAAATTTTTAAATTTCAATAGTTTTTTATAATGTTTTTAAAATTGTCTGTAACACAAATTTATTTATTTTTTTATTTTTAGAGAATTCTTAACTTTTTCAGGAATACGTTCCATCAAGTTCATAATAACCTCTTTAGTCATCAATTTTGACTGTTTAAGCCATTCCTTTTTGAAATCTTCCATGGTTTTCGTTGCTTTACCTTCTTTTCGTAAGTTATGCTTCAGTGGGGCCCAATACCGTTCGTTCGATTGGTCGAAGTTCAGGTACATTTGGTGGGTTCACTTCTTTTGGCACAAAATCGATATTGTTCTTATTGAACCACTCATCGGTGTGCTTTGCATAATGACAGCTAGCTAAATCAGGCCAAAATAATATAGAGCGTTTATGCTGTCTTAAAAATGGTAGTAACCTATTTTTCAAACAATCGTTGACATAAGTTTTTTGTATCGATTGTCTCTTTTGTGAAGAACGGCCTGCTCCAGAGGCCACATTGACAAATGGCTTGCCAAACCATAATTTTAGGTCCAAATTTTTCCATTCTAATTGACTTTTCTGCATCAGAAACTACTGTACCAGCTTTAACGGTATAAAATTGGAGGTCTGGTAGTGTCGAAAAATCCATTTTAAAATATGATTCGTCATCCAAAACAAGACAGCTGTCAGAGTTCTTTAAAATTCCATTGTAGAATTTTCGAGCTCGCAAAATTGCTCTCTCAAATTGTTCCTTGCTCCTTTTTGGCGATTTTTTGCTTTTTATACGTCTTCAGCTTGTTTCTTTTCTTCACACGTTGAATCATTGTGTGAATTGTTTTCAATTTTCGAGCGATATCTTGTATCGATGATAAATTGTTCAAATCAATTTCCCTCAAGACACGTGACTCCAGTTTTTTGTTAACTGGACCTGTTCGAAGACCCGATTTTGTCTTATCCTCTAAAGGCAGAAGATCTTTAACACTTTTTATAACGCGCTGAACTGTTCTAACCGACACTCCTATCTCTTTTGCGATACTTAGCTTAGATTTAGTTTATATTTTATTTATAAATTCGCGCAATCTCCTTCAGCAATTTTTCTTGTGATTTTCCAAGACTGAACCATTCGAACTGTTTTTGTTCCACGGAATACCTGTGGCTTCTGAGAAAATTGTATATTACAAAACAATGTGCTGTGCTTTTAGTGTTATACTCAGGGACCGAAAATAACTGTCATTATTTTTTTGTGAGCGAAAAAACTCTTTCATACAATTTTCTAGGAAGTAGCGTAGTACAAAAGGGGTCTATGTACAGCACTTAGACTAGCTGCCTACGTTGAAATCAAGAAAGTTTCGATTTTAATATATAAATCTAATCCAAACTGTTATTGTTAGACATATTTTTTATATTTCAATTTTAACTGTTAAAAAAAATACTTATATTATTTTACAGCGATATAAAACTCTTTGCCAGAGCTTTACATATTTCGTCTATTATAAGAATTAAAAATTTGTTTTATTTTTTTCCTCAAAAAATAAAACTCATAATTCGAGCTTTATATTTTCCTCGTCTTATAACAGTTAAAAATGAGTTTTATTTTTTCCTCAAGAAATAAAACTCATAATCAGAGTTTTTTATTTTCCTCTGGCCGATTGGTCCTATTTTTGAGCTTAAATTTACATTTTTTTTTAAAACGGCCGTTTACAGCGAAAACCCAAAGCTATATATAGCAACACCAAGAAGGGGTTGCCGATTCCAATTTTTCTTTCCCAAGAACCTTACTCGGACAGGTTTCTTTCTTGAGGGAAAAAATAAAACTCATTTTTAACTAATAAAAGCTGAGAAAAATGAAAAACTCAAATTATGAGTTTTATTTTTTGAGGAAAAAAATAAAACTCATTTTTAAATGTTAAACCGAGAGAGAAATATAAAACTTAAGATAAGACTGTTATTTACTCAGAAGAAAATAAAATTCTCTTTTTAACTATCTCATTAGAAGATAAAATATCAATAACAAAATGTTAAAACCAGACTTTGAAAATATTTCTTATAACTCTTTCGGTCCCTGGTTATACTACATGATTTGGCGACAATAGGTACTTTTCGTTCCAGTCCTTAGTTTTTGAGCGATTCATTGAAAATATATATTTCATTAATTTTTTTTTCAATCCCAACAGACAAAGTTCTGTATCATAATCAGATTACTCCTAGCAGCTCCTTGATATCGACTTCACAATTGCTGAAAGAGAATTCTTCGTCCGAAAATACAAGGTTTCTAAAGGGGATGAGAATCTGTTCCGATATAAGTTATTATGAAACCGGATTAACAAAGCGGTACGTACAGACTGTTAAGAGAAGGTATCTATTCGAAATGCTAGATCCATCCCTGTCAGCTAGGAAATTGTGGTCTAATTTAAAACACAATGGAATATGTATGTGGAAAGGTAGCACCATCATATGTGATCTTAATTTTTTAGGGTGATTCTGATCTTTTGTCGTACTTGAATGCCAAAATATACGACTAAATGAAATGAAATTTTCTAATGATTTCTTCGTGTTTTTATTCAGGTCAGCAACCCCTGCATGACGTAGAATGAACTGAAAATGACACTTCACATTACAAATTCAAAATAATATTTCAAACTTAAGCACTTGTAATTTCCATTTACCACAGTGTAAAATTTTTGTCACAACCTCTGGAGCAATTGACTAATTTTTCGTATATTTAGTCGTGTTTTTTAACATTTGTTCATCGAAAATTCATTATAGTTCATTTTGTGGTAGATAATAGTGAAGACACAAAATGAACTGTGTTGAAAAAAAAGTATGACAAAATATGTCAAAATTTACGACTAAATAGTACGACAAAAGATCAGAATCACCCTCCTGATGATCTTAACTCATCAACACCACTAATCCTCAGTCATTACTTCCTATTTCTATGGTAGGGGAGCTATTCGATTATTATTATGGTTTCAGCTTTCATTGCGTTTCTCATGAGGAGGTTCTTAATGCAGTCATGTCCGTAAAATCTGAAGCCTGTGGCTCTGATGATATTCCACAAAATTTTTTTTGAACTTCTGGAGAAACTTATAAACAATCAAATACATAGTTCAAAATATTCTAGAAAATAGGTTACTCTCGCGGTGGCAATCTGGTTATTAATCAGGTCACATCTGCGAATCAGCACTCTTAAAAGTAAAATCGGATATACGCAAAGAATTGGATAGTAATTAAATTATTTCACGACTTTGGTATTGCTTGATTTGAACAAGGCATTTGACACAGTTAATCATAGCTTACTTTTTGCTAAACTTGAAAAAATAAAAATTATAAATTTTTCATCGTCGTCGCTTAAATTAAGTAGGTCAGGATAGGAAATGAAAAATCCGCATGGAAAGAGTACATATTGGAGTCCCACAAGGGTCTATTCATGGTACTTTGCTATTTTGTCTGTTCATCAATGATCTACTGGACGTACTTTATGATGTTAACATTCATCTTTACGCTGATGATGTTAACATTCATCTTTACGCTGATGATGTTCAGATTTATTTATTCCGACCAATAGACTAAATAGAGAACTGCATTCATAGAGTAAACTCAGACATGTTGAATATATCTGTTTGGGCGTGTAGAAACCAATTGACACTAAATCCTGTAAAATTTACTTGTATTGCTTATTGCAGATATGATCTTTCTTCAATATACCTTAATGGAATGATTCTCCCTTATACAAGAGAAGCAAAAAGCCTGGGAGTACGTATAAATAGTAAACTGAGTTGCTGTGACCATGTAAAATAGTCTCTTGGCAAGATTTATAATGGCTTTAGGCAAATTTGATTATCCGCTAAGCTACTTTCTATAAATCTAAAGCTGAAACTTGTAAAATCTCTGTTAATGTCACATTTCATTTCTTGTAGTATTGTAGATTCTGAGTTTACCGTAAAATTAATACTGCTTTTAGTGATTGTGAACGGTTTATATACGGCCTACGACGCGTTATAATCATTAGCAAGTTCAAAGATACTGTCTTGAGGTGTTCATTGGACACTTATCTGAATTAGGGCATTGGTGTTTTTGCATAAACTAGTTAATGTAAGATCTCCTTCTTATCTGATAGAACTTTTTGAATTTTTACACTCAAACTCTCCTTCTACCTAGAACTTCATACATTGTTGGGCAGCGCTATTTTTTTGGTGCAATAGCTCGATTATGGAATATTCTTCCTAATCATGTCAAGAGACTTGGCGGAACGCATGAATTTAGGTTTGAACTGTTGAAGCATTTTTCTGTTGTGAACGAATGCGATGATAAGCCCCGTTTTCGTCAAACACTTATTTATATACATATGTACATATACATCTATATATTTTCTAGTTCTCTTTTCAAATAATTTCTTACTTTAATTTTTTTACTCTTACTTAAATTTTCGTTCATTAATTTGTTTTCATTTATTTTAATTTTTCTTGTCAATTTTTATTTGCCATTTCCTCATTTAGTATACATTTATAAAAAATAATAATCTTGTGTATGCAGACCAGAAATAAATTATTATTATTAATATATTTTGCAAGTTTTTTAAGCATACATAAAACGTAGCTATTCAAATCAATACAATTTTACATTAACCTTTTAAAAAATATGCGAATTAACAAATAATTTTATTGAATCCAATACCTACTCGAAAAAGGTTTTGAAAAAATCCACTCGCCCAAAATCGTTTATCAAAGCGATCGTTTCACAAAAAAAAAATTTAATTACAAACACGTTTATTAAAAAACAAAAATGTTCAGCAAAAACTTTTTTGAAAAAAACATAAACATTTTGAGTTTGGAATAAAATCTTCAATTTAAAAAAAAAAACAAAAAAATTTATGAAGTCATGGTTTGTAAAATTATGAATTTGGTTATCAGAAATTATCAATCTTATCGAATTTATGTTTTGAGTTGGCACAAGAAAGCATGGGTTTGCAAGAGTGTTAAAATATCTAAATGTTCAGTAGGAACTTGTTAGCTAATGTGTAATATTTCAGTGATATTCATGAATGTTTAGAGGTCGCTCAAATCGAAAATAGTATCTAATTATTTGGATATTTTGGAAAAAAAAACTGTCGCAACATTTTCTTTCATAACTTTTTAATTTGACTAAATTTTTTCTTTATTTTTTTTTCACTTTAAAAAAATCTATCAATAAACTTATTGCAATTAAAAGCCTTTTAGAAAATTAAATATTTTTTTTAGAATTTTTTTAAAACGAAAATTTGGATGGAAGCACTAATTTTTTTCAGTTCGCATCAATTTTATACCCAAGATGAAATCATAGGGTGTACTAAGTTTTTCATTCCATTTGTAACGCATAGAAAAAATTATGGTAGAGCAGCATTAATTTGATTCCCAACGCATAATATTAACCCGGCGCCAATGACGATGGGTCATATTGACCCGAAGCAATTTAATACGGTTATTTTTTATTGACGCTGACCGTACAATTTGAACTGTTTGTGTAGCTGGAGTAGTCAGAACCGTCAGCATTCTCAGTGCGACGGCGTCTGCGCAGCGAGATACACGTGGATCAAGTCAAAACGGGTAAATATGACCTAGCGTCAGAAACATAAAAAAGAAAACTATCAAAGTTATGTTTTCAAAATTGATTTTGCATGTGTTAATGAGGAAGCTAATAAAGCCTTATTAAATAAATACTTATCAAAATTAAAGTAACTCTTTTAATTTTGTGATAATTTGTCGATATAGTCCGGGTCATAATGACCCGGTGTCATTTTCCGCGTAATTTTCGCCGAGTTAAAAGTTATTTTTATTTTTGCATGTCCATCTGCTGTTTTTCTTTTCGCACGATACTCCAGAACGCCTTCACTTAGAGTCAGGGGTCGTAACGGTTGTAAATTTTATCGTAAAACTTATTGTTCAATGAGTTTATAATTGAATTTTACTTTAGAAGTCCCAACGAAATGGTTAAACTTTACTTAAATAGGGTTTCAGTCCTTGCTAAATGCTTTGTGAAAGATTTTTATTTTTTTAAGTCATCAATAATCGTTATGAGATGATTAATATTTTTTTCATCACGAATAAAAATCATTTGCTGACTTTTATTTTTATGACTTAAAAAAATAAAAATCTTTCATAAGGATTTCGCAAGGACTGAAACCCTATGTAAGTAAAGTTTAACTGTTTCCTTCGGACTTTTATATTAAAAATTAAATATAATTGGTTTACTATGATTTTTATACTATTGATAAAAAATTTTGTAGTTTTACTATAAATGAACAGAGCCACTCAATAAGTGCAAGTAGGTGTAGAAAAGATTTGAATCCTAATCCGATAAATATTTCTGTGCGATTTTTTCAATGTGAATTTAGAAAATAATCGTTATTTACGAACCCTGCTTAGGTGGTGAAAATTTGAACACGGGCGTTTTTTTTTTTTTTTTTTTTAAAGGGAATTTAAGTTCGTAAATATAACAAATCGGGCAACTTTTCGTAGGGTAGCCATAAAAAAAAATCGTTTTTCACTATATATTTAGGCACTGCACGAGACCGTGTTAATGTAGGGAGCTGAAATTTTGTATACAGCGTTTTGATAAAAATAGTATATAAAATTTCAAAAGTGAACTAAATCGAGCAACCCCTTCTTGGTGTTGCCATACAAAACTTTGGGTTTTCACTTTATTTAACTTTTATTGTAATTGTACCATCTAGGCCCTACCCAGCGGGAATATGATCGTGAATGAAAGTAGGTATACACGAATTCGTCGAGGAAATCAGTATCACTGAAAAATATGTATGTGTACATTTCCTGCAGAAAAGGAGCGAAGCCCGAATTTGAAGTTCAAATCACGTTGGGACCGGGGTGCCTGTATGTACACGATTTTTTTATTCTTTTGTTGTTGATATTTTTTTGATGAGTCATCTGCGTAAACGATGATGCAAGTCAAAATTTCAAGGGTTTAGTTCAAGTCGGCTTGAGTACGAGTGAAAATTAAAAAGTGCGTGTGATAAAAAAGTGATTTTCTTTTGTAATTGGAATACTCGGTTACTGGTTCGTGTGCAGTACTTTACGCTGTTTTTTTTTTAGCAATAACGTACTACATTAAATATTCTATTAGATAATAAATTTGAAGCATTATCTTCTTAATATTTTTTGTAAATTATCTTCAAATCATGTGAAATATACGTTTAATTGTTTGATAGATATATTTTTTTATTTTCCGAATTTCCAAATATTTTCCAGAAATTGCAATAACCGATTAAATATTGTTACGTGCCACAAAGTGACACAAGCGAGATCTGTTGGAAATGGAAGCAACTTTAGGCTAGTGACATCTTAGTAAACCTTGGGTTCGGAAAACGGAATATTCAGGAAGGTTCTAGTATAATTTGTAGAGTATAAATACGGCGCTACTCACATCCAGGAGGCGGAGTCTAATTTCAGACAGTGAACTGAACGGATTGTGATAATTAGAACTACAGTACTAGCGATAAATAAAGAGTTGATTTGATTGTTTGTGAATTTGTGAGAGTAAACAGTAAAGTTAAATAAAGAAAGAATTTGTTAATGATATCTAAAATATTTGTGTTTTAAATAACGAACTAAGGCCACGCTCGTAACAATATCCTTTTCTATCCAAAATCTATTCCTTTCTGGTGTGCTGCTACCATATAATTTTAATCGAATAAAGACTTCTAATAGGTGGATTACATAAAAATATCTTATTAGATATATTTTAATATGAAATTTTGCTATAGTCATTTTGACTTAACTCGTTTCAAGATACAAGTACCACCCCTGGATCTGCAAATGTTTATTAATTAATTTTTATTCATTGAGCTTTTCTTCGATGATTACTCTTGACGTTCTCGTCGATCATTATTTTTCAAGTTTTCATCGATGATTATTCATTGAAGTTTTCATCGAAGATTATTCATCCATCGACGCTTTCGTCGACATTTACTCCTGCACAAAGGCGTCCCACTCTCCCTAGGACATCGTGTGTAAAATTCATCGTAGGTTCGGTCCAGAAATGAGTCGACGATGCATACCAAAGGTGCAATACGGCTTCTATTGGACTTAGACCAATTGTGACTTTTTTTCTTGTGTCTTAATGTTTTGATTTGAGTCTACAGCACGATTTTTTTTTAGGCGTCGGGTGACTTAATTTGTTTTTTCTACAGGATTGTAAAATATAATTCATAATCCATTTATTACACTATAAGTACACAAGATCTAAATTTTAATTAGTACCATATTTAAACAAGTCAACCTGTCCGCGAAATTACAAATAATAATTTTTAGAAAGGAATACAATCAAAGAAATACCTTTTGTGTTCGTTGTCAGAAGCCGCATACTCAGTATTGTGAGAGAGTAAATTCCATAGATCACTTATAAGTCAATTTACGAAAACGCGGCATCTGTAATCGCATTCCTTTGGTAAAATGCAAGAAAATATATTTTTCCATAAAGATTAATGGGCGGTCTTAATACCGATCTTTGCGGGACCACTTTAAACAAAGGTAAGAAGGAAGCAAGAGTACTATTAACAATAACCTGTTGAAAATGTTTGTGAAGAAACTACTTATTAACCCCGCATTTGGTCATCACCGCATTCTTTAACAGAAAATGGCGACAACATTCCCTCAATAGGTACCTACTGTATATTTACAAAAACAAATATTTTTATTATTATAGGTATTATAAATTTGGTACCGATCACACATATTACTACAGTTCTCCTTGACATTTACGTCCGTGTACGCTGCTAGAGTCAAAACGGGGAGATTAATTGAAAAGCTACGCCTACCTATAGACGTTTTTTAGAACCAAATCATTTCTGAATTTCCAATTAACCAGGGAAAAATAAAAGATCGCAGCTAATGTGTCAAAGAAACATTTTCAGACCAACATAAAAAAATTTAACTCTAGAGTTGCGTTTCATGGAAAAGCCCATTATGGTTGTTGTAGATATCTTGCTTTAGTCATACACCTTAAAAAGTCGGGCTGCTAGATAACAGCAGACCTTGGTCACAGCAGAATACCGCAGAACTATCCTAGAAACTGTATACGGGGAGCTGTTCCGAGACTGGACTATGAGAAAGTGTTCTCAACTAGAACTCCTAGCAAAGAGCAGTGGGATTGTACTGGCGTGACAAATGACTCTGATATATGTGCCTTTACGGATGGTTCCAGAACGGCTATGGGTATAGGAACCGGGGTGTATTCAGCACTCCCTCAAATGCAGGAAACGTACCACCTATCGTACTACTGTAGTGTGTTCCAGGTGGAGGTACTTGCCATTTGCAAAGCAGCAAGGCTGCTGCTTACAACTTATGAAATACCTACCTGGCGATCGACAGCCAAGCTGCATACAAAGTTCTGAATTCGAGCACCATTACATCGCGACTAGTGCATCGATGTCGCTGAATTATTCTCTGCTGGATGCAGGGTCACATTAACATACCTGGATGCGAGGCAGCTGACGGTCTGGACAGAAAGGGTTACGCTATGAATATATGTCTAGGGGAGGAATCTATAAGGTGACGCCTAGTATCAGCGAAGAGGATTCTAGATGTACAGGCCTATAAGCTGGCAAATCACAGATAGGGAGAACTGGCCTCATTTGTCATTACAAGACAGCTCTGGCCCGAGATCTGTCCTTTTAAAACCGAATCTCTGCTAAGGGGGAACCAGAATAATGTGTGTAATCTTACTGCAGTTATTGCGGGACACTGCCTCTTTGACAAACATGCAGAGTGCATGCAAGCTCCACACAATAACTTCCGCAGAAGCCGTATGGACGAGGAAGAGGTTGAGAGCGTTCAGCACGTACTGTATGAATGTCCTAACCTTGCTAGGAGGAATACGCTTGGTAGCTACTTTTTTCTGCTAAGTAGGGGAATTAGCAGACAAATAGTTGGGAGACCTGGTAAGGTTTATTAACTTTTGGAGCTGTTTCATCGCACCCCTTAGATCTTAGGTATCTCTTCTTTTCAGGCAAGGTCCCAATAAAGTGGCATCACAATGGACCATAGATGATCTAAGTTTGGCTGGTCGTACATGCTTTTACAATAGCCGTCACTGTAACCTAACCTCAACTAGCCATAGACCACTTGACCACTCTTACCTTATCTTTACTGCTCACTTTTGGACAAATCTTCCCATCAAAAACATATTGGATCCTACAGCTAATGCACTTTCCTGACCTTTTTCTTCTTGTTTATATTCTCGGCAAACCCTAGTTACATTATATTAGTTTATACCTAATACTTTTAAAATTTTCCCCGTTGTTATACAAGCGTCTCAGTAGGTTGAGAGAATTATCAATACAAATCGGTCGATGGACGGTGCGGGGAGGTAGAATGTATCTTTTGCGGGCTAGACGGGTTCAAAATATTTACTTCTTATTTTATGAGTCAAGCTATAGTTTTAATTTATAGCATGCCTGCTATGCCTGTTATGAAGGTAAAGTATTTAAACCTTCCTATTCTTCCTATCACCACCCCCCCCCCCCACACCATAATTCAAAAAAAAATTTGTTTGTCCCGACCCTCAGTCACAGATATCCCACTCCATCGGTGGGGCACCCTGTATAGCAAATTATATTTTTAAATGTCCATATTTTCATTATTAATTAATTCCCTTTAATCAATTAAAGCGAAAATAAAATTGATTGATTTAAAATTGAAATTGAATTGAACACGACACAAAGCTTATTTTACATACATATGAATGTATTTGATTTGATGATACAAAGAATTGTGTAGCCAAGTTACCCGGCTTCCGCCCTAATTTTTGCATCGAGTTGTTTTCAGTTTATATCACGTCAGGTTCCAAACAATTTTTTGAGCTTATAGATATTTGACATTTTCATATTGAACACACAATTTTTCCACATACCTTTTTCAAACCAATTTATCTAACGTTCCATTTTGAATATTTGCATAAATTTACAATTACGTCTCTCCGATTTAGGCGAATATTAATAATGAGAAAAAAAAACCATGCACAAAATTTCCAGCGAAAGATTTATAAAAATCTCTTGGTTGCTTGGGAAATGCGTTATGCGATATCGAATACATATGTACCTACATATACATACATAGCAAAAATGATATTACTCAATAAAGCATAATTTATCAAAACGCACGCGGTAAATTGTTTTTTTTTATCTATACCATAGACCTATTGTTTACATAACAGTTATGTGAGCAAATTGCGGTTCTGTCAAGGTTGTCCGTTTACTCAGCTACGGATATACGCTTTAGTTAGATGGGTGTAACTGAAGATGGTTGGCATATTAAGATATTTTTTGCGTTTATTTTTATTAATTTATTGCACCTAGTTATGATGGAAAGAAAATTAAATGTACACTAAGAATCTAGATACTCTCGAGTATATAATGATATTTAGCACGTTAATGTCCTACACCCAGACAAGGCATTCTAAAAAGGTCTATAACTGAATTGAAGTCGTATTATTATCACCTTACTTACTTAACTAAACTCTGCGCCGATATAACTGTTAAATCTTTCTGTTTTCTTCATAATCAAGAAAGCACGATTGGATAAAATAAATTCTCAAATCAAACCCTATCCTAATAGTAGTACAGGCTCATGTTTTTACTTGTTTGGATTTGAATTTCAATTAAGGGTCAGAATCCATTCATGGATTGAAGTTCAAGCCTCCCCGGCAACCCGAGGCCTACCAATGATAAAAGCATTCTATTGACAATGTGTACTCCATGCGATATTTCAATTGCCAGAATGAAGCCTATTTTACGTCAAAATTGTGAGGAGCATAGGTTTTTTTAACGGTCAGCTCAAGGGTTTCTGGATGGTGATAGAGACAGGACGCTTTTGTCATGAATCGCGTCCTTAACCCTTTCGGTGCTATGGACGTGTATATACGTTCAGTAAATGGTGCACTGGTGCGATATGGACGTATTGTTTTCTTTCTCCCAACTGCCTGGCACCCCCCCCCCCACCCACCCACTACAAGAGGCTCAAAATTTAGTGATTTTATGATGAAACGTCATTTTCAAAAAATCCTATCTCGAAAACGAAGCAACGGATTTTTCTGATTCAAACGTCAAATGAAGCTTAAAGCCTAGTATCGAGTACGAGTAAAATGTGACATTTCCATACAAATTTTAGCACTGGTAAAATCGTAAGCAAAAATTTTACTGATGATTTTACTAGTTGAATTTACAGCTGAGAGGTTTCCAGCTGGCCTTATGTTTTTGATCGGGTTACTTAAAAAGGGCCGCACTTGGATCCGAAACGTCGAGCAATGTTTTAGAAAATTAAATACTTTTCAACAAAACGATCGGTGTATTCCTGAAAATAACCTTTTCAAAATATCCGTGAGTTTACTATTGCAGTACGGAGTTCACTGGTAAAAAGGAATATTTCTCTATTTCAAAATAGATGGCGCTTTGTATGTCTCCACTATTTTAATGAACATTTTAATGCTCGGAGCATTAAAATGCTGGTAAAATTATGACATTTCTTGTTTCTATGACAATTTTCAAATTATTTTTTAAATTTTTTGAAGCATTTAAATAGAAATTTTGCAGATTGCTTTGTTAATTTATTGATGAATTAATTTCTCTTAACAATTTTCAGATTAATTAAGTCCAATTTAAATTGAAACTTGTAAAACCGGTTATCTATCTTCATAAAAAAATTGAAGTTTTTCAATGATAAAGTTTTTAAACATTTGTCACTTTATTTTCTCCAAATTAACATACGTCAAAATTTTACCAGCGATTTTAATGTGAAAAATTTGGAGACCGCGTTAAATTTTACTTTGCCCGAACTCGATACTAGGTTTAATACTTTATATTTTTCATAAAAAAACACCGAACTTGTTAATAGTTTTTTTTTTCATTTGTATTTGCTCTTTATTTAGTGGCTCATTGGCTCTTTTAAAGATTTCTTAAAAATAGGTGGCAAAAGGCTCTACAAAGTGTAAACAAAAAGACGCTAGCTAATTTAAAAGTTATAAAAGGGACAATTAAACAATTAAAACAATTAGAAAAACTCATAAACAAGAAAAATTACACAAACAAAAGGAAAACAAAAAAGACAAAATTCTCAAAAGAGACTAAAAAAACGGATACAAGAATTTTGAAAAGGATCTAAAAGATAGGACAAAAAAATTTAAAAATCCCAATTTTGACAATTGGGCAGCAAGTGACAGTTCTAAGAAGTTCCAATTACCTAAACGAACGAGTTTTCAACAAAAAATTTTGCAGTTTAGCACCAAGACCGAAACCAAATTAAAAACTTAATAGCCGAACGAACGAGAAAATTTACGCGATATCGTTATAGAATCCCGCGAGGGCAGCCTGTAGTATTGTAGACCTCTACAAACTGCCGTCATCATCATCCGTCCAGCTTAGCATATCTAACAGAGCGTTTGTCCTTCCCACAGCACTTGCAACAATTCCTAAACGAGGAGAAACCTCGTGGACTAGTGTTGCAGATGCTGTGGCCTGCTATCACCAGCGAAAAACAAGAGCGCCGTCCTGCACCGACGATATAGTGGTTGCCAAGCGCAGTTGAATGTGTCTGCGTTTGTTGCCAGATATTCGAGACGTACAGGTCTCTTCAATCTGTCAACGAAGTGGCGCTTAAGTGCTTATGCGTGGTGTTGTGGGTCAGTGTTCTGATTCCCAACATCGACTCTCATGTAGTACAAGTGAATTGTAGATTTGGCCAGTGTCAACACAAAGCTAATCAAACAATTCACCCGACCAAAAACCTTTGGTCCCCATAGAAACGATGTCCTAGTAATGCCGAAATTCGGGTGGATAAACTGGCACATATCGCGCACGAGATTCATTAGATTCTGCAAAGCTGGGCAAGTGAAGAACCTGTGAAACAGGGTACCTTCACCGGCACAAACTGTGCAGATCCTCAATATGTGACAACTGATTACGATGCACAAGACTGTGATGCAGCAATTTGAATGCTACATCAGCGTCTTTGTAACTAGAAGGATAACTGTAGATTACTCTGCAAGTTATCCCTCCCATCAGTATTTCGTGATTTTACGGTATTACGGTGACTTTAAAAATTAAAAGTAAAAAAAAAAATAATAATAATTTTGCGTGAGAGGGCCGTAGAGCAATGCGGTTTCTTTAGTCGTATTTGTGGTGTTTGGGAAAAGCAGATAGATGTATAAACAAATTTAGCTTGGCAGTTCGGGTGGTGGGGGTTGTCTAAAATGGGCATGTGGGGTATCAAATTAAAAATGGAAGAGAGGGAAAAAACTGTGAGCGAGTGGTGGGGGTTTTTTTTTGATCCTGTAAACTTCTTACCGACTTTTTTAAAGTTAAAAAAATAATTTTTGACACTCTTTTTCCTTCATTTTGCATACATATTTTGTCTGTTGTAAGGATTTTTTGTTTGCCTGGCAAATTTCGCCAACGTAAAAGTTCTACGCAAGCACGTGATTATAATGATAAAGCCATTTTTCACTCAAAAAAGCCCCTTTCTCACTTTAAACGGACTGGTTTCTTTTCTTTTCGATGCGATTTCATTCTAAACACTTGCTTTAACGTTTATATAACAAAAATTTTATGACGAGCAAACTGAGTTATTTTGTTTTTTTGCGTAACCTCAAAATATCTTGATACACCCAAATCGGTATATTATGTAAATGTTAGATGAATTTTAATAATTTTCACAATACAGCCAAGATATGCCTTTATACACGTTCAAAGCATGCGTACGAAATTATTTAGTGACCCACGTATCCTTTTTAATATGAAGAAAAAGACGGACAACTACCCCAATACCATGAGGTTCAAGGATTCTGCTAGTGATGATTCGTCTAAAAGTTGCGATATGTTTGCTCCTTTTTTTGACAATGCCTTTGCCTCTTCAAATTTTCAACCTCAAAATAGCAACTTTAGTCATATGAACGACTCTCATAACGTTTCTTTCTCTATCCCTTCAATTTCAGAAGGGGATTATACTCGATCATATTAGTGGGTTTCCAAATGACTTCACAACTGGTCCTGATGGGATCCCTCCAGCCTTTTTTAAGTCATGCTGCCTTGCAATGGCAGCTCGGCTGAGAATTATTTTCCAAAAATTGCTCGATAGTGGTTGCTTGCCGCAGCTATGGAAAAACTATTTTAAAATATCTTACATGCCCAAATTATTCGAATCTATCATTTACTGGCGCGTTGGCATAAGGCTATCAGACAGATTGTATATTTATACAGACTTTAGTTAAGCCTTCGGCAAGTTATCGCATTCCGTGATACTCTTTAAAATGGAAAAGTGTGGGTTTCCCCAACATTTCTAAAATGGACAGAGTCTTATTTAGATAACACAACATACCGAATCTTGTTCCGCCATTCTATCTCTAGAATCTTGAAGGCTTCGTCTGGCGTACCTCAAGGGAGTCATTTGAGCCCGTTTTTCTGTCTATTGACAACATTGTCTCTGTGGTGAGGTACTGTAAGGTCCTGATTTATGCTGACGATGTTAAGCTGTTCGTTCAGATTAAATATCTTAACGATTGTGAACAAGTACAGGGTGACCTTCACCAATCGTACAATTGGTGCAAGAGCAATAATTTGTGAGACTACTTCTTGAATACGCAAGCCTGGTCTGGTCTCCATTTTACGGTACACACATCGATCGTATCGAGTCTGTTCAGAAAAAACTTCTTACGATTTGCTCTCAGGCACCTACCCTGGAATTATTCATGAATTCTTCCACCTTATGAGGATCGCTTGACGCTTTTAAATTTGCACTCGCTTGAAAAACGTCGCATGGTTGCCGATGTAACTTTTGTAAATCAACCCTTAAACGGGAATATTGATTCTCTGTTATTACTTAACAAAATCTCCTTCCGTGATAATAGGCACAATTTGAGAAGGCTACCTCTGTTGCATGTTAACTCTTCAAGGTCTAACTTTGGCATGTATGAACCTGTTAATCGCATGTGTATTACTGTTAATAATATGGCTGAGCATTTTGTTGTTGACGTTTCTAAGTATGTTTTAAAAAAACGTCTATATAATATTTAATCTCTTTAGTTAGATTTAATTTACATTTCCGTATTTTTGTTCTATGTCGCATTGCATGTCATTTTATCTGGTGTTTGGTTTATGTTTAGTTTAACATACTAATACTAACACCGAATAAGTGATGAAATGCATGTATTGTTGACCGTTTTATTAAACGTGTCCATGCAGCGAGCTTGTGTTAAGCTGGTTCTGATAGTCAAAAAATATTAGGGGTGTAAATTTAGGTCCCAGCGGGGTGGAGATAAAAACGGCAAAGTTTTCGGGTTATTAAAAAAAAATGTTTGAAATTAATTTTTTAGTTCGAAAGTTACCTAGGAGAGCTAAATAGGGGTAGTTAATTACAACCCCTATCTCTTCTAAAAATAATTATTTTCATTAAATCTCGATCCGATTTTAACTGCCGAATCTAAGATGATTTCCCTATTTCATCGGTCATTACATTACTTTCAACGCCATCTTTCTATTAAATTTTGCAACATAAAAGCCACTTTTTTCTCTTAGTATTATCTGTCGTTTTTAATTTAAGAAAATCCACATATCATTATTCCCAGTCGTTTAGGAATAATTGACAAAATTAGATTGCATGGTTCGATAAATTACTTTCTAATTAAGTTCCTACTGAAACACTACCACATTTTATCTCGGCCAAATTCCAACGAGTTCCAACGAAGCCGAACACCATCATTTTTTGTATATATGAAGAAGATGGAGGCCTCTAGCTTCAAAATAAAAATACAAAAAAAAATTAGCTAGAAGTCCTCAATAGTAAAAAATATTTATTTTTTTAAAAAAATACTATTATTAACAAAACTTTTTTTTGTTTAGTGTTGGTGAAAAATATAAAGTATTTGGCATTTTAATTAGAAAAATTGGTTGCTCCGTTCTTCGAGATATGATTTTTTTTAAAATGACGTTTCATCATCGTAAAATCACAGAATTTCTAACCCGACTAACGAAGGGTGGGGCGTGGTAGAGGAAACAAAAAAAAATATGTGTGAGCTATTTTATATTCCATACAAACTGTGAAAGTTTCATCCAAATCGGAGATGGTCGTCTTATTAATAGTATTCTGCAATGTGGTGTGCCACATAGAGCAGTAAATTCCGTCCATACAGAACACATTCGCCAAAACTATTTTGCACCGAAAAGGTTAAGTAAACTAAGCCCACGTTCGAACTCATTGAACCATTACAGTAGCTAAATATGGTGCTTTCATAGTCAAATGACCATTTTAATGTTGATCTATCTTTAAAATCAATAAAAATTATGTCTTTAAAACTTTCACGAGTTAATTTCATTTTTTTCGATGGCGTAGATAAAAAAAAAATCGAGCATTTTGTTTTATCTGTCAAACTTGTCAAAACATTTCCAAAAGCGCGACGCCTTACAGGAAATAATTTAACTGCAAAATTTAAATATCAACACTGACAGTATCAATGTACTTACCAATAAGAGAAATTAGTTATTTTAATTAATCGACGTACGTACATCTAAGTATTTTCGAGGGACATCAAACTTAATGCAATAATTTAAAACAACCTCGTGGAAACTAAACACCACAGGATTATTTGCATAATCGACATTATTTAATAACCCGGATGCCGACTTGGTTAAGACCGCAGCTATGCTAGTCTTTACCCTAGACATTAACATTCCTTATGTGTTGTTTGAGATAGTTTTGGAAAAGTTCAAGATTGAGAAAAATTCTTAGATTTTCGAAACGCTACATACATAAACCTGATGAGTGTCACAGAATAAAGTTTACTTGTGTGATTAGTTCTGATGTAGATGCACCCCTCCCCCCCCCCTTCCTACGAATCATTTTTAACCTCTAAATATTCTCCATTTAAGATGACGCTCCAATCGCAACACCCCGCATACTTAAATTTAGGCTTATATTAACATCCCCCACGACCCCTAAAGATATCGCCAACTACGGATCCCTTAGAAGGTCCCAATAAAAAAAACAAAGCCCCCTACTAGATTGAGAGCTGTGTAGTAATTAATTATAGTATAATTACAATTACTGTATAATTATAATTGTAATTGAAAATTTTTAAATCGTGGCAATCGTAATTGAAAATTTTTCAATTATACTGACTACTCATTGTGAATATAATTGACAATTATTTGCTTTTGAATTATTTCGTTTGCAATTACATATATAATTATTTGTCAATTACTACAAATAAGCTCTGTAAATTATTGTAAGGTTAATTTTTGTTGTAATGACTATAATACACGTGCCTCATGGTTTTTCTATTTTATTGTAGACTTTGTTTATTATTAACAATTTTATTGTTTATTGCATTTCATTCAACCTCAGCTAATCATCTGTTTTTAGTAGTGTACGAGGCATATCGAGAATGTAAGAGTACTGCTGGGCTTTCGCACTGTGAGAATTTATTTTTCAAAAGTTGGGTTCTCCTGAACGCAACGGGCACCGGCAACACTCGTTAGTACCAAAACTAGCCTCGTAGTGTCCGTTTTTGTAAAATATGTCAATAAGAAATTCTGCCAAGTGCGAGCAACACAAATTGAATCGGTTCGCTAGCGCTTGCGAGTTCGTTGAGCGATTTGAATTGGAAGGTGAGCATTTTCTGAGCTCCATTGTGACGGGTGATGAATTATGTGTGGTCCATTACACAGTTATCAAAGTGGCGACACACTGGTTCCCGATCTGTCAAAAAATTCAGAGCCTCAATTTCAGGCAAAAAAATCATGGCATCGAAAAGGGATCATTTGGATCCACTTTTCACCCCAGGGTAGACGATTAATGCAGCACGCTACTGTGAGACCCAACAAAAGCTCAAGAGAGCAATTTAAAATAAAAGGATGGGAATGCTGACGAAGGTAGTGTGTTTGTTTCACGACAACGCCCGCCCGCACACGGCCAACGACACTAAAATGCTTTTGAATTCGTTTGGTTGGGACATTTTAAACCATCCTGGATACTTCCCTGACTTGGCGCCTTCAGAATTTCATCTTTTCACCTTCCTGAAGACTCGCATGGGTGGAAACATTTTTTCAACCGATGAGGTCTTGAAGTGGACGAAGGAGATGGCGGGACAGTTCTATGAGGTGGGCATCAAGAAACTTCAGTCGAAGACTTAAAACCTGCATAGAATAGGAAGGCGACTACGTGGAAAAATAAGAAACAAATTATCTTCAATTACTTAAAATTTTTTTTTTTTTTTATAAAATAGAAAAATTTAGTACCTACTCTTACTTTCTGGACATGCCTCGTAGTTAGCAGTTTTTTGCAATCTAGAACTGTACTGTTAGTTTGGATTGGGAATAATCAGTATTCATCTAGTTCGCGTGAGCATTCACTGAAGTCCAAATGCGTAAGTTATGAGAATTTACTACTCCATATTTCTGGCGAAAATAACCTCCTCTGTAAATAATACTTTTTACAAAATTTTTGGCTGTTCAGTAAAACTGAAGACGTTGAGTTCCTTATTATAAAGCTTGTACAACTTGAAAGTGATACGTGTGCAACTGAGTCGAATGACCCGCCAAACTGTTAAATGAGAAATTCCCGTTCCCTGCGTTTATCTTCAGGTACCTAATCTTATTCGTACAGTTTTATTTTTTTCTGAACAGAGGTATTACGTATTCAGCTACGTCTGACACATGGATCAAAAAAATCAGTTGCTCCAGTCTGAGAAATGATTTTTTTGAAAATTACGTTACATTGTAAAATCACGAAATTTCTAATATTTCTAAATATGTTTGAGATAATTTCGTATTCTACACAAACTCGGTAATTTTCATTCAAATCGAAGATGGTCGGGTCGGGTCGTAACCCCCGCAAGATACAAGCCATGAACAAAGAGAGCAGCGGGCCGGTCAGCAGGCGACATCCACAGTCTTCTTGTCTTGTCTTACTGCAGGAGTTTTTCATATAATTGCTTGTATTTTGTTCAAATGCTATTAGAAAGAAAACATATTTGGCTGCAATTTGTTTTAACTTCGTTTTGCTGTGGGAGCGACAGTTTTGGCCTTTAGGACCTGTTTAAGATGAAATTTTAGTTTTTCCTCCATGACGGGTATACAAAAAGCAGGGAGAGTGAGCTCTTACTGCATGCTGTACCCGGCACGTTAAGGCCTTTTAATGTGTCGGTGCCGTCGTCGACTTCATGGCTTGTATTTTATTCCGGGGGCTACGGTCGGGTCCGTGTTGAATGACTTTTATCTGTATGCTATCACATGAATTTTATCAAATAAATAAATAAATAGAATGAATAGCTATTTCCCTTCTTTCTCCTAAGGCGAATATAGCACAAAATATTATTGTCATCAGTCCGTAATCGTAATCTGTATGAATTTGAAATTGAAAAAAAAAAGAGCGCGTATATTTAATATTATAATAAAAGTACCATGTAAACATTTATAATTATAGTTGACATTTTTTAAGTTATAGGTAGGTACCTAAGTAATTTTCCAGAGTTTTGTATTTTTTTACTGATTCCATTCAAATTCATGTTATACAATTTCCGATTTATTTCCTGAATGTGACGACGACGCGACGCAATAAATGCATCCAACTTATAGAAATTTTTCTTTTTAATTGCAAAATATTTTCAGCATTTGATTCTGACGATAATTAAATATACATTTTTCTCTTATAGATTTCAACAGAAATTCAGTTTTTATCAAGATTTATACATATAGGAAAACTTTCATTCCTTTATAGGTTACGTCATTACAGTTTTTCTATTGTATATAAATTATGTTAAGTGAAAATTGATCGATCATATAACGGAATTTCCCATATAGTAAAGAGAGAGAGACACGATTACTTTATTTTCAAATCAGAAGTGACATTACAAAAATCTGTTTTTATTAGATTTATGATCAAAAATCATATGAAGGAGCATTTTTATAGTCGTACGGCTCTATTTCATAAAACTATTAGTCTAATAAAAAAGTCAATAAATTATGAACTAATATATGTTAGTGTTTCATAAAAATGTTCTCGAATAGTAATAATTTCCTTGCGACTGTCATGGGAATTATTCGTGTAGCTTGAATTTATTAGTGCGTAGACTTGATGACTAATAACTATCAATCTACGGCTACGATAATAATGATTAGTCACTATCTTGCTGGCAAATATTTGTTTCCACGCACAGCAAAATTGTAAACAGACAATTAAACATTTCCATTCAATTTTTACCGGTCTTGCAATTCACATTCTGCAATTTGAAATATTGTTGAGTGAAAAGACTCAGAGAAGAAAGTGTTCTGATTTCATACAAAAATACTCTTGCTTATTCGAAAATTCCATCGAAAATGTGTTCAAATGAAGTGAACTACAATTGTTTAATTTGATTTAAAAAAATAAAAATATTTGGCTCTTATTTGAGTACCTACACTTTCAAAGCACAATAATAGTGATGCTTGGAAGGAAATCCACCAAGAAGCTATTAAAAGTGGTGTATTCCAAGATTTTGGTCGAAAATTAAAAAGTGCGCAATGGTGAGTGACAAACTTTAATTAGAATTCTTGTGCTAATCGTAAATCAAACTTAAATATACTAGATGAAAGTCTATAATGCGAAACGAACAGGATCAGGCGGAGGAAAGAAATGCATGTTAAGCTAAATTCGAAGAAAGGTTCTATAGAGATTTTGTCTAAAGATGAACTCATTGGAGGACGTCCAAGAAGAATCCACGCAGACTTCGAAGCAAGCGAAAAAGGATAACCAAAAAGGATCTGGAAATAGAGAACTGGCACACGGGCTTTTTTAAAAATAATAGTTAATTTAAGTTAATTAAAATAATTAAAAAAAGGAGTTTTCAAACAAAACTGAGACCAAGTCGCATGAAAAAGTAGAAAGTAAACTTTTCTTCACACACAGAGGTGGACTCAGATTTTTTGATTGGGACATTTCTCTTGAATATTATTTCTCTTCATGAATCAAATCACTTATTACCTCTGATTGATCATACTGAAATATATCGGTGATTGTCAGCGAATAAAATCTGAGTCCACCTCTGTGTAAGAAGAAAAGTTTATTTCCTAATTTTTCATGCGGCTTGGCCTCAGTTTTGCTTGAAAACTCGTTTTTTACTTATTTTATTTTCTGCCTTTTTCACGTTAACTAAATTTATTACGTGCTGCATGGAGATATTTTAAAACAATTTTTAAGTCATGTTTGGTGCCGATCCGAAAACAAAAATTTTTCGAGTATCAAATCGTTGAAGTACTGCAACGGTTTTATGAAATTCGAATTATGTTTTAAACAGCGTTTTTTAGCTGTATTCAAACTTGATCCCATATAACATGAATTTTCCCGATTTTCCTGTTTTCCACAGACTTTTCCTATTACTATGATTTTTTTTTTAAAAATTTACATGAATTTTCCTCGATTTTTCATGCAAGTTTTCATGATTGTTGAAGAGAAAGTATTGATGCCAATAGGACGGGAAAAATGATTCCACATAGCTCATAAAACTTTTTTGTCGGAAAATTATCCAGAAAAATTGGAAAATTCTGCATTTTTCCTGAATCAGATTTATCACTAAGCATATCGATGAAATTTTTTCCGATGATTTTCCAGCTTTTCCAGGTTTTCCGCGGAGTTTTCCACAAAAGCAACTTTATGCAACTCATTTCGCTCTACAACTTTGTCTTAGGTTGCAAAACGATCAAAAATTTCCTTGGTCTGAAAAACTCCGGAAAAGCGTTTTACATAAATTTTCCTCGATTTTTTCTGCAAGTTTTCACCATTGTCGGAGAGAAAGTAATGATGCCAGTTGATAGGGAACTTGATTTAAAACAAAAACGCAAATTTAAGTTCGAAAATGGGAGGAATTGGTCAACTTCTTCGTAGGGTTGCCAAACCAAAATTTCGTTTTTTGCTATATCTTTGAACACTTCCAGAGAACGCGTTGACGAAGAAAGCTGAAATTTTATACATACATTCACGTTTTGTTCATAGTAATAGCAAATAAAGTTGCAAAAATGGGACTAAATCGGGAACCCTTTCTTGGTGTTGCCATATAAAAATCTAGAATTTTTACGTATACTGTAATAACAATTAGTCCTAGGCGTTTTTATTGTACTGAAAATATGAAATCCTATGAAATTGATTATAACCATTTTTACTGTCCGACGAACCATTCTAGAAATAATATATTCGAAAAACCACTTCAAAAATCAAACTTTACGAAATTACATACGGGCATTCATCTAGAATATCATAAGAATTGGTCTTAGACCAATTCCACCTTATTTACTTGTTTTAGAAGTTATTTTGATTTTTGCATGTCCGTCTGTATGTCCGTCCACACGATAACTCGAAAACGCGTTTACTTAGAGAATTGAAATTTTGCTCACGGGATTTAAAAAAAAAAAAAAAGTAAATTTAAGTTCGAAAATGGAGCAAATCGGGTAACTTCATCGTAGGGTCACCATACAGTTTTTCACTATAGATTTGAGCACAGTTCGAGATCGGCACGTATAGAACTGAAATTTGGTAGAAAGTGTTCTCATAGCAATAGTAAATAAAATTTCAAAAATGGCGTGTTCATAGAAATTGCAAATACAAGTTCAAAAATGAACTAAATCCTGCAACCATTTCTTGGTGTTGCCATACACAACTTTGGGCTTTCACTATATATTTGGACACTGCCTGAGAACGCGTCGATGTAGAGAGCTAAAATTTTATACACAATATTTTCATACAAATAGTAAATAAAATCTCAAAAATTAACTAAATCGGGCAACCCTTCTTGATGTTGCCATACAAAACTTTTGGTTTTCACTTTATTTAACATTTATTTTCATCTAGGGTATAAATATTATTGGTCTTACATCAATTGTAACTTTTTTCTTTTGTTTCTTAGATATTTACTGGAAATTTGTTCCATAAAATTTTTATGAATTATTGGAGGCCGACAACGGCACACATGAAAGTAATATGTACTTACAATACTCCAATACTTTCAAAATAACTCCAGTTTTTCACCAAAGTGAATAAAAAGAATGCCGAAACATTTTCTGTAAATTTCTAAAAACAAATGAATGCTTATCTAGGCGTCCACGTTCATAAAAGATGTGAGCGGAACAGGAGCTTTCTTTAGATGAAGCTATGATACCCTGTCGTGAGGGATTGTCCTTTAGGGTTTATAATCCCAGTAAAATAACAAAGTACGGATACTAGTCAGAGTGTTGTCTAAGACAAGTACTGGATACGTCTGTAACTTTCAGCTATATTGTGGAAAAGGAAACAAATTAGGAAAAAACTATTTCATTTCTTTTTAAAAAAAAAATCGTATTTGGGGTACTATACGCAGAAATAGAGGACTTCCAAACGATCTAAAACTAAATGATCTTAGATTAAAAATAGGTGAATCTGATTTTCGACGCAAAGATGAGGTACTAGTTCTCAAATGGAAAAATAAGCGAGATGTTCGAATGATATTTACCATATACAGTGTCGATATCGGCAAGACTAGGAAAATAAATAAAAAAAAATGGACAGAAAGCTCGTAAGCCTGGGTGCATAGTGAAATACAATCTATATATGAACGATATTGATCTAGCTGATCAATATCTTTCATATTATTCATTTTTGCGAAAATAGATCGAACGGATAAAAAAAAGTTTTCATATATTTCTTTTCCAATACCACTCTCTTCGATTCATTTATTTTGTATCGTAAGCTCAATCCACATACCAATATAACTTGTTCCAAATTCTTACAAACTCTGGTAAAAGGATGGATTGCTTCTGCAACTGAACATCATGATCGCGAAAATTAACCAAGCAGTAGCTCAACAGCCGACCACCTCACCTTGATCATCCCTACAGACTTTCAAGTGACATGACAAAACACCAGTTGGAAAGAATCTCACAATCTGGGAAATTAAAATATCCACAAAAAAAGTTGTAGAGTCTGGAAAACTCTTGAATAACATCGTGATACTTCATATACAGCCATTCCACACGAAACCGATCCCTTGGAACCCGACCATCTCCGATTAGGACGCAACTTTCATAGTTTCACAGTAGGAAATACCAATATAGCTCACCCATATATTTTTCTTGCCCCTATCACGCTCTACCCCGTGATTTTTACGATGAAATTTAATTTTAAAAAAAAATCATATCTTGAGAACGGAGCAACTGAATTTTCTGATTCAAATGCCAAATGAAGCATAATGCTTTATATTTTATATAAAAAAATATGGCAGGACTGACAATTTTTTTTTTTAATAATAGTTTTTTGTTTCTTTTTAATAGTATTGTTCACTTGTGAAAACTTCTGGCACTTTTTTTTTCTAATTTTATTTGGAAGCTAGAAATCTTATATATCTATACAAAACATTGCGATGGTGTTCGGTCTCATTTTTGAGATATGAATTTTTAAAATCCCGTATATGGTTGGGTAGGGTAAAAAGTGAGCCGGGTAAGAAGTGCCTGCCACCTTTAATATCTCGTAGTATAAAAGGACAATAAAAAAAGAACGTACATGCAAGGATTGGGGTAATTTCGCCACATATCCACTCGCTGCCAAGCATTATGTAAGAGCGCACATGTAATAGTGCTATTAATTAGGTAAAAAGTAAAAGAACATCGTGTCGAACATTTTAGTTTCTTGCTGAATGTGCTCATCATGATTAAGTAAAGCGAGGACCTTTATATTGCTATTTTCTTTGTGAGCACTCTGATACTACTTAAAACTATAAATGTTTTGTCATTGTTTTCTATCTAAAAAAATATTTTTGTTCCGTTCACGGTAAAAAGTGCCGCGGGGGTATATTTTGGGTATAAGGTGCGAAGAAAAGTTTTTTTTCTATTTCTTCATGCGGCTTGGCCTCAGTTTCAAAACTCGTTTTTTACTTATTTTATTTTCTGCCTTTTTCACGTTAACTAAATTGTTCTAATATCAATTTAACCGAACTAAATTATATTTTTACTTAATTCTAATTTAATTTTAGTTTCTTACTTTCTTTTTAATTTTCCATTTTCCTTTTAATTTTGCGTTTTCCTTTAATTTTTCTTATATTTATCCTTATATTTCTTTCTTTCTTCTTTATTTTAAGTCAATTTTTGAATATTCGAAGTGAAATTTTTTTGCGTCCATACGACTCGAGAGTTTCCAATCGACTGACCGTACTTCGAACACAATCCGAACAGTTTCGATAACTCGGACTACGGTTTACCGAGGTTTCGAAAAATTTGAAATTTTGAAGGCAGTTACGATGAGATGATTGGAAGTCAGCACCGTGGAAGTTTTTGTTCAACTTATCATTACCGACATTTTAAGTCATGTTTGGTGCCGATCCGAAAACAAAAATTTTGCGAGTATCAAATCGTTGAAGTACTGCAACGGTTTTCTGAAATTCAAATTATGTTTTAAACTGCGCTTTTTGGCTGTATTCCAACTTGATCCCATATAACATGAATTTTCCCGATTTTCCATGCTTTCCACAGACTTTTCCTATTAGGTACTATGAATTTTTTTTAAAAATTTACATGAATTTTCCTCGATTTTTCATGCAAGCTTTCATGATTGTTGAAGAGAAAGTATTGATGCCATTAGGACGGAACAAAAAATGATTCCGCATAGCTTATAAAACTTTTTTGTCGGAAAATTCCGGAAATTTTCGAAAATTTTCCAGAAAAATTGGAAAATTCTGCATTTTTCCTGAAACAGATATATCACTAATCATATCGATGAAAATTTTTCCGATGATTTTCCCGCTTTTTCGGGTTTTCCACGGAGTTTTCCACAAAAGCAACTTTATGCAACTCATTTCGCTCTACAACTTTGTCTTAGGTTGCAAAACGCTCAAACACTCCTTGGTCGGAAAAACTCCGGAAAAGCGTTTTACATGAATTTTCCTCGATTTTTTCTGCAAATTTTTACCACTGTCGGAGAGAAAGTAATGATGCCAGTTGATACGGAACTTGATCCTGCATAATTTAGAAAACTTGTTTACCGGAAAATCTTTTCGGAAAACTCTGCATTTTTCCTGAAACGGATTTATCACTAATCAAATTTGTACCAAATTTTCAAATGATTTTTCCCGATTTTCCGGGTTTTCCATGGAAATTTCCGGTTCAAATTTTGATAGATTCAATTGTCACGCGACATGAACCTGTGTGCCAAATTTCAGCTCGCTGTGATGACGAAAAGTGGGTCTACGAGAGTGTTGAAAATAGTAAAAAAGAAATATATAGACAGACAAATTCGTGTACGAGTTAAAGGGACGGGCTGGGCTCAAAAAGGAATTCCATATATGTATGTATGTAAGTAACAGTTTTGATAATCGATGTCGTAAAACCAGTGGTGAAGACTTAGCACTGCACTGCTCCCGGAAGACTATAGACCGGTAGTAATATTTTAATTTCCAAGAAAAAATAAAAAATTAAAAAGGACCAAAAGTATTTTCATATTTATGAACACCGGAAGCAAAAGAAAAAGGCATGTTTCGGTACAAAATTTTTACGGTAGAAAGATCAAGGGACGAGTAAGGGCTTGTTCACGAGCGTGATTTATCGCATGCGACAGAGCTCTGATTGGCTGCAGCCATGTAGTTATCGCTGAACATGCTTACTCTTTCTAAGTTTCGTTTCTACGTTCCGTGTGATACAAAACTTTATCGCAGCAATACTCTTAGTTTGGTGCGATTTTCACCTTAACCTCAACATTTATGTTTGTTTACATTTGTAATCGAATGCTAAAGCTCCGCAGTGATGTCGAAATTTACTATAATATGTAAATATATAAATATAAAAACATTACATATGTAAATTTCACACTAATATCTCCTTGCCACCACAAAATTAAACAAATTAAGTTTTAACCGCTGTCAACCTTGTGAACGTATGGCGCGATAAAAACTAGTCGCAAATAGAGATAGATCAATAGAAAGAGCTGAACGTCACCAAAATATCGCACGTATCGTATCGCGCTTGTGAACAGGGGTTAAGGTATAAAATATTAGCTTTGTTCGATAAAAACCCCGGGTAAATCTAGGACTACACCGGGTTACATTATCTTGTTTTTAGAAAACCCTGGGCTTACACGCACTGTAAAAGGCATAAATTGTTGCCACAAACTTTAGGGAAAAAATCCCTAAAAATGAAGGGAATATTCCCTAAAAGTTAGGGAATATTACCTAAAATGTAGGGAATATACCCCACATTTTAGGGAATATTCCCTACATTTTATGGCATATTCCCTAATTTTAGGGAATATTCCTTACATTTTAGGCAATATTCCTTACATTTCTAGGGATTTTTTCCCTAAACTTTGTGGCAACAATTTGTGCCTTTTTACAGTTCGGGGTTACACCAACTCGTTCGATGAAAACCCGGTGTTTCTGATTTTGTGCCTCGAACTTACACTAAAAATTTCTTCGGGTAAATGTTTGACATTTGTCATTGGTGAACTGTCACTTGAAATTTGTTTGTGATTGTGGTCGATTGCGGTATATAATATACTTCTTGCGCAAAAGTTAGAAGGGAAAAATAGCTAGAACAGTTACAGAGAATGATATTCAGAGAATCGAAACTATAATAAATTGTTATATTGTCAATGGTATAAATGAAATAATTTCAAATAAAACAAAACCAATTTTCGTCAGTGGTAAAAAAATATCGTGAAAGTAAATTAAAAATAAAGTTGAAGAATGTATAAAAAGTGCTGTATCGAACAGACTTTTGTGTCTGAATATCGTTATGGTACTTCTGGCTTTGTATCATATCCACATTTTTTCTAGCAGAAAAGAGTTTTAGTGAGAACATTGTAGGAGTTAAACCGGAACGTGAAAAGCATGAACTATTGAAGACAGTGCAAACATTCTCAGTCACGATTTAATTACAATATAAGTCAATGCTAGACTACAAATTAATTTATTAATGCAAAACTATCCTGCAATAGAGTTAGTATTTTTAGTGAAAAGCTTACAACGATGCCACTGTTTAGGTTTAGACAAACAGAGCTAGACGATGCATAGATATTCATCTCAAGTTAGGAAAAAAATGTTTAATTAAAATAATGAAATTATAAACAATGATGAATATTGAACATATTTTTTTATAGATGGTTATGAATCTACGATTGATTGGACTTTATATAGCGTATGGTTCACGTCAATTAAGTTGGGACCGCCATTTCATGGTTTTGAATACGTCAAAATTTAAGGCTCAATTAGGGCTAATTTAATGCCACTTCCACGAATTTAATGCTCTTCTTTTTTTCAAAAAAATCCATGAATAATCCAACTTTATTAAATGTTAGAGCCACCACTACGGAGAACAGGTTGAATACTTAGTATTGTTACAATAGTGTGCACTGTATAATATTTTAGGGCTTAATTAGGGCTAATTTAATGCAACTATTGCACATTAATGTAACAATGCTACTTAACCTATTCTCAGTAGTGGTGGTCCTAACTTTTAATAAAGTTGGATTATCCATTGATTTTTTAAAAAGTATTAGAGCTTGAAATTCGGGGAAGCGGCATTAAATTAGCCCTAATTAAGCCCTAAAATATTATACAGTGCACACTATTGTAACAATACTAAGTATTCAACTTATGCTCCGTAGTGGTGGTCCTAACATTTAATAAAGTTGGATTATTCATGGATTTTTTTAAAAAGTACTAGAGCTTAAAAGTCGGGGAAGTGGCATTAAATTAGCCCTAATTGAGCCCTAAATTTTGACGTATTCAAATTTTTTCTACCATGAAATGGCGGTCCCAACCTAAATGACGTGTATTATGATTCTGATGGACTTGGTGTCCTTATCATATTGACTGGAATTGTTTTCGAAGTATATGTTAAAATTGCAAAGAATGAAGAGTTGCCCGAACTAGGATCTACTACGAAGAAATCTATAAAACTTCCCGAATTAGAACAGAGAAAATCATTTTCATTTTCCAAACATTAATAATTTTATACCTAGCGACAAAACAAGCTATGATAAGAGTGAAACTAGTACAGCACAACTGTTTCATGCCGAAATGATGGATGGTCACAGATGAAACAATTGTCCTTTTTTCAAAGTTGAGTTACAGAAAGGGCACCCATGTAAAAAAGCTAATAAAAAATATAATTAAAAATAAAATGAAAGATTTTTTTCATTTTAATATTTATTTATTTTTAAATTTTTAATTATTTCACCTATTTTCTAAATAAATTCTTACAAATCACTGGAAACTCAAAGTTAAATTATGCTCAGGAAAACTGTCCGAGAAATGTCATTACCCTAGGTTTACCCTAAACTGCAAGAATCTTGTTCGATGAGTGCACAACACCCCGGGTAAATAGCCGCCATATTGTAGAGGAAAAATTTACACGGTATTTTCATCGAACAGACCAATTATATATACTTAGTTAATTTTTTTAGACACCTCAATTTACTTAATTGCTAGATGACAAACGCTTTTTGGGATATATCCCATTATTGGGACGAAAACCCAGCACTTCTGAAAGGAGCACAATTTAAGCGCTTCTCTAGCCATCAATTGGCAGCTCTTTAGAAGCATATTCACTGATCTATCATGAAAAATAAGCAAAGGCGCAAGTAAGTAACTCAAGTGCTTCTAGAGCCATCGCTTGGAAGCCCTATAGAAGATTATTTGATAAGCTCCAGCAGATTGTAGTGCAACAAGGGATGAGCTCATCTAATTTTCCACGAATCTAAACTATAGATTTTTCCACTATTGTACGAAGTAAAGCATTTCTCACATTTTCAATGTGAACTTCAGAGGGATTAGAAGTAATCTGCTTAGGTTCTTGTTATAAAGTGAAAAGAAAATTGAGAATATTGGATTACTTAATCAACTTAATACAATTTAATAACTCAAATAATCATGAGCAAGTGCAAGTACGTTACAAATGTTCTCATGAAGCGCAGTCTTGAAGTCCTCTTATGAGATTAAGGAAAAGGCACTGCGAGGATTATCGAAAAAGCTCATTAAAGCCCGAAAAGACACATTAAAAAACATTCTTCGGTCATCATTTACAGCGTTCCTAGAGCCCTTCTTAAAAGCAGCATTGAATCGCTTGCCTGTGCAGACATACCTATGTTAAAAAGAAATGAGCTCGGATAGGGAAAAGAAGCGCTACGAGCTTTCAAGGAAGCGCTTCAGGAGGGCTCTTAGAGCGCTATTTTTTTTTCCAGTGGATACCTATATAACCAATACATCAAAAATTTCGAAATTTTTCTTTTGAAATTCTTGCAAGTACAAGATATAAAAAAATATTTGAGGAAGGTCCAACTAACGAAAAATGTAGACACATACGTATATGAAATATGTGGCAAGTGTGCGTATTGTATGGAGTCGGGCTTAATAATGTTCATATTATTAGTTTTGATTATTCGTTTAACTTCCAGGTTCGATACAGTGTAGAATTCTAGAACAAAGAATTAAAGTCAATCTAAAAAGCTAAGTGGATTGACCAGGTTATGAAAACAAACACGTTCAATGTTCGATGCGAGCAAGAAATACAGTAACTTGGAGTCAAGCATAATCGTTGGTAAAAAATTTACCACATATAGAAAAACGAATTAAATTGAACATTTTGCCATCCTAATTTGTTAACATTGCAATCGCCTACTAGAACCACAATAATATTTGAATACCTTCGAATCAATGGAGCAAGAAATTGTTTAAACTCGTGAAAGTCATAGTTTTTCACATAACCCTCCTCTTTCGTTCATTATGCTAGGTATTAATTAACCTTCAATAGCAATTCAATTATGGGAGGCTGCCATCTGCCGCTTATTTGTTACATATTAGGAAAAGCTCACTTTGCGGGGGAAAACTTTTTGGTTGTTGTCTTAAATGTTGTGGATTAAAGGGCGCCATACACCATCAGTTTTGCCGTGGTTTTAAAAACCACGTTTTAGTCGAGATAAGAACCTAAAACGTGGTCAAGAAAAAGCTCCGCACACCATCCAACTTGACAACGTCTTGCCGTCATCTTGTAGTGACAATAATAATAATAATTCTCACAATATTTCAGCAAAAACCGGTTTTCACAGAAGCGCGGGAACCTTTTATGAGAGTAAAATGTGAAAACTCCACCCCATCTCAGTTATTTACGAAAACGAAATATTTTCCATTCTGTTTCACATTTTTTATCTGTATTCATAAAAATTTTAAAGAGAGTTTGATTTTTTTTTATATAATTTTTTTCTTTCTTTCTTACTTTTCTTGCCGTGTACATTTAAATGTAAAACACTCAGAAATCTCGCCTACTTCTTAGCTTATTATTAAGTTAACTTTGATTATGAACGAGCAAAACAGTAAAACCACGGCCAAACTGATGGTGTATGGCCTTGCCCACGTCTTGCCCACGTTTTGAGAAAGATATTTCTGGCATGACCTGAATTCTGGTTTTAGTAGATATCCGAACCTCAAAACGTGGGGTTCGCCATACACCATCAGTTTTGCCGTTGTTTTACTGTAAAACCACGGCAAAACTGATGATGTATGGCCTACTTAACACCTCTGCTCTTACAAATGAAAATGTTTCGGGGACGCTTAAGAGACGCTTAAGACTCGTAAGAGTTACTAGAGTTGAAGACTTTTGCAGAAATTAGTCATTTCTACGATATACTATCCAGCTCCGTAGCGCCGTTGGTAAGCGCCCCGAAAAATGTTTATATGTAAGGTTTTCAATGTGAGCAGAGGTTTTAAACCACAACATCTATGACAACAACCAAAAAGCTTTCACAAGCACAGTGTACGTCATACAAAGCAATTTGTAAACAGAATTGTATATCTTTTTTTTTATATACTGTGTATATTGATTAACGCCTTAAATCTTACAGCCCACTTCTTCCTTTATATGCCAACGTATAATTATTAAAAAAGAAAAATCCTTTATATGCCTACGTAAATATTAAAAACGAAAAAGTCCACAGAAAGAATTTCACCTGTGAATCACACTCCAAAAACGATGTGTATTTTTTTGTTTTTATTTCATTTTTTATTATGTTTATTATTATTATATTGCACATGGATTAAAATAAATAATCTGACAATTACAACTACGGACATCTATTGGAGTACCTACATAACATAAAAAAACATTTCTAGCGAACTTACGGATTGTGGATTACCAAAACATTCTTTATAATTTGTGATTTAATCTGGTAGATATTTATGCAAGTATATATAAGCTGAGCTATTTATTTACCACGTAAATATAGATAGTAGGTATATGTTTAAGTAAATAATTATTTTTTATCCCGGAAATTATAAGACTGTGTACGTATATACATATAAAAATTTGATAATAATTTATTTTCTAAAGAAATTCAATAACAAAACGATTAAATTGTGTACATATGTACACAATGCAAGTTCGGGAAAGTAAGGTTTCCTCCGCCTGAATAAGTGGAAACTATTTGTTACATACTCTTTCTTGTCAGAAGTATGTACAATATACATATGACACGTACTTGCGACATTATGATTCGTCTTCAATGTTATGTTCATTTTAAAAACAATATAAAAAGATAAAAATCTATAAACCAGTAGTCGATTCAGGAACGTACACACCCGGTACTAAGAAAGTCGCGATAACAGTTATATCTATATACGTACATGTAGTACCTATATCTTGCAGTGCAGGGCATTTACATTTAGATTTATGTATATATGTACTAGCTACCTACACGCGATTAATTCAATTCGTAAAGATGTTCATATTCGTTCAAGAGAATTTGTAGCCAAAGCAATTTGCCTTGTTTATCCGAATATAGATGGAGGTAGTAGGTAAAGCAATTAACTTGTATTAATTTTATCCAACAATCATTTGAGTTAAAATTTATTTTATGAACCTCTCAAGGTACTATCTTTGGCCTAATTAAATGTGTTCGTCTAGTCTAGATTTAGAGAGAATTTCCTTATTTCATTGTGATGTGGCGGGCGGTTACAAGATTTTAGCACGTTCCAAGTGTTATGCATTTGATTTATTCAGCTTTTAATAGTATTCAGAACAATCGTTACTGTACAATTCAGTTTTTTAATGATTTGATTATAAATGAAGTTTTACTCTTATTATTTAAATAAAGTTTTTATGGAAATTTGTAACATTATCTTGAAATTTTTGTCACTATAATCGGTGGGTTGCAGTATATGTATATAACGACGATTCCCTACTTTAGATTATATCTAGATATTCAGGACATGTTTGACACTGATTCTATACATCATTTGAGAAAGTTACTAAGATCAAGAGTGTAGCCACAACTTCAATACCTAAAAATGTCCTTCTAAGTTATTTAGTCAAGTGTTGCTACAGTTTGTCGGCCCTACAAAGCTCTCAAGATACCTCGTTATAGGCTACAGTAGCAATTTTTTTAGTGTATATGGTAGTGACTGGGGTGATTGGAGTGACACCTAGCGACTTTCTCCCGGAAAAAAGTTGCTACTATGAACCGGTAAACGGAATCTCGTACCCAATGCTGACTATACACTAGATTTTCAATCACGGATACAAAACTGCGAACGAGAAATAAAATGTATATATGTATGGTATATACTCGTAGTAGTCCTAACCCAGCAAACATTGTGGCGAAAAATTGCTGTGGCGATAAAAACGACAATAAAACCTGTGTTGCCCTTTCATTGCCTTTACGATGTTTTGGCGATAGCTCGAGAATTAAAGTCAATTAGATTCCCGGAAATATTACGATTGGCCTACGAATCGCTTTCTTATTGCCATATTATTGGACTTTTATTGCCTAGATCGCTGATACTAGATGTGATGAGAGTGGACATTTTACCGTTATCGACATTATTTCAGTACTCTACCTTTGGAAATTGGCTCATTTGCGCAGTTGTTCTTTCTTCAAGTGCAGTGGAATAGAAAAATCAAACGCAAGAGGATAAATCATCAAATGAATTACTTACACGATTCGTATGCGATTCAACATTTACCCCCATCAAGTTATACGTAGGCGATCAAAATGCATATAAATCCGGCAACAAAAAATCACTTGCAGGCGATAAAATAGCAATTCACCTGTGATTGAAAAGCAAACGCAAAAAGATAAGAATATTTATCGCCATGGCGATCATAAAATGAATTACTTACAATATTCATATACGATGCAACATCTACATCCATCAAGTTAAACGTAGGCGATAAAAATGCATTATTGCCGGCAACAAAAATGCTCGTTGTGGCAATAAGAAATCATAAGAAAGTGATTCGTAGGCCAATCGTAATGCTTGCTGGGAAGATGATTATCGTGGCCATCGTGTGCTACTATGCCCGTATTGGAAAATCTAAAGGATACTAAAAGCAAGGCTTAGTTAATAGGTAACTAAAAGAACCTTTCCATGAGATTGTTGTTTACTGTAGATTTATATATTCTTACAAAAATAAACTATTTTTTTTTAATGAAAACTATGATTCTAGTCATACTAGACAACAGTAGATGGCGCACAATCTGATAAACAGTTGCTTTGATTGAAAATTTCAGTTTGTGTACTTTGTTTGTCCTATTTTTTATTTTTGGTAACGGAAACCAATAGGAAATAATAAATTTGAGTTAAATAAAATTAACAAAAACAAAAGAACTTGACTAGAATCCGATAGGTGACTGTATTTTCAAAATCAGATTTTTAAAGGAGCCAACTTAAATATTCAAATCGGTCTTGAAGAAATCATCGGAGACTAGGGATAAGTTCAGCCGCCAAGCCAATGTCAACGGTGATCTCTTTACTGCCTTTTGTAGCTATCGCCAACTTGCAATAAGTGAATTCAAGTTTTTAAAAACCTACAAAGGTACCACCGGATAGAAGAACTTGAAGCAAGATTTACCAACTGAACAAATCTAGTGAAGCAGTACAAAGAGATTTGCATAACTTTGTCATGACTAAAATCAAGATGTGGATCTCCACGATCATGAAAACACAACGCAATGCGATTAAATGGAGGATATTTAATTTACAAGATTTGCGGGATATTGATCTATAAAAAACTCCCGTCAAAAAAACGATCATTTGGGTGTTCCAAACGATGCAGACATTAACATGGTAAGGAATACGGTAAAATCTCCCTTCATAACAGCAGCTAGCTATGTAGAAGTCAGGCTAATCGCAGCGGGATAAAAGAAAACGAATAGCATACTTGGTATAAAGAACATAGCGCTATATCAATCACTAGTCAGTTCTCAACTCGATTTAGGCAACTTTTAGATTCACTCAGGAAATAGAAAACCTAATCGAAGCAAGAGTAAAACTTCCAGGGATTTTTTAAAAGTTGGACTTGATTATATCCGGTCAATTCAAGTATGTTCCAGGACGGGTAAGGATTCAAAATATTCAAAGGGCTATATAGGCCCCTTTATGAAAGTTTTGCAATATATCAAAAAACAGTTTTGCTTTATTTTCAAAAGATTGATTTGGTACAACTTCGTATCGTAGATATATTTTCGACATTTCCAATAGTTTTTTCTTTCTAGTGAAAAATAATACGAATTTAAGCATACAATAGGTCAACGCTGGTCGCGGTGACAGCAGGATCCTAGTGATCTTGTCTAGTCTTAACTTAAATAGTGTTTAAAAATTCTACTTTAAAATTAGGATGTAAGTGGAGACCATTATCGTAATATGATATTTTATGTTTTCCACCTCAAATTTACCGGAGGAAAGTAATTTATATCGGTTACAAAATGCATTTGGAAATGAAACACAATCAAAATCAAGTGCGAGTGTATTTAGAAGCGGTACAGCAAGTTTCGACGTGGGCAAAGGACTTTCCAGGATTAATATCGTTTCTCCACAAAATACTGAAACTGTGAAGACTATGATTGAAGAAGATCGTAGGGTAACCTACCCTGATATCGCAAGCTCTTTAGCGATTGATGTGAGCATAGAGAGCAGAAGAACTAGATATCGCATGGTATACCAGAATAGTGAAATGGATAGTGCATACCGGAATGGACCACGACATGATTTAGAGCATGCCGAGAGCAAATATTGCTTTAACAGCAATTTTGTATTCATTTGATCGACTTCCTCAACAAGGCAGATACGAGAGAATATGAATCACTTGAACCGCTCATTCATTTCAATAAATACATGTTTTTTAAGGTGTACAGTACCCGCTTTGGTTCTTATTTATTTTAATATTTTCAAACACATTCTCCCAAGTTTATTGATGAATATCTTGCTTTGTTTTCTGAAGTTATAGAACTTTTTTCGAAAATGAGAGGTTTGATCTAGTAGTGCTGTAAATTGCAAAGTCCACCCGCTTTCCCATGAGTCATTGGAAACGAATAGGAATAGTTGTTGTCGATTAGTGAACAAAGCCAGAGCGGAACACGTCGAAACAGGTTTTTTTATGTCTTTCAACACAACTGAACGGTGTGTCAGTTCTAACGTAAGATTGCAAAGTTGTTTTGCGATAATAGTCAAAGAAATGGCCCCGAGGAAGGAATATCAATCGAAAGCCGGGCATATTTTGCAATCTACCGCTGCTACTAAGGAGAAGATTTCCCTTGGGGACGTGCAGTGGACACTTAAGAGATACACTGAAACAACCTCAGGACCACAGAACAGGGGGACAAATACATAATAGTGAATAGCAAACGGGATCGATTTCAAACAGCACCCGAATTAGTTGCACTTATAGAATCGAGGGATAAGCTCGTATCACTTTCGATCATCAAGCGACGTCTCTCCGCAGTCAAGTTGCATGGGTACGTCGCAACCAGGAAACTATTGCTGAGGCCCCAAAACAAGACGAAGAAATTGGCATGGGCCAAAGCCCATCGACACTGAACACCTGAGCAACGGAAACGAGTGTTTTTCACAGATGAATAAAAATTTGAGCTTTTTGATTCTAATCGGCGTGTCCATCGATTATCTGGCGAGCGCAGAAAGAAAGACCAATGCATACAGCCTACAGTCAAACATGGAAGAGGTTCAGTCATGGTCTAGGGTTGTTTTGGAGGGGGAGATACCACAGCATTCTGCAGCACTACGCAATCCCCTCTGGCACTCGCCTTATTGGCCGCTGTTTTACACTACAACATGACAGTGACCTGAAGCATACCTCCCGGTTATACAAAAACTACATCCAGTCCAAAGAAAGTCAAAAGGTAATCAAAAACATGATTTGGTCTCCCAGAGCACTGTTGTAATCCAATCGAACTTTTGTGGGATCACTTGGACAGGTACGTTCGCAATGTGCGAACTACGAACAGAAATCAACTTTGGGATGCACTAAGAAATAAATTGCTGTACATTGGAACCGAAACCTTAAACAAATTAACCCGAGGAATGCCCCCAGTTTACGCCGCAGTATTTTAAGGAGAGCAAAATTTAAAGCGATTATAACATAATTTTATTCGTTTTACTTATTTTCAACGAAAAATGTATAAATTTGAGCAAATAATAATATACTAACGAAAAATAAATCAAATCTTTCATTTCTTCCCTCTTAATTCCATATATTGGAGCATTTCTTGAAATTAATGACCGGTACTGTATATCCATCATTTCAAATGTTGTGGTCCATTCAATAATATACCACCCAAGCATATAAAATTTGCATGGTTCAAATGATCCTGAAAATTACTTGCGCCAAACTTTGCTGCCGATGGATTTTATATTTATTAACACACGAGCAAAAATGCACTCGTGTGAAGTGGTGTAGATAAAATTTTTCAAAAAAATTTAGACGGGGAAGCACACCTGAAAGTTGATTATACTGCTATGGGCCAGAAAGAAAGTGACAGTAGACAGAATGGATACGAGGAAACCCATAGCAAATGCATAGAAATGTCGAAGTGTTCGTAAGAAAATTATATACGTCGTTTTTCTCAAGGAGTCTTGTATAGCTGCAGTATCTTTACTTACCCCAACTAACAAACTCTCCAGAGAACTACTACTACTATTATTATTAAGAGAGATTAATGCTACTAGAACTTCTAAACCTTTTACTCTTATATTAAGACCATTTTGTACTCTTACTTTGAGTGCCAAAAAACTTTTATTCTTATTGAGTCTTTTTTATGAAATGTTAACTCTCAAAGAGATGTATGCCCGCCCTTATGAGTATTAAGGTGTTATTGACTTATGTGAAAGTTATTGTAAGAGTTCAAGTACAAGACAACTCATAAAAATGCTCTTATGAGTGATAAAATATTAAAACACTTACAGGAACACTGTTACTAGTACAAAAACATAATTTTTCTCATTAAAACTCATAGACGTCAATTGATGTTTATTTGTAAAAATGGATTGGAAGAAAGTTAAAAGGTCTACTAATCTTCAAAGGAAAATAAGAAAAAATTAGCTTGAATTAAATACGCCCAGGAATGTTGCAATAAAAAAAAAAACAGTATTTGTGAATTTTAAGAGTTGATCCCAATCCGCGCAGTCTTCGGTAGTTTCAATACCAAAAGGTAACTCTTTCATATGATGATGTACATTAAAAATATGTATTCATCCAGAATATAACAGCAACAATTCTATTCAAAGCATCTACGATGAATGTCAAGATGCTGCGATTTCTGTTGACATTATTATAATACCATCACAAGTAAGTTTAATTTAAATTAACACGAAAAGTAATAAAATAATATTTGTATTCCCATTGATCATTCTACATGAAAGCCCAATGTCATATTCATATTCATTGTGAGAGCTATAATCTCATTGCAAGAGTTAAAATGTCTCATATGCAAACTTTTGTTCTCATAACAAGAATTATGAAGAGTTTAACTCGAATAAAAAGAATTTGGTTCTCATAAATAGAATAACACTCTCATATGGCAAAAAAACGTTATAGGTACAACTCTTGTAACTAAAGCTAAACTTCTTATAACAAGAATTTTATTCTCATAAGAAAACTAAGTCAAAAGCGGCCATATTTTCTTTTAATATGAAGAATTTATAGTAAAATAGGTTTCCACAAATATAGATAATTCACGCAATTTAGTATTTATAAAATATAAGAAATTACGCCTTGAAGAAATTAAGTGCTTTTACATGAATTTGGACTAAATTATGAAGCAGATAGAAGTTTTTATTTTTTTACATATAAACCGACTCATACAAAATTTTAGATTTTGATTAATTATGATGCGCGTTGTTATTTTTCGACGTAAAACATCTATTATTGCCAATAAAATATCGATCCCCATAAAATCTTAGCTTATGTAAACTATTTTCTAAAGTCCATAAATATGTACATATTCATATTAAATTCTAGTCCACTTTATTTTGTAAAATTAACTCCCACGAAGTTTACATTGCTCTACAAAAATAAGATCGCCGAGAAGTATGCTCTATATGTAAATCTGACTCTTTCTAAAAGTTCTGATAAGGAAAGTGTAGCTCTTATAAAAAGATTATAATAATTATAATGATACCCTTATAAGATTACGTAAATTCTATCATAAAAACTCATCTAGTTTTCTTATAAAACTTACTTAACTCTTACATAAAAGGCTAACTTATTTTTATAAGAGATAAATAACTCGTATAAATGCGCCATTTAATTCTGACAACACATTCATAAAGCACTCGTAATACTCTACAAGACTGAAATAACAAGGATACTCAGGTACGTATATCTTCTCATAAGACGCTTGTAGACCATTAAGAGATGAAAATTGTTAGTTGGAACTGAAACTACTTTTATTGTCGAATAGCACACCACTTGCCTGTTGGCCAATTACTGCCCTAGAAAAATTTATCTTTTATATAGGTATGAAAAAAAAAACAAAAAAAAAACGCGAGATCTACGTTTTTCCATACTTGATTTTGGAATTACCTTCAGAAAAATTATCGAAATGCATTCAGATTTAGTTTAAAACTATGAAACCGTGTATAAAAGTTGAAGAAATATTATTTTGAAAAACAAGAAAATATGGAAAAGGGTCTTCATTTTCTACTATGTACTATCTCAAAAATTTTCCGTACAGGCTATACACGTATTTATCCACAAAGTTTGTAAGCAGTTTAACCGCTGAACTATAGTGGTATAACTATACCAATCGGAATTCATTTCAGCAATGAACCTAATATTTTCTCTAAATTTAAAATATCTCGGTGTTTCATCCGATCAGATGTAGCCAACTTTGGCAGAATATGGGAAGCCGCAGTGAAATATGTGATGGGCATCAACGACGTGTAATAGGAATAATCTCCAGCTACAATAGCAAAACAAGAATTTCATTAGAATCGGAATTATTATATAAGCAGATAGTCAAATTTGAGACTGCAGTTCTGAAGGTGACCTCTGATTTGGACTTCTCGAAACCCTTCGACAGTGTGGACCATCGTATCCTTCTCCAGAAAATTGGTGCTTCTTTTAATTTTAGTAGTTCTGCCAACGCTCTGGTAAAGTATTTCTTGGCAGACCGCAGCCGACATGTATATATTGATAATAATTCATCCTCTGCACTACCTTTACTTTGTGGGGTGCCTTAAGGTTCAATTCTGGGACCTTTGCTATTCAGCTTATTTATCAATGATTTTCCAGATGTAGTTCAAGATGTACAGATTCACTTATATGCCGATGATATACAATTCTACTTAAGCCGGTCGATCGGTCTTTTTAAAGACTGTATTGAACGTATAAATTGTGATTTGGAAAGAATTAACACCTGGGCCAAATGTAATCGCTTGATACTAAATTCTGCAAAGTCTCATTGTATTAAATTCTACAATAACGGTTTAATTGAAATTCCACCAGTGACTTAAAATAATGTTTCGCTGCCTATTGTAAATAAAGTTAAAACGCTTGGAGTTATCTTGAATCAACACATGAAATGTTGTGATTACATTAAAGCCATGGTCAGCAAAGTTTATGCAGGGCTCCGATGTCTATGGTTTTCATCGGGTCTGCTATCTGTTAGCATGCGCTTACAATTAATTAAAGCTTTATTGCCCCACTTCACCTATGACAGAAATGTGTTTCCCAAGCTGGATAGCATCTGTGCTAGGAAAGTCACAGTGGCATTCAACGACTGTAATCGGTTTGTTTTTGGGCTGCGAAGATTTGATCACGTTTCGCCTTACCTTTCGGGTTTGCTCGGATGCTCCTTGGCTACGTATTTGAAAAGGCAAGCTTTGGTTTTCTTATATTCTCTTCTTAGCTCGAACAAACCAGGGTACTTACGCGAATTATTTCAATTTACAACGTCTCAACTTAACTGGAACATATTGATTCCACGATTTCATAAGTCCTGCATGGAAGGTTCTTATCTTGTTCAAACAGCTCGTTTATGGAATAATCTCCCGTTAAATGTTCAGAGTGTTGGCACTGTGTCGGCGCGTTTAAGAAATGCATTTATACATACATAACTTAACACTATTATTTTATTTATTTTCTAGTAGTCTCGTAGTACAATTTTTTCAACTGAATTTAACTTTCTCTTTAATTAATAAGAATTTGCTTGAACTTCCTTTAAATTTTTAATTCTTATTTTAAGTAGTTACTTTTCTAGCACCGCTTTATATAACGTACAAAAGATGTGAATTCTTGTGTACAATAACCGCAAATAAATATATTATTATTATTATTAAAGTTGTTCTAGGGGATGCGAAAATCACAATATTTCCCACTAAAATCTAAAATAGAATAAGTAATTTTTTGTTATTCTTCTACTAATACCTACATCACAAAAATAAATGATCACTTGTAACTATGATAACAGACGCAAATTGTATAAATCAAAATTACACTTCTATGATTTTTTATATGGAACGAAAGTAACCCTTTTTGTTGAGCATATACTTATATAAGTTAGATATATGTACATAGATCTATACATTAAATACACGTTTTGTATCTGAATATCACGTTTTTCTTTATCATACTACGTATACTGTGGCGCAAACGTATGTAAAAAAAAAAAATCATGAGAACTTGTGTGGTCTGGAAGATTACATGTTACTTTGGTTACACTATATCTTGTATATTTATACCTATAGTTATAAGTAAGTACAGTCTATAAATTCTATTTGTATGAAAGATAATACGGACAACGAGAGATATTGTTTCAATTGAAAAGTTTTTCTAGTTTATTTTAAAAGATCTGTAGATTTTTAGATTGTTTATATTTCGAAAGAGTTAACATATTTAATTTCTGTTTTAATGATCAAATGAGATTTTTTTTTATATTTTTCTTTTAGGTTCTTGAGATTTATATATAAAACCATATCTTCCTTTTCGTGTCGAACAATCGATTACTTAATTGATTAGTTAATTGTTAAATCGTTCAATAGAAACGTGGTCAAGTGTGGAATGATACAAATAGGTCCTGCACGTCCCGTTCACATTAAATATATACAATAAAATTAATAGAGATATATGTTCCAGTAAGATTAATCCAAACTGTCATCATGAAAAAAAAAACAGTGCATTAAATTAATAAAAGATGTGAAATTTTCAGTGAACTCAAAACAAAACACATTTCCGTTTATTTTTTCCCGGACGGGAATGGAACCCACATATAGAAGAATTTTAAGAACTTTTATTTTTAACGATTCTAAATCAAATCAGAAATAGAAAGAGGAAAAAACAATCGCCTCGTTCGGAGTTTGAAACCGGGGGACTATCCGCTTGCCGGGCCTTACTACTGAGCTAACGAGACAGATGATTTTTCCTCTTGTATTTCTTAATTTGTAAATAGCCCACTAAGCCACGTTTACTTTCAGCTGGCATTAACCAGTAACGATGAAAGCGCCCGGACGATAAAAAATAAATAAATAAAAATGAATTTACAATTTATTTGTGGGCTTTCATCGGTGGTAAGAGCAGTCGCCCGGCAAAGGGGATAGTCCCGGTTTCCAAACCTGGACGAGGAGGTTGTTTTTTCCTTTTGTATTTATAATTTGATTTAGAATCGTTTAAAATAAAAGTATATTTTCGGATGACAAGTGCACTTTTGAGTACATTTTATTAATATTGAGAGTAAAAAAAGAATTCACCAGTGCAGTATCCCCAATTATACCTGTTGAGTGTCTTGCCGATACGAATAGTCTCAATAAGCACCACAATGTACATATCGTCGAATATTTCTTTAAATAAAAACTCTCAAAATGGCACTAACTACATAGCAGAAGCGGTTTCACGCTATATATATTGTAACAGAACCACTTACCTCGTTTTTATTTATCCGATCGAATAAACATCCTTCCTTTACCAAAACAAACACAATTTGAATGCTGTGCATAATTCGATGAATATTGTGGCAGGTTGCTTTCCCATAAACCTGTTTGCGACTAGTATCCAGCAGTTTGAAGTACATTCGGAGAGAGGGGTATCTCCTGACGGGATTGACTATTGATTTGAAAATCAACACAGAATTGCACGAGTAGCAGGAGAAAACTACACAAAACCATAAATTAAGTACAAAACAAAACACTGAATCGGACTTGACAGTTCAGTCAGCTGATCAGTCAGAGGGAGACATTGAACCAAAGGGAAATCCTAAATCAATCCCTACGCGCGACACCTAGTTCGTCCTAAATAAATCACGTAGGCGATTTGTGAAGGGGCAAACCACACGTAGTAGCACCAAGCACGAGCATTTTGCTACTCTTGTGCCGAGACGTAGCATCACAATGATTTTGCGAATGAATTATTTTGACATGGATAAAAATTAAAGGTGAACGGAATTTTTGCAGGCATTAAAATTAGAAATTAAATTGAATAAAATTTTGACATGAATTAAAATTAAAAATGAACTCTTATCACGTGCATTTAAAATTAAAGGTGAACATAACTTTGACCTGCATTAGGAATAAAAATAATCAGAATGGAAATGAAATTTGTATTAGAAAAAGAAAATTAAGTAAGACTAACTTTAACAGATGTGAAATAAGAAATAGAAAAGAAATCTGTATTAGAAATAAAAACTAATTAAGACTAATCCTAACACATCTGAAATAAAGAAAGAAAAAGAAATTTGTATTAAAAATAGAATTAATTAAGACTAATTTTGACAAGATGTTAAATAAAGAATGGAGAAGAAATTTGTATTAGAGATAAGCTTAGTTACAATATTCTTATATTAAAGCACATGAAGTGACTTGAACTCGAAAAGATAGAGACTGCTTAATAGGCGTAGGCCGAAGTAGTAATAGATCAATGTTGGAAACAAGAATAAAGTATGGTGAAAAGAGGCCCGCGAAAAAAAACGAGACAGCCGGGGACAGATTGGAAAGAAAAGTTCAAGTTCGTTCTAGTGACTCGAGAAGAAAAGACGATACTAAGTAAAAAAAAAGTTTTAAGAAATAAAGTAAAAAAATAATACAACGCAAACAAGAGGCAGTTTTTTTTTCTTTAGTTTTTTTTTTTTACACTTTACGTTTGCGGATAAACGCGCCACTCGAAATTACAAGGTTGCGCTGACACGGGTAATCGCTCGGCCAGGCTAGCGGAATAGTTAGTGCCTATTCTGCAAACAACTGTGTGCCAACACGACCGAAAGGTTCTCATCTATAACTGTTTCGATAAAATAAAAACTTCGCAAGAAGGAAAAAATTTTAACATGTCTCATTTAACCGCCTCTCTAAACCCTCTGGAACGAGTCGTAACACACCACCTTTAACCGCATCAACATGAACACTCGTATTATTTTCCATATCGGTCACTTTTTCAGGCGGTTTCGCGCGTAACCGCATCGCTTCAAACCTCTCCAGGCTGAACTCGGCCTTATGTTCAGGAGAGTCTGGCACTTGAATAACCTCAAGATTAAGGAACGGTCAACAAATATCCCAAATTTAATTTGAAAATTGATCGTGGGTTCCCGAGACTCATAGACGACTTCATGATTTTTATGGTACACATAATCGTTCATCTGAGTAAAATCCATCCGTCAAATTGTGGATATAATTTCGTGTCACATATTCTCTGCATAATACAACAACACCAACACATCATCAGAATGTGCATACCTATTGAAGCAAATATTGTCACTGTTAAGAACATGTGCAAGAGGATCCAAATTTTTTAGATTCGTTGTTGGTCGCAACAATCGGGACTCTGTCTGTGGCAGATGGTACAGAGATTAACAATGTATGGCTGATTTATTACGTACTTAAGTCATTTGGTGACAGTTTTGTTCGTTTTAACTAAAGTATGAAAAAATTTCGAATTTGAAATTTCTTTGCTTTCCCACCAGCAATTAATCTCCTCCTCAGAAAGAAGAATTTTGAAAAAATCGATTTTTGGATTTATACATTTTCTTAAAGTAGATCCAGCATCTCAAGTTTATTTTCTCAGGATTTCGCGTCATTGATCTGAGTAAAATTGATGAAGCTATGTCAGTTTGAAGTACATATACCCTGCACGAAGGTTCCAGGGAGCGCGACAGCTGCGAAAAAGACAGTTCCGTTTTACGGATGATCACATTTTCGAAATCGGTGATCCAAATATTTCGGGAACCACTGCACCGAATAAGTTCATCTTTTGCAGACTTTTTCTATGTGCAATCTTATCCTAGATCGTCGGTTTTTCTTTAAACTGCCGCCATTTTGTCTAAAACTAATTATTTGGGATATCAAACACTCAAGGACGAGATTATCTAATAGATTGACTAAATTTCATTTAAATTTATACTTCAGATGAACGAGCTCCACCGCTTAACATGGATCGCCGTTGAAAATGTTGTGCAAAGAGCTTTATCGAGACTTGTAAAAAATTCCGCGGATGTAGAAATTTATGCAACGAGACATTAGCTTATATCGTTCAGACCCTGATTAGGGTCTAGAGCAGTTGATAGCTGACCCGTTAGTTTATCGCGAAATTGAATTCAGTGAAGGGGTTCATTTTTGGTCAGTAGTGAGACCAAGAGAAGAGACTCTAAAGACCCAATTACATCCAGACAAATACACAGTTTGGTGCAGCTTACATGCTGGCGGCATTATTAAAAATAGTCCTAATTTCTTTAAAAATTTAACAGGTTATGATTCGCGTTATGGTCAATGGAGATCATTACCGTAATGTGATAAATGAATATATCTTCGAATATATGGATGACATTGATCCATACGAGATGTGTCTTCACCAAGATGGCAGTACGTGTCATACGCAGCGACACAAAACATCGATTTTGCTGATTTCGATTAATTCGACCCCAAGTTCGTGTGAAATCACTGCTTTATGCTGAAAAACCAAAAATTCTCTTAATAGCAATAAACGAGTCGACAATCATCCAACATTGCAGATATCTTTTACTACTAATATATACGAAATTCTATTCTGCTTGATGCCTTTATTTTATTCAAGCAGATTATTGGCGATGCATGTACTACTCCTGCCCAAAATGTGAGAATTATATTCCATTGGTAGAGAAAAAATAATACATAAAACGACCTTTACTACGTTGTGCCTTGATTGAATGTCAGTTGCTAGCGACAGGGAATTAATTTTTAATTTTGTTTAAGTTATCTTAAGTCTGCGATGTCTTACAAAACTTTTCATTTCAAGTCAACACCGAGTAGGTCTCGGCCAATTGAAGAGTAACTTCGGATAACATTAAAATGACAAACATTTATGTAGGTAATACTTACATCTCCATTTTTCAAAATCATTCGACCTTATTAATCATGAGCTCAAGATTCCAATCAAGTGGTCTACTAAATTCAGATTATCTTCATCTTTGACCACCCTACATTTAGCTTAAAGTTTGATAACGGGCAACATTTGCACACCTTAAAATCTGCACTTCAACAGAGGGATGTATGTACATATTATACATCCTTTTAGTATTTTTCTATATCTATTTTTTTTTTAATTTAAGGAAACTTAGTTATGAACTTATTGGAGTGAAAGTCGTTTTAGAAAATTAAATTCTTCGCTCTTTTATAAATCTTTCAAAACGAAAATTCGGACCCGGAACTCCCATTTTTTGATTTCACGTCAATTTCTTTATAAGGAAAAATGATACGCGGGTATACTTTGTCTCCTATAATGCAATCTACAATCGATTATCTTTCTTACGACAACAACTTAAAGTGGGTCATCAAGTAATGTATGAACTGTTCTCAAAATGCTATTTTCGAAGGTGAAGCATTTTTGCAAATTACAAAGAATATGCGTCGATCCATAAAAGTATAGACCTTTCCACTGTAGCAAAATTATTTATAAAAAAAAAAAAAGAAGAGAACAAGTTACAATTGTCTTAAAATAATATTAAACCTTAGTTGAACATAAAAGTTAAACAAAGTGAAAGCCAAAAGTTCTGTATGGCAACACCAAGAAGGGGTTGCCCGATTTAATTCATTTTTAAAATGTTATTTACTATAAATGCTGTCTATAAAATTTCAGCTCTCTAGCTCAACGCGTTCTCAGGCAGTGTACAAATATATTGTGAAAACCCACAAAGTTTTGTATGGCAACATCAAGAAATGGTTGCCCAATTTAGTCCATTTTTGAACTTGTATTTGGGATTCTTATGAAAACGCTTTACAAAATTTGAGCTCTGCACATCGACGCGTTTTCAGGCAGTGTCCATAGTGAAAACCTAAAGTTTTGAATGACAACACCTAGAAGGGGTTGCCCGATTTATTTAATTTTAATTTTTAATTTTAATGTTATGAAAGCATCATGTACCAAATTTCAGGTCTCTACGTTAACACGCTCTCGGGCTGTACTCAAATATACCGTGAAAAACGAAATTTTTGTATGGCGAAGGAGTTTCCCGATTTGTCCCATTTTCGAAATTTGATTTATCTTTTTTTTTAAGCCTACAGTGATGGAAATTTACATAAAAACACTAATTTTTTTTGATTTTTTCAACTAAATCTTCAATAAAATTAGATCTTTTTTTATATATTTAAATCTATATATAATCAAAGATAATATTACTACCTTTTAAAAGTAATTCCAGGAATTTTTGCGATACTAAAAACCAAGAAAACACTAAACTAAACAACTATATTTATATAAATTTCCACCAAAATTATACAAATATTCATTAGCGCGTTCAAATAGTAAATGTGGAGATGAACAATGATATGAGAGAGAGAAAAAGTCATAACGGAATTCTTGGTAAGAGTCTGATGGATGATCTAAATAAGAAAAAAAACTTCAGGTGTTGCCAACAATAATGCAATTTCAAATTATTTACGACACATCATGTTGTTTTTATGTAAATTTCCACCACTGTATGTGCAAAACTGAATGCGTTGTCGGGTTAATGTCAATGCATACTTACCGGCACAGCACGAACCGGCACAAACAGGCAAAACATTTTTCTATGAAAACAAGTTAGCTAATTCACATCAACCGGCACCGACAGATACCAGCATGAAACGGAAACTTCATTGCCAGTCGCTATCGGTAGCTAGAAACCAGACCGGCATTTGTCGGTTGTTGGTCTAGTTGCGAAGTTAACATGAGATCACTTTTTAGTATTTTCGAGATACTTGCCTTGACTGAAAGTTTCCTTTTCGTTTTATGTCCTTATATGTGCACGAAAAATTTCGGTACAGGTCGATGCCTGCCTGTGCCGGACAGACGGACAGACAGACAGACAGACAGGCAGCAGACAAACAAACCCATAAGCGGACATGAAAAAATCAAAATAATTTTTAATATTATGTATGGTTGTCCAAACCAAAAATTGGAAAAGAAGATGTCATTGGTAGAAAGTTGTTACTTTTATGGATCGACACATGTTTGTAATTTGCAAAAATGCTTCACCTTCGATAATCGCATTTTGAGAACAGCTCATACACTACATGACCCCCTTAAGTTGTAGCCGTTAGAAGGATAATCGATTCTAGATTACATTATAGTACACAAAGTATACCCGCATACCACTTTTCCTTACAAGAAAATATACCCGAAGTAAAAAAATTTGAGTTCCGGGTTCGAATTTTTGTTTTGACAAATTTATAAAAGAGAGAAGAATTTAATTTTCCAAAACGACTTTCACTACAATAAGTTCATAACTAAGTTCCCTTAAATTTAAAAAGAGAATAAAGAAAAATTATGGTCAAATTAAAAAGTTATGATAGAAAATATTGACAAAATTTTCTTGAAGTTCCAAAATAGCAAAAAAACTATATTTTTCTATTGTCGATTTGAGCGACCTCTAAACATTAATGAATTTCAATGAAATTTTGAATAGAAATTTAAAATTACATTAGCTAGCCAATTCTGAATTGGCATTTAGACATTTTAACACTTTTGCAAATCCGTAAAGTTAGAAATAAATTTGCAGCTGCTTAGAACGGCTGAACATCGTAAATGTCGATATGATTCTATATATAGGGCTTGAGCTTTCAACATTCTTTTTTCAACTACTTATTCCAAATAAACTATCCAGTCACAAATCATTGTTATATTATGTATGTATGTTCAATTTTATTAACTTCAACATATCACCCGAAAATTTTATTCACTTTCTTCTTAAGTCTTAAATAATTACTGTCCCTATCGATGATAAAAAGTTTCCCCATCTCTTACCTGACTACATAAATGGTACACGACGTCACTGCTGTCTCCAATGATTTGTTTGGGTATGCGCATCGCATAGGTATGTAAAAAGCTTGGAAATTTTATAATACGAAGAAAATACTTTTTCTTCAGCATAGTCATAGTCTCAGTATATATATGAAGTTATTTTTGGTAAATCCCCAAGGTTGATATATGTAATCAAAATATATTTATCCAGCACACAGCAGCCACTTTAAAGTATTTCCAACAATATGAAAAATTTTCAGAAGCGCCATTATCTGATATTCATAATTTATGAATCTCCAGTGACCTAAATACTTGGAAGAAAATTGTAGTAGGTAGCTATTCTGGGAATTTATAAATGATGAGGAAGTTGTAGAGATACACAGGTTTTGTTTTGCTTTCATCTAAATTTTGTTGGAATATTATCGATAATGGCTGGGATACCAAATATACTATAAACTGTGTACCTACCTAGGTTGTGTACATACATATTTGATTTTCTTATTTTTTTCCTTCCTTACATTAATTATGTACGACTAAAAAGTATCATAACTGAGTTTTATAAAGAGTCTCCTTAATTAAAAAAGTCTTGTGAATTAGCGCTTTAGAAAATATGGCAACTAAGTTATATTGAAAATCTATTTTGAGTCCCTTTTAATGTGATTAATTGAAGTCACTGTTGGCACTTGTGGATATATTTTATGTTTGACACCTTGATATTTGGTGAAAGAAAACATTTGATTAATGCTCCACGGAACGTTTAATTATATTTAAAAAAAAATTAAAAAATTTTTTTATAGAGGTTTACATATTGGCAGTACAAATGGAAAACAGCTGTATTTTTTTTAATTTGAGCCTTTATAGCTTTATGGCCTTTGTGGTGGAAAAATGGTGGCATAATTATTCTTCAAAATATTGTCCATCGCTAGCCACAACTTTTTCCATCTTTCTAGCAGCATACGGATTCCGCGTCGAAAAAAACTGCTCGTCGTTTGAGTCGATCCACGAAACGTTCCAATTTTTGGCTTCTTCGTAAGAATAGAAGTGCTGCTCAGCCAGGCCATGCGTCATCGATCGGAATAGGTGGTAGTCGGAAGGGGTGATGTCTGAAGAATACGGCGCGTGGAGTAGGACGTCCCATTTCAGTGTTTGCAGGTAGGTGTTCATTACCTGAGCAACATGTGGCCGAGCGTTGTCGTACAGAAAAATCACGTTGTCGTGTCATGTCGGACACACACAAAAAAAAGTGTTCGGTTGTCTCAGGTTCTCCTGCCATGCAGGACAGACACTCAAGGCTGTCAATAACTTCCATCCTTGTTAGATGAGCGTGAAGCGAGCTGTGGCCGGTGATGATGCCAACCACAGTTTCACATTGTTTCCTTCCGAGCCCCATAAGAAAACCGGAGATATTCCTATTGGGCCCATGAAGAAACAGTTTTGTGCACCTACAAGTACTCAGGTTCTCCCATCTCTGCTGATGCCTCCTATGAACATCCGATTTGATGACAGACCCGATACTCGAGGTGGCAAGGCTTACGGCGGGTTCCGGTCCGAGGAACAGAGAATGATAGTCGGCCGTAGCTAAAAGGTCAGCTCACAGAGAAGCGACGCCCAAAACGAAGCTCTGGTTTCATTGCTTCTCGTGACATACTGGCCAGAGGGTTTTCCAGGTCTAGCCCATACGCCAAAGAGCAATGAGCAGAGCCAGTCCAGACGTCGTCCCAACATCCCCCATGAGCGCAATTTGCGCACGGGCCTTTTGGCATCTTCCGGAATGACAAGATCCAGGGGTGGCAGGTTAAGTAAAACTTCAAAAGCAGCAGTGGCCGTAGATCACATGGAGCCCGTAATTCCCAAGCAGGCAAGCATTTGCAGACCGGATTGCAGTCCCCAGAAGTGTCCTCGGCCACCATACACAGGAGGCATATGTGAGCATGTGTCTGACGATCGAGATGTTCATTCAGTGCACAACCCTCAGTCTTATGCCCCATGTACAGACAAAGGTTCTCCTGCATTGAGCGAAGACCCTCATTAAACGCATTAACTCTTTCCTCTACGTGAAATCCCCACGTCAGCTTCGAGACAAGGTAGAATCCAAGGTGCTTAACAGGGGGAGAGAGCAGCAAAGTATGCCCAAATAGCTTTGGAAGAACAAAGAACCCAAGCTTACGTCTCCTGGAGAAGAGCACCAAGCTGGTCTTCGTTGGGCTCACTGTCATATCATGTCGGGTGCACCAGTCCTCAACAATATTGAGGCCTAGTTACATAAAGGCACAGGTAGCAGCAATGCTGAGCCTAGAAATGAGCAGAAGGGTATCATCCGCATACGCATCACATGAAAATCCCACGTTTTTCAGCACCGTGATGAGTGAGTCAACCAACATACACTAGAGTACTGGGGACACCACGCCAACCTGCGCGCAGTCTCTCTGAGAGAGATTCGGCCGCCCACCTTCACAGTTAAGTATCGTCGTTGTGCTTGGTTGAAAACAAAGGTTCACGAGCAAAGACCAAGAGCTCTTCAAGAATCGAAGACATACATTGAGTAATGTTGGTTCACATTCTCTTCAGAACAGTGTAGAAAATATGTGCTTTGATTACCGGATAGAATGGCTGAAATGTCTCGGAATAATGGCGGACATTGTGGGTATTAATATTCGACCACTATAAACAATAATACTTGCTTTAACTTTTCTTGAAATGAAATATATTCTTTCATAATTTATATAACAGCCATTACAGTAAATAAAAAAATTGTTTGGAAAAGTTATTTATGTTTCTCCCTGACGATCCTCTTTGTTAAATTACTTTTGACCTCCACTTTATATGCCACTCTTAATCTTACGCAGATTGTAAATGAAGACATTTATATTAAACAGTATCTTTAAAAAAGATTATAGTTTTATTCTTGCGGGATCTTCCGACATCCACTATGCTTCTCAAATTTTAAAATGGTATGAAATTTGTAGCAAATTGTGTTAACGTTATCTTGAAAAGTGTTAATCCACTTAACGTACCGGAGCTCAGGCCTATAAGGCTCTGGATAAAAGATGTTTGCCTAAAAAAGCAGGTAAATTAACAATTTTTTTTTAAATTTGTGGATATATGCGAGTTATTAAGTGTTGTCAGAGATATTTTGCAAAAATTGAATGGGAGGTGTTAGAAGAAAAATTAGATTATACTCCAGTAAACAAAAACATGAGAAGTATTTGTTTTTTTTTCGTACTTATTTCAAAATTACTGAAAAGTAATACTTTCTTCAATTTTTTAGTGCTATTCATAGTTTTAATTGACATTAAGTATTGCCATATGAATTGTCACGATTATAAACTTTATTCGATTTTATAAACAAGGACAAATGGACAAGGATCGCTTTCTACATAGAGACGTGACACATTTATTATTGAGCCATTTGCATTTTCTTCCCATTACATATTTTACTTAACGATTCGCATATCATTGCAATTAAATCATTCAGTTTCTAACTCATTGCCTCTTATTTTAATTACGGCGATTTAAATTAATTTATGATTATTTTTACAAAGAAAAAGTAATATTTTTTAACATTAACATTAGGATAACTATCACTGGAAGAAATTAACGAAACGAAAAACAAGACTTTCTTTTATGACATCTATTCAAGTGTAATAGACCCATTTAAACCAAAACCAAAAACATAAAACGGTTGTCATGCATTTTAAATATGAACAACTCACATTGAAAAGTTCAATTACATCAGAAAAAATTATAACCAAAAATTGAAGCACATGCAAACATTTCTGGTAGATATTTAAGAAGAAATATACATCTTCAATGTCGTCTTCAAACACTGAACTCAAGAGAAGTGCCACATTTACGTTAGTCACCTATCAGAATTATTGATCCAAATGACTCTTGACTAACATGACAATGATGTAATGTTTGCGTACATTTAAATATTTGGCAATTTATACACGTTATGAATTTACGATTAATTTCGATCATGCGGCGGTTGACATTGTGTCGTCTTTCAAAATTACTGACTTCAGGTGTTTAATTAAAAAGTGTCTATAAAAAAATACGTGCAAGTTTATCTATGCATTTCTATGTATACATAAATAGCTAATAAACGTGCAAGACAAAAAGGTCAAGGATAGCATTTTTTTTCTGAGCGACCGCAAACAAATGAATTATTAATTAATAGAAACTTTTAAATTTAGAATTAATATGTTAAGTAAAATTAAAACATTTTCAATCAATTCTCAAAATAAATTTATCCAGGATTTTATGTATATTCGTCAGATCACCCTCTGCCTCAAATATAGCCGGAATGGCTTTAAAAACAAAAAAAAATCGAATTATTTTCCTTAAGTAGAAATACATCGATTTGAACGTTCAAAAAGTGCAACAAATTGAGTTTTTGTATGTCGCTGATGGGAATCGTGTTGCGATTACTCGTCGGTAATCATTGAATGTTTCTAATTTATATAAAATGTTTTGCCTTCCTCGATCACATCAAATGCAGCTTAAGAAATAAAAGGAAGCTAAAACATTTGATTTTTAGTCAAAAAAGCAGTGATAATTGACGAACGATGAGAAACTGCATTATCGTGGAATAATCTTCAACTGCCTGGTGCTTGATATACACAGGGGTCGGATTCTGTAACCACGGAGAATTTGGGAGATGACAATATTCGTTTTCTCCGATTAAATTCCCTAATTCTCCATACGCGATTCACGAACATGGTTTGAGAATTAGGTAAAACGTTGGAGAATTAGGAAAAACGTGAGAATGATCAGAAAAGAAAAATTGCAATTCCGACCGGCTAGAGCGCTGTTTTCAGTAAATTCCAAACAATTCCACATTTACGGGTGACAGTTCGCAATTTAATTATATTTTTTTACTTTTACATTATTAAAAGTGCTGTGCATAATAAATATTGGAAATAAAATTGTGTAGACTTTAAAACTTTTATAATTCGTTGATTTTAACTACTTATTTTGGTGAATTTAATTTGAAAATTCCTATAGGTACAAAATACAACAAAAACAGGATAATTTGAGAACTGGAGTAGAGAATTCAAATTCTCAAATCAAATTCGACGAGTAACAGAATTCCAAGTCGAGAATTGACTGTCAAATCAAGTCTCATTTTCCAAATTCCACAATTCTCCGTGTTATAGAATCCGGCCCAAGGACGAATATACACAGTCTACCAAAAGCTTCATTAAATCAAGATAATACTGACCATTAATCGTTGTAACGCCTGGAACAGATTTTTTTATGAATCATTTGAAATCGTAAAAGCAATGCGCATTGTTTTAATTTTATACCCTAGACTAGATCGTAAAATCTTTGGGTATATAAAGGGTTTTCCAATAAGAGGTGTTATTTTAATTAGCCCGCTATTTCGGTAGATGTCACTTTTGGAGCTGTCATTTTTTGACATTTGACAAGTAGAAACTACGCCATTAATAAAAATGGAACGATACACGATTCAACAACGCATTGAAATTATTAAAATTCACTATAAAAATGGTGAAAATGTGGCAGAGACGGTTCGTAAAACTCGAACATTTTTGGGTCGTCGTGAAGCACCTTGTCGGACCGCAATACAGAAATTGGTAGAAAAATTCGAGCTGTCGGGACAAGTTAGTGATGTGAAGAATAAAACCCGTGCACGTCGCTCAAGAACAGCCGAGAATATTGCTGCTGTAGCCGAAAGTGTTGAAGAAAACCCAGGTTTGTCCATTCCTCGTCGTTCTTTGGAATTAGGCATTCCACAAACGTCATTACACCGTATTTTGCATAAAGATTTGGGTCTTAAGGCTTATAAAGTTCAATTAACACAAGAACTCAAGCCGGCCGATCATCAACAACGTCGAGCCTTTGCTGATTGGGTCCTTGAAATGCATGAAAATGATCCGGAATTCCATCGAAAACTCATCTTGAGTGATGAGGCTCATTTCCACCTCGATGGCTTCGTCAACAAGCAAAATTGTCGCATCTGGGGCTCGGAAAACCCATGAGTTATTGTTGAAAAGCCTCTCTATCCTCAACGTGTGACTGTTTGGTGCGGTTTATGGTCCCGCGGGGTCATTGGACCTTTTTCGAAAATAAGGCTGGAGCAACAGTTACGGTGAATGGATTGCGCTATCGACAAATGATTAATGATTTTTTATGGCCGGAATTGGATGGTATTGATCTGGACAACGTTTACTTTCAACAAGACGGCGCTACGTGCCATACAAGCAACGAAACCATTGATCTTTTACGGAAAAAGTTTCCGGACCGTGTATTAAGTTTGTGATTTCGTTTATAAAACTTGATAACGGAGTAAAATGGATTGGGCACTTACGCATAATATTAAAATATTAATATTTTGAAATTTAGATGTCCTAACCTAACGATAACTCAAGAAATTTGGTAAGTTAAAATTTTATACAAGTCCTTTTTTATAAAAAAAAAAAATTAGATTAAGTTGGACAATAGGACAAATCGCGCAACTCCTTCATAGTGTTGGCGTACAAAAATTGTTATATCCTAGATGAAATACATACTAAGTTTGTCATTCCGTTTGTAACACCTCGAAATAATGATCACAGAGCAAAATGAATTGGACACCCACGCTTAAATTAAAAGTATTTTGATTTTTGAATGTCCGTCCGTCTGTGCGCACGATAACTCGAGAACGCGTATACTTAGAGAGCTGAAATTTTGTACACGGACATTGTCTGAGAACGCGTCGACCGTAGAGAGCTGACATTTGATACATGGTGTTTTCATTGTACTAGCAAATAAAATTTTAAAAATGGACAAAATTGGACAATTCCTTCTTGATGTTGCCATATAAAAATTTAGGTTTTTTACATATACTTTGAAAACGATCAGTTCAAGCAAAACCCTCGACAATACTTCCCAAGCCATGAAACAGAAATCTATCTGTGTGCGTGCTTAGTTCGTTTTCTAAAATGTTCTATATTGATACTTATGGAAAAGTGTTAAACATTGGCTTTATATATGCCATAGAGCCTAAACTACTATCCATAAAGGAAAATAGTCTGGTATTAATTTAAAGCTTGGTTCCTTACCTTTCCAAAGGCTACACTTCCTATATACCTTAATTAACAAAATAATAAAAAAGTTTTGATTACAAAGTAACCTTACCATTTTACGCTCAATACCTCTCAGCTGAATAATAATTGCATGTGCGTATGTGCAGCCGTAGTCCGAATCTGTAGGCAACTACATTCGATATCATCAGCCCACGGCATGCCATGACGGCACAGAGGCATTGCAATGTTTACTCAGCTGAGAATTTTTGTTTGAGGAATCGTAGTCATTTGGTTAAGATAATTTTTTTTTAATATTTTTGTTAGGAAAGGTATGAAAATTTTATTACGGTTCGGAAGATAAGAAAGCAAGCTTAAGATTAACAGAACGCCATTTTTCTGTATGAATAGTAGTTTAGGGCGGAGGAGCTATTCAAATCAAACTTTTGTCACTTTTACATAATAACACTGCAAATATTTTAGAATGTAAGGACTACGTTGGGCCTCGCATGTGGTAGGGAGGGAGTCTGTTTCATGGCTTGTGAAGTACTCTCGAGGGTTTTGGTTCAAGACATTTTTATTGCACTAAAAACTTCTTCAGAATACGAAATCCTATAAAATTGGTTATAATCATTTTTTCTGAGCGTCAAACCGTTCTAGAAATATGGTACATGCGAAAAACCACTTCAAAAATGGACAGAAGGGTGACAATACGAAATTTCATAAGGGCATTCATCTAGAGGGTATCATAAGAATTAGACTTAGATCAATTCTAGCTTTTTTCCTTGTTTACTACACATTTCGACACTGCCTGAAGACGCGTGGATGCAGGAGATCTGAAAATTTGTACACAGACAGATTTTTCATAGAGTACAAATTAGTTCGGTTCATTTTAATAAGTTTCATAGTGACAGCTGATTTCGGTGGTTTCAGAGAGGTTAGATATCTGTCATAATATTCAGTTAATATCACTCTTAGTTTCATACAAAAACCTTGTTATTTGCTGTGTTAAATATGTCAAGTTTTGTGTTAACTAAGCAGCATTTCTGAGAGCTTTTAGTTTTCTATGCTTTAATTGGAAGAAAACTGAAAATCCAACTGAAGCCAATCGAATGCTCGTGGAAGTTTATGGTGACAATGATCTACATAACTGACAAATCATGTAGGGAATGAGGATAAGCCTCACCCCAGACAGCCAAAAAAAAAATCGAAGACAAAGAATTCGAGGCATTACTCGATGAGCTTGCAGAATCATTAGGAGTGACTTCACAAGCAGTTTCTGTACAATCGATTTGAATGATTCAAAAGCACAAATATTGGGTGCCTTATGAACTGAAGCAACGCATGACAATTCTCGGCCTCATGTCGTAAAAATATTTGGAAACGCTCAAGAGGGATTTTTTACCACACTCGCCGTATTCTTCGGACATTACTCCATCTGATTATTGGTTGTTCCGACGGATGCAGCAAGATTTGGCAGGTCACCCGTTGATTTCTTTCGCAGAAATCGAAAATTGACTCCAAACTTGGACTGTCCCAAAAGACGAGACATTTTTTTCGATATGAAATTCGAAAATTGCCTAAGAGGTGGGATAAAGTAGAAGCCAGCGACGGACAATACTTTGATTAATCTGTTCATTCATTTTTTTCTAATATATATGCTTTTTTGAACACATAAAAAACGGACCGAATTAATTTGTACTTCCATAGGATTTCATAAATGGACCAAATCGGGCAACGCCTTCTTGGTGTTGCCATACAACAATTTTGGTTTTTTACGTATATTGTGAAAACGATCAGACGTTTTCATTCTACTGAAAAGTTCTTCAGAATATAAAAGCCTATGAAATTGGTTATAATCAATTTTACTGTCCGACTAACCGTTCTAGAAATAGATGCGAAATACCACTTCAACAACCAATCTGGCATAAAGGGATGATCATACGAAATTTCATACAGGCATTCATCTAGGGCAGAAGTAATAAACCTGCGCCCTCCCAACCGCACACTCGTTGGCGATTCAAGCATTCATTGTGGGAGGTATAGGGTCGTCCGATACTGAAGCTACTTTCCTTTATCATCGCGCATCTAAGACTCAGTGACAGAGCAAGTCGTACTGGTCTGTTTTGCGCATGACAAAATCAGATGCATATCAAGGTTGTCACTTCTAAAAAGATTAATATTACAGGGACTATAATTTTATTCGTACTTCTATATAGACGTCTCAAATCCGAAAAATAAAAAAATAAAAAAAATTAACTAAGTAGGTAGGTACAACATATTTTTACTAATCCTCCACTCAAAAATTAAGAGTAGGTACTTTGCAGTTGCCATAAATTAATTTACTGTGGTGGACGGTAAGAAAATTTTACTACCAACAAAGATATAATAGTGCGCGGTAGGTACAAAAAGGTTCATTCCCCTGATGTAGGGTATCGTAAGAATTGGTCGTAGACCAATTCTAGCTATTTTCCTATTGACTTCTCCAAACGATAGGGTTTTCAACCTACGTCTCATCACCAGTTACTAGTAGTTACCCAATTAACAGTTAAGCAGGTTTTATATCTTCGAGCATATTTTTAGTAAAAAAATATTTAATTATAATTAAGTGAATACAATATGCCCACCATCATAACAGATTTTTTTTTGAAAAAATTAATGTTAAATAAGAAATGACAATTCTACATTAGAATAGAGGACAACATGTTTTTAGAAGCAACAAAAAAAACTATTGTCGTGGAAAATTGTTTTGAAATATTTTTTATCAAATTTTTAAAAAAATGTGTAAATGGCCATATTGTAAACACGGTGTTGGTTGGATATGGCTAGGCTATATATGAAAAAGTCTGAAATTACAAAACAAAAATTATCGCTTGCATACAGTTACACTACGTAAGAAAACGAATAAGAATTATTATTATCATTATTATTCGCATAATGGCCATATAAAAATGTTTTTGTTTTCCTTGATTAAACCCACACAATCCTCATGCTCCGAATGCCGCTATTTCTCGCTTTACCAGTCATAGAATAGCTGTAATAATTTACACTAATAAATTGTATGAATGTAAAGAGTTAACATGCTGACAATACAAGCAAACAGTGCTAGCCATATGCCCAGGTGCATATTGTCAACTTCGCATGGTGGACGTGAAGTAAAAATTAAGTTAGGTTATGTTTTTATCTAATGCTTTACTGCAAATGAAAAACTTTTTACCATAATCTAAGCTTCAATACCGATGTACATATGGAACACAAGATATTGCAATACAATAGCATTTTTACTTACCTATTCTATAATAAAAAACTTACCTCGTAAATAAAAGAACTAAGTCTTAAAAAAACGATTTTCGCTTACACCACTCGCTTAGCGTCATCTACTAACCCGATTTCTAGTTCAGATATTACAGTGGGATAATGAAAACTATGCGTATATGACACGTTCTGTAATTTCTTGTAAAATAACCAAACTACGGCCAGTGGGAATATTGTATTCACCTGACAAACATTGATAGTTACAGAAGCGACAATCTACGTATGTATTTGCTCTATGATGCAATTTACCGGAATGAGTTCCATTCTTTCCATCAAATTCGATTAGAATTTTACTGCGAAAATTTCCACCCAAAAATTTGAAAAATCAAACAAATTCAATAAAAAAAAAAAACTTTGAAAATCACGATTCCATTTTTTTCTTTTCCTACCCCGACGTATCCTTTTCGGAAAGGTCTCGGGGAATAGATTACAGAAAACAAGAAAACGAGAAAGATTTTTCTCTTCACATATTTTGCTCGAATCGACCAAAAACCGTTATTTTTGAAAATACATTGCTAAATGGTTTCATCTATCGGTACTTCCTTGAACCATACCATATCGACGATTATTACGGTTCTTTACTATTTTACACAATTTACTTTATGCTGACACGTTAGGAAGCTGGTATAATCTATAATAAATAATTCCAAAACCACCAGGAGTTATTTGGGGCCAGCTTCATCCTAACAAGTTGTATAACCTGGGTCTAAAAAAAAAAAAATTACTGAATCTTAGTTCTCATAAGGCCCAAAGTAGGTACACTCGTACTTAAAAATTGTCGTCCAGTAGATAATCTTGGGCTTGGTTCCTAACTTCCCAAAAATGGTCTGATTTATATACCTAGTTTGTGAGCAAAATCTGATCCGTGTTACGGGAAAATCGTAATTTTTATCGGTTGAACTGAAATTGTTTTTAAATAATTTTGTTAATTAAAGTGACCACCAAAAATATAAAAATTACTCTAAGACAATGTTTCAATATGAATGATAGTTTATGCAATAGAAAAGTTTAGATTTTTATCTGTCGTTGCTTTTCCATGAGAAAAAATTAACAACGTTGTAGTGGGATGGACTCACAATCAGACAAACACGTATGTATTTTTATTTCATGGCTTGGAATTTATTTCCCGGTCATTCTGACCTTAAGCTTAAATTAATATTGGAATTAGACAGGCCGCTTTTTGTTTCGTATTCAGCTATATAGGTTTGGGTTAGGTAAAAAATGCCACTGGTAAGAAGTGCCACCTTTAATATCTCTCAAAATGGGTAACAAAGATACTTGGTATTACCGCCTTACATTCCAAACAAAATTGCTACATCATACGCTTGGGCATGCGTTATGAAACTTAATTCTAAATTGGTGTTGCTGATAAGAGCTTTTGAATTTGTTGTTGTTGTTGTTGTTGTTGTTGTTGTTGTATCTATTGTAGTTGGTATTATTTTAGTTGTTATTATGTTGCATTTTTCACGTTTTCACACTTTTCGCGGTTAAAACCCAGTGCTTATTCAACTTTCTCTGTGGTTCAATATTATACGGAGATATATATGAAGAAAAATTCGATAACTTAGTCAAATTTCAATCGATTTTTGTTAAGAAATGCTCATTAGACGCGGAATCGAATTTTCTATTAATGATATGAACAGAAAAAAAATATTGTAGAGCAAAATAAGCCATAAAATTGTTGTCAAAGTTGAAAAAATGTGTAGAAAATGTTAAATTTCGAAATGTTTTCGACTGTAACTTCGTGACTTTTCATTGTAACGAAATAAGGAACATATGGTTAGAAGGGCCTATATCTATTCTATTATATATAATAATATATTTTTTTTTTTTTAAATGACGCAGGGGAACAGGAAAAACCCATCCATCCCAAGCGCGGAGGCCATAGCGGCCCATTGTGCTGTCCTACTAGAAGCCCATTCACCAAAACCTTCCTGTCCTCTTAATGAAGCGCATCAGGTCTTGGTGAGGAAAAATTTTCAGCTTATCTACAGATAGAAGGGCAGACCCCAGAGTCTCTCCCTCCAGGCAGGACAGACACTCAGGGCTGTCAACAACTCCCATCCTTGTTAGTTAAGCGTGAAGTGAGCTATGGCCGGTGATGATGCCAACCACAGTTCTACATTGTTTCCTTCCGAGCCCCATGATAAAATCGGAGATATTCCCATTGGGCTCATCAAAAAACAATTTTGTACACCAATAAGTACTCAGATTTTCCCATCTCCGCTGATGCTTCCGATGAACATCCGGTTTATTGAGAGGCCCAATACTCGAGGTCGCAACGCCTCCGGTCCAAGGAACGGAGAATCAGAGCCAGCCCTAGGTAAAAGGTCAGCCCTTTCATTCTCCATGATTCCAGGTGACCAGTAACCCACAGGAGGAACACTTTATTGTGAAAACACAACTTATCCAGTGACGACCTGCAATCCCCTAGTAACTTAGACGTTATCCGAGGGGTACTCAGAGCCATCAAGGCTGCCTGACTATCCGCAGGGATAGCAATGAGATGGAGAAGACTTCAGCCTGGAAGACGGTGGTGTGTCTTCCAACTGAGTACTCCATTCCAAAATAAGGCTAAGGAAAGTAGACACCCGCCCCAGCTCCCTCATTAGTGAGAGAGCAGTCGGTGAAAATTTTTAGAGTAGACCGGGGAAGGCTCGATAAGGCACCTCGCTCAGTCCATGATTCCCTTGCAGGAAAGCTCACAGAGAAGCGACGACCGAAACGAAGCTCAGGTACCATCGCATCTCGTGGTATATCGGCCAGAGGGTTTTCCAAATTCAGCCGATACGCCAGAGAGTAACAGTCTATTGCTTACCTCGAAATTTTGTTAAAACAATATACTTTTCGGCAAAGCTCAAAGCAAAATCGTCACTTCCGCTACTATCATTGCTGCTATGTCCTCGACGCATCAAAGCCAACATTTTCTTATTGAAATCAATGTTACCAATATAATTTAAATTACAATTTGTAAGTACGTATAATAGGCCACAGGTCGTATTGTCATGGGGACAATAAGATCGCTGACTCCATAAGGTAGGTACACCTCGTCTGAATTGTTGTACTTCTTTAAAACAACTCCTTCCAGCAGTCATAGGGACAGTCCTGTGTATTCGTTGAAAACAAGATACTAACATTAATCCACGTCGCTAACTGTCATACGGACAATCAGTATAATCTAGTTTAATTACCCGTATAGAGCAATTATCTACTTACATCAAGGTAGGTAACGTCAATTATCAGGCGCAGCTAAATATTGAAGATTCTTTGGACAGCTTAGCTCATTGCCGGCCATTGGTGGTGTCGACAACAACTAACTTACACGCAATATTGAAGAATCATCATTGAGCTTATCCAATTTGTAACAACCGATATCAAAATCTGCTGACTGCCTTATATATAAGGGTTAAGATTCATCAATCAACTTATCCCATTAATGCCAATTAGCGAGGATAAGACAAGCGTATCACACTAATCAGTAACCCACTGGTTATCTAAAGGTCCACAACCCATATTTCTATTCATAGGAATAATTGAAACCATAAATAATATAGTCAATGCATGTTTTTTTTTCTGTTACTTTAGGTAGAGCCCAGTTCCAATTAGTGTGAGTGCAATTGGTTTAATCTTTTACAAATATCAAATTTCATTGAACAAAAGTTGGATTGATTGTAATAATCGAATTATACACCGACTGTGAAGTCAGAAAATGCATAAATAGAATTAAATCTGATAATTTGAATTACGTTAATGGTATAATAGCGAAATAAATTATACTTATCCCTAACCAGGAGGCGTTTTAAAACATGGCATTAGTCATATGGATTAAGTATGTAATAAATCTCCTGTATATCATCCGACTAGATTGAAAAAGTTCATCTGTTTCTTCGCAATTTTAAGTGGTTTTCAAACCACCGATGACACGATATCAAAACTATATTAAAGCGTCACCATCGATTTTTAGTCAACATTCGGTTACCCAGGTGGTGGTGGGTGCCAATGCGACTGAACTCAGACTTTCAGAAGTAAGGCCGCATAGCTTTTTCTATTGTTATCAAATTTCCTTTCTTATTAGAATTCCTTGAGACTTATTTAAACTTATTATTCTATTATATATATTATATTATTATTCTACATCGAATAAAAAATGACGGAGTTATAAATTATTATATACCTACATGGAGCTACCGAATAACGGTTTTTTTGGTGTAAAATGAGATTTTGAAGGTGTATGAGAAATTTCTAGTATGCCACTACTTTTAGTTCTACTAGACCTATAACCTACAATATGTACCGCAAAAAGTATGTATATATTCGCTGTAACACAGTGCAATTATTATATTTTGTTCCATTTTTGCTTCAATTCTCCAATTGTTCATTTAAATAAGTACAACAAATTCTTTTACCGGAACTTTCTTGAATTTCACTTATAAATGGAACTGCAAAGTTCATCAATATCGATCATGACAAAAATTACCGAGGAAAGTTAAAAACAAACAAACAAACAAAAAAAACAACATTTTTATCGTCCACCCGGCGCCAATAACGTAACCTTTCATTACACGAGATTCGAATAATTTGCATGACTCAGGCATTTTCAATCACAGTTTCTGGCTTTAATTGCAGTGTGTATACTTTAATCGTTTCTTGATATCATAAAGCCACTAGAAAGCAATTCAGGTAAATTTAAGCCGACTTATACATAAAAACATATGTACCTACATATGTACATAAGGCTGCCATGCAGACGCCAGTCTTATTTCTTGGGGTTTCTTAAAAATAATCTGACACGATTCGCCATTTCTTGCTAATCATCTTCTTTAGAAAATTCAATATATAATTTTTTTTTCCCCCCATTACAACAGTTAAGAGTCCTCGATAAATAATGAAGGCAATTCCGTCGAACAATAATATAAATAATAATATAAAATCATCAAAATAGAAATCAAAATTTCCGTTAAAAGGTATACAATTGTCCGTACAAAAAAGGCTCAGTCCATTACAGCTTTCAGTGCCACATTGTTCATGAACCGGTTATCGGTTATCCCAAAACAATTTCGTTTCGATTTTTAACACAAAAGTATCATTGAACCGCGAGAGCATTTTTTTATATCTATACTTCCCAAACAATGTTTCACACGTTCGCTTGCATGATTCAGAAGTGAGTCGTCCATCCGTCCGTGGAGTTCAACGCCTTGTGAAGGCCGTTCCTTAAACTCGAGTTCTTCACCTTTGAAATATTTGTGGTGTGTTCGTTTCTTACCTCCCTCAATTCATCACATGACGTCCCCACCACCTGCAGCCGTCAAGCCAAGTATAGTACTCGCGTATTAGCCATCAGGGCATACTAAACTGTTTCTGTGTTCTTTCTATGGGCCGCGATATATGTGGCGACTTAGATACCCAGTTTGTGTCTGGTGCCGGTCTCACCAGTAAATTTACCACCACCACTTCTACCATCACCTCCTCCTCTATTTGAATATTTCAGCAATTAAAATGCTTTGAAACTCGGTAATTGTTTTTTTTTTTTTTTTTTAATTAATTTCAAACTTGGTTGTGACTTTCAAGGGGAAAATTACTTGTTGAAATGATTCAATTTAAATACAAATTTTTGTACATAATTCTCGGACAGATGGATTCTTGTAATTCGAAAGTTGTTTGTGATTTTTACTGAGCGATGTTGTATTTTCTAGAAAAATATTTCAAAAGTTGTTAGTTAAATACTTAAGTAGGCTGGCTTGACCGTTTGGTTGGCCAACTGCCGGCAGGTAATTTTCTTGTTTACATTGTACTATCTATCACATACTGATAAGATTCACGTTTTTCTAACTATATGTGTAGTACACATATAGGGTGTGGTACATTGAGAAATTTTGTTTGGTTTGAAAGTTCTGCCATTTAATATTTGAGAGAAATAAAATTTCCCCTTTGCCAATAATTTGAATAATAATTAAGTAGGTAGGTATAGGTAGGTACTACCACGTATTAATTTACGTAATTTTAAATGTTATAGTTAAACGCTTTTATCTAGTTTCAATGCGAATTTTTTCATGACTAATATATGAATGAATTATAATATAACACATGTCATTCAAAAGAAATAATTAAGAATTGCTGGCACTTCATAATTATCGCACTTTCGATTCTTGGAATAAATAGATTATATCTATACATAGGTATGTAGTTGTTGAATGTAATGAGTATTTATTGCTTAAGGGTCTCTTATAGGCATATGCATTGTATTAGGTAAATCTAAAATGATTGCGGTTTCGTGTCGTTTTGGTTTAGAATACTTAGTTTTTCGGCATAGTATACACTCTGTTGCAAAATTATAAACCCACCCAGAAATTATTTTCCAATGGAAATTTGAAAAACATTCTTGTACGAATCGATTATCACCAACGAACAAAGTACTTACATTATGGCAAGACTTTATTAACGGTAAAGGTTTTTAGATTCTCTAAGAATTCCGAAATTTCTGCTGTTGCATAATTTTAAATAAACTAGTAAAATCACACGAAAACAATTTTTTTTAAATTGTTAATAGTTTATTTGACTTCCTTTACCCTTTACTACTTCTAAAATTCTCTTGTTCATACTTAAAACTAGTTTTTTTAGAAACCGACTATCCAATTTGCCCCTTTCTTAAACTATGGCATTTTTTCAGTTCTTCAACTGAGCTGAATTGGCGTTGGTCAGCGTAAATTCGCCGAACTAAAATTCCCCAAATGTTCTCTATTGGGTTTAGGTCCGGAGAGTATGCTGGCCAACCTAAAATGTTTATCGAGTTAGCTTGAAACGATGCCATTGCCTGCCTACTTGTTCGAATAGCGGCATTGTCTTGCTGGAACACCCAGTGCTTGTGTCGATTTTCCTCAAGAAAATGAATTCAACTGCTTCGGAGATCCGTGATGTAGTCTCCACTATTCACGCGAGTAGAAATGAATTGAATCTTAAGGTGCTTATCTTCGGAAATCGCTCCCTGAACACAAATTTCCATTGAAAAATATCGACGTAATAAAAATCCCTACCGAGGTCCAATCAATGCCCACGTTGTCTTCTGCGAATTCAATCCTGGCATCTTTGTGGCGCTGCAAAAATCGTGGAACCAGGTTCATTTTAGCTCACCGGATGTTGGCATTATGTTTTAGTGCTCTCCACACTGTTTGTCGACAAACATTTACTGAAGATAACGCCGCAAGTGGACAGCTGCTCTTGGTTGAGTTGCTTGCTGCTCTATAAATGATTCGTTCGTCGTGTTCATTCAGCTTCTTTTTTCTTCCTCTCCCATTTGCGCAACCGTATTTAGCTGGATCATATAAAAAAATATATCCATGACTACTCCGACCGATTTTTCGAGAAATTTCTCTAAGACTAAGCCCTCAGATTGCAAACTAACAATTTGTCCTCTCTCAAATTCACTTAACATTTTTCCTCTAGGCATTGTTGAAAAATAATATTTTAAGAATAATTTAAGTAGTTGGCTAACTTTACCTCTAGCAGAACGTGTTCTAACACTTCAAAAAATTCACACACAGTGATGGATTTATAATTGTGCAACAGAAGAAATTTCGTAATTTTCAGAAAACCTAAAAATCTTTACCGATAATACAGTCTTGCCATAATGCAAGTACTTTGTTCGTTGGCGATAATCTTACGTAGAAGAAAGTTTTTCAAATTTCCATTGAAAAATAGGAAAAACTTCAAATTTCTGGGTGGATTTATAATTTTGCAACAGAGTGTATTACATATGTACATATACTGATATTAACGAATCTATTCGCAAATTTTACAAGATAATTTTTGATGGCTTTATATTACTATCAACGCCATATATTTGCAATAAAAATGGACCTAGGTCCCCTCCTCGGTATGATGATGAAATTAGGAGGACGCGTAACCTACAAAAGAAAGCGTAGTTGAGATATAATTTATCTATAACAAGTGAAAAAGCTAGAATTGGTCTAAGACCCTAGATGAATGCACGTATGAAATTTCGTATGGTCACCCATTGGAGCAATTTTGATTTTTTGCATTGGTTTCTCGCATATATTTCTAGAACGGCTCGTCGGACAGAAAAATGATAATAACCAATTTTATAGGATTTCTTATTCTGAAGAAGTTTTTAGTACAATAAAAATGTCTAGGACTGATCGTTTTCAAAGTATATGTAAAAAACCAAAAATTTTATACGGCAACACCAAGAAGGGGTTGCCCGATTTAGTTCATTTTTGAAATTTTATTTGCTATTAGTATGAAAACCCAATGTACCAAATTCAGTTTTCAATGTCGACGTGTTCTCAGGTAGCGTCCAAATATATCATGGAAAACGAAATTTTTGTATGACAACCCCACGAAGGAGTTGCCCGATTTGTCTCATTTTCGAAATTAATTTTACTTTTTTTTTTAATGTCCGTGTACAAAATTTCAGCTTTCTAAGTGAACGCGTTCCCGAGTTATCGTGCACACGGACGCACGGACGGACGGACGGACAGACGGACATGCAAAAATCAAAATAACTTTTAATTTTATGTGGGGGTGTCCAATCCATTTTGCTCTACCACCATTATTTCTCTGCGTTACAAACAGAAAGACAAACTTAGTATACCCTATAGATTTCATCTAGGGTATAAAAATATGACTGACTACAGTGAATTTGCTAGACTGCGGCGAAGATTCTCCGAGCTAACTCTAGTTGCATTTTTTAATTATTTACATCAAGTTTAAGTAGAGATTAAGATTGAACTTAGAAAGTTTTGATCTTTTATTAACATGTGGCGGAACTCTGATGGATATCCATCTTAATTGAAATATGAATATCACACTGGTTCCGATTCCAACATTATCTGAAACCTCTTTGTTGAATTCTTTAGCGCTAGCTTTACCCTTCATAGTGAAGTAATTGGTGAATCCTATTTTAGTTCTATTCTTTCGTCCGCAAGAGTGATACTTGGCCTTATTGATCTGACGATATATGAAGATGTTTTGCTCGAGTATATTTCCAAACTAAATTCAAAGTTCAATTCCGGCCCTGATTCATTCTCTTCTATCTTCTTAAAATATTGCTGGCATTATCTTGCAAATATTAATTGTCGCATCTATTTAACTGGTCTCTGCGGATCGGTATATATTCCCATTACCATTGATGTTATCCTATATTATTCCTATATACAAAAAAAAGGCAGAAAAGATGAAAAAGCTAATTATAAGAATATTGCCCAGCTTTCTGTCATTCCTAAGCTATTTACAGCGATTGTATGTGATGCTGTTTACTTTCACTGCAAACATTTATTAACTACAAGGCAGCACAGTTTTGTGAGGAAGCGATCAACTTGCACTAACCTGGTTGAATTTATCTCGGCTTGTCTCAACTCAACAGAAAATGGATGTTAAGTTGACTGCATTTGCACCGACTTCAGTAAGACCTTCGATAAAATATCCCACCAAGCTTTTGCTCTTTAAGCTTGGTGTCCTCGAATTTCCTATTTTTTAAATTAAATGGCTAAAGTTATATTTATGAAATAAGATGCAGCAAATTCTGTTTAGGTTGGCTGTCTCTTGTGAATACCTGTATCTTCCGGTGTTCCTCAAGGCAGCCATCTTGGTCCGCTTCTTTTCATCTTATATATTAACGATTTTTCAAACATTATTAATCTATCTGATATTCTGATATATGCTGACGATTTAAAAATTTTTAAGATGGTCGATAGTTGTATTGGTTGTGGCGCTTTGCAATCAGATATTAACAGTTTTTTCATTTGGGGTAATAAAAATTTTATGCACCTAAATATTGACAAGTCTAAAGCCATTTGCTTTATCCGTAAAAATTGTCTACTTCTGACTACATACCAATATCAATGGTATCGCTCTTGACAAAACCAATGAAGTCAAAGATCTTGGTGTACTCTTAGACACCAAACTTAACTTTTTACCACATATTAACAAGATAATCGATAAGGCTAATGCCGCATTAGGCTTTGTAAGAAGATGGACTCCTGATTTTAATGATCCTTTTACTTTAAGGACCATGTATCTAGCTTTTGTGCGACCTCTTATTGATTATGCTATCCCTGTTTGGTGTCCTTTTTTATGATATTTATCTAAGGCGCTTGGAATCTTTACAGAGGAGATTTATTCGCTTCGCACTTAGACGTCTTCCATGAGCAGAGATTAAATCTTCTTAAGCTGCCTACGATAACCAGAAGAAGTGAGGTAACTAAGGTAGTCTTCTTGTTTCACATAATTACTGGTGCAGTAGATGCTCCTGAGCTCTTATCTAAAATTAAATTTAATATTCGCACACGAACTTGAAGAAATGACTCGTATGCCTTGTTACATGTACCTCATCATCGCACCAACTACGGTTATAATGAGCCTATATGCTTCATGTTGAGCGCCTTCAATCACCACTCAGAACTTATTGATTTTGACTCAACTTCGACAAAGTTGAAAGGTCTGCTTTACAAATAAAGTAATTTTTTCGCTTTTACTTATAAACATGTTTCTATGTTAGTTTTATAACTTATTATTCTAGTTTTTTTTTTTTTTTTATAAATCGTAATATTTATTTAGGAATACTGTACACAAGAGTTAATAATCTTTTTTCGTACATTTGATTTAAAGGTGCTAGAGATCGAGTTTTCAAGGCTAACAGAAGAAAGAAATATACAGATACAATTTTTCTAAATTACAAAAAAAGCCATAAAAAAAAATTAAATATAATAAGGACTACTATAAGAACTTAGTTTCCTTTTAGAGTTAAATTTAAAAATTTTACCGTAAATTCTGCTGTGGCAAATGCACCGAAAGTGCCTGCAGTTTGGACATTCAAGGGAAGGGTATTCCATAGACGGGCAATCTAGACAAGATAAGTACCTTCCATGTAAGATTTATAGAAACATAGAAGAAATGTATTCCTATTACGTCGTGATAGTGTAAACTCGTAAAATTCTCGTACTAAGTATCTAGGTCGATCACAATCAATTAGATTATATACGAAAACTAGAGCACGTCGCCGCAAGTAGGAAAACAGTGGACAGCCAGCCAAGCATTCGAGATCGAAATGGCGAAACATGTTCAAATCTGCGAAGTCCATAAACAAAGCGGATGCAGTCGTTGAAAACTACTTCCATCTTACAGACACAGAAACTATCCAGTTTAGGAAATATAACACTACCATATGTGAAGTGGGGTAGAATTAAAGCTTAAATTAATCTGAGGCGATTTTCAGTAGATAGGATACTCGCTGAGAGCCAAAGACTCGGAAGCCCTTTATAAACTTTTCTGATAATGCTGTTAACGTAGTCGAAACACTTCATTTCGCTCTTTTAAAATAATATCAAGAGTAGTGACTTTATTTAGCATAGGCAGCGAAACGTTATTTAAGACTACAGGTGGTATATCAGAAGAATAACTTTTTTGCGGAAGAGGGGAGAACTCAAGAAAAGTTATCAGACAATTCTCGAGTAAATTTTGTTAAGCTTGTAATGTGTCACAAATTTGACAGCTACATTTTTATTGCTATTTATTTGTTTAATTAAAAATTAATCTGGAAAAATTCATTTAAAAAAAATTCCCTTCTTTATTAGTTGTATTAAAATCGCAACTCTTTAGATGATCACTTTTCACTTGATAACACAGCAAGCGGAGGCTTAATCTCAAATTTAATACATTTGACAGTCAGCTGATTGCGTATCGAAGTTACACATCCTCTTGATCAGGTGTAAAAATGTGTAACTTTGTGCAAGAGTGGAAACGTATCAATTTACTCGATTTTCACGATCCCAAAAGTTAACAGATGGTTTGTGTGTAAATTTACGTAAAAGTTTTTACAACGAGTAAAAACTTCCGAGTTAACAAACAGACCTGTAATAACTCTTCATTTGCAATTATCTCAAATATTTGGGAAGTTAGGGAACACGTGAGAAGTGTGAAAAAGTGAGAGTTAGAGAAAATGTGAGAATGTGAAAAAGTGCGAATCACTGGAAAGGGTGGTTCTTGAGGGACCTGGGATATAACCGACTTTTTACCGCGGAAAAACAGTTTTTTTGCATTTGGGTCATATACACCCCAGTTCCTACATTTTACACAAATTTCTTCCATTATTTTATTCAAATCCATTGGTATTCTGTTGTGAATATACACAGTAAAAAATAATTCCCTAAAGTGAGTGGCAACAATTTGTGCCACACAGGTTAGGCATTTGTCGATAAGATTAAGGAAAGCTCCACCTTGGAAAACTAAGATTAGGTTTTTATCCCTAAAATGTAGGTATGGTTTTCTCCCTCAAATGTAGGGAATTTTGGTTTTTTCCCCATTTAAGGAATATTCCCTAAAATGTAGGGAATTTTCGTTTTTTTTTTATGTTTTTCCCTACATTTTAGGGAATATTCCCTTACATGTAGGGAGCATTCCCTAAAATATAGGGAATTTTAAATTGTTGTTGTTTTTTTCTTCTAACATGTAGGGACTATTCCCTAAAATGTAAGGAATAGGTGATGGCACCGCACCACTCTCCACCATAGATGAAGGTGATAGAGGACCACCCTCAATTCTTATGGTCCATACTACTAAGTAGTATGGAAGTTATATTGGTGCACTGGGCACGCTTAAAAAAAATATTGAAAAGCAATATATGACTTCTTTTCAAAAACAATGTGTGAATTATATAAACGAAAATTTATTGAATGTCCTCTTCCTCATATCCAAAAGAGCTAACATTTCGGGAATTTTACGTACTTTATTGGTTTTCTAGTGCCAAACACCTAAATTCATTGAATGTTCCATTGATTTGGGGAAATTAAACTGATTTTCCCTTTCTATCAGAGAAAATTACATTTATTTTTAGGAAAAAACGTGTCTTAAATTTAGGGAATAGTCCTAAAATTTTTACAGTGTATCTCTCATGGAAAGTTCTACACACTGAGGAGTTAAAAATATGTAGGTACGTAGGTCTATTTTTATACCAAAAAACAGTCATCAGCAGGGCCGGACTTACTGTCTGGGATATTATAAATTAGACTAAGCACAGCTCACATTGTGGTCACTCACATGTATAACATGGCCCTGCAGAGCGACAGCTCGCATCCAAAACACCGATATGTGCAACGGCATCACACGTTCAAAGTACTGTTATGTGCACCGAGCCTAAAAAGGACTGATCCATTTCTTTTGCAGTTATCTCCTAAACCATTTTTTGGACTTAAAAACTAGTAACATGTCTAATTAGGTTAGAGGACAAATTATAGATGCCACTTCATTCTACATAAAAGCTTTAACGTGCATATTTAAAATATTTATAACTTCTCTTTGTACTGGAAACGATAACCCAACTTAAGTGAAGCACATACCGAGCATATTGGCTAGAAAATTGTTGCCTTACTCTTCGGACGTATGGGTTGCTACCACTATAATTCTAAAACCAAAAGGGTGGGTGAATTCGTCTACATTCGAATTGTGTGTGTCAGGTCATATCCAAAAATACCTACAAGATTTTTTTGAACCAAATTATATGAAGAAGAATATTTTGATAAATGAATCAAATCCACCTTAGCTTAGACAACCTGTATACAAAGATATTTAGTCAAATCCATGCTTTGACATGCAACGTTTAAGATTTTTGGATGGAAAGATATAGTGAGCAGGATCCTTGTGAGTGTAATGCCCCATTGTCTGCTGATTCCATCATCTTGAAACAAATTAGTTAAGACGCATTTTGTTTTTCAACATCTAGCTTCGCCCTTGAAGGTACGAGAAATCAAAAAAACAAAAATAATAATTTGCAGATCTCGAAATTCTCTAAAAATTCTCTTTTATGAACTTTTTCCGTAGGATTTATAGTACACGAAGAGTGAAAATCAATAGTTAAATCAGTTTTTTTTCATATCTTTCGGTTTTCGTTATAATTATACTAATACATCGAACAAATACACATACACAACAAATTTGCAAACATGCCAAACGCTTACTCGTCTCATATAACGTATTCAGAAAAAGTTATATGGACCAAGAAGAGATTGAGAGTATTCAACATTTCTTATGTGAATATCCCAGCCGAGTCAGGAGGATTAATGTATTAGGCAAACCCTTTTTCAGTTATCTTCGGGAAGCGGCGATTAAAGCACTTCATAGACTCTCACGACTAATGCCCTCAAACTTAACAACTTCCTTTATGATCCCATATGGATATTCGCAATTGATCACTTCAATGTTCAACGAAAACCAAGGCTGACGGAGTTATCAGACTAGTTTGTAGCCATCATCGTGCTAATCAAATCTAACGATCCCTAAGAACTAAAAACAATTTTCGCTTAAAAATAGCTGGAGCACAAAATATAGGTCCGCACAGCAAAAGAATCCTTGTATAATTTTGTATTGAAAGTGCATTTTCTGTTCAATTCTGCTTTCCGTAATAAATCACAAAGTACAACGCCCTTCGCTTATTATTTTTTTTTCTCTTTTTCCCTTTTTTTTTTTTTATTGAATTCTCTCTGCAATGATGATGATCGCATCGCAGTGAATGCACAAATTATGACAAAAAATTATGTTGCTACATATTATCTTCTCTTCTCTCGATAAATTGTTGGTGGATCGTGCTATCCGATCCAAGATATATATAAACGCCAGTATCAAATCATTCATTCCTGAAACTGGTTTGGATGGATGAGAATTTTTCAGAGTTATCTACAGCTTCTTTCTTCTGGTCTGGCTAGGTTGTCTTCTTGAAGTTTTTAACCGAGTTTTTGCTCTTTTATGTCACGGTCATGTTGTTATGAAATTATGAATAAGTATCAGCTGTATAGCCAGCTGTACCTTACCAACATATATGTATATAGTAATGTTCGCATAATCCGGATTAGTGTTCCAAGAATATTTTGTGTTGAGAATCCCAAAATCTGTGGAGCCACCTTATAGTACAAGGCAGCTGCGATTATTTTGAAAAAAAAAAAAAAAACTTGAATTTTTAGGGGTCACCAGACTATGTTTGATTTTACGATGGAAGAAGTGAAGGCAGACGTTATGCATCCCACAGGTTGACTGATTACCTGTTACTTTTTACCATGTTTTCAATGTTTTTGCAATATTTTTTTTTTACCTAAGGCGATAACTTGTTGTCATGCCCAATGTGACTAGTAAGCGGTAAATCTTAATTGAGGATTACGTATTTCGAATGAAATCCATCCTGATTTCGAAAGAACCGAAATTAATTTTTGAGAGATAAAATGGGACAAAGTGGCATTAAATTTGCTTATTGACATTGATTTTTTTTTTGTTATACGTAGTAGGTGATGCCATAATGATGTCGATTAGCTGGGGTTCAGAGAATTTAAATGAATTATGACCGTTCATACAAGCATATACACACATTTCAATATGTAGGTACGTATGTTTTGCTATTTCCGGAGTAATATTTTTAAATCAAAGTTAGTATTACAAGTTTCGACACTTATCCAAGACTTTTACGATATTTAAATAAATTGATTTAAAAAACGTAATATTTTTAGGGATAAAATTTGAAATTAATTTCCACAAGTGTGTGTTTAACAAAGAACGACCAATGCATGTTTCTTCAACTTTTTTGTGAATGAACATGCTACTAAAGTGCCCTTACGTTGGAAAATGACAACTTTGAACTGTTTATGTTCGCTAAGGGAGTTAGTAAGCAGAATTTACATTTACATTATACATATAGGTATATAATGAGACGTACCCCAATTAAAATTGGCTCCAGTTACAAAATTCCCTACACCTTTGTTTTTCGTTAAAAAAAATATTTCCTTGCAATCAAATAATGGATCTGTTTGATGAAAACCCCGGGTAAGCCCCGAGCTACACCGGGCTTACACAAAAAAATTCTCAGGGTAATGGTTTGACAGTTGTCACTTGAGAACTGTCAGTTGCAATTTGATGTTGATTGGGACATATAAATTACTTCTTGAGCAGAAATAAGCAAAAATTACAAGAAAAGATATACAAAAAAGAGCTAGAGCACATTTTATTTGTATTCACCCATTTTATAAACAACCTTTTACAATTAAAATTATATTCAGGAGAACTGTCAGAGAAATGTCATTACATTAGATTTACCCGGTGTTTTAAAAACTTGTTTGATGAGTGCACAAAACCCCGGCTAAACTTGGGGAAAATTGTAGGGGAAAATTTACACGGTATTTTCGTCGAACAAACATAATATTATTTCCGTGTCTTGTCAGTATTGCGGACAAAGGAGTAGGCCGATGATCGATGTATTCAGTATGATTCAAAACAAACAAGTAAAACAGCTAGAATTGATCTAAGACCAATTCTTATGATACCCTACTAGATGAATGCTCGTTTGTAATTTCGTACAGTTACCCATCTGCGCTAGTAAGTGGTTTTTGAATATATCTCTAGAACGGTTCGTCGAATTGCAAAAAATGATTATAATAACCAATTTTATAGGATTTCATATTATGAAAAATTTTCAGTGCATTAAAACCAGTGTTGGGCAAAATGTAATCTGATTAATGATTAACAATTACAATTAACCATGTATTCTGTAATCAGATTACTTTGTAGCAGATTACTAATGTAACCCATTTCCATAATTACATAATGTAATCGATTAACGTGTAATGTGATTACAAGTTAATCTGATTACACATTAATCGATTACAAGTTAATCCCACTACATGTTAATCTAATTAATGTGATTACATTTAAGACATTTAAGATATTTGTATTCTAATTCTTCATAAAACTCCCTAAAACTAATTTCGTACCAAAACAATACTATTTTCTTTCAATTCATTTCATTATATTATTAATTACTTTTAAGTAATCTACAAAGTAATCTGTTACAATGTAATTAGATTACAAAATAATCTAATTATATTGTAACAGATTACACATTTGATAGATTACATATTTTCTCATAAGTAATCTGATTGATATGTAATCGAATACAATTTAATTAGATTACTTTGTAATTTGACTAAACTGTAATGGAATTATTAATTAAATTACACTGCAATCAGATTACGCCCAACACTGATTAAAACCGAATAGGAGTGATAGTTTTCACAGGATACGTAAAAATCCTAAATTTTTATATGGCAGCACCAAGAAGGGGTTGCGCAATTCAGTCCATTTTTGAAATTATATTTACTATTTTTATGAAAACACTATGTACAAAATTTCCACACTCTACGTCCTCAGGCAGTGTCCAAATATGTAGTGAAAAAAGAAATTTTTGATTGGCAACCCTACGAAGGAGTTAGTATTTTTAAAAAAAAAACCCCCATGTGCAAAATTTCAGCTCTCTAAGTACATGCGCTCTCGAGTTATCGTCAGGACGGATGGACGGGCAGACAGAACTTTATGCACGGGTGTCCAATCCATTTTGCTCTACCATTATTAGTTCTAGATGTTAGAAACGGAATAACAAACTTAGCATACCCTTCACATTTCATCAAGGGTATAAAAATTGGATACCTACAGTACCAACTACATCAAAAATTTCTCGAAATAATTGTAAATAGTGAATCATTGTCTGCGACTAGGTTTAGGCACTGATACCGAATTTGTCATTTTTGTACTCTTTTCTTACCACCACACCAGTACCAAACCCAAAGGCACCATATTTTCTACCTCGATGGTTTTTGGTGCTGGCCATGGTTGCAAATCTCTCCACCCTAAATTTTACGGGGTTTGAATGTTGACACTCGGTTGAGGTTATATTTTATTGTTTTAATTTGGTTGGTTCTTTCTAACCTCACCACACCACAGTATTACACCAAGCAAGCCATTGAATAAATAACTAAAGGAAGCACCTTATCTGTGAACAGACAGGGTATGTGAATGAGCCACTCGGGGATTGAACTTAATTTGTCTTGCTTTAACGTTTCTGAAAGTAAACATTTCAGACTTCCGGGGAGTTCAGTGACTTTTTAAAGCTTATTATTATTATTAATAAACTTAAGAAATATGAAATCGTGTTGTTTCGAAAGCTTAAAGTATATATTTTTATTCAATTTTAGTGTCTTGTGAAATTATTGCGCACTAATCCATTTAAAATTTTGCACTAATCGCAAATGGTTTAAGATTTCAGTCGATATGTCACTTCCTTTAGTTATTTATTCAATGCACCAAACACATACCAGAATTGCCAATTCCGAGTTTGACAGCTCGGAACTGGAATGGTGTCAGCACAGTACTATGATGGGTGTGCAATTCCTAATTCAGAAAAGGGTTCACTATAATGCCTTAGACACACAGCACTCTTAATGAAGAAATAACTAACGACTCATTAGTATATAATGATTCATTATAAACTGCGGACACACAGCCATTTCTTTAATTAAGTTGTGCTGTTAAACTGGTTTTGATGATCTTATCACATTAAAGAAGCAATATGGATCGAATTAACGCGTTAAACTTTGTTTTCATTTATTTTATTTTCAATTTAACAATTTACAAATGAGAAAAACTTTATATTAAACGGAATATTGACAATATATAATTTGTTATTTGCATTTCTTTACATTTCTTCTTATTATTTTTCAAATCGGCAGATGCACAGCGGAGCTCCAGATTTACATTATATGCCAAATCTAGCACATTTTTCCTCATTATAGCTATAATGAAAGAGGAAAACACTTCATTAGTGTACTTCATTATCATCTGATTTTTGAGCTATAATGACGTATACTATGTGACACACGACATTTTAATGAATAGTTAGTACAAATGATTCATTAGTTCGTGCTGTGTGTCTAGGGTATAAGTTTGTAAATGGCGAATTTGAGCAGCTCCTTATAATTTGCAGATTGTTCAAGTATACTCGGAAAACAATCAGTCTGAGACGTTTTTAATGAACTGAAGAGTTCTTCGGAATGTATAGAAACCTATGAAATTTATTGTCCGACGAATGGTTTTAAAAATAAATCGGAAAAATCACTTTAAGGCAGGATACCACCTTGAAAATTGGAAAAACAGAAATTTTTTTTTATGCTTAAAATATTCTTTGAAATGTGTAGAATTGCAAACATTTCTTGGAATGGTGACTGAAACCGTTTTCTAATGTTATAACCCGATTATGAGTAAACGCTCTCAGCGCATTTCTTTGGGCGGTCATTTATGGGCTTCACATACATATGTAAAACTTTAAATGTGATTTTCTCGAAACGATGTTTTTCAAATCTGCGTTTTCAAATTACTCATCCAATTTTCATCGGATTGACTTGAAAATTTGCATAATTCTTCTCCATGATTTTTTCGGTAGAGTTGTTATTTTTGGTGCACTTAAGCAACTTTATTTTACCCTGAGAAATTCACTTTTTTTTTTTTAATGATCGCAATGTTTTAAAATATCAAAATTTTTAAAATGCGTACAGACATAAAATAATATTGCTCTTAATAAGATGAAATTTTTATTTTTGTTCTAGGAGCCACCTACAAGGATATTTTTGACACGCAGACCGAGAGTGCTCCTCAAAAGACTCATATTTTCGCGACACTTACAAAAGGCTATTATTAAATTTTTCAACATTAAAATTTTTATTTTCCAAGACGAATGATATTAATAAATTCATTAAACCGATTTTTTTTCTGCCCATTTTTTTTGTGGAAAAAAAAATTCATTAAAAACTCTTAAAATATATTCTGCCTTAAGGGGAGATGTAGACGCTTAAAAAAATTAATTTTTTTTTGTTTTCATAAATCACTTGTAAAATTATTCAAAAATATACTACTAAAATTTAAAGTCAAAATTCCAATGCGTTCAAAAGTTATAAGCGATTATGTGAGCGTCCCTCGTTCAAGTGTCGGACAGCGTGGCATGTAGTAATAAGGTTTCTGTCACTTTTTTTCAAACGCATTTTTCTCAAAACGACTTTTTTCGAATTTGCGTACACTCCAGCTTAAAAAATTTTCAAGCGATCATTTTGAAATTTGGTATATAGTTCTTTTATATAAATACGCTCTATTTGAATGTGAATCCTAAGTAATATCATTGTAATTGTGTATTTATTTTTTACAATAAGGTACGGAAAATGGCAAAAAACCGTGTTTTATATTCACACCCCTCTAACAAATACTAGTTTTCATTTTTTTTTTTAAGAAAATTGAGGTTCCAGATTCAAAGTTAGCTTGAGATATTGCAAAACGAAATGCATGGAACTGCTCACAAAAACAAACAGAATTGACCCGTGCCTTAAGAGCTACATTTCTGCCTGATCCTTTCGCTGTTGTTATATTTCCGCCTCACCTTCCCATTTAGCTGAGGTTCCGTATGGGTGTAGTGAGCTATTTTCGTACTTAAATTCCCATCTGTGTTGTAGGATTTTAGTTATCATCTAGTCTCACGTATCAATGACTTACCAAATGAATACAGATATTCGCTTCTTTCACCACACTGCTACCCTGTGGGAGAGCAACATTTTTCACAGTCTTTCCGCTGACTGTCTAGGATACATCTAACCTCTTTTTTTTTTTTATATTATTAAGCCAAGCTCAGGGGATACCCTATGATGCAGAGCACAGCATGGCAGGAAGGAGATAGGGAAAGGATTAGGGTATATGAGGAGAATGGCGGAGGTGCCGATGTATGTCACCCTTAAACTTCCGCAGATTGTATGCCGGGGGAAAAACAGAAGATGGTAAGCTGTTCCACATTCGCACTGTTCGGGATAAAAAAGCATCACGGAATTTTACTGTACGGCCGAAAGTGATTTGAAGGGTTAAGGGATGTGCGCGGTTTGCAGCGCGAGTATTGCGTGCAGGAATCATTCTACAAGGGATTAGACTAGACATTTCATCAGAACATTGACCATGCATATAGCGATAAAGGAGCGAAAGGCATCCAACATTGCGGCGGTGCTCGAGTGAGTCGATATGACAAGTTATTGCCAAATCGCCAATGAGCTTGAAGGCTCTCTTTTGGACAATATCCAATGAAGCTAAGGCTGTGCGACCAGCCCCGGCCCATATATGGGAGTTGTATTCCATTCTAGGTCTAATGTAGGACTTGTAGAGGAGCGCTAGATTTGACGGGCTGAAATATTTCTTACACCTTTTCAGAAATCCAAGACATTTCGATGCTTCTTTGGCAACAGAGAAGATGTGATCTGTCCAGTTTAACTTACTAGAAATATTAATGCCAAGAATGCTTAGTGACGGTGAATCAGAAATTAAAGCTCCATCAAAAGAAACGGGTGTGGTTAAGTTATGATCTTGTTTTAATGAGATGAGACAGCTTTGGGTCTTAGATGCATTGAATTCGACGCGATTCGCTTTGCCCCAAGCGAGGATATTGTTAAGATCGTTATTCAATGATCTAGTCATGCAATCTCTTTTAACACATGCGGCGTTCCCCCTAGAGTCCGCAAGAGTGTCAAAGGAGTAAGCGAAATCAAGAGTACTGTCATCTGCGAAACTATGGATGGGATTGAAAGTAAGGGAAAGCAGATCATTAATGAAAATTAAAAAGAGAGTTGGAGAGATAACAGAGCCTTGAGGCACACCGGCATTTATGGGATGCGGTTCAGATGTAACGCCATCTAATACAACACGTATTTGGCGACTAGATAGGAAACTTTCAATCCATAATAGAAGAGGAGGAGAGAGACCAAGTGCTTTAAGTTTGGCTAAAAGGGCTGGATGCCAGACTCTATCAAAGGCCTTTGAAATATCCAGGGCAACGATTTTAGACTCACCAAAATTGTGAAGACTACGGTTCCAACGCTCCGTCAGAAAGGTCAGCAAGTCTCCAGATGAGCGTCCAGCTCGGAAGCCATATTGGCGATCGTTGATGAGATGATTAGTTTCTAGATACTTCATTAATTTTGAGTTAATGATAGATTCAAAAACCTTTGAAAGAATCGAAGTGATCGCAATTGATCGATAATTTGGCTGAACAGATTTTTTTTATATATTATTAAAACCTTTTGATTCAAAACACAGCATGATAGGAAGGAGTATATGGGAAAACAGTTATTTTAATAAAAACATTTTATTTTGCAATTTTCCAGTTTTATTCAATTCTTCCTGGTATTACCAAGGAACAACCATTCTTTAATCGTTTGTACTATTCTGATACTACTCCATACAGGAACATGTTATATTGCGATATACATATGTATGTACATATATGTATTTAGTTACAAAACACCAAATTTCAAAATATTATAAATTATTTCCAACATTTGCTTAAAAACGACCTATTAAATTGCCATGTCTAATTAAAACTAAAACAAAAAAGTTCTACTCACGGTTCAGCTTCTATTGATTTCAATTTTGCAACATAGTTTGATGGTATGTATCCTTCCTGGCGGGTTTTCTTACTTCTCGCTAACCACCAGTCACCCTGTAAATAAGGAGAAAAAACATGAAAAATATTTCAAACTATCTTTAAAATCAAAATTCGATTCGATTAAATAATATTTCAATCTTATGTTTAGTGTTATTCAAATTGCCAATATTAATTTCAATTTTTGACATAATTATAGAAATGAAAATATTTTTTTTTTACAGAAACTTAACGTTTAGGAACGATCTGGCCAAATATCAGATATCTGCCAATTTTTGTGGGCAAATTTTTTTTTTTTTTTATTATTATTATTAGTTTATTGAAGCTTAATTATTAGATTAGATTAGATTTGGGAAGGGGTGTATAGGCGTTAGCTTCGCAATCACTGCGACCTGAAAGATCTATTCTGAGTCCCCGTTGAATTTGCTCCATTTATAGGTTTAGACTGTTAATAAAGTGAGGTTCCATACGTAACCTGGTGGAGGAAAAGCATGTTCAAGGTGGAGTAATCTCCGCCTGGCCAATGCTTCGCAGTTGCAGAGCAAGTGCTCCGAGGTTTCGTGAGCATCCTGACAGAAGCGGCAGGATTAAGTCTCAGCCAAACCTAGCTTGTTTAGGTGATACCTCAAGGGGCAATGGCCTGAGAAGAGCTCAGTGATCATTTTGAGCTCTAAGGAGTAGGAGTTCTTTAGTTTTTCCGCTAGAGGTGTCGATAAACTTTTTTGCCTGACGAAGTCCTTGTAGCCTTTCCCAATACAGGGATTTTTGTTTATTCTCCCAGTTATTTAGGGTACCTTTGAGGTAACACTTTGAAGTGCCACAAAATGGCTCTGGTCCGACAAACTTAGTTTCCGCTCCTCTTTTGGCTAGGCCATCCGCAATTTCATTGCCTTTGTGGCCCTCATGTCCAGGTACCCACATGAGGATAACTTTGTTTCTCCTTGATAGATTTTTGAGGGTTTGTAGACATTCCCAGACTATCCCTGACTTGACAGTGTAAGACTTTAAGGCCTTGAGGGCAGCTTGACTGTCCGAGAGGATATTAATTGTTGAGCCATTTACGGCTCTTTTAATGCAGGTATTGGCGCATTCTTCTATGGCCAATACCTCGGCTTCGAATACGGTAGGGGTAGAGCCTAGAGCCTTTGATATATGGCATCTGGGGCCGTATACACCCAATCCGACCCCACTGTTTGTTTTTGAGCCGTCTGTATACCACACCATCGATCCTTGTTGGAAGGACGGTTTAGTGGAGCGCCATTATTGTCGGTCTCCAAGAACAACTTGGAATGGTCTTACAAAATCCACTCTGGGTGTGATTATATCAGATATTGTCGTCACTTGCTCGAAGCATATCTGTTTTAAGATACTTAAATGACCAACTAGATCGCCTGGCTTTAACTGTTTCTCCGTTTGTACTCTTATAGCACTGAAGATCGCTTCCTTTTTCACCTGCAAATGCAGGGGTGCAAGGTTTAATAAGGCTTCCATGGCTGCTGTAGGACAGGTTCTCATGGCACCAGTTATTCCTAGACAGGCAAGCCGCTGGGTTTTTGAAGCAGAGCCTCAGCCGTCTTTTGATTAGTTTTTGGCCACAATGCGAGGGCCGCATAGGTGACCATGGGTCTAACAACCGTGGTGTACGTCCAGTACATCATTTTTGGCTTCAGATCCCATGTTCTGCCAATGAAGCGACGACACGTGTAGAGAGATCGCATCGCTCTATCCGTCACTCTGGACAGATGCGAATTCCAGGTAAGTTTCTTATCTAGGGTTATCCCCAGATATTTGACTTCGTCTGAAAATATCAATTCCGTATTATCAAGAAGAGGAGCCGTTAGTGAAAGCTTCGATCTTCTTGTGAACGGAACGATTACCGTTTTGTTGGGGTTTATGCTAAGGCCTTTGTTTAAACACCACGTGCGGACTTTGGAGAGGGCTATTTGCATGAGGTCAGATATGACTTGATCATGCTTGCCCCGTATTGTAACTACTAGGTCATCCGCGTAGCCTTGAACATTAAAACCCGAACTGGTCAACTTCTCTAGCAGATCATCAATCACGATCGACCACAAGAGTGGAGAGAGAACTCCTCCTTGTGGGCAGCCTTTTGCTGCGGTGATCGTGACTGAGCAGTTCCCTAGAGATGTGGTTATCCTCCTGCTTCTAAGCATGGAGTCTATTCCGTTTACCGTGGAGGGCTCAAAGCTTTTATCCTCGGCAGCTGATTTAATTGCATCGAAGGAGGTATTATCGAAGGCTCCTTCTATGTCCGCAAATGCACATAAAGCCACCTCTTTTGCTTCGAGCGCTTTTTCGAGGTCTTTGACTAGTGTGTGAATGGCAGTCTCAGTAGACTTGCCAGCTTGATAAGCGAACTGCTTAGAATGAAGCGGTGATTTAATCAGAATTTCACTTCGAATGTGTAGGTCTAGGATTTTTTCCATGAACTTAAGCAAGAATGAAGAGAGGCTGATGGGTCGGAACGATTTAGCTAGAGAGCTAGCTCTTTTTCCTGCTTTAGGTATAAATACCACCCTGACGTCTCTCCAACATTGGGGAACGTACCCTAGAGCGTAACTGGCTCGAAAAATGTTTTGCAGTGGAAAGAGTATTTCTTCAACACCTTGTTGTAGTAAGGCGGGAAAAATGCCGTCTTCTCCAGCAGATTTAAAGGGCTTAAATGTGCCAATGGCCCATCTAACCTTGTTAGGAGTGAAGATTCTTCCCGCAAGGCTTTTGCTCCTGTTAGAGACTCCGTGCTAGTCCACCTCAATCGGGTCTGGAGCTATTATTCCTTGATCGGGAGTGAGAGAGTCGGGAAAATGAGTTTCTAGTAAGAGCCTGACTGTTTCCTCGCAACTCTCGGTGTAGTTCCCATCTTCCTTTTGAAGTGTGCCTATACCATTCGTGTGATCCTTCGAAAGTACCTTATGGAGCCTGATAGCTGCGGGCAATTGATCTATGCCATCGCAGAAGGTCCGCCAGGTTCTTCTTTTGGATCTCCTTAGTTCCAAGCTTAATTATTGTACAACAACAATTCAAATCTTAAATTTAGTGAACATTTTTGAGCTAATGACTCACATAAGCTAGGCTTCTGTGTGTGCACAGCACGGCCTTGAACTAGGAGCTATTTACAAAATTTAAGGAATATTTTAGAAGTTTATATTATGTTTATGTTTAGTTTATGTTTACATAAAATAAGTATTTATCTGAAAGACATTTGAATGATTTTTGACATAGATCTTACTAGTTAATTTTTTATAGTTAGCCAAATTCAAATTTTCTTTGACCTCAGGTGGTAAGTTATTATAAAGTTTTGGTCCTTTTATACTGGCATGTCTTTGTGTTAAAGCTTTTGAACATCGCTTAATTGCCAAAGGTAATGTTGCTTGCCTACTTGTGGAGTAATTTGTGTGATGTACTAGGAAATTAGATAGATTCAAGAAAATAAACTTTAGTAGTGTAAAGCAGTAGATATGTCGAATGGTCATTACATCGAAATACTTGAAAGCTTGCGTGGTTGAAAAGTACCTTAACTTCCTGAAACATAATTTTATGATTTTAGTTAGATGAAGTGCCATAATTGTTGCTGTGAAGGTCGCTCCCCAAGCTGTAATACCATATTGTAATATATAGACTGAACTATAGCAAAGTAAACCATCCTCATAGAGCTAAAGTCGAGAATACCATGGAGCATTAAGATTTTGTAAATAGTTCTCCTCAGCCTCTTAGTGACAAAAAGTATATGCTTGTCCCATTTTAGCTGGCAGTCTATTATAACTCCCAAGTACTTTAGTTCGTTTACTTTTTTAAGCACAACGTTATCGACTAGTAAGGACACTTCCTCTTTCATTCATTAGTGGTAGCCCCCAATAACATATAGTTTGTCTTATCAAGATTTAATGCTAACTTATGTCTACATAACCAAGTACAAATTTAATTTAATCCACTGTTTGCATTTATAGATACAGTTGACCAGGCATTACTTTTAAATAGCAGAACTATATCATCAGCAAAGGCTACCACTTTTCCCCTTAAAGTAAATTCACTAAATCTGCAGAGATCATTTATATTAATAAGAAAAAAAAGGATGGGACCTAATACAGTTCCTTGCGGGACTCCACATCTTACGGTCAGTTTAGTACTCAGTGTATGATCAATTTTCACGATCTGTATCCTATCGGAGAGATAGGACCGACAGAATGATAGAGCATTACTTTTAATACCAATATTATCAAGCTTATCAAGAAGCAGTTTGTGGTCAACAGTATCAAAAGCTTTTTTTAAGTCCAAAAATACAGCCACAACCTTTTTGTTAGTATCAATTGCAGAATTTATGAACTCAATTACCTCATAAAGTGCATCTGAAGTGCTATATCCACTTTTGAAGCCGTACTGATTTCTCGAAATAATATTATTAACTTCAAGATATTTAATTAGCCTATTTTTCAAATATCTTAGCTATGTTGGGCAAAAAGGAGATTGGTCTATAATTGTTAGGGAACTTTTTATCGTTACTTTTATAGACAGGAGTGACAATAGCACATTTAAGCTATTTGGGAAAAATTCCTTGATCGATTGCTAAATTTAAAACGAATGTAATTGGACTCGCGATATAATAGGCAACTGTTTTAAAGCAATTTTGCTGAATATCCATCTACACCAGGGGTTTTATTATTTTTTAACATTAATATTTGCTGAAGGACTTCATCAGGTGTAATATATGCCACATTGAAGGTGCTTTTAAGCCTTTCAGTGCTAGTGAGTCCATCATGAGAGGGAAATACTACAGAATTTGCGATCGTTTCACCTATACATATTGATAAAGTGTTCATTTAGTTTAGTTGCAATTTCGAAAGGTTCCGTAAGTATTGTATTATTTTTGCTAAGGATTTGCTTTATAGATTTGTCCGGCTTATTATTAAAAGTTATGTCATTTATTTTTTCCCATATCTTTTTTGGATTATCACAGTACTTCTGGAGCTCTTGTTTGTAGAATGAGGACTTTGCAGCTCGAATTATATTATTCAATTTATTCCGATAGGATTTATATTTAACATGGAGTATTTCATTAAAAAGTTCCTGTTTAAGTTTCCTAGCAATTTTATCTCTGTTCCGAATAGACGTTACTATTCCAATAGTCGTCCAACTTTTGATGCTTTTGAATTTCAAATTATGTCTTTTAAATTTATCATTATATGAGTGATTAACGACGTTATAAATAATACCAAATAGATTATTTGTGGCTTCTTCTGTTTCTTGGGAATTATAGACGGGTGCCTAATCTACGATCGCGATGTTTTCTATTAGTATTTGGTAGTTTATTGTCTTATAAATAGTATATGAACTGAGATTTTTTGTAGATCTTATATTTAAGGAACAGTTTGAGTTACATATTATATTCGCCATCGTACAATAATGATCAGTAATTATTATTATTATTAATTGTGGGGGATGCAGACAGGATTTCTGCCTCTCATCTTGTCACTGCGACCTATAAGATCTATTGTGACATTACCTATGAAGCCTATAATATTCTTTAGGGCAAGTTTTTCGACATCCCCTGGCAGTGGAAATGCCTTTCCTAGATGTCTTAACCTTATGCGACACAGAGCTTCACAGTCGCATAGGACATGTTCAGCGGATTCATCGTCTTCCATACAGAATCGATAGGTCTGATCATTGACCTTACCCATCTTCTTAAGGTGGTATCTAAGTGGGCAATGCCCAGTAAGTAGGCCCGTTATGAGCCTTAGTTCCTTCCTGCTGAGTGTGAGGAATTCTTTGGTCCTCTGTTGCGAGTACTTTATAAACTTCCTCGCTTGTGTCAGCCCCGGGGTATTTTCCCAGTATTCCTTCTTAGTTCTGTCCTCCCAAAGCCTGATCTGAGCTGAGAAGTGACTTTTTGGGTGTCCAAAGACCGGCTCAGGGCCAATAAACGGAGATTTGGCTCCTTCCTTTGCAAGGCGGTCCGCAATCTCGTTTCCCATAATGCCTTCATGTCCTGGTACCCAGATCAGTGTCACCCTATTTGTCTCGGCCAGTTGCTTTAAGACAGTAAGACAGTCCCAAACCAGCTTTGACTCAAAGGTAAACGAGTTTAACGCTTTAAGTGCTGCTTGGCTGTCTGATATTATGTATATTTTTGCTCCACGCATATTTTTATGGATTATTTCGCGAGCGCAGAGTTCTATGGCGTGTATTTCTGCTTGAAAAATGGTTGGTGAGGCCCCCAGTTCCTTTGCGAGATGGCACCTTGGCCCATATATGCCCACGCCTGCTTTACCTTCCATTTTGGATCCATCCGTGTACCATTTAAGAGATCCTTTTTCAAAGGGTAGGTCCCCAGTGTGCCACTGTTGACGGTTCCCCACGATCACCTTAAATGGTGTTTCAAAGTTATGGCGTTTCGGCATAACGTCTGAAATTGGGTTAGCCATCGGGTCCTCTATGAAATCTTGGAGGAGTTTCAGGTGGCCCACCAGATTATTTGAACTTAGGAGGTTTGCCATTTGTAGCCTAATTGCACTAAGTATGGCCTGCTCCTTAACATACAAATGTAAGGATAGCAAGTCCAGCATAGCCTCTAGGGCCGCAGTTGGGCAAGTACGCATGGCACCGGCTACTCCTGGACATGCAAGCCGTTGTAGTTTTTGCAAACTAGCTTGAGCTGTCTTTTGTTTTGTTTTTGGCCATATAATAGATGTGTATGACCACAGAGTCATTTTTTGTTTAAGACCCCAAGTTTTGCCAAAAAGCCTGCGGCATGTCCATGTTGCCACTGTAGCTTTATCCAGTATTCTTTTTAAGTGAGAGTTCCAGGTTAGTCTATTATCCAGAGTAATACCTAGATATTTGACTTCCTTTGAGAATTCCACTACTGTTCCCTCAAGGGATGGTGCTTTTAGGTAAAGCTTGCCTTTTCTCGTGAAGGGAACAACTGTTGTCTTACCAGGATTGGCTCGAAGTCCCATTATTTGGCACCAGTTGCAAACTATGTTTAGGGCATTTTGCAATAGATCAGAGATTATCTGATCATGTTTGCCCCTAATTGTAATGACCAGGTCATCCGCATATCCCTGATTGTCATAGCCGGAGTTTGTTAGGTTCTGTAGGAGATCATCTACAACCAGAGACCATAGTAGAGGGGACAGTACCCCACCTTGGGGACATCCCTTCGCAGCCACTACTGTAATAGAGTCCTCCCCCAGGTTAGCTGTGATTCTCCGGCTTTCAAGCATAGCTTTTATCCATTTTATCAAGGAAGGTTCAATTTTTTGGTAGCTGAATTCTCAATGGCTTCAAAGGAGGTATTGTCAAATGCTCCTTCGATGTCTAGGAATTTCTGTTTGCTAAAATATTTATGTTAATATCACCCAAAATCAAATGGTTATCCAAACTTACATTAGCCTTCAAAAATTCTTCCAAAGAGTCTATAAATTTGGTAGGATTACAGCTTGGGGACCTATAAATACTTGTGATGTTTATTATTTGATTATCAGGTAGAAGTATTTGCAAATGGACAGAGTTACTTTCGTCAATTTGACAGTTTAGCTACTTGCAAAAAGTTTTGATTTAATGTAAACAGCTAGTGCCATCATATTTGTTTAAAAAATTTGGTTTGTTAATCATTTGGTATCCGATTATATTATAACAATCCGTTTCATTTAACCAAGACTCTGTCAAAACAAATATGTCGAAATCTAAATTTAAATCATTCATGAGTATAATGAATTCATCAAAGTGTTTCGGCAAGCTTCTAATATTCATATGAATAACCCTAATTGAGTTCAAATCTTCTTCAAAAAAAAAAACTACAACAATCAGTCTTATCACACAAAACACTTGTTTTAACATTTTTATAATTACTCAGAGTTTCAAAAAATTTCACACATTATTATCTGATTAGGTCTAGACTAAAATAAGTGGATTAAATTTTTTTTTATTAATCAATAAGTAAATTTTGCAAATCAAGTTGATCCTTTACTAAATAAAAATCTGAAGTTGTATATCTTTTCTAACACATACCTTGTCATTCTTAATCCAGATATACCTATATAGCCCTTACTGCTCAACGAGAATTTTGTCTGTCTCAATAGTTTAGCTGTAGCTTTGGTTGCATGCTCCCCTATAAATATACGACCTTCACCCAGATTAACATCAACATCTGTTGCAGAGATTCCGGCCCCATCGTTTTTTGCCTTTACAGTTGACTTAAACGCATATATAATTGCATCTCGCGTTGACCTCTTGATGAACCGTACGATGATTATGCCTGGTGCATTAGATGCCGGTGACTTACGCTGTCGATATACATAGTCCAATTCGTTTTCATGGAGCTCAAGGTTACTGACCTCTGCTATTGCTTTAACTATAGCAGCTGGATTTTCATTTTTTGTTTCCTTGACACCATTAATAGAAATATTGTTTCTTCTTAGTTCTTGTTCCTGTTGTTAATTTTTGCTGGTCAACAAATTGACTTCTTTTTTTAGGTACTCGTTTTTATTCTTTAATGCACTTACTTCCTTCAGTACTTCTGCCGGACCAGATATTCGGGCAGACTTCATCTGGCACAGAATTATCAGATAGTTTTTGGTCAGTTATCTGGCATGCGTCTGCATTTACTGATTACAGTGTTGGGCGTAATCAACTACATTTGTAATCAGATTAATAATCATGATTAAATCAATCATGATTACATCAATCATGATTACATATCAATCATGATTACCCATCAATCATTAATCATGATTACATCGAGTAATCTTAGGAAAATGTAACCGTAATCATGATTACATGATTACATTTATTTTGATTACAAATGAAACTTTCAAAAGATTTCTAAGAAAACAAATAATCTGTGATCGTAAGTAAGAATTTTTATTGTAGAAAACTTCAAGGCACTGTTGAATTATGTATTAATTGTAGTCAGTATAAAGAATGTAAGTAGTTCAATTGATAGAGACACGCACATATCTGATCATCAACTTAAATTCAAGGATCTTGATTATGTGGGAAAAAAGGTAGCGAAAAAGATTAGATTTCTGGGGTGTATTAGAGAGTCGTTGAGCACGGAAAATGCAATAATGCCTTTTAACGCTTTGATTTTGCCACACTTTTCATATTGCTCCAAATTGTTAGATGCTAGTTCGAATGAATCCAAGGGCAGATTGCAACTGTTGTAGAATAAGAAAAAGTGAGTTATTCTGAAATGCAGCATATATACACCAGTTAGAAGCATGCTCGAGCCGCTGCAATGGGTAAATATTACTGACATGACAGCAAGAGTGAGGATGAAAGATTAGATTTATCGATTTATATGTTAACACTTGGTGGAATATGTTCTTAGATATCTTTGATTGAGGAAAAAAAACACTTGCTCCGATTCCACAATTATTTTATTTAAAAAAACAGTAACAACCTACGCGTTTCGTCTGCTTAAGACAAACCCTGATGATGTCTTAAGCAGACGAAACGCGTAGGTTGTTACTATTTTTTTTAAATAAAATAATTGTGGAATCGGAGCAAGTTTTTTTTTTCCTCAATCAAAGATGAAAGATTAGATTTACTAGCTACTACGATACAGTATTGTTTTTGATATCAGAAGATCCTAAACTCTACCTCCCTTTCTTAATTACTAATAATTGGTAAACTCAATAAACAGATATCAGATATTCCATTACCATCCCACTACAGATACAACAATGTTTGTTTTCGTTTAACTACAATTTTAAAACTCTTGCAAATTTGTAATCAAAAAATGTAACCATGTAATTATGATTACGGTTACGATTGATCAATCATTAATCGCCAAAAATGATTACTTTTCTGATTAATATTATCAATCTGTAATCATGATTACAGATTACAGATTGTAATCGTAATCATTAATCATCAATCAGATTGCATTTTGCCCAACACTGACTGATTACACGATCTGCTATTTTTCATCTGGTAAAATACTGCTTTTATCCTGCAGTTTAAGTTGTCTAAACTAATGTGAAGTTTATTGTTCAAAAATGACTTCTAGAGAAAGGATCGCGGCTGCTTTTATTGTGTATAGTGCATTTTGTACAAGTATATGTAATAAAATACGAACCATGTATGCATTTGTCTTCTGCAGTCTGTTCTATACTCCTATCACTATGTGCACAAAACTATTTTTTTAACGGGTAAACTGGACAGATATCTGTTTAATTTAAAAATTTACTGGACAGATTGGCAGACGATGTTCCAAAATTTGCCAGATAGAAAAAAATTGTTGATTAAACGTGCGGCAGACATCTGGACATTTTTGAGTGGCAGACATTGTCGCCAGATATCTGTCAACATCTGCCACCGTGATTACACACAAAAATGGGCAGATATCTGGTATTCTGTCAGATCGTTTAGGTTAGGAGCACCTTTACGTGTAAATTTTGTTCAAAATTAATTTAAGAAGCAACTCCCTTGGCTAAAAAAATGTTTCCGGAAAAGTGGATAGATTGGTCAGAAAATTCTCCAGATCTTAACATAATACTTATTAATACGCAGAATAAAGAAAGAGTGGAATTCCATTGCAGATTTGATATAATTTTAGAAAAGGAAGAACCAGTGTTGGGAACTTGTGGGCAAAATCCCATTTTGTGGGAATTTCTGCCCTCTAAATCATTACTGTGGGAAAAAGGGAAAACATTTTTACAGTAGAAGAATTTCTGGGAAAATTCATTACCAAAATTTTCCTAGAAGAGTTTTATATTAAAAGATCCGAGTTGGTCCGTTGGATTTTTAGAAATTCTTAGAAGAGTACAGTAAAACAATTTGTGGGAAAATTCGTCAACAAAATTTTCCTAGAAGAGTTTTATACTAAAAGGTCTGAGTTGCTCTGTTGGATTTTTAGAAATTCTTAGAAGAGTTTTATCGATTTGTGGACGGATAGTTTGGTGCGAGATCTTCTGCTTATACATTCATGCACATTTTTACAGTAGAACAATTTGTTGGAAAATTCATCACCAAAATTTTCCTAGAGAATTTGATACTAAAAGGTCTGAGTTGGTCTGTTGGACTTTTAAAAATTCTTAGAAGAGTTTTATCTATTTGTTTGTGGACGGGGATAGTCTGGTGTGAGATCTTCTGCTTATACATTCATGCACATTTTACAGTAGTACATTGAAATGTATCATTTTTTATTTAAATTTAAACTAATAAGTATATAGGTATATGGTGGGATTTTTGTGGTAATTTCAGCTTTCGAACTGTGGGAAATGTGGGAAAAATTTGGGCAATATGTGGGATTTTCGAGATTGAAAAGTTCCCAACACTGGGAAGAACTACATCCGAAAAATTAAAGATTTTTTTTTTTAAATAAATGAACAGGAATTTTCCGTCCACCTTGCAGAAATGATCATGCTGATCGTGATGGTGTTATCGTTATTGTTATTGTTCATTGAAATTAATGCAGCAGCAATTACATTTTTGTTGTGCTTATATAATTCTACGCAAATCAATGTAATTCTTGGGAGTAAATTCTTGTTCCTATTATTACGATGACTTCAACATTAACCTACTTAAAAATTGCAAAATGATAACAAATTTTACTAATAATTGGTCTGCGACTGGTTTGAAAGCTGTAAACTCTGATCCTACTCGTATTGGATGTTTTTGTCGTGAACGATCTTTGATGAGAATGTTTTGTTTTCCAACCGAAATTTACTTTTATTTCAGGGATTACGATATTATTTATATAAACCACTTAACATTAACATCTCAAGATATTTTAAGAGTGTTGACATTGAGGATTTGGTCGCATTCCATATACATACAGTATTGGACAAAACTATAAAGCACCCCTTTGCGATATAGTTAGTTATCCTTTGATATTTACAGGAAAACTGGATGAAAAAATTCGTCTTTATTTTTTATTATTTATCTATATGTGTTGTATGAACCCTTATGGGACAGGCAATAAGTAATAAAACGGAGATAAAATGACAAGGTAATAAAATATCAGTAAAGAAAATGTTTCAAATGATCCATTTTCGTAAATAAATGAGTAAGGGCGGAGTTTTCAGATTTTACTCTCATAAAATGTTCCCGAGCTTTTGTGAAAACAGATTTTTCTGAAATCTATGTACTATAACATGAACTCATCTCGTTTTTTTAGGGTGGGAAATTAGATTTAACTTCTGGTTTTGTAATAAAGTGACATACAAGCTCAGAAGTATTACTCGAGTGTAAAATTTTGAAGTGAATGGTTGTGTTTTATATTTGGAAATTTGTAATGGATAGTGATAGAAGAGATGATGGTGCTGGTCCTAGTCGTGAACATAATAGGCGAAAGATAAGAAACCAGCAAGATATGAGAGGAAATACTCGCAGGTAAATTACTTTTATTTTCGTGAATATTTAGTGCGCTGATGTGACTCACTGATTAATTGTAATCTTTAAAAATTAATATTATGAAATTTTCATAGGTTGATTCAATCCGAAATTGTTGAATTTCTGGACTCGGAAGAGGAGGAACTGCTGTTTGATGAGAAATGAAGACGAGACATGGCTTCCACCGAAAGTCCCAGTAATGGCGACGATTCTGATATCGAAGACGTCCTTGGAGCAGAATTTGAAATCGAAGTGAAAAAAAAGGGTGATAGCGATAACGAACAACATTCAGCCCCAGCAGCAACAACGACAAGAAGAAAAGGAAAGTGATTATTTTGAAGTTCGAAGCGAAGTTTTATGGAAAAAAAACTCCATAAGGTGAGACTCAACCATAAAATCGTTCGACAGAGAGGTAAAAATTTATCTACCTAAATATATCGTACGAATAATTAGAGAATTTGTTACATGCCTAACAACTATTTATTATTCTTTCAGGTGGTGTTGCAAGAGGCTGTAAATCTTTAACACCTTTGGACACATTCAACAAAATATTTTCTCCGGAAATGCGATCGATAATAATCCGAGAGACAAATCGTAAGGCCAGGCAAATTATTGACGAATGGAATTCCTACCATCCAGGTACCGAACCTAAAGCTTGGAAGCCTCTGAGGGAGACATAGCTAGATGCGTACATTGGAATCCTAATAGCTTCTGGTGTTCATCATTCGAATGAAGAACATGTGAATGAGATGTGGAAATCAGACGTTTTGCCATTATATCGAAGTGCTCTGAGCCGAAATCGTTTTCAAGCCATCTCCCGCAATATTCGTTTCGATAACGTAAACACGCGAGCTGAAAGGCTCAAAACTAATAAAGCTGCATGGATATCTGGAGCATGTTAAATGTTAATTTAGCAAATGCCTACAATCCGTAAGATAATTTAACAGTTGACGAGCAGATATTCTCGTTCAGAGGACGTACAAGATTTACGCAATATATTCCGAGTAAGCCGGCGAAGTATGGAATTAAGGTCTTTTGGGTTTGCGATCCAAGAAATTCATTTCCATGCAAAGGAATAATTTATACTGGTAAAGAAACCGAAACCAGTGCCCGGCAAATTAACGTTGGGTAAAATACCGTAATCGAGTTAGTGAAAGACTTCCGAGGAACAGGTCGGAATATCATAACTGATAATTTCTTCACCTCACTGCCACTGGCGAAAATTTTACGTACAATGGGAATGACTGTCGTGGGAACAATTAGAAAAAATAAGCCTACATTCCGCATCAGCTACGAACATAAAGACAACGAGAGGTTTTATCATCAATTTTTGCCTTTCACGCAGAAGCGACCTTAGTAAGCTACGTGACAAAGAAAAAAAATACAGTATTGTTGCTTTCAAGTATACATTCCCAACCGGAAGTACGTGATAACGATTCGACAAAACCAGAAATAATACATTTTTATAATGATACAAAGTCAGGAGTGGACACGACGGTCCAATTGCTAAGGAAATTCACCACCAAACATAGAACAAATAGTTGGACATTAGCATTTTTTTTCAACATAATAGATGTGGCATGTTTAGCAACCTATATCATATATTCGGAAAATTTTCCCACCGTAACGAACAGAACTCCGCCGCTTATTCCTCAAGGACTTGGAAAAGAATTTGTGCCTGACGTCAGTCTTGAACAGGTCAAAAATTCCAAACGTAATATATCATTATTATGTACCAGTGTTGGGCGTAATCTGATTGCAGCGTAATTTAATTAATAATTCCATTACAGTTTAGTCAAATTACAAAGTAATCTAATTAAATTGTATTCGATTACATATCACTCAGATTACTTATGAGAGAATATGTAATCTATCAAATGTGTAATCTGTTACAATATAATTAGATTATTTTGTAATCTAATTACATTATAACAGATTACTTTGTAGATTACTTAAAAGTAATTAATAATATAATGAAATGAATTGAAAGAAAATAGTATTGTTCTCGTACGAAATTAGTTTTAGGGAGTTTTATGAAGAATTCGAATACAAATATCTTAAATATCTTAAATGTCTTAAATGTAATCACATTAATTAGATTAACATGTAGAGGGATTAACTTGTAATCGATTAATGTGTAATCAGATTAACTTGGATGGAAATGGATTACATTAGTAATCTGTTACAAAGTAATCTGATTACAGATTACATGGTTAATTATAATTGTTAATCATTAATCAGATTACATTTTGCCCAACACTGTTATGTACGAACTGCGATGGAAATAGTCCTGGAAAATAGGATTACGCCAACGCTGGCACAGGCACAACAGAATCTACCTCAGAACGAATCAGGTAGGACTAAACATACAGATGTATGTCATCGATGCCTTGCAGACGACAACAGGCGCCGCAATACTACAAAATGTTGCACTAAATGTAAAAAACCTATATGCAATCAGCATATAAAAACCGCGCCAACTGCCACATTAGACAGTCCAATAAATTAAATTTTATGTTATTAGACATTTTTTAAATAAATAATTAGTTTTTAATGATTTATTGCGTTTCTTTTCATACGAAAAGTACGGAGATATTCATAAGGTACCGGGTACCTCATTTGGGTGATAGAAGTATAGTTTCCAGGAATGGAAAACAAAAACATATATCGAAAACTCGATTTGTATTGAAAATAGTCGGAAATTCTTTAGAAGTGTTTTTTTAGGAGTTCTCACGGATACACAGACATCTAGGAGCGACGTGATAAGAAATATATCATTTTAAACCCGAAAAAGGTACCGGGTACCCGGAATGGTCACATAAGGGTTAAAAAAGCATAACAATGACAATTCAATCATTTCAATAACAAAAACTAAAACAAAAATATTTCCCAGTACTCAATATTTGCCTGGACAAAACTAAAGCACCCCTTTTATATATTAGGCGCTTTCGGCTCACTGAGACTGCACTTTCGGTGAACTGTCTTAGTTCCATATTGAGCTACAAAATTCGAACGCAACCACTGAACAACTGAGACTAGTGAAACTGAATTTTCCTGTCTCAGATGACTCAGTTTCGATATTTTGTTATTTTAATTATACTAATTAAAGTTTAGTGAGCGATTTGAATAAACTAACAACACTTTCCATTTTCAGTGGTTAAAATTATTTAAATATCAAAATTGGCAAATCAGCTGATTGGTTTCAGCTGAGACAACTGAGATAGTTGCTCAAAGTTATGTCTCCGTTGTCTCACTGAAACAGTGGTTGCCGAAAGAGCCTATTGTCACTCCTTTCGTACCGCTACTGTCGAACCGCTACTGTCGAACCGTTAGCAGTAAACAATTATTTTATCAGAAATGCCTTTTCCTTATATGCCTCAGTAAAATTTCATCATTAATGAGGATTTTTACAAAATTGTTGTCCTGAAAAAGAGTGCGCGTTTTGTTGTTTGTTTTAAGAGACGGTTAAAAGACACTAAAAATGTCGAGAAATGCGTACAGAAGTGAAATGAAATATAAAATTATATTTTATTATAAAAGTGGTTTATATCGACAGAATAATAGTATAAAATATTTCAGTAATCGACCAATTACATCGCGGCTAATTAAAAAGTTTAAGGTGATGGTTAGTCTCTCTCTCTCCTGTGCAGTCTGGAGGAAGGCGTCGTGAAACATCACGAAAAGATGATTTTTGGATTGAAAAAAGGATGTTAAGTGAACCTATAGTTTCTTCCACTCAAATTAAATAAAGATAGAAATTACTCTATAGATTTTTTTACCGGGTTAAACTTATATTTGTTCAAGAAGGGACTTTTTCTGGATTCTCCGGTATATAGCAAAAGCTAAATGTTTTTAATTTGTTATTACATCACACAACTCATAAATTTTGGGTAACAAGTTTCAAGTCTTGGTTTGACTCATCAACAGGTCCCAAATAGCGAAATTAAGTGACTTTGAAAAACAAATGAAAAAATAGAAGAAAGAAAAGAAATGAAAAAATGAAAAAATTGAGAAAAAAAAATTTTTATTAAAAAAAATTGAAAAAATTAAAAAAAGAATCCAGAAAAAGTCCCTTCTTGAACAAATACTCAAATTAAAAAAGATTTAAATTTGTCAGTAAGTGCAAGGACTATTAAGAGAATAGTCGAAAAAGCCGGTTTGCGGGTTTACCGCCCTACAAAAAAGTCTTTCATCTCAGAAAAGAACAGGAGGGCCACGTTAAGGTTTGCAAGGTCCATTTAGATTGGAATATTAAAAACTGGAGAACTGTTTTATTTTTTTCCGACAATGGTCACTGCATCATTATGCCTCATCATTGACGCGAAAATTTAAGGGAGACTTTCTCGATGCCAGCTCTAAACGGAAAAAATGCTGTGTTGGGAGGAAAAAAATTACAGAACAATCGTGTAATCTTATCCGCTTTGATAATCATAAGCAACATTTAAGAGAAATAAAAAAAAAATCTAGTACTGAATACAGGATGAATAGATTTTTCAGCAAGGACTCTCAAGTGACAAGCTGCATTCAAATTTCATGTCAGAGTTCAAGCATTACACGGATGATGATTGAAAGAAAAGGTAAGTAAAACACAATTTGCATGTTTTTTCCCCCGTTATACAGTTTTAAATATTTGAATATGTTTGTTCAAATGCTCACAGATTCTCGTGAGTCAGGAAATCTCGTACAAGGACAACCGAATGAAAAGTTTTATCTTTCCTGTGTACAAGAAATCGTTAAACACACACCATCAGTCATGGTGTGGAGTACAATTAACGGTGAAGGTTCTAGACCCCTCTATATTGTACAGGGTATAATGACTCGGCATGAGTATCTGAAAGTACTCTAAATGATGCTACCTTGCCATATAAGCCTTCTTTACAGAATAACGGGAATGATATGAATTTTTACGACATGCCACATTGCGAAATCCGTAAAAAAATTCCTTTTCTCCTCTAAAACTATCCACACACTTCCCTGACTTTCCAATTCACCTTAATTTAATCGTATAGAAACTGTTTGGAATGTCCTAAAAACTAAAGTTTATAAAAAGCTTAATCCTACTACAGAAATTTTTGTCTAAAATATTAAAGAAGTGTGGCATGATTCTTTCTCTGTTTATCAAAGACATGCATACAAAGTTTTATTTAAAAGTGTGCCCAGAGAATTAATAGTATTATTAAAAGTAAGGACGGGTGACACGCAGTACTTTGAGGGGAGGTTACCAGTTCATTCGAAACAAATAGGGTTAAAAATGATTAAACTAGATAAAATTTGTTACAGGCTTTCGTTTTCAAAAAAACCTCTGAATAACAAAATGTCAGCCGTTTGAAAAAAAAACAATTTTTTTTTTGCTTCAACGGACGAAAAAACTATTTATTTCTAAATAATTTTTTGACAAAAATCGCTTCCTGATCGCCCCGCAAGTTAAATTTCCTTTCAATTGCGCAGAGATTCATGTGAATCGGTTCATCCGTTGAAGCTGTAGAGCGCTCCGCGCGTTGAAAAATGTTTGTTCCCAGAAAAACTCATATAAAATTCAACGTTAGAAAAAATCTTTGACAGCTTACTTCAGCTTTTCCAGCACCATACAGAGGCCCTTCTTCTTCCTCCAAGAACTGATTGTGCTGAATCTGTAAGTTAACGGTTTGCCGAAATTTATTAAGGTACTTCAGGTAGCGAGAAAAGGTCTCCCCAGCAAGCGCGCTCCGAGCGCCTCAACTATCTGTTTTCCAGCCGGTGGTGGATGGTTGGCAGGCTGTGAATTCTAAAATATTTTAGATATGAAAATATCCTTTTACTCGCGTGTTCTAAACACTTTAAGAATGATAATTATGTAAAAAAAAAATCGAATTATTCATCGTCGTAAACGGTAACCAAGCCTTAAGCTTTTTGTATAAGTAAAAACTAAATTAACATTTTGAATAATTTTTTGATATCTTTTTTATGCATTCAATTTTTAATTAACTTTAAAATAACTTAAATTTATCCTAGTGATTAAATAAGTTGGCCCCAGAAAGTATTTTCCTTTTTAAATAACTTTTATCTACTCACTAGCTCTTGACTGAATAACTTTATAATTTTGTGCGTAAGGGCGACGTTCGTGACGAAAATTTGAAATTGTAGGCATAGTTTTAGGGTAGTAATCGTGGGTGGATTTACATGGGTTTTTTTTTTTTATTTAGAATGAGTGAATGGGGAATTTTCTGATGGGGTAAAAAAATTTACGTTTTTGGTGGTTTTAGGGTGTGGTGGTAACTATCCCTCCCTTGGGGTTATCCAATTTGAACCCTGTATGATATCAAATTAGAGCTTTTGTTGAGTGGGTATTAAATGGCACCATTTTTTTTCTGTAAGAAACTTTATATGACTTTTTTCACTCAAATAACGTGGAAATTTCGAATTTTTGTAGAGAACGGAGTGTAGATTGGTGTGGAGGGCTGATTTTCTGTTAAAAGCTTTAGCAGAATGTTTTACATATTTCATGGGGGCATTTTAATTTTCTATGTTTAACCGCTATTTGGGTTTTGATGTGAAATAAATTTTTCCAGTTTTTTCATGTAAAATTTTTTTGACATGGAAGTACTTAAATTAAAGTGCAATAATCTTCTAAACGATTGTACTTACCGCAGAGAAAGTCTCACAGGAAAAGGAGGTCCTTAAATGTTCCTTATATGTGACTCTATCAAGAGGTTATCCGAAGATAGAGGTATAGAAACCCGCATCGTTAGATTAGCAACATGCTTGAGAAATGCTGCATAACAGCTACCATGAACGGCGAATCCACAACAATCATGGCCACTAGAGGCTAGAGTTTTATCACCACTTCTATGGCTCCTATAGTTGTGGATGAGCTATTAAATTTATTCCAAGAGGCTGGCTTTAAGGCCCAAGGATACGCTGATAACATTGTCATCTGTGTTAAAGGAAAGTTTGAATCAACTTATACCGAGCTTATGCAAACTGCTTTTAACATCGTTATCAGATGGTGCCAGAACATGGGACTATCAATAAACCTAGGTAAAACAGTGCTAGTTCCCTTAAATAGGAAAAGGAGTCTTCAGATCCCATCTATTAGGTTAAATGGAATTGCAATAGAATATTCCAAAGAAGCAAAATATCTAGGAATAATCCTAGACAGCAAGCTTACCTGGAAATGTTAACTAACAAGGCCATGTGGGCAATCAGCTCTTGCCCCGGGTTTTTCGGGAAAAAGTGGGGTCCTAACCATAAAATGACCTAATGGATCTTCCAGGGCATAGTCAGACCCTTACTTTCTTATGGGGCAAATGTGTGGTGGTCTAAAACATTGCATGCAACCACCAGGAGAACCCTTGATAAGGTGCAAAGGATGGCATGCTTTGGCGCCACTGGCGCCTTTACATCGAGTCCTCAACGTGCACTTGATGCCATTTTTGACTTATAGCCTCTCTACGTCTTTATTCAGAGAGAAGCAGCGGCTTCGAAAGAAAAGGCAAGATGAGCGCACTTCCTCCAGGGTGGGTCATCTCAGTATCTTCGAGTAGATCAACACTAACGGCCTAGAGGCTCCAACAGATACTATGTCCAAGAGATTTTCTTTTGAAAGAGTTTACAAGGTAACCATTAATGAAAGAAGCCAGATACTAGACAGAGGACTCCATCTTCCGCAACGGGCCAAGTATGATATACTGACGAATCCCGAAAGGACGGGAAAACAGGCACAGGGGTCCAGAAGTGTAGCTATTCATTCCACTTGATGTCTCACCTTCCATTTTTCAGGCGGAAGTCTATGCTATAGAGGTTGGCTCAGGAAAGCTTAAATAACGGCTGCAATTATAGCTCTAACATCTACATTTGCGCCGACAGCCAAGCTGCGCACCTAGCTCTTTCCTTGCAAGTCTGTGAGTCGAAACTGGTCTGGAGCTGCTACTCGAGACTCCAACTACTGTCTAGGGACAACCAGGTAACCTTGGTTTGGGTCCCTGGACACGAAGAAGTGGACGGTAATGGAAAAGCGAACAAACTGTCTAAAACCGGAGCTGAATGTCCGTATACGGGTCCCTACCCGACATTTGGTCTACCAAAAAGCCACTTTATGGGGGAACTGCCTAAGTTGGAAGACAGGCAACTAGCGTAGCGCGCCCGGTATGAGGCAGGCGAACAAATTCTTCAACTCCTCTCATCTCCAGACGCGCCAACTTATTGGACTTAGCAGACAGTCGCTCAGACTATTTGCTAGTGCAGTAACTGGTATGGCCCCTTCCATCACTTCCTGAAGAAGATAGACAAATCCGACAGTGAACTGGTGCGACAGTGCGAAGAGGAAGATGAAACCTCCATGCATGTTATATGTGAGTCTAATGCTTCAAATCACTGGAGGAACACTAATCTCTCCAGATAATGTCTGCAATCTAACCTCAAAAGCAATAATCGAGTTCGTTAAAAGGCTCGATTTTGCTTAATTGTCGTTCCGTGTTCATTGTAAATATCAACATAATGTTTAACCATTACAAGTATCTTTTTTGCCTTAGCTTTCTTCTCAATTTGAAAAAAAAAGTCGGTCTGGAGGGATGTATGAATGACCGACAACAGGGAAAACCAATTCGATGGATTTAATATTATGCAGAGCTTTTTTATAAGCCAGTGCAAACACTTTCCAACCGTAACTGTACAGTTAACACAGAGGATGTAATATGTCAACTTAAAGAGGACAGTCTACAGTTTACAGTTTTTATAAAAAACAGTTATGTTAACGACCGTTTTGCAAAAATAATAGAGGTTAAATTTAAAAAAAAGGTAAGAAAATCCGAAATATTTAGTTTAGACAACCATTATTCTTGAGGGGAGAGTGGTACGGGGCTGGTTGAGCAGTCGTTGGAAATATCATGCAGTTCTGCATGCAATGAGCCTTTAACTGTGACCGTGTGCCCTATACTTTTGAATATACAGGGTGATTTGTAAAAAACTAGCTTTTTTTCATAATCACCATGTAACTCCTAAACGGTTGATATGCCCCCCCCCTCCAGCCATACAATTTTTGGTTCGTCTAGGTGAGTACTATCACCTCCTTTCATATGGCCATCCTAATTCGGGACACCCTGTATAGTGTTAGATATCATTTTAATGATAATTTCTTGAATTTTTAGAATTTAGTTTAGTTTTTACAAAATATTACTCCAAATCCATAAAATAAGGCTGCTAACATGACATATTCAGTTATCAAAAATGTCTTATTATTTTCCTAAGTTTCATATTCATATTTTATCAACAAAACTACACCTAACAATTCAATTAGTTTTGTCGTTAAAATATGTTCCTTCTTCTGTTTAGAAAAATATATTTTTTTTATTGACATAAAAATTAATATTTGCAAAGATAAATAATGTTCATTCTGATTTAGTTGTTATGTTAGTCACAAAAATATAAAGAAAGTTGCATTCCTTCCAGAAAATCATATCTTTTTTACTTTTTTTTTCCTTAATGTCTTCAATGTGATGGTTACAGTTAGATAGATGTCATTGAACAAAAATAATTTTCTTTTTTTCTGTTAACAGTACATGTGACCAACATAACACCACTGCTTGTGACTAACATAACATGATTATTTATGAAGTAACTATCTTGAACAAACATTGAAATTATTTTGAGAATAAATCTCATTTATAAATAATTTTCCCACTTTATGTAAAAAATGTATTTTTTTTTTTTTGAATTGGCAACACTCAATTATTTTGAGCTGAAGTGCTGAGCACATGTGACTGGCCACATGTTCATCCCGCCATAACTAGCAGACATCGGTCTTGCCGAACATTTCTAGTTGACGGGTAGACCACAGAACTTACTCTTCTCTACGTTGATAGTGAGGCCAGCTTTCCTTAAACAATCCGGTACGCGAGCTAGTAGAACAAGATGAGCGACAAAGTCTTGTAACAAAATTAACAGATCGTCTAAATAGTTGAGAACGTTCTCACGAAGATCCGACGGGATGACCTTGTCCATTAGACGGGACATAGTTTGTGGGGCGTTGCATAGGCCGAATGGTATCACTGTGTACTGATAGAGAGGATGACCTGGTACTGTAAAAGCGGTCTTTTCTCTGGAATCAGTGTCTAATGGGATCTGCCAGAAAGCGTTTTGGGTTACAGACTTGCCGACTTTGGTGGCTTCGAGACGCTGATTGCCTTGAACAGAAGAACATGGCGGTCAGTGTCAGAGGCAGCTAATTGGCTTGGCATCACTTCCGCAACTATACCCAGAACATCTGGAGCCAACCTAAATAGACGCCGAGGTCTATTCTCAGATATAGTGCTTGTGTGAGCACAGAAACCACGTGAAAACGCACGTTTTTGGTCTCACCACGGAAAACGATATCCAAGTCCGCATGACCATGAACATCCATCATGGCACCATTATCTACCTGCACTTGCATGTGATACTTCTTCCATTTGACATCTGCGTCAGCTAGCTTCTCCAGAGCTGCCCAGCCTAGGATACTGATAGTTGCGCTATCAAGCAGCCCAGTCACAGTTCGCCCGAGTAACTTTATTTCGGAATACGGCCGAATGTCATCTGGCATCGACATTGAAATTTGGGCCAATTTCTTTCGTTCAAATCTAATTCGTCGGCAATACTCACGCCACCGAACAGTTGATCGTTTTTTTTTTTTATTAACGCCCGAATCTGGGATCATAATTCCAGCAAGCTCTACCACCCAGGAGAAAATGCGGTCTCACACCTTATTGTAATTTTGTAGATGCAGGTGATACGGTGTCAATGGATAGAAAGCTGGTTCACGTCCACTCGTCATCGCAGAGCTTGGTGGCCGCCTTAATATCGAATACGTGTCAGACTGAAACTCCCGCTCAGCAACATTGCTTGAATAAGGTACAATTGGTGTTAAACGGGATGTCAAAAATCAGGGGTTCTTCTAAAGAAGTGTCTAGTAAAATGTCTGTGAAACGGGAGCTTGAAAATCTGCAGAGAAATCTATTAGGTTCGCTGCCTCTACTAAAGGATTACTATCATTCTTCGGACTGTCAGATGGATTGTTAATATCACTAGGGTCACTGAATGATATCAACGGACAGTCTATTGGTTCGTCGATGACCATGTGGCCACATGTTATGTTAGTCACATTGAACATAATGCTCTCTAAATGTCATATAATAATAATAAGTAATCTTTTTTTTTTTTTATTTATCTGCATAAAACCAAAGAAGAATAACACCCTGTTTGAGATATTTTGACAAAAATAAAGTTAGTGTGATAGAAAAGAACATTAAAAAAATCATTCATCCGTTATGTTAGTCACCATGGAATTACCCCCTTTAATTTTTAATTTTATTTTTATTATTTGTTGTTATATGGCCAATAGAAATACTCTGTGAAAATTTCAACTGTCTACCTATTACGATTCATGAGATACAAGCTGGTGACGGACCGAAATCTTAATAATAGCGTTCCCGTTGTTACCCTTTGGGTACGGAACCCTAACAACACTTCCTTCGACTCATAATTAAAATTTTAAAAAAAAATCCCAAATATTTTGTTAATAAATCCGGTAAATCCCACTGACAGATATTTAAGTAAATCCATTGACTTGAAATTCCTAAATAATTTAAATTTCGCGCCAGTTTACTACAGTTGGTAGCATTGACAGTGAGAGCACAATTTGTGAAATAATCAAAATTGGTGCCACATAAAATAAGAGATCAGTTAGTCCATTTATATACATGTCAGTGATATATCGATATTATATATAAGGGCGATTATTTCTCAGCAGTGGTTTTGCTTTTGCATTTTCAGTTTTTACAGCTCTAAGTTTCGTGGTAGGTACCTTATTTCTATTTTGTGGATAAACCACGAGGGGCTTATCATATTGAGTTCTAAAACTGTTACAAACCCGTCTCCCTGGGTCTTGCAACTAATTAGATTTGCAATTGCAACTACCAAAAGTTTTTGCAACTACATAACTGTATTATGTACTTGAATTTATTGCATAGTTTTAGGTGCTATATGTTATTTAAATTCAAATCTTATCTGGCTGCATAGGCATCATACATTTCTGTAGCTGTCTATCAAAAACCTTTGCTAAATAAATATTTTTCTTGTACCTGGAAATGAATGTTGACACTGCGAGATAATTATTTGTCTCGTCATATCAAGTATTTCCTAAGAGTGAGTGAGGGAGACTACAGGAAAAATATAAGTTATAATGAAAAATAACATAAAAAGTCTAAGCGCCAAGGAATGGGAAACATCACTCTTCAAAAAAATAAACAAACAAAAAATGCAAAATCAAAACAATTTTTTCCACTGAAAACTTCAAGCATTTGAAAAAATGTTTGTATATGTATGGCCATATAATGTAAATAGGTACATATAGGTACATGTAACCATAAATAAAATTAGATTCGCATGTAATTAAAATTCTGCAAACGATCTGCTTAGCTTCCTGTGCTGTGTTGAAATTACGAATGCATATATAGGAGGGGTCACAAAATTATGCATTCAAAGATAAAGTTGGAATGAAATGCATTTCGAAGGAAATATTATCTTAAATCTTAAAGGGAATTATATTTATTTATTTGATTTATAAATTTTATAACATATTCGACCATAAGAGATTATTTTAATGACGGATTTTTTCTTGTTGCACTCCGAAGGTCCAACATCAACGAGGATTCTAGCACATGAAAAATTACTTCTTTTCATAAGAGTTTCTTCTATCGATTAGAAAAACTCCCATCACCACCAAGACTGTCAATTTGCAGGAAATTTCCCGATTTTCATGAAATATGACAGCTAGAGGGGAAGAACCAGCCCTGCGAATCGTACAATACGGGAATTTTCAGGAACTATCCAAACTTGCTTCTGAATTTATAATTCTGTAGAAGAAGGTTAACCCTTCCTGGTTATCGTGGGTCAAATTCAACCGGGCTCGTTTAGTGAAAAATTCATTTTACAGTTTTTTTTAAAGCATGTTATCATTTTATTTTTTATGAAACGTACATATTAATTTTCATAGTCATAATTCTCTGAAACTGAAACATCAAACTAATTTTTTTCCTCCGATGATAGTATCTTGTGAAAGGTTGTAGTTATATTATTAAGTGCAAATTTGGCATAAATTTTAATTATAACACAAAAATATAAAGTTTTGATAAATTTTACCTGTGACTAAGATAACGTGAAACATAACATGTGGCCACATGGTCATCGACGAACCAATAGACTGTCCGTTGATATCATTCAGTGACCCTAGTGATATTAACAATCCATCTGACAGTCCGAAGAATGATAGTAATCCTTTAGTAGAGGCAGCGAATCTAATAGATTTCTCTGCAGATTTTCAAGCTCCCGTTTCACAGACATTTTACTAGACACTTCTTTAGAAGAACCCCTGATTTTTGACATCCCGTTTAACACCAATTGTACCTTATTCAAGCAATGTTGCTGAGCGGGAGGTTCAGTCTGACACGTATTCGATATTAAGGCGGCCACCAAGCTCTGCGATGACGAGTGGGCGTGAACCAGCTTTCTATCCATTGACACCGTATCACCTGCATCTACAAAATTACAATAAGGTGCGAGACCGCATTTTCTCCTGGGTGCTAGAACTTGCTGGAATTATGATCCCAGATTCGGGCCTTGTTCGGTGGCGTGAGTATTGCCGACGAATTAGATCTGAACGAAAGAAATTGGCCCAAATTTCAGTGTCGATGCCAGATGACATTCGGCCGTATTCCGAAATAAAGTTACTCGGGCGAACTGTGACTGGGCTGCTTGATAGTGCAACTATCAGCATCCTAGGCTGGGGAGCTCTGGAGAAGCTACCTGACGCAGATGTCTAATGGAGGAGGTATCACATGCAAGTGCAGGTAGATAATGGTGCCATGATGGATGTTCATGGACATGCGGACTTGGATATCATTTTCCGTGGTGAGACCAAAAATGTGCGTTTTCACGTGGTTCCTGTGCTCACACAAGCACTATATCTGGGAATAGACTTCCGGCGTCTATTTAGGTTAGCTCCAGATGTTCTGGGTATAGTTGCGGAAGTGATGCCAAGCCAATTAGCTGCCTCTGACACTGACCGCCATGTTCTTCTGTTCAAGACAATCAGTGTCTCGAAGCCACCAAACACATTTTTCGTCCTTCGCCTCTTTAGGCTTAGGAAAGACATCTCTTGTCACTCAGAAGATCGAGACGAACGACGCAACTCCGATAAAACAGAGATTTTATCCGATTTCACCGGCAGTGCAGAGTAGAGTTTGATGGACGCCGAATTAGAGCGAATGCTGTCTCTGGGTGTGATACAGGAGAGCCAGAGTCCTTGAAGCTCTCCAGTAGTTCTAGTGAGGAAGCCTGGAAAGGTTCGGCTTTGTTTTGACGCCAGGAAGGTCAACTCCGTTACTCAGAAGGGCGCCTATCCACTGCGCCGCAGATAGACTCGCTTCTGAATCGAGAAGCCTGTACCTCAAAGACGCTTTCTGACAGATCCCATTAGACACTGATTCCAGAGAAAATACCGCTTTTAGGCCAGGCGCCCACTGGAGTGGTGTGTGAGCAATGTGGTAGTGGTGTGGCGATTAAATGGTACGTGAAAAAATTTATTCCCATAAAAACAAATATATTAGCGCACATTGAAATAGAGTGGCGATGGCGTGGCATTTGGCAAGTGGCGTGGCACAACTTGATTGCCACTAGTCTCCGACAAGTTTAATTTTCGAGTGGTAAGTGGCAGTGGATGCCACTTCTCCTTTTGAATAAAAAATGATGTTGAATTACTTACTCGATACGCTGCTTGCCATTTTGATGCGCGCTTAATAATTTTAATACCAATCCCCCACCATTCCACTGCCACACCACTTTGTTGCCACATCGCACGCCAAAACCGCGCCACCACCACATTGCTCACACACCACTCCAGTGGGCGCCCGGCCTTACAGTACCAGGTCATCCTCTATCAGTACACAGTGATGCCATTCGGCATATGCAACGCCCCACAAATTTTATGTGCCGTCTAATGGACAAAGTCATCCCGTCGGATCTTCGTGAGAACGTTCTCAACTATTTAGACGATCTGTTAATTTTGTTACAAGACTTTGTCGCTCATCTTGTTCTACTAGCTCGCGTAGCGGATTGTTTGATGAAAGCTGGCCTCACTATCAACGTAGAGAAGAGTAAGTTCTGTTTTACAGAGACAAAATATTTGGGTTTCATTGTTGGGAAAGGAGGAAAAAGAACACACCCCGGCATCGGCAAGTCCGATGTCTACTAGTTATGGCGGGATGAACATGTGGCCAGTCACATGTGCTCAGCACTTCAATTCAAAATAATTGAGTGTTGCCAATTCAAAAAAATTACATTTTTTACATAAAGTGCGAAAATTATTTATAAATGAGAAATTAAGTAGATATTTATTTATTCTCAAAATAAGCTTGACTTGTTGAATGCGATCAGAAAAAAAACTATACTAAAAGAGGCATAAAGCTTCTGTGAGAGAATTCTATGATTAAAGCTTTTAAAAAATCTAAAAGGACCAAGGTGGTAAATTTGTCCTGATCCATAGCACTTCTTATGTCAGTGGATATCTTTAAATCCGGATGCCAATAGGTCAATAAAATATTTGTGTCTTAGCTTTACATTCCAGAAAATTCACCACAAACACTTATCATATCTGTATGTTTTGTAAATCAAACATCCACTCGTCATCACTGCTGTTAATTTCATAATCATTGTCTTATGTATTTTCTCCATAATTTATAGATATTTTGAAAATTTGATTATATGCATTTACTAAAAAAATATATATATAAACTAATTCTTGTCATAATGGAAATACTCAAATGTTTGATATCACGCCATTAAGGGTTAAATATAAAATGGATTATTTATTACTGCTTTCACTTTCATTTTTCTCCATGGTACCATATAAAAGGACTAAGTATAATCTCTTCTATTACTAAAATTATCCCTGTGTCAGGCAGAATAACGCGTTATTGTTGTAAGAGATGAAATAAGCTGATCTATCATTCCTATATCTATAATAAAGTAAAACTTAACCATTTAAATGCTACTCATTGTGCTTTATCTCTTATTGATTTTTGCCTTGTCGGTAACCGAAATGCAGTGAAATTTACACTATTTGATAGTGTCTAATCAATTTCAGAGTCAATGAGGTCACTATTCAAATTTGTATACACGGAATGACTTTTTATACACGCTTTTCAAGGGTCATTTTCTTATCCGAGTGTTCTCATGAGTCATGTTTGATATCCATGATTTACATGAAATATAGCTGAGTTAATATCCCTGCAAAATGAAGCTGTTATATCTCCAAGTGCAACAGAAATTGATATAATATCTTTTACTTGTGGCCTTCTCATGGATATATCCTCTTTCGACAAAATCTGATTCGTCAGTTGTGGAAAACGTTGGGATTTACAATTAGAGCCGAGTGACGTCCGAATGGATTATGTTTCCTGAATATAATAACACTTTTCTTTTCAACAACATTTTCTTTCCAAGCAGTTACACATCCGATGACTCTCAGAGTCGCATGCAATGTGATAAACTCCTTCATTACGGTTAGGTATCAATAGCTGTGTTATTTTATGTACCTTGTTCTAGAAGTCCCATATACTGGAGAGAACAAATTGTTCTGTCGATTAAAGCGATCTATTTGTTCTGTTCGCTTCATTTCAATCTTCCATGAAAATGTATGAGGCGTTCTTTTGTGTATCTTGTGTTCTGTTCTGTTCTGTTCTACGGACACAAAAGAACACAGCTAATGAGTTAATTTCGATAACGATATATCTAACTTTTTTCCTACTATTAACGATGTTCTGCAGGTAGAGTAGTCTTGCTTCAGTAAGAAGAATAGAGAAAAAAAAGAATTGGTTAGGTTAGGCAATTCTACCCAAAAATTTACACCCAATTATTAGTCCAGTCAGTAGGGGATTTGCCCTACTAAATGTGGCGTAGTTGTGATATTTATGTTATTCAGTTCCGGGCCCCGATGAAAAATCCAAGTTTAGACCCTGAGGGGGGCTCCGCCGCGGTTCGCCAACTTGGATTAAAGGTACCAAAAATTGTTTTTTTCAAAATAATTTCCCAACGGTTGATCCTACGACAAAAATGTAAAAACCATAAATTTGAAGAAAACTAAATTCCCTACATTTTTAAAACCACTTTTTTTGTAAGTCTGATGTAAAGAGTTACCGTGGCGGAAATGTGAAAACTGTTCCAAAAAAATGTATACATATACATATGTAGTACCATTTATACAGGGTGCTTCGTCCATGGTGGTCCATAGGACAGGAGGTGATAGTAGTCACCTATAGTCAAACAAAAAAAGTGTATAGTAATTGGAGGCAGGCATCTGAACCATTTCGGAGTTACAGGGTGATTAAAAAAATCTGCTAGTCTTTCACAAAATACCCTGTATTTTAAAAAGGTACACAGTGTACGGTCTTTTACAGAGCTCATTATAAGTAGAACGACTGCTAGACCAGCCCCGTAATCCTCTCTCCTCAGGAGTTATGGTGGTTTAAACTAAGAATTTCGGATTTTCTTATACCTTTTTTATTGATTTTGACCTCTTTTTTTTTGTTTTATTAAAAATGTAAACTGTCCACTCTCCTCTTTAATTTGACCTATTACACCTGTAGTCTCACTGTAGCCGTTAAACGGTAATTATCTCATAGACGATATTTTTTTCAAAATGAAGTGTTTTCAGTCACTAAAGAATAAATTATTTTTACATAGTTTAGATCATCATAACTCCTGAGGAGAGGGGAGTACATATACAGGGCTGGTCGAACAGTCATTGGAAAGGCCATGAAGTTCTGCATACAATGAGCTCTGTAAGTGCCCATACACTTTAAACTTTTTAAGATACAGGGTATTTTGTGAAAGACTAGCATATTTTCTTAATCAGCCTGTAACTCCGAAACGGTTGAGATGCCGCCCGCCCCTTGCCATATAAATTTTTGTTTGACTAGCTGACTACTGTCACCTCCTGTTCTTAGGCCACCATGGATGAAACACCCTGTATTAGGGGTACTATTCGTATACATTTTTTTGGAAGAATGTTCACGTTCCGCCGCTGTAACTCGTTACAAATCAGACTTACAAAAAATGTTTTTACAAATGTACAATTTAGGGAATTTAGTCTTCTTCAAATTTATATTTTTACATTTTTGTCGTAGAATGAACCGTTGAGGAATTATTTTGGATGGCGAATCGCGCGGACCTTCCCCAAGAGTCAAAACTTGGATTTTTCATCGTGGCCTGAAACTGAATAACATATATAAAAATCACAACTACCTCACCTTTTGTAGGACAAAGGCCTTATTTAGTCCCTATTGACTGCACTATATGTCAAATGCCAAATATTTAGTCAAGGCCATGTAAAAACACGTCATGCTTTAGGGCTGCTTTATAGCCTGCCTCTTCGGAAAGAGAATTTTGTAATCGATCTGTTGATTGGTGTGAAGAGATTTGTGAAATTATTATAATGGGTGACTTTAATATTAACTTCCTCTGCGAGAGTACGTATTCAAATAAAATGAAGGAAATTATTGTCGATAATGGATTTATGCAAATAATAAAAAAACAAAAGTACACGAGGATTACGGAATAATCGAAATATTTAATCGATTGTGTAATAACTAATGCGAAAGGTGTAAATGTTAAAGTTAATAGAGCATTAAAAATCAGTGACCATGAAACTATAGAGGTTAAACTTGAAGTAAATCGGAGAAGTGAAGATGTTCGAATACTTAAATATAATACGAGATATATATGAGCGGTATCTAGTTCAACAAAATTTTAATGAGGTGTGCTTTATTGAGAGTTTAGATGCTAGTGCGAGAGTGTTTGAGGAAAAATTAAATCTAGTGTCAGAGAGGTGCATGGTAAAAAAGTTGTTAAATTGAATGGTAATGAGTGATATAGGGATGATCTGTATAGGATGAAAAGTAATAAAATAAGAAGTTGAATATGAAAGTTGTCTGGACATCTAAATGACTGGTTGGATTATAAAGTAAAGCACAATTTGTATAAAAAGTAAATAAAAGCAGGGAAATCGGAGCATATAAAATATAATATTGATTGGCGCACGTGATTCAAAGGAAATGTGGAGAGTGCTCAAGAAGTATGTAATGAAAAAGGCTGTGAAACCCATAAATAATGATTCTATGACAATAATTGTGGGGTTGAAGCACTTATTGCGGAGAGGTTTATTAATTGTTTTGTTGTTCATTTGCACTATAATGAGATAAGCAACTCTATTCAATATGAGAAATTTAAATGTAACTTGCCTAATTTATATAGAACTTTTGATTTTAGAAACATTGAGTTAACGGAACTAAAAAAGAGTGATTAAATGTATGAAAAATAAAATGGGCAATAGTCACGAGTACAACAGTAATTTCAGATAATTGGATTGTGTTTAGCGAACCACTATTGAAGATAATTAATCAGTCCAAAATCTTGGAGAGAATCATTAATAGTCCTGTTGTCCCTGTTGAAAAGGTTAAGAATGCCGTTAGGGCTAAGGACTTCCACGCAGTGAACATAATATCCATACATAAAAAAATGGGTGTATTTGCGAAGCGCACAAGCCAGATAAAAACACTGAAACTAGCGCACAAGCACAAGTTTGTAAAGCGCACGCCTATTTTTAGTGGATTACGCATTGTTTTAGAAACGCGTGTTCTAGCACGTGTCTTTATCTGATCTCTGTAATATACCCTATACATATAGATTTATATGACTGGATTGAAATTTTCATCAATATCAGCTTGTCCATCTAGTTTGATGCATGACAATTAAAAAAAATATTCTTCAAGTGTTCTTCAGTGTATTTATGTAGTGTTCTAAATTCTGGACATTTCTGCAAACATGTATTCTATGTTTATCCGAAATGGTAAGCCACTGAAATTATTGAATGGCTTTAAATTCCGTTGGGGTTGTCTGGCAGAACAGGGTCAAAAATGGAGATGCACGAATAAAATCTGCAAAGCTGAATTTTTGACGGACGTGGATGGGAAAGTATTAATCCGAATAAGTGATATATTTATAATCATCAACCAGAATCTACGCTGTGCCGTCAATATATTTCAAATAGTGTCAAGAGGAAGGCAACAGACGTATCGTAATTAAAAATAAAATCCTAAGCTAGAACAATGCGTAATTCTTCAACAATAGACATGCGCTTCACAAAGCTTTTTCGACTAGCTTAATTTCGAGTTATGCGCTTAGCCCATATACTCTGAAAAAATAATAGAGAAGGTAGCACAAATTCAATTTGAAAAATATTTGGAATCCAACCACGTACTGATAAAACAGTCCAGTTTTCGAAAAGGACATTCATATGAAACTTCACTAAATTGGGTATTAATTGAATGGAAAGGTTAACTTGAAAGTAGGAAAAAAGCTTTAGTCGTCTTTCTAGATTTAAAAAGAGCATTCAAAACAGTTGATAGAAATATACTTTTGATTAAATTAAAAAAATATATAATGGAATAAATGGGAAATCATATGAGTGGTTTTAGTCTTAATTGTCTGAAAGGTATCAAAGAACAAAAGTTAATGAACGTTTGTCTGAAAAAGTGAGTATTGACATTGGTGTTCCACAAGGTTCGGTTCTTGGCATAGTACTTTTTTTTATTATATATTAACGATATTGCGACAATTTTATCAGATGTGAAAATTGTGTTATTCGTTGATGATGCATTAATTTTTTTTTCTCTATATTATTATAGCCCAGGCTAGGATGCAAAGCACAGTATGGCAGGAAATAGATATGGCAAGGAACCGTAACCACAAATTTTCATGAAGCATGAAAGTTCAAAATGTTATTGGAGATGGCTTGAATATTGTGATGCTTGACGATGTATGAACTCGGGGAGAATGTAACCTGTCTGGAGACTAAGCTTGACGAATGTCTATCCTGTTAGCTATTCCGTGAAAAATGGCTTGCAGTTGGCAATGTGCATTTTCTTATAAATTTGACACTAGTTTACAAAAACTCTGCAAACTATGTAGGTACTATCCAATTTTTATCGAAATAGGAAATCGTAAAATATTATTAGCAATATTCTTTGCAATATCTTCCTTGCGTTGAAGTAGTTGTACGGCTGTAAAGTTTCCTCTAATTACCTGATTTGTTGATTTAACTTCAACTCAACAGTCACGTTTATCTTCTCCTTTAACTATCTATCTAATGACGAATCAGTAGAAATTACGCACGTATCTCTATTATTATTTAGCCCGCCACAGTCAAGTCATTAAATCAGAAGAATTATACCAGAAGTAATATAATTTTTTTTTTAATTTCAACAAGCCTAGCCACAACATAACCCGTGTCTCTTTCAGGGCATCTTGGTAGGTACTCTAATTGGAATCTAATCCATGCCAACATCGGACAAATTTTAAATAAATTAAGTGTTCTTAACAGTGTATTCAAAATCAAAGAATCTACAAGAAGCATTCACGGTGGAAGGGATTTACCAACCTAATAAACAAAGTGGTTCAAAAAAAGATGTTTCACCTTTAGATCTTCGCATGCAAGTCCTGAACTTTATTCAAGCTGGAGAAACAGAAAACTTTAGTTGCGTATAATATTTAAAACAATTAGAATACAAGAAATTTAAGCTTTTATTTAAAGGAATACTTAGACAGATTGCCACTAAACGTCTTTTTGACTTTGTACGAAGAAAAGCATACACGAAAAGTGTAGAAGTAATGTATGTACAGGTGTGCCCTTCTGTAAAAGATAGGAATACCGGCGTGAAACACAAATATTTAAGCTCTTGAAAGCAGACAAATTTATTACACAACTTGAGCCGGTTGCATTGCAGTACCTACTATGTAGAAACCTAGATCAAACGTACCTATAAATTACAGTGTCATTTGGTTGGTCACTTTATAGAAATTTTATGTAATTCCTTGAACTCCATCGTTAGACACGACGGCTCCAAATACTGTCTTCAGCCTTAAGGTTACTAACATTAAAGCTTGATGAATCGATCCAACTCAAACAAGAGGCAAAAAGGGGCCGGGTTGCATTTACAATTTACATGCATTGTTTTTTTTTCATAAGTAGCAATTGCCTGATAGCAAAATTTCAACGAAGCGAAGCAAACCTCCCCGCTTCATTGACTCTAGGTAGAGAGAAATAGTATGTAATTTATAATTCATCTATTTAGCGGACTTTCTACGATTAAACGAATGTTTTTCATGAATAAATTTTTATTTTTACTTTGCACTTGTAGTAAAAAAAGAAAAAAAAACTGTAAACATTACTTACCTGTGTATCATTTAATATTTCCAAATGTTCACCTTTTCTAAAGCTTAAATCCTCATCAGTCCTAGCATCATAATCATAGAGAGCAACAAATATTTTAGCATTTGCATTGGAAGTTTCATTTTCTGGTATCTGGGGCACGGGTCGAATTTGTTCCTGCGGAGGTGTCTGCTGCATGACACTCGTTAGGACGGGCAAATCCTCCAGCTGATTTGCCCGTTCCATTTTATCTTTGTCGGGATCTTGTTTTTGACTTCTTAAACAATTTCCCATTATGAAACACAATTAACTTAACAAAATGCAATCAGACAAACAACAAAATAAAATGTTCACAATTGATGAAATGCAGTGTGAAAATTTGACAGTTTGTCTGGCTGGGCCACTCATTCATTCAATAGCACCAAACACACACACCACATGCCACTTCTTGTGTTGCGATAGCCGTTCGCACGAATACAATTTTATCAAACATTCAACATTGGCACTTCCGCAGGTTTCGAACGATTGAAAAACTGAATTACTTCACCGGCAAACACTTATCAAACATAAATTTTACACGTATCCACTGCACAACACTGTCTAGCGGTAATACTATCAGTTTTTAACTCATTTATTCATTTAAAAACTATATAAAATATGAAATACTGTAATCCATCCCGACATGTAAATTCAGGGCGCGATTCAACAATATGGCGGAGTTGACAGTATTTTTATTTTGAAAACATCTGTCTCCCTCGCATGTAAATGCATTTAATATATCGTTTATATATTCTTCTTATTTCCACTAACTTTCCCTTGTAGATTTTTTCTCTAGTTTTCTTATTGCATAAAAACATTCTTTTGAAAATGGAATAGATTTCGAATGAAAGTAGTACTGCTGAGCAGATGATGAATGCATTCATGTTTGTGGAATATCTCATACCGAGACATTTTAAAATTTTTATAATTAATTTTATCCTGACATTCTTCTTTAGAGGAATAAAATTCCTCAGAAGTAATGGAAATGCAATCAAAACTGTTTAGTTGAAAAACGGTACAAGTATGTGTATTTTCTTAAAGCACAATAATTTATGTTTTTATTTATGCAACTTGAACTATCTTTTGAAAAATTCAAAATATACTAGTCTCTTGAGGCAGGTAAAGAAATTGATAAAATTTTATGTATTTATGAATATTTTCATTTAATAAGTGTTTCGTTGCTGTAAATAGAAGAAAAATGTTGAAATAGATAACTTAAAGTCTTTAATTTGTTGTTGTTGATAAAAATTACATTTTCTAATTAAAAATTTAATAATTTTTCTTTTAAATCTAATAAAACTCACTGGTAGCCACTCGTAGCGAGGAAAACTAATAACCTTCATAATTTAATCTATTCGAATCATATTAACTTATATACATACAATAAATCCTATCTTAAAATAATTCAAATTTAAACCACAAACAAACCAAAACAAACCGATAAAACTGAATCTAATACAAGTTTATTTCACATTTTCATGGAAGAGTTGCACGAAACCCAAGCCAACAGCACCATCCTTTTTCTCAACTGCCTCTTTGTTTTCGTTCTCAGTTCAGAAGTTTTCGCTACCAACTGTAATTATAAAATATATAAGTTATAATTTAACACATTTCAGATGGAAAATATAATCGTTTTCTGCATAAGCCTCGTACTAAGGTCCGCGCTAAATTAAATTTTAGCGAGTCTCCAATATCGGGCCGTTCTTTAAGTCTAGTATGAAGTTGGGATATTGGTAGAATTTAACGCGGTCTCCAAAAACTAGCATTTTAACGCTAGTAAAAAGTTGGCGTAAGTTATATGTAGAGAAAACGAAGTGACAGTTATTAAAATCATAATTAATCAAAATATTTTTAAAAATGTTAAGTAATTATTATTTATAAAGGATATAAATCATCATATCGACGACGAATTTGTTGCTGCGGCAGATCTAAGTGGGTTTCATTGTCAAGGAAATCCTCGGGAAAAATTAAATAAATTCGCTTTGTCAACAATCAAAGAAATGTCAAAGCTTTACCAAGATTTTACTGCTCCGAACATTAATATGGTCAGTAAAATAAGTGGAGACTTACAAAACGCCATCTATCAAATAATAGAAAAAACGCCACTTTTTACTAGTGAACTCCGTACTGGAAGATAGATAAGAGACAAGTGCAGCGTGTACGCCTAGGCAATTACAGTAAATCCTGGTATGGAGTTCGGGTATTGGTAAAATTTAACGCGGTCTCCAAAAAATGGCATTTAACGCTGGTAAAAAGTTGACTTAACTTTTATGTCGAGAAAATGAAGTGTCAGCTGTTAAAATCACAATTAATCGGAAATATTTTTAAAAATGTTAAGTGATTATTATTTATAAACGATATATATCATAATAGCAACGACGAGATTGTTGCTGCGGTGGTCTATATGTGTATCGTCGTCAAGGAAATACACGGTAAAAATTAAATAAATTCGCTTTATGAACAATCAAAGAAATGCCAAAGTATAAACCAGCATTTTAATGCGCCGCACATTAAAACGGTCAGTAAAATTAGTGAAGACTTACAAAACGCCATCTACCTTATAATAGAAAAAATGGCACTTTTTACCAGTGAACTCCGTACTGGAAGATAGATAAGCAACAAGTGCAGCGTGTACGCCTAGGCAATTACATATACATAGTAGTTCAAAAAGGAAAAGGTGCTACACTTTTTGTGGATGAAAGGCATTCGGGAGGAGGAAAAACTTCATGCTACACTTTTCTAAGCTACAGCACGGGCAACATACCAATGCTACTCCAACCGAATAGCTTCGTCATTTTGGTCGGGCGGCCGTAAATTCTTTACCTGCGATTTGTGTGATGATATAATAATTAAATTTTTATTACGTGCTGTGAATTTGTGATATAGTTATTATTTATATTAATAACTGTAACATATTTGAAAAAGCACACAATTAAATTGGGTAAATATGTAGGTATATAATACCTTAGAGAGGCTTCCAATTTCAATATTGTTATATTGATATTGATATTATATCAATTGCGATATAAATTTTCAGAGACACACTTGCGATATAGAAAAATTAATTAGACAACTTGCATTTGATTTATCGCTTGATTTGTCATTTGACTTAAGTTAAGCGCACGTACAAAATGCAAGGAAATATTGTGAAATTACTTGTCTATATGGAAAATAAAAACGAAATAAACACTTCACATTCAAAACTGTCAAATATTAAATGTCAGAAAAAGCTGCAGTATAAAATGTGGTTCTAAAAGATTCGTGTATTAAATGATTATGGTTTATAACTACGGTCATACTGCAATAAATTCGCATACCGCGTACATTTTTCGCATTTCCAATATTAAGTTTCAACGTTCTACATAGATACTGAGTGTGCACCGAGCGTATACCGAGCTGTTTCTCGGTATATAGAGACAGACTTGCGGTTTAGCGCAAATTCCAATATTGAAATTACAAGGCTGTCTCCGGTATAAGGAACTACTGGCGGAGCAACATTCTTGTACTGACACGTCTAGGCACAAGTGTAGCAAAATGCTCGTGCTGACTATCGCACGCTTCAGGTCGAACGGGAGGTTTTCCTCCCCTTGTGCTTATATGTACCATCAGAATAATGTTGCTCCGCGTTAGTTCTTTATCTTTATATGATTACCGAAATTAATTGTGTGTGTGTTCAATCAAGTTACAGTTTATGTAACTGTATCACAAATTCATAGCACTTAATGACAATTAAATTATTATATTATCACCTCAAATTGCAGGTAAACAACAACAAAACAACAATTTTCCAATGGCTGAATCAATTTCATTGGTATGCCCACCGCACTCCCGATTAAAATGTTAGTGATTATTATTTATATTGGATAAAAACCATCCAATCGACGACGCGATTGCTCATGCAGCAGGTCGAAGTCTGCATCGTCTTAGAGAAATCCATGGAAAAAACTTTGTCATGTCAACTGTCAACAATCAAATAAATGTCAAAATTTTACCAGCATTTAATGCTCCGCAAATTAAAATGGTCACTAATATTAGTGGAGGGATTTATTATTTATTTATTTATAGATTTTCCGAGAATCATTGACGTCTTAGAAAGGAAATGTCGCTACTAGTTTTTCGCTTTAAAACTTTTAATAAACGAATTTTCTATGATGTCAATGATTCTGGGCACACAATGGTGGAGGCTTATAAAGCGCCATCTATCTTATAAGCGACAGAGAATGGCACATTTTACCAGTAAACCGTACTAGTAGTAAAGAGTAAAGAGATTTTTGTTAAAATATGGATGTCACCTTTTACTTGAACTCCATACCAAGCTTTACGTAAGTAATTTCATTTTGACGCTCTCATACAAATCTTCTATTTACGTACTTACGTAAACTACTGTTACGAAGAAAATATTCCATTGCTTCCGTAAGTACATACATCATACTTACGTAATATACTGACGTGAGTTACTAAAGTTCGTGTATATGTAATTACTTATAACGTACTTATGTAAGTCACTAAGTCACTTAGCTATGTCTACTTCATTAGTTTCCTGCTAAATGGGTTCAAATTATATAAATTGAGTTATATATGTAGTCTAGTACTCGGAATTTCTTTTTGACCGCTATAAACCCCTTATAGAGCTTAAATGGAGGATTATAAAAGGGTTGCTGCGACTTGATTTAGGTAACGGTTCATAAATAAGGTTTTATAAAATGAGTAACAAAAATATCCTGGTTACCTTAATGTAACTTCTTATATAACTCAGGATGCTCTGGATTAATTTGCAGTAATGCTTCGGTTACCTCTATAATCGCCTGTCCGAGTTCGTCTTCTTCTGCTTATTGCAGCTGATTAGCTATTATAATAGCTATACGGAAACGAGGCTAAACCGTCGGAATTCGTTTGCTTAGCTTAATTTCGATATGCAGCGAATAAACATTACCTCATCCTTTGTAGTCTATTTAAAGTACATAGTCAACTCGATCCTTGACTCGCGATGATCAAGCTAACCAGATGTCGAAACTGTTATAAAAAGTAGCAAAACTCGGATAGAGCTTGACTCGTTGTTACGTCACTAGCTGTAATAGCAAGATGAAAACGAAGACGAAAACTTGGATTCGGACAGGCCCTGAATATGACAAAATTGAATTTTTTCAATCAGATGATATCAATAATTAAAAGTAATTGTAAGTATCGCAAAAGAACTGAAAGGAATTATAGTCATACCGAAATACCTACTAAAAAAGTAAGTATTTTTGTAATGAAATCCAAATTTTTGCTAATTCAATTACTTTTCGGTATTTTAAAGTATTATTTGCAATTGCAATGCAAGAGTATTGGTAGTAGGAATTGTAAATTCTTAACTACATACTTGGTATTGATAATTAAAACCATTAAATACTGAATGTGAAAAATAAATATCCCTTAAATGAGTTCCAATTTCTTGTTGGCAGTTAATGGTTCTTTTTAAAGCATTTTGTATTACGGTGCGCAACATTTCTGGCTCCAAATTTGCAATTTCTGTTCGAGTGTTCTGCTTTAGTTCCCGAATGTTTTGTGGTTTGTTCACGTAATCCAGTTCCTTAAAAAAAAAAAACCCACGTAAAAATATCAGGGGCCATTAATCTGGGAAACGAGGTGGCCAAGCAAATTTAGCATTTTTTTTTATTATTCGGTCATTGAAAAGTTCCCAAAGGAACGTCCATGTCACTCTCACGGTATGAGCTGTAGCTCCATCTTGCTGGAACCATATGTCAGGACTATTCAAAACTGCCGGACGCAAAATTTTTTTTAACATGGTCCGGTATACCAACCACCTTAGAGATGGTTTGTGGATACTCATTTTTATCGTCGAAATAATATAGACCTATAACTCTATCGGCCTTAATTCCACACCAAATAATGCATCTAAGATGGTGTAATTGACGCTCGGATTCTGAGATTATTCAAAAAGTTGGCATTATCTGTCACAAACTGAATGAATCTATTGGCATATTGTAGCCGTTGTGCTGCATCCTTCGTCAATAATTGTTGGGCCTCCAGCTCCTGAGTGTCCACAGCTTGCTCATTGCGAACAGGTCGAATAACATTTGTTCATGGCTCATCAAATACTGCACTGCGCTCCTCAAACTGGGTTATTAAGAGTCTTATCATGTTTGCACTGGAAGCTGTGGGAGTACTATAAAATACTGATGGTATTTTCTTTGTATCGTAACAATAGATCTTCCGGAAAAAGAAAATAAATCCAACAATTTTGATACGTTCTTGCACTGAGTATGAAGACATAATAAAAAAACATTTAAATTCTTTATAATTTGCAAAAAAAAAAAAAAAAAAATTTAGAAACTCAAAGCCCAGCAGCCCAGTAAATTCTTATGGATTTGTGCAGTACTTGACGCATGTGCATGTCCTACTGCTTTTGAAGGCCTGAACTAATGTGCTGAGCCAAAACCCCCGAGAAATACGTCCCAAACCATGAAACAGACTCACTCACTACCACATGAGAGCCCCAACGGACTCCTAACATTTTAAAATATTTGCAGTGTTCTTGTGTAAAACTGACGAAACTTTGATTTGAATAGCTCCTCCACCCTAAACTAGTTTAGCTCAAATGGTGTTTCAAAAAATCATGGACCAAGTAGTACAGGGTATTTCAAACCTTGCAGTATACCTAGATGACATATGTATGGTGGTCATAATATGAAAGAATGTCGAGAAAACTTAGTGAACGTTCTAGAGCGGTTAGAAAGCTATAATATAAAAATAAATTTAGAAAAATGTCGCTTTTTCGTAGAACAGGTTGAATACGTTGGCCATGTCATTTCAGCTGATTGCATTCGTCCGTCACCAACCAAGTTTGAGGCCATTTTAAATTTTTCAATTCACAACGATGTGCAGTCCTTAGAAAGTTACTTGGGGTTAATTAATTATTATGGCAAATTCCTTCAAAACTGTTCACTAGCGTTATCACCCTTATATAGTTTACTGAAAAATGGGGCTGCTTGGGAGTGGACAGACGACTGCCAAAAGGCTTTTGAACAATCGAAGCAACTGCTGGTAAATAATAATTTACTAGTCAATTTTGATCCCCATAGGCCGATTGTGATTGCTTGTGATGCCAGCCCGAGGGGCGTTGTTGCTGTCCTCAGTATCGTCGATGAAAATGGATTTGAAAGACCATGCATGATGGCTTCTTCTACCTTATCCCCCGCAGAGAAGAACTATTCTCAACTCCACCGAGGCCTTGGCAGTCGTATTTGCAATATAAAAAAAACTCCAGATTCATTTACGGGTACCCTTGCACGATTTACACAAATCACAAGCCTTCAGTGTCCTTATTACGTGATCAAAAAGCTGTGTCCTCTATCGTCTCGATACGTTTTCACCGTTGGATTTTACTGCTCTCTGAATATCGTTGTGAAATAAAGTATAGGCCCGAAAGTTAACAAAAACATGCTGACGCTTTAAGTCGTCTGCCTGAAAACAGACCCACCGAGGTAGAAGAATTTTGCATAAACTTCACAGACACTCAAGAAGAGTTACCTATTTCATTAGAAGAAATAAGAAAGGCTATTAAATCAGACCCAGTTCTTTTGTAAATAAAAGAATATTTAGAAAAAGGTTGGCCACGCAAATCCAAAGCCTGTCCTATTTACTCCGCTTATTACCATAATCGAAATGATTTATATATAGACAAAAATTGCATATTTTATCAAGACCGGACTGTAATGCTGGCTAGTCTCAGAAAATATATTTTACGCGAACTGCACGACCAACACGTAGGAATTGTTCGCATGAAATTGCTTGCTCGAAACACGTTATGGTGGCCCAAAATGAATACTGATATCGAACATTTTGTTAGTACCTGTAAAATTTGCCGGTCAACGCAAAGTGCGAAAAAAGATTGTCCAAATTTCTCGTGGCCAGTAAAGAATACATATTGATTTATTTCACTTCAAAGAAATGGATTTCTTGATTTCCGTAGACGACTTTTCTAAATGGTTCGATATATATCTCTTAACGAAAACCAGCACTGCCAATATTATTGAAAAGTTTAAAATGCAATTTTGTATTTTCGGATTACCCACAGCTATTGTATCCGACAATGAACCTCAATTCGCAAGCTCAGAATTTCAAAAATTTTGCAAGCTGAATCAAATTAACTATACATCAATCCCGGTGTATAGCCCGGCATCAGATGGACTTGCTGAACGTGGGGTAGGTACAATAAAAAAGAATTTAAAAGTATGTTTTCTAGAAAATAATAAATCTACAAATTCCTTTTCAAATATCGAAATACGCCTACGACTTCCAATTTTCAAAAGAAACAGAAACTAACCAGAAAAAAATAAACGTATCAAAACTGAATTTAAAGATCGCAAAAGTATTGAATTTCATAACTTTAATCATCTAAAGTTAGTTATACCGGCTAAGATTGTAAAAAGAATTTCAGGTGTAGTTTATTTGATTGATTTTAATGGAAGAAAGGTTAGGGTTCATCGTAGACAATTAAAAAAAAAGTAGTAAAATATCATTATTCATCAACATACATATAAAAATGAAAAGTTAGAAAATTCAAAGATAAAAGAAGAGAATAATGTAACCAAAAGAGGAGATATAAAAGAAGATGAAAATATAGAAATAGGCTTAAAACAACGAATATTGCGACCTAGAGAAAAGAAAATTAATTATAAAGTTTAAATTGTGAAATTTATGAAATGTAGGATGTTAAAAGAAAAAAATTGAATTAAATGTATAATTTGAATGAAAAGGAATTTGAAATACTATTTGATTGGAATTTATGAAATATAATTAAAGCTTCTTAAGTTATGTAAGGGAAATTAGCTTAAAAGGAGAGTGAATATGATATGTATAAGTCATACATTTTCAATTATATATATATATTCATATACGTATGTAAACTGATAGATAATGTAAAGCAATACACAGAAATGTCACATTGATGTTCTGATTAGGCTAAACGTAGGAATAAGTTTTATGATAATAAATTTTTGTCTTAATCCAGCAGCCAACGTGTACTTATTGGGCACACTGCCTATTTTCAATTATATTAGTTACATTTTAATCAAAACTATTTTTTTTATTTTGTTAAGTAAGGTAAATATTAAGGCTAACTTTTGAGAAGATAAGCAGTCAAGCTTAAAACTACTGGAAGACGATTTTCCTGTGTGGGTAGTACTTTAGGCTCCATAGTATTATATAAAGTCAATGTCTGGCACTTTTCCATAAGTATCAATATAGATCATTTTAGAGAACGGACTCGCATGCACAGTACTAGATTGCTTTCCGAAGCATATGCATATGAATATAATGTGCTCTAGCAGCAAAAATGACAAAATGAACTTTCAATAGCACAACAAGCCCAACAAATTTCAAATAGTAGCAGCAAGCATAGTAGTTCCAAAAAGATTTTTTTCATTAGCATAGCAAGTATAGCATGAATTTTGTGCTGTGCTATTGCTTTCAAACTCCTATTTTAAATGTGTCCAAGTTGACCGACCTTATATTAAATATTATAATTTCGAAATCATTAATTTAGAATATTCGTTCGATGGGATCCAGGTTCATGTACGTGTGTACCAACTATGGTAAAGTTATATACGCATCTCAGCAAAACACCATATTGATCTGTGAATGGTTAATTAAATCACTTGAAATCAAATACTTACTTTATACCTAGGATGTATGTAGTTAGTATAATTAAAACCTCAAATGTTTATGTATCACAGAATTTTATTGGAAATTTATAAAAAAAATTATTATGTCTTCCATACAATTGTCCGTTTTATGTGTAAAAATGATACAGTATACAATAAAAAAACAGTTAACATAATTGTATCTTATGCAAGTATATAATATAGCGTAATGAGTGCGAGTTGTATACATTTTTTGAATCGCTTAATTTATAATGCTTACAAACCTTTTTTTCATCATTATGAAATAAATTACATTAATACAAAATAGAAATAAAAAACAACACCTGAAAAAGTCTTAAAACATACTAAAAAAAAAAGTATTAAAATTAAATAGGAATCCATTCTTTGGCAAAAATTGTGATGTATAATATTTCATTGGTAATTGGTAAGATATTGTGACAATTTACGGAGAGCCTGAACAGAGTTTTCTCGAAGTTCACTATGACTTCATCAAAGAATAGTATTATTAAAATCATGGTGAACTTTGAAAGGAACCCAATTTCTATTAATTTCATTGCTATAGGATAAAATCTGAAATGAATGTTTTCGCGGAATGTGGAATAATTTCAAAAACTCAAAAAGTAAAAATTTACATACTTGATAGGACATACCCGACAGACAGTACACTTGCATTTCGTATCTGATATGATTCATACAAAAATTAATCTTTTTATGTTTTATTTTATTTTATTTTTTTATTTTTATAAAAATAATTCAAAAAAGGATTAAATTCATTCTTTTCTTGTCAAATTTTCCATAGAAACTTACTTTCATTTTGTACGCTTTATAAAATTCTTTTGGTTATCACTTTATTCTTTTGGTTACTGGATGATCTCTCTTTAAGAGGTCAGGGGATAAAAAAGATAATATTCTCCTGCGTTCTACTATATTGATTCGGTGGTTATAATTTAACTCGTATTAAAAAAAAAATCTTCGGATGAAAGGAATAGGTAACAATTTTTAAAGAATAAATAAAAAATGACAAATTTTGGGTGCTGATGAATGATCAGTAAATTTGTGTACTTACATAGTCTAATTTATATACTAACACATTATGGAAGACATGTGGTGACGCAGGAGCTCTTCTACGGGTCTGTTCTCGTCGGAAACTGCAATCGACTGCAGTTAAATTAACTCGGCCTGGAGAATGCGTGAGTGAAAGTCAAAAACTTTCCTCTTTTCCGCACGAGTTAACTTACTTCCATTTCACCTCAGGAGCACGAAGTTAAATTACTCAAATTGACTGCAGTCAAAAGGACTTGAGGACATGAACGCAATTTGGTTTATATGAACATTCCCTAAGCGTAGCTACTAACTAAGTAACCAAAATTCATTTAACGCTGGTCGATGCGTGCCCACCACAAAATTGCTTCTGCAAAAGAATGCAAGGTAATGAATCTTGCTCGCTTGGTAGAATCCTTGATTTGTAATTTTGAATTGTTTTATTAGACTAAGCATATTTTTTGTATAGAATAAGCTAAATTTTTGTATATATATATTGATTGTTAAATCAAAGTATGATCACTGTTACTCTAGACGGCGAGTTTTATTTAACTTTACCAATTCAGTCAATTTTTTACCTTGGTCCGTCGAATGATTTCTGTAGAACTTTGTGTCTTCAGAAGAACTAGTAACTGTGGAGCTTACACTCTGCAGGTACAAATAAACTGTGGAACTTGGTATATGCAGCCGGGAAAAATTCTCTGCAGCATTTTTATGCTCAGGTTTTTTTTTTCTATCATCCACTTGAACATAGTGTCTTGAGACTCTGTCTGATTACTTTAACTTAGGAACTAGTGTCCTCAGTTTGTTAATAATTGAAATTTGGAATTATATTCGATGGAGGCATTATTCAACTAGTCGCCGATTTCCAAGGACTATAAAACTACTCACAACCGTTGATCTAGCGTTCCAGACATCACTTAAGAAGTTAAGTGCCCTGGAGCAGAGCAACAATAAAATTCTATACAAGGTCAACCCTTGATAGCAAAAGTAGATTCAAAAACAAAATGGCGACAGAGGACGAGCTTCTGATTTTAAACAACCTGGTCAAAGATAGAAAAGAATGTGCACTAAGCATGCAAAAATTGCTAACCAATATTAAGAAAGATTTTGCAAACAGAAAAACCAAAACATATGCAGAGACAAGAATAAACAAGTTAAGAGAATTGTGGGAAGCTTTAACTTTAACTTCAATCATTTGACACCCAGGAAAACTTTACATCAGACAGATCTGTTTAATTTCTAGGGAGATTAACCGTGATCCTATTATACCACTTATGCAAATTTTAATCGATCTGGTATTAAATGTGAGTAAAAGTATAATCAAAAGAGCTAGACGGGTAAAAAAAACCCCTTTATTTATGAACGGACAGGCGAGCATATTAGGAATTGGTAGGGACGCATCGTGAATGGCCCCTTCAACATCGTACGGGATGATACACGTTCGTAGATGATCGCGTGAACGCTTGAATCCAAAATATTGCATTTCAACAGTGAAACATACATGTAGGAGGAAAATCTGTGATAGTTTCCGATCAAAAATTGAAACCTCTACACCGAATTGATGATGTGATGCGGCAGATTCCAGTATAAAAATATACTGCTTCCACACTCCGAGAATAACATACTATTGAAATGTAGTTTCCAACAAGACAATGACCCGAAACACAGTTCCAAATTTGTAAAAACATGACTGAATGAACAGAATATTGATGCAATAGAATGATGATGATCGAACAAATAGATGTGGTTCTAATACATGAAGAAAAATGCTTAAGTTTTTTTCCTCATATCCTATCCGTTTTACTATATAATCAAGAGTCCAACAGGCAATTGTTACCAGATTTTATTTTTAATTTGTTATACGAAAATTTGTATTAGGAATAATAAACAGAGCTGAAGTAATTAATAATATTTTGTTTTAATATTAAGGAGTAATTTGTATAGTAATAGTAATAAGAGGGTGTTATTGCTTTCAGTTCCCTTTTGACGAAACAGTACTTTGATTAGGTGTGCTCATTTACTTAAAGAATTATAGTTTCTTAATATTCCGTGGTACATTGTCAAGATCATTTGACCTGTATTTGAAACCTTCTGAAAAAGCTAAATAAGCTGTATTCTGATCGACAATTATCAAGAAATTAACAACACCTGTGTACTCTGTCTACGAAACCCAAGTCAAAAAGGAGAAATTTAGTGAGATTCTGTTATTGCAGCTAAAAAAAACATTTTTAAGAGAACTTTGCAAGAAAAATACAGCTCTAAAGTTGCAGCGTGGTGTCATGGAAAACGTCATTAGTGTTGTGTGTCGATCATGTATTTTGAAAGATTTAATGCCCCCTGACATCAAAACTGAGCTAGATTCCATTTTACAACAATCTGCTACTTCCTTTTCCATTTTAACCATAAGAAAATGGGCCTGCTGTATTTGAAATAAAAATAAAAAACTAATTGGATTCTAAGCTATTGATGCCGTACATACAATATATGTATCTATTTTGGGGACCACGACATTTCATTTTCTTTTTTTGTGCATTGAAAGATATAAATTTGGACAATAAAAATTGCATCAAATTTGCATCCCATCCCACACATATGAACGAAAATTTCTATTGGGATAAAAACGTTACGTAAAAATATCAAGAATTTTGCAGTTTATACTGGGATTGCATGGAAAATGACGTATCATCAAAAGCTACAAAAGTGGCATATATTTCAATGAATATGAAACAACCGCCGCTTTTTGCCAGATACAAAATAAAGTTCTGATACTAAAACTTTGCAATTTTAAGCAAATGTACGAGATCAATCGTTTTTCGCAAGGTCTTTATGACCGCTTGTGTATATTCATTGTTACTATGAATAAACCCCAGAGGTTAGTGAAAGTTTGATACTCTAATTGATATGGCGAGGCTCGGAATCCAAAAATCAGAAGAACAATGCCGGACTTCCAAACGGGATAAATTTTTTTGGTAGTTTTGGATATTATATGCCAATTGAAATTAAATTAGATGACCTAGGAAGCACAAGATGTTCCTTGAACAAAAAGGAAAAAACAATTCAAATTTTATGACAGTATAGTTTGGAATATTCTTCAAGGGAACGTATTTCTTCGTATCCAGCGCTATGCTCCAAACATTTCAATAAACACATCCCAGCAAAAAATTCAACTGAACAAATCGAAATGTGCCTTTTTACAGCTAGCCTAAATATGGAACTCTAGCGAGAAAGAAGAAAATAAAATTGGACTCATTACATTCTACGGCGTAACATAAAGGAAATAATGTTGCTAAGCAAATCCTTAAAGAATGGAGAAGAACCATGCAACAGAGGCTACAGCTATACTGAGCCGTAAAACAAATATTTCGCGCCTTATGTCCCTCAAAAGTTGAAATGAACTAGATGATGATGATACGAAAATGAAATAAAAATAACAAATTTAACTGATTTTGAGAATATCGCTATTAACATTGGCATGTGGTAAAAAAAAGGAAATACAACCCGTAGTTTTCACCACTCACATAGCATTAGAATATCTCATAAAATAGATTTAATTGCTGAAAGAGATTTTTGAATTCTCCAGTAACCAAACAAAGAATTCACACGCAAAAGTAAAATATTTTTTCAATAAATCTGATCCGCTCAAAATACAATTTCATTCTGGATATGTATGTAGAAAAATCTAAAAATCGGTGCATGCAGTTCCACTTTTTTGATATTATTATCGATCTTACCTACTTTAATCGTAATTATTTGATTCTTTTTAAATATTATTACAGTTACATATATATATATATATTAAACTAATATTCTTACGTAAAAACTTATATACAAGTAAAAGTAAAAAGAAGATAAACATATATGGCAATCATTTTCGTTTACAATTTGCTTTTTTTATGCAGTTTATCAAAGTCTAAAGTTTTTAATTAATAGATAGATAATATACCAGACTTTAAATGAGTGGAGGATCATCATTGTCGTTGCTCATCATAACGTCTTCATAGAATGGTCTACTTCGACGAGCAGTCATCATATCTCTAACCTGTAAAAGACACGTGCATATATTTCAAGTTTAGTCGGAAGAAAATTTTTCAGCACCCGAAACCAATCACTTAAAGTTTTGCTGGTGTTAGTTCACCCACACATACACACACAGGCAAGAAACAAATTTTTATAATCATCAAGACTCCAAAGTAATGGTCTGAAAATGGTTTTCTATGGGCCAAGGAGAAATTAAGCTCGTTATTATTACATAAAAAATATGATAAAATTTTCATATTCAATAATAATATAATAATAAATGTTATATGTGGGCTCTGAACCATCGAGTGAAATATCCCTCGGACATTAAGCACCCCGACTAGCGCTTATACTGAGAAATCTATTATCAGCGGAATACGGCACCGGCGTATTTTCTCAATTTTCTTTTTTTTTTTATATATATTTGCGTCTTTGCAAACAAAAGAGTTTTTCATCAGAATAACATTCGAGTTTTTAGTGAAATAGAGAACTTGCCGAATAACTCTCTGAATTACTGAAGAGTTATTTAGAATTTTGAATAGAAAGAGTAGTATCTTTTTTGTCTAAAATCTTCAACAATAGTAGGCTGCGGTAGTGGAATCTATTAAAAGCTTTCATGTGTGATAGTGGGCAGTAATGATTACGTTATTAAGAGCCCATTGGAGTCCGAATTATTATGAGCAAGACGGGAAAATAAATTTCCCTTATTTTGAAAAGCTGGAATGTTAATATCTGTCTATAACAAATTTAACCAGTTAGCTGTGTTTGCCGAGTATACTCGTCATCACCTCATTTTTGCGACACAATTTGGATACACACTTTATTAAAGGTCGCCACAGCTAACTGCTTAAATATTGCAAGAGAACGAGTCTCCCTATCTCTTTCTGACGACTTCTTACATTGGGTTGTTGTGGAAATTGCCACAGATCTTAAAAACTTATCATAGGACGCCAAAACCTCTCAAAAAGATAAAAAAAAAAACCTCAATTATCCCTAAGGATAACTGCGTTGATTTTGCAATGCATTTTTAAAACAAATTAAAGGACATTTTAAGCTTTACTGACCCAGCTTCCTCCTTGGAAATAGATGTGTAAAATCTTCCTCAACACGATTGAACCTATACCATAAACCCTCTTCAGTGATAACCCAAGAATTTATACATAAGAACATTACAACTTATCGATTTCACTCGCATTTTTTATTTTAACTAAGAGACAAATTTACACCAGCAATCAGAATTCGGTATCAAACCAAAATACACGACTTTATCTACCCTACTGAAATTCCAGTTTTCTAACTTCTAGGAATTTGAATGCGGAACTTGGAAACAACAAAGACAATTAAAGTGCTATCCTAGATCTAATATTATACGATCTGTATAGCTCCAGTCAAGCTCTATACGAGAAAGGGGCGACACTGTCTTATAAAGATGACTCTTTCAGACTCGACGTCTACATTTGGCTATAAACAAAATTAACCTACACCTTAATAAGCTCGACTCTTACCCCAAAAAATGGTACTACTAAAATGCCGACCAAAACTTGTTATAAAAGCAGATCATTAGACCTAGACCTATGATAACACAACACTACTGTCCAGTATGGCACACGACATATGAAAGCCTCGAAATTCTCGAGAGGAAAATTATCCAACTTTGAAAATGGGGCTCCACAGAAGACCCAACAGGAAACACTATCCCAACCGTGAAATCTAAAGTTGCGAACGCATAGGGTGTTTAACACATTTAACAAAAATATAAGTTTGATATGCTAGATAGGTGTAAATTACTTCGGGAAAAGTGAAAAAGTAAATAAATTACCGCCATATGACATGATTAACGGTTCGCGAAAGTCATAATAATACCATTGTCTGCCTTAATATGAGGCAACAACAGTTATCTGGTTATCTTGATACAAAGTGGCTCTAAGATTGTCGGAAGTGCACAAAGCTGCAATTTGAATCACCACCAATTCTATTTATGACCTAGCGAAAGGAGTTTTCTTAATTCGTCAAAGCTCGTGTGTGAAGCAAAGATCTCTGGCAGTAACCTTACTGCTTCCGTCGCTGTGAGTGCTCTTTTCCTCGGGGTCCTGTCGATTTTAATATTCAACGTGTTTGTATGAGGCATACGATCAATGTTTGTGGAAAAGCTTCATCCCTCTAGGAAATACGGAGAATGTATAATTGACTGGTATAGCAATAGGACTACCCAATCAAATGCGGAGTACCCCAGTTCCACGAGACTGATATATTTCATTGACTGCATTCACACCGCGTATGCTTTAATGATTTATTAGAGCTGCTGATTAAATAATTTTGTTTTACCGTGTCTGAATGCACAGAGCGGTATGCGTAGACATTTATGTGGCATTCTGATTAAATCAAGACTGCAGGATGATTAAAACGTCCGGTGTGAATGCAGTTTTAGAGTTGAACTGGAAAGCACACTGATTTCTATTCTTTATACCTGCATTTGATTTAATATAGAGCCAATTGTAAACACCTGAAAGTGAATTGTGTCCGTACGATTGAGAATTAAATAAAGTTGCTAGCACAAGTAATTGTTTGATTAATTTGAATACTGTGCCGTGTGAATATTTGCTATTATTTTTATTTTTATTTTAGTTTTACGTTTGTAAATAGGTCGAACCGATGGTAAAACTTTACCATTCCTATGAAACGCTGTATTTGTCGAACGGAGGAGTTGGAAAGTTTTGAATTTCTTTGAATGGCAAATGGCATTTGGGTAAATTTTTTGGCGTTATACCTCACAAGGTCGAGCCAAGACAGCCCATTTAGTGGAGCCCGCAGTTTCGACTCTGAAGCCAAGAGAGAACAAGAGGAATGTTACGGTGGATGACTTTATCACACCAAACTAAAAAGAAAAACAATTTTTCATTCAAATTTGTAAAAAAATACTTTTTCACCGTATTAGGTACCCCTAAAGTAAGAGGAAATCTTTCGAATTTGTTCAATTATCTGTTATATAGAGAAATGCCTCAAGCATTTACAAATATATTTTGTTACTAAGCCATTATTTGAGTTTTATTTTATTTATCTTATTATTACATATTTCTTATCAAATCATTATCACTGTCACAATATTTATGATAAGATTAAATAAATTGAGACAATGGGACACAGTAAAAATATTACCAACAACCGATGGGAAACTGCAAGGCTATTGACCAGGTATTTACTCACGCACACCTATTCTGATGTGACCATAATGAAATGGCTTTATCTGAGCACTAATTGTTCAATTTATGTGGGCTAACACAGTTTTATGTTTTGGGATCTTGATAATATTGATTCTTGCCTCAAATTATTGTTTGCAATAAACTATTAAACTACATTCACATTAAATAGAAAATTAGGTACTTTAGATTTATTTGCCTATGAATTAAATCCAAGAGAAAAGAAAAACTGAAAACTTAAAACTCACCCTCTTTACGATATGTAACTTCTTAATTCCATAGGTTACTCCTATTACAATCAGAACTAGAAAAATTGGTATAAGAATTCCTCCCACTATATGATGTGAGCTAGGGGGCTGATTTAATGAAACTGCTGATGCAGTTTTATCATAATTCGTTGCTACTCCTATAGCTGCGGTAGTTGGCTGCATCACCGGACGTGGAATACAATAATCACTGTCTTTCTGATATGTTGGATTAAATTCAAAATCTCCAGTGCATTTACAATCACCTGTACCATCATGATTGTTACGTTGGGAACAAATAGTATAAATTCCAGGACATTCAGGATTATGAGTGTTACAAGCTTTATCTGAAAAAAAAGCAAAACAAAGGTACATTGTATATATGTTTACAAGTATATTTTCCGACACGAATATCCTGTTACATAAATCTGAACTTACATTTTTCCGCTCGATTGAATTCTATTCCTAACAAAACGCAGAAAAGTGTTATAGTGAATTTGTTAAACATCTTCTTACTTCCAAAAACTAGCGCTACTTTTGTGCTTGCTAGGAATAATCAATCCGACATTTATATTTTGAAGTGGAGGGGGTATTAAACATAGTTCAGTGACAACATATTTTGACAACTGCTAATTTACTGGGATAGTTCCGAATATACTAGTTTATTGTTATTGATTTGAAAATATAAAAATTCGTTAATGTTCATTAAAGAGTATTTATTCGAGCCAGTTATAAAGTATATTAACAAATTACATGGAATACAATGGAAGAAATTTCTATTTCAAAATTTCTTTACTTTCCCACTAGCACCTTTCCCGAAGTGATTTAAACAAAGAAATTAATGTTTGGTTAAATATTTTAATATATTCAAAACGTATTTCAGTCAATAAAATACGAAAAACTAAAACAAATTCGCTGGAAATGACATTAGCCACCTCATGACGTAGCAACACAAAAAAATCCTCTCGAATCGGCCATACTTCTTATCTTTGTATAATGGTAAAGCCCAAGGTATATAGGAGACAAGTTATTCCCATTAAAATTTTTTCACATTGCAGCCACTGACATGTATAATATGGACTGACTCGTAGCCCCCGCAAGATACAAGCCATGAACAAAGTCGAAAAAGAGAGCAGCGGGCCGGTCAGCAGGCGACATCCACAGTCTTCTTGCCTTGTCTTACTGAAGGAGTTTTTCATACAAAAGTTGCTTGTATTTTGTTCAAACGCGTAAATTTGTTCTACATACTATTTTTTTTTAAACTATTAGAAAGAAAACATATTTGGCTGCAATTTGTTTTAACTTCATTTTGCTGTGAGAGCGACAGATTTCGGCTTTAAGACCGGTTTAAGATGAAATTTTAGTTTTTCCTCCATGACGAGTATACAAAATGCCGTGAGAGCAAGCTCCTACTGCATGCTGTACCCGGCACGTTAAGACCTTTTATTGTGTCGGTGCGTTCATGGCTTGTATTATATTCCGGGGGTTACGACTGACTACGTTAATGGAAATGCACTGCAAAAAGTGGGCTCACTGCTATTCCTGACTCTTTCGGTCTAAGCACCAACAGAGGAGAACTGTAAACAACAAATAAATAAGTGGGTCCATCGAAATAAACATTTTTAAATTAATTATTTAGGGTTATTACTGATAAAATTGTTTTACCAAAGGCAATACATATATGGATAAAATGTTCAAACTAAATTCGAAACGTTTCGAGCTACGTGCTCATTTTTTTAACTTCCCGCCACATGAAATAGAAAGTTAATCAGTCCATATTATTTATATCAGTGATTGCAGCTGATTACGTGTGACGTAATTCAGTGACTAATGTATATACATTTTTATAGGAAAGACAAAGAGAGGAGAGAGAGTATTGTGTTCTCTGTACCGTACTTTCCTACACATTTTCACAATATTTCGTCACTAATGGGGAAACGTGGTTCGTAATGGGAAGAAGGCTTAGCCATGACACAGTATATTCTAGAATATACTGTGGCCATGATACAAAGATTAACAAGCTTAGATCATAAAACGAAAGGATAGGCTACCTTGTATAAAATTCGTTTACGTGTGATAAGCAATTTTTTTGTGGACACGGGAGGGAAATGACAAGAGGGCTGGGGTCTTAGTTTTTGTCAGTTCGATATTTCTGACATTTCTCATTTGTCATTTCTTAGATCTTACAATTAAATTGTCATCGGGGCTCTTGTTTGATGTCAGTCAAGCAAAGGCAACGACAAGAAATATTATCAGCAAATAAATGGGGCACTAGGAAAACTCTTAAAAATGTAATAAGTTATAAAAGAATTATAAAATTATAAACTGAAAAAATGATACGAATCGCGGTGACAGGAAATTATAAAACTTGTTCAATATTTGATTAACTTTCAACCACTAAATTATGTGCCCGCTCAGAAAATATCGTAGTTTACGACTTCCATGACTAAACAAACACATCGATGCGATTCTACTACTTGAAGAAAAATGCTTAAGTTTTTCTGCCTCATAGCCTATCCAGTTCGTTATTATATGATCTAAGTTAACAAGTGTGAAGTATGGCCGGAAAATCTGTCAATTGGTTGATTGCTTCCTTTGGCCACAATTGTCAGAAATTTGTTCGTCTCAATTTCAATCGTCCTTATAAAAGTGAAAAAATGTTCTATTTGGAATTTAAATTTTGGTTCATTTATTCGGCAAGTCGTTTTTTCATATTCAAACCACCGTAATTTAACTTCGGCGGGGTTTTATACTACGATACCCTGGCGCCATCATTCGGAATTAACATCAAACGATATAAAAAATATGAACATGTAGAAACGGAACAAAATCCTTACATTGGATTACAAAATCGAGTTTTGTTATTGTTTTCGTTCGTAGTTGTCAACTCAGTTCGGGGATGGTTTTCAGTGCGGAAGTTTGTGGTTTGTGATTTACCCTACTCTGTTTGTTTTGTCGATATTTATTTCTTTCTCGTTTTAAATGCCATTAATTTTCGTTTATTAATATTGTGTTTTTGCTTGTATTAAGATAAAGTGTAAAATGATTTCCGTGGGAAAGTGCTTGTCAGGGTGCCGCCCTTTTTTGTTTGTGTTTATTACCCATTTAACGTTAAATTTGTTTTGCCCAACAATTATTTACGCTAATGAGAATATTTCACTTCGTGGAAATTATATTGGATGCTATTTTGAGAAAATTGATCTATACAAAACATCAATATTCGCAGGAAACGTTAAAGTTTGCCTCGAAATGTGTGAAAGTTTGTATTTCCGGTAATTGTTGATCCCTACTTTTAACAAAGCTATAAATGTATACACATGAATTGAAAATTACTGTGCTCTACATTGTTTCCCTTTGTAGTAGCTGCCTGCCTAATTAAAACTATAAACGAATCTTTAGAGCATTCATCAATTCTCATATGCGTTCCATTCTTTTTTTCCCCCGCTAATGTTTAGATATGCGGTGCTATCGGCCAACGACAAATGCTCCTGTGCTAATTACCTGGTCGCTGAAGAGCTAGAGGAATCTATTTGTAATTTGCGCTGCAGTCGAAGCAAGTCAGAATATTGTGGAGGAGTTGATGCTCAAAGCTATTATGATACTGGGATAATAGGTGAGGAGAGAATGTGGATTTTAGGTACTGTAGTGTCACGTTTTTCTATTCAGAATATCGATTTTTGTATATTTCTTTTGTTCTTATTGTTTTCGAGGTTCTTGCTGAGACAAACAACAATTCATTAGATAGCTATCTATTTCCTCTTTTTTTGTATATACAATATACATATATATAATCATGGCGTTCTATAAATATTGTTCACTGAAAATATACAAAGACCTCCTATCGGAGTTCATAGAAAATTTTTGGGGTAAAAAAGTAGGCTGGTTTATATTTGACCAGTTTGAGAGTCTTAAATTGTTTAGTTAAAGATGTAATTTTGATCTCATAGGCAAGGTTATATGAAAATCGTAAATAACTTAAAATCCATGCCAAAAGAGATTAGAAAGTAAAATTCGCACGTCAAACGTCTATGGTTAATAACATTACTCCTGGCTGAGCATGTAGATATGGTACCGAATATATGTTACGAATTCAATTCGATCCATATTACATTGCGTATCCAATTCGGAGTATATACCCTAGTATATTTGAATTCAGGAATGGTAAAACCGTTCGACTCTGCTATTGTCTGAAGTTTATGACATTGCTTATTTTTTTACAGTACTATGTACAAGAGATGTAAACCACACAGTAGCTATTTAGAATATTGTCGAAAACGTTAGTAAGATAAAAATGTGCTAATGGTACAATCTTACGGGCCAAAATAAAGAAAGCTAAGAGTAATTTCATTAAATCGAAAATTCATGAGACCAAAAGCAATGTGGAAAACCATATAATTTTTAGTACTGAAAAACACCAGAGTGGAAGTTAAAATAGTCGAATTTGCTGATGGTCATTACGGGGATAGTGCAGTGGTGGCTAATAAGTTAAATGATTACTTTATAGATAGTTTAAATGTAATTATTGACTCTATATATATGGTTGCATACGTGAACTTGATAGATCCTGTTGATGCGAATTAGTAAGAAACGTGATTACTACGGAGTAAGTTCAAGAATGATTCGGGATAAGATTGATGTTTTGGGTCCCATGCTGCTAAAAGTAATAAAAAAGTCAATAGAACAGGAAATTTTCCTGATTCGTGGAAGGAATCAGTGATAGTTCCGGTTTAAAAAGTTCCCAGAAGTAATAGGTGTGAAAACTTTAGACCGGTAAATATGTTACATACCTGCGAAAAAATTATGGAAAAGGTGGCTCAAATGCAACTGGCAGATTATGTGGAGAAAAATATAATCTTGATGGAGTATCAATCGGGTTTTCGGGGTAACCATTCATGCGAGACCGGTTTGACATGGGCTTTTACTGAGTGGAAGCTGGCAATAGATCAAGCCAAATTCGTAATTGCAGTATTTTTAGATATGAGAGAGCCTTCGAGACGATTGATCGAGCAATTTTGCTTCAAAAGTTAAGTGCAATATGGTATCAGGGGTACAGAGCTCCAGTGTTTTACATCATTTTTGACTGGTAGAGCAACAACTAAAATTAGTGGTATATATTCGAGCAGTAGAGATGTAACGGTTGGTGTTTCTCAAGGGTCAATTCTAGCAACATTGTTGTTTATATTATATATTAATGATATGGATAAAGTTTTAAAGTATACAGAGCTTAGACTATGTGCTGATGATGCACTAATATTTATAACGGGAGTGAATGTTCCAGAGTGTGTCAATAAGCTAAAAGAGGACTTAACGGAAATCTGTGGGTGGTTAAAGATGAACAAGATGAAATTAAATATAGATTAAGTGAAGTGCATGTGTATTAATATAGATATAGACTTGTGTGTGGAAATGGATAACGAAAATATAAATATTGAACTAGTCAAGGAAATAAAGTATCTAGGGGTAGTTATCGATTATAAATTAAAATTCAATAAATTCATAGATTATATTTGTAAAAAAGTGGCTAAAAAGATCTCATTCTTCAGGAGAATTAGAAACAATATTTCGACAATTAGTGCTATAAAAATATATAATATAATAATCAAACCTCGATTCAAATATATATAAAGAAGATTTCAATAGGTTGCAAAAGTAACAAAATAGGGCAATGCGAATAATTCTTCGATGTAATAAAATAACACCAAGGCAACATTCTGGATGCACTAAAATGGTTAAGTGTAAGACAACGGGTGTGTTTGAGTGTGCTAATTACTATATTTAAAATTAAGACTGATATGCTTCCAGGATATTTGTGTAGTTATGTTCCAATTGTTTAGAAATTTAGGTAAGATTATAAGCTATGGTTTATTGCTGTTAAATAAAGCACTACTACTACTATTCAATAAAAATGTAATTCAATTTAGAGATTGGATCCACTTACTGCGGATTTGTGATATTGATCAAAACAATACCTATATAGCTTTCGAAAGTTAAGACGAGAAAATTCATAATAAAGTCTCCGAAGTTCCTTAAATCAAAACTTTTTCTGATCTCATCAGGCAGCATGTCTCAACGCGGCAAAACACTTTTAAATTAAATTTACGTACATATACTATATGTGTTATGGAGTGAACGATTCTGATAATTAAAGAACAAGCTTAACTGATGGAAAATACCTACATCTGAAAGAAATTTCGAAGAGAGCAAGGTAGAAACATATATGTGGACATATTGTCGAAATTCATAAACAAATCTAATGCTTAATTTTTTACGGGCTCTATGATTTCTACGACCTAAAAAATCTATTTTGCTAACGATATCTTTAAGAACCGGGGAAATATCAGAGCTTATATAATAAATTCAAACGAATATTCCGTAGTAAGTTATAGAGATATGGCTATAAAGTGCAAAGTCCTCCATACACTTGAGTAAATCTTAAGATGTAGTTTCTATGTAATTAGAATATTACGAAATAACTTGTCCCTGCAATAGCAAAATGGAAAGTGTATGGGATCCCAAAAACTGAGATAAGAAGCTTTATATCATAATCTGCGTAACTGAATATGAGCAAACTGCACTGTTTATTGCATGTACAGACTAAACGCATATGTGAGAGCTGGGCGCCCAGTTGATACTCTAAGAGCATGTTATTAGAATCAAAGCATAATAATGAAAAATTCAGTAGATTTTGAAATGGCTGGGAGTTTGGTAATGTGATTAAGTACAGTTTACACAACAAAAAGAAATTAGTAGCAAAATATACGGCATTACTTTTTTGAAGAGTTTAATGGGGACATCAGGACACAGGTAGCAATCACTTTACTCATAGTACAGCTCTCAAGAGTGAAAGTGTTAATTGGGGCTGGCTCTATTGAGTCTACGTTGGACACCAGCATCTGACATACACTTTTGTCTGCACTCTTATTTGTGCATGAGCTGAAAAACTAACCTCATCTATAGATCTAATGCGCTTCATTAAAAGGACAGGAAGGATTTGGTGAGAGAGTTTTTTGCAGGTTAGCACAATGGGCCGCCTTGCTCTCCGTGCTTGGAGTATTCCTTGTCCCCTGCCTTTAAAAAAAAATGTATGATTTCATCCAGGGTATAACCAGTTTTACTATCCGATGAACCGTCGTGGAAAAAAAATCGAAAACCACTTTCAAAATATTCATATAAGGTATCTCTGAATATTTCCTCGCTTATATCAGCAATGGCATCCTTTAAGGAATTTAAATTAATGATTTCCCACTTGTCTTACAAGACCAATTGCGATATTTACATTGAGGACAATTACTCGAACTAATTGCAATCTACTTTTCGTAAGCCGACGTTAATTCTACAGTTCTTTGTGGGTGCAGATTAGAATTTTTACACCACGTCTTTTTATTGCAGATCGATCTTGGAATGTAATTCGCATCCCACTTAAGTTTTTTCCTCTGTTATTCTCCTTTCCAAAAGAATTATGACTTCGAAAAGTCTCTTGAATACGCAAGTAAAACACAATATTTCGACAAAACGCAATTTTAAATGGCAACATGGTTCAGCGGATTTTTAATTCTATCAACGCGACCTATTGGTCTAGTTATTACTAGATTTTTCAAGGTGTTCCAAACTGGTAAACTGGTATGTTCGATGTTCTCCTAATACGCTGAAAATTGTTGGTCATATGGCCTTGTGCTAGATAATATAGTGCAGCGCTTACGAATAAATTCAAATTAATTTAATTTTTAATTTTTGAAATCAAATGTTGTATGCAGCGAGAGAAACAGTTTTGTCACTCTTCTTTTTACTTTGCAATAAATAATTCATCCGAAATGTCATTGCTTAGAACGCATCCCATAGGACTAATAAACTCATTAAATGCGTACTAACTATTCTTAGAGTCCGGCTTGTTGGACACTGTTTGGTGTGCACATTTTTATGATTATCAGTCGAAGAACTGTTTTAAAAAATGTTTCAATTCATTTAAAGTTAGTTGTTTGTTAAAAGCTCCGAGCTTTTACGTGCTTTATTTAAATATCACTGAAATTATTGTTAAATTAAATTAAAATTAAATTTTATCTACAGCCTCTGGACCTCCTAGAAATCTTGATGTCATTAATAAGACCGACAACGCAATGATAATACGTTGGGATGATCCACAGATGCCAGATCTTGTCACTACTTTCGTAATTAAGGCCGTGGTTCTGAACTCATTTGCCAATTATCCACTATTTCCGCAGCCAGAATGGATTGTGCAACACTCGGATCATCAATTTGAAATGCTTAACTTACATCCAGGAACACAATATAACATTTCCGTAATATCGATGTGCCAGAAAAAGCAATGTGGCACTGCATTTGTTATAGAACAAACAATGATCGGATGTAAGCATATTTCTTTGACTTAAAATCTTAAATGCTTAAAATTTGATCTTCAATTTTCTAGTACCGGATCCTTCTCCAGAAGAGCCAAAAATTATAAAAGAATCAGAAACATCAATAACGATCGACATTGGTCCAGGATTTAATAACAATGGTCCGATATCCTATTATAGGGTCGTTGTGATGTTCATTGATGACGAAATTTCTCAGATTTTTGATGAAAGCCTTTTGGCAGATTATCAGAGTTCTGTCGAAGATGGAACGCCATATTACATAACAGCTGAACTGAAATATCAAGTAACTAAACAGTAACTAAATATTCCTATTAAATTTTTACTACTAATATTACAGAATGTAACACGTCGCTTTGTGGTTGGTGATAAAAGAATTTATCGAGGATACTACAATGCTCCCCTGCCACTAAATAGGCATGTGCATATATGTCTTGGAATCGTTAGCAATTGGAATGGAGTGACTACAATTAGGTATGCCATGGCCTCACATGATCAACATACCCGAGGAAAAGCATTTTTAGATATGGATGGTAAAGAGAAGACAAAATGTAAATCTTCAAAGATTTATTCTGAATTCTTACATTTCTAGATAGTCAGTCATCAATAATCGCCTTAGCAGTTGCTTGTATTGTTTTTGGTATACTCTTGGTGGGCAGTATATTTGCCTACTGTTACTTGCGACTGAAAACAAGTAATCGACGAGAAAGGCTTTCTGATACACATGAACTATCGCTTCAAGGTCCTATGGTAGAAGTGGTAATATTGTCATTCAATCTGATATCAATTCTAAACATTATGTATACTTAGGAAAACAACGGATTTGTTGCCGATGAATTTACCAGTGGCAACTTTAAATCTCAACTGAATACTATTATTGAAAGTCTCGACAATCCACAGAAATTTGCTCGAAATGCTATACGACTAAACATTGATGATATAATCGCGAAGGGTAACTATGGAGATGTTTTAAGCGGAAGGCTGTATATGAACAGTGATTCTTATGATTGCGAAGTACATGTAGTTTCTGGTAGTTCACCTTTTAATTTTTTTGTTTTTATTCGTTAATAAAACTTTTCATTTTCAGATGACATGGAATCACAAGATCAGGCGACATTTTTAAAAGAATTCGACGAAATTATAAGACTTATGCCACATGATAAGTTCTTGTATTTTTTTGGAGTTAGTGCTTCACCAGATTGGTTATATGTTATTTTTGAAAAGATTCCACTAACTTTGAAGAGAAGATTGGTTGAGTCTAGAATTCCTCCAGGGACAGATAATTTCCGGATCTCTGCAATATCAGAGGAATGTGTTTTGCAGTGGGTCTATGATATTGCTGTTGCTATGGAGTATTTGGAAGCTAACAAGGTATTGGCTATGTCCTTTTTTTATGAACATTCCTAAAAATGTGATGTTTTTTTATTGAACATTTATATTAGGATTGCTTTTAAGCTTAGTAGATTGAAAAAAGTTGTCTGTGCTGGATATGTTGTGTGCAAAATATCATTCTACCCAGAGTTAGACATAGAATTAAGCGTAGGGGGTTATTACGGTCGCGTGTATAGAAAACTATATTTAAACAAATTTATTAACCTCGTTTACGAATTTTTGAGGGTGTATCAGATTCCTTAGTAAACCTTTTGAAGATAGTAACAGAAAGACTGCGGATATAAAATGTCTTATCCAGTATTAGCAGTGTTGCAATAAACGCTCGTGGGCTTTCACTCTTATGTGTTTCTGATATTCATTGTTTTAGTCGCTTAAGTTCGCCAAAGGAGAATAGTGCCGAAAAATTTCGATTAGGTTGTTTCTCATAGAATAGAAATAAAAAAAAATTATTTTAACTGGAGCACGCAGATTGAGGTCGAGCTTGAATAATGATGACTCTTGCTTCAATATTATTTTAGAGTCGGATGCTTACTTAAAATGGGAAAATAAAATGATGATCATGATGTTCTTAGGATTCCTAAATTAATTTAAAAAACATGAAAATGAGAAGGAAAACAAGCAACAGAAAGTACCTACTATTGTCTCATCTACACTAACAATTAATTTTGTGGGCTTTTGGTGTTATAATGTTATGTTCTTCGCTTCGCGCGTTCATATTCTTGTATGCTAGAAACGAGTTACATAATAAGTATGTTGTTTTGTTTCCGTAGAATGGAGCAAAACAAGAGATACACAAAAGAACGCCTCATCTTTTTCATAGAAAGATTTAAATGAAGCGAACATTACAAATAGTTCGCTTTAATCGACAGAACAATTTGTTCTCTCCAGTATATGGGAGTTTTAGAACAAGGTACATAAAAGAACACAGCTAATATCCTTGGATATTTCAAATCATAGGATTTCTACTGGTTATGTTTCCTAAAAGTCTTAAAATGTGCTTTACAAAACCCCACAATGTTAGAAAATTTATTATAATTTATTTTCACATATGTACATATTTTGAGTTTTTGTTATAAAGGTATTCATTTTACTTGTCTTCCGTTGATGATGATTGTATTAAATTGTCAATATCTACTATATCAAAATTATATTGTTTTATGTACATTAATGCTTCCACATGCTTTTCTAATAGTCTGAATTATTTCATATAACAAAAGAGTAATCGGGAGACTCCAAAGATCTATTGGCATACTCCATCCTACTTATTTACCGAAATATTACCAAAATAACAAAGACAAAAATCTACAACAATAAAATTTCTGTGAGTGATCCATTATGGGACCTAAATAAGAGTCTTATACCTATCACTGTTATAACTGGCTGTAAAATATAAATGTTCGATCAGATTGTTATTGAAAAACTGAAATGATATGCCTCATTGGACTTTTATCATAGAACTGAAATGAATAAAAGTCTCTGTCTTAATTGATCGAAAAAATGATTGTTATTTTCGAGTAGTCTATTTCCGCCCACACTCTTAAAAAAATCCTATGATGGTTTTGTTTGCCGCATAAGAACTCATTTCTTGTTTAGTTTGCTTCCATCGAAATCTTTCCTATATGTATACAAAATAGTTTCATCCACGTGCTGCTATGGTATGAACAATCCTTATGTTCAATAGTCAGTAAGCGCATGCGTGACAGTTCTAGCATTTCTTAACCAGACTTAGGCTTTTATAGTACGTTTTTCTTGCAGTTATCAAATAGGATTCTAATATTCGCTAGTTCTTTTTGTTTTTTAATTTAAAGAAATTTTGGCCGGCCGGTATTTAAATAATGTTTTTCAGAAAAATTTGATTCATGATCGGCCGTGGAGGGAAATGGAAGCTCGGTAGCTTTTCGCCGGCAGTTACTGAAATTTGTATAGAATTTCATAAATAGGAAGCCTAAAATTGTTTTTTAAGAAAAGCATACCTATGTAATTGTTACTGAGACTTTTTATCATCTAGCTTAAAAATGTCACATACAGAAGTTGATTCAGAAAAATAAGGAGCAGAAAGTATCAATAAGTAAAATCAGTCAAATTTACAGACCAACCTTTTAAAGGCTTAGTTGATATTCTCCAACAAATTGTAAATGAGCAACACCTTTCCAAAGAGGTCGTCCGAGTAAAACCTGGTTCTCGTTATTTTTGGAAAAACTTCCAAAAAGGTATCACTAAAGGAAGAGTATAACTGGGTGAGAGAAGGAAAACCAAAAGCCAGTTATTCTCTTTGTCGATGCACGTTGTGGTATACATAATCAATTAGTGAGGAAAAAATCTACAAAATGTGATTACTTTCATTTCTAATTATGCTTACCATATTAATTAAAATCTGTTTACGTAAATCTTAAATTATTCTTGTAGGAATCTTGTTTTTTTCATTTTTGTGTTATTGTATTGCGCTAAATTATTTCACCTCTTTTGTTTATTAATTATTTCGTGTGTGAGTAATATTTACTCAGGGTTACCAATAAGTGAATATTAAAGCGGGCTAGCATTGCAGGGAGTAAAAAAAAGTGAAATGACCGGTAATTGGACATTTTACCTGTTTTTTTTCTAATGAAGTAACAAAAAATTATACATAGGTATATTGCATTTGAACACAATGTAAATCATTCCTATTTTTATACGGAAACGCCATAATAATTTCTTTTACGTCATTCGACGACGGAAAAAAATCACAAAACAACGAACTTACTGGTGACCGAAAAAATAATATTATTATAGAGGCCTGAAAGTTAATCATAACTGTTTTAACGTGACTTAGAAAGAAAGAAAGCTAGGAAATAATTATTGCGTACCTACCTAACTCATGATTTTTATTTAAAAAGTCGTAATCATTACTGTTCTTGAGGAGGACACTCCGAATTCCTACCTCAACTCGAATTTCAACCAATGTCCTTTTTAGTCTCCATAATGTAGAAATACCTGACAATTTCTTCAACGCAAATGATGGAAATTCTACTTTTGCAGCGGAAGAGGATGTCGCATTTTTCCCTCAGTTTAATACAAAAAGATCATAAATATTTGAACAAATGATTTTAGTTTTAGAGACATTACCAACCTGTGTACATAGCGTAGAGTTTTCTATCATTTTTAGTAGGTAGATATTAGGTTGTTTAACCAAATACCTATTATAATTAATAAAAACGTACAAGTGTCGTTTTCATACAAAAAGTTTGTTTTAATTGAGTTGAATTTATAATATTAAGCTTCATGTAGACATGACGTTGAATTTGATTGAATTTACCAATGACTTTTTTTGGAATTCATTCAAAGTTCATTAGCAATGATAAATTTAGAAACATTTGTTTCTATATGTATAATTTTAGTTCGGCTGGCAAGCCCGGCTAGCTCAGTCGGTAGAGCATGAGACTCTTAATCTCAGGGTCGTGGGTTCGAGCCCCACGTTGGGCGGTCTTTTTTTTTATCTTATTTATTTCAAACTAAATTTTTTATATGGCTTAGAAGATGAGTTTACGTAAAATAATAGTAAAAAATAATCTTTTAAATTTAATCTCTTTATTTATTATAAAATGCAAATCTGTTTAACAAATTCTAAGTTCTAGTAGTGGAAAAATAACAACAAATAAGCTTGAAATATTTATTATATTTTTCCATATAGGTATATGAATATAAAAAAAAAATTAACTTAATTAGATATACCCATATACCTATAGGTATCTACTGTTGACAAAAAATGTCGAAATTTGAAAGTGCCGTTTGACAATTTCACAGCGCAACCAGGATAATGTTAACTACTTTGCTATAATAATGTATATTCTATGCATATGTATACAGAGGAATACAGATAAAATACTTAGCAGAATATTTGAAACATAATATAGTAAATTACAACGAGTAATTTGACAGATAACAGATTACTAATCATAAAAGGTAAAATGACAACATTAAAGCAATTTATTTCCTAATAAAAAAGACTTTTTCGATAATATAGAATATTACAGTAATAATATTCCACGTTTTTATTTTTAGTCACTTGTGAAAATTTTTTGTTTCTAAGTAAGTATTCGTAGGTATCTACCTGCCTATACCTCTGTACTGAAAAAAAAAACCATTTACACTTTTTAATTCACTTTGAAATGAATGTGTTTTTTAAAAAACCTTTTTCTTAAACGTATAACGTTTGTTAGAGCGATGTTCCATAATTTCTATTTGGCAAAAAAAAAAAAATAATCATTTTAAATTATGTTCAAATTTTTGTTAAATAAAATTTTTTAAATGTACTTAAAGCCACAACTATAACACTTAATTTACTAAAATTGATATTATTTTACTTAAACTATGTAGGAAAAGAAGTTTGCATAGTATGTAGTTTATTTTACATATAATCTGGGAAATGGAAAGCGATAAGAGCTATCACATCGGTCTTTTGTGTTGTATTTATAAAATTTGTTGGGAGATATGTAGTAGTTTTGTGATTTTTATATTGATATTTCTTTAAATTATAAAAGTGGACGTTGAGCGAGCGTCGGCGCCGTGGCTTAGTTGGTTAAAGCGCCTGTCTAGTAAACAGGAGATCGTGGGTTCGACTCCCACCGGAGCCTTAGTGGTAACTTTTTTTTTAATTTTTACGAAAAATTTTCTTATGCCTGTAACTTTTGCAGTACATACATACACACAGCTATTTAATTAAAAAAAAAACAGTTCAAAATATCGTTGGCCTCCGCAAAAGGCTTGAAAAGTTTACAAGAAAGAAAAACATAAACTTCTTTTATAACGGATTGGGTACCATTGACCGCAAGTTTTATATTTTTTTCTCGCGTAAAAATTGTAAAGAAATTATTGTTTGTAGGTAGATCAATTAAATAGTTTTAGAGAAATTTATATTTTATTTATGCTTATTTTTTTTTCTAATTGCGAGATTTTTATCTGTCATAGCGAGATTTTGGAAATGCGAATTTTTGTTTTTCGGGATTTATCTCTAAAGCGCGAGATTTTGTTATTAAAGATTTCAATTTGCGGTGAATCGTACTGCACTCAATTCCATCAACGTGATAATTCCAGGGCATGACATTGAACTTTGTAGTAAAGTAATATACACACACGTGCATGGAAATGTGACCACTTGAAAAAATTTAGAGAAAGCGACAATTTACCACCTTTTATGAAACTATGAAACTGAGAAACTATTTATTTTCAAATATGTTTCAAAACTCAATAGACCAAAATATTTTTTTAGCATTTTTATTTATAATTTCCTACATTTTAGTATTTTTAATCTTCGTGGCATGGAATCGATGAGATTATCAATAAATTCCGAAGGTATTTGATTTCATACTTGGTTTATTGCCATCCATAATTCCTCTATATTATTTATAGGCTGCTTAATGATTTCTCTATCGATGTGCTTCTTTGTTAGGCGTGGTACGTTTCGACAAAGACAGCTCTTGAAACCCTCTTTCCTCAGATACCTGCTAACTGTGTACCTGCTGACCTTTTCCCCTGCTGGGGAAGTAAATTCTCTTGAGAACTCTTTGTTTCAAAGCGCGTACATCTCTTTCACTTAGTTTATGTCGACCGCCACTTCCCTTTCGCCTTGACAGTACACACTCTGTCCTGCTTTATGCATTGATAGTATCCTCTGGACTGAACTCCGCTTTTGCTGACACAAATTGACATTTTTTTTACGGTACTCACTATCTCCCTCTGGAAACTACCTGCTTCACTTAATCCAATTATAACTCCCTTTTGCTTATTCGTCAGTTGAGGCTTGCTACGATGATGACACAGAAGTAAGTTTATTATTAGTAAGGATTGAAAGAAGTATTCCTGTTCCATTTTCATATTAAAATTTAAAAACTCTAATTGTCGTAATAACGAACTGAGCTCAAGCTGCATGCTTGTAAATACGGAAATGTGGTACAGAAATATTGTTTTTATCACTTATTTTCATTGAAACTGTATTAAATCTTAGAAATAATAATAAAACCTACGGCTTTATACCAGACATTTTCCTCTAAATTGGGTTTTTCCACTTCGTATACAAGATCATGAATAATTGATTTTTACTTTTATTTTTTATTATGTAAATATAGAAGCTTTCACTCAAGAGATCTCTAGTAAACTAATAACTAAGAAAGAGTTGCATCATCCCTTTACATGTTTTCTCCTACCAAATTTCATTAGCAGCTACTTACCTGACTGATAGGAGTCATAAATGACACTTTTGAGGGTGGTCACTTTTTCGTGCATGAGTGCGTAGGTATTTGCAATTGTGGGTGGATATTCAAAGAAAGGAAATATTGTTTACACAAGTTAATTAACTGCTCAATGTCATATAGCAGCTGAATGCAATCTTGTGGCTCCTTTATTATTATTCCCTAGAGATGATGAAATCATAGGGTACCTATGTTCATCATTCCTTTTGTAACGGATAGAAGTAATGATGGTAGAGCAAAATGAATTGTACACCCAAGCATTATTTGGACACTGCCTGAGAATGTGTCAACGTAGAGAGCTGAAATTTTGACACGGTGTTTTCATAGAAATAGTTAATATAATTTAAAAAATGAACTAAATCGGGCAACCCCTTCTTGGTGCTACGAATTAAAAATTTAGGATTTTTACGTATACTGTAAAAACGATCAGTCCTAGATGTTTTTATTGTACTGAAAAGTTCTTCAGAATATGAAATCCTATGAAATTGGTTATAATCATTTTTACTGTCCAACGAACCGTTCTAGAAATGTATGCGAAAAACTATTTCAAAAATCAAACTTGCACAGATGGTTGACTGACCATATAAGAAATTACATACGGGCGGGCATTCATCTAGGGCAGTGGCCGCCTTCACCCTTTTGCGGGCATCGGAGCTTTCTGCTGATAATATTATTCATGGAACCCTAATTTCGAAAACTATCGAGCAAGTAAAAACAAAATTATTTTTTTTTTTATATAAAAAGTTTACATAATAAAAAAGTACTCAATGAGACGAGTTTGAGCCTGTTTTTATTACAAATTATATCAAAATCTGGTATAATTCTTGTAATTTGCAACCTCATGCCATCTTCTGCGTCCAATTTATTTCTATATTTGGTTTTTGTGGAAATATACCTATAGAGAGAAAGAATTTTCACACATATACCGTTATATGTGGTAACTAATGGCATCAGATGTGCAATAGTTTTTTTTGCAAGCTCAGGATATTGGGAAAAAAATTTGAAGCCAAAAATTCAATATCTTTTTCCAACAATTTTTTTTTATGTAATTTGTAAGTTCACCATTTTTAACAAATGGAATTTGAGCGAGGTCAATCAAAATTTTCTGGCTGAGCAGAAAAATATTCGAGAAAAGTATTTTGTAAATCTGATAAATGTTGTAATATATTTTGTTGCGAGCGTGGCCTTTGGTTCTTTATTTAAAACACAATATTAAGTATTTAATATACAAGTTCTTTACTCCACTTCTAATCTTATAAAATTCGCAATCCTTTAATTAATCAACTCAACTTTAACCCTTTGCACTCCGTTGTCGCCGCTGCGGCGACAATGTAAGGTAAACATACAGCTCCGTTGTCGCCGCTAAGGCGACATAGTAAGATAAGCTACTACTCCGTTGTCGCCGCAGCGACGACATCTAAAAGAAACATTGTTTTTTATTTAAATATATAATTTTTTTTACCATTTTTTGTGGTTGTGTTCGTCTCGATACTAATACTGTACTTTCAATTATCGCAATCCAATTACAACACTTTCGCCCGTTTAATCCTTTCGCTTGTTAACACTGCAACGTCTAAAGGGCGCCATACACCATCCGTTTTGCCGTGGTTTTAAAAACCACATTTTAGTCGAGATAAGAACCTAAAACGTGGTCAAGAAAAAGCCCCACACACCATCCAACTTCACCACGTCTTGCCTTCATCTTGTGTCCATTTACAACAATAACATGTGACCAAACATTGTGATTATTTCATGAAAACCGGTATTCACAGAAGCGCGGGAATATTTTATGAGAGTAAAACGTCTCCGCCACTTCTCATTTATTTACGAAAACGAAATATTTTCCATTCTGTTTCGTTGCATGCAATTTGCGTTTTCACATTTTTTATCTTTATTCATAAAAGTTTTAAAGAGAGTTTCATTTATTTATTTTTTTTATTTTTTTTTCTTTCTTTCTTTCTTTTGTTGCCGTGTACATTTAAATGTAAAACACTCAGAAATCTCGCCTACTTCTTAGCTTATTATTAAGTTAACTTTGATTATGAACGAGCAAAACAGTAAAACCACGGCAAAACGGATGGTGTATGGCCTTGCCCACGTATAACCCACGTTTTGAGAAAGATATTTCTGGCATGACCAGAGTTCTGGTTTTAGTAGATATCCCAACCTCAAAACGTGGTGTTCGCCATACACCATCCGTTTTACCGTGGTTTTACAGTAAAACCACGGCAAAACTAATGGTGTATGGCCTGCTTAAGACAAGACTCTTTTTCTGGCGGTGACAACTGTTATATTTATACCCTAGAAACTCTCCAGATTATTCTGGAGTGTTTATACCAATGTTCTTTTCATTCTATTCCTGAACCTTCCTGAAGATTCCATCATCGATTCTCCGAACCTGAAGTCGTTTACTCTCCATTGCCAGTAGATGTCACCAGTTGTCTCTTTCTATTGCACGTAACAGTATTTTTTTATATTTTCATAAGTTCAGAATTATTGACGACTAAAAAATTATGTAAATTAAAAAAGCATTCAGTATTTTCGCCCAAAATTTTAGATTCATTATGATTGCATTTATTTTATTTTGAACTTTGAAAATATTTGTATTTGCGCTTTGAGGAGAAAGGGTTACTTCATTCAAATATGACAAAATATTTGAAAGTTAATCCGTTTTTTAAATCCATTTCGTATCATTTAATTTGTGAGATAATTCATGTGGATGTTCAGTAAAAACCAATCTGATTTCATCTCGTAAAACCATCGAATTTCTGTGTGAAGTAATAATGTTTTATGTAATACCCCACATAATCTTCACATAACAAGGTGAATATTCTCGAATTCAACGACCTTGATTTGATAAAATTACAATTTTTACACAATCATTAAGAACAGTTCTTAGTTCTTCTGGTATTCTTTTTACTGCAAGATAGTCTACCGATGAAGACAGCAAAGAATTTTCAGTCGCACTAATGCATACCCAAGCTCTCTTCCCCCGTTCACGCAAAAGACAAAAGTATATGACATATGTATTTATGTATTTCTTGATCAAAGACGAAAAATTTCCAATTTTGTTTGACTGCTTCTTAACTTTTTGCTTTGCTTCTGTTTGGCCAAAAGTGTTGCTGTAAGCCTATGTTATTTGAACAGACCATGGTTTTGTTTGCAATTCCTTCCTCTCTAAAGAGATTCAGTGTGTGTAATTCAGCCGGATTCTCTGCTGATTTTGAGAAAAATGAGAATTTTATTTGACAGACATTTTACATCTCCTTTCAGCACGACGGTCAAAGAGAAATTTCTTTTTATCTTGAAAAAATCATAAAATGTTCTTCTCGCGGAACCCCTAACTTTTTTTACGGAACCCTAGGGTTCCGCGAAACACAGGTTGAAGACCACTGATCTAGGGTTTCAGAAGAATTGGTCTTAGACCAGTTCTACCTTTTTACTAGTTTTATATATTTACGTGTCATTACCATATATCAAGCAAGATGAGCTAATTTTATCTGGTAGATTATTAATATAAATTAAGAATATTATAGGTCCAAGTATAGTGCCTGGCGGGATTCCATAAGATTGTATGAACCCGTCTGATTTAAAACCATTTATTACTGCACGTAAGCAACGATTAGTTAATTATGACTCAAACTATTCAACAGCATTGTTATCAAAACCCATAGAATGATTTATAGAAGAACTTCCAGAATTATAATCAACATGATTTTAAGGGATATTATCATAAGTCGATTTGAAATATATATCGAAAATATTACTAATTTCATTCGGGAATTTGGCTACATGGTCATCTAAGCTCATTGCAGTGAGATAGGTGTTAGAGAGCTTCTTATTTTTAGTGAATGACCAAAATATTCCCGAGTTGGGTTTCGAACCATCCTCAGTATTAGCAATCTACTTATCATGACATGTTTTGATCATTAACTTAACTTTATTGCGTAAGAAAAACAAGGTTTTATAATACTCAGGGTGTCATCAGGGTATTCATCTAGGGTATCGTCGAAATTGGTCTTAAGATCAATTTATAACCTTTCCTAGTTCTTTTTATTACGCTCTACAATTATAAATAGTCAGAAAAAAAAACACATAAATTATACTTGAGAAAGGCTTTCTAAAATTTAAAATGTTTTTTTTCAGGTTGTGCATAAGAAATTGTGCTCATACAATGTCTTTGTAACATCACAGAATCACATCAAAGTGTCATTATTTGGACCAACAGCATTTGGAGATCAGGATAAGCGGATCGACATCTCCAGATGGATGGCACCAGAAGTTCTACGATTTCAACATCATTCAACGAAAAGTGATGTTTGGTCTTTTGGTTGCCTTGCTTGGGAATGCTGTACTTTAGGAGCAACACTGTACGCAAACATTGCAACTTTAGATATATTACCACGAATAAGGAATGGTTTGCGTCCAGATCAGGCAACTTTCATATCAAGCGATTTACATCAACTTCTCATAAATTGTTGGCAACTTGAACCCAGCGAAAGATTAGACTTCGAGGAAATCGCTTTTAACGTACGTCAAATACTCATGTCACCCAGACATGCCTTATCTTTTGATAGGCACGAAAGTATATTAATTCCATACTATTTACCGTTGTTGGAAATAGAAAATTAATACAGATGTCCACATTATTATAAGTCCTCTGCTCACATTTCTGAGAAATGATTTCCATTTTAAACTGTAATTTTATTGGTGGAATGAACGAGTGCAAGAGCTCGGTTTGAGGAAAAATTTATTCCTATTAATGTCAAAATCTCACTTATTGTAAAACTCCACCTTCCTATATTCAAAATATTTTAATTGGAATTTTTCATCAAACAATTTTGTATACTGCCAAGAGTTCACACGTTGTATGTTGTTGAATCCTTTACTTAAGGATTTGAATATTATTCCCATTAAAAAAAAAACACACACACAACAACTCCGCACTTGTAGTCACGTTGCAATAATTCCAAACGCAATTTCAATTTTAATTAGCCGTGGTCATGCGTTCATTTGGAATATATGCAAATCTTCTTCACTTGTGTGACTTAGGCCTATTACATTTGCATAGCCGTTAAACATTTCCTAGAAGGAAATTATGTTCACTGGCGATTATATGAAGTAAAACATTTTGAAAGGTACATTTCTCCTGTTGACAAAGTTTCTTAAGATTGAATGTGTGCCCTTGAAAGGAAATTATTGTACAACACGGGATTGATTAAATAAAATATTTATGAGTATTTTATACATTCCAAAATTTTATTATTTAAGATTAAGAGTTATTTTTAGTCTTTAGTATATGTTTTTAATAATATTATTGTACTAAAGTGTAAGCACTTAATGAAATTAGTGCCTTAGTCAATGTGTCTCTCTGTATGATTGTTAATAATTTATGAAATGCGAATAAATTATGATGAACTTTTATGAGGAGATTTTGCTTAATGTTTTGTTGCTTTATATGAAAAATTTGTAACATTATATCTGTGGTGTTTGGTCAACCGTATATAAGTCCAATATTTTGCCATACTTACGGAGTAGTGCACTTTTAACCGAAATAGTATTTAGTTTTTTTTAGTTAAGCTTTTTTCCCCAACCATTTTAATGATTTTGAAGGGAGGTTCAGTTATGTATGTAGTACAGAACAACATATTTTTCAAACACTTTGATATACATAACTTCAAAACGCCATTTTTTGAAATATGTATTTTTGTCTTTGACCTTGCAATCCCAGTAAGGCAGGTCAGTCATACCTGCAGACTGTGTCTGCTTTGAATATTTGTGTGAATGCCCGGCGATATCAAATCGGAGAAGGGTAACCGTTGGTAAACCACAGCTAGACCCTAGCAAGTTGGTGAACAGACCACATCGCATATCGCGGATTGTTAAATCTGCTCAAGGAGATGGGCCTTCTTTAAATGCACTTTCACATCAAAAAAAAGAACCGAAAAATGTAAATGGAAGAACTCAATTTATTCCACTTTAAAACAGGATTTTTGTTCCAATGATTAATAGAAATCCAGGGAAATAGGATAAACTGAGAATTTTACTGAGAAAATAGTCATATTTATTTCAGTTTTTAAGAAAATACAAGTTTCGGAAACATTTAAGAACAGTCTCCATATCGTTTCAAACCGGACCTGCCATTAACTTCTCAAACACGCTAGAAAGAAACAAAGAAAAACTCAATCCCAAATTTCAAAATATTTACCCCATAGTGAGAATTTTCCTTGCAGGCCCAATAAAAGTGAGAGAAATTCACACCAAAATTTCATAATTTTTGTACTTTAATCAGAATGCGAATATTACAGGTACAGTTTTGGGGTGCGAATCTTTTACATGCAATTTTCGGCAGTCTAAGATATAATTTTGTACTTTAACCAACTTTTGTAAGTGCGAGAGATAACCTTGTACTTTAAACAGGGTGCGAAGGCTACAGGTATAAAAGGCCTGAGAGATTGTCTGCTAAAGCAAATTAATATGCGCGTTTGGGTAGGATAGGGTTGAAGAATTTCTTCGCCTGCCACATACCGGGCGCACTACGCCAGAGAAGATTTAGTTGCTTGTTTGCCCTTTTGTGTAGTTCTCCCCTAAAGTCACTTCGGTAGGCCAAATGTTGGGTAGAGAGGTCCGGTTCTAGACAAATCGTCCGCTTTATCATTATCGACCACTCCTTCGTGTCCAGGAACCCAAAGCAGTGTTACTTTGTTGTCCCTTAGCTGGAGTTTGGAGTATTAGCCCCAGATTGGTTTCGGCCCAAAATTTTGTAAGAATATAGAGCCAGGAGCGCAGCTTGGCTGTCTGAACATATGTACATGTTTCAGCTTTTGCTCTCTTCTGGACTCATCATCCCTGTGTTCATGAGCGTAGCCAGGTAGGGGAATGGGTGGCATCCCCAGAAAAACACAATCTAAAATTTATAAATCCAATTAATATTAATTAATTATATTTAAGTTTCAGCAAAGCAAGCATGAGGAAATACATTGAAAGCATATCGAAATTTTTAATAGTGTACTGCCACGCCATCTGGAGTTAGTTGCAGCCGATCTTTTTTCTTTAAGTGTGGACGAGGCCAGATGCTTTAAAGAAGAACAATTGTCAATAAGCGAACGGTCCTGACATAGTCGAAAGATTTATAGGTTTTATAAATTGTTCCACCTCCAGACATGCGGACTATATTAATTTTGGACACATTGAAAGAACACACCATGTTATGTTAAACTCACGCGCACGCAATTTACATCCGTTGTTTAGCGCACAAACTAAATCTCGTGGCTGTTGACTCATGCGCCAATGTTTCACTAGTAAAGACATTTTTAACGGCCTCGTAGCTTTTTATATTCACTTCTCACAACTTGAACCTGGGTCATCATGCGAGTCTGCAAAAATTACAAGGCAGTCTCGGAACCAATACCAGCCATAAAATGGGAGGTCTAAGTGCTACCAGATGAAGTTGTTGTTATGAAAACTGCAAACCAGTACTGACAAGTTATGAGGCAAATTGACTTTGGAAAACGAGATCACTGAGAACTGTGAACGCCTAACGATTATTACGAAACGAGAATTTGACGTTTCCTTACACACATTTTACACAGTTCTCGCTATAGTGAACGTAATGAGTAAATTTTTCAACACCCAAAATGTCACTCTTGGTCATGCTAGTGACCTCATTGCAAGTACTATGGGTACCTTCAAAGCATGCAGGAATCAGCTCAAAATTTGGACAGGTATCAAGCAGTTTGTTGAAAAGCACGAGATTTCGCTGGAACCTCTTAGAGTCTCAAAAAGGAGGCGTCAACAAAAGGACTTTTGTATAGAGTCGACTATGGGCAAAAGCAATACATTAGATTTGCCAGTCGATACACAACCAGATGAATACTGGAAAACCAACATTTACTATCCATTAGTAGATATTATCATAGTAAATCTGAAACGCCGATTTGGAAATCTATCGTTAGCTCGTACTGTGGACGCATTTTTTTAATTGGACATGAAAAAAGGAGAGGATTTCATCAGTAATTATAAAAAAACTCTTAAGCATTGATACATCAGCCTTGGAAACTGAAGCTATGGTCATGAAAAACAAGCTTCAATTAAAAAATTATGAGATGAATGCCGAAATTTTGAAAACCCGTATTAAAAGAGTACTGCCCTTATTTATATAAACTTTTTCAAGCAGCAATCGTACTCCCAGTGAGCTCCGTCGGTTGTGAGAGAAGTTTTTCTGCTATGAGGCGAAAAACGTGGATTAGAAGCACAATGTTTCAAGAACGATTCTCTCACATGTACTGTTTAACATATAGAATACCATTGTGTTTTGAGCCGATTTTCAACAAAACATAAAACTAAAGCTTATTTAATTAGTTACCTACTGAGTTTGATGTTAATGTTAAAATGATCCTGTGAATAAAGGAAGTTTCATATTTTATGTGTGTTATTCATTCCCATGGAAATTCCATTTCAATGAATCATAATTTTAAATTTGTTCAAGATGGTTACTTTTAAAGTAAAGTTATTAATCATGGTGTTCTTGCTTTTTCTCCATGTGTGTAATATGGAGAGTTTGCCTTATATAATTTATAGTCAGAATTTATTCATTTGAATTAATCTGATTTTTTCAACTCTTTCCAAAAAATATCTATTTATCTCATTTTTTTCTTTTTTGTTTGTTCATTCCTTTCCATTTATATATTTTTTGATTTTTCAACTCAATCAATTTCAATATTCGGATCCTGCTGATGAGTCAAACCAAGACTTGAAACTACCTACCCTAAAACATGCAATAACGAATAACATTGTTTTCACTTTTGCTGTTGTACCAGATAATCCTAAAAAGTAACCTTCTTCAACAAATTTAAAGTTTACCCGGTAAAAATCATAGTTGTATTTAGTGTTTTTTCTTGAGAAATTCTCGAGAAAATTATAAAATTATAAAGTCACAATTCTCGAGAAATTTAGTTACACACACCAGTTTCTAAACAGCGCTTTATCACTGTCATACAATTTTTTTTAAAAACACCGTTAGTTTTCTATTTTGTTATTCATAATTGTCTCAAACTTCAATGATTGTGGTTGTTTTATACTTAACAATTCGGGGAATTCCCGATAGTATATTTATATAATAAAGAAATCAGTTATCAGCAATTGCCATAACTAATTGCGTTGTGAAAGATTTTTGTATGTAAAAATATTTTTTTTTTAAAAATAGGAAGTACCATATATGTATGTAAGAACTAATATAATAAATTTAAGGTAGCAGTTGTTTTATTATAAATTTTGTTTTTAAAACAATTTTAATTAAAAATATATAAACCAACAATTACCCACAAAATGAGTAAAATTTACCAGGACTGTTGGGAAGATTTTAAAAAAAGTGCAAGGAATAAAGATTTGGCAATATGTAACATATGTCTTAAATCACTTTCATGCAAAGGTTCGGCGACTATTGGCAGCGCCGGTTCGAGATAATTATACGCCCCAGGCGAAAATAATAAAAAGCGTCCTATTTTAAAAATTAGGTAGAACAATTATGATAAAATAAAAAAGATTAACATTAAACAATCCATTTATTATTTCATTTAATTTTTTTCGGATGATTTATAAAAAAAAAAAACAGTTTATAAGAATGATTTTTTCCTGGCTTTCATGTCTGCAAATTTATCTATAGCTGCCTCCAAATTTAGGTTTGCTACAACATTATTTTCAATTGATACAATAGCCAAATTATTCAACCTATCTTCCGTCATAGTAGATCGCAAAAACGTTTTTATTAGTTTTAATTTACTAAAACTTCTTTCACCACTCGCAACACTAATAGGAATTCTTACGAGAATCCGTAACGCCACCCACAGATTTGGTACTGTACTTTTCAAATTATTCTCATTGATTTATTGCAAACATTTTAAAGGATCTTTCACTTCATCTGGTACCAATTGTTTCAACGATTCGATTTCCTCGCACAATTCGATACCATTTATATCACTGCTGGCCTAATTTGTTAATTTCATATGTAAATAAATCATTGCAACTCTTCAGCAACTCATTACGATTTTTATTATTGTGAATGTTGAACAAAAAACCCCACGAATCTTCGAAATCTTTCAATTGCTGAAACCTTTCTGATTTAGATATCAACGATTGATCCAGCATAACATTAAAAACGTGATTTTTGTAATATTTTTCTGGGTCACTTACATCTGGAATTTCATCGTCACACTCATAAGTAAATTGTTTCTTTCGCCTTCTGTTTCTTACAGCTTTAAATTGTGCGTTCACGTTTAATAGCGCAGTGAGATCTTTGGCCGATTTTAAAGCATCAGAAAAACCGGATTCCCTATAATTTTCTAGAAAAACCTTACAATTCCGAAGAAGCTCGATGGCGTTACTCATATCAAATGTGGTTTTTTGCATAGATTTGCTTACAATATTAAATTTTGACAAAAGTACGTACCAGACAGATAATGTTACCAAAAACTCGAAATCTTCTATTTTTTCAGATAAAGAGCTAGCTTCTGAAACAACTGCAGCATCTAATATTTGGTCCTCCAACTCATTCAATGCATTTCTAATTTCCGTGATTTCAAACATTATTGCTTTAATACATTCGATTCTACATTCCCACCTCGTTTCACTTAAAGGTTTAGGATTTAATGATTTAATATGTTTTTTCAATATATTCCATCGTCCAACAGATGCAGCAAACAAAGTATAAATTCGTTGAACATATCCGAAAAAATGTATGCACATTATTGAAGAAGAAACACTATCACCAATAAGTAGGTTAATTGAATGACAACCGCAAGGCATAAAAAACGCTGTCGGATTTTCTTTTAAAATCCTAGCTTGCACTCCTTTATTTTTACCTTTCATATTAGCGCCGTTATCATATCCTTGGCCTCTACAATTTGCTTATTCCAAATTGAATTCTTCTAAACTTTCTGAAATTATATCATATAATCCTTTTCCAGTAGAATCAAAAACTGGTTTAAAGGATACAAAATGCTCTTTTATCTCCATATCCTCAACATCATAAAATCTTAAAGTTATGGAGAGCTGTTCGATATGGCTTATGTCAGGTGTGCAGTCTAAAATAATCGAAAAATATTTCGATTTGCGAACAGAATCCAAAATATGACTTCTTGTCATATCACCAAGTGTACTTATTAATTCGTTTTGTATAGTTTTTCCACAATAATGAACATGAATTTCTTGTGAGACCACCCTACGCAAATGCTCATTTAATCTTAAATCAAATTTTCCTAGAAGTTCGACAAGGCCTAAAAAATTTCCATTATGCGGAACAAATAACTTATCACAAGAACCCCGAAATGCTAAATTATTTTTTGACAAAAATATCTAGTACCTTTTTCCAATTATATTTTTCTTGGGCTATCAAAGACTGCAAATTCTTATCAATGGTTTTATTGCCTTTTAATCTTAATCGTGTTTCTATCCAGTTTTTTTCACATTTTAAATGTGAAACTGACCGTTCGTGCATTTTCAAGCTGTCGTGAATATTTTTCCAATCCGATAAACCAGATTTTGCTAGATTTGACCTAGCTGATGGATCAAAAAGTTTGCAAAATAAACAAAATACAGAATTTTTGGATTCTGAATAGTGCAACCAGTTTCTTAGGAATTTTTCACCGTTATTTATTTGGCGATAAAAAAGCGAATTGGAAAAACTTCGATTATTTTCATCTCTTGGATACATATGTTGTTGATTACACCTTTCTTCGTTTCCATTTAAGCCAGTTACAATTATGTGGTCAATTTCCGTATTTTTTAAATTTTGTGGCCAAAGCCCAATATCATTACAATTTAAAATATTTTCAAATACAGAATGATTTGAATCACTAGGAACAATTAATTCAGTTCCATGAGAAGACACTAAATTATCCTCATTGATAATATTACAAGTTTCAGCTTCTGATGACACATTATCTATATCTTCCTCTGAGCTTGAAAATGTTGACTCGAAATGTTGATTATCAGCGGCTACTGATTTACTGGACTTAAAATATTTCAATATTTTATCGTGCTTATCAGCTTGCTGTTGCTTATTTATTTTTCGTTTCCGATATTCATACCCACTCAATTTTTTTGGTGGCATCTTAGCTATTGCATAAATTTATAGAAATATATATTCAAAGATATTTTTAAAAAATGCTCTTAATTTACCTCTTATATATTTATATTTTTAAAACAGAATAGAAATACAAATTTAAGTAGAACAACAACAACAACAACAACACATTATTTACAAAATTGAAAGCAAACAAATAGATAAAAAAAAACTGGTAGCTGTTAATTTAACTCGCACATCAGTTTTTGTAATATACATTTTTGAAGTAAAACTTCTTATGTTGGGCTGTGAACTGCCGCGAGAGTGAAAATGAGTGACAAAAACCTGGCCTTCCTCCTCTTGGCGGCCGACGAGGGCATACTACAAGAGAAATTTCTTGAGCAGCTGTTCAATACATCCTTATTGGCCAGTGTGTAAAAAACAACAGTAAACCACTACATCCTTATTCACCAGTGTGTAAAAAACAACGTGCCTGGTTATTGAAAAATGTAAACATTTCTACTTCACATAAAACAAGTATATTTCTCTTTGTCACACACATGCTCAATTTCCTTAAAGCTACATGCAATTCTTTCTTTCAAATATTATAATCATTTTTTTATTTTATTTTTTCAAATGATGTCCTATTCTCGTGGGTAATCTCTTTCTATCGATCAGCTGTTCAAGAAATTTCTCTTGTAGTATGCCCTCGTCGTTCGCGGCGTTCACTTTCCTCCTTTTATGCTCATCTACGAGTCTACGCTCATATAAATTGTTAATGGCTCGAGCACCCGTTCTCGTTTTCCAATAATGCATAGCAATTCTGTGGAAAAAAATTCCAGTAAATTTCTAAGAAAAATTTGTGGTCTTCCCTACATGTTCTTCAGAATTTGTGTGCATTTGGACGGCAGTGGGTGCTTGGGGGGCGGCTAATAATTTTTATGAGCATAGACGCTAGTGAAGCAATAAGCATTCATTTCTTCTTAGAAATTTACAGAAAATGTTTCGGCAGAATTTTTTTGTACCTTCAAATAATAAATAATTTCCAATTCTTTAAAAAAGAAATTTACTTTAGTTTTAGCTTAACTCTTTTTAAATAAACTTTATTTTATAATACTACTTACTACGTGGATATTTGAATCTCTCACTCTCTCTTTTAAATACAAAGTGAGTGAAATAACACAACACTTTAATTTTACTTCCATCGGTCGGGGGTCCCCCGACCCTTTTCTTTTTTTTTAATTCAATACATACCAGAATTTCTCAGAATATGAAATTCGTATATTTTGCATGTACTTTCGTTTTTTGTTTTTTTCTTATTTTCAATTTTTTTTAAAACGTAAAATATAAAGTTTTGGAGGATTATTTTTTAATTTTCTTTGGTTGCTTATAATAAATTTTGGCGCCCTCCAATAAAAGGCGCCCTAGGCTATCGCCTAGGTCGCCTGGCCCTTAGGCCGGGCCTGACTATTGGTCTGCGTAGGCATCTTAAAGGTGTACATGAGTATAAAAGAGAAGAAAACAATGATGGTCAAAGCATCTCAAAAAATGCCAAAAGATACAGGTACGGAGATAATTCAGTAATTGCATCTTTCTTAAAACGACCAACTATGGGTGAATTAATTTCAAAGTTAGCAGCTGTTGATGGAATATCTTTGCACAGAATTACTAAAAGTGAATTCATTAGAACATCTATGAGTGGCAAAGGATTTAATTTACCACGAAACTCTACCAAAGTGATGCAATTAATGCTGAACTTTTATGAAGATATAAAACAACAGCTGATTAAAAAAATAATTAAACACAAAGATAATGGTAAAAAATTCAGTATATCTATTGATGAATGGACCAGCATGAAAAATAAAAGATATATATGTAGATGTAACCTTTACTATAATAACAAAGATTCAGAAAATTTAGGGATGGTTTCTGTCGTTGGTAGTTGCCCTGCTGAAAAACCATTGGAATTAGTAAAAGAAAAATTAAAATCGTTCAATATCATATTTAATGACGATTGTAGTAGCTACAATGAGTAATGGTGCTGCTGTAATGCAGAAATTTGGAAGATTATCTTCTCAATTTCACCAACTTTGTTACAATCACGCGTTGCATTTGGCTGTTATGTTATGTTACCAAGAAGAGGCATCCTGATAACTTTGCTTGTATCGAGGAACTGGAATCTGATAATGTATCTGAAATACAAGATTTAGAAAATGAAAATAATAACTCTGATGATGATTCTGATATAGAAGTTGTGGAAAATGTTTGATGTTTATTTGTAACCCCAAATCGAAAAAGCTATTAAATCCATTCAAAAAATATCAAAAAAGTTTAAAAACTCCCCCGTTAAAAATGTTATATTACAAAAATATGTAGTGGAAGAGGAGAAAAAAGAGCTAAGAGGTAATCTTAGATTGTCCTACTAGATGGAATACAATGGAGGCTATGGTAGAAATATTTGTAAGAATTATCGGCCCAATCAAAAAAAGCATTATTGATTGAATTAAATTTGGGTAGTTTGTGGAATGACGACTATGTTGAGGTTGCTAAAATAATATTAGCAACATTAAAACCACTACGGCAGGCGCGTATCCAGACCGTCAGTCTAGGGGGGGGTCACAACTAAAATGTTCAAGGGGGAGGAAAAAGTCGGAAGAAGTTGCTCCTAAATTTTTTTTTAATCATATTTATGATATATTTATGCACATCAATGTCGATCTCAGGATGGACATTAAGGACTCATAACCGATACGCCTTTTCATGGAGAGATAGTAGAAATAGTTGCTGTCGCAAGCGATTCTGTCACGGGTGAAGTAATTGACTGAGAGCGAGCTTGCACCTTAATTCACATCCAAAGGAATGGAGTAGAAGCAGTGGCGCACCGAGGAGAGGGACGACCGGGACCGGTCCCCTCCCAGAAAGTCAGTTTTTTGAACATAATTTACAAATTATGTATAAAATGTAATTACAAAGTCCCATAAAATAAAATAAAACATTTAAATATACAATACTTAAGTGGTCAGATGGGTGCAGGACGCGAGTTTTGAGTCCTATCTTTCCGACTCCTTTGGACTTGGGACACATATGCCCCCCCCCACCCCCTCCCCAGTGCCAAATCCTGGGTACGATACTGAGTAGAAGTACATGATATTTTACTGACTATTTCATCTGATGGAAACTTAACTGATCTTGCGTTCTTCTGAAAAAAGTTGTCAATATTCTTATCAGTCTTCCGCTTTACACTTTCCCTTTTATTTCTACCACCATCGCTAACTTATATTGCAAGTTTATCCTTCGTCTACAAATGAAAAGTAAACGTGAAGTTACATTAAACAACACTACTTGAATTAATACGAAAGTACAAGCCAAGTAACGCCAACTATCACAGAGGAAAGCGAATGGATTTTATTTTTATAGTTTTTCCGTAAAAATTCTGACGTAAAATTGTAGAATCGATTTTGGCAGCACTCGAATCAATCCAACTGATGGTTTTGAGCCATCAATAGTGTATAAAAATTCGAAAGAAAAATTTTGAAGTCAACTTCTAAGACCAAATGTATGATTGCCAACGCTTATAAATATCTTTAGCTACCAAGACCAGCCAATACACCTGAATCAAAATCTTCGGAACCATGGTCGACCACCGGTAGTGCATGAAAAATCTAAAGAAAAAAATTCAAACATTTCTAAGAAAATTGAATGCTTGTGCCCTCGTCCGAAGGAGTGAACCACCAGAATCAATCCACCAATTCGTTTTTTTCTAAGAAAAATTGAATGCTTTACCTACGAACGTACAAATTTTGAGCGACTCCCGCTTCAATCAGTGTCGCTATGAAAAATCAACGGGTGGCTATATTTTGATGATTGCATGGAACTAGGATTCTACTGGTGAACCCTAAATCAAGATTCATTAAGTGAGTTTGTATGGTTCTGTTACGAGTTCCACACCAAGTTAACCTGTCATCGATTTTATGTCGGAAAATCAGAGAGGTAAAAAAAAATTATGATCGCTGACCAATTTCTTAGAAACAATAACACTTTCAAATCACGAAATTGTGTGCTTTTTCATCTATAGGAGTAATCGGTTAAAAAAAATATAAAAGCATCTTCATAACCGGGCTGCTAAGCATTGCGTGCCTTTCTCTAAACAATCAAACACTAAAATAAATATTTAGTATTCCTAAATTATTTACCATTCTGGGATATGTGTGATAGATGACTTTTCGACACTATATAAAATACTAGAAAATTCAAAAAAAACCGTACACGTTTCAAAGACAAAAAGCTATGAGCGAATGACTATTATTACCCACCCACTATTACTACTCAAAAGAAGTACGTCAGCTACACATTGGGTCCATACCATACGAAAATCGTCCTGTTAAACTTTTACAACTCACTACAGTTTAGCGTCCAATTCAATTCACTGCAAAGGTGAACTAGTGCTTTGGGAGGGGTCATGACCCCCGTGACCCTCCCCCTGAATACGCGCCAGCTCTGGATTACAATTGAAACTCTGAGCCGAGAAGATTCTACATTATTATCTGCTGAAGGAGTTGTTCTCAAGTTTTTGTTTACAACTTTGGAATAATTAAACACTAATTTAAGTCGAGACCTCCTTAACGCAGTTAGGGAGGAAATGTCTAAAAGGAGGGATTATACTTTAGTATCTGTTATTAGGCACCTACAGAATTTGTATGTCACATAAAGCAAATGATAGTTTTTTTGTCATGGCACCAAGACAAGAGATATATAAATTGGCTAAATCTATATCATCTAGAATTTTTGAAATTAAAAACAGTGAAAGCGATAATACTGAAGAAACTGGTGAAACTGAAAATATTGAAGAATGTCCAGATCGAGAAGAAGAAGAGGAAGCAAGTCTACAGCAACAAATAAATTTTGCAATTACAAAAAGTTTAAAAGAATATGAAAGTCCAAATGCTGACAAATTCAATCATTAACAAAGGAATTTAAAATATCTGAAGCAAATGTGAAGAGAACCTCAAATTTGCAGAATCTTTTGGATGCACTTCTGACCATTAAACCAACTTCTACGCAAAATGAGCTGAATTTTTCTATTGCAACAGATTATGTTACAAAAAAAAAAGAACAAGGATGGGAGATTCAACTTTGGATGCTCTGTGTTTCTTAAAACATTATTTTAAATTACAAAAATGATTAAATTTATTATATTTTTTTATAAACCTTTTTATATATTTTTGTAAAACTTGAAGAATTTATTTTTACGTTATTATTTTTTATTTTGTTGTATAATAAAAATATGAATTTCAGTTTATATTATAGATTGCATTAGATTTTTATTTTAATAAGTTATTTTCTCAAGAAATCTCGTGAAATCTGGAGAAAAAAAATGTGTGTTTTCTTTTCTCGAGAAATTAAAAAGGGTGAGAAATGTGAAACACTAGTTGTATTGCAGAATTACAGGGTTTTTCAATAAGAGGTGTTATTTTGATATTCAAAGAAAAATGCCATTTTTTGAGATAAATGATCGGATCTTTATTTCATTAGAAAGAGGAAGGTATGCCGTTAATAATGGAAAATAACATCAGCCAAATGACCACCACGACCACGCCTACAGGACCATATCCTTTTCATGAAATTTTCCATAACCAAATCGCAAAGTGGCTGCCCGATGTCCTCGATAGCCTCACGAATTCCATCTTTGAGGTCTTGAATCGACGCTGGGCTGTTGCCGTAGACCTTCTCTTTCACGTGGCCCCAAAGGAAGAAGTCGCAAGGTGTTAAGTCACAAGATCTCGGTGGCCAATTGTGATCACCTCTTCGAGAGATAACACGTAAAAGATCAATGGTTTCGTTGCTTGTATGGCACGTAGCGCCGTGTTGTTGAAAGTAAACGATGTCCAGATCAAAACCATCCAATTCCGGCCATAAAAAATCATTAATCATCTGTAGATAGCGAAATCCATTCACCGTAACTGCTGCTCCAGCCTCATTTTCGAAAAAGTAAGGTCCAATGACCCCGCGGGACCATAAACCGCACCAAACAGTCACACGTTGAGGATAGAGAGGCTTTTCAACAATAACTCTTGGGTTTTCCGAGCCCCAGATGCGACAATTTTGCTTGTTGACGAAGCCATCGAGGTGGAAATGGGCCTCACCACTCAAGATGAGTTTTCGATGGAATTCCGGATCATTTTCATGCATTTCAAGGACCCAATCAGCAAAGACTCGACCTTGTTGATGATCGGCCGGCTTGAGTTCTTGTGTTAACTGAACTTTATAAGCCTTAAGACCCAAATTTTTATGCAAAATACGGTGTAATGACGTTTGTGGAATGCCTAATTCCAAAGAACGACGAGGAATGGACAAACCTGGGTTTTTTTCAACACTTTCGGCTACAGCAGCAATATTCTCGGCTGTTCTCGAGCGACGTGCACGGGTTTTATTCTTCACATCACTAACTTGTCCCGACAGCTCGAATTTTTCTACCAATTTCTGTATTGCGGTCCGACAAGGTGCTTCACGACGACCCAAAAATGTTCGAGTTTTACGAACCGTCTCTGCCACATTTTCACCATTTTTATAGTGAATTTTAATAATTTCAATGCGTTGTTGAATCATGTATCGTTCCATTTTTATTAATGGCGTAGTTTCTACTTGTCAAATGTCAAAAAGTGACATCTAACGAAATAGCGGGCTAATTAAAATAACACCTCTTATTGGCAAACCAAATTTCGTGTCACGCTGGCCCCTATTAGCTCCCCCCCCCACCCTCAATAGCAAAACTCTAGCTACGCTCTTTCCTGGGTCTGAGATTCCATCTTTCCTGGATTGGTCAATATATCTATGGTAACCACCTCATTCAAAGGAAAATCTTTTAGCCATAACATCCGTAGGATGTTGATCTGCTCGAGGATATTAAGATGTCCCACACCGGAAGATTTGATCATCTGTCCTTGTCCATCGAAGCATGCTAGCCGGTGCTTCCATTCGGATAAAGAGTGGTTGTAAGTTAAGAATGGCTTTAAATGCTCGTTGAAGACGTGATGTGAAGGCGCCAGTGGCACCTTGCACCTTATCCAGCTCTCTTAGTGGCCGACTGGATATTTTTAGGTCACCAGACGTTTACCCCATAAGAAAGTATGGATTTTATAATATCCCGAAGGATCCATAAGGTCATTTTGGGACTTAGACCACTTTTTCCCGAAAAGCCTTTGGCATGACCCAAATTTCCTCATAGCTATTCTAAAAAGTGTGAACGTAGGTAGACTGGACCTGGATCTAACATATATGTATATATATTAAGAACTTCGAGAAGGACTTAATATAGTGCACCAGGTAAATATACAAAATTTAAGGTTGGTAGGTATGCATGTAAGGAAATTGGGTATGAGTGCGATTGTATTAATTTTCATATGTTTATTCAGAAATCGTCATTTACGTTCTTCTACAATTTTCAACTGAAGTTCAGCATATATATTACATTTTCATAACGTTTGATAGTAGATTTCCACAGTGTTACAAAGGTTCGGGATAATTTGAAGGCTGCCCGGCTTAAACATAACTTCCCGTTGATATTTTGGGCTACAGAAAGAATATCATAAATGTAGAATTTGTTAGCGAAAACCTTCCGATCCCAGAAAATAAACTTTCATCTTGGACGTAACAAGACTTCTTTATCGTGGAATAATTCAAATTCATTGCAGGTAGGTTTAACTGTCTTGACTAAAATGTAAACCTATCCTATACGTGAAGATTGATCGGAACTTCAAAAATATTATATTCCTTGAATGAGTCAGCAAAAACTTGAAGAGAGAGCAAGATTTTCATCATATGTAGATCTAGATACCTACTAACTTGCGTACATATAACAAGTAATATAAACTGAGTAATTTGAATAATGGATTTTCATTACGTAATACCAAATATATGTATAACATTGCGCTCCTAATAATTCCGATAATGATGGAAATGAGTCCATCAAAACAACAATTTTCACTATTTAATTACTCTAATTTTCGATAACTAGTTGCGTGTATTTGTGTAATTTTTGATAATTATTTCGTTCGACGCAAAATCTCCACTGAAAATGAAGTAAATTGGCAGATCTTTTGCGAAGATTTCAGATTTCATTGTGTGGTCATTTACCCCAAATTTCGGTAAATTCGTCAGCGTAACACCACGCTTCTCACGAAACAGTTTTCTTCATTGAAACGCAAGGAAATGACCAGCAAACCGAAATAAATTATATTCTATGAATTTTGTGGGAAACACACTCAAAGCGGCGGGTATCGTGACTTGACATTGACATATAGTAATAAAGGTTTTTCCAAAGCTCTCGTCCCGAAACGAAAGTAAAGAAAATGCCGTTGTGTACAAAAGAAGTCATTTTTGCGCACTCCTTTATAAGGTTTTCCAACAACGATAGGCTTAATTTTTTTTTTTTTGTTATACGGATAAGGCATATGAATTATTCACAAGATTTCTCCTTGTTTCAATTTATATAAATGCATGGAAAAGGGCGCCAGGTAATTAGGTTTTTGAATTTATAAATTTTAATGATTTTTTGCTTTTCTAATTCGCACTAAGGCATTTAAAAACTAAAACGAATATGCGAAACCATATCGTGTTAACAACAAATCAGTCCAGCATACATGTAAGTCCTGCTTGAAAAGTTGAAAATAATGAAACGTTTTAATTGATTGTTCCGATTGTCGCTATGTACATATAAGATTAAAAAAAAAAACACACACAAAACCATTTTTCACTTTTCATAAAAAAACATGAAGGTTGAACGTCCTTGAAAATTCATTTCCTTGTTCTCCTGCCAGGAATTTAAATCTTACATAGATTTGTGTGGGCGGGCGGAGAGTACCGAACACGCAAACCTGCTACATATGTAAACGAATGCCTTAAAGGTAAGAGAACGAAAAAAATTTCCCTGGAAGGAATAATCTTCTACGTTTGTGTATAGCTTAAATACAGACAATAAAGAAAGAAGAAGAAATTTGGATACTAGATATTTGTGCAGGTAGAGATGATAGTTTTCTGAAATCAATCAAAACCGGAATGAACTCGAGATATTGCATTGATTTGAGATAGTGTAAAGTGGTACTATAGATGGCTCAAGAACTATAGATATCGCATGGAATACCAGAGCAGAGTAATACAGCAGATTGACCCAGTTTAGATGGGTGAGTATGCTGCCTCTGCCACTCAAAATCTGTAGATATAGGGGCCTTAAAGCCCTAAACACACAGCGCTCTTAATGAAGAAATAACTAACGATTCATTAGTCTATAATGATTCATTATCAACTGCAGACACACAGCCATTTCTTTAATTAAGTTGCACTGTCAAACTGGTTTTGATAAACTTGTGTCATTAAAGAAGCGATATGGATCGAATTAACGCGATAAACTTTGTTTTTATTTATTTTATTTTCAATTTAACAATTTACAAATGAGAAAAACTTTATATTAAACGGAATATTGACAATATATAATTTGTTATTTGCATTTCTTTACATTTCTTCTTATTATTTTTCAAATCGGCAGATGCACAGCGGAGTTCCAGATTTACATTATATGCCAAATCTAGCACATTTTTCCTCATCATAGCTATAATGAAGGAGGAAAACACTTCATTACTGTACTTCATTATCATCTGATTTTCGAGCTATAATGACGTATACTATGTGACACACGACATTTTAATGAATAGTTATACAAATGATTCATTAGTTCGTGCTGTGTGTCTAGGGTATAACCATCATCTTACCTACGTTTTCGTGTAGCAGATGCAGCATACGTACCCATACGCACCCATCCACTGCACTTTACTTAAGTTGGCCTCTTCAATTTGAAGAGAGAGAGAATTAAAAAATAAATTGATGGAGCTTCTTGGTTTCATTATATCCTTCACTGTTGCCACGAGTTCTGAAAATTCACTTCCCGCTTTTTCAAGGATATTTTTTTGAGCGGCAGCTTTTCCTTTCTTTGGGCCTGATTTTGTTGGCGTATAAGATGGTAAATAGCTCAATGAAGCCGATGAATCGTCGATATCATGATATGATGGTTGTGCTATATCATCAGGTAAACATTCTTCTATGATGTCGTCAAAAAAATTCTCAGGTTCCGCTACCACAATTTCTGGGATTGCTTGGGATACATTCCTTTCAGCCGTGTGTGTTCTATTAAAAAAAAAATTTTTTTATAAGATTGACATAAATTGAAAAATATATTTATTAGCTTACTTTCTTGGCTCCAGGCTAGAATCTAAAAATTTTAGGTGGTCATAAAATCGCCAAACGGTGTCATAAGTAGCTTCACTCCCTGATGCCGCTTTTTTTTTTATTTTTTTCCATCCTGTATTTATCGCGCAGACTCCTCCACCTCTTTTGGGCCCTTTCAGCTAAAATAAACAATTTTGTACACATAAGCAACGCTACGAAGGAATGCAGATAAACAACGCTTACCAGTAATATTTAGTGACTCGCTGATTTTCTTCCAAACTTTTTCCTTTACGTGGACATTTCTGTATGCCTTACTTTTAATGTTCCACAATATTTCCTGATCCCTAACTAACTCGATTAATTTTTCCTCCATAATTTCACAGCCGAACCAAAACACAAACAAACCAGAAGTGCCGGCTAATTTGGCAGATGTAATTGAACTGAAGTTGGTTGCAGGAGACACCAACTTTGAACTTTGAGCAAAGTTTATTTGCAGTCGAAGTCGAAGTCGAGGTCGAAGTTGCAATTGTATCTTGCCACATGCATTAACCATTTGGGCAAAGTCGAAGTCGACTGCGAAGTCGCAATTGTATTTCACGCTTTAAGCGTCATTGTGAAATAGATAGTGAATTCGGGAATGGACCATAACATGTTTTAGAACGCGCCGAGAATAGTGTTGCTTTAATAGCAGTGTTGTATTCATTTGATCGACCTCCGCAGCACAGGAGAGGGGATAAATTATGAATGACTTGATGTGTCCTTCCTTTCAAATTTTGTTGTCCACTCCGGAATGTACGACCAGCCATATAAAATTTGTAATACTCTGCTCAGGTATTTCATGCGATATCTAGTTCGTGTCGTGTGCCGTCTACGGTGGTACTGGGTGGTACACATAGTCATAGTCATTGCAGCGATTCTCAACCTGTATACCGCGGTACAACAGTGTGCTGCGCGAGATTGTTAAATTTGTCGTGATATTTTCCGACAAATAAATAAAATTGCGTCGGTTTTGTAACTTTGAAATAGTATTTATAATTGCCCCAACAGTTTCTGAAAACAGTCGATTTAAACTTATTTTTCGATATCACGCAGAATTTCGAATCGCAGGAGAGTTAACTAACTGTGGGCATTTCAAATTGATGAATCAGCAGATATCAGTAGAAAATCAGAGCTTGTTGCTTTTATTCGATTTGTTAAAGATAAAAAATTCTTGCAAAGATTTGAAAAGCACAATGACAAAAAAAATACAAATTGTGTTGGTGTTTGCATATAGATGGATGCCCATTAATGTTGGGAAACAAAAAAGGATTTATCACACTTTTGCGCCAAGAAAATCCGAATATTATAAACGTCCACTGTATGATTAATAGAATTAAAAGAGAGTCTCTTGTATCAAAATCGTTAACTCCATCGACTGTTATGAACCAAGTCATCCAACTGGTCAATTTCATCAAAAGCCGACATCTTAAATCTTGAATTTTCTCTCAGCTATGCGACGCAATGGACTCCGACTACAAAACTCTTTTATATCACACCAAAGTGCATTGGTTTTCAAACGGAAAGGTTTTGAAACGACTCATACAGCTGAAAGCGGAAGTGATTTTGTTCTTAAGAGTTGAAAAAACACCTTTTGCATTTTTGGCTTAAAGCTCAATTTTTCTCGGACTTGTTTGAAAAGCTGAACTCTCTGAATTTAAGTCGTCGAGGACCATTTGAGAATATCCTCACATCAACCTCAAAATTGATGTCATTTGAAGAAAAATTAGCACTGTGGAAATTTGAAATATAAAAAGGAAATTTTTATTGTTCCCAGGTGTTAGTTAATCAACCCATTTGTAATTTGCAAGACATCGAAGAACAGCTCATTGATTTGAGAAACGATAAGTTTTACCGTTCAACGACCTACGAGAAAAATTTGGATGAGTTTTGTTGGCTTTCAGTTAAAAATTTGTACCCTCAAATCAGTTTGAAAGCCATTAAAATTCTTCAGCCTTTTGTGTTTTCATGGTTTTGTGAATTTGGATTTTCAGCATTGACAGAAATCAAGTCCAAAAAACGGGAAAAACTTTTAAAAGTTGACGATGAGATGCGAAATTGTTTGGCCACTTTGGAACCTCGTTTTGATTTAATTTGTTAAAAAAAAAACAGTGTCAGCCCTTTCATTGAATAAATTTCGTAAAAAAATTATTAAATTTTGTTTTTTTTTTATATTTTTTATTTTCAGGTGTGCCGCAAAGAATTCCAGATATTTTAGTGTGCTGTCAATAAAAAAAAGTTGAGGAACACTGGCCTATACAATAAATTGTAGAATTATCGAAGCGTTTTGAAATTAGTATTTTAATAATGTATTAAATCAACAGTACGATTAGATTGAAAATGAAACTCAAATGTTGTTCATAAGCAAATAATTTTATTAAGATTTGACCGGCCTCAAGTTGATATACCTGTTCAACTTGTGAATCTCTAGGGACAAAGATTAAAGATAAAAATTTATGTGAATCTACCAAGAGGGTTACGATAGCAGAAAAGATGGTGGATATGAGGAAATCGAAAAATATTTTATAAAAAAATTAAAGTAAGCAGGACAAGTCCTTGGGAATTTGTATAAATTTTGGACACTTGCTTTGAACGATAAGCGGACTAACCGGTTAGATCAAAAATTCACTTGTTTATAGTGTCTTTATTTGGACTGTTATATAACTTCACTTATAAGATACCGTTATTTTCTAATTAAAACATACAGTTCAGTCATTTTAATCCAAAATCCTGTGTTAACCTCGATAGTCATTCGACTTTTATGATTTTTGGTGCGGTACTGTGGACCCTCGTGGCCGTAAGCCCGAATTTTTGGGTGATTCATCATTTTGAAAAAATAAAAATGGTTCAATTCCGTTTTATTCCCAAGATGATGCAATCATAGGATATATAACATTAAGTTTGTCATTCCATTTGTGTTTGTAACTGCACTATACTGTCTGAGAGCGTGTTGCCGTGGAGACCAAGGATGTTTTTATAAAAGTAGTAAAAGAAATTCAAAGACGGTTAAATTGGCCAACCTCTTCTTGGTATTGTGTTACAAAAGGTTTTGAGGTTTTTTACGTATACTGTGAAAACGATCAATCTTCGACGTTTTAATTGTACTGAAAAGTTCTTCAGAATATAAGATCCTATGAAATTGGTTCTAATCATTTTTACTGTTCATCGAACCATTCTAGAAATAGACTTGACTTGACATGAAATTACATAATTTCATCTAGGGTAGTGGCTCTTAACTTTTCCACTCATGTCGTCTCTATGACATGACCTATTCGGGATCCTATCTTTACTCTTCTCTAATAAAAAAAAAAGACACACTTTATTATTTTAAAAACAATTTTTGTATGTAAAACATTAGTGAGATAGTTGGTATTGTTTTTTATGTAGACGTTTTTTAATAATTCGGTTTAGTCTCGGATAAAGCCGGCTTCTGGCCTGATACCAACGTCTAAAACAATTCTCACATTTAGGTATAAGTAGTAGCAAATGGAATTAAAATCCTTAAAGAAGTAGAAAAAGCTTCATGACTAAGTTATAAATGTGGTATGCTGAACTTGAACGCAACTCAAAGTGACTAAGTTTATCCCAGCAAACATTGTGGCAATAAAAATGGCAATAAAAATTACGATTGGCCCACGAATTGTTTCCTTATTGATATATTAATGCATTTTTATTACCTAAATCGATGGTACCAGATGTGATGAGAGCAAGGTATATATAAACTATATTTTAAAGAAATTTTGCCGTTATCGACAATATTTCAGTACTCTCCTTGTAGATATTGCCTCATTTGGAGTTCTTATTTCTTCAAGTACGGTAGAGTAGAAAAGCAGTCTGCTTGCAAACCCATAAATATAAGATTATTTATAGCCATAATAATCATAAAATTCCTTACATAATTCCGCCAAGAAAAATAACAAGAATATAAGTATATCTATCGCCAGCGATCATTAAATGATTCGCTTACACGATTCATATGCGATGCAACATTTACCCTCGTGAAGTAAACGTAGGCGAGATAAATTCGTTATTGCCGACAATAAAAATGCTCGTTGTGGTACTAACAATAAAGAAATCATAAAAAAACGATTCGTAGGCCAATCGTAATGTTTGATAACGCCTTGGTGTTTACTGCCTTCTCTTTTGCTGCATTTCGGAGCAGCCCAGCAAACCTTGCGAAGCCAATGCGAATCGTAAAAATATCACAAAGTGGAACAGAAATTTCGCTAGCGAATTCAAATGAAATGTGAAAGCGAAACCTCAAGCGGGAGCAAATGTTGACAGAACATTGTATCACATTGGTGGTATCACTTCGTATTCACTTTGCCGTTCTTTCCAGCAAACCTTGCGAAGCCAATGCGAATCGTAAAAATATCACAAAGTGGAACAGAAATTTCGCTAGTGAATTCAAATGAAATATGAAAGCGAAACCTCAAGCGGGAGCAAATGTTGACAGAACACTGTATCACATTGGTGGTATCACTTCGTATTCACTTTGGCGTTCTTTCCAGCAAACATTGCGAAGCCAATGCGAATCGTATAAATATAACATAGTGGAACAGAAATTTCGCTAGTGAATTCAAATGAAATATGAAAGCGAGACTTTAAGCGGGAGCAAATGTTGACAGAACATTGTAACACATTGGTGGTATCACTTCGGATTCACCTTGCCTTTCTTTTTCGATAAAACGTCATAAATTAAAATGTATCCAAAGTGCATATAAATCTACCGTGGTAACGATACATTTAGCGACTCGCAAATGAAATTATTAACCTATGCCTATAGGTACCTACCAATCTAATCTAGTCTGCTATAAATGTAGCTTCTCATTTTACACTTAATGTTAATTAAATGTAATTTAATTACTCACTTTCTAGAATTCACTGATAGAAATACAAAGACAACAACTCAAAGATAAATAAAATAGAGAGGAGTTTATATTCGCGTTCGTTTCGCTTTTATATGGCTTCGATAAAATAAATAATTTTTAGCTCTGTCGCATTTACTCTCATGTTTCGCATTGTGCAGGTCTATTGTCGCTTAAGTTTCGCTGTTGCGTACGTTCATCAAATTGTTTGTGAAAAATCAATTGTTTTTTCTATTTTCCTGAGAAATATCAGTTGTTTTTTGTTCTTCTGTGTGAAATATTAGTCTTTTTTTGGTTTCTGTGTGAAACATTAGTAGGTTTTCGTTTTTCCGCATAAATCGAGATCTATTGAGGGTCATAAAACAATAAACACAAACAACATTGTTAATCAATCAATCAATTATGTATTACAAAAATAAGAAGACCTCACAGGGTAACGACGGACGTTAAAAAAACTAGCAATTTTGTGCTGTACAATATTGATAATAGTAATACGTTATCAAAGTAGTATTAACGAAAATTGAGATAATGCGAAAAATCAACCTTACGATTCAAACTTTCACACGCTATAAGAAACATTTTTGACTCAGTTTTGGTCATATGAAGGTTAAATCTCTTCCATGTTGGACGAAACAGGACCCAAGTTAAATAAAACATTTTCAAGAGAGAATTTCATGAAAATCTTACTTTTTTTGTCTATCATGAAGTATATACCACGAAATTTTTGTATGGTAACCCTATACGAAGGAGTTACCCGATTGGTCCTTTTGTAAAGTTAAAGTTAAGTTACATTTTATTTAAAAACGCCATGTACAATATTTGAGTTCTCTACGTATAGTGAAAAATCAAAATTTTGTTTGTTTATTTCCCTAGAAACCTTATTCGGACTATTACGAACGTTTCAAAAAAATAAGCCAAATCATTCCAGCCGTTCTCAAGTGATGCAATTACCAACGAACAGCATTTCATTTTTATTTGTACATATATGTAAATGACATTCCTGAAAATATTGAACATCTTCATGTTTCTTCTGATGGATGCGGCGCACAAAATAGAAATCATTCAGTTTTATCCGCATGTTAATGATTCTCTCTAGTCAAGGAAAAATTCAGACAATAAACCAGTATTTCTTCGTTAGAAGAGTAGAGGTGGACACTACTTTCTACCATGCGACAGGGATTTTGGCGTGGTAAAACGAATTACCTATTATACGAAAATATGATCGAGTGAGTGTGTACTTTGGAAGAATACGTATCTTTTAAGACTTGTACGAATCCAAGTCTTCGCTAGTATCATAACACCTAGTCAAGCTCTATTCAAATTCAATTCTGCCCCTACAGAGCTTTGCTTCTTTGTATAATAGTTAAAACATCTCAAAAAGACGGGGGTTGAGTATTTCGAGACCGGTATATAGGCAATTTTCAGCATACTGCGTATGAGCAGAGAATTAAAAAGACAATCTTCGAGGTACTGGCTTAAAGTCGAAAATCAAACTTTCATGAATAAATTTTGAGAGTATACACTGTGTTTCGATCAGCAGTGCAGGGCGATATCATCAGGACACCAATAAAACCCTGAACTGCCTGCTGTCTATATACGACAGTGAACTCAGATGTTCAAGCGTTGATGGTGGTCATATAAAGTTTTATTTAAAAAAAAACATCTGGTTAGTTTGATCGCCGAATCAAGACTCAAGTTGACTTATTCAAATTGATTGATGGTTATTGGGAGGTAATTTTTATTCTCTGGCTGTCGAAACTAAGCTAAGCAAACGAATTAGTTAAGCTGCGTCTTGAGTTTCATGGAAAAATGGCAAACTAAAAAAATGAAGTATAAATATTGCGCAGGCTTTTTACTGTTTTAATTCCCTTAGAAAACAAAATTATTGGGCTCTTATTCATAAAGCAGTCATAATTTGTCACTGTATTTTTATACCCTAGATGAAACCTAAAGGGTATACTAAGTTTGTCATTCCGTTTGTAACACCTTGAAATAATTATGGTAGAGCAAAATAGATTGGGCACCCACGCATAATATTAAAAGTTATTTTGATTTTTGCATGTCCGTCCGTCCGTCTGTCTGTCCATCTGTGCGCACGATAACACGAGAAGGCGTTCGTTTAGAAAGCTGAAATTTTGTACACGGACCTTAAAAAAATAAAATAAATTAAAATTAAGTTCGAATATTACACATATCGGGCAACACCTTTGTGGGGTTGCCATACAAAAATTTCGTTTTCCACTATATATTTGCACACTGTCTGGGAACACGTCAACATAGAGAGCTGAAATTTGGTACATGGTGTTTTTATAGTAATAACAAATAAAATTTTGGTGTTGCCATATAAAAATGTAGGTTTTTTACATATACTGTGAAAACGATTAGTCTTAAACATTTTTATTGTACTAAAAACTTCTTCAGAATACGAAATCCTATAAAATTGGTTATAATCATTTTTTCTGTCCGACGAGCCGTTCTAGAAATATATGCGAAAAACAACTTCAAAAATCAAACTTGCATAGATCGGTGACCATACGAAATTTAATACGGGCATTCATCTAGGGTATCATAAGAATTGATCTTAGACCAATTCTAGCTTTTTTACTTGTTTTATTTGTATTACTGCTTATCGTAGTACATTATAATTCACGTCGCTGAAAGCACTAGAATTCAGACAGGTTAGTTTTGCCTTCGTCTAACTCTTATAATAGCTAAGATATTATGGGTTTTTCAAAACTGTTGGTTAACAATTAAAAAAAAACTAATTTATCAGTTGACTGGTTTGGAAGAAGCGTATCAAAAACTCAAAAAACTACATTCAAAATATCAAACTATTATTTCTTTTTATTTTCCCTGAAAACGCTGGATTTTTTTTCAGACTACGTACACTAAATTATTAGTCACAAATTACAAGCATATATTGTTACATATTAGTTTCCAAACTTTGGTATTATCTGATCATTCAAATTGAGCATTTAATGAATATCTGCCAATAAATCTAAACAAAAATGAGAGGTTTGAAAAAATTAAGAAACTATACTTGCGCTCCAAGAAGTGGAAATTTAGAAGTTTTTTTGAATCGAATTTAATCAGTGGATCGATTTCTACTGTAAATGGAAGAAATTTAGCAAAGCCAATAATTTTATTAATTCGTGTAAAAATATACGCAGGCTGTTCGGTAAATAAATTCCATGAAGTATGCCAATAAATTCCTTGGAATGACCTGTTCACAATTTTGCTATAAAAAATTATTTCTTCGTCCTTAAATTTACGCTTGGAAATTTTTTGTTCTACAAAGGAAGTGTAAATGTTCATAAGTCCTTTTAAGGATATCACAGTATCAAAATTGAGCACTTGTTCCAAAGAGAATTTTACATGCTTTTTAACGACATCCATCATACTACCATTTATGGTCAAATACCGTTGTTATCAAGCCTTAAAGTTGAATTCTTTAAAAAAAACTCGTACAAATTTATTGTGTTATTCTTGATGCCGTAAAATATTTACACAAAAGACATAATTTTTGTTTTCTTACAAAATGTGACCAGTAAACAATCCTTTATTTAAATCATAAATAAAAATTGAAGTATATCCTAAACATTAGTTATCACTAATTTATTTACTAAATAATAAGAATCTCAATATTCTTGAATAGTACACAACAAAAAAAGTAATATTTATTTAATTTATAATTTCTTATAGATCTTTTTTTTATTACTGAACTATGATTTTGTATGGAAGGAGCTTAAGATCGGCCAAGGGGCCTCTGAGCTATGGAGCTCCGATGCACTGCACCAGTTTGCTCAATGATAGCCACACCTTGAGTGCGCTACTGATTGTGTGCATTTTCAATATTTACCTGAAAATTTCGTATTCCGGTTGCCAGTAAATCAGCCGGCAGTTGGCTTATAAAACGATTATTGATTTCTGTGTTATTGGGGAAAAAAAACAACTATCTTATCTAATAAAATGGGAAAGTACCTATCTCTACTTATATATTTATCTATACTTAATAGGTACCTACTTATTTTGATATTCTTTTTCTTTTTCTAAATTTCTCGGGAATTAATAAAGGGAAATGCTTGAACACCTTTCCTGATAAGATAAACTTTTTTTTTAACTTTTTTATATAAAAGTGGAAATTTGCAGGCAAATGCGTTTAAATTAATTTCAGAACTTTGTTGGAACACATCAAATTACATATTCCACTATAAAGTGTTAAAGTAAAGTAAAGTAAGAAATTAAAATGAAGTTTTCAATGTTTACTGCACTGTTCTTGGCAATTGTTGCCCTGCTCGCTGCACCTTCATTCGCTTCTAGAGCAGGGGGATCATCGTCATCTGGAGGAAGTGGACAAGGACAGAAACCATTTATCTACGATACTCCTGTCCCACAACCAGGATCCAGACCAACTGCATATGTGTAAATTCGTAATATATCTGTAATAAAAAATTGCAATTGTAAATGAGTGTTGTGAAATAAATTTTTCTTCCATTGAGCATAGAAAGTTGTTGAAGTAATAATATGTGTACGTGTGCCTTTACACTTGGAAGAAGGACTGCAAATTCGATTTTTAAACTAAGTATTCTTGTGCATCGTGTATGTATAGTCCAGTCAATAGGGATTTGTGTTCTACAAAAGGTGGTGTAGAAACGTTTTGAAATAAGTTATTTAGTTCTGGGCCCCGATGAAAAATTTGAGTTTTCGACCTTGAGGGGGGACTTCCACCATCTTGGATTAAAGGTACAAAAATTGGTTTTTTAAAAATAATTCCTCAACAGTTGATCCTACGAAAAAATGTACGAAATAAATTTGAAGAAGACTAAATTCCCTACATTTTTTGTACAAATACTTTTTTTTTAAAGTTTGATGTGTAACAAGTTACAGCGGCGGAAACGTAAATATTCTTCCACAAAATCGTATTACCTCATTTATGTCTGCTAGTATATTTCTATTATTTCTTTCTTTTTGATGGTCCGGGTCGGGTGATATTGATCAATCATAATAGTCTTCGTTAGTGTTATTCTCTAACCCATTTTCCACACTGAGAATCTACATAGACGTCCATCCATGGCATTGCCTCATCTTTATCGTTGACCTCGATGATAACCTCTGATGCATACTCGCATGGTTGTAGGTCCTTAACGCATGATACTGTGTATAGCGTCCTTAGTTGGTCGTAAAGAAGCTGGGTTGAAGATGTAGATTATTGTCGATTTTGTGAAACCTTGGTAGCGGACTTCTTCCAAGGTTTCCTCTTCAATGTTGCCACCATACAAAGCAACGAGAATGCGTGATCCAGCGCAGTGTCGGATCCAGGATTCTGGTGAGGGGGTGGGGGCGGCTATGGTTTAAAAATGGTATATGCTGAACCCTGAACAAAAGTTTGAAGACATTCGCCACCACTCGCAAATCTCAAATGCACAAAAATTATCATTTAAAATATACGAGTCGAACAAATTAGCAAGTGGCTACCACTCTCAATGAAGAAAGTTGCTCAAGGTTGCTCATTTTGTTTTGGTTTGTAAATGGTGGAAGTGTAAAACTTCTCAATCATCCATTTTAGTTAGTAAAACTAGGGAGACGTACTTTATTCAAATTCACGAATCATTATAAATTGTATCTTTATAAAATACAGGAATTAAAAATTTACATTTATTTAAAATAGCCGTCACAGACAGAATAGGTGCAATACATAACTTGTACGTCGGCAATCTAAGAAAGTGTGACTTTTTTTGTTTTTTATATTATTAAGCCAAGCTCAGGAGATATCCTATGAACTATGATGCAAAGCACAGCATGGCAAGAAGGTAATAAAAAAAGGAATTAGGGAACGTGAGGGGGTGGCGAAGGTGCTGATGTATGTCACCCTTAAACTTTCGCAGATTGCATGCCAGAGAAAAGACATCAGATTGGAGAATGTTCCACGTTCGCACACGACCGAAAGTATTTTGATGGGTAAAAAGATGTGCGCGGCTTGCAGTGCGAGTATTACATGGAGGAATCCGGGATCAGACTAGATATTTCATCAGAACATTGATCATATAGCTCGTGTAAGTCCATATGACAACAAGCTTTTGCCACATCGCCAATGAGCTGAAGGCTCTCGTTTTGACAATATCCAACGAAGCTACGGCTCTCCCCGGCCTACATATGGAAATTGTATTCCATTCTAGGTCTGATGTAGGACTTGTAGAGGAGCGCTAGAATCGATGGACTGAAATGTTTCTAACACCTTTTCAGAAAGCCAAGATATTTTGTTGCTTATTTGGCAACAGAGAAGTTGTGATCTGTTCAGCTTAACATACTGCAAATATTAATGTCAAGAATGCATAAAGACGGTGTATCGTCAAGAAGTGCTCCATTAAAAGAGATGGGAGTGGAAAAATTATGATCTTGTTTTAAAGAGATGGGACAGCTTTGGAAATTAGATGTATTGAATTCGATGGGAGGATATTATCCAAGCTATGCTCCAAGCGAGGATATTAGTACGGTGGTTATTCAAGGATCTAATCATGCCGTCTAGTTTGACAGATGTGACATTTCCTCTGTAGTCCCCAAGAGCGTAAAGGGAGTAAGCCAAACCAAGGTACTGTCATCTGCAAAACAATGAATGGGATTGAAAGTAAGGGAAAGCAGATCATTAAGGAAAATTGAGAAGAGAGATGGAGAGATAGCAGAACCCTGAGGCACCCCGGCATTTATTGGCTGAGATTGAGATGTAACGCTATCTTATATAATCAGTCCCATCAAATACGGATTCTGCATGCTGAGTCTACTGGGGGGAACCATGGTTTTATGACCTTGGATTACAAAGCAATACCAATTAGGTAAACTACATGTCTAATTTGGTGGCACGGTGTCAGATAGCCGTCGAAATAGGTTTTCCACCGCGATAAGGTGGAGAACCATTGATGGGAGCAACATGGTAGCTGATGGTGGTGCATATCGCAGGCAGAGCGAGTATATTCGAGGCATGACGTGAGCGGACATCTTCCTTATCACAGAAGATGTAGCTTTCTACGTGCAACTACCTAAGATAAGAAAGCATGGTCGTTTATATATTGCATGCTCAGATATTCGGCGCTTGGCCTAAAGTTGCGGTCAAAAAATTGGGTACCCTGATCCAAATGTCGGTCAGAGATATTAGATAGGTCTCAGTTCTACCCAGTAAGAAAGCCAAGCATGCTCTGGCTCATTGGTGCAGGTCTCATGAAGGCACTGATTGTCGCATTATAACTAGTCAGTGCACGAAGAATGAGACGTGGGATACTTGACAGGTGTCCACGTAAAACCACGCATGGACTTCTGAACAGTCGCCTTATGAAAATTATACTAAGTACGAATTACTTTTTTCCGAAAGCGATTAGTGTTTAAATCTTGGTAACATTTCTCATTCTATAGTTCATAAAATTATCAAAACAAAAAAGCATTATTATAGCACACAAAAACTCTTTGTCTGAAATTAAAAATATTATCGATAAATAGCAAGCAATTTTAAGCAGGCAAAATGTTCTTTCGCACCGAATTAATGCAAAAATATTTCTCGAAAAGACTAACTTCAACATACATAGGCATATATTTCCAATTATAGTTAACAGCTGGAGGAAATTAATTTATGCTTTGGGTTACAGATATGCTCTGGCAGTCCATTCTCCAGGAAAATGAAGATGAAGAACAAGGAAAAATCGATCGTTTTCTGTCGGTGTTTAGATTGAGTTATACTTTTTAAGGCACTTTCACAACAAACACAAGAATCGAAAAAATGTAAACGGAAAAACTCAATTTATTCAACTTTAAAACTAGATTTTTGCTCCAATGATTAATAAAATCATGGGCAATAGGATAAACTAATAATTTTGCTAATAAAATAGTATATTTATCTTAGAATTTTTAAGAAAACACAACTTTTATGATTTATCGGACGAATTTTTCTGGCAAAAAAATTTTTCGGTGATAAAACATGAAAGTTGTGTTTTACTTAAAAATCTGAAATAAATATAACTATTTTCTCAGTAAAATTCTTAGTTTATCCCATTTCCCATAATTTTATTAATCATTTTGTTTTAAAGTGGAATAAATTAAGTTTTTCGGTTTACATTTTTCTGTTCTTGTTTTTGATATGAAAGTGCCTTTAGGTAAATTGAAGAGAAGACTGGACCAGGTAAATATAATTTTCAGTTAATTAATTATTATTAAATTGACCTCATATATAAATACTGCATTCTTTCATCATAAACAATTTAGTGAAGAGCTTACAATTTGTGCACTTCACAGTCCGCTTATACATTTTTCCGTAAATCTAGACAATTTTTAATTCTGTTCATTCAACTTACCGGTGGATTGTTTCTCGACTTCACTGAAATTCATTGAAAATAATTTCAATGAATTTCTACAATGCATTGAGAATGCAGAAAAATCGAACTTTTCGACCCAGCGATCAGAAAGATCTCATCAGTATGGTTATCTCTGATCGCCTACCATAGAAGTTCAATGATAGGGTCACCGCATTGCCCATATAAATACTTTTATCAAAATTACCTGCAGGTAACTATTTCGTCGCCGAGGCTGTTGCTCTTAGTAGATAAAAACGCAATTTTGCAACTATTTCTTCTTCCGGGATAAAGAGCCCTCAGAAACTAACCGAGGGTGGGAAAAATAGTCAGTTTTGTATGACCCGTAAGTATAAGTTAATTTTGCCATTTATGCATTGTCATTTGAAAAACAAATTACACTTTGAAGAATTATTTCTATGGTTTACTACGTTACACTCGCTAAGGCACTGGAGGCCTCTCCTTTTCAACTCTGCGTTCGCGAAATAATTGATAATGAATATGTCTAGAGCAAAAATATATACAGGGTGATTTTGAATTCGAAGTCTTAAATCAAATAGGATAAAGGTTGAAGTGCGAGAAACAAAAAAACTGTTGGCGTGAGGGGGAGGGGAGGGGGAAAGTGCGTGTTTTCGGAGTAAGGCAAGGAGTTTTGATTTCTTGATTTATAGAACGTCAAATTTTTTTTTAATATCAGACAACCAAACAGCACTCAAAGCCTTAAATTCGTTTACCTATGTAAGCTGGTCTGGAATAGTCTTTAAACAACTCGCTGAAACAAATAAGGTTATTGTGATTTGGATTAGTAACAGGACATGAAGGGATAAAGGGCAACGAGATTGCGGAACGCCTTGCAAAAGAAAGTGCCAAATTTCTTTTTATTGGCCCTGAATTTGTCTTTGGACAATTTTTGCCACCTTTCATCACAACTGAGGCTTTGGGAATATTATATTGGCATAATGGGAAAATACCTGAAGACTTTGTTATGGTCGTAGCGTATTGCATGTAGCAATATGCTACACTGAGCTAAGTACACGTCTACGCTGACATGTAGCACATGAGCAGCGAAGAAAAATGGACGGGATGCGACGAGTGAAACAGGAAGAAGAAGAAGAAGAAGTGACAGATGACAGACTTTTGAGTCTTCTCGTTGCTCTCGTCAATATGTTCCACGAAATGAAAGTATTGTTATTTTGAAGACGGGATGTGAAAAGAAAATCAGGAGGACTCCTATGGTCGGTATAAACTAGTTTTGTTTTTTCTTGAAACATTACGGAGACGATTGATTGGTTTACTTCTTAGATCATATTCCATAGGAAAACGTCCAACTGGGCAACAAAAAGGCTCCAATTCTCAGCATCTTTGACGCGAGCGTGCACAGCACCCACTGTACCACACAAAGTCATTGTTTCACGTAACTTAAGCCAGAAAACCTTGAAATTTCGGCCACAGGGATCATCAAATTTTCACGTTAATTGTGAAAGCGTGTGCCACACTTTAAATTCTTTTTACACATCACGACTTCATACATAAAGGTGTAACATTTTCAGCTTCCTTGAAGCGAGCGTACTCATACGGAGTCTTCTATAATAATTCTTCTATATAATTATGCGTATAATTAGAATATTTATTATATATGGTGGTCTGAAATCACCATCGTGTCAAATGTAACAAGTTATTACTAGATAGGTGTATCTGATGCCCAGTTACCTTGTACGGGTCCACTCTCTTGTTAAAATAACGATTAGAGTAAATTATTTCGCCTTAGCAATAAACTAAACTCAAGAGTTTTATGGTAACACATTGTAAGGGCTATATGAAATGTCGTCCACTGTCATAATCCGGGTAATCTTTTATGTAATTAATAAAAGAAAAAGGAATGTTAAGTAGCAAATGGTTACATCCTTTTAAACGGAAAGAAGTAGAATATTAGGCAGTTTTTCTTAAGTCAGATATATTATTCCATGTATGTAGCTACCTTTTATAATCGTTATCAAGAAAGCGAGTAACATTTAAATTTAAATATGAATAGTATATTATATAATTTTTATTATCCTGGGAGATATCTACCAATTTGAATTTTTGTCTCTATCTCGAACTTTAATTTTTTGTAGTCTATCTGAGATTAGTCTTGTGTCTTCACTTTATTACAACAACTAATGACAGCACATCAGGTGAATCCTGGTTTCTTTATATGATTTATTCTTTCAATAATAGGCAACTCTGTATATTGAAAAAGAAGCATGTCCACAAGTCGTTTATTAAATGTGAGATTTATGCTGTCTACATTAAAGCAAGCCTTTCCTTTTATAACGTAATGACTTGGAGAGACCTTTTACTTTTCCTCTCACTCTCCTGGAGCCCTCTTAGCATGATGGTCGACTAGGTCCGCTACTCCTCTCTTTATAGGTCATCACAGGGATACTGTATTACATCGCCCACAGTATCACAGGGTGGTTGGGGCAATGGCGTTGGAAGCCGAATACCTGCGCTTCCAATTGAGTAAGTGGTAAGAAGTGTAAAGGTCTGTTCAGGACTGACTGTGTGCTACGGCTTTTGGTTTGGCCGGCACAATTTTTTTTGTATATGGCTGGTGGCACAGCGGCAAGTTTTCGTGGAACCTCCCCACACTCTCCGCCAATAGCCGAGGCGAGCGAGCGTGCCGCCCTGCAGTCAACCCTGTCTATCGAGTGATCTGTCAGCTCATGCTGGCAGTCTGGACTTCACGTCCAAGTCAATCACTCTGACATAGTTTTATAACAACTGAGACAAGCGAAGAAGTTCACTACGTATTCGCAACAAAGGAGGGAAATATTCCTCATGCTCCGCAGGAAAAAACTAAGGCTCATAATGGGCCTACTTGCTGTGCATTGCTCATTCAGATTCATCTCAAGAAGGTGAGTAATATTGATGGCGAGACCTGTCGCTTCTGTATGGAAGACGACGAAACGGCTAAACTCGTCGTCTGCGAATATGAAGCTCTTGACCGCAAGCGAAAACATCTAGAAAAACCATTTCCATTGCCAGTATATGTAGATACATATTGCAAAGATGGCCTCCAAGAACGTTAGAGGTTTTGCAAAAGATATCAAGTTTAAGGGTAGGTATTGTCACAAAGATCTTTCAGGTCACAGTGACTAGATGAGAGGCGGAATCTCTGCATGCATACTCCATTTTAATAATAATAAGATAAAATGATATCCCCATAACAAGTAAAAGGTTTTTCTTTGATACGTTTTCTTCGATTTTCAGGTCACCACATCCCCTAAACTCTGGACGGGCTTTTATTGAAGTTAGTCTGTCTCTTGCTTTAAAATATAAATTCTCCTTTCTTTTATCGTTATATTATAATAATAATTAGGTTTCTGGGTTCCGAGGCACTAATTACCGATTACCGATGTCCATATTGATAAGGTCTATATAACGTCACGTAGGTATATGAGTAGCTACTTACGCAATGAATAAATAATATATGCAACTTAATAGCATCAATCCCAACTAAATTACATCTGTAAATGCCACATTTATATGGAAAATTAATAATTTATTCAAAGGTAACATGAATATGAGTTCTATGTGCCCTCTACATTTGTATTACATTCTTCTTATATCGCTTAACTTTTTAATTCTAAAAAGTGATGACAGTTCAGGGTTGAAGTATGAAGGGATATAAATATAAATTAATACTAGCTAAATATGCGTGTCAAAGAAAAAGGAGCACATACATCAAAATGGTGTGAATATTACTTTATCATGCATAGCTGAAAGTCCTTAGTTTGCTTTCAATATATTTCATGTCGCTATCCTGAGTAAAAATGCTTTAGTCTGTGGAAGGTAAAATCACTCAGTTCCGGTTTAGATTAATTAACGTGCGCTGTGAGTAATTCACAACATTAATTAAGCGAGAAATTGTGTTAGCCAATGTTCAAGTGAGAAATTACATAAATTTTTTCTTCTGACGATTTATAGTTTTTTTTATGAATTTTAACAAATAAGTACATACATTCGTTAAGCATTTTCCATTTGAGAAATATTACGAATTCGCTTAATTTAATAATAAAGAAAACAGAATCAGAGTGAGTAATTCCCCATTTTACAAGATAAGAGTAAATCACCGATTTTTTCTGCCACAAGACTTAAAATATTTTTAAGCTTATTCTGTATAAAAGCAGAGACTTGCAGTGAAATAGTAAATAATTTCAAACTTTTATTGAAGCAGCTTGTGATTTTCTTCAATCTTCTACATAGTAAAGAATTAACTAAAATGAAGCTTTTCATTCTTACTGCACTATTCTTGGCAATTGTTGCCTTGCTCGCTGCACCTGCATTTGCTTCTAGAGATGCTCCATCCTCACCTGGAAAATATTCGACTGGAGGAAGTGGAAAATTTCCTAGCGGACAGAAGCCAATTATCCACGATAGTCCTATTCGAAGATCAGGATCAAAACCAATTGCATATGCATAAAAAAAAAAAATATTTTTTGTTAAGTCTTTTGTGAAATAAAATTAAATCTTTGACAAAATAAATTGTTGTCGTGTTTACGAAGTTCTTAGTATATTCTGTTAAGTATTCAAATTGAATATACTTTTTGAACTAAAACAAAGTATTAATTGCTATTAAATCAAGTTTGTACATATCCTAGATGAATATTCGTAAAAGTAGCACTCGTTTTTGAATAGTTGGAGACCCCACCTTCATAGGTTTTTACATTCCGTAGTATGCCCTTTGTTGTATCAAAAACGTGTGAGATTTAATACATTCAAATTTGTGTATGGTTGTGGTAACCCTACGAAGGAGTTGTCCAATTTGTTAACATCTTAAATTGTAATATAATTACCAAACTCAATATTTGAAGTTTTTATATCAGCGAATTCTTAAAATTTATAATACCAATTTTTGTGTGGCAAACTTTACGAAAAAGTACCCGATTTTAACCGTTAGAGAACGTTGCAGAGATATAATTTCACTAAAATTGCTCACTAACACGTTCTCAACTAAGTATTACCTAAATATACATTCGGAGTGTCATAGCTTAGACGTTTTTACGTTATACCTCGATTTTCCTCTTATAATATGCTTAAAAAACGTAGTAGTTAGAGACATGGGCAGGTGTTATTCATGGGTAAATTAAGGTTTTTCCAGCGGGGTATAATCAACACATAAAATATTTATTCTCCCATAGACAACACCTGACCCATTTTAATACTCATCTGCATCTCTCTAAATATAACTTAAAATTGTTTGATATGTTTTTATGGAACACCCTGTAATTGTTTGTTTAGCACCCTACTAACGTAGTTAAAGCGTGCATTCTACTCCATATCCATGGAAAATCATTATCAACCTACTGCGCCTAAGAAATGCTACCGAGGTCACTTATTGTTCGTCAAGAAGATCAAGAGGGGTGATTCTGATCTCTTAAGCGTATATTTTAGTCACATATTTTGATATTTCACCAAAAATTTGTCGTACTTTTATATTCACCATATTCATTTCAATTTATCCTTTTCATTAATCACAAAATAAATTAAAATGAATTTGCAATGAATTAATGTCAGAGTACACGCCTTAAAGTACGACAATTTAGTCAACTGTGTCCGAGGTTGAGACAAAATTTTTATACTATGGTAAATGTATATTCACCTAATTAGAGCAAAACAAGTAAGTAGGTACTTGAATTTGAAATAATATTTTGAATTTGTAATGTGAAGTGTCATTTTCAGTTCATTCTACGTAATGCAAGGCTTGCTGAACTGAATAAAAATACGAAAAAATCAATAGAAAAGTTCATTTTATTAAGACGTATATTCTGACATTAAAGTACGACAAAAGATCAGAGTCACCCCCTCGAATTTAAGCACTCGTATTGCTCTAATTAGGTGTAGAATATCCATGTACCACAGTATAAAATTTTTGTCACAACCTCGGAAGCAGTTCACTACTTTGTCGTACTTTTAGGCGTGTATTCTGACATTAATTCATTGCAAATTCATTTTATTTTGTGGTTGATGAAAAGAAGAAATCAAAATGAATATAGTGAATATAAAAGTATGCCAAATTTGAGGTGAAATGTCAAAAAATGTGACAAAAATATACGCCTAAGCTACGTCAAAGAGATCCAAATCACCCCCAGGACTAGCCACATATCGAAATTTGAATATTTGAAACTCGAAGTTAAGTTTAATTCATTACGATAAATGTGCTCAAAGGAACAGATATGTATATAATACAGTAACATAAAGATTTTATATCAAGGGAGTGTTTTGCATACATTTACAGTCAGGCCATTATCCAGACCTGCAGCCAAGGGGGTCACAGATAAAATGTTCGAAGGGGAGGAAAAGTCATATTTACATTATATCACAAAATCTAATTTTCGATTTGATTTGGAAAACCTATCGATAATATTATCCACATCAGGATAAACATTAAGGACTCATAACCAGATACGCCTTCTCCTACAGAGATTGTAGAAATAGATGCTGACGCAAGCGATTCTGTCACGGGTGAAGTAATTGACTGAGAGTAAGATCTTGAACCTGGAGGGAGACACATTCAAAGGGATGAGAGTAGGAGTGCATATGATATGTTACTGCCTATTTCTTGTGATGGGACCTTAACTGATCTTGCTTTCTTCTGAAAAAAGTTATCAGTCTTCCGCTTTACACTTTCGCTACTACTTCTACCTCCGCCGCTAACAGTTGTAGCAAGTTTATCCTTCTCCTACAAATTAAAAGTAAAAAATAAGTTAAATTAAACAACACTACTTGAATTAATACGAAAGTACAAGCAAAGCGACAGCAACTACCGCAGAGTAAAGCGAATGGTTTTTATTTTTATAGTCTTGCCGTAAAAATTGTAAAGAAAAATTGTAGAATCAATTTAGTGGCATCAATCCAACTGATCGTTTTCAGCAACCAATAGTGTATAAAAATTCGAAAGAAAAATGTTTAAATAAATTTGGAAGAGCTTGCCAACGCTCATAAGGCACCTGAATTGTAACCCTTTGGAACCATAATTAGTCACCATGGGCTAGATGCTGTAACTCGGAGAGTTTGGGAGTTTGGGACATCAGATTTTTCGTTTTCCCGATTAAAACTTCCTAACTCTCCATTTGTGATTCTCTAACATACTTGGGGAGTTAAGGAAAGCGTGAGAAGAATCGCAATATTGAAGGACGGCTAACTCTTTGTGGGAGGTTCGTTGAGGATTGTAGTTTTTCCGTTAGGATTTAGGGCCTAGAGTACAAAAATATAGATGAACAAATTTTCGGGTAGGTGCTTTTGGGGATGGGGAGTCGTACAACCCGTCATTGGGGGTTGTCCAAAATATGTCATGTTTATAGCATCTCTTCTGTACTGGAAGATGACCAAATTGACTATTTTCGCGTGAATTACAATTAATAGCGGGTACATTGAACCACCAAAATCCTTATTTATCTCTAAGTATTGCAAGGATTTCCATAATTTGTTTTGTAACATAGCCAGAATATGCAGTGAATACATAACTCAATTTGATAATCCTAGGTACCTAAGTACCCTCACAAAACACAACAAAAACGGCGAATACTGTCACTAGAGAAATATTCTTCTTACTTCTCCACGACTAGACGGAGAGTTAAGTGGCAAAAGAACACTCATCTTCACAACACTACAACTCTCCGAGTTAGTGAATCCGGCCCCAGTAGTACATAAAAAATCTAAAGAAAAAATGTCAAAGAAACTGAATGTTTGAGCACTTGTCCGAAAGAGTGAGCCACCAGAATTAATCCAACAATTCGTTTGAACCGTCGTCGTCGGGTATTTAAAATTCTTAAAAACAATTTCTAAAAAAAATTTAATGCTTCCCTAAGAACGTAAGCATCAGGCTTGAATAAGTTTCACTATAAAAAATCATGATGATGATTGATGATTGCATGGAACTAGGGTTCTACTGGAAAAACCCTATATCAAAATTCGTAAGTTAGTTTGTTCTGTTGCGAGCTCTCCACCAACATGTCCTGCAATCGATTTTATGTCGGAAAATCAGATAAGTAAAAAAAAATTTGTGATGATTGACCAATTTCTTAGAAACAATAACACTTTCAAATATCGAAATCGTGTACTTTTTCATATATATGCGTAATCGGCACAATAAAAATATAAAATTATCTTCATAACTGGGCTGCTAAGCATTACGTGCCATTTTCAAAACAATCAAATACTAAATCAAATATGAATTTCAAAATTACTTACCATCCTGTGATAGGTATGATAGATGACTTTTCGACACTATATAAAAACGCAAGAAAATTCTAAAAAAATTGTACACGTTTTAAAGACGAAGACCTACGAGCGAATGACTATTAAACGCCCAACCCAGAGGTAGCAGCTATTGGCGGAGATTGGCTCTGTCGATGCAGCAGCACTAAAGTTGAAAATTGGGAAAATTGCGTTACAGCATTAATCGCAGGCGTCAGCTACACATTGTGTCCGTACCATATGAAAATCGGCCTGTTAAACTTTTATAACTCACTCTACATCCAGCGCCAAATTCAATTCACCGCGAAGATTAGGTGGGGCTTGGGTGGGGTCATACCCCCCCCCCCCCCCCCGGTGACCCGCCCCCCTTATACGCGACTGTTTACAGTAGTGTGCGAAATCTTCCCATTCGCTTCGTAAATTATTCAAGATCTAATGTCAAGAAACTCTGTTTTTCGCGAACATCTTGCTTCCTACTGATCGGGCGGATGAAAATTGTAGATTGAACAATTTTTAACAAAAAAGGTTAACCGTTTCCATGTTATATGGTCCACAAATCATCAACTTTATAGCAAAGAGGACTAACAGCAATGCATTCGCTTCCACACCTACCTTCAAGGTAGAATAAAGGAGAGTTTTTTTTACATGGTTTCCTTTAATATTTCCATTGTTTGTAGCATCTTGTAAAAGAACACCCGACTCAGATGATTGAATATAAGTGTGGAAGCGATAAACAGTTGCAACCTTATACATCAATCTTTATCTATGGAGCTGCAAATTTAATGTTTCAGATGTTGATTCTTGTTTGTTAATTTTTTATAAATTAATTTTTAAATGTTTCCTTGACGCTGTACCTATTCGTAAAGCTAAGAACTACAGTTCTACTCCTAATTGGTTCGATGACAGTCTACGTAATTTGCGTAATGCGCGTAATAAGGCGTGGAGAATCTGTAGTAATTCTAAATCTATGTGTGATTATCGTAATTATTCTTATCTTAGAAAACAGTTTAAGGAGGAGGCTCAAAAGGCGTATACTTAAATAAATACGTAAATACGTAAATGCGATGGTTATCCCAACAGCCTGTCCTTTTTGAACAGTTCCAGTCATGATCCGTCTCTTATATCTAATTATTTTGCGGATTATTTCTCGAAATCTTTCAGTGTTGACAATGGCAATGCAAATGATTTTTCTTATGTGTCGTCTTGCATGTCTAATTGTTCTAGCCTAGATGTTAATATTCGGTGTATTAGTAGTGAACATATGTTATGTGAGCATGTTCATGAGTTGGATTCTTCTTGTTCTGTTGGACCGGATTGTATTCCTACCATTGTTCTCAAGCAATGTTTTGATAGCCTTTCGCGTCCGCTTCTTTATTTATTTAATTTATCTTTGTCAACGGGTGTATTTCCTAATGCTTGGAGATCGTCATTTGTTATTCCTGTTTTTAAAATGGAAAGAGAGACTTGGTTAGTAATTCTAGACCTATTGCTAAATTGTCTGTTATACCCAAGCTTTTTAAAAGCATGGTTTGTGAACTGCTGAAGTTAAGGGTAGATCAACATCAACCAACTTGACACTTTTGGCATCTTCCAATGCTAATACCTTTGAGAAGCGGTTGCAGACTGACTGTGTCTATACTGACTTCTCTAAAGCCTTTGACAAGCTTTCCCACAGAGTACTGCTGTTTAAGCTGCTAAAAATAGGTTTTTCTCCATTGTTGGTTGATTGGATCTCATCCTATTTAAGTGGTAAAAATTTTAAAGTCTGGAGTTCCACAGGGAAGCCATCTGGATCTCTTATTGTTTGTCTTATTTATTAATGATCTTGTATCTGTGATAAAATTCTCTGAAATTTTAATATATGCTGACGATGTTAAGATCTTCAAACAGATTCATTCACCGAATGATTGTGTACTTTTGCAGAATGATGTATGTGCTTTAAATTTGTGGTGTAAGCATAACAATTTATTTCTTAATATTCTCAAATGTAATGTTATTGTCTTTAGCCGTAAGTTTTCTCCTTTTGCGTACCAGTATCACATAGACAATGTTTATATAAATGTAGTAGACCACATTAAGGATCTGGGCATTATCTTTGACTCAAAGCTTACTTTTTCTCGCCATCTTGATTTTATTATTGGTAGAGCCTTTTCAATGCTTGGGTTTGTTAGACGCTGGGCTAAGGAATTTAATGACCCGTAGCATTGCGTTCCTTGTATGAGTCATTCGTGAGGTCTATACTGGAATACGGCTGTCAAATGTGGAGTCCTTATTACAGTGTACGTATCAATAGGATTGAATCTGTACAGAAAAAGTTTCTACGTTTTGCCCTCCGTCACTTTCCGTGGATTGATAGGTTTGAGCTTCCAACATATTCTGATCGTCTGGTTTTAATTAATATGACGTCGCTCCATAAGAGGCGCGAATTCTTATTGTGTGTTTTTATTCATAAAGTTTTGACTGGATTAATAGATTCTCCTGAAATTCTTAAATGAATTTCGTTGTATGTTCTTGGTAGAATTTTAAGGTACCGCGATATTCTTTTCATTAAGAGTCATCGAACGAATTATGGATTTTATGAGCCCCTCAGTAATATGTGTAGAATTTACAACAAATATTCAAATATTTTAGATTTTAATATTGATTCAAGAGCAATTAGAAATTTGATTCTTTGAAGACGTTTGTGATTTTATTTTTTTTTGATTTATCGCAAAAAATTTTTTTTTTTATCTTATACACTATGGTACTTTATATATAAGTCAGATTATATTTATATATGTTGGCTAAATAAATAAAAAAAAATCCTAAAACTGATATAATTTCGTCCAGATAATAAGAGGAAATTTATTTCAGGAATATTTTTTATTGACGAAGTGACCTTTAGGAAATATGACTCGTCCATTTCTATAATCTCCATTTTTGAGCGGATGAAAATCCTCCGATGGTGGTTTTGCCTATTTCTTATTTGAATTGTGTAACACTCTTGTACGAAACTTATAATTTGAAACTATCTGCGACGAACATATTTATAAATATTGAACTAATAAATTTCTCATTTTAAAGGACTTCTAAAAGTATAATCTCAAGAGTGAAAAAAAAATCATGTCGTTCGTGGATAAAGTTTACAGGATTACGGATAACATTTGAATTTTTTTTTTTAAATTTAAGTTTGCGCGAACCATTTTTGAGTTAAAATTTTCATGTGGGTTCAGCTTATAGCCATGAATTGCATCAAGTTAGTAGTTCTAGATTTAAATTTTTGATGTGACAAATTTAGACTTGTAATCCATATTTCGAAGCTGGCTACAATTTTTTACATATTTATATTCATATTGCGTCGATTAGTGTATCATTTACAATTTTACTAAGTATACTTACTTGAAAGTATGTAGCAGGTATACATAATACAACGCTGGTTTTAATAAAATAAACACATTCCATGAGGTAAGGGTTAATTTCTTCTACTTCTCTCATATTCGCAAAACCTAAAACCGCAATAGCGAACTTTGAAACAAGTGAAATTTAATTAATTTTATAGAAATTAAGTGAAACTTGGTTGTAATTCTGCGGAATTGAAACTGGTTAAAGTAAAGTAATAAAAATGAAGAAATGTGGCTCCCGTGAAAAATGTAAAAAGCCGAATGTGTAATTAACGAAAAATTCAAGGATTGTCTTCTGAAATTTTGTCGTTAAAAAGGGGATTCTTTTTGAAAATTTTCTTCAAATATATCTTAGTTTGGAGGTCTTGCGTCAAAAGCATCCCGTCCCATGCCATTCCGTCACAAAACGCTGTGCAATAAAATAGAAAGGCTGAAAATTTCAAAAATTTGAGTTGAAATTTTTTGTAATGGATTTTGATAGCAGATACATAGCTCAAACGACGCGGAAGGATTCAGGGATAATAAATATAGAATATTTTCCAAGAGGGCTCCCTGGTCAAGGGCGGGTCGAGACATTTGCTCTATGGGGGGGGGGGGGGGCGATTACAAAATTTTAAAATTAAAAGTGGAAATAAGAAAGAGACTAATTACTTACTGGTTTTATTACAAAAAAAGTAATCAGTTTACATCTTATTCGAATTATTCTCTTCTAAAATAGGTACTCTCCGTGGCTAGCGATGCATTTATTCCAACGTTGATTCCATGATTGGAAGCATTTCTGGAAGGGTTCTTTCGGAACGGAACGGCCTTCAGCTGATCTGTCGTGACACTCTAAATGTCGAAAAAGGTGTCAAACGTTTTTCTTCTAGTGCAGTTTTTATTTTTGGTAAGAGCCATAAGTCGCATGGTGGTAAATTCGGAGATTATCGGTGGATGTGGACAGACAGGATTTTTTTTTCAAAGAACTCGCGTATCGAGAGTGAGGTGTGGCACGGAGGGTTGTCGTGATGAAAGAGAAAGCCATTGAACCATTTTTCTGACTTAACACGGACTCAGGCGAGATGTTCAGTTCCACTCCAAGCTCTCGAATAGTCAATCGCCTGTTTGAACGAATCCGTTTTGCCAGTTTTTGCACGTTTTTGTGTATTTTTGGAACTGAAAAATCACATCCCGCCCATTGCTCGTCTTCAACACACTCATTTTTGCTTTTAAATCGCTCAAATCATTTATAGAGATTTTTCAGAGTCAGTTTATTATCTCTATATACTGATTTTAACTATTTATGAGGTTTCTTTGCACTTTCTTCCAACTAAAACAAAATGAAATATTAACACTGACAAGCCACAAATTGTTTAACCTTAACATTGACTTTCTGAAAGAATCAGGCTATGAGATGGATAGCTTCAAATGGATATAGCCCAACAGTTGCTGCTATAAACATTCTTTCACCGAATTTTTTTATCACTCCTCGTATATTACCTGGCTACAGGTTACATGAACTCATTGTTAGTATTGTTATATCATACATAGCGTGGTGAAATGCCTGAGTGAAGGCTGAGTTACAATGTGACACTGTCGCTGCCCCCCCCCCCCTGTATCCGCCACTGTCCCTGGTACGCGAGAGAATGTAAAATCCAAAAGCATTATTAACGGAAAATTCAAGGATACTTTCCGTTATAGTCCGAGAGCTAACAACGTCACGAAAAAAAGGACTTTAGTTCGGCTGATTCTTTGCTAAATCCCCTCTTTCACCATCTCACTAATCATGCGGCCCATCTGGCTGGTGAGAGGGGTTGCGTTTACCTGTGCGGATTCCGTTCCACAGGTAAAAAAAACAGTTTTGAAAATAATTTTAATTCAATTTTTGTTTTTTTCATTAATTCATTCATTATTCCCAGACAATTACCTCGTTGCTAGCACCGTGTCAGACGTTTTTTTTTTTACAAAAAAAAATTTAGTTATCGAACCACATGAAAATAATTTGCAAGGCGATAATTCTGTTGATTTTATTAATAGCCAGATCGATTGGAGTGTGATAGGGAATGGACCATACCACACGAGTATTCTTGATCGGGTTTTTTAGGGAAGAGGTAAAGGAAGCAAGGAAATATCTCTCCAAAATGTACAGATATTACTTTGCTTCTTTTACCTGTTTGCAGGGGAGTAAATTTAGCGTCTATTCATAATTATGAATTGAAATGTTAAACAGAAAATTTGGGAAAGCTTTGAATACAAATTATATATCTCAATTGAAAGCAACTAACATTGATGTTTTACACCATCAATCAAAGATGGTGAACGTAAACGTCGAGATGAATCGGCTAGCCAGGTTTCAATCCGACCAAATCAAATTCGTCCTCATAATTTCACTGCTCAACTGAAAAATGTTCAGTTCAAGGAAGCATTAGTTAAATTTTTTATCAACCACTGGTCGACTGATGATATATGACGTCTTATATTGGTGGTAAAATAATACTCTTAAAATTCAGCGAATGCTTCTCTTATCGGGTTGAAAATAATACAGTCATTAAAGGAACGGAAGAATCATTATCATGTGAAGATCATGAAGAATCAGATTCTAGGATTATCTATCATATTTGCCAAATTGATTGAATTTGTAATAAGATGCTCAGATTCTGATATTCTCATTATACTCCTTGGTAACATAGACAATTTTAATGCTACCTTAAAACTTTATATCAACATGGGCGTGGATAATCATGAACGGTACAACAACGTCAATGAATCGTAAAAAAATTGTGGGTCCTTCCGTCCATATCTAGAGCTTAACCCGGCTTCCACGCCATGAGATGTTGTGATTGCACTCCAGCTTTTTTTCCCAAAGGGAAATTGATGCCAAATTACTAGAAGGAAGATTATCAGCTTGCATTTCAAAATATTGCCACCAATGAAGAAGAATTACTGAAGAGTGCATTTGTCACCTTGGAAAGATTGGTTTGATAAATATATGGAGTTCAACGTCAACGATGTCAGATTATGATTTATTTTCTAGTCAAAAAAGTTTTGAGTAAAAATTCAGAAATTTTGATCCATCAAGCTTACCACCGTGCAGAGCTGAATTATGGCAGCATTTATTGAGAGTTCAATACGTGACCACATTTTGGAGAAATACTCACTCTAAATCTACTACATCTGTATTCAACATAAAACTTGTCCAAGTAATTGCTTTTATTAATTTTCCCATGGAAATATATCCAAGCTCCAATTCAATAGCGGAGCTGTATAATAGTGGATTTTTTCTTTCATTATTTTATTAAAAATATCCTCAAATCTGAGCCAGATAACTCAATTTTGCCCCGAAGCTTTTTTGTAGCTCCCCAAATTCTCTACAAAAAAAGAATATGACAAAATTGTGCTATCTCGCTGAGTTCATGAAATATTCTCAAAAAAAACCCACTTTACTATGCTTAAATCCGTCCGGTTCTTAATGAACAACCGAATTATCGCCTGGCTAATTAATTTCATGTGGTTCAATAAAATTAAACTGGCTCGTATAAAAATTACAGCCGTAATAAAATAATTTTTTTTTTAACTAAAAAAAAAGTCTGGCACGATGGTAGCAACAAGGAAATTGATGTTTATGGAAAACGATGAAAAAACAAAAATCGAACTAAAATCATTTATAAAACTGCTTTTTTTACCAGTGGAACGGAATGCGCACAGGTAAATGCAATCCTTCTCACCAGCCAGATGGGCCGCATGACTATTGATATACTGTAAGGAAAAGCATATTATTAGCACCTGTCAAGAAATAAATGAAGATACACTTAATTCTACTTATTTTCCAAACATCGTACATATATCTAGTATTTTGGTGTTTCACTTTTTCTCACTATTTTCTTATTTTCCTTTAAATTTTCTTCTAAAACATTTAACAACATATAAGATAAGTTATCTTGTTTTATGTTAATCCAGGGTATATCGATAAACTGTAGGATAAAGAAATCCTTGAAAAACATTTAAGTTTCATATTAATTTTATTTACAAAATATATACATTTATTAAAAAATAGATTGAAAGTAAAATGTTAATTTCATAGTCATAAATAAAACTTTCATTAATAGTTATAACTGAGCAAACATTCAATTTTCAAGTGTGTGACTTGAGCACATATATTACATAGCATTTTCTCTAAACCATTTTTCAATATTGGTCCTTTCATTATAATGTGTGTAAATTAATTTAGTTTTTTTTACGTATACTTTAGAGCATTGCTTAATTAATTTTCCTCACATTGATCTGGCTCAATATTGCTTCCGCAAAATTTTTCCCCCCAGGTTAATCTATCATTGTTTATACATTCTAAAGTAATTAATATTTCTAAAGAAAATTACGAAATATAAGATTTTCTCTATAATTAAGATTTTAGAGGTAAAGAAATTTAGAAGTTTGAAAATGAAAATCAAAATTAGTTTTGTTACAGGTGAAGAATCGTAAGGAATATAATGATTGTTGAAATAATTGTTCAATTTACAAGATGAATTAACCAAATAAGTAAGTAAATAAATAAAAATAATCTTTTTTACAACAAATACTATACACAAATATTATTATAATCTACTTATTACATAATTGTTATCTACAGTATACATATAATTATTTTCGTCTACTAATTTTTTTCCTATTATTAATCTTAAGAGATAAGGTTAAATCTAATTGTTTCCATTCGCGTGTAAAATTCAACAATTCGGAGATTACTAAATATCTCAACGCCGGTCCGGGCAAATGACAACAAACCAGCCCCCAAGGGTCTTCAAAAATGAGTTCTTTATAAAAGGCTTACAACCCAAATTATTAAGCTAATTTCCTATTAAACCGAGCACACCGAGGATAACGCAACGTTTTCTATGAATATTAGATTCCATGCTAAATACCGAACCACTAATCATAAATAATAGAAAAAATTGGGGTTTTTTCTAGAATTTGCAAGATGTAAAAAAGAAAAGCAGCAAAAAATGTATATAGGAAATACATATGCACAAAATATGATTAAGAGCGGTTGGTACTTAAAACTAAACAAGTAAGAAAACTAGAATTGGTCTAAGAACAGGTCTTATGATACCCTAAATGAATGCCCATATGAAATTTCGTATGGTTTCTGTACAAGTTTGATTGTTAAAATGGTTTTTCGCATCTAATTCTAATTTTTAATTTTATTTAGAATTTCATCAATGATCTGATTACTGAGTTTACAAAAGTGAAATATAACAATAAAATAACAAAAGCATACATAAGCATAATAACTATAAAAATTACAAATAACAATAATAAAGAAAAACAAGAAACTTTAACTAAGCTGAACTCTTATTTGACTTTTTGGAAGATGAAAGTCAATGCAATCAAACTGGCGGTTAAAGAGACGAGACATTGATGAAATCGGCTCGTGCATGCCATAGTTTGTACTATGCTGAGGAACAACGAAGAAGTCACAGTTCCTCAAGGAGCGCACAGGAACAGATATATTGAAAGTTTTTAAGAGCTCAGGGTAGTTTATCACTCCTTGACTACACTGAAATGCAAAGACAACTCTGGAAGTTTTACGTCTATTCTCAAGAGAATCTAATGGAAAGAGTTTAAGTCTATCAACATATGGAGGCAGAATAATAGGGTTGTCCCAATGAAGTCCTCGCAGACCAGACAGGACTGGCATACTCCAAAATGGGTCTAACGAATGTGCAGTAGAGGATGTTTGTTATGAATGGATTATTAAACTCTTTTGACCATCTCTTTATAAACCCCAGAGTAGCATTATCCCTGGCCACGATTGAATTAATATGATGTTCGAAGGAAAGGCGAGTATTAAGGAAGATACCCAATTCTTTGGTTTTGTCAAGTCTAGTTAATAAGCATCCATCTAAAGTATAATTAAACTCCAATGGCCTCCTTTTACGAGAAAAGGACATAGTAGTATATTTGCTAATATTAAGAGGAAGACAGTTAATAGCACACCATTTATGCAAGGTGTCTAAGTCCGAGTTTAAAAATCCGCACTTGTTCTCATTAGAAACAATGCGGAAGATTTTGGCATCGTCAGCATAGCAAAGAATTCTTGAATTAGTCAAAATCAGAGATACATCGTTGATGTAAATTATAAAAAGGAGTGGTCCAAGATGGCTACCTTGAGGTACGCCGGAAGTATTATCTATTTCGTTAGAAAGGGCTGAGCGGAATATGACTTGCTGCGTATGATCAGATAAATAAGAACGAAGCCAATTAACAAAGACAGTATGAAAACCAAGAACAGTCAACTTGTGAATTAAAATTTTATGATTGATTCGGTCAAAAGCTTTACTGAAATCCGTAAATATGCAATCCACTTGCTTACCGTTTTCAATAGCAGAAATGGAGAAATTAGTAAACTCCAATAAATTAGTCGTAGTAGATTTCCCCTTCATAAAACCATGCTGAAAAGAGCACAGGAAGGGCTTGCATTGGAAGTAATTAAAATCACAAGCCAGGGATTCAAATATCTAGAACGATTCCTGGGGCAGTAAAAATTATTATAACCAATTTCATAGAATTTCATATTCTGGAGAATTTTTTGGTACAATTAAAACGCCTAGGACTGATGGTTTTTACAGTATATATACATACAAACCTAAATTTTTATATGGCAATACCAAAAAGGGGTTACCCGATTTAGTCAATTTTTGAAGCTTTATTTACTATTACTATGAAAACACCGTGCACAAAATTTCAACTCTCTACGTCGACGCGTTGTCTGTCACTGTCCAAATATATAGTAAAAAACGAAATTTTTGTATGGCAAGCCTACGAAGGAGTTATCCAATTTGTTCTATTTGCGAACTTTTTTTAAAAAGCCCGTATGCAAAATTTCAGTCCTCTAAGTATACGTATTCTCGAATTATCGTGAGGACGGACAGACGGTCATACAAAAAATAAAATAACTTTTAATATTATGCGTGGGTGTCGAACCCAGTTTTCTCTACTTACCTACTTACATATTTCTGTGCGTTACAAATGGGATGACAAACTTGATTTCATCTGGGGTATAAACAGGGTTTCTTTGTGGAAACAGTATCCGAGAGACTAACAATTTTACAGAGCCGTAACAAGATGAGGCAAGTGAACCAGACGTTGAAGCGGAGAGGCATCGCCTGTTGAAAAAAATAATTTTATCGCGGGCGCAAAAAAATAATATTAACACCATTTGCGTTTGACAAATATAAATTAATTATTTCTGAGTTGATAACTATTTCTTTAAATAAATTTGTTGTTCTTGTTTCGAATTTGCCAGCTTAACAAGGCTGAGATTGGTTCGTGATCCTGCTTGACATGGGAGAAATTGTCTCCAGTGCTACAAAATTTTGTTGAAGATATGGATATACCAATAAACGTTAAAGAAACATGAAAAATAAAAAAGAAGCGCCTCGAACTTTTTGAATCACAAAATGATGACCTCAGTATGTAAACAAAACCAAAGATGTTCTTTTATTCTAAATAACATCGAGGTACGAAATGTTGGAACAAGTTTCCGAAGATTTTCGATTCCTTTCCGTGGGTCTTCTTAGCAAAATGAATGCCTATAGTCTGAGAAAAGCTACTTTTAGATTTGCTACAATCAATTCAAGACTATAGCTTCCACGAATCCTATCAACTGTTAAAATCGCGCTCCGAATATTTTGACATTGCCAATGACGATAGTTTCATGTGAACGAAGTTTCAGCAAATTGATGTTAAGCTAGAAAAGTCCATCTATAAAATCATGCAAATATTTCTATCAAACTGATTTAGCTCATTGATTTTAAATGTACGTTATTCGCCAAAAATTAATATCAAATAATCAGGACTACCGGGTAATTCCATTCGATCAAATTTATATCGAATCGAATTTTTTCAAGGAGGATTATTTACTGTTCAATTGAATCGAAAATTTTCAAAATTCAATAAAAAGCAATTGCCGGTTATTTTTGATTGACGCTGACGAATATTCGATGTTTTACTAGTAAAAAATGCTATATGAAAAACTTTGATTCGATCGAATCTAGATCGAATCGAATTACTCGGTAGACCTGAATGTTTATTTGCTATAACTGTTATTTACTTTTGTCTCTTGATCAATTGTTGATCAGCTTAGTTCAGTCAACTGATAGACCACATCAGTATAGGAAAAGTTAATAAGGTTACGTTGAAAATTTTATAGATCAGGGGTGGAAAACGAGTCGTTATGGCTCTTCGTGGAAGGAACTGAGAAGAAGAAATAAAAAACTCTTAACCCCTTGCCTCTACCTTTTATTTTTGCAAATTCTTTGTAACTTATCTATATCCTATACCGTAAAAAATATCTATTGAAAATTCCGCTACTATAATAGGCAACAAATTGCCAACAATGGTAGCGGAAATTTACACAACTTTATGCGAATTGCATAGCTTTATGCAAAGCAATTTCGCACTGTATGTAATTTTACATTGCTTATGCATTTTTCAAGTTCCGATGTAAAATGTGATATGTAAATTTACATCATGCTGTAGAACAAAGTTACATAAGTTGTATGTAATTTTACATTATTTATGAATTCTTTAATTCCGTATGTAAAGTACACAATATGTAAATTCACCAATAGTTATGTAATTTATTTCAATTGCCAATATAGTTATGTAATGTTACGTACGGAAATTAATAAATTACATAGAAAAACAAGTGAAAAAAGCTAGATTTCGTCTAAGACCAATTCATGTCACTAATAAGTTTAGATTAACAATCAAGACGTAAAAGAAGTAATACTAGTTTCGATGCTAACAGCTACCTAAGAAATCATCATTTTAAAAATCAATAAATATTTGTAGGTATGCAGTATTTCTATGATTGAGTTTTTTTTAGTGAAATTCAATAATAAAAATTCTTCGTACCAAAAAAGTTTTTTTTTGTTTTTTAAAACTGTTTGGATTGGAACTATGTATTAACATTTCTTTACAATTTTATGAATATTAATCTATACTTATTAATGCCATGGTTTTCTGCTTTATTTTGATCATACTATACCTGCGACCGCCTTCTGAGATAAATGCAAACATCATTACTTACTTTTTATTGAAATTTACTTTATAAATATGGGGATTTCAATGCAAATTACAGTACTGTATAGAATTTTGAACATATTTACAGTACGATACAAAAGTTTTGTATGATTAATGTAAAATCACAGTACTGTATGGAATTTTACACAAATTTACAGTATGATACAAAATGTTTATGTAATTTAATGTAAAATCACATAAATTATATAAAAAATTACTTACTTTACTCATTTTTACAATTAAAAGTAGGATGTTTTCAGATTACGTCAAAAGTATTTAATTTCTTATTGATTATGTGTATATACATACATTTTAAGCGGTAGTGACTATTTTAACTATAGTAATTTTCCACAAAGTTAGTTCATGATTTTTTACGGTGTACTTCCAAATTGATTTACACGAAATAAAATTACTTCATTTTTTAAAAATTAGAAAATAAAAACAAAATTTAAAAACAGTTTTTGTATTTGTTTTACAATTTCGAATTAGTTTTAAAAGTCCACAAAGGTTAGCAAAGTTCTAAAATCCTTATTGTTGAAGCCTTTTATTAAAAAACACATCTTTCGATGCGTTTTTCGAAATAAAAATTATATGATGCTTAAAATAATGCCAAATGCTATATAAAAAAGTGAATGTCTTTAAAGCCACGAGAATACCAAATTTGCCATATATGTATAATGCTATTTTGGCAACACCCATACGATATCTGGGCTTCGCGTCCTGTAAGTGTTTATAAATTGTGGGGCATTTCTGAGTATTTATAGCTCAACACTCTCCTCCCACTGCAGCCGCAACGTTCGACCAGAGTACGTGGTAAATACATGTGGTCGCGAAAAACCAGTCCGGCTCTGACTGAACTTTTACTTGGTATAAATACAAAATCAATCTTTCATAAACTTTGGAACTCGATATTTAGTCATGTCGAAGTTGATTTAAGCTATTATGGCAAAATAGCGATGAAATATCAAAATATTGGGCGAAAATATCCGATAAAATTTTAGAATCAGCACACTGTTAGTTCAGAGCAACAGGGTTACACTATACGATATTCATAAAATTGCGACTACGACTCCTGTCGAACTTTTTGAGCTCATTAGAATTCAATTTAGATAAGAACTAAGCCCAATAGTTGTTTAAAATGGCTAATTAATGTAGTTAACTCTAACATCTTGTTCAATGTGGTTTCAATATTCATATTACAAAATGGGTGTTATGCCGTATTAAGTATTAGATTTCCTCAGCCATGTCAACAACGAACATGGAATACTTTATCCTGTAAGGATCGTGGAAGATCTATAATCGAACTGCAACATTCTACATTAAATAGATAAAACGATTCGTGGCCATTATGACTTACTATCGCAGATCCAGAACTGGGCAAGTACCAAAGAAAAAGTACTTAAGTACAAGTACAAGTACCGAAGGTCTGAGTACTTCAGCGTAAGTACAAGTACCGCATGTATGAAAATTATTGACTACTGTTTGAAGTACTTGTTAAAGTGCTTCTTTAGAATCATTGTACGTTTGCAGTAATATAATGAAGTTTATCGAGTTCAGTTAGTATATATTAATAAATAAATACTTTGAAAACTATAATATGTATAGTAACCAGTTGCTACTATTTATAGTTATTTTTCTGTATTCGGCGCTGCAGGTAGAGTAAAACTTTCAGCTCTCATTGCTACACTCATAAAAACTGTTAGGGGTCCGCCCAAGCACCTATTATCCTCCAATAATTCATAAAAATTCTAAGGAAAAAATTTCCAGTAAATTTCTAAGAAAAAATTTAGGTCTTGCCTACATCAGGTCGAGGCATCGTTGATTTTATATTGGAGCGAGGCATTGCTTGCTTATCCTTGGTTATGTCCACTGACGAATATAATAATATGGACTGCTTACTTTTCTATTTCACGTGGACAAAATTGCTTGTGGCAAAAAGAGTTCTTACGTCAGTGCCAACATTGAAAAAATCATTAGCGGGAAGTTGAAAAAGTGAGCACGCAGCTCGGAAAGTGATTTTAATAAAACATTTAGAATTTCTTCTGCGTATCTAATGAATATATTGTCTTTGGTAAAACAGTTTTTATCAGTAATATCCCTAAATGATTAATTTAAAATCATGTATTTTGACGAATCTACTAATTTTGTTGTTGTTTTCAGTTCTCTCTCAGTTGGTACTTGGAGCTTAGACAGAACGATCCCACTTTCTGCAGTGTATTTCTATAAACCTAGTCAGTCTATGTTATACATGTCATTGGTTATGTCATCAAGTCGAGGCATCGTCGATTTTATATTCGTGCGAGACGTTACTGTTTTTTTTTTCTATTTGCCCAGTTTTATTTGTATGTCATTAGCTTGTCTAAAGCTCTGCCTTGATGCGTGAGTGCGACACACATTCTTTGACAGTTCTTTGCGTGCTTTAAAGCTCAATAAAAAAGCAGTTGCGCTAGAGATTGTGTCGTCTTTTCTACGAAGAGTTAGATATTTGTAGATACTTAATAGACTCAGAAATACTTAAGTAAAAATCTTGGTACTTAAGTACAAAACTAACTCTTAAATACAAGTAAATAGACGCTAGTACTTATGTTCAAGTATACTAAGTAAGGGCATTTAAAAAGTATTGAGTAATAAGTCTTAAGTAACGAAAATGTACTTTAAGTAGTACTTAAGTCTTTTTTTTACTTAAGTATTGCCCAGCTCTGCGCAGATCTACACCAAAATAGGTATTCCGAGCTTACGAGCAAAAATTACACACGATTATAAAGCCGCTTATAGAAAAAGCAATAGTTCAAGTGGCCTAATTTATTTGGACATTTCAACTCATGACTTTAGTGTGATCGATGATTTCTAGAAAATCAAGCGTGCTTTGCTAGATCATATACTAGATAATATTCTTTATTTTATTAATATAGGCAACTGGATTCAAATAATTGGAAGCTAATAGGATTAAGATAAAATTTGAAAGGCTTTGACGTTGGCCATGTTTAGAGACAACACAAAGCTACACATTCTTTAAAACCCGAGGTTAAGACTATATTGCCAGTCAATTTTCATTTTCAAATGTTCAATAGGCTTTTAACGTAATAGATAAAGTTCCGAAACAAATAAACCTTACTTACCGTACTTAAAGCAGCAAAAGCATTCCAATAACCTACCCTTATAATTATACCTTAAATGCTACTTACATATATATGTACATACATAGAAAAGATCTATTTACAGGAAGATCAGTGTTAAGAAAAATTTAATGAAACCGATTAACGATTGTCTACAATTAACAACAGTTTAACATCCAAATTTGTTACGTCAAAAGATTTATACAATGCTTAATTACTATTGATGATAATATAAAAAATATTGAAAGCATTAATGCGTAGCTATTTAGATCGCCACTTATTATATGAGCAATATTCGTTGCATTGCAACAATTCGCTGCATGCTGTACTGCCTTTGGAAAATAATCATTCCAAAAGTGTATCGCTCTAAAATTCATTTCATCCGTCATATTGAAAGCTCTATCAATGACAAGAATTTCAGGTTGGTCATCAGAAAACTTGTCCCATTTAATATACACACCAGCCTTGGTAGGATCTGAAAATTTCACGAAATTCGTCCACAAGGTCATAATAATGTCTGAAACTCTTTTATCGGTGCTATCCCATTGCCTAATCATATCTGGGTTGCTCCAGTACGGTATACCCCAAACAAAAATCAAATCGAAATTATGCGGTACTCCCACCCACTCAGCAATTTCATTTCTAGTCATGGGCGTTCTTGGCTTAATGTCAAATCGATAAGCATAAGTTGTTGTATGTTTGCTCATGAAGTTCGCAAGAAGTAACGAGGGCGCTATAAATTTTCTCTCTGTATTAAAGTCGATAAACATTCTTCGTAGGCGCATGGGATCCTTCACCGGCGGATATGGTTTATAAACGTAAAGAGTTGCATCGATAACTATCTGAACTTTGCCACACCATGAATCGTTCGATTCCAAGTGGCTGAGGTCGTTAAGGATTATATCTGTAATCAATGTATCGTAAATTTCGCTCTGAATTCCATCAGTCATCATATCACCGATTATTATGTCCAGTACCTCTTCCATATCGGTATAACCAATTAAAAGTGGAACATGCCTCAGTGTACCTTGCTCTATAAGATTTCGTGGATAATCAGGTATAAAAGGAGTAGTTGTGTTACTTAAGCCATCATCAACAACAGGACCCCATTCAATATATGGAAGATTATCGGATAAAATTTGCGGATCTAGACTTCTAAGACATTCCATTAGTTTAGATGTTGGCCTACGGATACAGCCAAACGATGAAACGATTGCATCTAATACAGCAGCATATTCTGATGGCATACGAACAGCATAATCTGACAATGGACTTCCAGACATCATAATCGCTCTATGGAATAGTCCATCTGTCCAATCACCGGATGTCAAATGTAAACCAACACTTATTGCACCCGATCCGTGTCCCATTAATGTAATTGCATTGTCATTACCACCGAAAAGTTTTATGTTTCGTCTTATCCATAAAAGTGCTGCTGCTTGATCCATTAATCCAAAATTTCCAGGACTCTCTCCATCCAAACTTGTCAAGAATCCAAAAATATTTAGACGATATGCCACGGTAACAACAATCACTTTTTGCTTGAATACTAACTGAAAAGGATCCAGTTCAGATGCACTGCCATAAGAAAAATCTCCTGAATGTAGCCAAGCAATAACTGCGTATCCTTCCATCGGTGGAGTTGCTGGAAAGAAAAAATGTTTTTTTTTTATAAGCAATACAATAACTACGGAATATGTAATGTAATTTATATTCGAGAACTTTCGTATTTAAAGCTCCAGATGATCTAAGAGTTTTATTATGATACCATGCTTGTCCGGCCTTTGCCCGAAGTAGGCTGGATACTCTTGGATCTGCCCTCCTATCTGTGGATGAGCTGAAAACTTACCTCACTAAGACCTGATGCGATTCGTTAAGAGGGCAGGAAGGTCTTGGCGGGAGGGTTTCTAGCAGGTTGGAGCAATGGGCCGCCCTGGTCTCCGCGCTTGGGAGCTTTCGTTCCCTTTCCTATAAAAAAATATACCGGAGAACCCAAGTTAAAAATGATAAAATACATGTGGGCAGGGGCGTATCCAGGATTATTGTGAGGGCTTTTTTGTGAGCTTTGGTTAAAAAACGGTATAAGGTTTAAACCGATTAAAAGTTCGAAGACGCTCGGCACCACTCGCGCAAATGCACGAAATTTATCATTTAAAAGATACGTGTCGAACAGATAAGTGAGTGGCTACCACTCGGAACGAAGAAAGGTTGTTAAACGTTCAACTTTTGCCACTCGTGAAGGTCAAATGAGGCGTTAAAGCATTTATTTTGTTTTAATTTGTAAATAATGGAAGTATAAAACTTCCAAATTATCTATTTTAGTTAGTAAAAATAGGAAAACACATTTTGTTCAAATTGACGAATTAATCATAAATTGTAACTATGCAAAATACAGGAATTAAAGGGATTCGTACTTTACCTCGACTAAAGTCAAGAAAGTTTGATTTTTTTTTTATATCATTAAGGCAAGTTCAGGGGATATCTTATGATGCAAAGCACAGCATGGCAAAAAGGTGATAGGGAAAGGAATTAGGGAACGTGAGTAGAGCGGCAGACGTGCTGATGTATGTCACCCTTACACTTTCGCAGATTGTATGTCGAAATAAAGACAGAAGATGGTAGACTGTTCCACATTCGCATAGTTCGAAATAAAAAGCATCACGAAATTTTATGTAATTGACGGTAATTTGATGGTTAAAAGGATGTGAATTATATACATATATAATGAATTATTCTACAAGGGATCAGACCAGATAATTCATCCGAATATTGACCATGCATACAGCGATAAAGGAGTGAAACACATCCATTATTGTGGCGGTGTTCGATATTACAACTTATTGCCACATCGTCAGTGAGCTTGAAGACTTTTTATGGACAATATCCAATGAGGATAAGTTTGTGCGACCAGCCCCGGTCCAGATATGGAAATTGTAATGAATTCTAGGTCTGGTGTAGGACTTGTAAAGGAGCGCATAGATTCGATGGGCTGAAATATTTCTACACCTTTTCAGAAATCCTAGACATTTCGATGCTTCTTTGGCAACAGAGAAGATGTAATCTGCCCAGTTTAGCTTACAGGAAATATTAACGCCAAGAATGTATAAAGACAAGAGAAATGTGAGTGAAAAGTTTTGATCTTGTTTCAAAGAGATGAGACAGCTTTGGGACTTAGATGCCTTGAATTCGACGGAAATCACTTTATTTATTGATATGTTCAAGAAAGAGGTAAGAGGTAAGCGAAATCAAGGATACTGTCATAGGCAAAACTATGGAGCGGCATTTTTAAGGTGAGGTTCTGGTGAAACCCTGTATAGTAAAATCTATAATAGAAGAGAAAGGGAGAGACCAAGTGCTTTAAGTTGAAATAAAAGGGCTGGATGCCAGACTCTATCAAAGATCTTTTAACTATCTAGCTAGCTAGAGCAACGATTTTGTAGTCACTAAAATTGTGAAGACTACGGTTCGAATGTTCCGTAAGAAAAATCACCAAGTCCACAGATGACCGTCCAGTCCGGAAGCCATAATAGCGATCATTGATGAGTTGTTTGGTTTCTAGATATTTCATTAATTTGGAGGTAATAATAGGTTTAAAAACACTTTGAAAAAATCGAAGTAATTGCAGTTGGTCGATAATTTGAGAGATCGCTACCCTCTTCTTTCTTGGAAATTGGCTTATCGTAAGCTATTTCCCACCAGTTGGAAATTTTCCTATCGAATAAGACAACTACAATAGTTTGCGCAAAGGTTTAGCCAAGAATGAGTCACAGCTTTTAATTAACAGGGATGAGAGATCATCAGGACCTACGGCTTTGGAGGCGTTGATCCTCTTAAGGACCTTGAACACATCTCTCTTACGGATTGACTCATATATAGAGAATTTGAAGTGAATCTATGTACCAGTCAAAATATTAGCTTGATCCACGGAAGTCAACAACTACTTCACCATTGTTAAGTAGTGAAGGTATACAGGAATTGCTGAAGTTGTTTTTGATGGTTTTGACCAGGGACCAGAAACCTTTGCTATCTTTGCGTTTTACCAAGATTCTTTGTCTAATATTCTGATCAAAAGGAAATTTGTCTCTCCACATAATGGACTTGCATGTGTTCTGTGCAGTCTTGTAGACCTTTTTCAATTTTGGACATGAATGCAAATAATAGGCGTGAAAAGCAGACTCTTCCCCTTTTATTACTTGGTTGAACTTAGCGTTAAACCAAAAACGATTTTGCTGTTGTTGAGATCTGCTGTAAGAATAAGGAATGTGTTTCTGCATGCCAATACTTAGAATGTCACTAATCAATTTCTCTAAGTGATTGAGAATTTTCCAATCAGTATGCAGATTTTGTTAATTTTTATATAACGATTTAGCTAAATATTGTTACGAAATAATAAAACATTTTTTTTCCCCAAAATAAATATCTTGCTTTAAATTTAATAACTCACTACACAACGCCGGATTTTAAAATTGTGCGATCAGATTCGCAACTTATCGAGGAATAATCATCTGCTTCTGTATACTCTTATTAGACTTCTTTATGATTTTTTGTGTATGCTATTATGCCGAAGAATTAAAAAAAATGCCTTCTTGAACAAATAAACTTATTAGAGTTGGAGATCGTAAAATATCTTTCGGGGCAAAGCACTGACATATAATAAGAATAGAATGAGCCATTCTATCTAATTCCTATAGTCAAAAATGGCACAAATTTTGGCTAAAATCTTTTTGTCTTTTTCAGGCTCAAAATGTACACTGAACTGTAACCAATTTTGGAAACAGTACGACTGTATTAATTGGAATGCATTAGAATTGACATAAAAATTGAGACAAATATATTGCTTATATATGTGTCTATCTCTTACAAGCTCATTAAAATTTGACATCAAATCTGCAGAGGAGTACACTTTTCAGTAACATTAAAAATTAATTTTTGTGTTAATTAAAACAATTTCTCAAATAATTTTTATATAATGTTATACTATTTTTCAACACCTTTAGTGTATCTAATCGACAAATAATAATTAATTATAAATCAGTGTGCAATTGTACGACATAAAGCGTCTTCACAGCCTGTTCAAGATATGTGCCATTTTTGAAGCAATAACGCTCAGTCCATTCTTATTATATGTCAGTGGGGGAAAGGCTCAAGAATCTGGATCCTAAATTCAGTCATCTTGTACTGTGCTGCTATATTTTTGTTCTGACCAAGGCTTCATATAGTCTTAATTGTTTCCACACATATGGAAAATCTCACTATATCTCAAAGAGACAGAAAGTTTAAAGTCCCAAAGATGACCATCCAAAATATAATATTCTCAGTAAATTTCGGGAATCTTGTAGTGTCCAGAGAAAATCCGAAATCCCAACATGTCGTTGAGAGATATGACTGATAAAGCTGGTATATCATCTGCTGCAGCTCATCGAATTAAAAAAAGAGAAGCCCTACGACGTTTCCATGTTCAAAAAGTACCGGACAGAACACCAGAAAATAACCAAATGCAAAATGCAGAAGCTGGAAAATTTCCTAACGAAATTCGACTGCTGTATTATGGAAAATGAAACTTACGTGAAAACGAACTTCAACCAGCTTCCAGGACAGGAATTTGATGTGACAAAAAAGAGGGGTGATGCAGATCCCAAGTTTAAGAGTCATCTATACACCAAATTTACCGGAAAATACTTAATTTGGCAAGCAGTATGTATACGTATAGCCAGAAATCAGCATCTTTCATGAGAACAGGCACAACCAACATGGATGTAGTATACGTTAAGAGTACCCTCAGAAGCGTCTACTTCCGTTCTTTAGAATGCATGATGACCGGATTTAGCAACTTGCCACTACAGCAGAAAGGCGGGAGATTTGTACTATGGTCTATGCACAAACCATACCCGTACCCGTAGTATCCAAGAAAGCGAATCTTCCAAATTGTTCGGAACTAAGGCCAATAGAAAAATATTGGGATAATAAATATTAAAAGAAAATTAAATTAAAAGACTCCTCTAAGCAGTATAAAAATATATAAAATGTACAAAATTTAATTAAAATTATTTCATAAAAATAAACAGAAGGTCGTTCTTATTGATTTCATTATTTGTAGGTGGTCGGGTTTTTTTTTTCTGAATCAGAGCTTGAGCATGGGAATTCCCATCTACTCATTACAATGCCGATAGTAAGCATTTACATATTTGTGGTACCCAACCCATCTACCCTTGGTTTATTACCTCTATCTTACAGTACTCAGGGAAAATAATAATTTATGATGGTGCACTTATGATATCGAATTTCAGCACTCAACGTGACGGGAAGGCAGTGGCATTACGCTTCTTAATACTTTTATAAGCGAGGATAATACTTTAGTTTATAAGAGAAAGATAAAACAAAAACACAAAAATAAAAAATAAAAATTATAACACAAACAAGAGACGTTTTAATTGAGCTTTAGTCATATGTAAATCTAGTTCATGCCAATGACCTTAAACAAACGAGACATCCACGTTATATGCTCATTAAAACTATAATTTGTATATGACAAAATGGCAAATAAAACAAGTGAAAAAGCTAGAATTGGTCTAAGACCAACTCTTATGAAATCCTAGATGAATGCCCGTATGAAATTTCGTATGGTCACCCATTTGAGCAATTTTGATTTTTTGCATTGGTTTCTAGCATATATTTCTAGAACGGCTCGTCGGACAGAAAAAATGATTTTAACCAATTTTATAGGATTTTTTATTCTGAAGAAGCCTTTAGTACAAAAAAATGTCTAGGACTGATCGTTTTCAAAGTATATGTAAAAAACAAAAAAAATTATATGGCAACACCACGAAGGGGTTGCCCGATTTAGTCTATTTTTAAAATTTTAATTGCTATTACTATGAGAACACAATGTACCGGATTTCAGCTTTCTCTGTCGACGTGTTCTCAGGTTGTGTTCAAATATATACTGGAAAATGAAATTTTTGTATGGCAACCCCACGAAGGAGTTGCCCGATTTGTCTCATTTTCAAACTTAATTTTACTTTTTTTTTGCGTTACAAACGGAATGGCAAACTTAGTATACCCTATAGATTTCATCTAGGGTATAAAAAGTCATGATTCCTTAAAAGGAGTCAGTACTCAGCAAAAATTTCAATTTAGATATCAGCGAGCCTGTAGGCAATAAAATTTATTATACGTAGGTTTGTGTCTTGAAAGTGAGAAAATTCATATAAAATTAGTCTAGACCTAGACCACAGACAACATTAGAGACATCTAGAGTAAAAAATAGAAACCCAACATGCGACAAAATTATACAATTTAAGACGAAAAAACGATTATTTGCGGTTTAAATAAATTGAACATTTTTAACGAGAATTAACTCTAATAAATTTTTATTGCACATAATTGTTAAATATACTATTTTGCTTTGTATTTCAACAACTTTCCACGAAATATTGCAATTTCTCGTCGGTGAAATATCGGGAAAAAAAACAAGTACAAGTACAAGTCAAATAATTAAAAAAAGCGAAACCAAAAATGAAAAAACTCGACGTTATTTGCTAGATCTAGGCTTTTTCTTTCTAAAATAGTCACAATCTAAAGAAATGAGAATACCTACTAACAGGAATTTGATTTGATAAACTTCAATTTTTACCATTTTTTACAAGTTTACGAGCTAATATCTCCGTTTTAATGCAACTTTTTATTTTTTCCGACGTTATTTACTAGCCCTCTTCGTTATCTTTAATTTAAGATATAAATCATTATTCTACTACAAATAGTTTGCAAGAAATTCGCATTAAAAATGTATGAAACTTGCAAATCTTGGTACTGACTCCTCTTAAGGAGCGACAAGGAGCAGAGATATTTAGGAGACCAAGCAGCTCAGAGGAATTAATTGTACTATGCAATCAATTAAATACAGAGAGGATCCTAGAAATGTCACGCCTCCTCTCAAGGGTGTCGACGGAAACCAACTTCTATCAGCAGAACTACAGGGTCATTCCAAGGAAGGCTACGAACAGCAAATTAAAAGAAATCTGCGCTGGCACGCCTCAATCCGATTAAAGTGGACACAGTAAATGATGCCCAAACAGGACTGGCATACTCCAAGATCGGCCTAACAAAAGCGCAATAGAGGATCTTGGTTGCATGCCAGATCCTTAGTGCTTTTAAGTCTGGACAATAAATTTCTATTGATAAAGTAATTCAGATATGAAGGACTACGATTACGATAGTAAGAAATAATAAAGCAGTTATCGATATTCAAAGGAAGAAAATTCTTAGGACACCAAGAGTAGAAGGTGTTCAAGTCAGAACTAATCAGAGATAGTTCGAAAAATCTTGATGTCGTTAGCATAACAGGGAATGTTGGTATGAGGTAGTAACAAGTGTATGCAATTGATATAAATTACAAATCATAGATGGTACACCAGAAGTATTAAAATAGTACACCACGAAAAGAAACTTGCTGCGTACAATTAAACAGATAAGGGTAACCAAAAGAGAAACGATAAGTGCGACGTTTGGATTAAGATTCTCTTGCTTAGGAAATTTCTACATTTTTAATTTCACTGGACGATCTATACAGAATTATGCCTCTCTTTACCCAATCCCAGTAAAAAATCTAATCCACGTATAAAGCGAATCGTGCTTTCCCCTTCCGATTGAATTCATAAGAAAGAAAAAGGAAAAAAATTACGCTATTAGTTTTATTTTTGTTTCCCAAGAGCTGTAATGAAGGACACTATAAGTTTACTTTAGATTTATTATGTGCAATTTGATTTTGTGTTTTGAAATTAACGCATAAAATCTGCGTTCCTTTTGTGTCTGAAATGCATGTTACTTTACTCTGGTAAACTCCAATTCGAAGATTCCACGTGAAATACAAGTAAGTATTCCACGTGCATTTTACGTAATTATTCCACGTCAACTCTTACACAAAAACCCAATAGGACATCGGTATAGGAAATTCCATATATTTTCAACGTACGTAGAGTTAAATGCTATTTCTACGCAGATTTATATGAACTCTAAGTGATTTTTTTACATCAATAATATTTAGAGATGATACTTTTTTCACAACTCCATCGGTTGGTTTTCTTATCAAGTTAAGCTTTTGATTTTTCAAAAAAAAAAATATACAACTTTCTGACGCATATATGTATACAATGTAAAAATCTCTCAATTGACGTTTTTGTTAGTTGTACAAGGCCAGGCCCGGCTAACGACATGATTTATAGCAGGAGAGGAAAGAGATTTGTAAAAATTAGTGAATTTTTCATTTTGCATTGAACATTTCCCAGTTAAAAATATCAAGTACCTACAACATAATGGTTGGATGATACACAAGAAAAGGCTTTAGATTTAATGCATTAAAAGAATTCATAGGAAGTAATACTAAGTTTGTCATTTCGTTAGCATGAATAGAAATAATGAAGATACAGTAAGATCGAGTTTGCATGAATAATATTAACAGGCATTTCAATTTTAATATGCCCATCCCTCTGTCCGTCGGTCTTCAATTAGATTTCTTTATAAATACGTAAGCTCGGCCCACCTTACATGTTTCGATATACTTCACTTTTCGTTAATGAGGCAGGGATTTTTCCTCCCCCCGATTGTCACTCAACTACGAAAATTGAAGTATACTGCAACGTGTAAGCGGCAGCTAAGAACATCACATTCAACAATTTTGTTGATTGGAAAAGCGGTCAATCGAAGAGCATACTATTGGAAAGTAGACTTATTTGAAAAATTTCATTAGAAACTATAAAAAATTAAATTAACGCTAAATTTTTTTAACTATATATGTATTAATGGAAATCAATTAGTTTTTCGAAATATAGAAGTTTTAAAAATAGTCGGATAGCACGTGGCATGAGTAGGTTGGAATTAGCGCGTACCATCTGTGTTTACCTACTTATATTCATTGCACATAATTTATGTTATGTTTTTTTTATAAGAATATAAATATAAATAAGGGGATTCCGAGATGAGCCTTCTTACGGATATTTACATGTCAAACAAACTTTGCAATTTTCTTATCTTTAAGATTGCTGATAAGAACTAACGGGCTAAAGCATTTCTTAAAAGATAAGAAAACTAATTGCTTTTTTAATTGAGGTTAAGATTTACAATCATTTCATTTGTTTTTTTTTTTTTGTGGAACTGCAATGAAAATATAAATGATCATTCACAGTTTACTTGGTGAAATCTTTCCACGAACGGTTGAAGAGCTTTTGGCACTGCACTTGTACTTAGAGAATTAATTTAAACAGAGGTGAAAAATATTATGAATTAAATATATTTATTTATTCTCAAAATAATATTTCAAATGATTGTTGATAGAGTCATTCTTCATTAATCCTTCAATGGTCATGCATTGCGTCGCAGTTCTTTCATACTTCGTACGACAGCTGTTCAAGTTAACTTTTTACTCAGATTATATCAAAATGGTTTTAATTCTCTTGGCTCTTCATCTCCCATTATGACGTCTTTACTAGTTAAATTTAACCGATTACTATGCAATCTTAATGTCAACCAAAATAACCACAAGTTTTATTAAGAGCTTGTACTGTGTCACATGATGTTTTTATTTCTTACCATTAAATAAATTGAAAACAAGCTCTCTTGTCCTCGAAACTCAAAATGTGTTAGGTTAGGGTTGTTAGGGTTGTATTCACAAAGTATTCATATAACTCTTGACTAGGTATTATAAATGCAGTTAAATTCACCAAAAAACGATAAATTTTTAGTTATAATGCAAAGAATAAAAATTAATTTTATTACAGTCACAAATTATGACTGCTTTATGAATATGAATCTAATAATTTTGTTTTTAAAATAATTAAAACAGTAAAGAGTCTGCGCAATACGCTTCATGCTGATATAACAAGACGACGACGAGGACTTGGATTCGGACAGGTTTTAAACGTTAAAATGTTGACGTCTGAAGTTTTTTTTAACTAGAATTTACTGGAAATCGGTGACACATGCTTAGCTATAAAAATGGATGTGACAGTGGGAAAGCACTTCCTCAAATACAGGAATCGTACCGCCTACCGGTGCATTCCAGGCGGAGGCTGTGGCTATTTTCAAAGCAGCAAGGTAACTGCTTACTACTTATGAAGTACTTAGCGAGCGAGTCATCAGGATTTGTATTAACAGCCAAGCTGCAATCAAAGCTCTGGATTCGAGCACCATTAAGCTTGGTTCCCACGGCGCGGCGCTTGGTTTCACGAACAAAGCCACTTAGTGCGGACGAGCTCGAGCCACCTGGCGCACGCTCGCGCCACGCCCTTGAAGTCGAGCTCGCGCCACCTCGAGCCAGACCCTTCCCACGGCGAATTGGCTCATGCTCGCGGGGCGCGGCTCGTAAAACCACGCGCCATGAGAAGCCAGCTTTAGATTGCGCCTAGTGCAATGATGTCGCTGTGAGCTCGGAAAGCTGAATGCTAACCACAGAGTTATTCTCTGCTGGTTGCCTGATCACAGTGACATACCTGGAAACGAGGCAGCTGATGCTCTGCCCAGAAAGGCTTCTGCTACGAATATACATATGTCTGACGGGGGAATGCATAGGTCGGCCCCTAGAATCAGTGAAGAGGATTCTAGATGTTCAGGCAGCAGATGGGGAGAAGCTTACCACATGTGCGATTTCAAGATAGCTTTGGCCCGAGATTTGTCCTGTGACGAACTTTTTTTTATATAGTGGTAACCGTAATCTTTCAATTACCAAATTATATAGCTTGAGTTATGTAAACTAGTACCTGAAACTTCTTTGTGGCCACTATAGAGCTTAAATGGAGAATTATTAAAGATTACCGTGACCTAATCTTGGTAATGTTGTATAAATAGAAACGTTGCATAAAATGAATAACAAAAATATCCTGGTTACCCCAATATGACTTTTTACATAACCCAGGGTGGTCTGGCTTAATTAATTTTGATCATAGCATTGGTTGCAGTAATGTTTCGGTTACTTTATAATCTTTATTTATAATGGTAATGGTAAGTAACGTTTCCACAACTCTTGCAATTCTTAGATTAATTTATTTTGTGATTAAAATATAAGGAAAATTAATTTACAAAAAGTCTTGCTTTGAAATAAATTCATAGCGAATTTAGTCAATATGAAATTGACTGAGTTTGTTGCCAAATCCGCAGCTCTAGAATTGAGCAGAAAAAATACTTTTACAATCAAAAAATCTTTTTTCACTCAATTCTCGAGCTGCGGATATGGCAGCATAGGCCTAATCTTGCTAGGCATTCAAGTAAATACGTAGTATTTCGCCTGGTATATAATTCACACTTAAAAATTATTTTAAGTGTCAGCTTGGCTGTGCACTTTGGCGTATACGGCAGGCTGGAACTAAGGCGTACTGATGAGCAATTCGGTTCCTGCTATTACGAAACGCCTGCTTTTACATAGATTTTTTTTTTTAAAGATTTTTCGCTTGTAAAAGTATATTTTTCACTCAATTAATTTACGTTACCTTTATGAAACAATATTATGCATATATTTACCAAACCTATCTTGATAAATAATTTCGATATTTTTTTGTATTACCTTTGTATAATGTACTTCATATTTTTAAATTTTATAAATATTTATAAGTTTTAGCCATATACATGGTGAAAATGTTACTGTGATTATCATCATAGCTACTTCTAAAAAATACAGCCCGCTCCAAAAATAAACTAGGTTAGGTGAGGTATACCTATAAAACGATGTATTTTTTTGATATAAAAATAAATACAGAAGCCATTATATCTTCAATTCAAAAAATTGACTTAACTGATATTTTCTTTTTTATCTGCAATGCAGAGATGAAGAAATGACTGCTTATAAATAAGAACAAAGAAGTATGAACAAATTACCATTATAAAAATTCAAGTATACGTATTTTTATATAAACTCTGGGTCTATCACATAAACTGAATTACCATCATAAAATGTTTGGAAATGTTATAAGAATTAAAAAACCATGCCTCGGAAATGTGCACTTATATACCTTTTGGTCATGATATATATTTTATAGTAACCAAAACTAACATTGTTGCTCTTTTATACCTTTTTTATATATATGTATTGTGTTACCTTTGTTAAGGTTATATATCTCAAAGTAATGACAAAGTCTGAAGAGGGAATTCAAGCAATACCTAGTTTGTACATTGTCCCAAAAGCTTAGAAAAATAAAGTCATATTTCTATGACCAAATAATAAAAAAAAAAATGGGTTGCTCAATAAACTATTTCATCATGCGGACTCTATTCCCGAAGCTAATTGGCTGAAGCAATCCTCTGTTAAAAAAAATAGGGTTTCCTGTTTTTGAAGGCAGCCACCACTGAAATGAATGCTACATATTGCAGAAAGGAGTGACAGCGATGACGTCCCTCACAGAAAACACGCACTGAAGCGATATAATGTAAAATTGATGTTACTAAACGATTCCGATTTTTATAACAGTCAGCATCGTTACTAAAATGCCATAAACAAATGAAGGTAGTTTTATAACGGCAGCATTCGATACTAACTGTCGTTCGATTTTATAACGAACACCGTACTTACTAAAGGGCCAAATAAAGTTTTTACGAAAGCTCCCAATTTTTATTAAAGTCATCTTTATTACTGAATGTTATCGAGCTATGTAAGGGTAATCACGAATACCGCAAGTTATATCCACCGGTGATTGAAACATTGGTGATGGAAATTATAAAACTTTTAGTAACTTACTTCCACCACCATAACCATTAGTAACCTTAAAAAATTCTAATATAACTACGTTACCAATTGGTAATGTTATAAAACCACTCAAATTCTTCTTTTACATATAACTGAGTAACCATTATATATACCTTATAATGTAACATATCAATTTCAGTCACCGAAAATTGGAAAAATTGTTTTTTGGGCCAGACCTAATAATAATGGTATATTAAAATATGTACTAAGCTATGTAAAATTTTTAGATTAACAATCAAAAGCAAAATATGGTAAGAGATTGTGCTGCAACCCTAAACAAGCAAGTTCACATTGAAATGACCACATACCTAAACAAAGTGTTTCCTCTATGGTGGTCCATAAAGCGGGAGATGATAGTACTTACCTAAACAAGCAAAAAATTGTATTGCAGGGTCGGTCCATATTATCCGTTTCGAAGTTACAAGGTAATTAAGAAAATATGATAGCCTGTCACAAAACATCCTGTATCTGAAAAAGTACAGGGTATACCGTTTAAATCGCATTGCACGCAGAACTTCATGGGCTTTCCAATAACTGCTCAACCAGGTACATACTCTTTGTTTTTAGTTTGACATCTGTTTTTTTGTTTAATACAAAAAAGTGGTAAACAGTGGACTCTCTTCCTTAATTTGACCTACACCACCCTATATGCTATCTGTAGCCGTTAAAGAGTTATTAGCTCTTAACCTATACCCAGAGCTATTCTCAAGCCTATTTTCCAGGAAAATTTGTTCCCGTCTAATTTCAGTGTGTAATAGATTTAATTAAAGAGAAGAATCCACAGTTTACTGTTTTTATGTTAACTACCTTTTTGCAAAAAATATTTGATTGGGACATTTCTCTTGAATATTCTTTCTCTTCATGAATCAAATCACTTATTACCTCTGATTGATCATACTGAAATATATCGGTGATTGTCAGCGAATAAAATCTGAGTCCACCTCTGTGTGTGAAGAAAAGTTTATTTTCTACTTTTTCATGCGGCTTGGCCTCAGTTTTGTTTGAAAACTCGTTTTTTATTTATTTTTATTTTCTGCCTTTTTCACGTTAACTAAATTGTTATTACGTGCTGCATGGAGATATTTTAAAACAATTTTATGACGGCTGAAAAGACACTGATTTACCAGTTTTGCAAAAAATTTATTCGACTATCAAATCGTTGAAGTACTGCAACGGTTTTCTGAAATTCACATTATGTTTTAAACAGCGCTTTTTAGCGGTATTCCAACTTGATCCCATATAACATGAATTTTCTAGATTTTCCATGTTTTCCACAGACTTTTCCTATTACTATGATTTTTTTTTAAAAATTAATATGAATTTTCCTCGATTTTTCATGCAAGTTTTCATGATTGTTGAAGAGAAAGTATTGATGCCAGTAGGACGGAAAAAAATGATTCCGCATAGCTTATTAAACTATTTTGTCGGAAATTTTTCCGCAACAGTCGAAAAATTCCGGAAATGTTCGGAAAATTTTCCAGAAAAATTGGAAAATTTGCCTTTTTTTCCTGTAACAGATTTATCACTAATCATATCGATGAAAATTTTTCCATGGAGTTTTCCACAAAGCAACTTTATGCAACTCATTTCGCTCTACAGCTTTGTCTTAGGTTGCAAAACGCTCAAACGCTTCCTTGGTCGGAAAAACTTCGGAAAAGCGTTTTACATTTCCTCGATTTTTGCTGCCAGTTTCAACCATTGTTGTAAAGAAAGTAATGATGCCAGTTGATAGGGAACTTGATCCTGCATAATTTAGAAAACTTTTTTACCCGAAAATTTTCCGGAAGAGTCGGAAAATTCCGGAAATTTTTTTCGGAAAAATCGGAAAACTTTGCATTTTTCCTGAAACGGATTTATCACTAATCAAATTTGTACCAAATTTCCAAATGATTTTTCCCGATTTTCCGGGTTTTTCATGGAAATTTCCGGCTTAAATTTTGATACGAGAGTGTCGAAAATAGTAAAAAAGAAATATATAAACACACAAATTCGTGTACGAGTTAAAGGGGCGGGCTGGCCTCAAAAAAATTTTTAGAAAACTTTTTACTTTTACGATTCAAATCAAATTGTTAAATACAAGAAAAAAAAACAACCACCTTGTCCGGTTGTTTTTTCGCTTGTATTTAATTCTAAAATACTCAAAAAATTTCAAGTTCGAGTCCAGCATTGGACAAGATCAAAAAATAAAAAATAAAAAAAAAAATAGATAAAAAAATCCTAAATTTTTAGTTCAGACCAAAATAACTCCTGAGAGGAGCAGAGTATGGGGCTGATTAAGCAGTGGTTGGAAAGTCGTTGGATCGCACACTCTGAACTTTTAAAGATACAGGGTGTTTTGTGAAAGCCTAGCATATTTTCTTAATCAGTCTTTAACTCCGAAACGCTTGTTATGGACCCCCCCCCCCCCCCCCCGGACACATTCATATTTTTATTTGTCTAGATGAGTACTATTACCTCCCGCTCTATGGGTCATCATGGAGGAAACACCCTGTATTGATATCTTAAAAAAAAGCGTAAGCTGTGATTTCGGTTCCTCTAACCCAGCCATGTTGATAGGTGAGAAGAAGTTTTGTAATTAATACACACTAATATTAGTAGTTTTGTTAATCTGTCAACAGATGATATTTACATTGGAGAATCACCATCAGTTCTCAGCAAGTGCGAATGGGTATACCACAGACTACAAAGCTCTTTCCTCACTTGTCTTTTTGAGCCTGTTCGGAGGCAAGCCCTGAATTAATTTGACTAATCTTTACTGGATCAGTGGCACGAAACCTATTTACAAAAGCGTACTGCTCGTTTTTTTAAGAGTCGTGGCGCCTATTTCAGATGTTTGAACGGCACGCTATTATCAGGTACTAAAATACAACAAATCTAAGCAGGGTGGCTTTCAAGACTTAAACTTTACCTTATTTTGTGCAGATTGGAGCAACTTTTATATATATATATATATTATAATAGCTAAAATCTTGAACGTTGCCCATATTAAGCTTGAGTGGATTGCTATACATGCGACGAGTTAGAAAAAAATATCGTGCGAAATTGAACACGTTGATAATGTCAATGTCATTACAGATTTTCCACATATCCTGAAAAATCGATCACTTCCAGATTTTTTGAATGAATTAAAAAGTTCTTTGGAATATAAAAACCTATAAAATTCCTTATAACAATTTCTACAGCTTCGAAAAATAGTTCTAGAAAGAAATAAGAAAACACTAGGACGATCTATGCTTGATATTTTCAAAACATATTCACCTAGTCTAGGGTATCGGCAAAATTGGTCTTGGAGCAATTATAATTATATAAGTTCTTCTCTAATTTTAAATATATAATTAAAACTTTTTATTCCAATATGTTTATATTTTAGATCGTTCCTTAACGATTGGTACCTGAAATTCGGAAAAGTTGCTTTCGCTAAAATAAACTTAAACAAATCTTTCATAAAATGTTGACAAATCCAAAATATATTTAATTAAAAAATAGAAATGTATGTTTTTTAAATAATTTTATTAATTATCGAAATGTTAAATAACTGCTGTTAAGTATTTGTTAAAAAATTCATTTTCTCAATATGGATTTTATTGTCCGTTTTGTGCCCATGGTCCCATTGCCCATGGTCCCCATGGACCCCATGGTCCACCAGCTCCAGCTTGTCCATTTCCGGGTTGTGCATTTGCTCCCCATGCTCCCCATGGTCCACCAAGTCCGGATTGTCCATTTGCTCCCCATGGTCCCCATGGACCACCAGGTCCCATTTGTTTCAACTGTTTCCATTGTCCGATTTGTTGTATTAACCAATCAGGAATAGGTTTCTTGGTGGTCGGTTCAGCATCCGTTATTGCACTCGATGGAAAACATTGCACTGAAGCAAATCCCAACAAACAGATCACAAGAATAACGGTTAAAGTGTTCATTGTTAAAAATGATTTTGTTTCGAAGTAAGAAAGTACTGAACTATGGACAAACTGCAAGTGCCTTATATACCTATGCGAGTAGGTGAATTAAAATGATCCGTCATTAACAACAAAACTATTTTATTAATGATAACATTAAATAAACATGAAAGCTTTAAATTTACACTTTCTGTCATAAATATTTGCCCAACGTAATTAAGTAGCAAATATCGTGCTCTAAATTACCGCTTTCTTATCTTGGTAAGTTTTTAATAGATGTAACACTCACTACTCCACCGGATGAAAATCTTGTTGTTTTTCACAAATCTTTTCCGGAAATTGTAGTTGAGTACAAGCACGGGAATGATCATCGGTAATTTCTTGGATTTTTAATATAAATTTGTTGTGTAGTAAACCTTACGAAGAGATTTCACAATTTTATACAATTTCAAATTTTAATCTACTATCAAACAAAATATTTTGAGAGTCAAAGGGATCTTAACAATTTTTTGGAAATTTCGCTTAAATTTTGGACGTACAATTTTTAAGATTTACTTTGTTTAAAAAATGGCTGCTTGAGCAGGAACTTCGACCAAAGAAATATATATTTTTATCAAGTATAATTTATTAAATGTAACTCTGAATAATTAATATATGAAATATATAACAATGAGAATAAAATAAAATAAAATAAAAAAAATGGGAAAAAATTTTACAAAACTTTTATTATCTATATATTCTTAGTCCAGTAAGGATTAGCTCAGGAGTCAAATAGCATTAAACCAGGTGTTTATATGGGATTTTATGGGATTTTAGATAAAAATATCTTACTGGATTTTAATTGAAGCCATTCCTGACTTATAGCCACTCTACCTCTTTATTCAGAGGGAAGTAGCGGCTAGCATACCTACTTTCAAGAAAAATGTTTGATGATCACACTTCTCCGGTATAGGACATCTTAATATCTCAACATTAAAGGTCTAGAAGCTCCAAGGGTTTTGTTATGTCTAAACGATTTTCCTTCCAAAGCGATTACGAGGTAACAATTAACGAAAGAAACCAGATAATAGACAAAGAGATCCAGTTCCCACAACGGGCCCATGTCTGGTATACTGACGGATCCAAGAAGGTTGGCAAAACAGAAGTGGAACTGTCTATTCCTCTTGGTACGTCACCTGCCATTTTTCAGGCGGAAATCTATGCTATAGAGGTTGGAGTTCAGGAAAGTCTTAACAGGATCTGCGAAAATTCCAACATCTACATTTGCTCAGGAAGTCAACCAAAAATCCACTTTAAAGGGGGAACTGCAAAAATGGGAAAACAAGCAACTGGTTCTCCACTGGTATAGTGTGCCCGGTATGAGGCAGACGAAGAAATTATTCGCTACCTCCCCTCTCCATATGCGTGAAAAATCGGTCTTAGCAGACAGTCGTTCAGGTTGTTTACTAATGTAGTCACTGGACATAGCTCTTCCATTTCTGGGGTTTTTGTTTTTTAAGAAGATATACAAATTCGATAGTGAACTGTGTCGACTGTGCAAAGAAGAAGATGAAACCTCAAAGTATATTACATGTGAGTGCTCCGCGCTTGGAGCATTAATGTCGCAAATCACTGGAGAAACATTTATTTCTCCAAACAAGATTTACAATCTAACCCCAAGGGTAATAATCGAGCTCGTTAAAAGACTAAATTTTGCTGAACCACTTTAGGAAAGCGCTCAATACATATATCAATTCTGGTCAGGGTGTCCGCATAGTCTAACCTAGCCTAATGGATTTCTTGTTTTTTCTAAGTGGTATTTCCAATAGATCCACTGCCATCAACGGGGCAAGAAAAATTTGTGCTGAATGATAGAAACAAAAGTAATTTCATAAAAATGGTCACCCAAGAAAATAATAATAAAAATAAAGAAATATTTATGTATTTATTTATTCTTAGTCTACAGATTACAAATCAATAGACCATGCATATATACTAAAACTAAAATAATAGAAATAAATCAACATAATATACAAGAGCATCAAATAAAATTAAGGATTTATAGTCATAGTAACAGAAACAGAGGCTTTAAAAGATATTACTCTATTTTGATTGAAGTCAATTATGCTATTACACAAATTAAACTGCAGAATACAACGGCTGAATGGACAACTAAGGCTAAAATTATAATAAAGCTGCAAAAAGAATGGGGCGCAGACTTATCTGGTTACACGGCACATATACATATATATGGATAAGCTTTAGAATATTAAGAGAAATAATTCTGTGTTCAATAATATCTCTAATAAACATAACATAGTATTATAAATTTTTCGTCTGCAAGAAAATTTCTGTAAGTCAATCAACTGGCATCGTAAGTAGGTGAATCCCTAGCCCGGTTAAGTCTCCTAAGGCCGTTTGCACATCGAAAAACCAAAACGAAAACACTAAACCGAAAAACTTCAAATTTTGTCTTAATCTAACAGAAATTTGCCGGAATACATTCAATAAAATATTGGATATTTATTCGATAAAAAAATATCCATATTTAAAGCTTTATTTCAATTAAAACACATTTTTATGTTTATTCGTACGAGAAACAAATTTTCGTTCCGAACTGTCAAGTATATTTTCGATCCATACTACGTTCCACACACGAACGAATATTCTTTTCGTTCCTACATAACCTCATTTCCGTTTATTTACATTTGACACAAACGCATAAACGAACTTTCGGTGTGGAACGGGAACCGTTTATTCGTTCGTTTTCGTTTTTCGATGTGTAAGCGGCCTAAGAGCAAACAAGGAGTGCATTCCAAAACACAACTGCAGCTATAGTTGTAGCTATTTCAGAGTTATGTCAGAGCTATGTCAAGTTGTCTGCAGTTAATTAAAGCTGTTTGGGGTTTTGGAACGATCTGAGTAAGCTAGTATTAGAACTGTCATTTATACTGATTGTATAATTTTATTTATACTTAAAACTAATATTTTATTACTGTGTGTTAATCCGAAATGAGCCAGAGAAAATTAAATAAATAAATAAATTTCGCAAAACGTTTGTAAAAGTGCGCCAAACAAAATATTTCAATTGACAGCTCACGTCACGGTTTATATATTAGATAACTAGCAGTTTAGGGCATAGTCAGGGATAGTTGACTATTTTAGTCAACTTCAGATGTTTCGAAATGCTCAAAAGTCAACTCAGCTGAGATAATTTAGTTGACTGCTGGGTTTTGGAACGAATGAAGTCAGCTATAGTCAACTGTAGCTATGTTTTGGAATGCACTCCTGGTAGATATCCTTTGCACATTTTCAATTCTGTTAAAATGCGTCACATCCCACTCTGGAAAAGAGCGCTCTAAATGCCTTCCTGAAGCGCTTCCATGGAAGCTCGTAGCGTTCCTTATCCCAGTTCATTGCTTTTTAACATAGGCATGTCCGCAGAGGCAAGCGCTTCAATGCTACTCTTAAGAAGCGCTCTAGGACCGCTCTAAATCAGCGGTCGCCACGCCAAACTGTGGTCCGCATGAAAATTTCGCTGGTTCACAGAAAAATGTGGAATATATTTACTCATCACGCTAAGTTATGTTTTCAGATGCATTGAAACATAATTCAATTCATAACAATACGTGAAAAGTACGTAAAAATGTTCGTCGCATACTGTACATGCTGGCTATTGGATGAGCGGTCTTCCATCTCTGTCGCGTAGAATAACGCCACGATAAATAAGTAGTACTGCTGCAGCTGCATTGTTTTAGCTACATCTTCGTCTCGTTTCGCACTCTTCTAATGTTTCACTCTCCTGTATGTCGCATATGTATATCAGTTGAAGCATTTAAAGGTGGGCTTACGGACGTATTCAGTTCAATATATTATTTGGGTTACTAAGGAAATTTACGTGTATTTGCTTTTGTATATCGGTGTTTTTTTTTCAGACAGGTATGATCTTAGATCTTAACCATGTGATATTTTCTTTTAATTAATATTTATTGGGATAAAATTAGTTTGACTTTTCTAAATTTCTTTTCTTTTTTATCTTAAATTCAAATTAATTAAACCCATAATGAGTGAAAAATGCAAAAGAGCATTTTGAATTTCTTTAGTAATTCAAAAAGTATTGCTCACGATAATAATAACATTAATAGTACTTCACCTAATCGTGCACTGATCAATAAATCAGAATCTCCACAGTTAGGCTAACTTTGCCACAGTCTTCATCAGGTACCATTAGGAAAACCGTTGGAACGGGAAGTGGAGAGAAGAAAAAGCAAGTTACTGTTTTAAGAAAATTGACAATGGAAGATAAATCATTACTAAAGGCTTCCTATCTCATAGAAAATCAGATCGCGAAATGCAAAAAGCCGTACACGATTGGAGAAGAATTTATTATGCCTTGCATGTTAAATTCCTGTGAACAGGTTTTAGGAATGCGGGCTGTTCAGAAATTTCAAGCTATTCCTATATCTGTTAATACTATCAAGCGCAGAATCGAAGATATGACCCATAACATTGAAAATTAGATAATAAAAATGGTGAAATATTCTTCAATTTATTCAATACAACTAGACGAATCTACAGACATCACAAACAAACCACTCCTTCTTTGTTTTGTGAGGTTTGAGCATGAAGGAGAGTTATGTGAAGAACTACTCTGTTCGCTTAATTTGCCGGATAGAACAACCAGCTCTGAGATTTTTGAAGCTCTTAATAGATATTTCCGGGAACATGAAATTCACTGGAAAAATGTATTGGGATATGCACAGACGGTGCCGCAAATATAACTGGAGACATCTTTCGGGAATTGTTGCAAAGGTGAAGAATGTTGGTGACCCAGAAATTTTATTTACACACTGCATTATACATTGAGAATAACTTGCAGCGAAAAAAATGTTCTCAGAACTATGCGAAGTATTATCAAATGTCATTGAAATTATAAAGGAAATTCGACACAAAGTACTCAATTCTCGAATATTTGGGGCACTTTGTGAAGAGATGGGTTCCGAGTAGACTCATTTCGTCATGCTGACGTGAGATGGCTGTCGATGGGAAGAATATTGACCCGACTGACTACTCGCCTTGCAGGAAGAAGTCAAATTATTTTTTCAGGAACAAAATAATCCGAAATTGCAAAAATTCTTGTCTAACAATGAATGGCTACCAAAGCTTTCAAACCTGGCAGATATTTCTTTCTCTGTTAAATAAACTAAGCATATCCTTGCAAGGACAACTTCAGGACGTGTAACTGTGGCAAATGTGGTTGATTGAAGACGATCTGCAAATATTTTCTAATATTGATGAATACATAAAGGAGAATGATGTTAACCAGCAAGTTTTAACCCTAATTAAAAAGTACTTGGAATCACATACAGAAACTTTTGCTCGTTATTACCCAAAGAATGAAGATCCCAGATATGGTAATATGTGGATAATAGATCCAATTACAGCGAAAATTCTGGATAATAATTTAAGCATGGATCTAAAAGAAAGACTCATCGATCTATCGTTTGACGAAAGTCTCAAATTTAAATTTCATTCATCCTTATCAAGATCTCAGTTTTAGCTTTCCATAAAAAGTGAATACCCTTTTCTGATTTAATTCTCCACAACTTCTTTATGTGAAAAGGCCTTTTTATCTGTCACAGCCATCAAAACATGGTATAGTGGTCTTGGCTTGAAATAAATGCAGTTCTCCGTCTTGCAGTAACAACATTGGATCCAAATATCCATAATCTTATTTCAAGTAAGCAGGAACATCCATCGCACTAGGAATGTATAATGCTAAAAGATTGATATACTTAAACCATCTTTTAATGTTTTGTTTTTACAGTTTTTGTTTATTTTGTTTATTTTATTATGGTTTATTAATAAAGCTTTCATAATTTGGTTACAATTAATAGTTTCATTTTATTAACTAGGTACATTTTATGAGTTCTTAGATCACCAATTGTTTTTTTATTAATATATTTAACACTTAAAAATCCTATTAGTGGTCCGCGGGATTTAAATTACGAATTTACTGGTCCATGAGGTCAAAAAGTTTGGCGACCGCTGCTAAATAACGACCGAAGAAGTTTTTTTAATGTATCTTTTTGAGCTTGAATGAGCTTTTTCGATAATCCTCGCAGTGCATTTTCCTTAATCTCATGAAGACAGCACTTCCTGGGAACATTAGTAAGGTGCTTGCAGTTGCTCATGATTATTTGAGATATTAAATTGTATTAAATTGATTAAATAACTCAATATTCTCAATTTTATTTTCACTTTATAACAAGAACCTAAGCAGATTACTTCTAATCCCTCTGAAGTTCACATTGAAAATGTGAGAAATGCTTTACTTCGTACAATAGTGGAAAAATCTATAGTTTAGATTCGTGGAAAATTAGATGAGCTCACCCCTTGTTGCACTTCAATCTGCTGGAGCTCATCAAATAGTCTTCTATAGGACTTCCAAGCGATGGCTCTAGAAGCGCTTGAGTTACTTACTTGCGCCTTTGCTTATTTTACATGATAGATCAGTGAATATGCTTTAAAAGAGCTGCCAAATGATTGCTAGAGAAGCGCTTAAATTGTGCTCCTTTCAGAAGCGCTGGGTTTTTCGTCGCAATGGGATAGTAAGGATCCTATACAACCATAACCATTTAAGACAAGACAAATTCATCGAAAAAATATTGAGAAAAATAAAGATCTTAACTGCCTGTCAGAATTTTAAAATACTTGAAGAAGAGAATTTAATAGAAAATATATTTATTTGTGGAGATCATTACTTTCTTGTTACATAAAAACTAACTTCATATGCAGTAAGCACATTTTAGTAACATACTTTCAAGTGAAATAAGGGCTAGAGGTATGACAAAGATCCGAAGCAATGACATTGGCGAAGAACTTATCGAGAACTGGGGGCGATCCTGATCTTATGTAGTACTTATATATCGAGATATACAACATACGACAAAATGGAATGACATTTTCTTCTCTTCTTTTGTGCTTTTATCCAGCATAGCAAGTCTGGAATGACTAAAATGAATTGAAAATTACACTTTTCATTAAAAATAAAAAATATTCTTTTAAATTGTGAAGAATCCGCCCATGTAACTATTTGCAATAAATTAAATTTTATGCTCAAGGATCGACTAACCAGTAATTTTAGTTTTAAATAAATCATTTCAATGTAGATTGCTATTCTTTTTCCAATTATATTTTTGGGGTTATTAAAAAATATTCTGCATCTTGTTAATTGCACATAAGAAGGTGGATTATCTGCTTTCATCAAGTGTCCTGTATTGACATTAACAGTTTATTTATTTTTTATTTCTTACCCTTCTTCCATTTAATAAGTAGAGAGATATTAAATTGACCGGTACAAACAATATCTAACAACGGTCTTACTTTTCAGGGGTGAAATCATTTATGTTAACATACTGAAGAGCTACATAGTTACTCTCACCCAGAAAGTTTGCATAATTATGAAGTTCATACATTATCAAAAATTGTATAGAAAAGTAGAAATTGACAATAATAACATACAGCGAAATGCAGGTGTACTTAAAATTAAAACCGGACAAAATTTGCATTGAATCTCCAGAAAAAAGAAAAATTACTGATAAGAGAAATACAAAGTACCACTTCTGTAGGTAATGATTCATTTGTGCACTGCTGATATATGCTGCTGACCTATATAAATCAAACGGCTACGTCTATAAGAAATGATTGTCTAATATTTTCTACGTTTCCTATTATTTTTGTTAAATTAAAATTACAATTTCACTCAAATTACTCAAAGACTATGCTGAAAGAACAATCCTCCACAATATGATAATATGATCTATTAAGCAATAAAAATTCAGCACCACGAAGTATAAGTTAGGTAGAGACAACCAGAAGTTCTTACAGTACTCATTAGAGTGTAACTAGAACTCTCGAAAAGGAACAGAGCAAAATAATATATGTAACCCTAAGGGGAGTAAAGCAAGCTCTTAGAGCCTTTGAAAATGTGTCGCAGAAATATAGGGGAAAAGTGGGGACTAAAACCGCGGATGATCCTATGAATATGCACTAGCGTCATCCAACCCATGCTAACCTACGGTTCTGTGGTGTGGTGGAAAGTAATGGATTTCGCCAGTTATCCTAAGATAGGGTAAGTCCGGGTGAGATTGCCAAGGTCAATAAATCTGTGACCTTTACGTTCACGATTACATTTACTTGCACATTATGTCAGTAGCAGCCGAATTTTAGAGCAGTAAGCATAGACACGCTTACTTTGCTTAAACAAGTGAGTTTTCTTGTCCAAATAGAAATTGTACGTTGCCACAAATTCGTAGTGTTCAATAATTTCCACTGCAGTTTTTCTGTAAATTACGTTTAATTTTCTGTTTTACATTAGGTGAGTTAAAAATAGGTGGAAATTCATAAATAGCCTCAAATTCATCGCTTTGCTATCCTTTTGATTGCTTATTCTCTGGTGGCCATCTCTCCCGTATAATTGGGAGAGATGGCCAAGATATTTGCGGTACAGAAGAGCAACTTTCAATTATGTAATTTAGTAAAAATGCCTACCCACTATAAGCGTTAAGGAACATCAGGTAGGGGCTCATGGACTACAGAGGATTTAAGTAGTGCTATGCTAGCTGTCAGAAATCGCTCTTTAATTAATGCTGCAGCTAGGAAATGTGGAATCCATAGAAAAACATTAGAAAGAAGACTTAAGAAAAATGATTCTTCTAAAGGACATATGGGTCCTGAGTCTACTTTAGAAGAACAAAACGAATTAACTCTTGCAAATCATTTGAAAGGAATGCAAAGCTCCGCATTTAATATGAGTATTGATGATCTGCGTAGAGTAGCATTTTTTTCCGCAGAACAACTCAAAATACCGAACAGATTCAATAAGGAAAAGCAGAGAGCAGGATACGACTGGTTTAACTCATTTCCACGCCGTCATCCAGATCAGAAAACCAAAAGGTGTCTCTATTGCATGAAGTCAAGGAATGAATAGAATAGAGGTTGAAAACTATTTCCAACTTCTTCAGAAAACTCTTGAAGAAAATAATTTGGTGAACAAACCAGGCTGTATTTATAATACCGATGAGACTGGCCTACAACTGAACAATAAAATGGGTGTTGTAGTTGTTGAAAAAGGTTTCAAAAATGTATCCATGACTACGTGCTCAGAAAAAGGAGAAACAATATGGTGCATCAGCTGATGCAATGCAGAAGGCACATTTCTCCCACCAGCTTGCATTTTCAAGGGGAAATATAAAAAGGAAGAATACCAAGATGGTATGCCACCCGGATCCGTTATTTTTATGTCTCAAAAGTCGGCTTATGTCAACACAACAATTTTTATCGAATGGTTGAGAAATGATTTTATTCCTAGAAAGCCTGCGGGTAAGGTGCTATTGATCTTGGATTGGCATGCATCGCACTCTAGCTCAGTGGAATTACTTGAAATGTCTCGGGATATTTTGCTGTGTCTTCCTAGCCACACCACCAACAACCCTCGATAGAGCAGTGTTCAAATCTTTGAAATCATATTTCTATAGTGCTTGTCAACAGTGGGTTCGTGCTAACGCTGGAAGAAAATTAACCCGCCTTGAATTCGGTCAAATCACTGACTTATAACAATGGACTGAGCGATTTGCTATTTCATGTGGCACAAAAAATATTGTGTTTCTGTATATCACCGTTAGAGCACCCTTTAAAACGATTACATAAAAAACATATAAAACTTAACAGATCAGATGAAATTTTACACCCGTAAACCGAATTTAGTTAAAAAAAATATATTTTCTTGTGCCCAAGTGATATTTTAATCGCTTATGAGGAATTAAACTCATTCCGACTTTAATTTTCAAAAGTTATTCTTAACTGAATTCTGCTTATGGGCAAGAGAGACGGAGCATGGTAAACACTATCTTTACCTTATTCCTTCTGAGGTGATTGCATCTGTAGCCAACATAAAAACATCAAATGGCATAAGCAAACGTTCCAGAATGCAATATTTTGTGTTGGTAGCTCCAACTCTGCCATAGGGCGAAAGAGAGAACTATAAAACTTGTGCCATGCTTTCCTATAGGAAAATGACAACACGCTCAGTCCATTTTTATAACTCAGTGGGTCAAATGCTAACGCAAAGTTGGGGGAAATCATGCACGGTATTTAATGCTGTATAAGGATTTAAAGCAACTGGAATTTTCCCGTTTAACACTGATGCGATTCCCGACCATGCGTTTTTAGTTTCGGATGCAATTGTGGAAAGCTTACAAACTTCAACACCAAGTAATCTGGCTTCTTTCGAGCCTCAACCTTCTACGAGTGCTATGGTAGTTCAAAAATCAAATGTCCCTTCATCACTGATATTAGGATACGCAAAATTCATAAATAATGTTGGTTGTGGAGAAGTGTCAACACGTCCAAGTACTTCTAAGGCAGATGCCAATCCAGGAAATCTCCTAGAACAGATTTCCGTGATAGGAGTTCAAAGAATCTTGGAATTGTTTTAACATCATCCGAAAACATTAACGAATTGCGAGAAAGGACCCTTAAAAAAACAAAATGTTACCCAAGAAGCAAGCCCAAAAGGAAAAGCTACCAAAAAAATCATGCAAGAAAGCAAGGAAAGTCAGTTCGAGATCGGAGTCGGACATTGACGTGGTTCTGGAAAGCGATGACAAAGAAAACGATTTTGATGAGAATGAATGTGTTGGTTGTCTGGAAAGTTATTTTGCGATGAAACGAAAAAGATTGGATACGTTATATTAAGTGTTTGCGTTGGCTACACGAGCAGTGTACAAATTTTCCTAATATGTACATGCAATGTAATAACGCTGAATAAGTAGTTCTTTTTTGAATGTTGTACCTACTAGACTTTCTTAATTGTTTTTTTTTTTACCAGAATAAAAGTTACCATATTTTAGTTCGGTAACCAAATAGTTTATACAAATTTTAATGCAGGTTTGAATTGTTTTGTTTTTCGCGTTCTGTAAATATATTCAATAATTTCCCAAGGTGGCCATCTTACCCGGACTTACTTGTAAAAGATTCAAAGGTTCCTTCTTAGTGTAAGTGGCGCTCTCAAGTCAACCAATACATTCGCTCAACATACACCCCGTTCAGATAAACATAAAAAAGGGGCATAATTCGCAATGCTGAGGTTTCATCCCGGTCAGAACGTAATTCACGTTGCAACAAGACTTCAAAACGAACCATTTTTGAGTTCATGCAGTCTATTGCACCTGACATCGACAGGGACAGCGACCATATTCTCGAGACTATACTGAAAAGCAATTTTAAATCGCAAATTCGATCTAGGGCGCTTGAGTCATTGATAAACCCTATTATCTACACAGACGGCTCCAAATCTGAAGAAAGCACCGGAGCAGGCGTTATCTGCGAAGAGCTTCATATAGAAATTGCCATACACCTTGCAAGCCATGTAGCGGTCTTCCAAGCGAAAGTCAAAGCCTTGTCAAAACTTGTACAACCTGCAAACTGGTATTGGAGTATAAAACAACCCTGAACTCCCCTTCTCGGGTGCCAGATCACAGCTATATCGGCAGGAACGAAAGGCGAACGAGCTTATTCGTTTTGGTGCAGCCTCGGAGGCATCCTCCTCCACAATCGGGATTACACCAAAACAGCTTGGTTCTAATATTTCAGCTTGGGCCGATTGCGAACACAATCGTTTTTGGTTAGAAAACTCTTCGGGTAGAGCTACGAAGGGGGTAAACCTAACTCAAACCTGACGAAAAAGCTATTGGGGCTAAACAAGCCAACTCTGAGAACTCTAGTGTCAATTCTCACTCACTGGGCATTCTTTCCTCAGTGGTCACTTTACAGAGGATGGGACTTGTTGATAAATGCAGAGGATACCAAGAGGAATCCGAAACGGTCACTCACTTTTTTCGTCACTGTCCGGCTCTCTAAAGAATGTGTTAAGAGATTCCTTGGCCCACACCTCCTTGACGAGCTGCATGAAGCCGCGGTAAGGAGAGTTAGGGGGTCAATATTAGTAAGAGCGTCCAGTTGGGACCGATGAGAGATTGCTCATAAGTTTGGAGGGAAAAAATTTGCCTTGTTGTGGCCTACGTTTCAGGGTACCCATCGGCGCTTCAACCTCCCTTCAATCCATCCATCCAAGGCGACTGTAGAAGGAAAACTAATCTTAGAATGGTCCGCTAAATATGTAAAGTCAATAGTCTGCATAATTATTTTAGACAGAATTAGTACAAAATGATCACATTTACACGAATTCATGGTATTAAAATTAACAAGATACCTGCAGCTTTCCCTAACTGTCAACTGACAGCAATATACCTAATAATTGTGAACATTTCGATCCTTTCAATTGCAATCATTCTCACAAACATTCAAAGAAATTGTTTGAACGGGATATTTTTATTTTTTTTTTCTCAATCACTTGCTCATTTTTTTCGAAGCGTTAGGAAGCGGACGAAACTAATATTTTTAATCGGATGTTGCTTTCAAAAATTAACATTGCACAATTCACAATGTTTTCAATCAATATAACACAATAAAACTCAAAACAAATACGATTGTAAAAAATATCGATCAAATGATGAGCCAAAGAAAGAAAATAGCGCTCATTAATTTTAGGAAGGCAATCTACCTATTTACATTTTATAACATGGCACGGAATCTATAAATAATCTTATCACTCATATTGGAATTAATGTAATGACTTAATTTCATAATTTCAAATCAAATTTTGTCATTTTTCCTTATCAGTGGAGAAATTATATAATATTATTTCCGAGTAAAATGTTATTTAAGTGTTCCGTGTGCTTAGAGGCATTGAACTTTCTACCAGCAAACTATGCTTCTTACATACTGTAATGTAATTATTCTTATGCTAGCCAGCATAGCAACATTAATTATTTTAAAAGTAATAAAAACAAAATATTCAATTTAAAAACAATTATATTTTATTGATTTCACATAAATGTTACTACAATTTTTTTTTTTACACAACATTTATTTTACACGGTAGAATCCATTTAGAATCTTCCTGAGGGAAACTTTGGTGGACCTGGATTGAATGGTGGTAAAGTTGGAAATGTTAAAGGTCGATTATTTTGTGGTCGTGGCCTTTCAGTGAAACCTTGCACCAAACTAACTCCCAAAATGCTGAATATAAGTAGAAGAGCTCCAAAAAATTTCATTTTGAAAACTATTGTCTGTTCGTTGTCTTTCTTGAATTTGCAAATGAACTTTACTGATGTCTACCCGTCAAGATTATCCTATTTTATAGCAAAAGTCAGTAGGCAAGTCAAAAGAGAAATGGTGGATCCCACAGGGAATCCCAATTTCCAACAAATCTCTTTACATAAATTATTTAAATAACATTCTCTCATTATTAGAGCGATTATTAAGTTGAACTTTACAGAATTTCTTAGGGAATTCCCGCAACTCGTTTTCTGGTTAGAATATGTACACATTAATGTAGGTATGTAACGTTGTAAAAAAATTGTGCGCGATTTGGAAAAAATTCACAAAACTTACTACTTATTGAAAGTTACTAAAAGATTTTTGATAGTATAGTATAAAAAAAATTATGACCTGTTTATATTTGATACTCATCGACTGTATGTTTGCATTGCATATACCTATACATAGCGTAAAATCCGTTCTTTCGGAAGCCAATGCGAGACAAAGTTTAAAACAAAATAGTAATAACAAATCTAATAGATACCACATATTTATTAAGATAGATGTATTTTCTAATAAAAACTTATAGCGAAGGAGAGAAAAAAGTAATTTCTTGTTACGAAACATTAGTAACTTAAAAAATACTTGCTTAAACGGAAATTAAAAAAAAAAAATTAAAAGATGCATAATTTATTCAGTCCTACTAATATTTAGTAGTAGAGTGAATTTTGTTCAATATCTCATCATCGTCTATAATAATTTCTTACTGGGTAATATTATAAAGATTGAATGTGAGTTTGTTTCTTTATAATATGTAGAAAGATAAGTATCTCTACTGAAACTACTGAACCTAAGGATCCTGCTACAATATGTCTAGGGTGAAACTTCTTTGAAAACGTACGGACTGTCAATGTCCATTGACAAGTAATGGCTTCATACTACGCAGCTAGCAAACGAATCAGAGCAAACCGGGGAATCCATTAATTGATCCTTTAGTAGTGACTTTGAGATGGTTACACGATATCAACAAGTTGAGTTACTTCATCTCCAATAATTTACCAAAATGTATATCTGACCAACGACAACGGGTATATGTATAACATAGTCATAATAATAAATAGGTTGGAAAATAATGAAGGCAAAATATTGTTCGTTGATACACCTGATGGGACAGGGAAGACGTTTTTAATCAACTTAATAATATTATTATTATTTGGTGGGCGGATGCAGAAAGAGTTCCCGTCTCTCATCCAGCCACCGCGACCTGTTAGATCTTTAGGGCGTCCAATCGAACTTAGATTCTTTTACAAAAGCTATGACGTTCTTGAGGGCCATCTTTGCAATATTTTCTGGTAGTGGGAATGCTTTTTCTAGATGTTTTAGCCTTATACGGCACACAGCTTCACTATCACGTAGGATCTGTTCAGCAGTTTCACCGTCTTCCATAGAGAAGCGACAGGTCTCATCATCGACCTTACCCTTCTTTTTAAGATGATATCTAAGTGGACAATTCCCAGTAAATAGGCCTGTTGTGAGCCTTATTCCTTTCTGCTTAGCATAAGCAATACTTTGCCTTGTGTTGTGAGTACTTTACGAACTTGTTTACTTGTCTCACCGCCGGGATATTTATTCAGCGTACCATTTTAATCTTGTCTTCATAAAGCCTGATCTGTCCTGATAGGTGGGTTTTTAAAATTGATTAAGTTTCTGTCAAAATATAATTAAAGCTAATTGACTAAGTTACTAACTAATAAACAAAATATAACAAGTCAGTAGTAAGTAACGAGAGCCGGAAATGGAGGGTAGTTAAGAAACCATGAAGAAAAGCCATAAGAGCAGCAGCATACGTGGAGACTACCATCATTGGGATATATGTATTTAAAAATGTTTTTAGACTATTTCTGAATCGTCCATTGAATGTCCGCCGGTAGAAAGTTCAAGATATTTGTTGCATGTACAACGTAAGAAGGCTGGCCAAGTACAAAGCAAAAGCGACGAATAGAAGCTGTCGGTGTCTTTCAGAATTCTATGCATAAAAATTAAACTCCTGTATGTGCAATAAGTTTTAATGCAACATCCAAATATTTTGTGCTGATACGGACTGATGTGGTCAAAACTTTGCAATCCATAGATAAAACGTACACAATCGTTATAGCTACATCAAGTTAACGATTACAGGCAGAGTCCAATGATGGAAAAATTAGACTACCATAACTGAGATGTGGTATAACCAAGAATTTTATGAGTTTAAATCTGGTTTCTATGGATAACAATGCTGCAGTTAATCATAACGGTCGAAGACAGCCGTAGATTTTGCTGATAATACAGTTGTTAAAACCGCAATAGGTCATACGATCATTCAACATGATTTCAAGGTTCCTAACTGTTCTCATATACGGCAAATGAGAACTGTTTAAAGTTATCGGAGGGACATTATTTACATCAATGTCATTTCTATATTGCAACATACAGCAAAATTTACTGGCATTAAGTGCCAGATTATTTACGGCTGACCATGAGTAAATTAGTTTAAGATCGTCATTTATGCGTTGTACCCTATCCTCAATCAAACCAATCCGTCAATTAGGATATATTTGAACGTCATCGTCATACAAATGCATTTTTAAATTTTAAACAGCGCTAGGAAGATCATTTATGTAATAGCTAAATAGCAGTGGTCACAGTATCGAGCCTTGAGGAACTCCACAGATAAGTGGTAAAAGCTTAGAACAAACATTCTTTAGTCCCGCTTGTTGGAGCCTATCAGACAAGCAACTTTTTATAGTTGCAATAGCTGACGAATAAAAGTTGTACAAAGAAAATAGTTTTTGTAGTAATTTAGAATGATTCACACTGTCAAAAGCTTTTGAAAAGTCCAGCAGGGACAGCAAATCTATTTCACCTTTGTCAAGTGCAAATCGAAGATCTGTGGTCACCTTTAACAAGGCTGTTTCGTAGCTCTGGCTTCGACGAAAGCCAGATTGCCAGCATTACAGGAAATACGAAGTTTCAAGATGATCAAGCATTTGTGATGTCATTAGCTTTTATTGATCCTATGATAAAAAGCAGAGCAGATTGATAGGACGGAGGTCTGAAGGTAATTTCGGCGAGTTCTTTTTTGCAATAGCAAGTATAGTTGCTATTGTCCATTTGGTGGGAAAGGACCCAGAGGGCAAATTGCTGTAATATAGGTTATGAATGACAATAGGATCGGGGGCAAGTGCTTCAGAAAGCGGGGAGACAGATTATCTGGACGAGTCGTATCAGATCTTATTTTATATATGGCTGTTAATACCTAATTTAATCGACATTTCTGAAAGTAAAACCATCACCATTTAGCATTGGAGGTACAACATCATCTACAAAAGATCTGTTTATTGACGATAACTTATTACCAGCATTAATGAAGTATCCACTTAACTCATCTGCATCGAAGTTACATACATCTACTGCTTTGTCTCCTTCTATCTGAAGTATGCGCAAATTATCTCAGAAATGTTTAGGAGACAGATTAGTATCAAGTTTTTCGTGAAAGTAGCGGCGCTTAGCGCAGCGAATTTTTGAGATACTAAATTCCGTACTTGTGCATATATCTGTTTTGCAGTATCAGTTTTGAGCCTTTTATATTTTCGATACAAGAACTCCCTTTCAGCCTGTCGAAAACCAAGGACAACAATATTTTGGGGAAATTTGACGGGACATGCTTGTTGAGTAAAAAATGTAAGTTGGCATTTATGATATCCACCTGTTTGTCAACGTTTGTACAATAGTATATTTCTTCCCACGGCAAGGATGAAGTATTATGCAGAAGATCTGAGGAGGTCTCGTGCAATGAGGGTTCCGTACCAGAACTTTAGCAACGAGCAGTCGATCAACTGAATTTAAGTATATTTAAATCTAATTCAAATTTGCCAATGATAACTGAATAATATTCAAACAGACGGACGTAGAAGTAGTTTTATAAGAGGTGGTCTTATTCATAAGGTTTGTCTTATAAGATAATACAAAAACATTTTTTTCCAGCAACTATAAGAGTGATGAAAAAAGCGGCAGTTTTCTTGTTATCAAGCTTAGAAACCTAGAAGATCACCCAACTAACAATTTAGATCGAAAAGATGTTGGCGCAACGTATTGAGAAGGCAGAATTTTTAGAAACCCTAACCTTTGTGGGTCAATAGACGACGATTGAACGAACGTCGAATCTTACGGAGGGCTCCAGGAGAGTGAGAGGAGAAAAAGAAATTTCACTATTCCATCAACATCTGTTTTATCTGTTGTTCCAGTTACATTTATGAAGTTCTACTACTGCACATGATTACAACTGTTGTGCTTCTTGCACCTTACAATTAAAGTATAGTGTCGAATGTGGATCAACGTTACTCCAATCAAGTTAATGTATACCTATATATTTAAGGTAGGTATGTATGGATAAATTGAAACTCCAAAAATTAAATCTGCTTACTATCTAGGTTGCTTTGTACAGTCTCCTTAATACGGTATGACTTTTCTAACTAATAGGCGCTTAAGGTTTAAACATATGTATTTGGAATTTCTATTCGCACTGCAAGCTTTGCCATTACTACAAAAACTAGATCTAATACGGCATGGATATGAAATATTTACGTAAGAAAATTAAAATCTTTAGTTTTCCCAGAGCTTAAACTTAAGTGAAAGTCATTTCCGGACATCTTGGCTAAACTTCCTGAAATTAAAATCGCTGGAATTCCTGCACAAATTCAAAACACAAATACCATTTACATTCAATTTCAGTTGCTTAGAGTATTTTATATACTGGTCTGTATTCAAATATCACTCAAGAGCATCGACTTTTAATCTTAATTAATAAAATGAATTGTATCGATGATAAAATAAAAATTCGGATTATCTACCGGAGACTTCAAGGCTATATGCTTCCTGTTTCGAGGACATGTTTCCCTGGTGACAGACTCAGGAGAGCTCCAGCACTAGCATTGCGAATAGAATATTATCCCTGAAGAATTTCTAATAATAAATCGATATAAACGAACAGTTCCAGTGATGCTCTATTGCCTACATGGGTTGTACTTGGTACCACTACTCAATAATATCTTCTTAGCTGCGCGGTTTATCAGTACCACATATATACATATAAATTACTAAATTATTTTTCGTTCTCTTATCCTCGCGTTTTGATCTTCATGAAGGATAACCTCACTTAAGTTACTTGCAATCTGCTTGTAACAATGCTTTAATATACGTGCGACCGTAGCAAAACTATGGGCTGCGATTAGGTGAGTGTACGTGAAGTCCTCCTGCGGTACTTCATCCGCTGAGCGTAGTCTCTAGGGTGGTAAATGCGATCGAATCGTTTCGTCCGCGTTATAGGTGAGTGACACTGCCTGAGTTGATAATTTTCAGCTATTGTAGGACTTAAATAGTTTTATTTTTGTTTTAATAAAAACCTGATTCACAGCATCAGGCTATATCATTAATGGGTATCCCCTCGAGGAATAGCGGAGCACCTCCTTTTCTTTTATTTTACACCGGGGCTTCTGATACGACACGCCTTATCCCACGCTGCGTGTAGAAACGAGCGGTCGGATCTAAATCGTTATTCTTTGCTTACTAATTTGTTTGTGGAGGTAGGCTCTCCGCGAGGTGAGATATGGTGCACAATCAGGACTACAGTCTCTATCGGTCTCCCTTTCTATTCTTTTTTCTGGTTTTATCGCAAAAATTCGTTAATGAGTATGGGATGACAGATAATTATAAGATAATTCCTGTTTTTTCGTACTTACGTTTTTAAGAATTAGACCAGGAATGATGTTTTGCTTTTCTTTTCTTTTCTTGTTAAGACGTTTAAGGTATTTCGCTGTTTTTTTCCAATTACTAAAGCTCACTCACTAGTCACTTCGACCACTTTCAGACACTTTTTATGGCGACTTTCTTACAAGGAACTTTTTCCGGCATATCGGATGCTTCCTCGTCCTTTTTCAAGACACTTTCGCTCGGGGCTATGCATCCGCCGGGGTCAGATCGTGGGATCGTGCCAAACGTGGCAGCACCGTCGCCGTGTGCCACACCGTTCATACTGCTGCTAGCTTCAGTGGAGCATACTGCTACATGCAGTATGCTACGACCATAACAGGCTTCTTCAAAATAAAGGTTTTTAAATTAATAATATAATGTTGTTATTGTTAAACCTCGTTTCCACTTATACAAATTTTCTTACCCGACAAGTTTTGAGACAAGTTGGCAACATTCTGTCTAAGTGGAAACGCTATAAGAAAATTCAGACACATGTTGGCAACTTGTTCGATGTCGGCTGTAAAAACTCGCAAAATTTGTTGGGTGGATTTACTCATTTAAGTGGAAGCGCACATTTGTTGTGTTGGCTGAACTAGTGGAAGGCAATGGAGTAGAATGTAGTTAAGCCAACAAGTTCGCGAGAATTTATTTAAATGGAAACACTTGTAAGTTTAAGCTAACATGTCGGCTCCCAACAAAGACACAACATGTTGCCGAGCAAGTTGGCACAATTTGTATAAGTGGAAACGAGGCTTTACTGATAAGATTTGATCAGATTTGCAGCAAAAATTCGAATGATTTTATTGAAATCACTTTTCCAGCTGCGCGCTCACTTTTTCAATTTCCCTCCAGAGGTATTTTTTAATGTTGTCACCAACGTAAGCACTATTTTTGATTTTGACACACAAAAGTGTGCCTATATGAAATAGCATATCAAGCAGTCCATTTTATATGTATATGTCAGAACTTTTTTTATTTATTTTTTTTTTAAAGGCAGGACGATGAATGATTTCAAGCACGGAGGCCAAGGTGGTGCATTGTAGTAGCCTGCTGAAAATAAGAAAAGACCTTTCACCAAAACCTTTCTGATCTCTTAATAAAGCGCATCAAGTCTAGGTGAGGTAAGTTTTTCAGCTCATTCCAAGATAGGAGCACTCAGGGCTGTCAACAACTCCCATCTTTGTTAGATGAGCGTGAAGCGAGCTGTGGACTGTGATAATGCCAATCACAGTTCTGCATTTTGTGCTTCTGAGCCCCAAAAGAAAATCAGTGAAATTCCCATTATGCCCATTTAGAAAAAAACTCTGTACCCCCGCTAGTGCTCAGGGTCGCTCTTCGCAGCTGATCCTTCATGCGAACATCTGCTTTGATGAGTGCCCCATTCAGCAATGTCACAAAGCCTACAACGTGTTCTGGTCCAAGGAAGGGAGAAATAGAATCCGACTTGGCTAGTCCCCATGATCCTCATGTGCCCGGATACCCATACTATACGAGCACCTTGTCAGTGATAGATAGTACGAAATAAAACATTTGAATAATATGAATTTGTATTGTTTCATTCCGAAGTTATTGGTATTTGTACAAAGGACAGAGTTTATGGCTATTCTATGTATTTATAGGGAGACGATAGTGATAGCGATCGGTATTAAAAAGATATTTATTTTTGGCTTCATGCACAATCATAACTTATAAAATCAAATTTTATTAACTGAGAAACATTTCCACGAATTTACCACACAATTATTCTGAAATTACCTTGACCCATGTTTATAATCGCATTGATACCTTAAATAATATTGTGAATGGCATACAAATCTAACAATTGCGTGGCAAACTTATAATAGGATTTCCGCTGGTTATGGAAAATCTAAAGTAATTGCTACTGGCAGATAATTTTCAAGACATTCATTATAGCGACGCGGACGCCTAGTACAGAGCCTTCGAATTTTCGCCTGAAAACAAATCGATAGCGAAATTTGACGATGGTTTTGCCACGATATGAAAGCTATTAACTCAAATGAAACGGAAACGTCTCGACGTCGTTGTACATTTATGTGGTAAGCTTCGTGGATAACAATAAAATCATAGAAAAGCTCTATCGGGATAATTGAAAGCATACATACATACATACAATATATAGCGGTGGAATTTTCGGAGGTGACTCTATGCGTATATACATATGTATATATTTCACTCTTTTTTTCATCAAGGATGTCAAATTTTCTGGAATTTTAATGTATTTAATTCTAAGTATGTAGTTAAATCTCATAAATAATGCTGTTACTATTTTTATCCCTAAGATATCAGGATCAAGCCTTATACAGAAATTAGATAGAAAGAAATGACACTTTTTTAAGGCTAAGCTAAGGCCAATACTATAATTAATAGAATTTAAGTTATCGCTTTCATATTGTCCCGTCCAGGGTTTGAAGTCAGGACTTTTTGCTTGGTGGGTTATCCTACAATTCGTTTATAGAACTGTTTCCTAGATGAACCCACGGAACTTCAGCATATGTATATAAACTGGAAAAAAGTTCTTAGAATCTGCCTCGTCAGTTAATAATAAGCTTCAACGCTATTGAAGCTAAAAGTCTCAGTATCGAACCTCGAAGAAGGTAATTATTTCTTTCTTTCGTACTTAGTTATAGAAACTTTTATGACTTCATCAAAAAATTGGAAATAACTAGATACTCTTGATAGATGACCTCTGATAACTAACTCTTGAAGTGGAGCTGAATGCCTAATTCCGTCGACAGACGACTAAAAATAATTTAAAATTATGTAATTGAATATTATTTCTAATTTCCAATTAAATATATGGTGACAGACGATTTTGACATTTAAGTCAAATTTTGTTTGCAATAGCCAAAGTATGAGGAGACAGCAGCCAACTGCAATGATTTACTAGGAGATCTAACAGTTCTTTTAAATAGACGTAAGAATGGTAAGAAGTAGAAGACGTATATATAATAATGCACGAAAATTCAGAGCAAATAATAGACATATGTTACTACTTGCAGCAGTGTACGGCGATATACGGTTATAAAAAGGAAAATAATTTGGACTATAGAAACTATTATCGTAATTTAATTTTTTTGCACTTATATGTAACTTTTGAGGCCCAAAATAAAACATTCTGGGAAGTAGATGTTCCGCTTCAGGATAATAAAAAAATTAAGGAGAACTTTCGTATGAGCAGAAGCCTATTGAAAGAGCTAAGTGAAGGCTTGTAATTCTTGAGACAGGAGGATACTATTATGAGAAATGCACTGGAGTCATCTGCGAAATATCGAATACTTTTCAATGTTTTCGAAGTTGGGAGAAAGTATGCAACAAAATGAAAAAAGAGTTTATTTTTGGATATCCTTCTACCCAACAAAATATTTAAGAAAACTTTGCTGAATTTGCAATGTGTTCAGAAACATGCGAATTTCTTTGCTTTTCGCAAGTCTACTTATTTGTCTGCCCATAAAGCAATAAGCTTATATACAGCTTCATCCAACCACAACGCTCTCTGCTTATTCTTTTCTACTTTTCATTAACATAAAAAAACAAAGTTTTATCACCTTTTCTTCAAAAAAACTTGTTCTTAAACGTTTTTTTGTTTGTTTGTCATAAACGCCGCGAACAGCTGCATCTAAAAGCTGTCACTGTTAGTTTACAGAATCACTACTGCGTGTTTTTAGTGGCGCTTTGGCGATAATCCTCAAAAACTAAACTCAATTATGTCAATGTCAAGATGTGGCGATTATGTAATTACTTTGTGGAATAATTAAAAGTTCAGTGGTGACACACGACAGACATTATCTTGTTGATGTAGGTAATTTAGAAATATGGCTATCGTCTGTCGAGGGTATTAAGCTGACTTTAATCTTCATAGGGAAGTTCGTGTGATCTTCTCTTGAAAAATAATGTCTTTGGTTTTCGAACACAGACACGATTTGAACAATAGATCACGAGAACTTTTCTATAAAATTGTAAATTAGAATGAATTCTTCGGAAAAAATAAGTTTGCATACAACACTGCAATTGTGAGACATCGCGAGAGTAGATGACACGTATAAAATGAAAAGCAAATTTTCCCAGGTTTGGAAATATTTTTATAATCTTGTAGCAGCTCAACTGAACAATATTACTATGGTGTTGGTGTAATCCTTACTAAAGTAGCTGATCCAGCTTCACTACATTCGCAGAGGATTATTATAGCGTTTCTCCATACCAGATTGAAAATCTTCAAAGAAGTTGAGTTCTATATAATACGCGAATGAGGTGTTCAATTCCATGTTAAAATTAACCATAAATTTAACCATAATTTTAACCATAATTTCAAATTATCAGAATATTATAATGCCGATTTACATTTATAGCATGCAGAACAGGAACTTTTTTGGAATCATCAAGGACATTAATACTATAAAAACTATTTTTATGGTCATAACAAAACTATAATATTGAATTCACTAGAAATAATTGGCCCTGTTCTTATAAAGATTATAAATTTATTCCTGTTTAGTGTATCTTTAGTGAGAAGAAATCACTGGTAATACCAATAAGAAAAGTTTAAAATTCTACGCGGTCCAATGATTACAGGCTCAGAATAATATGCCTTCTGTTTGTGAGAAGATATTGGAGAAATTTATATGAAAGCATTTGATGGAACAAAGCCAGTTACGGATAAAGAATAGAGGTTATGATTAAGTCGTCTGGTAAGGGATTTCCGGCGCATGGAACTGCATTTTTGTACTCAGAGAAACCTATACGTTTTTAAAGATGTGCACGCACAAAAATGAGCATGTCAAATTGAACGATATCATTGCTTAAACCAGACGACTTCAAGTTAAAATAGCGCCAGAAATAGTGCAAAAATGTTCACATCAAACGACCTTATGTTCATTTCACCCATAAAAAAAGTTCAAGAAATTGAATATGTTTTTCGTTCAAATTGAAATTGGATGAAATTTCTTATTTCACAAAAAATACTCAAAATATTATTTAATATTTATGTTTCAAGAAGTCATATACATATTTACAATGTGCCCCAATTTCTATTTTGTCTGATAACCGGGAAAAAATTCGACAATGAACGATTTGTTTATGTTATTTCTAGGTCTTCTATTCTAAGCCAATCTTTGACAAGGGTATTGCAAGTTTACATTTAAGTTGCGAAAAGGAGAGATTAACATTCAAAACGAAGAAAAAACCGATTAATGAAGACCCAAATGTATTAGCAATCATACTGAACGTCAAAGTATTTAATATGAATGATTTTCTCATTTAAAGCTGAATAAATTTGCAAGCATTTTGTTCCCCCTTTTTATTTTCCACAATTTTTATGATATTGATTTGAAACCTTCGGCAAAATATTAGAAACTCTTCAGTTTAAATGTTGCCGGGCCAAGATTTTTGATGTTGCGTTTTTCTTGTTAATTCAAAAACCTAAAAAAAAACGTGTCATTTTTCTCCCACCCCTAAACAGTTTTTACATATATACCCAAACTTTTATTACTTTTCTTACATATGTTTTACAAATATATTTGTAAATGCAACCCGGTGCTGTTGTTCCAAATTTATTAATATTTTCATGTTATAATTACATTTATAACATTAAAATTGAGACTGCTGTAACTTAAATAAAATTTATTGCTATACATTTACTTTAACACGAGAATGAAGATTTTCAGTAGCCCAAAAATCGGAGAAATCCCGTAAGCAGTTTATCTTATAAAAATCAATTTGTAAGCCTCTGTCTTATAAAAAGTGAATGATTTTTTCATTTCAATTATCAAACGCCTCTCGTGTTGACTACAGGATCCAGTAGTAAATACTCGGTTTTGTATATACAGGGTGCCTCGTAAATGATGTGAAACCCGAAGGCTATGAATAAGTCATACTTGGAAAAGCAAAAATGTTATAGGTGGTGGGGTGAAGGAAGAATCCCAACGGGAGATAACGGTACTTAAAGATATTTGGGTATGTTTTCATAGATCACCCTGTAACTTCTCCACATTATACACTATGATGATGGACCTTCCAACGGCATATAAATTTTTCCCCTCGCCCCCTTCGTTTTGAAGTTATTGGTTAACAAAGTTTAAAATTTCGGAATTTTAACTCGATTTTTTAGGGTTCCGTACCCATAGGGTAAAAACCCTATTACTATGGCTCCGATGTCTGTCTATCCATCCGTCTGTCTGACTGTTTGTCACCGGGCTGTATTCCATGAACCGTAATAGGTAGACAGTTGAAATTTTCAAAGAGTGTGTATTTCTACTGCCGCTATAACAACAAATAATAAAAATAAAATTAAATTAAATATTAAAGGGGGCCTCCTGTACTGTCTGTACTGTCAGTTAGTAGAACGTTCACGCAAATTTGATTAAGTGACTGAAATGAAAGCACTGGTAAATTTGGATTAAGATCAGTGGTCTATTTCCTAACAACAAATCAACACTGTTCACTTTCTTTTACTTTCACTAATCCTGTCACACTTGTTAAGTCATTAGATCAACGATTCAAACATATAGGCATGCAACACACTTACAGGATTGTTAACAATAGATATATAAATAGATATTCAATATATGGGGTTAATAAATAGAAAAAAGTTAGAATAACTTAACTTCAAAACACTGGCACACTTATTTAGTTTAAATGTCTCGAGGAATCGAATTAATAAAAGATTATATAAATTGCTGGGTCAGAGATTTTTGTATCACACTGAAAAATACACTTATTGGCACAAATTTGCAATATAAGAGAACGTCAAGACAATGATATAAATATATATTAAATATATGCAAAATAAATATAGAATGAAGTAAATTATGATGTTTGATAGATATGTACACGAAGTGTATAATATGTAGATATATATTGAAATATAATCAAATAAATATATGAATAAATAATAAAATGTTACAAGTGGCTGGTACTCATCGATTTAATAATTGGCACTTGTAAGCTAATGTTAAGCCCCTTGTTCTTGGTTAGAACAAGTCTTTATTTCCATCGAGACCAGAAATAAAGTGTTAATGTTAGTAATATTATCTCAGTCAAGACCCGAGATAAAATTCTTTAAGTCAGTCGAGACCCGACTTAAAGAGTTATCTTAACTTCAGTCGAGACCCGAAGTAACATTCTTTATTTCCGTCGATACCAGAAATAAAGTGTTCGTTAGTAAAATATTATCTCAGTCGAAACCCGAGATAATATTCTTTAAGTCAGTCGAGACCCGACTTAAAGAGTTATCTTAACTCCAGTCGAGACCCGAAGTAAGATTCTTTATTTCCGTCGAGACCAGAAATAAAGTGTTCGTTAGTAAAATATTATCTCAGTCGAAACCCGAGATAATATTCTTTAAGTCAGTCGAGACCCGACTTAAAGAGTTATTTTAACTTTAGTCGAGACCCAAGTAAGATTCTTTACTTCCGTCGAGACCAGAAATAAAGTGTTTGTTAGTAAAATATTATCTCAGTCGAGACCCGAGATAATATTCTTTAAGTCAGTCGAGACTCGATTTAAAGAGTTATCTTAACTTCAGTCGAGACCCGAAGTAAGATTCTATATTTCCGTCGAGACCAGAAATAAAGTGTTTGTTAGTAAAATATTACCTCAGTCGAGACCCGAGATAATATTCTATTCTTTAAGTCAGTCGAGACCCGGCTTAAAGAGTTATCTTAACTTCAGTCGAGACCCGAAGCAAGATTCTTTATTTCCGTCGAGACCAGAAATAAAGTGCTTGTTAGAAAAATATTATATCAGTCGAGACCCGACATAATGTTTTGTAAGTCAGTCGAGACCCGGCGTAAAGTGTTATCTTAACTTCAGTCGAGACCCGAAGTAAGATTCTTTATTTCCGTCGAGACCAGAAATAAAGTGTTTGTTAGAAAAATATTATATCAGTCGGGACCCGACATAATGTTTTGTAAGTCAGTCGAGACCCGGCGTAAAGTGTTATCTTAACTTCAGTCGAGACCCGAAGTAAGATTCTTTATTTCCGTCGAGACCAGAAATAAAGTGTTTGTTAGTAAAATATTACCTCAGTCGAGACCCGAGATAATATTCTATTCTTTAAGTCAGTCGAGACCCGGCTTAAAGTGTTATCTTAACTTCAGTCGAGACCCGAAGCAAGATTCTTTATTTCCGTCGAGACCAGAAATAAAGTGCTTGTTAGAAAAATATTATATCAGTCGAGACCCGACATAATGTTTTGTAAGTCAGTCGAGACCCGGCGTAAAGTGTTATCTTAACTTCAGTCGAGACCCGAAGTAAGATTCTTTATTTCCGTCGAGACCAGAAATAAAGTGTTCGTTAGTAAAATATTATCTCAGTCGAAACCCGAGATAATATTCTTTAAGTCAGTCGAGACCCGGCTTAAAGAGTTATCTTAACTCAGTCGAGACCCGAAGCAAGATTCTTTATTTCCGTCGAGACCAGAAATAAAGTCCTTGTTAGAAAAATATTATATCAGTCGGGACCCGACATAATGTTTTGTAAGTCAGTCGAGACCCGGCGTAAAGTGTTATCTTAACTTCAGTCGAGACCCGAGGTAAGATTCTTTATTTCCGTCGAGACCAGAAATAAAGTGTTTGTTAGTAAAATATTACCTCAGTCGAGACCCGAGATAATATTCTATTCTTTAAGTCAGTCGAGACCCGGCTTAAAGAGTTATCTTAACTCAGTCGAGACCCGAAGCAAGATTCTTTATTTCCGTCGAGACCAGAAATAAACTCCTTGTTAGAAAAATATTATATCAGTCGGGACCCGACATAATGTTTTGTAAGTCAGTCGAGACCCGGCGTAAAGTGTTATCTTAACTTCAGTCGAGACCCGAAGTAAGATTCTTTATTTCCGTCGAGACCAGAAATAAAGTGTTTGTTAGTAAAATATTACCTCAGTCGAGACCCGAGATAATATTCTATTCTTTAAGTCAGTCGAGACCCGGCTTAAAGTGTTATCTTAACTTCAGTCGAGACCCGAAGCAAGATTCTTTATTTCCGTCGAGATCAGAAATAAAGTGCTTGTTAGAAAAATATTATATCAGTCGAGACCCGACATAATGTTTTGTAAGTCAGTCGAGACCCGGCATAAAGTGTTATCTTAACTTCAGTCGAGACCCGAAGTAAGATTCTTTATTTCCGTCGAGACCAGAAATAAAGTGTTTGTTAGTAAAATATTACCTCAGTCGAGACCCGAGATAATATTCTATTCTTTAAGTCAGTCGAGACCCGGCTTAAAGAGTTTTCTTAACTTCAGTCGAGACCCGAAGCAAGATTCTTTATTTCCGTCAAGACCAGAAATAAAGTGCTTGTTAGAAAAATATTATATCAGTCGAGACCCGACATAATGTTTTGTAAGTCAGTCGAGACCCGGCGTAAAGTGTTATCTTATCTTCAGTCGAGACCCGGCGTAAAGTGTTATCTTATCTTCAGTCGAGACCCGGAGTAAGATATTTTAATTTCCGTCGAGACCAGAAATTAATGATTATGTTTGATCTGATCATATTAATGCCATGCATTGTATGCTACATGACAACACATGCTTTTGTTAGATGTCGTACCTATTTTTGGAAAAAATGTAATTACATTGAATTTATTTTCTTTTCGGGGGTGATTCTGATCTCTTTGTCGTAGCTTAGGCGTATATTTTAGTCACATATTTTGACATTTCACCTCAAATTTGTCGTACTTTTACATTCACAATATTCATTTTAATTTATCCTTTTCATCAAGCGGAAAATAAACTAAAATGAATTTGCAATGAATTAATGTCAGAATACATGCCTAAAAGTACGACAAATTAGTCAACTGCTTCCAAGGTTGTGTCAAAAATTTTATACTATGGTAAATGGACATTCTACACCTAATTAGAGCAATACAAGTGCTTAAATTCGAAATAATATTTTGAGTTTGTAATGTGAAGTGTCATTTTCAGTTCATTCGACGTAATGCAAGGCTTGCTGAACTGAATAAAAACACGAACAAATCAGTAGAAAATTTCATTTCATTTAAGCGAATATTTTGACATTAACGTACGACAAAACATCATAATCACCATCCTGAGCTCAATTTTAGCATGGTATTTTTAATATGTTCCCTTTTCAGGAATTGTTTTTAGCACGAATCTAACGGTTCAAATATAATATGATAATGATTTTAATTTAATCTACTCGATGAGGCTATACTTTTGTATTGTATTTGTGCAATATGTTATATAGATGCATGACTTTGTTTGGTTGTGTACCTGTTTTTTGATTAAGAGTAATTAGATTAGATTTCATTTTACTAAAAAATGTGATGCTTTATTTTCAGTATGTTTTCTTTTCAAAAGTTGTCTGTTAACAAAAATATATTCGAATCGATTTGGTTCGAACACCCCCATACAAGAAAGAAGAAGATTTTTTCTGCGTTTTTTTTCCTCGTTTTATTCTCATTCTTTATTATTATCATAAGTAGACATTATTTTTTCAAATGGCAGCATTATTATTTTTTTTTCAAATGACGCCTACTCTCACTTGAAAAAATAAATAAAAAATACGTAGTGTTAAATTTTGTCCGATTGTACGGAATCCTTCGTGGCTGGTTCTTTCTTTATTTAACTACTGTTTTTATCAAAAAACACGTCATCAAGGCCAATTTTCCATATTGGATTTAAGAAGCCCAAAGATAAGTTTTAAAATGACCTATTACACTCTGTACCCAAAAATTGACCCTTTCCGCGTTTTTAGTACTTTCTTTTGAACATATCCAGTGAAATTGGGACCAATCGGGCAACTCCTTCGTAGGGTTGCCATACACAAATTTAGTTTTTCGCTATATATTTGGTTGGCAACTGCCTGAGAACGCATCAACGTGCTGAGCTCAAAATTTTGTACACGGCGTTTTCATAAAAATGGTAAATAAAATGTCGAAAATGGAATAAATCTTGGTGTTGACATACAAAACTTTGACTTTCCACTATATATTTGGATATGTGTCGACGAAGAGAGCTGAAATATAGGTTTTTGTGATAATTTAGTTGCATGGTTCGCATCATATATCCGCGAAAGACTGCAAACAGTAGTCCTTAATGGTCACCAGTCCTGCCCTTTCTCTCAAACCTCCGGTGTTCCACAAGGCACCATACTTGGTCCTTATATCTTTCTCCTCTATATCAACAACTAACCACACCTATTAAACACCGATTGTCTTTTATATGCAGATGATGCTAAAATTTTTAACGTCATTCACACAGAAGAAGACTGTAAATTACTTCAAAGAGATATTGTTACCTTAGTAAATTGGAGTAAGCATAACTTCTTGCCGTTGAATATTTCCAAATGTAAAGTCATAACTTTTCTAGAAAAGCCAATACCATATATTATGACTACACAATGGGTGATTCATCTCTTAATCGCGTTACCGAAATGAAAGACTTAGGAGTAATTTTCGACCAGAAACTATTATTTCAAACACATATCAACTGGATCACCTCGAAAGCATTTAAATTGTTGGGTTTTTTATTCCGAATCTGCAAATCATTCAAGTCTGCTACCTCATTAATAACCCTTTATAATTCTCTAATAAGAAGTCATCTGGAGTACGCATGCACTATATGGAACCCTTTCTATGCTGTATATATACAGCAAATTGAATCAGTACAGAGAAAATTCACCAGACTTCTTTTATATAAAAAAGAAGGACACTATCTTAACTATTTCAATCGTCTCGACAAATTTTGTATTCCTTCTTTGGAAAAAAGTTTTAGACCTATTATAACTTTTTTTCTTGCTTTGGAATGATTTACATTGCTACCTCTAGTGCTTAAACTCTGAATAAAGAAAAAGAAGCCAACACGTTCTCTGTTCATAAAAATATATAGTTAAATCTGGTGTGAGTTCCCCCTTCAGCACTCATCTTCCTCTCCTAGTATTTGGTTATATCGGGTGTTATTACACTATCGGCATAAAGGCTTTTAGCATTTTATGAATTGACTAAATACTTCAGACACATAATGTAAAAAGTGACTAAGTCAAAACCGTTACACTATCTGCCTACTTTTCATGAAGTGTCTGGACCTTTTATGAAGTGCTGAGTTACGTCAAATGTTTAAGACATATATATATTTGTTGATTCAATTGCCTGTCGAAGTATATATTTTGATCCCAAGTTCCAAGTCCTTCACCTCTAATAAAAGGATATGTACCACCACTAACTGCAATGCAGACACTGGAAGACTATAGTGAAATTTAAAAAAACAACTTTTCGCTTAAGCAAACAGCAGTAAAACAAAGTGACCCATTTGAGCGTTCCTATATTATCGAAATGAAGGCCTCTATGCAGTCAAATGTGTAGGTACAAAATCTATCAAATATCACGTAATTTTCCAAGAAAAACGTTAAAAACGGACTAACATTGCCACACTATAGTGGACTGAATTAATCACTGAAATGTTTATACACAATAAAATTATGAAAATATCCGCGTTAAAAAGGAATAATAAAATCTCGCAACGAGCGACTGCTATAGAATTTGATCGATGGCTCCACAGTATGGCACGCGATGCCTACGTAGTTTTCGGAAAGAAAGGAAAATTTTCTACGTAGTACATTTTATGCAACATAATATCCACGAACTAAGAAAGTGGTAAAAGTAAAACACTTAAAATCCAAGAACGAAATTTTGTAAAATTATCATTAAATTTTTATTCGTTTCGTTCAAATAGTAAACCACGGTCAAGTTTCGCACCCACCATATTATACCACAGGGTTGCGTGATAAAAGCGGTGTCAACAATCCGACCAGAAGGGTTGTTCATCGTTGTTGGCCTCATTGGTGGCCACAAAACTACACCAACCAACGTCAGTTTAATTTCACGTCGTATACTTTCTTTTTCATCCAACTATCCTGTAAACGACAAAGTCGCTGTTTTCTTAGTAAGTGTAGGTATTTATGCTATTACCTTCCTTAATGGAGTTGCTAAGCTAATATAATAAAATGTTCTTCACATGCAATAGCTATCTTTTGGGAAATTTGGGTTTTACTATGAATCATAAGGCTCGAAAATTTTAAGTGTTCAGGAAATTTGGATTAAACTCTGTGGTGGATTGAAAATTGCACATAACACTTTCGTTTATATGAGCTTGAAAACCTTGAATTGTATACGGACTACGAAAAAATGCTTAGAGCACATTTTTAATTGTTTAGCAGAGCCTATTATACCCTAGACACACAGAATGATCTAATGAAACATTAGTACTACTAACTATTCATTAAAATGCCGTGTGTCACATATTATATGTCATTATGTCTCGAAAATCAGATCATAATGAATTACACTAATGAAGTGTTTTTTTCCTATAATGTTTTTCTCATTTGTTAAATTGAAATATAAAATAAATAAAAACAAAGTTTATCGCGTCAATTCGATCCATATCGCTTATTTAATGTTCATAAGTATATCAAAACCAGTTTGACAGTACAACTTAATTAAAGAAACGGCCGTGTGTCTGCAATTCATAATGAATCATTATAGTCAAATGAGTCGTTAGTTATTTCTTCATTAAGAGCGCTGTGTGTCTAGGGCATAAGTCATTTAGACCGTTCGGACAAATGGTGGAAATTGTAGTGTTTTATTGTATCCTTCTTTCAGTGGCAGAATTACCAAGTTGACAGATGGCCTAAGTTCATATTACAAAATGCAAAAAGCACTTTAACATTAGAGGACCTTTGGTAAAAGGATGTTTAACAAATACATAGGTATTTTTAAAAAAAATGTTTGCACCCGTTTTAATAATTTAACTTTAAGGTGACAACTAGGCAGAGCCGGACTTGCAGTACGGGCGATCGGGCGCTAGCCCGATGGGCCGTTGGTGTCTGGGCCGGTCGTCTCCGGGCTAATGCGACTACACGTATTTACCATATATATACTCTGGATGAACGCTACGGTTGTTGCGGTTTGAGCAGAGTTATGATTTAAAAATACTCAGAATTTCTCCGCAACCTATAAACACAACAGGGCTCGGAACCAAGGTAGCTTGTGAGCGTTGCCAAATACCAAGATGGCATTATAGATGCCAAATCTGGCATCAGGAAGCTTCGAAAGCATTCGCTTTTTTTAAAAAAGTTTTGGAATTCTTTAACATCATAATAATTTTTTTTTCGAAAGACGCAAGAAAAATGAATTTTTATCAACAAGGGTTTGTTGCTATATCTAACTATGTGTACTTTCTAGGCTTTTAGTAATTTCTTATTATGCTATTTTTTTTATGGGTACATACACTATTCAGTATTTTGCATTACCATGATTTATTTTTTATCCTTTTAAAACAAAGTTCGCAATTGAAAAACCTATAAGTGTGCAAAAACTGTTCTTAAATTTTTAAAAAATCAGGAAGTTTTATTACAAAAACTATTAAAAAACAAACAGTAGGGGAGGAGAGAATAACGATCCACCTCTTTCCTCACTTCCTTCATAAGTAAAATTGTTGGTCTTTCGAGTACTGTTTTCACAGAGAAACCCTGTTTAATAGGGGTGAAAGGGTCAACCGCTCTTATACAAAATCATGCAAGCATGTTTTCTGTATTAATTTCTAGCTTCCTCTTTTTTAACATATTGCAAATTCTAGAAAAAAAAACCAATTTTATATTGTTCCTTATTTACTATTTAGCATAGAATCTAGCAATCCTTGTTTGAAAGAATAACATTATTTAGCATCTCCTTTTTAAAAATCGGACATTAAAATTTGAAAGTGAGTTGACGGCTCTGTAATTCTCTATTCATTGTGCAACGCAACACGTCTAATGCGTTTCATTGTTTCATAATAATAGAAATAGTGCGGAATCTCAGCTAATAAATGGTGATAACCGCCGCATTGTGTTTCCCGCTAAATCATCTTACTGCAATGCGATATGCAGCCATTTTCAATATCTCTATAAAAGACATGCTAGACTGTTCTCTGCGTGCAGTGAATTTTCATAAATTATAAAGTGTTTACCGAGGTGTTTACGTTTAAGTATTGTTGTTTTCAATCATTCAAAAATATTTTAAAACCAAGTAACTAAGTAAGTTGTGTGTCACTAAAATTACATTTTTGGACCAAATAAAACCATTTTCGAATTAAACGAAACTTTTTTCAAATGAAATGAAACCTCAGCGAATAAAAGTGCAATTAACTTAATTATATATTTAATTTTTTCTGCCAGAGTAATTAATTTTACACTTTAAGTGTAATAATATTTGTAGTGCAGTGTGAGTATAGCACAGTATTTCTCATTTCATTACCTGGAAAATGTTGAAAGAAGAAACATTATTCAATAAATTCCAAGAATAATGGCCCAAAAAGGGCCGGTTTACTTTTCATTGCTAACGTGAAGTGAGAAATACTTAACTAAAACTGTACCGCACTACAAATCTCTTTACATTTTAAAACTGTGACTGTAAAATTAATCATTATGTTAAAAAAATTAAATTAAATTGCGATTTTTATTCATTTTTATTCATTTATTTCATCCGAACAGGGTTTAATTTAATTTACAAATGCTCTGTTAGAACCCGCTGATATTGTGTATGGAATTTCGAAATTTCTTTATTTTTGACAGGCTTTAGTGGAATATTGAAGATAAGTGATATTTGTAAACAAAATTACGAAAAAGTCAGTAGAAAAGTTCATTTCATTTAGGAGTATATTGTGAGATTAGAGTACCACAAAAGGTCAGAATCAGCCAGGCAACACCAGACAAAATGATAACAAATAAAAGCGTGGAAAGTAGAAACTAAACAGAAATATTAATTAAAATTCGCACTTACTACTAATATATTTTTTACTGACAGTTGCGATAAAACGAATATCTACTAATCGGTGTCAATCACACGTAAAGAAAAGTGTGTTTTTATTTTGTTTGACTCACTATGAAAGCACTGATATAAATGTGTAGTATTTCGTTTTCCAAACGACTTCTCTTCGGCAAACATTTTAACTTTCTTTTGCTCAGTTCAAAGGGAAGAGCTCCATTCTGGCCACACGTATGCACTGAGTGTAAAAATGACGTGCGAATAGAAAAATCTATCTTACACTGCTTGTGTTGGGATAAGTGGGAAATCAGCCTAACAATCTGGGTTGTTTCTTATAAAATTCCATTTTTGAAAATCCAATGGGGCCGGTTTGGGGTGTTTTGCCGGGCCGATTGGAAGACCCAGTCCGGCCCTGCAACTAGGTAGACCACTAAGCTGAAATTTGGGTCAAATTGTAACCGCTAGTCTCACACTATTCTTGTTGAGCTATATGGACAAACTTACACATCTTGGACGAATCTGAACTTTTATTATTTTGTATAAAATAAATTCAAATTGGCGGACCAATTTATAGTTTTTTTTTCAGTTTTCAGGGTCAGAGTTATACGGAGGCTTTAGGTATTATTAATTTTTTTGATTTTGACTTCATTTGTTATAGTTACCATCAAATTTTGTAATCTTATATGATATTTTATCGGCTTAAAACTATGCAATACACCGTTTTTAAAAAAAAAAATATTATTAAGCCAAGCTCAAGGGATCCCTTAATCCTGAGTATCCCCTGAGCTTGGCTTAATAATTTAAAAAAAATACCCTATGATGCAAACGACAGCATGGCAGGAAGGTGATAGGGCAAGGATTAGGGGACATGAAGAGACTGGCGGAGGTACTGATGCATGCCACTCTTGAACGTTCACAAATTGTAAGACCGTGGAAAGACAGAAGATGATAGACTGTTCCACATTCGCATAGCTCTGGATGAAAGAGTCTCTAAGAGTTTTACTGTATGGACGAAAAGCATGGAAGGAGGCATGGAAGGATGTGCGCAGTTTACAAGTATTGCCTGCAGGAATTAATCCACTAGAGAGCAGACTAGATATTTCATCAGTACATTGACCGTTCATGTAACAATAAAGGAGCGAAAGGCATCCAACTTTGCCATGGTGCGCGAGTGATTCGATATGCCAAGTGATTGTCTACATGAATTTGAAGGGTATCTTTTAAACAATATCTAATGATATAGGACTTGTAGTGGAGCGCTAGATTTGACTGAATGAAATATTACTTGTACTTTTTCAGAAATCCAAGCCATTTATAGAAAGCTTCTTTGGCAACAGAGAAGGTGTGATCTGTCCAGCTCCCCTCACTCCGCTAGAAGAATTTAAATTACGAATTCACCATTCATATTTCTGTTAATAATTCGAAAATTTATGTAATTCTATTATTTTTTCATAAATAATATGTAGTAATCTTCCATATATTAAATAAAAAATAAATAAAAAAATAAATGCATAGGGATCTATTGCAATAATCAAAGCTAGTAAAATTAATATTTTATTCATGAGCTTGTAGATGGCAGCGATGTAGCAATTCGATCGTCAACCAATGTCATGTCAACAGAAAAGGAGCCATAAAGCGGTGCAAGTTTTCCTAAAATTGACTCTACCTTTGGTTCATAGTGGCGGCCTGTTACATATATTTGTTTCCCAACCATAACGGGTTATCATTACAAAACTGTAATTTACTGGTTATGACAAAATAAGTATTAGCATATTTTTTTTTTTTTTTTTTAAGAAAGCTATTCAATTCATGTTTATATAAAAACTTAAGTTTATTTCATTGAATCCGACGAAGAAGATATTGATCTTATTAGTAAAATTATAGCACAGGACATAGCAGTTATAAATAGCGATAGTTTTGATGATATAGAAAAATTCATAATTTTTTTCTCTTCTATCTTAAGGAAAACATAACTAAAATAGGGGGTTTACAATGTAAAATAAATTATGGATGCAATTTTACACGATTTATAGAATAAGTTTACAAATACATTTAATTAAATGCAAAACTTACATAACGACGTTTATAATTTAACATGTAAAATGTAAGTAAATTTTCAAAATGCAATCATCCAACACTAGCTAAAGTTTTCTGCTCTTAGAACGGGACTCTCTCTATATGTTAGAAACTTGGAGACACCACAGGAAAAGTGTTACAGAAAACCAAATCAGAGCCTGGCCTTTTATTAATCTGATATTATTCTCTGGTTAGATTAGATTTTTGAAGGGGTCTGTAGGCGTTAGCCTCGCGATCACAGTGATCTGAAAGATCTATGGTGAGTCCCCATTGCATTTAGTCCCTTTCTAGGTTCACACTCTACTTAATATAACAATTAATTTGCTTTGGAGAAAAAATCTTTTACTGCTTACATATCAAAAATTTCATGGAAAACCACATTTCTCCATTTATCATTCAGCAGCTTTTTTCATATATTTATTTTATATTAAGTACTATATTACATGCTTTTATAATTCTATTTTTATTTTACTTATTTTTTATTTTTTTTTATTATAACTTTCATTGTTTTATATAATAATAAATACACAGAAAAGCCAAGACTCTATTATTTTCCTTCTAATGAAAAATTTATTTAAAAATAAAACATTAAAAAAAATAAACAAAAAACAAATAGAAAAATATAAATAAAACAAAAAAAATAAACGAGAACTAAAAATATTAAAATAAATTTAAAAAAAACTTTAAAATAATTAAAAAATGATAAAAAATTTGTATTTTTTTTAAGAGAGAATCCCGATCTAAGAACTGACAACTTCAGCTTGTTATTTTTATGTTTTTATATGTATATATTTTTATTGTGTTATATTATTATATAAATATTAAATTTTTTTATCAAATCGATCAAAATTATCAATTTTTAAACCCGATACCCTCCGATTTAGATAAAACTTTCACAATTAGTTAAGTATTAATTAAAAAAATTCGACTCATATTCTTTTGTTTGGTCTGCCGATCTGAGGTCTTGGATACAGGGTGCCTCAAAATTTAATGTTTTCACTGTGGTTGTGTTTTTTAATTTGCTGATTACGTGACATAGGGTTACTCGATTCTTAGGCAAGTGCCACACCCGACCGTTGATATGCTGATGTGCTGATTATCAACAGCACTAATATCTTAATGAGGCATGCTACATATATTGTAAAAGGTAGTGATGTGATACTCATTTGCTGATAATCAGCAAGCAATTTGCATGTTGTTATAAGTCGGGTTAGTTTAAAATATTAACAAGTAAAAAAGCTACAATTGGTCTAAGACCAATTCTTATAATACCGTAGATGTCTTTTGTGACCCGGCATACAATTAATTTTTATTACTTTATCAGAAAATTCAATAAAAAATATTTCTAAGGACTACTAATGACTATTCATTATTGATTTTCTTTTTTCTATAATTTTTCTAACACAGAAATTTTTCGTCTGCTTTTTTTTTATTAATTTTTTTGCGATTTTTCCGTAAATTATGAAGAAATCTCTTCTGAAAGGTCAATCAATTACTATTCGCTATATTGTCGCAAAAAATTTGGAGTGTGCCATGCTAAATATAATTCCCATAGTAACGCTTAATTGTGGTTTTTGTGTTTTTTGGTTTATTTTCTAATATTTATTTAATATGCCGAATTCACAATGCAGAGTGGAGCAGAGTGAGCTTTAAGTCCAGAACCGTGTTCACAATGCAGCACAGAGTGAATTTCGAACTTTGAAATTAACATACGAAAACGCCATAACAACGGCAAATCAACAAACAAGCAAACAACTATCGCTTTCAAAACAATAAATTCGAAAAAGGAGAGTCCTCTCCTGCTTCGCAACTAGCAAACATTTTTACAATTTTTTTGGATTTTAAATCATGAAGTTTGCAAAAAATATCTTTTGTATTTTATTAGCATTCATAAAAAATATGAAATCCGGAAATAATATTAAAACATGTTAGTTATGATAAAAAGAAATATTGGGAAAAATCCACACCATCTACATGCTAGTAGTTCGAAATTCCAGTTTGCAAGCTTTCAGAAATGGCAGCGTGAAAATAGAATAGAGCTAATCTACTCCACTCTGCATTGTGAGTTCGGCATTACGGTTTTGTCTTCCTAGTTTCGATCTTGAAAATTATTTTTGCAAAAACGTTTATTTGATAAAATTCTTTTGTTTTTGAGTGAAAATTTGTAAGATTACCAAAGTAAATTTGTATTTCGTGTTTGGATATAAAAGGTTGTGAATTATTCACCTTTTATTTCAAAATTAGTTTGAATTTCGAATTTGCTTTTTTTGTAATTTTTAACAGTTCAGTAAATGGCAGCACCCATGAAAAGAAAACTGGAGTCGGAAAATAGAAAATTCAACAATGCATGGTCGGAAAAATATTTTGTTATTGAGCAAAATAGTGGAGTTTTATGTTTAATTTGTCAAAAAACTATCTCTTGTATGAAAGAATTTATTGTAAAACGCCATTATGAAACGAATCACCACGAATATCATAAAATTCAGGAAAAAATTCGATTGGAAAAACTCGATTTTCTCAAACGCGGATTAGACTCACAGCAAAGTGTTCTCAGAAAAATTAACAAGGATGCTAAGGTTTCCCTGGAAACTAGCTATATTATTGCACTTTTGATTGCCAAATCATTTCGTCCATTTACTGAAGGAGAGTTTATAAAAAAATGTTTAATAACTGCATCAGAAAAAATTTGTCCAGATGTTACGAAAAAGTTCGAAAATCTGTAATTGAGCAGAACGAAAATACAACAAAGAGTATTTGACCTAGCAGAAGATATTCGTACACAGTTTAAGGAAAAATCAAAAAAAAATTATATTTTTCTCTTGCCGCAGATGAGTATTTCATCAATAGCACTGTTCATGATATTTTTTCGAGGAATAACTGACAATTTTAAAGTGATTCAAGAAATGTTGGCCATGAAGTCGTTGAAGGGGCAAGCAACAGGAAATGATTTGAAGATGAATATGATGGATGCATGCAAGGCTGCTAACTTAAATTTTGATAATTTGGCGGGAATTACTACTGATGGTGCACCAGCTATGGTAGGTGTCACCAACAAAACCTTTGTGGAAAAGATCTGCGAATGGAACACATAATAAAAACCGTAATTTCAACAATTAATTTCATTAAGAAAAGAGCATTGAATCACCACCAATTCAAATCACATCTTGAGAAGGTGGAAGCTGAATACCAGGACCTTATATATTACTGTGAATTTAGATGGCTGAGCAAAGAAAATTGCCTCAAAAGATTTCTCGATCTATTGCCAGAAATAAAAATATTCATGATTGAGAAGGAAAGAAATGTTCCAGAACTTCCAAGATGAAAAATGGCTTAGTGAATTAGTTTTCCTGGTGGACATAACTACCCATTTAAACTTATTAAATTTGAAGCTTCAAGGAAAAAATCAATTTATAGCAGATATGGCTAATCATCTGGAAGGTTTTAAAATTAAATTGAAGTTATTTCACATCCACTTTTTGAATGGACAATGTTTTCATTTCCTAATTCCTAATTGCGAAAAATTTATTAAAAAAATTGAATATTGCCAACTTTATGCTGCGAAGATTGCAAACTTAATAGAAATTTTCGGCAACAGATTCGCAGATTTTAAAAAATATAAATTTATTTCAAACTATTTTCGAATTCTTTTTCAATTAACCCGCAAGAAGCTAATTCAAATCTACAATTGGAATTAATAGACCTGCAGTCATGCGAAATGTTAAGGCAAAAATATAATGATAAGGGGGATTTAAAAAATTTTTATCAATGTTTGGATAAGGAAAATTAGTCAAATTTGTATGAAAATGGTGCACGTTACGCATCTTTGTTTGATTCAACATATACATATTTGTGAACAAACCTTCACAATAATGAACCTCAATAAAAGCAAACTGCGATCGCGTATTGCAGACGAAAACTTGGAAGCAGTTTTAAGATTGGCCACAACACAATTGGTTCCGGACATTTCCAAACTTTCCGAAAAATTGTAAAATTACTTTTATATTAAATATACATACATATGTATAAAAAACCAAAAAACACATTATTTTTTTTTCAATGGCCCGTCATATATTCGCGTTTTTAAATTTGGCTCGCTTCTTAAATACTTTGTGCACCCATGCCCTCTACATGAATGCCCGGATAAAATTTCGTATGGTCACCGATCTATGCAAGTTTGATTTTTGAAGTTGTTTTTCGCATATATTTCTAGAACGGTTCGTCGGTCAGAAAAGAATGATTATAACCAATTTTATAGGATTTCGTATTCTGAAGAAGTACAATAAAAGTGTCTGTCTGGGACTGATCGTTTTCACAGTATATGTAAAAAATCTAAATTTTTATATGGCAACACCAGAAGGAGTCGCCCGATTTCTTCCATTTTTGAAGTTTTATTTTATATTTCTAGAAAAACACCATATACCAAATTTCAACTGTCTATGTTGACGCGTTCCCAGACAGTGTCCAAATATATAGTGGAAACCAAAATTTTCGTATGGCAACCCCACGAAGGAATTGCCCGATTTGTCCCATTTTCGAATTTTACTGTTTTTGTGTCTGTGTACAAAATTTCAGCTTTCTAAGTGAACGCGTTCTCAAGTTACCGTCCGCACGGACAGACGGACGGACGGACATGCAAAAATCAAAATAACTTTTAATATTATGCGTGGGTGAGTGTCCAATCCATTTTGCTCTACCATAATTATTTCGAGGTGTTACAAACGGAATGACAAACTTAGTACACCCTTTAGATTTCATTTTTGGATATAAAAATTAGTGAACGATTGAAAAAAGCTTGTAGAGAAATTTCATTGTAAATTGGAATAGATGGTATGTTTTCTTCTGGAATTTTTTATTAAATTTGACTCCAATACGTAACGCTTCTTCCAATCAATTTTTGAAGTTCATAGTTAGTTTCCTTCAGATGTAAATGCTATCAAAAAATTCCGACTATATTAATATATAACTCACCATACACCCAATATTTGCGTTTATTTTGCTTTTTTATTCCATTCTTTAATAATAGCAGCAAAAGCTTTTCCTCCTCGCTGAATTCCATTTTAAGTGTTTTCAATTTTGAAATAAAATCAGATCACTTTAAGTAACCTTTGCTATATATCAGCTGTTGATTATTTTACATCATCACCACATCAATAGTCTGGTGTGGCACTTGCCTTATGTGTGAAATTTCAAATTATTGGTATTAAATGGAGCTTTACAAAAAAATAAAAAAATAAATAAATTGAAAGAAAACCCACAATTAATTTTTTTTAATTTTTGTTGTTGACCCCCTCCGGAAAAAATATTATTTTTGAAATCCTCTATCTATGAAAAGTTTACGGATGTTCAGCTCCTAGTTTAGGAGATATAATTTTTTTTATTAGCTACACTGCAAAATTTCATATGAAAATTTAAAAAATAGTACAATAATAGTTGTGTTTTATCATTTCATAAATTTTATAATATTATTTTTAGTACAAAACGAGTACCTATTCTTTAACACTAACACTAACCCTATGTCATATTATACAGGTATTAAACTGTGGTACTTTTAAGTACCTGCATTAACACGATTATATCAATTTTTAATTTTTCTTTCAATATCGGTGCAATCTTTTGTTGTAACGTGAACATAATTTCCTTTTGAATCTTTTTGTGAACAACCCAGTCATGTTTCGATGTTTGAATTTCTTTATTTTGCAACGTAGGTTTTTTCTCTAAAGTCTTCGAGACATAAGGTCAATGATGATGAGTTGGAAAGGAATCCAGTAAGAGAATCACTAGATTTAATATAAAACAATATTTTGAAAACTTTCGACTGGTCTAACGACACTGATGGATCTGATTTTATGAAAACCGACTGAGCTTGAGCAAATTTCCATTAAATTTAAAAATTTTGTGCGACATTTTAGACAATAATGGAGTGTTGCCTAATCATGTCCAAAATATTGTTGCAAATAAATTAAAATTTTACAAATTTAAATTGCTTATGTGCATGGTTTCTATGACTGAGAATTTTAGAATTTCTAGTATGTGGTGGACGGATGAAATGGTGGATAGAGATGCTAATTATTATGTAAAAAGTAGAAAATCTCATTAAATTCCATCTTATCCATTCTTATATTGATATTCATATCTGGCCTAGATAACTCCATACCTTACTCCCATAATAAATGAATTTTAGTTAGGATTTTTTTTCTCTATTTCAAAAAATAAAAAACTGTTGATACGAAGAAAAAGAAAAGTGTTTATAAAATATAAGTATTGAACCATACATAAGCCTTCAAGTTGATGCGCCAACTGCATTATCCCTTAACCACCACAAAAGCAACCCTAAATAACTGGTTCCCATGAAATTCGCCCTCAAGAAGTTGAAATTCAATAATTCCAGTTCGCTCCCCTTCTTGTACGAAAGAATTTCACTGTCAAAATTTGATTTCCTGTAGGAGTTCGTGTAGCCTCGGCATGGTTTTGCAATTTTTTTGTTTTTTATTTCAACAATATACAAAGCGGAAACATCAGCGGAAATCGATATGTGGCACACGTTTGTAGGTAGGTACATATATCGATAAGACTTTTCATTAATTTCCTATAATAGTTATTTACAATATGCTGTGAAACAATTACTATAGGCTGTTAAGAAAGTTCTGATGATGCTTTCCTAATTTTTATTAAGATTATTTTTTTATATACATATATTTATATGAAAAAAAACCAAATCTAATCGGATTCTTCAAATTCAAATTGAAATAACCCTTTTCGCTTGTCACCTTTTATCTGATAATTTTCTAAATTACAAACAAACCACCGGGAATTCTATATCCAAGTCACGCAGATTTATTTTCGGCCAATTAGACCTCCATTATGTTTTATAGTACCTCACAAACCTGACGAGAGTTATCGAGTTATAGAAAATTAGCGAATTTTTATAATTAATCTTTACCGATAACAATTATCCTGGCGGCGTAGCGCACACCATAGTGTGACTTTCTGTAATAAATTATAGAGGAGGATCCATTTAAACAACTGAAAAAGGAGTGAAAGTTAGTTTAAACGGTGTTAAAATCTCCTCACGGAATGGAATATATATGTATATGTATGTGTGAGACTGAGAGCGGTGAAAATGGTGAAGTCGACTATATTTCCGTGTCGCTTAAAAGAGGTATCTTTTGCTGTTGTTTTTGTTATTCTAGGAAATGAGTCCTTCCTTAATTATTATATTTTTAGATCTAGAAGAGTTCGGGGAACTTTACTTACTTAGATCTATTTTTAAAATTGCGACTTGTGCAATTCATACAATGCTAGTTTATATTAGGTGAAAAATTAGGTTATCGAGCTTATGTAGAGACATGTTCATATCATATTTCAGGATATATATATATGTATATAAGAGAGATGTATTAACAATTAACAATTAATAAACAATTAATATTCTGGACATGCTATTGCCGCAATGGGTCTTTCTCAGGTAAATGATATTAAGAACAACCGTAATAAATGCTTGGATTTGGTCCTTACCTCGGATGCTTCGAAATGTATGGTTCGTCTGTGTGACATGTCATTGGTTCCTATTGACTCATACCATCCAACTTTGGACGTGATAGTGGGCATTGATTGCGAGGGTACTGGTATGTTGATTGAAAACTCTCCCACCTTTAATTTAAAAAAAAGCTAATTTTGATCTACTTAACTATAATTTATCTTCTACTAACTGGTCCTTTCTGTTTAGCAATAATGATGTAGATGAATTTACAGCACAATTTTATAATGTTATGTTTAATTGTTTCAATGATTGTATTCCATTGTCTTGTATCAAGAATGGCTCATCGTGTCCTCCTTGGTACGATGCTGAGCTTAAACGCTTACGCAACTTAAGAAATAAGGCTTGGCGAAAGTTTCATTTCTCTCAGTCTAATGATGACTTAAAGCAATTTTTGTTTTTGAGGAGCGAATTTCGTAATGCTCTTCTGCATGCCTATGATACGTACCTGTTTAGGATGAAAAATGTAATAAGATCTGATCCTAAGCAATTCTGGCGTTTTGTTAATATCAAAAAGGAATCTAATAATTTTCCTCCTGTGTTAGTATTTAATAATAATTCTAGTCATGATCCGTCTGTGATTTCTAATCTCTTTGCTGATTACTTTAGTGAATCATTTTTAACATATGACGCTCAAATAGATTTTGCTTATTTTAATTACTTAACGACGCTTCCTAAAGTTGATATCCCATTCTATTCTTCACTATTGATCAGAAATACATATGTTAAAGATTCCATGTCCAAGCTAGACTCTGGTTGTTCTGCTGGGCCTGATGGGATACCCCCTATTGTCTTAAGGCCCTGCAGTGGAATGCTTTCTTACCCGTTAACATTTTTGTTTAATTTATCACTGCGGCTTGGTAAATTTCCTAAGTTATGGAAAGACTCGTTTTTTATCCCAATCTTTAAGTTGGGTAAAAGGGAGCTTGTTACCAACTATCGTCCTATTGTTAAACTGTCTTGTATTCCCAAACTGTTTGAAGCTTCTTTATATGAATTTTTGTATTTTCATTGTAGTGGAGCTCTTAATGCTCATCAGGATGGTTTTATGAAGGGAAGGTCAACAACAACAAACTTGCTCCAGTTTACATCTACCTGTATCGAATCGTTCGAGCGTGTTTGCGAAACTCACTGTATTTATTCAGACTTCAGCAAGGCTTTTGACAAGCTTCCTCACTCTGTTTTGTTATTTAAACTGAGATCTTTATGTTTATCAATTTGGCTGTTGAACTGGTTATCATCCGTTCCGTTCTGCTCTGTCTGAAGAAATAACGGCTTACTCCGGTGTTCCTCAGGGTAGACACTTAGGGCCCCTATGATTTAAAACTATATAAATCTATCGACTCGAATTGCGACTGTCTCAATTTGCAGGATGACCTGGATAGACTTGTTGAAGGTGTGAAAAGAGTTCTCTCATTTTAAACGTTGATAAATGTAAGGTAACCATTTTCTCTCGTAAGCGAGTCCCTTCAAATGTTGTCTAAACTATGAATGGGTTATTACTTTCAAAAGTTGATAAAATATGTGACTTGGGGATATTGTTTGACTCGAAACTCACCTTTAACTTTCACATAGATCGTACCGTTAATTGGGCAAATTTTATGTTAGGCTTTGTAAAGCGTTGGGCAAAAGAATTAGATTAGATCTACATTACTAAAGCTCTTTTTCCACTCCTATTAGACCTATTTTGGAATATGCCAGTCCTGTCTGGTTTCCCCTCTTACAAAAATTACTCCGATCGTATTGAGAGCGTGCAAAGGAGATTCTTAATTTTTGCTCTAAGAGGTCTTGAATGGAGGGATAAACTTCATCTTTATCTTTCTAACGAAAGATTAAATTTAATATACCTTCCTACTCTTGAGACTCGTACAAAAATTTGTGATATTAGCTTTATATTTCAACTTGTGAAGGGTGACATCGACATGCCTTTGATGCTTCAGAAAATTAATTTCAATTCACGATCTCGACACTGGCGATCTAATGACTTCATTTATTTGTGTTCTCATCGCACCAACTATGGACACTTTAAGCCTATGACTAGAATGTGCTGTACTTTTAATTTGAATTTTCATTCGATAGATTTTAACATTGATAAGACTCAATTAAGAAAAATCCTCAATAATTGCTCTGTACTTTAGCTTAATTTAAGTCTTGTGTCCTGGGACCATTGTAGCTAGCATTTAGCGAAATAAATAAAGAAAAGTCGCTGGCATGCAATGGGTTAAATGAAGGTGAACTGTATTTTTTTCTATATGTTTTTTTTATATTGAATATCAAAATAAAGGCAATTTCTTTTAGACGTTTACAGCAAAAGGTTGCTCTATAAAGTAGCCATATACGTATAATTTTACTGCCGACAAAATTCTATATACAGATGCCTCACAACGTCAGACTCTTACTACATGGAGAATGAATCTGGCTGTCCTGGTAACCAGCACGAAAATTAACTAACTTAACTTAACTTATTAGGTAATTTTTGCCCAGCACATGTTGGGTTGGGAGATGTCGAATAATGAAAAGATAGATCTGACTTGTCAAACACACGTCCCAAGGAGAATTTTTTTGTTTCCTCATATCTAGCAGCAGAGGATATTACAGGTCCATAGAGGAGTCAATCAATCAATCAGGTAACATGGATTGTGACTGATCATTCTTGGTCACTCACTACGTACAACACCAAAGCAATCGTTAAAGTCGAATGTCTAGGCATTCTCTGATTTTTATGGCTAGAGCCTAACTGCAATACTCGTAGACTTATTCCAGAGCTCGATTCCATATTTCATTCGATTCGATAGAGCTCGTCAATTTAATTTGATTTTGTTATTCTTAAACTTGATCGGCGGCATAAAAAGTGTTACTTATTCAATTTAGGGAAATCACATTTCGAACTCTGAATGTAACCCGGGCACTTGGGAAATCATTGTCTATATCATTAAATATAATCGAGGATTGAGTGGATGAACCTGTTACGTTCATTGCCTTCCTCGGAGAAACATTAAAATACTGAACGTTTTTCACCCATTCCACTGCAGAATGGATTTTCCGTCAAGGGTTAAAGTGACAACTGCTTATGCCTTATAGGCATCGCACCTGTTCCAAAGTGTTCTTTTTTCCTATAAGGAATTTCCGTGTATTAGATTGGCGTGTTTAGTCTTGTAGATACCATAACTTCACAATTTTCACAATTTTTGGCGTAATATGTTATGGTCGTAGCGGAATGCATATAACAGAATGCTACACTGAGACATACTGCAGCATGTATGCCGGCCTGCAGTCAAACCGACAGCCCGAACGCACCCGAAAATCGACAAGCCTTTACTTTGTTATGGTCGTAGCGTACTGCATATAGTAATATGCTACACGGAGAATTACTGCAGCACGTATGCCGGCCGGCTGCCATACCGCCCAGTCCGTACGCACCCTAGCTCGAAAAAGCTCGTACCCGTACCTGTCAGCGGAGAAGAAGAAGACAATCGATCTGTCTTGTCAAACCGTGAAATCGAAAGGTCGCGAACAAAGTGAAGACAACAAAATCAACAATTTTCTTCGGCATCGGCGGGAAATCTAACCCTTACGAGCAAATAAATTTCCATCTTATCAATTGAGTGAACACAGTGGATGATACTGTTCGTACTTTCTTTCCGGCATCGTATGATATAAAATTTGCTGATGAACTGAAAAATCTCTTCGGCGATCGAGCTTCATTTGAATATCATCGTGGAGCCTCTCTAAAATTCATAGTTGATAATTGTATCAAATTGAATAGCACAAATAATGAATACTATCAGCAGCCACTGCCTAAAGTATCAAAGTATGACTACACGGAAAATGCATTCCTCTCAGCACTAAAGAAGTCTGAAGGATCATTGGGTGAACGTCATCGAAAAAGGTGTAGATCAATGTCGGAAGTGAATCTGCACGCAGATACATTTGTCGCGAGTATAATAAAAGAAGGTTTGAAAAAATATTGAAGTCTTAAAATTTGGTACTCATAGCATATAGTGCTGAAGTACATATCGATTAAGGAATTTTTGTTATAAGAACTATAGAATAAGTTGTATAAACTTTGAGAGACTCCGTAAAATAGAAAGTCGTTGCTAATCTTCTGATAGTGACATAGGTAGACATAGGAAAGTTAGAGCCACGGCTTAAATTGCTGACGTAAATATGTATGTATATGAATTAGTGATTTTGTCATATACATAAATTAACGAAGGTTTCGGGATGATATTCACTAGTCTGAAGTGAAGTTAAAGTCACTAGTAGAAACGCCAAAATGAAGTACTAAACCGAGTGAAAAAGGACTTGTGCAGTAATTATAGAACGGTCGGATTCAGAAATACTCTTTTGAGGAGCAATTAAACCAGGAAAAACAATCCTCTTACAAGAGGAAAAGTGAATTAACATTGAGAATTTTATTGTGAAAATTTATGCATAACCATGATGTGATTTATAACTAATAGTGACTTCATGGGGCTAGAGTTAGAGATTTCATACGAATTGTTTTGTTTTAGTGTAAGAATAGAAGTAGCTGATATAGTAACACTATCATGTATGAGGATTTTAACAAAAGATAGCTGTAAGCATTCCGTACGATTACTGAACTGTGAAGGTTAGCATTAAGAACATTTGTTTAATATATATCATGAATTAAGAAAAGGGATTTTAACATGACGCGACATTGACTTTTTTTATTTTCTCCTCTCACTTTCCTGGAGCCCTCTTGCATGAAGGTCGTCTGGGTCCGCTAGTCTCTCTCTTTACAGGTCTACAAGGGACTCTGAAAATATCTGCCCTTAGAGTCAGTTGAGTGGTTGGGGCATGGCATGCAGGAAGGCAGACCATCTGCGCCTTCAATATAGATATAGGTAAGTGACGTAAGGGTCCCTTAAGGACCGAATGTGTGCCAGCGTTTTTTTCTTTAAAAGTAGGCACGATTTTTTTTTGTATATGGCAGGCGGCAGTGGCAGGTTTTCGTGGAACCTCCCCACACTCTCCGCCAATAGCCGAGGCGAGCTAGCGTGCCGCTCTGCTGTCAACGCTGTCCGCCGAGTGATCTGTCAGGTCATGCTGACAGTCTGGACTTTACGTCCAAGTCAATCACTCAATATACTACCATAACAACTTGGCGATTGAGAAGAAGAAGACAATCGACATCTGTCTTGTCAAACCTTGCAAACTTAAAGACGTGAAAAGTGGAGCCCGAACGACATCAAAAATTTTCCATCGACATCGGCGACTAAATCAATCCCTCACCACAAGAAAATCCGGATAGAAAAAGCATCGAAATTCCGGCAGCAGCAAAGTCGCCGCTTCTACGTTGCGAATAACTATATTGGCGATGATATAAAGATTGTGCAAGATTTTAAGGTACAAATTATTTTGAAGCCAGTTCCTCGAGGTTATTTAAGTGGAAGTGAAACACAGCAAAACAATCATTTCCTTTTGCATATCAAGTGCAAAATCTTAAAAATCACCACCACCACCACGATCTGCATAATAATCAGCTACCGAATCATCTACCTAAAAATTCAATAAATCCACAACCAACAATATTAAATACAGGAACAATTTTCGAAGCAGCAACTGGTGGCGGTGGTGCATTAGTTAAACCAAAAATCTTATCCGAAAATAATAAGAAAAGTCAAAATCATCAATATCAGGAACTCCAGCATCACCAAAAAAAGTGATAATAGTAAACGGAATCACTGCACCAGTTTTTGTTCAATAGAAATGACATGGTCAGTCTAGCTGGGATTGTTTAAAACTCCAACAATGCTCAAGTAAGATTACCTAGAAGTAGGTTGTTTATCTCAGTGATTAGAGGCTTCAACACAGAGACCTTTTTATCTTTTCAAAAACGCATCAAAGCCATTGAAATACATCGCGTTTATGAGTTTTTTTTTCAACACTTTCAAAAATAACAACAATTACACGAAATATGACACCTCACTTTTGTCTACAAATGTAATTCATATCCTGACGCACGCTCTGATGCTATCTGTTACTTTAAGTGACAACGATAATAAGGCTTCGAAGAAAAGTGTCGCGTCACACCGTTCGACAACGACAATAAGAAAAGTGAAGTGAAGTGAGAGTGACTGCGGAGCTAGTCTTTTCGGTAAGTCGACAACTATAATAAGGGTGACTATATATTGAACATATTAACCGTCATTAAGTAGTATACCATGATATGAATTAAAGAATTGAACTATGTACAAATAAAATTATTTTGTTTGTAGTACAAGGCACAAGTCTAGCCACCAGTTGTAACTCTTCCCCAGAGCTAGTTTGTTGAAGGACGTCATTTTTGAAATAATTTAATTTTTCAGTTATTTGTCTTGATACTAAGGACGAGTTCTACATGCGACTAAATAAAGTGGTCGCTTTTATCCGAAGAGGTAACTTCATATTGATTATGGATGACTTAAGTGCTCAAATTTATCCCGATAACGCTGGCCTTGAAGGCTCAGAAGGTAAGGTATGAGGCTAGTCCCCACTAATAGCAATAGTGATCTCTTTATTATTATTATTTTAGCTCTCGCCAATTTATTGTAGGTAGGATGAAGGATACCCGAAGAAACATGAGTATCACCAGATGGAGGAACCCAAAATGTTCAAAGAGGTATGTGGGGATATATTGAAGTATCTTAAGTCTAAAAATATCGCAGCTGATGGCATTTCTTGTCGTAAGATTAGTAAAAGCTCTAAACCGGTTGCATCCTTTGTTTTAACCGTCTCAGAAGATGTGCGGGACAAGTTATTGGATCCCACATTTTGGCCCTTTGGCATGCTTACTAAAAAACTCAAATCACTCTCCCTTTACTATCAAAACGTAAGGGAAATTCGTACAAAAACCACACAAATCTTCAAAGACTCTGCTGCGACTTGTTTCGACATAGTTGCTTTCACTGAAACTTGGCTGTATCACGGTTTTCGCGATGCTGAAATTTTTGACAATTCATATCAAATATTTAGAAGAGATAGACATACTGAGTCTGTAGCTCGAGATGGCGGCGTACTCCTCGCCTGTAAAAACCAGTTTAATTGCAGCCAGGTTGAGCTTCCCAGTTTTTCCAACACTCTTGACATCGAACTTCTTGCTCTTAAATTATCTCTTTCAAAATCTGAGTTATACATTATCTGTTGCTATATTCCTCCAGACTCTATAAATATTGTCGATGACAAAGGTCAGAATATTTACGACCTACTCATTTCAACATCTAATTGGTAAGATGGATCCTCTTGATGAATTTGGTGATTTTAACTTACCCAATATTCAATGGGTACTAAATGAAGTTGACGATGACTATCTTCCACTTAATAACTTGACAACAAAGGAGTCACTATTCCTTGACAGTATTTCATCTCTAGGTCTCAGCTAGATCAGTAATATTAAGAATGACATGGGAAGGCAGTTAGACCTGGTGTTTTCTACTGACTCGGGCAACTCCATAGTTGAGCCTAGCGCAGTGAGAATGTCTACTCTTGATAAATATCACCCCCTCTACTAATTACATATTGCTATGAAACCGAAAACTTAACAAATTGTGATGAAACACAATACTTTTTCAATTTTAGAAAGGCTAACTTTTCGGAACTTTCCAGTAGACTTACATCTATTGATTTCAACACATTACTGTCTAGCAATAATGTTGACGAAGACGTTGCTAAATTTTACATAATTCTTTTCGATTTATTTTCCGCTCACGTTCCCTGCGAGCGTCAGTGGCTCTCAAGAACATCTCCACTATGGTTCAATAAAGAACTGAGGCGTCTTAAAAATAGAAAGAATAAATTGTGGAAAAGTTATATGAGGAATAAGGACATTATAAGTCACAACAACTTCCTCACATCATATAATGACTTCAAAGAACTTTCCTCTACACTGTATGATGAGTATATTCACAGCATGCGTACGAAATTATTTAGTGACCCACGCATATTTTTTAAGTTTATTAATATGAAGAAAAGAACGGACAATTACCCCAACACCATGAGGTTCAAGGATTCTGCTAGTGATGATTCGACTAACATTTTCGATACTTATGTTTGTTTCTTTTTTTGACAATACCTTTCCCTTGTTAAATTTTCAGCCTCAAAATAGCAACTTCAGTCATATGAACGACTATCGTAAAGTTTCATTCACTATCCCTTCAATTTCAGAAGGGGATTATACTCGATCATATTAGTGGGTTTCCAAATGACTTCACAACTGGTCCTGATGGGATCCCTCCAGCCTTTCTTATGTAATGCTGCCTTGCAATTGCAGCTCCGATGAGAATTATTTTCCAAAAATCACTCGATAGTGGTTGTTTTTCGCAGCTATGGAAAAACTCTTTTATCATACCTATCCACAAAAAAGGTAGTAAAAATGAAATTTCTAACTATAGGCCTATTGCAAAATTATCTTGCATGCCCAAATTATTCGAATCTATCATTTACTGTCAACTATCAACTTCCTGTAAGAATTTGCTCTCTTCAAACCAACATGGGTTTATTTCGGGTAGGTCTACAACTAGTAACTTGCTGGAATTTGTCTCGGATGCCATTGGCGGATTTGCAAAAGGCTACCAGACAGATTGTATTTATACAGACTTTAGTAAAGCGTTCGACAAGTTATCTCACTCCGTGATACTCTTTAAAATGGAAAAGTATGGGTTTCCCCCAACATTTCTAAAATGGACGGAGTCTTATTTAGATAACAGAACATACCAAATCTTATTTCGCCATTCCATTCTAGAGTCTTGAGAGCTTCGTCTGGCGTACCTCAAGGGAGTTATTTGGGCCCGTTGTTCTTTATTCTGTCTATTGACGACATTATCTCTGTTATGAGGTACTGTAAGGTCTTGATTTATGCTGACGATATTAAACTTTTCGCTCAGATTAAATCTGTTCACGATTGTGAACAGGTACAGGGTGACCTTGAAAATTTTTACAATTGGTGCGAGAGCAATAATTTGGTACTCAATATCGTCAAATGTGAGGTTATGACTTTCCATAGGAATCAGACACCAATCAATTATGATTATGAGTTCTCGGATTCCTCGATTCGCCGGGTGGACTTTGTCAATGACTTGGGTGTCAAATGTGACCACAGATTGAATTTTGTCTCCTATATAAACTACATGGTATCAAAGAGTAGTTCTATGCTGGGTTTTATAAAACGTTGGTCCCGAGAGTTTTCGAATCCTACTATAACATTGCGTTTATACACTTGCTTTGTGAGACCACTTCTTGAATACGCTAGCCAGGTCTGTTCAGAGAAACTTTTTACGATATGCTCTCAGGCACCTACCCTGGAATAATACATTGATTTTTCCACCCTATGAGGATCGCTTGCAGCTTTTGAATATGCACTCACTTGAGAAACGTCGCATGGTTGCCGATGTAACTTTTGTTCACCAACTCTTAAACGCGAATGTTGATTCCCCGTTGTTACTTGACACAATCTCTTTCCGTGATAATAGGCATAATTTAAGAAGGCTACTTCTATTGCATGTTAATTCCTCAAGGTCTAACTTTGGGATGTATGAACCTATTAATCGCATGTGCATTGCTGTTAATAATTAGGCTGAGCATTTTGTTGTGGACGATTCGAAGCTTGTCTTAAAAAAACGTCTATATAATATTTAATCTTTTTAGTTAGATTTAATTTAGATTTTTGTATTTTTGTTCTATGTCGCATTGCATGTCATTTTATCTGGTGTTTGGTCTATGTTTAGTGTAACATACTAATACTAACACCGACTAAGTGATGAAACGCATGTATTGTTGACCGTTTATTTATTAAACGTGTCCATGAAGCGAGCTTGTGTTAAGCTGCTTCTGATAGTAAAAAAAAAAAAAAAAAAAAAAAAAAAAAAAGATGTTATCATTATCTTGCTATTGCTAATATCAAGCTAACGATCCTCACAGTCACAATACAATAAAACGCGAGATTTAATTTCCAAAGACTTTCCGGATAGTACCAAAAAATTGGTACCACAGAAAAGTTTCACCAGAATACCGCGACTACCTGGATTTAGGATATAAGCATTTACGTTATTATGCATTGAAGTGCCATCTTTTCTTGCATTTCTGTATTGAAAGAAAGTCTCGGTAATGTTCAAAATGACCGACAATAATGATTGACGGATATGATCTACAAGCCTATAAGTGTATTATGCTATTTTTCAAAGGCCCTTGAGAAGATAACTTAATCCCGAATAATAAAACACTTTTAAAGCAATAACCTCTTAACTCGCTGGGAGTCGGGCTTCCGTGATTTTCACAGTTGTGAAACCGCTCTCTTAAAAGTCAACAGTGATATTCGGAAATTTTTAGATAGCAAGAACCTTGCAGTGTTGACCCTACTGGATTTTTCAAAAGCTTCCGATAGTGTCAACTATCCTAATTTGCTGACAAAATTAGCTTCACGATTCAATTTTTCCACATCAGTCATTTCTCTAATAGCTGATATTTTGGTAAAAATAGATCGCAACAGATGATTGTTGATTAGCGTCTCACTGGAGTACTACCGTTACATTGCGAAGTACCCCAAGGATCTATTCTTGGCCCACTATTGTTTAGTCTGAACATTAACGATCTTCTTAATGTCATCTATCTGAACAGGCTGATTGATCTTATGGAAGACTACGTGAACTGACTCAACTCTGACTTGGAACGAATATGAAGATGGTCGCCCGAAAACTATTTTATATTAAATCCCACTAAATCCCAATCAATGGTCTTTTATAGACAACATTTTGATATAAGCGAGTTTCGTCTGCCTTTTGTGAATAAAGTTCAAAATCTCGACTTTACTCTCAACTCCTCAATGAGCTGCTGTGACCATGTAAACGAAATAATTCGTAAGGTCTATGGTGGCCCTTACGTTTGAAACTAGTTCAAACGCTTTTATTGTCATATTTTATTGGGTCTTGTCTAATTTACCCCCGTTTAGATTCTTCTTGAGCTAGGAAATTGGAGGTGGCTTTTAATGATTGCACGAGATTTGTCTTTGGGCTGAAAAGATTTGATCACATTTCTTCGTTTCGGTTGCAAATATTTGGATGTTCTTTAAACACTTTTCTTGTTCGAAGGCAGTTAATTTTTCTTCATAGAATTATATATCAAAACCGTGTACCTTCTTACTTACATGCCGACTCAGTTTTCTTGTGTGCATTTTGAAATTTTAAAATGTTAATTCCGCGACACGGATATTCCATAATTAGACTGGTGCCAATACTTTTTTGAAAAGAAAAAATGAATAATTTATAACAGGCAGGGACCATACGGAAAATTTAGTTAAGGTTATAATTAAGAGAAAAAAACAAAAATTAAACTCGAGACAAAGTGAAATTCCGCGGGGAGGGGTGGGGGTGTAAAGTGGTTTTTTTGATATTTACGAAGAAATGTGACTTCCTAGTGGAAAATGTTCTTCGCGAAAGTTATAGATAATAAAAATATCTAAAACTTTCATATAGAGCATTTTCAGCATAAACTCCAATTTTTCGAGAAAATGGCGGAAAACCGATTTTTCAGTTTTTTGTTTGTCTCTCTCGTAAAAATAATTTTGTGAAAGTAAACTTTTTTTTACATTGAATAAGCACATTTTTTTGGGATCTGGGAAATATGTAGTTTCCGGTATATTTACAATTTCCCAAAAAAAAAGCCAAAATCTTCCACGGAAAACTATAATGGTGTTTTCTTCGATTCAAATATTCTATCTGTGCTCATTTTAACCGTTGAAATGTCTACTTTAAAATGATCTATATGTGTTGATGGTTTATTTTTGAAGAAACCGCTTAAAATTGAAAAAAAAAAACAAAAACAAAAAAAATGACTTTTCGGATCACGAATTTTTAAATTTGTTTTTATGATTTTCAATTTTTTTTATTATTTACGTAAATAATAGATTAAATTTCAGTGACAGAATTTACTTTAATTGAATATTACTAAAGTTGAACCAATTTAATTGAAGACAGTGGCGGATATCATCCTGAAATTTAAGTTTTTCATGGCAATCCACCATACCGTACTGAAAGTCTTAAGTTAGTCTTTATTAACGTATATTTTACTATTTTTTCACTAAATAAATAGTATCACGATGAGTAATCTGTTTTAGGTATATTTGAATAAAATAATTTTAATACGAAATTATTAAGTAGAACAATTAATTTATTGATATTTTTTTATAAAAATAAATTTTTTTTGAGAAATTATAAAATTTTAATGAACTTTACATCTTTTGCATATTGTGGTTGTTCTTCTTCTTCATCAATAAAATTTTCAAATTCCGATGGATCTTCAAGATTATCGACGTCTTCGAGTTCCTCGATTTCAATATAAAGACTCTTTGCTAACCCTTCATCAGTAATCTCTTACAAATGACTTACGTCTTCAAATATTTCTTTATCTTAATTTGTGCAGTTTTCATTACAATTACTGCATAAATTTTTAGATTTTAAGTCGTGTTTTCGGCAGCCACATCTTTGTTTAAACCTTATCTCGTGTTTAATTTTTGGTTTTTCTCTTAATTTTATCCTTAACTAAATTTTCCGTATGGTCCTAGCTTGTTATTAATTTTTTCCCTTTTAGCCTTCGCAATCCCCGTGTTGGCACCAGCCCAAATGGAGAATTCTTACTTTGTTCGAGTAATACTTTTGTGGAATTCACTTTCTGCCAACTTTCAAAGATCCAGCGCATTGGGGACTTTCAGGGAACTTTTATACCAATATTATTATAAACTTAAGATCACAAAATTTATTTACCTTTGCACTCACTCAAAACACTTAATTGTCACTGTCAGAGATCTTAATTTCGTTAATTTTTTATACTTATTTTTTTTTCTTCAATCAATGTTCTATTAATTGGTATTTTTGAGTTCAAATACTTTTACATTCTGAATTTATTATTTTTATTTACTTTTTATAATACTATTATTTTCATATTAATTCTCTTTTCGTAACCTTTTAACTTTTTTGCTTTATTAAATTTAATTTTGTTTTTCTCTAAGTTTACTCATTAGCTTTTAATTCAATTATATATTATATTTATTATTATTAGTATTATATTTAGTAATAATAGGTGCAGGTAAACGATTTTTAGTCTTATTGTATCATTATCCAAAGAATTTTATTAAATTGAATTGAATTGAATATGATCTACCAAAAAAATCAAACGTAGAAGGGCATTTAAAAATACCATCAACTTCATTAGCGATCCACATTGTTATTGTTCTCTTAGCGGTGCAGGAAATTTAAAGGTACCATCCGACGTGACAAAGGAAGGTGAATAAAATAGCAGACCTGCAATCAGGAGCCAAAAATGCGCCAAATAGTAGATCAGCTGCAGAGGTGGAAGGAATACTTATTAAATGTTCTAAACAGATCCGCACTTAATAACACAAATATTCCAAACAATCTTGAAACGATCATGAGATCACCTGTACATTATCGGCGGATTGGATGGAAAGAGTTTTTTTTTGTATTTAGAGCTACACGTATATAATACTTCCGATTGTATATTTTAGTTGTGATAGTACTCATTACTTAACGCATTACTCATTACTTTACTTAATTAGAAGAATTAATTCTATAATTTACTCTTAAATTAAAAGCAGCAAGGTATTAAGGGCAATTAAGTAAATTTATTTTACTGATACCAATCCAAAGAAGGTAGAAAAAATTTACGATAACTGATCAAAATTAAGGACGCTATAGAAACCCAATTAAATTTGCATTCAAGATAATTATTCTTTCCTAGCTATAACACTAACCAAAAACTATTTAATAGTCTTCAGGCTTTTAAGAATATAATGGAAGTCATAAGGAATCTCTTATAACTCGTATTGAATGAGAGTCTCCTATTTTGCCTTATTGCCTCGCACAATACAATATCAACTGGAAAAATAAACTGCCTTCTACTGTATTCCCCGAGAATTTGCATTCAGTGTCTAAATATAATTATTCGATATTGCCAGAAATAGAATTGTATCAGGACTTTTGCTTTACGACAGTGACCTAAATATTTAACGCTGGAAACTGTCATGATATTTCGCTAAAGGTAGGTCGTTGGTTTCATTTGAATAATGATAACAGTTATCGGCTTATTTTCGTATCCATGTGTATTTTTATGCAAAGCCAAAGAAAAATCAAGTTAAACAACATTACAACAAAACGTAGGTATACAAAATGGTTAGGGTACTATCATTCCATAAATAACAAGTAAAAGAGACAAGTAAATAAATCAAAAACATAATTTGTAACACCTTAGGTTTATGAATAAACTAAATTGTCTCTTTGTTCTTTTGAGATTAGGCATTTTGATTTTGGAATATGGGATTTTGTAATTGGGCATTTTGTAATTGGACATTTTGGAATATAGGATTTTATAATTGGACATTTTAAAATTGGGCATTTTGTAATTGGGCATTTTCAAATACATACTGGAATTTGAATAAAAGAACAACGAGAATAGTTAAAAATCGAAAAAGAGATAAATTGAAGTATTTAAAACGCATAGCAAATATGTATAATACTTTAAATACTTTATAAATTTTATGAACTTCACGTAATAATTGGGTAAATAAATATTTAGAAATCAAATACACATTGTTATGGTCGTAGCATACTGCATGTAGCAGCATGCTACACTGAGACTAAATACACCATGTACACTCCGCCTACTGTTTTCTGTATGGATAGAGCTATATGCGCCGAACGCACCCCAAAAAAGTAAAAGAAGGTTGTGAGGTGTGGAGGAAGAAGAAGAGTTTTTTTTTTATAGAAGGACAGTTGACGCGAGACAAGTTTGAGTTGAAAAATCAGAAAATTTCGAATTGAAGAAAAATCCATCGGATCTAATAGGATTGGTGTGGCGAATCAAATTTTCAAGGCAAAAGATTCCTAGTAAATTGCGACAGGAATTAAGAAAACAGAAACTTGGTATTTTGTCAGATGTCGAGAGAGGTGGAATTTTCACCAATACGCACTACTGCAACCTCCAGTCATCGGCACTAAATCTGCCTGGAAAAGGAATTAAACTTTCAATCGTTTTCACAACATCCAGTCACACGCATAAAGCTATCCAGCGGGAATAGTAATATCCCGGAGCACTGCGATGACGTTTATTTTTACCTCGACACATATTCAGTTCACGTATAGAGGAGACCAGGACGCATAATGGCTAGTTAAGTTCTTTGTAAATCTATAAGCAATATCGGTGACATATCTGTTTTAATTTAGCGGATTTAGTTAATAGCCTAGGGCATAAGTACCTATATATGGAATTTTTGCATTTTTTGAATACAGGACAAGCGGATCACCATGGAGGCCTCTGCGGGGAATCATCAACAAAAACAAAAAAAACATGCAAGTTGAAGTCTTGTGCCTTTTTGTTGGTTAGAGTAGTAATTTAGTTAACTTTAAAACGAAATAATGGTTCATTTACTGAAATAATACAATTTTTTTTTTTTGATAATTATAATTAACACAATTGTGCGAGACATGAATATAAGCGCCTATGAACAGCAACTAAAGGCAGATAGGTTTTAACTTAGCGGAAGAATTCCCTAGATTTAGAAATTTAACTAGCTACAAGTAAGAAGGTATTCTTTCTTTTGAATTAGTACTATATTCTATATTCATCATTTAGAAATAAATACGAATAGATCTGTGTAACTCCTGTTGGAAGACACGACCATATTTATGATATCACAATAGATAACGTAATATAAGCCTTCAGTTACCGAAATAGCAAAACCGTGAACACTTACAATTAACTTAATATTAAATATAATCATGTGCTTCTGAAATACGAAGATGTCTTTCCGTTGTTAGGAAACATGAAGGTATATGAATTTTATAAGTGATTTACAAGTAGATTAAGTGAAGTGAGAGACCGTAGGTACAAGCCCTCTGCATGTACAGGAGATTTAAGATAGGGTCGACGGAGAGCCGATATTGCTTAAGGTAATTGACCAATGTTGAACAAAATGTGAAAAACAGTACTGATTTTATAACGTGATGATGCGCTAGAGTTATTCCTTCTCCTCACACTCTCCCGGAGTCCTCTTCACTCGGCATAGGGCTCGACTCCGCTCTTACAGGTCAACATAGGGACACTGAAAATTATCTGACCTCAGTGTCGATTGGGTGGTTGGAGCGAGCAGAGAAGGCCAATACATCTGTGCCTTCCAAATGGATGTAGGTAAGTGGTGTAAAAGTCCCTTAAAGACTGAATGTGTGCTACGGACTTTTGATTTGTAGGCATGAAAAATTTTGTATATGGGCGGTGGCGGTGGCAGGTTTTCGTGGAACCTCCCCACACTCTTCGCCAATAGCCGAGACCAGCTAGCGTGCCGCCCTGCAGTCAACGCTGTCCACCGAGTGATCTGTCAGCTCATGCTGGCAGTCTAGACTTCACGTCCGATGTCAATCACACTCTACATACTACCATAACAACATATTCCTTATAAGAGCTAATTTTTTGAAAGTTTTCTTCGATAAATTTGTCAACAATGTATAAAGTTTAAGAAAACATAAGAACAATTTTGTCATTTTAAACTGTTTGAATTTAATCTAGGTAAAACGTTCTTTATTTCTAGATTTTTTGTTTGTGATTTCAAGATTGGGAATTGGGAGATTAATATTGGGAGATTTGAAATAGAGGCTTTTAAAATCTTGGGGACTCTATTATTTAAGTATTTTGTACCAACATATTTTAAGACCCTTCCTTCTTTTGGAGCATTCAAGGAATCGGAAAAAAAATTATTTTAATGAAAATTTTAAGAAGGAATTTGAATTTATAATAAAAAATCAAAAAATAATGATTCCATGGTTAAACGTATAATCTGCAGGGATTCTAAACGAAATTAGAAATTTACATAAAATTTGTTATCAATATATTGAGGAATAATCAGCCAACTTTGCTGAATTTTACAAAAAAATTCCTAACAATATAAAAATATTATTTTAAGAATTTTAATTTTTTAACATAACATAATTTATTTGGATAATGTACAAAGATTACATGATCTTAAAAGTACAAAGTGCAATGGTGTAATGACGGGAAGTCTTTTAAAAAACAAATAGACTAAATTAACCAAACTTACAATAAGAAAAATAGAAGCTATGTACAAAAAGAGGAGAACAACCTAATGAAAGTAATGAAACAGATGAACTAAAGAGAAAAAAGCAATAAAATCAAATAAAAAAATAAAAAAAAAATAAAAGCAATAAACAATAAGTAATGATAAATAATAAATAATAACATATCAGCAATCAATAAAATAGGATAAAAATGAATACTGGAAAAAAACCCAATACGTATATATATAAAATGAGAAACAAAACTAGTGCAAGAAAGAACAAAAAAAATTAGTTAATAAAAAATAAATGATAAACAAGATCAAAAGCAAAATAAATTACACTAAACTTATACATAAAAAAACCAATGTTGCACAAGAGAGAGAAAAAAGATAGAGAGAGTGAAAACAGATATAGACTAAAATCTGGGAAACACTCAAACTTTGAACAAATATTTGAAGATTTTATAAGTTTTGCAAAAGTTCTGCCGACAGCCGTGCATTGAAGATCATACGACAAAAGATTCCACCTGCGAATGCTTTGGAAAAAGTATGAACGCTGTCCATACTGCGACCTGCAACGACGTATCAAAAGTTTCTTATATCTAGTCGATTGCAAGAAGTTTAGTTTCTCGAAAAGGTACAATGGCTTCCGATTATAAATCAGTTTATGAAGAACTTTTAATCTGCGTTGTGTTAAGTAGTTTTCTAGAGGGCAACCAAACAAGATCGATATATAGGGTGATATGTGACTGGTCCGAGACAGCTTGAATACATAGCGTAACGCATCATTGAATACAACCAAGAGTCTTCTACGACAAATTGAGTCCAGAGATGAAAATATTATGCAACTATAAGTAAAATGAGGTTTCACCAGGGCATTAATCAGTTTTTTTCGCATATGAAGCGAAAGCAACCCAGAACTTAGCCATAACTACCGTAGATACCCATATATTTTTCCAATTGTAGAACTAATCGTTAGGCAACTTGATTTGACAGGAGGATTCAGTTCTAAATTGTTTTGCACAGACCAATCATAAACACGCTGGAGATCTTGATTCAGTCTGCATACGCAATCCTCCGTTAAGCCAATTGGCCTGCTGAGATACATCTGCACGTCGTCGGCATATAGATGTATCACAGCATCATGGATTACGTCGGTCAGGTCGTTTATATAAAGGCTGAACAAAAGGGGACCAAGTATTGATCCCTGAGGAACACCACAATATAGATTCGCCAATTCAGAGAGTCTATTCTGTACTTTTACAAACTGGCTACGTCCGCTTATGAAGCTCTTGAAAAGCTGAACAGCAGATGATGAGAAATAAAACCTCCGAGATAGCTTTTTCAGCAGCTTGCGATGATCAATAGAATCAAATGCTTTGCTGAAATCTAGCAATGCGAGAATTGTAAGATGGTCCATATCAAAAGCTTCGTGAATATCCGACGAAATTTTAAGCATAGCAGTTTCACAGGTATGATTTGGACGAAATCCAGATTGCCAGGTAGTCAAATATCCGTTTTTATTAATGTAGTCAATAGTCTACATATACATAATCTTTTCCAATACTTTGCCTAAGAAGCAAAGAAGACTAATTGAATTAACAAGATATTTGGAAATGTTTATTAAAATCAGTATATAAACACATTTTTTTAATAATATTTATTTAAAGGTAAATTTATGATTAAATTCTAATATGGGATAATCGAGAAAAGGTTTTTCCAGACCTTTTTTGCTTTGACTCAACCACAAAATCCATATAAAATGGAATTCCATCCGTACTTGGTCACCTTATAATTAGTGACAGCGACGCCGTTGATTTTGATTATCTTTTTAATAAAATGTAGAGAAAATTACATTATAAATATAAATATAAGTACCTACCATGATACAAAGATTAACAAGGTATGGCTGAAAATCTGTCAATTGGTGGCTTACCTTCTTTGGCACAATTGTCAGAAATTTCTTCGTCTCAATCGTCAATCGTCCTTATCACAGTGAAAAAAATTTTCTATTTAGAAATTTCCTTGCGCTAGTGGGCGCATAATAATTACTTTTCCCGAAAATAATGTTTTGTTAAATATTTTAATATATTCAGAACATATTTCAGTCAATAAAATACGAATAATTCAAACTAAATTCTCTGGAAATGACTTTAGTCACCTCATGACCTAGGAACACAAAAAATTCCTCTCGAATCGGCCATACCTTGTTATCTTTGTATCATGGGTACCTACGGCTTAATGACACATAACTGTTACTTCATTTTCATTAAATTCAAATCTTCAATCACAAGGAGACATGTTTATATGGGATTTAATTCATAGAAAAAAAATTCGTAAATACGGAAAATATGATTAAAAGTTTTATCATGCCCGGCACTTACAAACTCCTTTTGATGCTCAAATGGTGTCATTTTGACTCCTATATCAGGCACATTAAATGAAATAATATTTTATATAGATTTTTATGAAACAATAATGCATTTACTAAATGATTTCTCTTAGTTTTCACCACATTACTTGCATTGTCGTTTAATTGTAGCTGTACGAGTTCCACATATTGATTTTGTGCAGGTAGTATATAGGTATATTCCCACTGTCCTATTTTTTGCAGTGTGCCTTAATTTCACAATACTTAGTCGACTGTGTAGATTTCTGGTCAAATTCTAGATTACACACAGGAGTAGGAAACACATTTTCAGTTCTCATATTCGTGTCCGTAAGTTCCTCTGCTAACTTTTGCAGGACAACTGTACGGGAAAAGTTTTTCAGAGGTCACTTCTTTATACATGATCCACGCGTTTATTGCAGCTAAATCAAAAGTGTTCTGAATTGAGTGAATAGGCTATCGCCTTGTATTTGTTCGGAGAGTATATTTTCTTGTCATTTGATCTATAATATCAACTCCATACTTGAGTATCATTGTAGAATTCAACACTTTCGGGTGTTCTCTTCGCATTCTCACTGATTTTTATATCTGAGTGAAGAGTACTCAGAAGAACAAAATTTTTCTTTGTTTTGCCCTTATAGACAGTTAGAGTTATATCATCACTTTTATATACTTATGAGGTATATAGCTGCTCCTTCATAGATTTTATTTGCGCAGCCACCTCCCTTCTGGCTTTATTCATAGCTCCTAAAAGAGTGGTTCCATTTCTTTTAAGTTTTTTTGCTAGCACGACCAACGTAAATTAGTTATCGGTAGTTACGTTTCTACCATTGTTGAGAAAGGGTTCCATCAGTTTCATTACCACATGGTCAGATACATGTTCATCAGCTGGACGATAGTCATACTTCCCTGTATAAGGAAAGCCATTTACCAAATATTTACTATCCTTAACTACTATTAACCGTACTTATCAGGTTTGGAGGCTATAAATTGAGTAAAAGGACACCTAGCCTTACTAGGAAATAACTGCTCATATATGCATTGATGAAGGTTCACGGTTTATAGCATGCAATACAATTTTCAATAAACCTTTTTTCCATACTGTTGAGAATAGACAAAATTTGTCTGTTTGCAGACGTAGAGAGCGACTAAATCGTTTATCAAAAGGAAGAAAGCGCAGTATTTCGCAGAAATGATTCCTTGGCATGGCCTTTTTACACAATGGTAGACTCCAGTTATAAACCCACAAACTATGCACAGGTAGGTCGTTTGCACCTGCAACTCCTCTGGCATACATAACTCCGATAAATACATCAAGATCTTCATCGCTAAGCGTAAAATCTTCGCTTTCGGTCCGGCTCCTTGCTTCAGTGATATTGAAATTTTCTATATGATGTAGTATACAACGCCATGCACTTGTCGGGTTACCAGCGATTACATTTTCCGTTGCATGCCCTGTGGGCCGGGTACTTCCCTGAGCCCATTTTGCAGCGCACGTCTACCTGGCGCATCCTCTCCAGGCATAACTAATGTCGATTGCTAGCGTCGGCTCAACATTACGGAATCAACATCAATATCAAGATCCAAGTACTCATCGACGTCAGATGTATGCACAGCCTGTTCAGCCACTGTAGGATTAGGAACATAAATTGTACTTGCTGAGTTTCCAACCCGCCTTCTTTTTCGAACAGTAAGCGAGGAGGCTTTCTTGTCGGACACCTGTCTTCTTCCCACATCTAGTTCCACGAGCAGCTCGACAGAGAAGCCTACCATGTCTCTGCTGCCCCGATTAGATGTTGTACGTACAGTAATCCGCAGAATGAATGCCAACTATATTTACATTCTTCAAATCAAAAAGAAATGTGAAATAATATCAAACACCCACCTTCATTATTTTCTTCACTATCGGAACAATAACAATAACAAAATCTTCATCAGACTCAAGCCCTTCATCGCTCCCAATCTCGGACACGTCTTCGGGAAGAGTTTGTTCTGGCGTCAAACCCTGCGCCATGTTCAAAAATAATTGCCGTACTCGGAATTCACGTTACAAGCAGAAAAAACGTCATTCAGGGAGTGATTACAAACAGAAACCAGCACCGAATTTTATGCTGAATAACTAACAAGATTACTTTTTCCCGGGTAGCACATGTGTAGCTTATCACGAATCGAAACAGCTAATGAGAAAAGTATTATTATTATTATTAGTGGATGGTTGGGCAAAGAAGATATAATTTTTGTTTTTGCTAAAGTATGGCCTACGCTGCATGGCTATATAATTTTAAATATAATTTTGCAAATAAATTAATTTACTACGCAATTTTGTACTAAAATAACATGGAGTCAATATGACTCCTTTGGGCATTAAAGGTAAATTAGAACAATTTAAGCTTATTATTCTACGACGACTAATTTTATTATTTTCATTCTATTAAGTATCGAAAATGAATAAAAGTCACGAGAGGGATTTTCGCAAAACCTATTTAAAAAGAAGTAACATGAAAAAGAACATGCGCGAAGAGTCAAAATGACTCCATCGGGCATTCTAGTGTTAAAGGGATAGAGGTGCTTCAGGAATCAAGAGTCTTTAGAACGGGTAAAGGGTCTTCTACTATAGAAGATCTGATATAATATTATTCATAGGTTATGTAGGATAAAACTTACAGGGTGCTGGAATAAAACAATTTTTCTCTCACACACAAATCTCCCCTACCACATAATAAATGAAGCATATTCCATTCCATGTCGTATAATTTTTTGCCCATTTTTATCTAAATTAAATATCAATCGCCGAGGTCTGTTTGCACTTACATAAAAATTTTGTGTAATGGAAATTTTCTAACTTTTATTTTGGATTTTTAAAAACAAGCAGCCTGAATAAGAAAAGAACTCTCCATTACTATTCGTCTAATCCGGGGAATGATAATCTTACGATGTCAGAAACTGGAAAATTTCTCGCAGATACTCCAGCTATTTCTTAGTTTAAAATACCAAAGAGCAGACTTAAAATTCGACGATTTCAGTAAGTATTTAGAGAGCAGCCGTGTAGAACACTATTTTGTATATAGAAAAACATGGTCAAATGGGAAAAATAAAACGAGTGCAATCATTTGCTGTGTTCTTTTGAGAACGCTATCCAGTACATTGAACTGCTGCTACAAAAGAACGTCTCACACAACCAATGAACTTTAGTTTTAAAACTTGTAGCTTCCACACACATATGTCAACAATTTTATTTGGGATCTATGAAAGGTGGAGGATAAAAAATAGCAATGTTATATAAAACGTTAATTAAAAAGAAAACATGTTAATTTGAGTAAGTTTCAGAAAAGGAAAAAGGAAAGCGATGTCATATAAAGACACCAAAGCATTTCTTAGTGATTTCAGTGACCCCTTTTGACGAATAGAACTGTATTTAGCCGTGCAGTGCAATATTGCACTATACATTCTACAGTGTAGCTTGCACTCTCAAATGTATGATTACACCAGTGCACGAGACACAAAAGCACACAGCTAAAGAAAGCTACATGAACTCTCCGAGCACATTCACTATCTAATTTCGAAAAGATATAATTCCTAAAAGGGAGCATAATTAATATGTTCATCCGCTTCAGCCGAGTGTAGTGTCTAAAAAAACTAACTGCCAGTCATTAGTCATAGTCTGCTTAGACTAGCATAAACCTTGCTAAGCATGACTTTATTATCACAACTTTTCATGTCACAGCACAGAGCAATTTCCAAGTTAATAACTTAATTATGCACAGTTTTCTGGTACAGAAACAAACTTCGACTTTGCAGGTTTGTGGTGACACGTCTATGCTGGGTCGTACATATCCGAGCACTTGACCAACCACTTTGTAAAACCAGCAAAATTAATTTCGAAATTCACGTCTAGTATCACTTTGCTAAACGTAGAAAGGCTTAGCTAGGTAGGCTCCAGTTTTTGTAAAAATAAAAAAAAATGTAAATATTCTAAGTCAGCTCCTTGGCAGATAAAACACAAAATAAATAAAGTTTTCAGTAGGTAGTAGATACTGCCGGAATCGGCGAGCGTATACTAAAAGAGAACCCCCTAGTACAAATTGCTCACAGTTGTACCTTGTCTCCTGCCCCGCACGGGGCAGTTATTATGTAAACCAATACTAATGTGACTGAAAAGTTTCAAGGTATTTGCAATTAATGAAGAAACATATAGAAAATTAAGTCCCGATCACTGACATATATATAAATGGAGTGCTTGTTGAACCAAAAATGCATGAAAGCAAATGGCAACACTTTCATATTCCTATCTCTTTCCGTGAGAGACATACTTTCCCACTGAACTGTAACGATTAGGAACGAGAAATTGCTTTTAAAAATCCTTGTAAAAAACACTTCCTTCGACTCATAATTAAAATTTAACGATACAAATAGTCCCAAATACTTTTGTGGTAAATGCGGTAAATAACGTAAATCCCACTGACATGCATATACGCAAATTCCCAAATAATTTAAATATAACGCCAGTTTACGACAGTTGGTAGCATTGACAGTGAAAGCATACTTTCTGAAATCAAAATTGGTGCCACATGAAATAGGAGATCAGGCAGTCCATTTATAAATATGTCAGTGGTCCCGATGAGGCGTCTGTTGAGCATTCATTAAATCTCATCGAAGGGCTCATTGGATATCATGAAACTGCTCCCTATATACTAAACCAGCAATAAAAAATATTTATTCTTGTCATCACCGTGTGACAGATGACATTTGAAGAAAAATTTAAATTGATTTTTGTGATTTATGTATTTAAGTTTTTAAATTATTTATTTTAAATAAATTTTTTGATTTGTTTTCCCCAAAAAGACTATCGCCCATATACTGAACAAGACGTTATGCCAAAATCCTTACGCTTCAGCGTCTCAGAGTTTGATTTGCAACCGGAGTTTGAATTCGGAAAAATATATGAAATCAATCGTAAAATCAGATTCTCATTTATGAACTCATCAGGAAACTCATTGACATGCTCATTAATAAGCTCGTCGTGACAGTCATTGCTATGCTCATTAATAAATTCCTCGCGACACTCATTGACATGCTCATTAATAAGCTCATTGAGACTCTCACTGACATGCTCATTAATAAGATCATCGTGACACTAATTATGTACTCATCGAAGTGCTCATCTAATATTGTAAAATGCACAAAAGAGAAGCACAGCATATATTTCTAAATAAATGGAAGAGTTGTCATTCTCATGTACACTATCTGTGAATAAGTAAATAAATGAGTATTTTCCCGGTTTTGATTCAAACACGAATAAATTTCATTACTACGTTTATCTGATTGCGCATGAGGAGCTCATTGATGAGATCATCATGATATGTCTACCAGGGTAAAATCAACAACTAAACCTTTATTCGCCAATGTGTAAAAACAACGTATGCTTGGTTATTTAAAAATGTAAACATTTCTCCTTCAGAAAAACAATTATATTTCTCTTTGTCACACACATGCCATATTTCCTTAAATGCTACATGCAATTATTTCTTTCAAAATATGCATTAATTTTTTTTTTAAATGACGCCTACTCTGATCTTTCTATTGAACAGCTGTTCAAAAGATATCTCTTGTTAGTATTGGCTCGCCTGCCAGAACAGCTAATCCGTAAAGGACATTTTCTTTCATGCCTAATTATATAGCCCTCTCTTGCAAAGACTAAACCAGAATTTATTTCGCTTGTTAGCCGGACTGATAAGCAAGCGTTATTGCAAAAGACCAACTTATGTGCGCATTTTAGCGATTGTACCTACTGTTTTAATTGCTTCAGATAGATAGTCATAGCGATTGTCTGGACTGCTTGTTCAAGCTATCCAGACACATATCAGCATTCCAACAATTCTTCTGGCTCAAACATTTCAGACAGACTGTTATGGGGATAGTCTGAATTCATCCTCTGGAAGATTAATCGATATGTCAGGTATTCTTATTCTCTGGAATCAAACTTCAACACGGCAAGACACAGATTCCAATTGTGGCAGCTTGAGTTCAATCTTGAAACAGTATACCATCGCTATTGTCGGCCAAGGTCGTCATTGGGACAATCTGACCTCTATCCTTCTAGATGCTCGACCGCAGAGTGCATCGATCTGGTTACTTTTCAGGTTAACTTCAGTGCCCGAGACAATTACCTAGGCGAATTTTGGCTGACTGCACTGTTTTCGAAGATATTAGGAGACTACCAGTGATAGTTGGCTTAATTCCTCAGAACAATTACTTGCTCAGCAGTAGTGAAAGACATAAAACCAATTTCCTGTTCAATAGCCGTGAAGTAAATACTGGTTATGTTTCTGGAATTCTAGAGCGGTACGTTTATTTTTATGCCTCTTGTTGAGATCGACAGATACTATAATAAGCGAAATACACTGTTACAACAGATCCACGGATCATAGCATAACATCATTGATGACACTGTCAATGAGTTAAGCACAGTCATCCATTCAGTATTATATCATTCACTTATCCTCTTAAGATCCACGATACAGTCCTAAATTAGACAAATAGAGGTTGATTTTTCATCAACATCAGGAAGGTCACTAATAAACAAGATAAATAGTAAGGGACCAAGTACAGAACTCTGAGGTACCTAACATGCGATGGACTTTAAGGTCGAAAAATTATTACTAACCTTAACTTACTGATGGCGATAACAGAGGAACTATTTAATCGAGAAAAAACCAGTTGAACTGAATACAGATGTATTCAAATGCAAATTTATGAAGGAGAAATTCATGGCCGACAATAACACATGCCTTTCTCAATAAACTTTTAAAAATGAAAACAAAAAGAAATTAACATAAAACTTCAAAATCAAAAATATTTCCAGTGATAGCAGCCCCAAACATGCGATTCTGTACAAACTTTGAAAATAACTAATTGCTCATGCCCATCTCATTCTATAATCACCGACTGAACTTAATTGCCGAAAATACGTAAAATTCTAAGCAAAACTATTTTTTAGCTTAGTCCATAAATTAGCTAATTTCCCGTTCCAAAGTTAGGTATACTCTATACATAGCTGGTACACATAGTTCCCAAGAGTTTCTAAACAACCGAAACATTTCCCAAATTCCTGAAACATCTTGATTAACCTGAACTGGAAAGTAGATATCATAAAAAAACACCAAAAGTCCAAAAGGAACTGAAAACAAGGAAAAACAAAACAAAAATCGTAACTAAGTATATAATATGAAAAAAGTTCGTACCATCTGGAATAAAAACGTTAACGAACAGGCAATCCTCGCTGAAACGACGTGTCTCATCCGCTCTTGCCCGAGCTGATTTGATTAGTTTCATGAAGGTTTCGTCGTGCTTTCGCATTGGTCTCTTGGGGTTTTGCCAACAATCCGGCTGAAAGAATGTAGCGTTTCGGACGCCGTCCCAACTTGGAAGATTATCCACAATCGGAGGACTAAAACGTTTATCATCGACCGGAGAATGTGCATATGGTATTCCTAGATAGGCTAGAATATTTTGGGTTCGAAACATTTTCATATAGGTACCCATTACTATGCCTTGGTCTGGAATTATTATCGGTGGTGCATCTCGTCCAGTTACAATTTCCACTAAATGAAATGTTATTAGAGCCACAAACAATTTGGTGAAGAACTTTTCCATATTTTTTTTTTTATATGTTATATGTATTCAACTCTCTTTCTGAGAACACACTTAATCCAAAAAGGAAGACACTATTTTTGCATTAGAACACTACAACCAACACAATAAACACCAGTTCCACGAACTGTACACCTTCGCGCGCGATTTTCAACTGAATCGAAATGTAAGTCAGAAATCAGAGCTAACTACATAAACTACCCCTCGTAGTCGTCATTTACCATGGTAAAGTTAGTAAAGTAAAGGACTTTTCAGTTACTACAAGACTCTGCTTCAAGCCGTCTCCTTCAGATTACCATCTAGCACGCGACTGTCGATCGCTTGACAACCCCAACGCCGTTTTTTCGTCCTTCTTTGTGGCTTCCTTGGAAGATTCCAAGTTCCAGATAGTTCTTACTTTTATGTTCTAGGGAAAGTCACCTCAAAAACGAACTTAGTAAGTAAACTAAAAAAAATCCGCCCCCAACTATACTATTTACAATCGAAGAGCATTTTTATTAGGTTTCATCACCCCTTTTCACTCAATACAGTTAAATTGGGGAGAACCGGAAAGTCTTGAGAAAGGGTGAAAGAGAGTACGTCGCTATTTTTCGTTGTGCATTTTTCACATTTTCATGAAACTCAAGAAAAGTGGAGGAAAATTTTTTGGCATCGAACGCGGTTTTCTTTGTTGTTTACAATATTCCCGTGGGCTCTGCGGTGAACTAATTTGATTTAATTGCTGGAAACCGTGAGTTAGTTCGTAGCTGAAAAGATACGTATCTCTGAATTAATTAATTTGTCGATGCCCTTTCAGTGATTTTGTGAGCTTTGCGAATTTTAGCTGTTTTATGACCCAATAAATTCTTATAGTTATTGTTTTTATGTGGGTAGCTGTAGATGGTCAATGAAATTTGCAAAGATAATTGCATTAACCTTTGGTAAATTATACTTCAAGAATAGAATTTAAATTTGCATATAGAAATCTATTTTATGACGGCAAAATACAGTGCCAGCTCCTTTCTATATGTATTTTGGCAGTAAAATGCCTAATAGGACATTATCGGATTAAATATTGTATGTGAGGTTAATACCAGTGCCACCTTTACGTATGGGTCCGCAGGGCCAGTTTAGCTACTGAAAGTAGACCGTGGGATTTATTCGAACTTCTATACATGACAACAGATTTTCATACAAAGTAACATATAGTGACCATGTTTGCAGCCCCACTATTTTTTTAAATTTCCGGCATTTATAATTCACATTTGATACCCAAGTCACAGACAGAGTCCACACGTCGAATCGAGGAATCCGAGAACTCATAATCATAATGAATCTTGAAGAAAACTTAGAATGAGATCAATCGTCATTGAACTTACAAACGGAAATTATTAGTAGTAGCTTTCTGCCACCCTCTGCAGCTGTAAATGTGCGTAATAGTTTCACTAAATGCTGCATGGAGGAAGGTGATGTACCATTCCAATATGATATTATCAACAGACGTAATTAAAATTATAATTGGACCAAAATTAGGAAAAATAAATGGAAATTTTTTAATAGAAAATATCATTTTCTTTGAAAACAAATTTATTAAAGTTCTATGGTTTAAGACAAAGAAACTAAAAACTGAACACAGTCTCCTTGGAGACAACAATACTTAAAACTAAAAACTAAACACAGCCTCCTCGGCGACAACAATACTACTTACTACTTAGGTAGTAATAGGAACTAATGCACTGCTTAATCGCACACATCCATCTCAACGTCATCTAGTGTGCTTGAAGGCACTTCTTCTGAAAATTTAATTGCTGCTTGTATTGCATGTAAAATTTTATTAAGGTATTCATCATTGTCCATTCTTTTTGTTCTCTTTGCTCTTGTTTGTGAACTTTCACCATGGTCCAGAACAACATCAACCATGTAACCAGCTGTAATATTGGTATTGGTCAACCCAGAGTGGATTTTGTAAGACCATTCCATGTGGTTCTTGGAGACCGACAACAATGGCGCTCCACTAAACCGTCCTTCCAACAAGGATCGATGGTGTGGTATACGGGGGTATACGGCCCCCAAATGCCATATATCAAAGGCTCTAGGCTCTACCCCTACCGTATTCCAAGCCTAGGTATTGGCCATAGATGAATGTGCCAATACCTGCATTAAAAGAGCCATAAATGGCTCAACCATTAATATTCTCTCGGACAGTCAAGCTGCCCTCAAGGCCTTAAAGTTCTACACTGTTAAGTCAGGGATAGTCTGGGAATGTCTACATACCCTCAATAATCTATCAAGGAGAAACAAAGTTATCCTGGACATGAGGGCCACAAAGGCAATGAAATTGCGGATGGCCTAGCCAAAAGAGGAGCGGAAACTCAGTTTGTCGGACCAGAGCCATTTTGTGGCACATCAAAGTGTTACCTCAGAGCTACCCTAAATAACTGGGAGAATAAACAAAAATCCCTGTATTGGGAAAGGCTACAAGGACTTCGTCAGGCAAAAAATTTTATCGACTCCTCTGGCGGAAAAACAAAAGAACTCCTACTCCTTAGAAGAACAGAGCTCAAAATGATCACTGAGCTCTTCTCAGGCCATTGCCCCTTGAGGTATCACCTAAACAAGCTGGGTTTGGCTGAAACTTCATTCTGCCGCTTATGTCAGGATGCTCACGAAACCTCGGAGCACTTGCTCTGCCACTGCGAAGCATTGGCCAGGCGGATATTACTCCACCTTGAACATGCTTTTCATCCACCAAGTTACGTATGGACCCTTAAGCCCAGAATGGTTCTAGACTTTATTAACAGTCTAAACCTATAAATGGAGCAAATTCAACGGGGACTCACAATAGATCTTTCAGGTCGCAGTGATTGCGAGGCTAACGCCTATACACCCCTTCACAAATCTAATCTAATCTAATTGGTAATGGTTTCATCAGCTACGACCGAACTTCCTTGTGAAGCAAAGTTGCCGATTGTGCTAGAAGTTAAAAGTATTAAAAATTTGTCTAACGAGAGTGAAAAGCAGTTAATTTTACGAGGGGGTTTTAATAAACGGAATTAAAAAGTTCAATTCAAATGAATCCACGTTACTTTTCTAACTGCTGCAGAACCACTTGGAGCAGAACTCTCGGCTTTGAAGTAAACTCTAAAAGTGTCTGGTAAATTTGTTCACTTTCTTTGGCAGTCCCCAACCACATTTAAAGTTGATAGATTTTCATTTAATTCAAAATATTCCAAATATTCTTACCTGACTTTCCTAGAACAAGTGCGATCTCTTCCCAACTTCTTGCTTTCTTGTACCTATCCTTATAATCTACAAACGTCTTATCGTATAGACATCTATGGCTCTCTATTTCTAATATGAGTTTAGTTTCGAATTCTTTATCCATTTTAAATAATTTTATATAATACCGCACAATATCACAAATCACTTCAGTTCTATCAAATGTAAACAAACGAAATTGAGGTTAAATAAGAACGAAAAGAAATATTCGTTCGTATGTGGAACATGAAGTGTAGAACGAATACATACTTGACAGTTCGGATCGAAAATTTGTTTCTCGTACGATCAGGTCCCCCGAACGAAGGCCAAGTCAAGGTCCATTGTTCACCCTCTAAACCCATGAGCGATAGCTCAATGGTCCCAACTGGACGCTCTTATAAATTTGAGTATTGGCTAACAGTCTTCCTTGCAGTAGGTGTGAACCAAGAATTCTGTAACGTATTCCTGAGAGTGCCGGGCAGTGACATAGAAAGTGGGTCACTGTTTCGGACTCCTCTCCGCAACCCCTGCATATAGGATCATCAACAAGTCTCATCCTGTGAAGGTGGCCCCTGCGAGAGGAATGCCCAGTGAGAATGGACACCAGAGTTCTCAGGGTTGTCTTGTTGAGTTTTAGGAGCTTATTCGTTTGATTTGAGTTTGGTGTACCCCACAGATCCTTTGTTGTCCTACCAGTGACATCTTCTAACCAAAGGCGACTATTTTCGCGGTCAGTCCAGCTTGAAATGATTGAGACAAGGTGTTTTGGTGCAATCCCGACTGTAGAGGAAGGTTCCTCTGAGGCTGCTCCAAGAAGAGCAAGTTCGTCTGCCCTTTCATTCGCGCTGATGTTGCTGTGCCCCGGCACCCACTGCACTATCACCCTGTTATTCCGAGAAAGGGAATTCAGGGTGGTTCTGCACTCCATTAATAATTTGTAGGTTATAAAGGGTTAAGAGAAAGCTTTGACAGCTGCTTGACTGTCCGAGCAGATGGCTATCTCCTTATTCTCAGTTTCTGAGTTAAGGAGGTGTCTTCCCGCTTCAAGGATGGCCTTGACTTCTGCCTGGAAAACCGTGGAGTGGTTTTCAAGGTGCATGGAGAACTCAATTTCAGGCTCCTCACAGAAAACTCCCGCTCCAGTGCCTTCATCGGACTTAGAACCATCGGTATATATTATAATTGGGTTTGTCAATGGTTGAAACACGGAATGTTATTCCCATTTTGCCCTGGATGGAATAATATATTCAAAATTGCTTTCCAGCATGGTCTTGGGAGGTGGTCGCTATCTCTGTCAATGCCAGGTGCGATAGCCTGCACGAACTCGTAAATGGATTCATGTGGAACTCTTGTTCCCCCATGAAGCCAGCCAAGGTTAAGATGCAGCCTTAGCGCTGTAGTCGACGCCCTCTGCTTGATATATATTTGCACCGGGTGTATATTGAGGATAACCTCCAGAGCCCGGGTGCTAGTTGACTTAAAAGCGCTACTTGCGCTGAGAAGGCACAGCCTTTGAATCTTCTCCAGCATCTTGCGATGGTTGGCGAAGTCCATTGCTTTCCACCCACCGCTGAACCGTAGGTTAACATGGGTCGAATGACACTATTGTATATCCATAGGATCTTCCACGGTTTGAGTCCCCACTTCTTCCCTACCGCTCTACGGCACATTGCAAACACTCTAAGAGCTTTGTTCGCTCTGTCTTCAAGGTGTGGTTTCCAGTTAACTTTTTATCTAGAATAGTACCTAGGTGTGGAGCCAATCAGGGACAGGTTTAAACTGGGGATATTCCTTTTCATGGTGAATAGGCATAAGTCAGTTTTCAGTGGATTTATGCTCAGCCCGTGATCTATGGCCCAGCGCATGACTAGTCGGATCGCGCCTTGCATCAATCCACAGAGTACAGGTTCATAACTCCCGGTGTCTAAAATTGTCAAGTCGTCCGCGTAACATATTGCTTTGTACCCCATCCGGGTGAGTGTTAGCAGGAGATCGTCCATGATAAGCACCCATATCAAAGGTGATAGAATACCGCCTTGATGGGTACCCCTGTAACTTTTTTAGCTCTGCTTGCCCCGCCAAGATCAGCAAAGACTGTTCTATTATGCAACATGTGTGTAATCCAATTTTTTAGAGATCGGTTCACTCCATGTTTTGTTAGTATTTCCGTGAACCTATGTAGAAGAACAATATTAAAGGCGGCTTCTACATCGATGAAAACAGCCAGCGTAGATTCTTTAACGAGGAAGCCTTTTTCAATTGAGTGCATCACCTCATGGAGAGCCGTCTCAACGGACTTTCCTTTTAAGTACGCATGTTGGTGCTGTGATAGTCTGCTTCTGGGGATAGAGCGTCTGACCTCCCACTCACAGATGCATTCTAAGGTTTTAAGTAAGAAAGAAGTCAAGCTTATAGGCCTATACGCCCTTGCAGTTGAGTAGTCTACCCGACCTGCCTTCTGTATAAACACAACGCGGATTTCTTGCCACAATTTCGGTGTATAGCCCATTTTGTTGCATGCCCTAAAGAGACGTAATATTCTTACTTTAAAAACATATTTCGAGAACATCAAAAGTTGTAGAAATTAAGAATTTACCTATTATTTGGAAATATTTTTATATTCTCTTCGACATGGTGCTGGTTCTGCTGTTTCTCAATAAATGGTAAATTAAATTGTAATCATAAATCTATGCAGATGCAGTTACAGTAATATCGAATCCATTTTTATTTCGGAATGTATTTCCAGGTCAAAAAACTTTACATTTTGGCATGTACGTACGGGGTACCCTCAGGGTCAGGTCAAACATTCTTTGTTTCGGTATATAACATAAAAGTCAAAAATTGTTCTGTACAGAAATAACCAAAGTTTACAATTATCATAAAATTGTCATTTTGAGAAGCCAAATCGACATTAAAATTCTCGATGCAGAAATCGTCAAAATGACGATAAAATCGTCAATCTGGCAACGTTTGGCCCCTATTGCTGAATCCGCCGTGAGAACTAAGTTTGCGAATTTTCTATTTTGTGATTATCGAAAACGTTCTAAATAAGTGAAAAAATGAAGTTTCCCTTGATTATTGAAAACAAGTGATTCGAATCCTCATACGGATTGATAAATCGCATCGTGAAGGGGAAGTGAATCTTACTTACTTGCGGGGAGATTCATTAATCTGTCGGATTGAGCAATACGGGCCAATATATGTAATATCAAAAACTTCCAAATTTTTTACCGTTTCATTAGGAATTCTCATTTCCAAGTGATGAAACGGATTATGGAAGCATTGTCAACATCATTTCCAACCTTTGTTAAATATTTTTTACCATTTTCATTCCAGAAAATATTTTCTCCCACATACTGTGCTTATAATTTTTGTCTTGTTGCTTTTATGTAATTATGTGCATCAATAATATTCAGCAACTTTTCTATAAATAATTGCACAAAGTTTTTAATTCACTTAGAACAAACACTTAGAACAAACAGAGCCACAGTATACTGGGTATTATTGTATTATTTAAAATTTGTAAACAACATGTTTACAAATTAGATCGTTACATAAATTCACTTGTTCATTACAATAATCAATTAGAGTGTCGTAATTTTTAATTAAAGCATCCAATAAAAAATAACGAGATAACCAACGTTTCATGGTTTAAATGTTGCCGAATCTCGATCCATTACAGCAGCCAATTCTTCGAATTTTCCTTTTTTTAATTCGTGATCTACTGAACATAGTGTGTACTAAGGAAGGTCTCAATATCTTGAATAAGAGATTCATGTTTCTTTGCATTATCCAACCCCAAATCTTCTCGGTGCGCAACACAATGTTGTTCAGTGAAATGAGGTATATTTCCTTTGTGTGAAGTGCTGCCACTACATTTCTTCGTCCTACCATACATATTGTTACGTGCAATAGACATCTACTGGCAATAAACAACTTCAGGTTCGGAGAGTAAATGACTTCAGGTTCGGAGAATCGATTATGGAATCGACAGGAAGGTTCAGGAATAAGAATGAATAGAACAGTCAAGAAGCTTTTGGAATAGAACACTCCAGAATAATCCGGAGAGTTTCTAGGGTATAAATATAACAGTTGTCATCGCCAGGGCAAGAGTCTTGTTTTAGACGTTGCAGTGTTAGCAAGCGCAAGTAATTGAAGAAGCGAAAGAGTGTAATTAGATTGCGATAATTGAAAGTACAGTGTTAGCGATAATTCGAGTTGAGTTATTAAATGAATGTTTGTGAACTTTATGTGATTTAAGTGTAATAAAGAACTTATATATTAATTATTTAATATTGTGTTTTAAATAACGAACCAAAGGCCACGCTCGCAACAACTGGTGTCAGAAGTGAAATAAATTTGAGAAATAAAGTGGTGGCAATTGACTAAAAATTAAAAGAGTGATTAATTTTGAGAAATTGTGTTAAATTGTGAAAGTTCTGGAAAATAATTACTAAAATAATGGGGCGCAAAGTGGACGAGCTTCGAACGCAGGATTTGAAAGTGGAGTTAGGGAACCGGTCATTACAAACGACAGGCATAAAGAAAGTTCTAGTCGAGCGACTTAGACAATCTTTGATAGAAGAAGGAAAGAATCCTGAAACATTTGTTTTCGAAGAGAACTTGGAAGAAATCGAAGTTGAAGAAGCGCCTGCGATGAAAATGGAACAGCTTTTGAGTACTTTAATGAGTAAAATGGAAGCCCGTTTTGATGAGCAAAAGAATTCTCTCGAGGAACAGAAGAAATCTATGGACGAACAAAAGAATTCTCTCGAGGAACAAAAGAATTCTCTAGAATCACGTTTAGATGAACAGAAGAAATCTATGGACGAACAAAAGAATTCTCTAGAATCACGTTTAGATGAACAGAAGAAATCTATGGACGAACAAAAGAATTCTCTCAACGAACAAAAGAATTCTCTCGAGGAACAAAAGAAATCTATGGAAACCCGTCTGGACGAGCAAAAGAATGCTTTTGAGGAACAAAAGAATTCTCTGGAATCCCGTTGGGATGAACAAAAGAATTCTTTGCAGAATTGTCTAGAAACTTGTTTGGAGGAACAGAAGAAATTTCTGAAAGTTTCATTAGACGAACAAAATATGAAAATTGAAGGAATACAGCAGGAAGTGTTGGAAGTTCGACAACAAGTGTCGGGAGTACAACAAAATGTCACGGAACAGCTTGATAACTTTAAAGCAGATCTGGAAAGAATAAAGCATCGTCAGCCACTAAGCGTAGCAACTGAAATATCCGGTGCAGGTAGAATGAAACCTCCCATATTTGATGGACAAAATTCGTGGCATATCTTCAAGAGACAATTCGAGGCAGCTTCAGAGGTAAATGGATGGAATGATGAAGACAAAGCTATAGCTCTGGTGTTAGCACTTCGAGGTCCTGCGTCAGAACTCTTACAAACTGTACCGATTGAAAATCAACGTAATTACTCTTCATTAGTACAGGCGATAGAATTACGTTACGGAGATGAGCACATGCAGCAAGTATATCGCCTACAGTTGCGCAACAGGATTCAAAAACATGGCGAATCACTACAACAACTGCAGGCAGATGTAGAAAGATTAGCGCATCTCTCATACTCCAGCGTGAATGCGGATTTTCTCAATGAAGTGACGACGGAGGCATTTGTGAACGCTATTACAGATCAAAATTTACAACAATCATTAAGGCTAGCAGGAAAGAAATCAACAGCAGAAGCACTAGCCTATGCATTAGCATACGAATCCGCCAGACAAGCTTCACGGAGTGCAGTACGAGTGAGAGAAATTTCAGTGGAAGAATGTACTTGTAACAGAGTGCAATCATCACAGAGCCCGCCTTTACGTGGTGTCCCTCGATGCTGGAATTGTAATAAACCAGGGCACCTTCAAAGAGACTGCAGAAAACGTCGACGAGTGGAATCACCAGAAGAAGAGGGGAAAGAAGAATGCCAAAGATGTCGAGCCAGGGAACAAGCTTTTCGTGGAGAGACTAGATATCAAGGAGCGACTAGTCGCATCGCCTCTCCTGTTGAGCAGTCGGAAAACTAGTAAAAACCAACTTTGTGGGGCAGAAGTTGGTTGGTGGAATCGACAGCCCCGAAGTCATCATCCAAGTAGGTCAGTTACAGAGAAATAATAGCAGTCTTGTTATATATGGAAGTGTAGGAAAACATGACTGCGCAGTTACTATCGATACTGGAGCTTCAAGATCAATTATTAGAGCAGATCTTGTTAAGAACAAATGGCTTCACAACACCACCAAATATCTACTAAGAACAGCAACTGGAGCAGCAGCACAGGTGTTTGGAGAAATAACTTTAGATGTTCAACTAGGCGAACTACTATTTCGTCACACTTTCCTGGTTTCAGACATAATGGATGAATGCATTCTTGGAATAGACTTCATGACCACATACAAAATAAATCTGGATGTCGGAGAGCGGATTCTCAAATATGGCAATATAGAAATTCCTATGAGACTAGGAGAAGGAGCAGATTATCCTGTGAAAGTAAGGACGATGGTCTGCGAAAATATTACTCTTTCGCCATGCTCCGAGACACTAATATGGACAAAGCTTACTGATGACATCGGGACCTGCCGATTCTATCTGGTGGAGCCTTACCCCACAAAAGTTACATCCAGCATCATTGTTGGCAAGATTATAGTGAAGGCAGAAGGTGCAACATTAATACCAGTCAGAGTGCTCAACACATCCGAAAATGAGGTACAACTAAAAAAAGGTGCTATAATTGGAAATTGTGAACCCATTTACCAAATCGTCAATTTGGATAATGGTAGTAATGATAAGGAGACAAAAACTATACCAGCTACTACTCAACAGGTTCAGAAACTTCTTTCGTCCAGTGCCTTAAGTGAACAACAACACAACGATGCCAAAGAGGTGATCGATGAATTTTCGGAATTATTTGCAATGAATGATGATGACTACGGTAAAACAAATCTTGTCCAGCATCGAATCGATACAGGAGATTCCAGGCCCATTCGACAGACACCACGAAGATTGCCATTAGTCAAACAACCAGAAGTTGCAGACATGATGAACTCCATGAAGAAACAAGGCATCATAGAGGAATCTAACAGCCCTTGGACATCGCCGGTTGTTCTGGTTAGGAAAAAGGATGGCAGCACCCGATTCTGTGTAGACTACCGCCAACTAAATAACGTGACGAGAAAAGATAGCTATCCATTACCACGGATTGATGACACATTGGATACCCTTTCCGGAGCGCAATGGTTTTCCACGCTGGATTTGAAGAGTGGTTACTGGCAAGTGGAAATACATCCCGAGGACCGAGAGAAAACGGCTTTCTCAGTTGGCAATGGCTTATGGCAATTCAAAGTAATGCCATTTGGGTTATGTAATGCTCCAGCCACATTCGAACGACTAATGGAATGTGTTCTACGTGGTTTAACCTGGAAAACATGTCTTGTCTATTTGGATGACATAATAGTAATCGGAAGGACATTCATGGAACATAAAAACAACTTACGGGACGTACTTCAAAGACTCAAAGACGCAAAATTGAAGCTCTGTGCGAGTAAATGTGCTCTATTCAAAAATGAAGTTAAATATTTAGGGCACATAGTTTCATCACAAGGAGTGAGAACCGATCCAGAGAAGATAGAAGCCGTCAAAAATTGGCCAGTTCCAAAGGATAAACATCAATTACGTAGTTTTCTTGGTTTAGCTACCTACTACACGCGATTCGTGAAAGGTTTTGCAGATATAGCAAGAAGCCTACATCAACTTACCGAAAAGGGAAAGCCGTTCATATGGTCGGATAAATGCAACGAAAGTTTTGAAAATTTGAAGCAACAGCTCTGTGAGGCTCCAGTACTTCACTATCCAAAGCTAGGAAAAACATTTACATTAGACACGGATGCCAGCAATGAAGGTATTGGTGCAGTGCTTTCTCAGGAGGAGAATGGTCAAGAAGTTCCAGTAGCTTACTATAGCAAAGCACTTTCAAAGTCAGAGAAAAATTATTGTGCTACAAGAAAGGAGCTACTTGCCATTGTAAGTTCAACAAAGCATTTTCATAAATATCTCTACGGACAGAAATTCATCCTTCGCACCGACCATGCAGCACTTAAATGGCTTCTGCAGTTTAAGAATCCTGAGGGACAAGTGGCGAGATGGATAGAGCGACTCCAGGCTTATGATTTTGAAATACAACACCGAAGAGGTCGTTTCCATGGAAATGCAGACGCCCTTTCACGACGTCCATGCAAACTTGAATGCAAACATTGCGCCCGGATGGAAGAAAAAGAAACCACAGCAACTATACAGTTGGTAACCGTGGAACCATCTACAGGTTGGGACAACGAGGAACTGCGAACAGCACAACGAGAAGATCCGGACATTTCACCTATTGTTGCCTGGAAAGAAGACATGGAAAGACCAGACTGGAAGGATATTTCGGAACGAAGTGAGAAGCTGAAAAGTTACTGGGCTCAATGGAACTCCCTTCATGTTGAATGTGGTATATTAAAACGCAAGTGGGAAGCACCTAATGGCGAATCTTTCCGAATGCAGATAGTCGTGCCGGCATTAAACGTCAAAGATGTTCTAGAAGAAATGCACGGTGGAACCTCTGGAGGACATTTGGGAGTGAACAAAACCATTTCCAAAATACGAGAAAAGTTTTATTGGTTACATATGCGAGAAGGTGTGGAGGAGTGGTGTCGCAGATGCACTGTCTGTGCTGCTTGCAAAGGGCCGCAACACAGAAGCAGAGGAGAAATGCATAAGTATAATGTCGGAGCCCCCTTTGAAAGGATAGCTATAGACATCGCTGGACCTTTTCCAGAAACGGATGGCGGTAATCGTTATATATTAGTTGCCATTGACTATTTCAGTAAATGGCCTGAAGCTTATGCAATCCCTAATCAAGAGGCAATCACAGTTGCGGAACAAATAATAACGAATTGGGTCAGTAGGTTTGGTGTGCCTCACGAACTTCATTCGGACCAAGGACGGAACTTCGAATCGCGGACTTTCCAGGAGATGTGTAAAATGTTGGGAATAAGAAAAACTAGAACAACTCCTCTACACCCACAATCTGATGGCATGGTAGAGCGCTTCAACAGAACATTGATCGAGCATCTAAAGAAAGTAGTTGACTATCATCAACGCGATTGGGATCGACATATTCCTGTATTCCTAATGGTTTATAGATCAGCCGTTCATAGTACTACCGGACAAACCCCAGCTAAAGTCATATTCGGAAGAGAGATGCGTTTACCTAGCGACCTCAAATTCGGTACCCCCAGAGGAGAACAAAAATTACCAGAAGACTACGTATCGGAGCTCAAACAACAATTAGCCGATGTACACGAGGCCACGAGGACGAAATTAGCAACAAATACTGATCGGATGAAGACCCGCTATGACTTACGCGCTAATTCCGCAGGATTTAACGAAGGTGATCTTGTTTGGCTGTACAACCCGAAACGACGTAAGGGACGTTCCCCAAAATTGCAACAACACTGGGAAGGACCATATTCAGTAGTAACTAGAATTAATGACGTGGTATACAGGATTCAGCGTGGCACAAGAGGCAAGCACAAAATTGTTCATTTGGACCGCTTGTGTCAATACTACGAGCATCAAGACCGTGGACCGCCTGTTGTTCGGGACGAACAAGTTTAAGAAGGGGGCAGTGTTACGTGCAATAGAAAGATACAACTGGTGACATCTACTGGCAATAAACAACTTCAGGTTCGGAGAGTAAATGACTTCAGGTTCGGAGAATCGATTATGGAATCGACAGGAAGGTTCAGGAATAAGAATGAATAGAACAGTCAAGAAGCTTTTGGAATAGAACACTCCAGAATAATCCGGAGAGTTTCTAGGGTATAAATATAACAGTTGTCATCGCCAGGGCAAGAGTCTTGTTTTAGACGTTGCAGTGTTAGCAAGCGAAAGTAATTGAAGAAGCGAAAGAGTGTAATTAGATTGCGATAATTGAAAGTACAGTGTTAGCGATAATTCGAGTTGAGTTGATTAAATGAATGTTTGTGAACTTTATGTGATTTAAGTGTAATAAAGAACTTATATATTAATTATTTAATATTGTGTTTTAAATAACGAACCAAAGGCCACGCTCGCAACAATATAATTGCTCCATCCGTTGTAAACATAACCATTTTTCCAAAATAGCAGCACTGTCTGCAAGTGTTAGCTTCAAAATACCTCCAAATTCTATTTTGTATGTCAATTCATTTTTCATTAGAAATTTAAAGTATAAAATTAATGATTTTTGAACTAAAATGTCCGTCCTGTCATCTATTATAAGTGTGTATGGAGAGCTGCTTCTAGCAGTTTATTTAAGAAATTTTTCATGAAAACAGAAATTTAGATCTTTGCCATTTTTAGATACAATTCTTTTATAAAATGACATAAAAAAAATTATGAACAAGCCAATTGTGCGCAGAATACAAAAACGGCTGCGCAGCAATCGCAAAATTAGTACGCGGCCGCGCATCCGTGCAGCTTATAGTGTCATTTTCCCTCATATAGCTTTTCCACAATTTATTCTTTTTATTTTTAAGAGGACGCTTCAGTTATTTATTGAACCATGGTGGAGATGTTTTAGAGAACCGCTGACGCTCGCGGGGAACATGAGAGAAAAATAAATCGAAAAGAATTATGTAAACATTATAAACGTCTTCGTCAACATTATTGCTATACAGTAATGTGTTGAAGTCAATAGATGTATGTAGGTCTATTGGAAAGTTCCGAAAAATTAGCATTTCTAAAATTGAAAAAGTATTGTGCTTCGTCACAATTTGTAAGTTTTCGGTTTCAACTAGAGGGGGGTGATATTTGTCAAGAAAATACCAGATCTAACTGCCTACCCATGTCATTCTTAACATTACTAATTTGGCTGAGACCAAGAGATGAAATAGTGTCAAGGAAAAGTGATTCACTTGTTGTCAAGTTATTAAGTGGATGATAGTCATCGTCAACTTCATTTGGAACCAATTGAATATTGGGAAAGTTAAAATCACCAATTGGTAGTAATTCATCAAGAGGATCCATCTTACCATGGATAAAATGAAATGTTTAAATGAGTAGGTCGTAAATATTCTGACCTTTGTCATCAACAATATTTATGGAGTCTGGACGAATATAGCAACAAATAATGTGTAAGTCCGATTTTAAAAGAGATAACTTAAGAGCAATAAGTTCGATGTCAAGAGTGTTGGAAAAACTGAGAGCTCAACCTGGCTGCAATTAAACTGGTTTTTACAGACTCAGTATGTCTATCTCTTCTAAAAATTTGATACGAACTGTCACAGATTTCAACATCGCGAAAGCCATGCTACAGCCAAGTTTCAGTGAAAGCAACTATATCGAAACAAGTCGCAACAGAGGCTTTGAAGATTTGTGTAGTTTTTGTATGAATCCCCCTTAGGTTTTGACAGTAAAGGGAGAGCGATTTGAATTTTTTGAAATATCGCTGCTTATTTTGGATGTATTTCTAGGTTGGCGCCCGGAAGGTACAAACAATTTAGTAAACGTTCCAGAGGGCCAAAATGTGGGATCAAAAAACTTGTCCCACACAGCTTCTGAGACAGATAAATCAAAGGATACAACCGGTTTAGAACTTTTACTAATCTTACGAAAGAAATACCATCAGCTGCGATATTTTTAGACTTCAGATACTTCAATATGTTCTCACACAACGTTTCTGGAGAGAAACCGGTGACGAAAAACTCGAATGTACCTAAAGACAACACAGATGAAGTATCATTCAGTACCGCGAAAACAGATGCAGGACTTAGAATGATATTATCATAGCTTTGACTACTCCCAGCGTTACCTAAGGCCATAACAGCTGAGGCACTCGTACTAGGAGTAGCAGTCGGCAGGTGCAAATTAGATCGCTTCCTCCGGCGCGGCTGTTGCTTGCGACGAGGCTTGGAGGAAGGCTGCTGAGTAGGTGGCACATCTGCTGACAGCGAAGAAACATCAGTACAAGGCATATGCCCATTCCCAGGAGGCGTCATGTCAGGAGAAGAGGAGTTGTTTGCCACTGAAATCTTAAAAATCACGAAAAGTTAATACAACTTTTCGTCAAATCTGTGCATATTATCATGATCTAAATTGCACATAGTTTGAAAAAAGGCATAAACTTAAGTAATGACATATCAAAAACAAAGATTTCGGGATTTTATATGTATGTAATTAGCTTTAGAAAACTCTCGAATTCATGAAACTCGCAAAGTTTGGTACATCATAATGTAATATTGGTACATCAAGTAGATACATTTATACTTGAGTACTGGAATCTAAGTAGTGTGTTCAAATATAGATATTAGATATACCTATGTATATGTTTTTTCATTTATTTAAATATTTTAAGTACTACTCCTGTTTTACTTTTATTCTTCATTTTTCTATTCTTTGCGAAATTATATAATCAACAGTTTTCATACTAATTGTTTTATATTCTAGCCCTACTTTAGGTGTGGACATACGAGAAATCTTTGCTTTATTGCTAAACTTACACAAACATAATGTGTCACCCTCAGAATTTTCCAGTTACATTAACTCCGACTGTGCTAATCTTGTTGAATTACGTTCCTTGAAACATACAAAATTTTATGCGAACAAAATTGAGGAATTAGATAGAGAATGAAATTATTTATATTACACTAGAATTGAATTGGAAATTCTACCAGATATAGCTAACTTAAAAATTGTGTTGTTAGTAAATTGAAATCTAACTCTCTAATGTAGTTCTTTGGATATATAGCTGCTTCAGTAAAATAAAATTTTCCCAAGCAATAAATGGTGCCAGACAAATTAGAAGGAAAAGTGTCTGGCCAGCAGCACAGAGCCCATACATTTCGTTCGCCCCTTGCCTGCTCTTCACGCAATACATTTTATAAGTTCAGTTAAAAAAAAAATTCTATGAAAAATCCGACAGCATATCTAAAATCTCGCCATGCCTATGCAATTACTGCTGTACATATGCCCGAAATGCTTTTGAGTACAATGCTTTGCATATGTAGTGATTTGTTTAAATTTTCAAATTGCATACTTTTATGCGTTTATCTGTGCTTTTGAGAGTAGAAATCGTGAGCTTTTTTTTTTGTGGTAACTCCCGGCTATAGCGCCAAAAAGCACGGAGTCCTTAGCAGCAGAAGTAGACCAATCCGCACTATCATTCGTGACCAGCCCGATATTGTGATGAATATCTTTAAGGATTGGGTCGGTACCAGGTGGTGAAAGAGACGCGTTACAATTGTTCGACGGGGTGCGAAGATCATCAACAGAGGACGTCAGACATTCGAAACGAGTAGAGAGAGCATGCGACCTATCAAGTAAGAAAGATGAGTTTGAACTGAGCGCCTCTGAAAAATTGAATTGAAGCTTGTCGAGTTTTGAATTGACGGTATTAGGAGAAAGCATTGATACGACCAGTTGGCATATATTTGCTTAACACTATCCGCAATAAAGGACTGGTCGCTAGGCACTCGCCACAGGTTGTGACAGAAACAGGAGAACTCCTTGGAATACGGCACAGGCAAGAGGAATGAAAAGATTTGTCACAAATTCCATCACAAACGAAGACGTCTTCATTGTGGTCATGATAACACACTGTACGTTTACATGAATACTTGAGTACTTGACTTGAAATTCACTTGAAACTCAAGTAGGGTTTTTGGTTGAATTAATTCCAATTGCTTGACATGACTGACAACTTTGCATTAAGTTCAATACAGAATTGGGGATTTTTAGATAAATATTTTGAGAAAAGTGCTAAGAATCACAGCCTGAATTATCAACAATAATCTTCTTCTTGTTCCTCTTTGCCGTTCTCATATCTTGCATAAATGAATAACTTTCAAGTACTGAATTTTTTCAAGAATATCGAACAAAAATTTTGTGATTTACTTGACTCAAGTCAATGCGCGTTTACATGATATTCTTGATGATATACTTCAAGTATTCATGTGAACTGACAACTAACAAAGAGTAGCAGATATTTAGGCGTTAATTAAAATAGAATGATTGTGTCGAGGACAAGCCACGATATCATAGTGGTGGGAAATCTCACTGACAGATGGCGATCAAACAAAAAATACCTGTAATATATGTAGGTGGCTGCTTTTGACAATCAGCGTCGTGCATATGTGATTTTATTTCTTTTGTTTGCTATTACATTTAGGGCCGTCTTCACCAAATTAAATTAAATGTCTGTTTTAGTACACCCGTTGTGTCCCACTTTTAATTAAAATTAAAGTTCGTAAAAGAGAAATTGGCGCTTAGCGCTGATTGCTTTTGAGAATTTCTATACCATTGTTTATGGAATTGCGTTACTAAGTGAAACCGCCTACTTCACTCTTTCAATTCAAATCAGCTTTTTCCTTTGTTTAGAGACATCTATTATAATTGATAATAACATGCTTCGTAGGAATATTTTTCGATATTTGCGAAATTAAAGTTAGCAATTCGGAATTGTCCGAGTGAGGGCGCCAGGATATTCGGAGTATCAAAACTCCACCGAAGTTAGATGTCGCGAGTACGAGTATAGTATCAAAGGTATTGGCGCTAGTGTCGGTGTTTTAAATATGTATTGACGAAAGGAATGTCCGAATGAGGGCGCCACCATACTGTAGTATCAATTATCGGAAAAACTTAGATGACGCCAGTGTCGGAGTTTCATTTTCATTATCCCGTTCCGTTTTAATTTCGATTCCACTAGTTCGTTCGAGAAAGCGCTATATATCATTCATTTCATTTGTGCACGAAAGCGCTTAAATTTCATTTTCATTCGTTGTTTGACAGTTGTTCTGTCTGCTGCTTGGACCGTCGAGGTTATTGCGGTTTCTTTTTGTTTTCTATCAATAAAAACGTGGGCTACTTTCGTTTATAATTTGCAACATCTTAAGGAAAACGATTGAATCTAAAGTGCTTCGATGTGAGTGTTCAATAATATAAGAGAAAAAAGGAAAACGCGAAAAATAAAGTGTGTGATTAGTTCCAGAAGTAAATGCGGTCCGAAATTATATAAGACAAAGGTTGCATAGCAATTGCAAAGTTTGATAAAAGCGTGAATAAATTAATTGATTCATTTCGACAATAAAAGTAACGATTGCATCACCTTAACTGTGATTCGGAATATCTATACGCATCCACAAAGATTTTCCTAATAAAATCAAGTAAAATGCATAAAAATAGAACCTCTATAATTAGTGCTAGTGAAACAAACAGTAAGAAATTATCTTTAGAGTCATTCTATTCGAAAAACAAGGAGTTTCTTTGATTTGATCCTGCGGCAAGGATTACTTCTTCCGTACTAACATGTATTTAGATGAATTTTACTAAAAATTAAGCTAGGTCCTAATAACAGTAATACAAGAAATCATTTTGTAAGTTTTACAAGTTGTCGCTCATCAGTAAGTATACGAAAAGGAAGTAAAAATGTCAGCAGCTCCAATTAGCCAACATAAGAACTCCGCAGGGAAAGTTAACATTTTTTCGCATGTCAAGTATGAACATCTTGTTGCCGGCATATCTGGTGGTGTGACGTCAACCCTGATTCTTCACCCTTTGGATTTAATAAAAATCAGATTTGCTGGTAAGTTTTCAAAATTGATTTTAAATGCATATTCATTGGGGAATTTCCATGATAGATTATGTGGTATGCAGGAGAATCGGCGGCGAGCTCGATTTTGGTTCGGTCAATGTTTGTTTATCTTCCATTCTGGTGTCTGTCTCGTCGTCGGTCATGAGGAATATCAAATTTATTATTGTGACGGTGGTGAACTCTTGCTTTTTTCTTTCTATTATCTCATGTTACATTTCTGCCGACGCTCTAGCTTGTTTGGATTATTTTAATGCACGGTTCAAAGTCCAAGACCAATAAAAGTTCCGCACTTGATTCCAATGTTATGTAGGTAGTTTATTTTAGCTTATTGTTAGAAATGTGGAACACAAGATAAACAAAGCCTTTGAATGTTGGATTACATGCCGGCGCTGCTTCTAGCACTTCAATAAAAGAGGACCGGGGAATTCCAACGAGTTTTACACTTGTGGGCTTTGTTTTCAATATTAAATATAATTGTTTTGCCAATGTTATAAACAGACTAGGTAGTTAACAACATTATTAAGAGCTCAGATGTGGTAAGAAAGCAATTCTAATTTATAAACACAAGAAAACAAAACAAACAATTTAAAGCAAAAAAATAATACGACTTTCTTAAAATTACGTTTCGCCTAACAGCAAAAGAAAGTTAACAATATCAAAAAACAAGAAACTTATCAAAGTTACTCTCAAGCTCAGTTTATGGATGTAAATCTATGATTGATCTCTTAGCAAGTTCATCAGCTTCTTTAATTCCTGGTACAACAATCAATAGTCAGAGATTATTTAATCGCTGATATGAATGATCTGCATCCGATTAGCATTTTGTGTTTTTTCTCTTAATCTTAGGTACTAGAACGGTTGATGGCCGCGCAGATTGACGAGTACCTGGAAGACATGAACTTTTAGCGCTTGAGTGCTAATATAGTCCGGGTAATATTAGTTTAGTTAGTATGAATTGATTGATTAGCCTTGAGCTAATGAGGTACTAGCTTAATAGTTCCACGGATGTTGACGTATAGTAGCTGATTACTTATTAATCTTGAGTTGATAGTCGCTTGCTGGTACCAATTATAATCGTACGACTTTAGGTTGTCAAAGTAACTGTGAAGTGCAACCAATACCGCCAACAATTGATACAGGAGGCAATATTCAACAGCTGCTTCGCCGTGGTGTATACGTCTCAGAAAAACCGTAAGCTTGGGCTGGTTACGATGGATTGATGAGATAGACAAAACTTTTAGTAACCAGATCGGGATGGATCCAGGAACTTCCAATAATCACCACTAAATCGGCAAGAGCTGACAAAATCAATCTTAACGAACATGAAAGTCGATCGACGACTAGTACTTGGCTGCCTTTTACAGGAACTGCAAGTGCCTCTACTTCTAGATAGAATTGCCAGAAGTTCAAGCCGACCCTATGTCGACTTGATGACCGATCCAATCCTGAATATTAAATTGCACCAATATCAAACGTCCATGTGACATTTCAAGTGAAACTGATGTCGCCTTGATATCACTGGACGAACAGCCGTAGCTCCGTAGTTCAACCCCTGGGCAGATCGCAGAGAAACCTCGATTTCGATCTTTAATGCAATTAAATATCCAAAGAAAATTTATATTGGACTTTCAATGCTAGATTACGCGAAAACTATTAGTGTTATCATATAGAATACTTGGATTATATGTTTTTTAGAAATTTGGACAATTGAAAGTTTAGTGCATCCGTAAGCCCAGGGGGCTTATTGTTGAATTACGAATGGTTTTTACGAATTCGTTATATAACGAATACCACATGAGCATTCATTTCGAATGGTTTTCACAGCTTACGTAATCTGCCTTCGTTATTCAAGAATAGGGCCCCAGGTCGTACTTCGGGAGAGGAAACAGTTAATGCTATAGGAGCACTCAAGTACAATCAAGACTGGGAAATTTATATGAAAGTTTCTCATTGTGTAGAATGGAAGCTTTTGTGGTGTAGTTATACCATAAAACAGATCGACAAATAGTAATTTTCGATGAACTGCCTAGACTTAATCTGGTCTTCTACGGCTCAAATTCGGAGTTCATTAGGGATCAGTACTTGACCGTCTTTTATTTATCTTTATTAAGCATGTAAAAATCCATATGTACTTTTTTTTTTAAACTTAAATTCCTGATAGAAGATTGCTTTACTTGCATAAATAACGACCGCAAAATATAAACAAGTGGTTAGTAAACAATAAACTAAAGATGCATCCCTTCAAATAATAATATATGATTTTCCAAAATAATCTATATGGATTGAGCTAATTGCGCTCAACTTAACAGGACTACTCTTTCACTAGTTAAAAGTTAAAAAGTTAGAAATCTAGGAATAATTATTAACTCCAATCATGTTAATGCTGCTATAATAAAATTTATTATGGACCTAGCTTTGAGGTATTACGCAAAGCAATGCAACTTCGATTTGTTAAAATATACTTTCTTTACGTCAATTAACGTTGGGTAGTTTGATATTTCCTAAGCATGATAGTTCATGTATAGTCATAAACTTGAGTTTCCTTCAACGACTGCATCAGTATTAAATATTTACTCTCTGCAGTTTTGAATCGCACAACCTTAAAGTGCTTTGCTTTCCTCTTAATTTACTTGCCACAAACACCACAGAATATTTGCTTGATAATATATTACATTTTTTTTTGCATTTAGTTAGAAGTCGAAATTTGATAATGTCACGATTTACTAGTATTATATATTATTTATTTATTCATTTCACATTCTTACATTATTGATTACCAAATATGAGTAAGAAACTAATATTAACCCTTGTATGAGAATTAATCTAGAGAATTTAAAATTCTAATATCTTATATAATTTCTAATAATATTTTGTTGTTTAGTCACATACCTCGTCGTTAACACAATCATAAAATTAATTACGGTTTATGCAATAGCTATAGATCACCTCTTGGTTAGCAGTGATTTAGTTTTAGCGGTTTAGCAATTAAGTAATTATAATATTTGAAGTTTTCTATATTTATGTACAGTAAGAAACGATTTTTTTTTCGATTTATCGAACTTTTAATTACCTCCTATGAATATATGTTTATGTTGTATTAAATAATATTATGAATTTTATAGTTTGAACAATTTGAAATTTAATTAACAGGTATGATAACATTTTATTGAATTAAATCTAGAGTACGAAATTGCTCGCTCGTGAACAGCTCTCGAAAGAGCGCTTTAGAAAAGCTCTTTGTAAAATTGCTCCCGCTCGCGAGACTGGGTGACTTGAACAAGAATGAGCAAGGAAAGTGTAATCAACACAAAAAAATTGGTCATGTGCAAAGAGCTTGCTTCATTTGTATGAGTAAATAAGTAGCGAAATTCACAGTGATATAACGGCTCGGGCTCGCGAGCGAGAACGTTTAAGTAATTTATTTTTGTACCCGCTTATGAGCACGAGCCGCTGCACAACTCTTGCTCACGCTAGCACTTTTGTATCCTGATTAAATTATCGTAATCGTCCTCATCAAATTGTTTCCGATTGTACTCCTTTTTTCATTAGTGCCTGGATCGATTTGGTGAAAGTTCGTAAAGATGTTTTTCGTTTCGTCTTGTCTGGTAAAAATGGTTATAGATGCTAGCGCTTACAATCAGTCCTGTGGAGACTCGTGTTTTTCTAGACTTATTAGTCCCGATATTATTTCACCTTCGAGTATTTTATTGATGTACTTATATACGAGTTAAATGTCAATTGAATATTCCCAATTTAGGATCAGCAATTTTGCATTCTCTATCTAAATAATATCTTCGATTTTATGATTTGATATCTTATATATTTCAGTTGTTGGCGTAGCATCATCTAAACCAAATAAAGGCAATAGCCTTGTTCATGTGTATCTTTATTTTGTTGAGGTTTTGAAGAGGTGTTTGTGCCCAAGTTAAGACAAGACATGTAAATTGTATAGAGCCCTAGCTAGATACCCACCAGTCTAGTTTCGTCTTCGTTCTCTTAACTGCTCCGGTAAGTGAACCTATTTTCTTTATTAAGTCGTTTACATAGTTTGTTTAGTTTTAGCTTTCATCCACTAATATTCCAATTCCTGAAATTCAAAATAGAAAATACCAAAATCTACAATAAAAGATCTGTGAAAGATTTGTTATGAGACTTGAATAAATAAGAGTCGTCTATAACTGTTATAACTGACTATAAAATATAAAAGTCCGCTCAAATTGTTACCGAAAAATTGAAAACAGAAAAGTCTTGTGGGACTTTTATTATAGGTCTCAAACAAATAAACGTCTCTGGGAACCGTTCTAATTGATTGAAATTTATAAAAGTCTTCTAAGACAATTACCTTGAGAAAGTCCCATAACAGTTACGGTCCTTACTAATACAATACCGAGATATTGAAGGTTTTCCTCAATATTAGTTCAATCTATATGTACAGTAATATTATCAACACAACTAAACTTTATACATTTAGACTTTGGAAGACTTAACTTTGATTTATTCATGTTCACGCAGTTAATAATGTTTTCTAAGTCTACATTTAAATTACTATACTTAACGTGAATGTTCTTATCGGTTATAAATATGAGTGTTATCAGCGAATAACGACGTTTTACTATAACTAATGACATCCGTAACATCATTAACTCTAACAATAATAATAATAAAATAACACCATTGTACACCTCGGGCCTTAAAGGCCCGATGCTCTGAATCTGATAATGAGCATAGATTTTTTTTTAAAATAAGACAATTTTTAGGTTGCGAATGATTTATTGAACTCAAACTTTATTCGTAATAATAATAAAAAAAAAAACATAACTCATAAAATAAAATATCTCTTAAAAATCATGCGTCATCATAATTGCTATTTTCTTTAATATTTCCGCAATACTCTGGACAAATTTAATGAGCGTGTTGTAAACGGATGCGCTTGTTGCACTTTTTACAGTAGTAAAGACTATTCCTCCTTCTGGTGCATAAGGAACAACATCTTCTTGTGCTGTTGCTTCTATCAGTAGTAGCTGACACGTGGGTCCTCTCAGACCGTTAACACTCTCTGTAGGAAATGCTTTCAACTTTTAAAAGTCTTCTGCTTATAACTTATGACTTTTGTTATTACAGTAATAGTCTAATCAGATTAGAAAAAATCATAACATTAATTGGTAAAGATGCTTATTACGGGTTCTCATTGAACATACTAAAATTGCCCGTCAAAATCTGTTGTGCTCAAGCCGCCACTTTGGAAAAAAGGTACACTTTTTCAGGTTTTTGTTTATATTTCGGAAACAAGAAAAAATCATATCGATTAAAATTTTAGAGAAAAATAACCTTAAAGGGCCTTCTAAAGTCACTCCGGGTCTGGGGTGACTTTCGCAGGTGTATAACTTAAGATGTTTCCATAATTATTAAACATAAAAGCAGGTGAAACTACGAGAAAATAGTATAAATCAAAGTAGTTTGGTAATTTGAGGAGATTTATTATCAAAATAAATTGGCAAAAAGATAAAGGTAGCTTATGAAAAAAAGAAAAATAATCATCATCTTCACATTTTGCACATTTTTAAAACGGATCCTTGCTGTCTTCGTGGCAGTATTTGCGTAACTAACCATAGCAAGTGACCTACTGTAGCCATTCTATACCTCTATAAGAGCTTTTATTTTACACAATGAGTACAGGACATCATTATCATCATTTTCTACCATATAGCCACCTGGGGCAAAGTATCCGCAATCATTGTCTCTTCCTCAGGACTTAAAGCAAACGAACCACATTTTATCTCCTTGTGTAGACCACTTAGTCTATTCTGAATCGTTTTACGATACACTTTCTACTTTTTATTCTCACTGACTTGTAACATTCCCTTTTTAATGGGCCCTATTCTGTCGGTAAAATTTTATCATTTTATGTTATGTTATGCCTTAATTTAAAATATTTCCCTAAAATCCTATTCTGTACCAGAAATTTTATTTTATTTTATGCATCGTAACATAAAATATTTCCTGTTATTGAGCATAACATAAAAGATCCTAAGCAGCACATTTTAAAGGTAGTTTAACACATTTTATAAAAATGACATGCGTCAATTAAACATTTGTTGTGCGAAAATTGTTTTAATTAAAAACTAAAATGTCCACCGCCATACATAAAAAGTACAATTTTGTCAGAAATTGTAGAAATTTGCACTGGTGCGGTATGGTAAAATATAAAAAGTTAATTATATTTGCCAAGGTTTTAATTTTATGCAGAAAGATCATAGGATATGATATCTTCGCGATTCCTACGATCCATGTGAGCTGCCCAGCCTTAAGCTTCAAAAGTTCTTTCGGCTGGATAATTAATAAACTTCTTATATTGTGGTTTGTAAACTAATTTTGCAATCTTATGATTAATTCTAATTTATACCCAAAATGTTCCGTTTTAAGAAAACAAATTCAAATACTTATAGAGTAACTATAGCCTCATACCGGAAATACATCTATTCCGTTCACTTTGAGTTAAGGCACTTTTACATCAAAAACAAGAACAGAAAAATGTAAACCGAAAAACTCAATTTATTCCACTTTAAAACGTGATTTTTGTTCCAATGATTAATAAAATCCAGAGAAATAGGATAAACTAATAATTTTACTGATTTTAGATTTTGAAGAAAAACACAACTTTTATGTTTTATCGGCGGAAAAATCCGACCGATAAATCATAAAAGTTGTGTTTTTCTTAAAAATCTAAGATAAATATACTATTTAATTAGTAAAATTATTAGTTTATCCTATTTCCCATGATTTTATTAATCATTAGAGCAAACATTTTGTTTTAAAGTGGAATAAATTAAGTTTTTCGGTTTACATTTTTTCGATACTTGTGTTTGATGTGAAAGTGCCTTTAGGAATCTAAAATTGAACGGAATCGATGTCTTTCTGCTGCCTTGCATTTCTACGGACATGGTTCGTATCAAACTCCAGTCAGGAGTTGTCATAGTTATTTTAGCACTTTTACACCCAAAGTATCACAAGAGCTATTAAGAAAGCAGCTGCTTTCATAAATGAATATTTAGTGGATGATTTGATAGAGTATTACGCAAATGTCAATTGACCAGCTGTTCAAAAAGCGGAATGTACTAAATATTTTATGTTACGTGTTCATAAAAGAATTCATAAAATAATTTTATGGAACCACGACAGAATACGAATTTTTAAAATATTTTATTTTCATTTTATGAAGAAGGGATTTTTTTCGCCATAAAATATTATTTTATGAAAAATTACAGAATAGGGCCCAAGATCTTGTAGTATTCCTATGACGTCATCATCGGTATAATTTCGATATCTACTCGTTCTTAGTGGCCTAATTTAATTTCGGGGCATTTTAAAGTGAAACACGTGCATCCGCTACGGAATCGTGTAACACATTGAACTATTCCGTACTCCGTGCCTCTTTACCATCACGTCAACCGATCACCGGCACTAGCTGCCAAAGTCACTTCGTTTTACGGGCTTTAGCTGTAATCCGACGTTGAATAGAGAAGAAAGTCTCCTGAGCTCTTGAAACCGTTGTGCAAATGGTTTTTGCAGCTTCATGAGCTGTAAAGATTATGAATAAGTGACAAATCAATAAATTCATTGAAAATTGTGCTAGTATTTCTTAAATATGTGAAAGTTCGTCTATTATTACAAATTAAAATTATTGCAAGCCACTCGTACTAGGTGTAGCATTGTCTGAAGCCCAATCGTCTGGTGGAAGTGGTTCATTGGAGTTGACATTGTCGAAATCGTCGTACACAAGTTGGCTGTGAGGTTCATTGACAAAACATTCCTCATAAAACGTCCTCTCAATAGAAGTGTCATCTTCAATGTCGAAATTTCTGTTCGAGTTCAAACACGCGATAACTTGCAATGTCCACAAATGGCTGTGCATTTTAGTCCGCCTTTCCGGCATCTGCAAAATGAGGATGAGAGTAATTGAGAGCACGGAAGAAATCGTGGATTTTCCTCTAACCCCACAATTCGGGAGATTTTTCATATCCACGTCATTTCTGGACTTGCTGATAAACACGAAACGAGTGTTGCTGGGCGGCTGCAGCCGTAGGGAGTAACAACTAACAATGCTAGATTTGGCTTAGGCTGCTGTCAGGTTGCGCGCGAGAAGCGGAGCTGAGCTCAAAGAAGACCTTGTTCATGCGACAAGCAATGCGAGAAGATGTCTGAGTGAATGCGAGACGTGCTTATGATTCTACATGTACAGTACCTGGCCAAAAAATTACAAACACTGAAAATTTTATAAAGTTTTTATTGAAAGGTAATTTTCAGTACAAAATCTTATATATTTAACAAAAATGTGTATATAACATTAAAGAACAGGACATCAGGGAGATGAAATTAATAACAATAATAATATTAACTAATACTTAGTGTTGCCACGCTTTGCTAATTTAACTGCCTCGATTCTTCTTGGCATACTCTATATGCAAGCTTCTATGCAATATTTTATTTCAGGCGCCTCATGCCATACTTTTTTGATGTTTTCTATTAGAATTTGGCGATTTGTATTGTTTTCTCTATAAACGAGCCTTTTAAGCTCATGCCACACATTTTCGATGGGGTTTAAATCGGGTGAATTTCCAGGCCATGGCAGTAATGGATAATTTTTATCCGAAATAAATTTTTTTACCGATTTCGCGGTGTGACATGGGGCGCCATCTTGCATAAACGTAAACGAAGAAGTCCAAAAGCCGATTTTTTCAAAATATGGTAGAGCAACGTTCTCCAAAACTTTTTTATACTGGTCCTGCCTCATGGTGCCTTCGACGAAATAAAGTGGTCCCGGCCCGTTAATCGAAATGGCTCCCCATACCATTACAGATGGCGGATGTTTTATGGTTTTATGGATGCATGAGGGATGAAACTTTTCTCCCGGTCGTTTTCTCACAAATCCACCGGTTTCTGTGAGGCGCTGGAATGTCGATTCCTCTGTAAAAACTACCTGAAAAATAAATAGAAAATTAAAATTTAGGCTTTTTAAATTTAAGAATTCTGGAGGAATATCAATATTTACTTTTTGCCAGTATTCTACACTAAATTGGGAATATTCGGTAGCAAATGCAAGTCTCGCTTTCTCCATCCTTTTAGTTAAACGTGGTTTTTTTACCGGTCGCCTACATTGAAAGTTGGCATCCTTCAGTCTGGGGGATATCTGCATTTCGTCCCATTATGAAATCTGTACAGAAAGATAGATTTTCATTAAACTCGCTTTTTTGTACTGTAATAATGTCTAAAAATAAAGCAATTTGACTACTTACACAGCAGCTCAATGTTTAATTCCAAAAAACTTTACAATCAAAACCGAAGTAATACAAATTTTTCAGTTAAGCCACTAAAAACACAGTTAATCAACCAGAAGCACTTGAACAATTGGCACCTCTAAGTCAAGTCAAGTCAACCTCTAATAGAAACAACGGGTGTATTTGCGAAGGGCACAAGCCATAAAAAAAACACTTTTCCTAGCGCACAAGCAGGAGTTTGCGAAGCGCACAATTGTTAAGGGATTACGCATTGTTTTGAAAACGCGCGGCTATGGTTAAGGTCAACGCATTGATATAGCACGTATCTTTACCTGATCTATGATCTTTACCTGATCTATGTAAGTTAAATTAAGTTTTTTAAACCACTAATATCAATATGAGGAGTACGCTCCGCGCCAAGCGCAAATAAACACACGAACAGGCAGGCCGGCCAACACACACACAGGCAGGCTGCCAGGGGCACACACACACACGCGCGCGGAGCGAAGCGCCTGCCTGCCTGTATGAGTGGGTGTGTGTGCCTACCTGCCTGCTTGTGTGTTTCTTTGCGCTTGGCAAATACACCCTACGTGGGTATATTAGTTAGGGCAGGTAAAGATACGACCTAAAACAATGCGTAATCCCTTAACAATAGGTGTGCGCTTCGCAAACTATTTTTGACTAGATTAATTTTGGGTTGTGCGCTTCGCACATATACCCGAAACAACCGCTCTTTTATACTATTTTAACCTGGAAAAAGGATCAAACCATCGTTTTATTACCGTAAACCAATTAGGAAAACCCGATCAATAACCATTAACAACCTAAACAGGTTTCCGAGAAGAAAGGATGAAGACAATTGCAGGTAATGATGAAATTTACAAGTGTTTGTAATTTTTTGGCCAGGTACTGTACTTTTTGGTTTCAGAATTAAGGCCGTGACACATTAAAAGCAGAAAGCAGCGACAGAATCAGAATTTTTTCTGAAACCATGCAACTGTTCGAGCACTAACAAATTGAAAGCAGAGGCAGCGGCAGCAGCAGAAGCAGAACTTGAAAGTTGATCAAATCTCAAAAATTCTGCTTCTGCCCAGTACTGCCAATATAAAAAGAGCTAAAATTTGTATTTCATTGTTGGCGTCCTTTCTTTTAAAAGTGTCAAAGAGTTTGATACGAGAAAAACAAAGTGTCTATGGAGGAAAAAATAATTAATTTTGTTAAATATAACAAATTAATTCACAATTAACATCAAATTCGTGAAAATTATAACACCTGACATTTGTAGTTGACAAGTATCTGTTTTCTGCTTCTGCTTTCAATGTGGTTGGCAAAGCAGAAATGTAGAATTTCTGCTTCTGCCTCTGCTTCTGTTGCTGCTTTCTGCTTTTAATGTGTCACGGCCTTTAGTATTCACTACATTTAGTTGTGACATTCGGAAAATAAAATTATAGAGTCGCCCGACGAGGCATATTTTCGTTCGTAAAATATTCGCAATTATTTTTTTGCAAAAAAAAAAAACTTATTTTCTGCGCATCCATTAAATATTAAAAGACGGGAACATGTGGAATTTCATCACCTACCCTGTAAATTAAGTATTTTTGCGTGTATGGCCATTTCTATACTAACTTCAAGAAAAAACCATCTTCGCTCACGTGAGAAAACACTGCACAGCTTTGCTTTCTGTTTCGCTTTACTTCCACTTTGACCCCTTCTACGCGAATTTTCTGAAGGTGTGATAACGATGTCGATTTAAAGATCTCTCACTAGCAACCGCATTATATATAGATAAGAAAAGGCGTCCTCCAACGTGAGCAATTTCATCGTGAGTGGCATTAGCCTCATTGAAAATTCTTACGGAAATCATTTTGTTGCTCAAACAATTTTAAACATTTTCGTTTTTACCTTTTTGGAAAAGACGACATGATGTGGTGTCATACCCAGTCAAGGGTAAATTTTTCGCTCAGTTTTTCTTTTTCCTGCTTTCGTGAAGTAAATATATCTTTCCTGCGGGGCCAATGCAGTTAGTAGAACCAGGAGTAAAGTACTTAAATCAAAAAGAAACAACTATAGAAAAGTGATCCCATGAATAATGCAAGCAATTTCGGTATAGTGTCAGCGGCCATATGATGACTTCCCTCTCTCTCTCTTGCTCTCTCCCTCCCCCTCTATCTCTCTATATTTGTAAATAATATTTAAAAAAGATATTTTATCGATTTTACCTTGTACAAAGTTTAACACTATGTACTTTTTATTTGTTTTTTCAAATGAGAGTAGGCGTCATTTGAAAAATAATGCCTACTTATGATAATAATGAATGAGAAGAAAACGAGAAAAAAAAACCGAAAAAATTACGTTTCTTGCATGGCCCCCCCCTCCTTTTAATTCTTAATTTTATTTTATTTTTATTATTTGTTATACTAGCAATAGAAATACATACTGTGAAAATTTCAACTGTCTGCCTATTACGGTTCATGAGATACAGCCCGGTGACAGATAGACAGACGGATGGACCGACGGACATCGTAGGCTTAGTAATAGGGTTCCCGTTTTTAACCTTTGGATACGGAACTATTTTTTCGTAACAGTTATAGTGGCCGAGATATAGGCAAAAAACTGAAAAAGTGTAGCTTTTTTCCAATATGGCGCATCGGGTGCAACAGATTTTGGCGGGGACTTTAAGTATGTTCAATGAGTACCCGTAATAACCTATGTAATGTACCTTTGTATACCAAAATTCAGATCTTTACCAATTAATGTTTTTCTTTGTCGAAAATTGAGAGTCTAATTTGACTGAACTATAAGCTACACGAGATATGCAAAGGTTTCATTTTTTATATTCAGTTAACTTTTCACTTAAAGTCTATCATGCCCACGTGTGCACTGTAGGGTTAATATTATATAATGAGAAAAGAATCCCACCAATCATTGAACCCTGTGGTACGTCCCGATTATGTTTGACATAATCTGAGAATATGTTATTCATCTTAGTCCTCTGCGACTTGTCTGATAAATTGGATTCAAAAAAACTGTTATTCCAAACATTGAAAGGTTTTGTAACAAGATTTTACTTTCTATAAGGTTTCAAAAGCCCGTTTAAAATCTAGCTAGCTAAAGGAACATTACCGGCATCCAGTTCCTTCTACGAGTCAAATATTATCCAATTAAAGGCAGTTTTACAGTTTTAAAGCCTAATTGCTTTTCGGCTAATAAAGTTTTAGATTCAAGGCATTCAAGGCCTTAGTTAAATGTCATTCCAGTATTTTTTCTTCCACGAGTATCATATTTATCGGACGAAATTCTTCACAATAAATAGGTCGATGCACACTTACCGGCACAGCAAGAACCGGCACAAACAGGCATCGACCGGCACCGTCTTTTTCGTGCACATATAACGACATCAAGCAGAAAGGAAACTTTCAATTAAGGCAGGTATCGCGAGAAAACTATAGAAAAGTAATCCCATGTTAACTTCTCAACTAGACCAGCAACTGACAAATGCCGGTCTGGTTTCTAGTCACCGATAGTGACCGGCAATGAAGTTTCCGTTACGTGCCGGTATCTGCTGGTGCCGGTTGATCTGGATTAGCTAATTTATACGGTTTCATATGAAAATATTTTGCCTGGCTGTGTCGGTAAGTGTGCATCGACCTTTGACTTGTGTTTGGATTAGGTATATCTTCTCAATTGAAACAACTGACGATTCTTTCCAAATTTTAGGGATTTACACTGTCTGTAGCTATGGATTTATACATTTTGCAGTTAAAAATATTTACTTGGGCCACTGAGACTAACATAGAAATAGTAAAGTATTCCGACTAAATCCATGCAAATTTTTAAACTAAGTACATATGTAATCAACCAACAAATCAAAATTGGCTCTGGGAGAGCAAAAATATCCAAGGATAGTAATCAAGTTGTAAAAAAATTTTTAATTAAATAAGAAAAAAACACTAAGAAATGACAATTTGTGCAGAGCTTAGAAGAAATAACAAAATTTTATTAAAAACAATTAAAGAAAGATGATATACGAACAGTAAACACAAACATTAAATTAAAATGATAATACAGCCATTAAAACTTTTTAAGCTTAGTACCTATTTCTTCAAACATCTGTTTCCTTTTATATATATTTTTTTTAAAGTTGCAAAAATTTTACTACATTTCGAGGTTTATATTTATTCTCACATCATAACTCAGTTGTCATTTCCAATATACGTTCGCGCGACCTCTCGTTCTTTAGATAAGAAAGTCGTATAAAATTTCTGCTGTAGTTGCATAATAAGGAAATATTCTTACGAGTCATCATAGATAAGACATACTGCACTGCGTGTTATAAAGTGCAGTGTTAATAGCTTAATTTGTTTCTAGTTATAACGGGTTGGTTGCGCGGATCCAACCCCGTTTAAATGATCAAATACAGAGGGTATCTGAAATAATTTAAGCTTCTGTTTATAATACACCACAACTTAAAAAAAAATGTATTTTTAGTTTTGATTTTGGGTTGCCAGTTGCCATCGAAGAAGTATATCTTGATAAGCATTCCACATTATCATCGCCGCGTATAGAAGATCGTTAATACACATAGATCGAAATAGAAAACTCATGTGATTTTGGTTAATCGGGTCCATTTGATTATCGGAATTGTGATCGGACAGTATGGTAGGGCGGGGCTTGAAGTGCCATTTTTTGAACTGTCATTAATAAATCATAAACTTTTAGGTCAAATTATATAATAATTTAAACATGCAATCTTTAGTTCATGTATCAATACAAAAAAAAAACATATGTAAAAAATTTAATTATTTTACGTTATCAATTGATTTTAAATGTGCAAGTCCTCCGGTACTTTTTACCCCGCTAGCGGGGTAATAAATTCCACCTATTGTCGCAGCATGTGCTACTTACAATATCTCAAGACTTTATTCGTAAGAAAGAATCAAAAAGCTGAATCTAGTTCGTAGTTATCGATATTTCTTCATAACTTTAAAAATCATCATAAATATTCAACACAAACGAACATTCTAATTTAATATGATTGTCTCTGTCTGGCTTTATTTTAGTTGCATCACTTTAAAATGTTATTTTTATATTCACTTTTAGGAAAAATCCTTGTAGCCGTTGCAATACAGGTTGTTATTAATATTTAAATAGGTAGCTATAACCTTTAGTCTGTTTTATCTGCCTTATACCTAAAATTTGCCACCGCAGCGCTTTCTACCCCGAACGGTCAGAGAACACATTTTTAGATAGAACACAATGAAAACAACAAATTTGTAGTTGTAAGCAGTATCAGAGTGTTCACTAAGAAAATAACAATACAAAGGTACTTATTTCACTCTGGCATGATGAGCAAATTCAGCAAGAAACTAAAATGTCGGACACGATTTTTTTTTATTTTTCGCCAAATAAATAGCCTTATGACATGTGCGCGCTTACCTAAAACCTGGCAGCGACTGGCTATGTGGCGAACATCAGCCCAAGCGTATCGAATGGCAGGATTACATTAACAACGCCGACGTCGGCGTGGTCGTCGTTTTATGTCAAAAATATTTAGAGACAGTACTGCATGTATGAAATGCATTATATTACCCACGCCGGCGTCGTCGTCGGCGTGGTCGTCGACCCATCTCTAATCCTAAGTTTAAAGGCCGAAACACAATGATGCCGACACGGCAATTACGACGACCCTGTCGTCGTAAATGTCGCCGAATTAACACAATGACACCGACATCCTTATATGTTCGTTGGCATATCAAAATATGTAGGTGGTAAAATTATTTGTTGAAATTTATTAACAAAATGAGAAAGATATAAAAAAATATTGTAAAGGTCTAATGAACAATGATTAACGCCGAGTTTATGTGAATTACAAAATATCATCTAACGCTTATTTTCAACTTTTCTCCAATTTCTTCTTTATTTTTTTTTTCTTTTAAATATGTATTTCGATATTGAGGATTTCTTTTAGCATAAAAATACTTCATTTCCCTACTAAATTAATTACTTGCTCCTCTAAAGAAATTTTTTGCTCATTACCCCCAGCTGTCAAAATCAAATTACGACGACAACGACGACAAAAGTTGAATTATTCCCAACTCAGGTTACGGCGACAAAATCGGTCGGCGCCATTGTGTACAGCAACATGGTATTGCCATTAGGTCAACATTGAATATGTCGTCGTAAATGTCGTGTCGGCATCATTGTATTTCGGCCTTAACGCTGGCGCTCCATTGCTGCCAATATGCCAGATCTAAATCTATTATGAAAAAACATGACAAAATGAAACGATATTCAAATTTCTGAAAATAAATGATTTTATATTAAAAAAATGTGGACTTGAAGGAAAAGAAAATATATTTTTTATTATTATTTAAAATTTTATTGCAAACCGGCAGAGATTACAAGCAAATAACTCAACTGTAAAATGTAAGGGAAATTAAGATATGTAACTTAACGTAATGTAACTTGCCCGGCGTTTGACGACGACGACCACGCCGGCGTGGGCGTTGTAATGTAATCCAGCCAGAATTCTTTGCATGTACGCTTTGCTTTATTTTTATTGCCCCTTTATTATACGAGATATTAAAGGTTGCCCTTCTTAGGCCTGAAACACAATTGGAGCTTTTCAGCCAGCTTGAGATTTGTTGACAATGTAAATCAATGTAGAAGAACACAATTGGAGCTTTAACTTTTTTGCCAGCTTCAAGTTGGCTTGAGATTTGATCAAATTTCAAATTTCAAGCCCAATGACTGCCAACTTGAGGGAATTTTTAATGTTGCCAACTGTGCGAATGTCGAATATTAGGTGAGAATGGCTTCTGTTGACACAAAAATGTTAAAATAGAAGAAAACTTATAGAGTTAGTAAAAGATAAGCAGTTACTGTGGGACATTAAAAAAAACTCGGTATTATTTTTCATCAGGAGTTCGGAGTCTTGGGTTACGGTGATGAAGTGCACTGTGCTGTGCTTCAGAAACAACCGGAGCTATTGCCCTAGGAAACCCTTTTCCAGGCAAGCTTAATTGCTTTAATAATAAATTATAGTGTTTTAAATAAAATAGAAGAGAAACAGTTATAAAAATAAACAGCCGTGGCAAGAAATTCAATATTTTCGAATACCGGTTTGTTTCTTTGCATTTGAATTGTCAGCGGTCACTTACATGATATGAGCCATACAAAGGCAACGCCAACGTCAGAAAATAACGGGGCACAGGAAAAATTCTTAAAAATGTACCAAGTTATAAAACAAATTATATATTATTATTGAATTTCTTCAATACAACCACTAAATTATGTTCCCCCTCTGAAAATATCGTAGTTTACGACTTTTATGAATAAAACGAACACATCGAAGAGATTCTACTACATGAAGAAAAGTGCTTAAGTTTTTCTTTCTCATAGCCTATCCTTTATTTCTATATAATCTAAGGTTGCAACTCGCGAAAAAATGAGAAATTACATTTTCAAGCTAGATGAATCGCCCGTTTTCACAGTGTTGTTATGAACACTCTTATTAGATTAACGTGCAAACATTTTATTTCTTAACTTTTGGTGAAACTTCGCGTGACCTCGTTCGCTTCTTTGTACCGCTAACCCGGTCCCACACAATGCGTGCATTTGTCAAATATTTGGCATCTGTCTGATTTGAGGAGGTGTGTGTTAGCTACAAAGAAGAATATTTTTCATTCGTACGCTTTAATGGCGCATTACAAACCTAATTGGCTAAAGCGTACGAATGAAAAATATTCCTCTTTGTAGCTCACATACACCTCATCAAATCAGACGCATGCCAAATATTTGGCAAATACACGCATTGTGTGGGACCGGTTTTAGATTCATTCTGTGTAGTTGATATAAATTTTTGGACAGATTATGTACGGAAATTAAGAAATGTGTGTATAAAACCACATTAGGCAGCAGAAACCAAAAAGACTGGTAAAAAATTTGGTTATGACAAATTCTTAGGCCGTTTGCACATCGAAAGACGAAAATGAAAAAAACTGCACAGAAAAACTCACTTTTCTACCCCGCAACAGCGAATATTTCCAATTAAACTTAACTAAAAGATCGAAAAAATTCGCAATAAACTCTTAATTTTTTACATTGTTTCTCGAGAAAAATACATTTCATTATCTTTCTGAACGAAAATTCAACGAAAACATTGAAAAGTGTTTTTCTCAAAAAGCAAAGTAAAAAATTAACACTATCTTGCGAATAATTAAAAAATAAGAATTTTACGATCTTTTAGATAAGTTTAACTGGAAATATTCGCTTTTGCGGGGTAGAAAAGTGAGTTTTTCGGTTCAGCGTTTTTGTTTTCGTCTTTCGATGTGCAAATGGGTCTTACGACACCCTCTAGAATGTATGAATTTTCTTAATTTCTCACAAAACTGCTATGATTGACGGAATTGACAGAAAATTGGTTTGCAATCATCTTCGGTTCTTCAAATGTAATATAAACATTTTTGCCATGGACATAACATAATCTTTTTTGAATTTTTATAATTTTTCAAATCTGACGCCCTCCACCACTCTCCACGATTGATATGAACACTTAACAAGATTTTTTTTTTTAGAGCGGAGTGTATAATCAACCATTCCAGTCGAAAACGATTACTTTGGACTGATTTTCGATCCAATCATCTACGATTTAGATGGAATTTTCAGAGTTTGTAGGTACTGTTACACAAAAATACTTTACCCATATTTTTTGTTTATTCTTCTGAGAGCAGACTGAGCGATAGTCTGCTAAAATCAATTGGTTTGGCAAGAAGAGGGGGTGCAGAATTCCTTGACTTGCCTCATACGCGCTACACCAAAGAAGATCCAGTTTCCTGTCTTCCCATTTTTGTAGTTCCTCCTAAAGTGACTTTTTGGCATGGGGCAAATGTTGGGTATGGACTAGTGAAGAACAATTAGCTCCGGTTTTAGCAAGATCGTTTGCTTTTTCATTTTCGTGCACTCCTTTATGTCCAGTAACCCAAAACAGGGTTTCTTTGGTGTCCCTAGACAACAGCTGGAGTTTCTTGTGGCAGCTCCAGACTAGTTTCGACTAAAAGTGCTAAGAGGACACATCCAGATCAGAAGCCAGCTTGGCTATCTGAGAAAATGTAGCTGTCGGAGTTCTTGCAGCTCCTGTGTAGGGTTTTTTTGAGCTCCAACCTCTATAGAGTAGACTCCCAGCGAGTTCAACTTCTGGACCCACCACTCCTGTGCTTATTTTGTTATTCTTTTTGGATCCGTCAGTATACCAGACATGGGAGCTATCCATCTAATATTTAGTTTCTCTCGTTAATAGTTACTTGGTTGGTAACCTATTTCGAAAGAAAATTATTTGTCCTTAACATCCGCTGGAGTTTCTAATCCTTTAATGTGGACCTGCTCGCAACTGCCACACCGGAGGAAATGTGATCATCTCACATTTTCCTTCAAAGCACTACTGCTTGCTCTGGATAAAGAGGTGGCTGTATACCTAGAATGGCTTCAAGTGCTCGTTGAGGAGGACATGATGTGAAGGCACCACTCCTACCTAAACAGGCCATTCTTTGTGCCTTATCTATGGTCCCTTGGTGGCCTACTGCATCGTTTTTGGCCACCAAACGTTTGTCCCGCAAAAAAATATTGGTCTGATTATATCCTCAGAGATCTATAAGATCGGGGAAAGCTAATGCAAATTTCCCTTTATAACAAATTACTGTCAGCGTATCGCTGGGCCTTAAAGCCGGCTTCTAAGAGTATGTTTAATAACTAATCCACAATCAAGAGTGATAGTAGCGGTGATAAAACTCCATTTTGTGGGAAGTCTCTAGTTGCGGTGATTATTGTGGATTCGTTTGAAGTAGGTGTTATACAGCGTTTTTCCGGCATATCGGTAATCTATTTGACGATAAAGTTTTTCGATGGCTCTATCTTCGGTTACCCTTACCCTCATGATCGAGTCAAAGACGATATTATATGATTTCATTTCTCCATGAAGACAAATAACAGGACCTCCTGAGGCTTTCTAAATAAATCCTCTATAGGCTATGGCGTTGAGGGACATCATCCGAATATAGTTGTCTATTATTTTCTTTAGAGTTTTCAGGACAAATGTTGTCAGACTAATAGGCCTTGCCTCGCTGGGTGATTTGTTTTCTGCTTTCGGTATAAAAACGAACTTTGTTAATCTACATGCCTTGTGGATATATCCGATGAAGAGACTGGCCCTAAGCATGTCACTGACTGTATACTTCCTGGGTTATTGCTAATTTACTTCTCACTGAGCTCAATTAACTTCTTGCGAATTGGTAATTCCGGTTTAGTGCCACTGCTATCACATAAGAAAGAAATTTCCACTCTATTTAATTTTTTGTTCATTTTTGTTTTTTTTTATTAAATAAGCGAAGATATAAATTTCTCTAAACTACTTAAAATTAAAATAAATTCATACAACTGAGATAACTAGCTCTCAGTTGGCATATGATTTCTTCTGCGATATCTATAAGCATGGACAACTAATTTTTTATGAATATGCCTGAATATAAGTTGAAGGCATTTGAAATTCAATAGCCGCATAATTTATACTCTCGTGTATGGGAAATTGTTAACATTTAAATCAATTATAAGCTTTCATGCTCTATGATGACGCTATCTAGTCTCACACGAGTCAATGCATTTCAAGGTAATCTACTATCTAATGTCATTTCTTGGTAATTTCTCTTTCAAACAAAAGCTTTATTGCAGCCAAGAACAAAAAAAAAAAAGTAATTAAAAAAAATTTATATAGTTCTGTGAAACAACTTTTCTGGCTCTGTAGTAAATATTGGTGGACACCTGACTTCTTCTTTATGTGGGCCAAATTGATAATTGTACAAAATTATATTCAAAATGTAAAAAGACTTGTTGTGGAAAATTTCAAGTTTTTTGACCTTGATGCAAGAATTTGATAACGACGAACGCACACATTTTATCCGTTTCGCCCGCGCGAATCAAACATCTCTTCATTATCATATTTCACCGCCATAACAATATTCAGTGAAGCAAATTATTCTCAAAATGATAATAAATTTTACAAAAGTTGCACTTTTTTAAACAATGGGTTTTTTGTTTGATATGTATCGATTCAGTTTTCATTGTTTATAGTTTGGGTTGTGTTTTCTTTTTAATTTTTCAAATGTTTTGAAAGTTTATCTGTATATGTACAATACAATTTTATCATTCTTACTAAAACATCACTGTTAATTTGTTTTAGACTTTGGACTATAGGTTTAATTTTAATTTGAAATCCTTGAATATATCTTAAGCACTGAAAAGTGTTTCAAATAAAATTCAAAATGAATGAAGGCACGCGCGATTTTATTAATTATAGAGTTAAAAAAAATTTGCAAGCTGAAAAAGGGTAAACAGTTTTTATGACTTCTAATCGCATTGTAGATTGATAACGTATCTATCTTAAGAGTGCTTGTGTGTTAAATCACATAAAGAATAATGAACAAAAATTGATTTCGTAAATAAATTAGGTAATTAAATATTTTGTCCGGAAGCCGATATTGATATGATGATTAAAAGAAACCAATCTGTGTACAGTAGGTGATCAATGAATAATTTTTGTAAAATATTGGAAGTTTGTATGGGATTTGGTAAAAGTAAAGGAAACTTACGTCATACATAGTTTTATTTAAATTATACCAGAGATAGACTTGCAATTTCAATATTAATATATTGATATTGCAATTATATCAATTGCAATATAAAATTTCAGAGACACACTTGCGGTTTACGATACCGAGAAATTAATTAGAAAATTTACAATTGATTTGTCATTTCACTTAAGAAAGTTTCGTGCACGTACAAAATTCGAGCAAATATTGTGAAATTACTTGTCTATATGGAAAATAAGAACGGAATAGACACTCAAACTAAACAAGTGTCAAGTATTAAATGTCAGAAAAAGTTGCAGCCAATATATACAATTCGGTTCTAAAAGGTTTGTGTCTTAAATGATTATGGTTTATAACTACGGTCATATTGCAATAATCTCGTATACCGCGTACATCTTTCGCAATTTCAATATTGAGTTCCAGTGTACTAAATACTGAGTGTAGTGAGTGCAAGTCTGTCCCCGGTATTACCATAAAGTAAAAAAAAATTGTATTCCTAGTTCCACCCTAAGCTTTGATGACTTCTTTAATTCTATTTGGCATACTCTCAATACAACTGTAAACCATTTTTTTTTATATATTCATCGTTCTTCCATATTTCTTCAATGTTTTTTTTTTTTTTAATTTTGAATTGTGTATTTGGCAAAGTGTTATACTTCAGTTTTTAAAAAAGTACAATAATTTTCAACAATGGGTTTTAGACAGACTAGATAAATAGATAAGTATTTATTTAGCTAATAATAACCTATTATTTACAAAACAAACATCTATTTTGCTTACATACTTACTTAAAAGTAATCTAGTAATACAGAATCAATTTTTTTTTTGTTTTTTTTTTTTTTATAGACACTGATAAAACATTGTTAAATTCTTTATAAATCAAGCTATTTTGAACAAAGTTCGGTTAGCAATGTAAAATAATTCATATTGCTCAAACTGTATAGTTGAGTCTAGATTTTTAATATGAAAGAGAAGCATCAATACATTACATACATAGCCTCTGCTTAACATTTAATTATTTCATAACGTCCAACATACGAGGGTTGTCCCAAAAAGTTGGCACTAATTCGAAAAATATTTATTGAAGAAGATACAAGTGATTACAGAGGTCTTCAATATAATCCCCTCCCTTATCAATGTACGCTTGGCAGCGGCGCGGAAGTGTTTGGATTCCATTCAGAGTTCCGTTCTTATTGACCATCCGAATCTGTCGGGTCAATTCCCTTCGGAGCTCTGCCAATGTCGCAATGCAAAGCACACCCCTCGAAGAAGCTCCTTCAACTTGGGGAAGAGATTGAAATCAAGTGGTCTCAGATCATGACTATAAGCCGGGTGACGGAGCTGCTCCCAGCCGTTCAATGATTGGTACACTGATATGCAGGCGCGCATTATCGTGCAAAATCAACGCACCACTTTGCAACATTCCTGGACGCAGTTTACGGATTTTTGGGCGCAAGACATTCTGAAGACAGTTTTTTAGTATACGCTCCAGTGAAATTAGTACCCGTGGAAACTTGATCTGTGGTGATTACGCCCCGTTTATCGTAGGCAAAGATCATCATTTCTTTAATTTTCGACTGTTGATAACGAAATTTTTGTGCTTTCGGCGAACCTGGGCTCTTCCAAGCGTGTCACTCTGAGACTTCATTTCGGGTTCGAAGTCACGTATCCAGATTTTATCAATTGCGATGATGCGATTGAGGAAGGTTTTACCTTCAATTTTCATAGCGAGCAAGCAATTCACGCGCAATTTCTGAACTTGTTGCTTTTTGTTCGGCTGATAAGAATTGCGGTACCGGTACCCGCCGCACCACCACCTTTCGTTTGCCTACCTGTGTTAAAATACGATGCGCGCTCGTTTTTTAGATTCCTGTCTCCGCCTCAATTTCGCTTACTGTGATTCTCCGGTCTTCGTCGAGCAAGGTTGCAATGATTGAAGCGTTTGTGGTGTCACCAGTTACAGTAGACGGCCGCCGTACTGTGATACGACGATTCACAGTAAGCCTTCCACACGCTTCTTTTAACGCGGCATGATTTTCGGTTACTTTTTTACCGCGCACTGTTTCGATGAGAATATACGCACGTTGCTTTATTGCGAAAATCCGACCCGACGGAGTGTTCTCATTGTTTTTTCGTATTTTTGGCATTTTCCTTTTAAACGAATCTCACTACCACCTCATATCAACGTGTTCTAAAGACTTCATTTTATACACTGACGCCTCGATCAGCTGTCTACGTTGGCCCCATACGGCCACTAGAGTGCGCTGTGCATTTCTTTTGGAACAACCCTTGTAGTACAAGACCACCAGTTTAATTGCAGCCAAATTGAGCTTCTGGTTTCGACATTGAGCTTGTAGATCTTAAGCTGCCTCTCTTAAAATATATGTAACATATATACTTTGTTGCTATATTCCTCTAGACTCCATAAATATTGTTGATGACTAAGGTCAGAATTATTACGACCTACTCATTTCAACATTTAATTTTAGCCATGCTAAGATGGACCCTCTTGATGATTTACTACTTATTGGTAATATTAACTTACGCAATATGCAATGAGTAGGTACTAAATGATGCTGACTATGACTATCTTCCTATTAACAAGGGAATCATTTTTGTTGGACACTAGTTCATCTCTTGGTCTCCGCCAAATTAGTAATGTTAAGAATGACATGGGTATGCAGTAAGACCTGGTATTTTCTCCTGACACGAATCTAGCCCAGTTATAATGTCTACACTTGACAAATACACCCCCTCTACTAATTACATATTGATATGAAACCGAATATTTATCATTACTTATCACTTACTATCACTTATGATTATGGGTTCTCGGGTTGTCCGATTTACACCGTGGGGATTCTGTTTGTGACTTGGATGTCAAATGTGACCAAAGATAGAATTTTATCTCCCATATAAACTACGTGATATCAAAAAGTGTTTCTCTGCTATTAAATGTTGGGGTCCCGAGAACTCTCGAATCCTACCATAACATTGCATTTGTACACTATAAATTTTAGTGATTTTTTTGACACAGTGATCATCAACCAGAAAAGTTTTCGTTTGAAGAGTATAAAGAAATTTTTCACATTGATGAGATTTTTAGTCTTTTAAAATTTACCATCGTCTAAAATTTCGCAATTGGACTGTACACGGAGGCGCATCCGACGGATTGTCTTGCTTTGGTATAGTAAGAAATCTCTTTCATTGTTCAGCAGAAATGACTGTACAGTTTTAGCATAATGACTTGTTGCCAAGAAAGACCAGAATAGCATGTTTTCTTTGGTTTTGTGTGATTGAACAAAGTTTAAAAATGGTCCATTTAAGATGTTCTTTAAGTATATTTCTGTATTCATATTTGATTATTTGCTGGTTTCATTTTAGATACACTTAAAATTTGTTTTCACAATAAGCCCAGTGCAAACGCGCATTTCCACGAACAACACCTTGAAAGTTTAGCACAGGAATTCTAATTCATCGTTAATATCAGTTTTAGCTGTTTACTGAAATATTGGTTTAAAAATGAACCATTTCAATGGACTCGTTCAGAATATAATTACTAGTCAATTCCAGATGTGAATCTGACAAAACTTCATATTCATATTAAAATCAAGTTATAGCAGATGTAGATTTTTTCTTTTATTATTTCTAATGCCTACATCAGATTTCCATCTTTAATACCTATAATTACAAAAAAATATGAATAATTAAGTATGTCAATATGTAATTATTATTTGCATTACTTACAGGGTCATATTAATTCCTAGTACCCCACCAACTCATTCACAGCGATGACGCAGATCAGTCTTAAAAGTCTTAAATTGTTAAAGAAATCTTCGCCTCTATAAAAGATCTCTTTGCACATTTCCTTCCAAGAAATGTTCTGAGTAAATTAAAATTTTCTCACTAACGTCAGTAAAAAAAAAATGTAAACAATCAAATTGAAAGCCGTCCATCCACCTGAATACAGCAAAGGTGCGAGTATGAGTCATAGATTAAAATTCACGTGGTGTAATTCAATATGTTCCGGGCAGTCAGATATTACTGGTTTTATGTAGAGCGTCTGCAGAAAACTTAGTTACCTGCTCAGGTGATTGAAAATGCCTCCGATGCTGACTACTGTTGTTATTGATTATATACAAACCAAACAAATGCTGAGGAACTGTATAGATATGTATGTATGTTTCGATATCGTGCATATAGTTTATATTTATAGACAACATTGTTTTAGTCAATGTATGACTAGGTACGACGCTATTGCGAAAGTGCGAATCGAATGGTAGGTACAAGGCTGGTAGAAACTTGGAAAAATTCCATAGCAACACAATTGAATTCATTGAATTTGATTTCCTTTTTAAAAATTCTTTGTAATGTAGGTAGGTATCTAGCTATTCTTGCTATAATAATTTTGTCGCCAGGGATAGCAAATCTTTTGACAAAAATATAAAATTTCTGAAGAAGTAAAACAAAACTGTATACTTTAGCTTAAACGGGTTTCCGTGAATGTTTATTTGTTTTTTTTTTACAATTTTTGTTATTCTGTTCAAAAATTTTTCATTCTATGAAAACATGCAAAATGAGTAAAGGTTTTAGATATGCGAGTAGGTATATTGTAAAATGTGCATTTGCTCATAAATTTTGATTTCCTTAAGTGTAGTACAAACATTGGCTCCATATCTAGTCTAATTTTAAGTAGAACTTACACTATCGGTAGACAGATTGTAAATATGGCCTTAATTATAAAAGTAGAGTAGATCAATTGAACAGTGTACATTCTTGTATATATCAGGAAAAAAAGAAGAATGTGTTTTTGACATGATTTTTGTTTGCTTTAGTCTTATTTCTTTTGTTGCGTGATTTTTTTTTTGTATTTCTGGAACTTTATCTTGTTTGAAGTTACGTTTTGATTGGTACTTCTTCTTGCTCTATTTTGATTATGACTCCTTTTAGTTGCTCTTGAAACTATAAATTTGTACATATTGCCTTTTGGCTAACATCACTCATTGTTTCTGTCATATGGAAGTCATTCTGATTGAAACTTAAAAAATCCTTAAGGCATGTGTAATGACCAGATAAATCCCAGTTGATAACACCAGTTTTCTTATAAGGCAACTCACGCTGTCTTCTTCCCCGATCGGTTTGTGAGGAGCAGGGCTACATGTGAATACGGATTCGAACTTGCCAAAAAAGACGAGACAGATCCTTTCCTTACTAACACAATAATAACCCTCAAGTAAACAGTAAACGAGTGCATGAATCATCCGGAGTGCGTTCCAAAACACACCTGCAGCTATAGTTTTGGGTGGAGCTATGTCAGAGTTATGTCAAGCTGTCTGTAGTTAACTACAGCTGTTTGAGGTTTTGGAACGATTTGAGTAAGCTAAAAGTATTTGGACTGTCATTTATACTGATTGTATAATTTTATTGATACTTAAAACTAATATTTTATTACTGTGTGTTAATCCGAAATGAGCCAGAGAAAATTAAATAAATAAATAAATTTCGAACACATTTGTAAAAGCGCGCCAAACAAAATATTTCAATTGACAGCTAACGTCACGGTTTATATATTAGATAACTAGCAGTTTAGGGCATAGTCAGGGATAGTTGACTATTTTAGTCAACTTCAGATGTTTCGAAATGCTCAAAAGTAAACTCAGCTTACATAATTTAGTTGACTGCTGGGTTTTGTAACGATTGAAGTCAGCTATAGTCAACTGTAGCTATGTTTTGGAATGCACTCCAGGTAGTTAAGTTAACTTTCAGATATGAGTATGGATGGTGGTAGCCAGCTGATAGTAGACCAACACAGGGTGGTCGGGGAAGTTGGATTTCGCTACAAGATGCCGATCGGTAGTACTATGTATAATTTACTATACTACTACTACTTTACTATAGTTACTATACATGCATTCACTCAGGGGCGCACAGAGCGTGTGAGCTGCACACTACCGATTCAGCCCGTGAGCTTCTCGAAATCTTTGGAAAAACTTTAAATCCTAGATGTATCCGTCGAAAGAGGTATAAAGAACAAAATTGGCACGCACTGCACACATACTTTGTAAGCTAGCATTTTGGTGAATACACCACGGATACTGCTTCCGAGCAGAGCGTATGCTGCATGCAGTCTGCTCTGTTTGTGATGTCATTGTTAAATCATAAATTAATTTACCAAAAGTTTTCATAATAGCAAATTATATTATGCTATAAATGCATAAATGACAAATTCTTCATTCAACAAACAGCGACATTACTTTCCGTTCTGACAGAAGATGTATAGTTAAGTAATAGAGGTGCCGCTAGAAGTGACTAGACTTCCACTTAGATCTCCAGTGGGTCCATTGCGCTTACAGAATATGTATACTATAATTATGTCTTCAGACGACACTTTACACCGCTTAAATTGCGTAATAATGAAAATATTGTATGAGAACCGAAATTATTGTTCGAAAGAAATTTTTGTTCTGTAAATAAATTCACACCGCGTAAGCAATTTTTCCATCTGAAGTTAGTAATTAAGTTTCTGTTTGTATTTTTGTATAAATTATTGGATTTTTGTAATAAAGAATTCACTCTTTGATTTTTACTACTTCAAGATGCAACGTGTTTAAATTATTTCTCATCGAATAAAATCTCGTTTATTGGTTAAGTACCTACAAGCAACTTCTAGTGTACAAGTTAAGTACCTTTACACATTCTATTGAAGAACAAACGGTCAAATAAAGAATTTGGTCGCAATATAAACAGTCATTGGAGGTAGTATAAAGGCCTAAACACAATTGCGACGACCGGTGACAGCTACAAGCAACAACCACTGTCAAAAAACTCAAACCTTCCCTTTGCTGTCCAATCGAATACAATTGCGACTACCGGCGATGACTACATTTTCGCTCATCACCGCGATTGGTAAAATTTATAATTTCATCGCCAACTGCAGACCTGCCAAATAGGTAATGTTGAACTGTGATAATATTTATGGCTCTTTAAGTTTATCGCACTGATTACTGGCCATATAATTGAGTGGCAATGGATTGGCTTGGTCAAGCAGGAAAAACGCGGCAAAATAAAATTTAAAGAAGACGGGACGAAAAATGGGCGGGAGATCAGAGACCGCGGCACGTGTACTCGAACTTACGAAGTAAATTTTTAAAGCCAAATTTAATGATACAACACCAATTAGATAAATTGAAGAGAATCTCACTTATGCCTGTAATTAGGGTAAGAAGATTCTCCTTCGTAAACATCGTCGGTATAGGGATGAAAATGAGAGTATCATACAACGCGTTTGTGGCTATCATTTATGAAGAGTAAGAACAAAGTGGTGCTAAGACAGTTCCCTGTGGTACTCCTGCCTTGACTAATTGACTAACTAAGGAGTAGATACTTTACTTTCTTAAAGTCCAGGAAAATATAAATAAATAACATTATACCCAATATCACACATTGACCGAATATCTGATTCTACCAAAATAAGAGACGTGCATGTGGAGTCCTTATATCTGAAGCAAGTTTGAAGTATCGAGAGAAAGTTATTCATCTGATATGCTCAAATATTTGTTCAAACGCTTTCGAGAGCGAAGGGCTCCAATAACCCAGATTACCTAGGCAATTGGGGGGGGGGCATCTCAAGATCAAGAATTATCGTATGAAAAACAATCCTCATACCCTTCCAACGGCTGTTAAACCCGCCCCGTACTCATCTCATCACCGGAGTTATGGCGTTCTAAAATTGAAATTGAAATGTTTTTTTTTTTATAATTTGACCTATTACAGAATTATAGCTATGTCCTAATTGTAGGTGGTAAAGAATTATTATTAAGATAGCTACCGTATTTTCCCATCATCCTGTAACTTTAAAACGGTTGAGATTTGTCAAGGCGAGTACTATCATATTCATCCGAAGATAAAATCCATTAACATCAGACTCAGTATCAGCTTTAAAAGATTGATCAGAAGATGAGGAAAGAAGGTGAAGCAAGAGGGATTAATGTGGAAAGGAATATATATAATCACTCAATTCGCCCTGGTCCACATTAGACTTTGTATTTGTCTTAGAACCTATATTTAGGTATATCTCCTCTTCAAAGTTATATTTGAGAAAATTCTCTGGTCTGCGCTCTGATAAGATAGCTAGCTTCTTTACGAAGTCCGCGGAAATCTGTTTGAGGTGTTTTGAATCTTTTCCAAAAACGTTTTGAATTAATTCAGCAAAATTTTTCGAGTATACCTCAGGATCAGGGGTGTAAAGCACAGCCGACAAATTAGTGCGTATATTATCTGCTTACAATATCTCTTGAAGAATAGCTTAGTAATTTTTGAACGTCGCCAGCCTGAAGGCTTTGGACATGAGACGTCAAACATGCTTTCTGATCGCTGACCAAAGACACTTGGAACCTAATCAGACCACTTAGGAATTAAATTAGGATATACGATTAATAGATCAAGAACTGTAGCAGAAGATTGGTCATGATGTATCGATATATTTTTAATAAGTTGAAGCCCACTTAAGAAATAGATCCATTAGAGTAGCGCTAAGGCCAGAATCAGTACACACATCTGTGTTTGTTGAAATCTCCATCCGAAAAGATCTCGCCAACTTGATTCTCGAAAGTCAGTTATGCTTAATTAAAATTTTACTGACGGAATATTCTTCTAAAATCATTTCTATTTATGGCATTTCTAACTAGTCGGCTAAAATCACATTCATTTTTCAAATTCTTAAAACCGGAAAACGTACCAGCTTTCATCCAAGAAATACATCATTGACATTTTCGTTGATATAATTCACATTATGACGAGAAAAACATTTGTCGCAATACAATTAATTTTATCTTGATATAACTAATCTGTGGGCACTCTCAGTCTGTACATAAAGCCACTTCGAGTATTTTACTTCATGTCTACTAAGTATATAACCAAGCATGGTGATGCGAATCTATTTGAAGGCCAACAACTGTGCCAACTTTCTAAAGCCTGTTTATTGGCAGCTTCTTTTCATCAAACTAATGTTGTACATGCATATATAAATCAATCAGCTGTGTGGTTGGATACATTCCCTTCATTTCCGGTTACTTGTTTTTGGATACCTCTGACATTTGCGTACATTTTTTTGTTGAATGAAGAAATTCTAAATATATACTAGCTGATGCTTCTTATTTTGTTCTATTGAACTAATTTGAGTAATATTAATTTGATTATTGTTTTCCAAAAATTATTTGAAAAATAAATCTGAATACATAATTGAAATTTGATTGTTTTTTTTTTCAGTCAATGATGGCAGAACAGCCGCCGCTCCTCAATATCGTGGTCTTGGTAGCGCATTTGCTACTATATTTCGTCAGGAAGGCTTTCGGGGGCTCTATAAAGGAGTTACTCCAAATGTTTGGGGATCTGGCAGCGCCTGGGGTTTTTACTTCATGTTGTAAGTATTATATATATATTTTTTTAAATAAATATGATTATTAATTAACCGTTAAATTTGTTTAGCTACAACACAATTAAAACCTATATACAAGGAGGAAATACAACAACACCTTTAGGTCCAACACTTCATATGATCGCAGCATCAGAAGCTGGAATTTTGACGTTATTAATGACGAATCCGATTTGGGTAGTTAAAACGCGCCTCTGTTTACAATATGAAAATGAAGTATCCTCTACAATTAAACCATACCGTGGAATGATGGATGCTTTGCATAAAATTTACAAACAAGAAGGTCTTAGAGGCTTTTATAGGGTTAGTTCTGAATTTCGTATTACGGAAGCATTCTTTGTTTTGTTTTTTAATCTAATTGTAATAAAATTAGGGCTTCGTTCCTGGAATATTTGGTGTGTCGCACGGTGCATTACAATTTATGGCTTATGAGGAAATGAAAAATTACTACAATCAATGCAGGAAGTTACCTATCGATACGAAATTGGTGAGTTTAATTATGAATTTTTGTAACTTTAAGAATTTGTTTTCTCTAGTTCATTTCATATTGATTTAAACTAATTTATTTTACTAGTTTGCTTTTTTTATTAACTATTTTTATTATAATTGGTGATAGAGGTCGGAAATCCGAGCTTTGAGCACTCCGACACCTAAACATCTTTTGTGCTATTTCCCTGTCGTGTTAAGTCCAGTCCACATTCGCCCTTTTTAGGAAGGTTATTACCTCATCAGTTTCCCGGATGTCTCATTGATTTAAGAATCTCTTATCCAGACATTGGAGTTTTTTTGGAGAGCAAGGGATGTGCATTTGCAGAATATGTGCTCTGCAGATTTTATCTCTTGGTTACAGAATCGCCTGCGGTGTTGCCAATTTTCTTAAGCATGTACGTAAGTGACCAGTCATTAGGCCAGTGAATAGCCTGATCTGTTGCTTACCAAAATTTTTAAATCTTTGTACGGAAGCTATTCTTACCGTGTCTTAGTTCAGGAAGGCTCCCATTATAACTACTAATCCTTTTCTGATTTTGTTATTACTTTTTCTGCTAGGTGTCTCTTTATAAGGCTGTAGAAGGATTCGGGTTCCGTAAATGGAGATTCTGCTCCTTTTCTAGTCAGGTAGTCAGCAGTTTCATTACCTACATCTCCCTCGAGCAATGGTTCCCATTTTAGATGTACTTTCGTTTTCCTTTGATTGTAGAATCTAGGACATCAATACAGTTCCACTCCAGCGCGGCTTGGCTGTTGGAGTTTATATATGCATATGTTTGCGTGTCGTACCATCTTTTTAGATTAATACTGATGCACGTTTATGTTTATGATGTTTTTTAACTAAGATTGGGCCCGTGATGATACCTGAACTTAATGAACACTCTAATCGCCGAGAACCCATTTTTGATATACTACTAATAGTATAGTAATCAGTATTGCTGTTATTCATGCTTTACTGGTGTTATATTGGATTATCATCATTGCTTAGACTCACCGTATGAATGTATATATGTACATACATATCTCCGTTATGCTAAGGATCAAAATTAGTGTACACGGACATGTATATTAAAATAACTATCCTTTTTTTCTTACTGCTCTTGGGTTTTTTTATAAGACTATCAGTTTCGTTGATGTCTAATACTTTTCTATCAATCTCAGTCCCTCAGATTTTATATTTTCTACATTTGTGCTTACATAATAATTTAATTGAAAAATTCTATTTATCTTCATTCAATTTACGTAATTGATATTAATGATAATAAATATTACGACGTCAAATATATATTTTTCGGATGAAACTACGTGCATAACTGCTCTATAATTTTTTAATTTACGTAATATACTCGTGCAAATATAAGTAGGTTCATGCGCACAAATAAATAAACAAGAAATTTTCTTTTGTACTATTAAATTACCGACACTATTCCAATTCATTCAATTAATTCGGAAAAATTGTTTTTTTTTTCACTATTTCTCGAAGTTGAAACTTGATAAAAGGCAAAAGAAGACTTTGTTCTCTGACGCATTGTACTGGTGTGCTGTGAAGTTCATACTCTTTTCGAAGGTGTCGTTTTCATTTTTTCTTGTAGTATGTATGGATTAACTATACTAGGCGGAGCAATGTTGATGAGGATTCTAAATATTATTATTGATTAAAAAACTTTAAAAAATAATTAATTTTTTTCATTTCAATTTGTTGAAAGCATCGCCACCACCGAAACTGTCAATTTTGCATTTTGTTTGATGATATCTATGGCAGATGCGATATGTATCATACCGAAGTATGACAACTGCGACTGGTTGTAATTTCTCTTCCACACCCGAATATTTTCCAGGGCTTAATGTGAAACTCTTAACAGATGGCTTTGATCATTTCATAATATTGTTTATATTCAGAGTAGACTTTGAACTTATTGTGCTTTTATCACATGGTAGGTGCTAATTCAATCGATGACAGAGTCATTTAAGCGAGAGAAGAATTCACTTGTTAAGTTTGTTCTGCTGGACTTAACAATTGTTCGCATTCAGTACCCTGAAAAATAATTTGTTAGCATTATGTGGATGATCATAGCAAGTTTCTGATTTTATAAAAATGATTAAAAGAAGTACTCGTTACAAAATTAGATTAGTTATTTAAGCAGAGCGAATGGTCTTTTCTTTTATAGTTCCTCCAGCCAGTAATCCTGGTTGGTTTGTTAAAGAGGAAGATGAGAGGCTATAAAGCGCTGCTGTCATTGACAGAGCCTATTGTTCTCACCCTCCCATCTCCATAAAGTAGGCCAGGCTCCTTGAGTAGATGTAAGAGGCCGCGGAGCGGTCTGTCCATCAATTAACCAGGATCTAGCTGTAGTTTATCAAACGTTGACATTCTACAATTATCTGGCGCCGGGTACTCACACAAACCTTGTAAAGCAGTTTCATCATCCTCTAAATAAAGTCTGCAGGTGTAATGCGTAGAGCCCATGACAATAGTGCTTCCTCAGTTGACAGTGACCGATAGCCAGACCAGTTAAGAGACTAATCCGTCCTACTCAAAAGCTTGCTTGCACTTTCTACAGATAGAAACACGAACGATAATAGATGTTGTGCGCATAGTGCCGATTACACTTAGGCTGGTCAGGTTTAGTTATAATGAGAGTTGTCTTTCGAATACACTTGTTGCACCATGCTGCTGCAGCATATGTGACCATGTGTTTAACTACTGATTTCTATACCTTTAATTCTAATGTTGTCCCAGAATTATCTTGAGATATTTAGCTTCCTTAGAGATTGTCACTTCCTCACGAAAGAGTTTAGGCTTAGTTGTATTCCTCATTTTCCTTCTTTTACTGAAAAGTATAATTGATATTTTGTTAGGAATGACTAACAGCTTGTGTACATCACATCAAGCTTCTACAAAAATTGTGGGCTTCTTGAAGCTTTCTAGAAAGCAAGCACTCGTGTTTGCTTTTGATAATATTATTCCAAGGAGATCTTCATCATCACTGGCTATAGCCACAATTTATTAGCTTCTTCCTCGATATCTATCTCAGGCAAATCTCTGCCAATACGAAGATCCTTCTTCACATCCTCAATGAATCCTTTTTGAAATCATCGGTACAGTTCTTAAAATCTCGCACTATGGAACTCCAGTGGGAGCAAAATAGGCCAATCTATGGGAGCCGCAACTCTGTGGAATGCTATGTATAGGGTGCTCGGTATTTAAATATGTTAATGGTTTTTTTTAGTGTTCTGATCACATTTTTGTTATAGACTTCCGTAAAATCATTCCTGCCCCCTCAAATTTATGTTTGAAAATTTGAAGTTTTTCAAAGGAAGTGTAGTCACTTAAATTCTCATAAGTCCTTTCAAGTATATATCGCAGGATCAAAGTGGAGCACTTGTTTTAATGAGGATTTTTTATCGTATATAACGATATCCAAATGTTACAATTTTTGATCAAGTGCTTCAGTTAGCAAGCCTTAAAGTTGAACTCTTTCTAAATCAAAAAAAGTATCACCTGAATATCTGCTTTCGTTATTCAAAGTTTTATGTTATGAGAAAAGTGAAAAAAGCAATTATCGAAAACCCTGTATATAGAATTCCACTGAGTCGGGGCTCTCATTTCTATTAGTTCACTGAATATGCTCTACAAGCTCTAGGAGTTACTTTATTTTTAAGATTCTTTAAAGAAATTATAAAACGAATTCCTGGGTGATTGCGATTTGTCGAACAACTATTATTTGCATAGGCTGGGATCATGTTGAAATATGACTTACGAGAGTGAGTATTCCCTGAATGAGCTCGCAATGAGTTTCCCGCAATAATCTTTAAACATCTAAGCTACCGGATGAAATCCTTATTTTAGGTTTGTGAATGAATGAAGAAACTTCTCAAATCCTTCGAACCGATGATTTTTTTTACCATATTTCTACATATTGGCGTACGTAATTATGTTTAGTGCGAATTCTTGTTAGGATTGAGCTTCAAATCATATCAGCAGAGTACTCTTAGTAATATTCTAATATACAGCTTGGTCTCTTACTGTTAATCGCCGCTTGTCTTTCACTTTCATTGTATCGTCTCGAAGCCTTGTTGTTTTTTACACAAAACGGTGCCGCTTTCATTTATATTTACGCTTTTAAATTATATCGATAAAATTTTTTCATAGATATCAAGCAATTTATATTTATTACCTTACTTATTAATAATAAAATAATAAATTATAAAAATTGTATAAATTAAACAATTTTAAATATTTTCAGGCAACATCAGAATATCTACTTTTTGCTGCTATTTCAAAATTAATTGCGGCCGCTGCAACATATCCATATCAGGTGGTTCGAGCCCGATTACAAGATCATCATCATTCTTATAATGGAATGTGGGATTGTATTAAACAAACATGGAGGTACGAACGTATGCCAGGTTTTTACAAAGGTCTTGTACCTTACTTAGTTCATGTTACACCAAATATTTGTCTTGTAATGTTGATTTGGGAAAAGCTTACCAATTGAACTAAGCTTTATTGCACAAGAACTGAAACTCAATAAGATATTTCGCAAAAAATTAATAAAAGCAAAACAAAAAAAAAACCCCCAAACACAAGAAATTTAAAAGAATAAATCAATCAAGGGCGGGAACAAGTTTAATTTAAAGAAAAAATGACAAAAAGCATTAATACTTTTATAGATTTCTGCTTTCTTTTGTATTATTGTTATTATTCCATCCTCTTAAATAATTTTATTTATTTTGTTTCTATTGAATATTTTTTTTTTTTTTACTTAATTTTTCTTCTTCTTTTTCTCAACTTTAAGTAGCTCATAAGATAAACAATTGAAAAAGAAAGAAGAAAGAGCTTTAGATAGTTTTGGAATTTAGTTGTTGAATAATTGTTAAAATAAGGAAAAATAAATAATGAACATTCAATTTTGCCCTTGTCATTTTATATTGCTGCTAAAATCTTTTACATAGTTTTCGAATACATTTAGTATAATTTAATGAAAATCTTCAAACAATTATTCTGCAACCTTTGAAGTTTTATTCAACGTCTTTATATTTTCATTGTCTTTACCATTGCCAATACAATATTTCAAAGTTTACAGGTTTTCCTAGTAGAACTGATAAAATTACTTGTAAACTTGCTTGCTTTAATTTAATATATATTTTTTATATGTATATCTTAATTCATAAAAAACTGTTCTAGACTTTTATTTTCTAAATGTACCGTATATAAAGTATAACTACATGCATGATGATATTTTAAGATGTGATATATGACTCGAAGCTAAGTAAAAATGTCTTTATAACTGCCGTAAAATGCCTCTCTCTACTACACAATTTTTGATTTTGAAAAGTCATATCGAAGACTTCAAAGTAGTGGGTACATTTTTATCTTTCACATTCATTTAATCGAAGATTCTTAAAAAATCTTTCGCGAGAGGGCAAAATAGGACGAATGATAAAAAATAAAAATAAATATCGTGTTGTATTTTGGTGCCCGATTTCTCAATCTCTTGCTTCGAAAAAAAAACGGGCATGACTCCATTCATAATGAATTAATTTTTTTATTAAATGGAGTCAAATGTGCAGTGTATTACACAAATGAAGTGCATCAAAAACATTTTATAACATTTTGGTTCAAATTGCAATTCAAATGTAGCAAATTTGTAAAATTGTAGAAAAAGTGCAACCTATCTTAATTAAAATGAACTGAATTGATTTGAAAGAGGAAACATTTTCCTATATTGTCAGCAGTGACAGACTAAAGACATTTTAGTGGGTGGTTGCAGCAGTGTAGATATAGCGCTTTTGTATTGGTACTACATATTTTGATGTGAAGTTGCTTACCACAAATATAACTTGTTGGCACCACTGCAAATAAGCAGCAAATTTAAGGATTACAAATGAAGGCAAAGAATACAATGAATTCGACACGAAATTAATGTCGATAAAGTGATTTTTGAATACATGTTGCGACATTAGGGCAAAGCAAATGATGCGACACGATAAAGTCGTCGACAAAACTTAGAGCAAAAATATAAAATTCCCGTTGTCGCAGTGCGGCATTTGAGTTTGAAAGTTCTTGTGTTGGTAGCTTTCGCATACAGGCTTTATATGCAACTATGCACGACCAAACTCAACTATCATGAAATGACAACCACAATGTCGCATTTATTGTATTACTACATCTGCGATAAACAACGACAAATATCGTCGACAATTTCATATCGCATTCATTGTAGGGCTTGACTACGAGGCAACATTTTTTGCAGCACTGTCGCGCTACTGTCAATTCTTGTTTCGCTATCTTCTTAAAAATATACAACGGTTAAGTCAATTCCATTTAGCGAAGCCATCAAAAATCTATTATCATCGGTAAAGATATCGACCATTCATAATAACAGCAGCAAGGCATAGTCCGGTTCAACGATGTAACAGCAGCAAGGCATAGTCCGGTTCAAAGATGGATAAATTCAGTCTACTAGAACACTTTATTCAATCACTATCTTAATTTTCTTCAAAAAAATACACATATGTCTTTCCGATATGAATGGTGTTTTAGTGGACAGATTTTTTTCAATTTTTGAACCTGATGCTTCTTTTCATCTAAGCAAACTACATACAAAACTCAAAACTTGCGACATAAATGACTTCAATAGTTTCCTTTGGAATGTACCAGAATTCCATTTGACGTGACACTTATCAACCAACTAATCGCCACTTAGTTCGACTTTCTAGTTAGCCTGGTAGTCTGTATATTTGTGGTTGCATTGAATTAGGGATTTTTCTGGCCAGAAACTGCTGAACATTTATGTTTACTACTACATAATTCAATTTAAAGTTTTGCAATGGAGAGCTTTATTTTCTACCATGCAGCCAAAGGATCGCCTTAAAAGACTTTTAGAATTATCTTAGTCAAATTTGCAAAATTGTTTTCTTTGAGGGAAATAGTTTTCCATTTATCCAACACGTATATTCTCTATCTCATCTATGTACATAGGCAAAATTTTTCAGTTTTAGACATATGTTCTTTCTGTTCGTTCTAGATATCCTTAATGTGCTGGCAGTCAGAGTGTTATGTTTTTTCTCCAAAGAATTTTGGTTTGCAGACTGTCATTTTCATGTCTAGTAAAGAAGTGGTGCTAGCTTAGATCATAAAACGAAAGGATAGGCTACCTTGTATAAAATTCGTGTACGTGTGATAAACAATTTTTTTGCGGACACGGGAGGGAAATGGCAAGAGGGCTGGGGTTTTAGTTTTTGTCAGTTCGATATTTCTGACATTTCTCATTTGTCATTTCTTAGATCTTACAATTGAATTCAATTGAATTGTCATCGGGGGTCTTGTTTGATGTCAGTCAAGCAAAGGCAATGACAAGAAATATTATCAGCAAATAAATGGGGCACTATAAGTTATAAAAGAATTATAAAATTATAAACTGAAAAAATGATACGAATCGCGGTGACAGGAAATTATAAAACTTGTTCAATATTTGATTAACTTTCAACCACTAAATTATGTGCCCGCTCAGAAAATATCGTAGTTTACGACTTCCATGACTAAACAAACACTTCGATGCGATTCTACTACTTGAAGAAAAATGCTTAAGTTTTTCTTCCTCATAGCCTATCCTGTTCGTTTTTTGATCTAAGGGTGCTAGTTTTCATTATATTGACATGAAAAAATTATTAAATTAAGAAATGCAACTGAGTTTAGAAAAAGAGGTTACTTCGCCAGTAAAAATTAAATACGGTCGGGTCGAACTAAGTTCTGATGAAAAATAAGAAATATGGAACTTAGATGAAACCTCTATATTACTCAAAGAGGAATTAAGTTACGGTTCTGTGATATTGTGGGGATCATTTTCTACATCATGTATTTGGATATTTTTTTAGTTTATTGTAATTTCTGGTAGAACATGGCAAAAAAACAACTGAATTTTTCAGCAAGATAATACCAGAATTCATACCAGTCGTGAAACAAAGGGTTGGATAGAGACAAATTCCTTTACAGATCCCGATCTGAACCCCATTGAAAAAATTCGGGGAAGAAATTTCTGAATTTTCAATTGCGCTAGAAGTATCTTAAAAATTATAGTCATACTAAGACTTACATACTTCCAAATAAACATATTTAATATGTAATTAACAATAATAATAAAATAATTAAAATGTCTTATTAGCAATATATAATTGTAAATCTATTGCTGTTAGCTGTGATGAAATATTTAAATACATTCCTCAAATATCAATAATGGAAGAAATTTTTACTACTTTTATTTTAATGCAAATATTCAAGCAAATATATCTCTTTTGTAAGCTCTACAGATAAAAATTAATAATTGATAATTCTGTAATGAAATTAATGACTATATACCTACAATGTAAAGTACTTATCTACACGACTTTTGATACAGCTTTCAAATAATTCTAAGTAATTATTATAATAATAGCAAATAAAACATATAAAATGAAGAAAAAATTTACCCTAGCAGTAGTAGAAAATGTTTGTAGTTTTTATATTTGTTATGCTTGTAATGCAAGCTCAAGAATTCCTAGGGACATGTATGTAGTATATACATATCTCTCAAAATATCTTTTAGCAAAGAGATTCTCTTCCTTTAGTTATTAATAGCTTGTACATAAAAAAGATATAGCTTGATGGATTTGATGTGCACATATTTTCAGATTTGCTTCTGAACAAGAAACTACTTAAATATAAGTTTTGAAATTTGAGGTCAATCTTTTTAACAGTAACTTTTTCCTGGTCAGTTCATATGAAAGTCGCTCTTGCTTGATATATCTCGGCAACTGGATAAAATCAGCATCAAATTATTACAAATTAGTTTTAATAGCTCGCACAAATATCATTAGTCCAATTTGCAGAGAAACTAGAAATGTTTTTGTATTATATAAAATTTAATTTTATGTTATTCCTAGGTTTGTGCATAAATACCTATGTAATTTTTTGTAGAAATATGTATAAAATTTAACATCATTCCTACGCTGGATGCAAAAACGACTATTTCACTAACGATATAAGTTTACGGGTGAGAAAGGAGAGATGAATTCCTCTAAACTCATTTCTCCTTCCATTTTCATTTCGGCGAATTATACTCACACTAATAAAGCAAATTAATGAAAACCGGCCAAGTACGAGTCGGACTTGCACACAAATGGTTCCGTACCATCGTACAAGATTTAACACTGTACTTTTAAGATCGAGCAGAAACAAAAGTTTATTGTATGGGAACCCCGTTTAATTTTTAACTTTCTTTTATTTTCATTATTGGTCATTATAGCGCCAATTGAAATACACGCTTCTGTGAAAATGTTAACTGTCTACCTATTATGGTTCATGAGATACAGCCCGCTGACAGACAGATGGACGGACGAACGCACGGACTGCCGAACAGGTGAGGCTTAGTAGTCCCGTACGGAACTCTAAAAATGGAACTCGATGAAGAAGGATAAAATAGCTGTAGCTTCTGTATGGAAGACGAGGAAACCGCCGAACATGTCCTGTGTAACTGTAAAGCTCTGTACCGTGTAAGGCTAAGGCTCCTAGGAAAGGTATTTCCATTGCCAGAGGATGTCGGGAAAAATTGCCCTCAAGAATGTTATAGGCTTTATAAAAGACCTTAAGTTTGAATGGGTGCCATAGGGCACTTTTCGTCATTGGAAACCCATCTATATTAACAACTATGGACGGAACTTTTAAGTGATGCTATGTTATTGCACATAAAACAAGATATATTTGTTGCGGCTTTATAAGAAGGAAGATACTACACTTATACTTGTCTTCTTTCTGAAATACTCGCAACAAAATGATATCGACTCTTTATTTGAAGGAAGAAAAAAAATGGACATACGTATCTTCCTTCTCTTCTTACTATCCTCACCACGAAATTAATCCTTATCGAATTTTTTCTTATTATGTCCGGTCTCACAGTGTCGATTTAAGTTTAATCTATAGCTTAAGTCAAAACTGTTTCATAGTTAGTTTTTATGCTCAGCTCAGCTGAACTAAGCTCACTTGATCTTTGCAGTACACGGTGATGAAATGAGCTGTTATATTGTATTGACATTTTTCTTGCTTGATAAGTTGTGTAATTTTGAAATGGTTTTTCGCAAAGATCTCAACGAATTGGGATAATGACATCCGGTTTTTTTTCAATCAAAGATAATAAATTATAGATTATTTCAGTGAAAGAAAGTGCCTTAAATTTTGCGAAAGGCATTGAATTTCTATGAAAAAAAAGAATGTTGCAGAAATCATCATAGATGCGATAATTACCATTGAATCTAGATTTGGTGAAAACTATTTTTTTTTTAAACAAATAGAGGTGTTTAGTATAACCCTACCAATAGCCCTCCTTGGAACTAAAAAGTTAGTTTCAAATGAAAATGAATTATTGAAAAAAAAAACAAACAAACAAAAATCTGCAAATTTTGCCGTTCTTTCACACCCCCCATGTATTACCGCATATCCTGGCTATATTAAAAACAAAAAGCAAATTATGGAATTCCATGCAATGCTTACAGAGATATATGGATGTCTTAAGGTACCCGGAGATAATTTTTTAATCACGCGAATAATGGTTAATTTGGTTCCAGTACAGAAGAGATGCTATGAAAATCTTTACTGTGTACGTTAAAGTTTGATTGTAGGATGAAATCGCATCTACATTTAGTTCCCTAATTATATATCTAACTATTTTTCGTATCCGATAAATAGTTTCGGATATAACTGCAAAATAACTGAAAATGTCCTTTTTAAAAATGAAAATAGTCGTTTTTTGTGAAAAAATGGGCATTTTTTTGAACTCGTGATTGTGCGGAATGTTAAGCCATGGAAGTTCAGTCGTCAAAACTCAATACTAATTGTGAGAGAAATATAGGAACTGGGGTGTATGTGGAAAAGGGCGGTAAAGGCTCAATGTGGAAGTTTTTGAATTGAAAAAAAAAGTATATTAGTAACAGTAAAAGGTTTTCCAATAAGAAGCATCCATTTTATTTTTTAAATAAGTATTTGATATATCGCCAATTTCTTTATTGCAAATGAAAGCTCTCATCATACTATTTAAGAATAAAATTCGATATCAGGCAGTTGACCACCACGGGCGCACTTGCATTAATCGATTCATTGGAGCTAATTTCTCATCTAACGTCTCTGGCTTGTCGGCATTAGACCAATGACTTCACATCCCCCGAGAGAAAAAAGTCCAAAGGCGTTAGATCGCACGATCTCGGTGGTTAATTGATGGGTCCTCTTCTCGAGATAACGCGGTTTCCGAATTTCGTCTTCAATAAGTCGATGCTTGCGCTCGCTGTATGGCACGTAGCGCCGTCCTGTAGAAACCACATCTCTTTCACATTCATGGGACCAAAATTGGGAACAAAAAACTGTTTATTATCACTCTATAGCGGTCGCCATTGGCTGCAAATTGGCAGGCATCATTGTAAACGAAAAAGGGCTCAAGTTATTTTTGCATGCAGTGGTGCCTTATGCGGCAGATGTGCATTTATTGACATTAAAATGGCGCATGTTCTGTTTGTTTAGCCAGAAATGAGTTTGATCGCTGAAGATTATTTTGCGATGAAAGTCCAGACCGGCGTCAAACTTTTCCAGGTATCAACCTGAGAAATTTCGGTGCTGTAAATCTTCATTCGGCTTCAGATCTTGAGTTAATTTGATTTTGTACGCGTGTAGGCCAAGATCCTGTTGAAAAATTTGTTACAATGATTTTCGAAAGAGTACTTGCGCATGGCGTGGAATCGATTGATTTGGATCGTTGTCGAGAGACGCACTTCGGCAGCAATATTCTTAAGACTCTTTTGTCTCGCGGTCACCGGGTCATTAAGGTGCGAAAATTTAGACTCGAACTTTTGCACCAACTTCCAAATTGAGTGTCGTCAGGTAGGGCGATTATAACGACCAAAAATTGGCGTAACGTTAACGTTATTGCGACCACCGACTCCGAATTTTGGTAGTAAATTTTGATTATTTGTAAATGTTGCTTAAATGGTAGACATTGACAAGCAAAACAGCGTGGAATCGATTGATTTGGGTTGTTGTCAACAGACGCACTTCGGCAGCAATATTCTCAAGACTTCTTTGTCTCACGGTCACCGGGTCAGTAAGCTGCGAAAATGTGGACTCGAACTTTTGCACCAACTTCCAAATTGAGTATCGTCAACGTCATTATAACGACCAAAAGTTGGCGTTAATGCTCTTAAAGTTGCGACCACCGACTCCAAATTTTTGTAGTAAATTTTGATTATTTGTAAATGTTGCTTAAATGGTAGACATTGACAAGAAAAACAGCTGACATTAAAGGTGTGTTCACACTTAAAATTGATATTGTATACTCCTTATTGGAAAACACCTTACTTGGCTAGACCTTTAATTTGGCATGCAGCATGTCGTATTGGAATCACCCCCGCCGGGGTTCCTACGCCGCAACCTAAATGTATCCTACATAAAAAAATTTGCTTTCACAAATTGTGGGCGGCAATTAGCTGAGACGAGTAGAGAAACCCGTTTTCCGATCGGAGTTAACCCTACCGAGTTATGGCCGATTTAAGATTCAAAAAATCTAGTACCTCACTTCGAATAGCAGAAGTGAAGTACTAAAAAAGTCGAAGGATCTCCAGAATTGAGGAATAAGCTCTTTTTTTTTTGTTAATTAGAAAATATGAGAGGCGGGGTGTCGAAAATTAATCTAGTTCATTTTCGAAATTCTATTACAAACTCGATGGTTTCCAGACATGTTTCCATTATAATAAGAAAAGAATGATAAAAAAAATTGAATAACTACTACCACTTAAGCATCCCGCGGTAATAAATATGATCTCTCACTTATACTCTGAGCTTTCGCTTAAGCTGCCAAATCCGGGTTTCAAGCCTATTTTGAATCCAGCTCAAGACTTTGAAATAGTAAAATCAGTTAGTAAAAATTTAAATCTGAGCGAAAGCTTAAACAGACACTCTGGCCGGCTATTATTACCCTATTGTTTTGCATTGTCGAAATGGTAGGTAAGCACTAATTCCTTAAAGATTTGTCTCAAATTTTCCTATTTACCTTCAATTCGGGATGACAAATCTGCTAGGGTGTATGTTCCTGTATGAAAATCGCCTTGGGTTCCATACAGAAATTTCGTGTGTTGTTAAATCAGTTGCATTTTGAATGTTGAATGTTAAAGATATAATTGTTGTGCACTTTGTGTAAAATAGAAAAAAAAACAGTGCAGTTTATTGAATTTTTAAAACGAAATGGAAGGAATTGGAATTGATGAAATCGATTTGGTGCCTGGATCGTGATATTCTCGGTAAGTTGCTCCATTTATAGCTTTCTATCATCAGCTGAGTGTTATTGCTGTGGATTACTGTGTGTGTTTACTACGATATAGGTAGCAATTTTGGTGTTTTTTGCTTTTACTTAATTCAACATGACTATAGAGCAGCAAATAGTATACATTGAAAGTCCAGCTGCTTTCATTGCAATAAATGAAGACGACAGTGATGCTGGATATTATAAAAAATAAAGATGGTGCTGATTACGTTTACAATCGAGATGCATCCGATGCAAAAATGGAAGGTTTTATTGAAATGTGTGATGAGATAATTCGAGACATTTAGGAAATGTGGAACGCTCGACTTTCTGACGTGTACAAATCTCACGACTCCATCATAGTGGATGAACATCTCTACCTATATCGAGGTCGGATCAAATTTACTCTAATGTATTCCCCGTAACCGGCAAAATACGAAATTAAAGTCTAGTAGATGGCGGATGTGAAAATGAATTTTCCGTTAAGATGTATCTTGTACACAGGAAAAACGAGAAGAGAGGAAGAGAAATGGGGCAAGAAGGAGAACGTGTGGTTTCGGAAATTATAAATAAATACAAAAGGACTGGTAGTTGAATCCAATTTCTTTACAACTTTGAATAAATGCGATACTCTATGTCGAAATGAATTGTCATTCCTTGGTACCATTCGTAAAATAAGCACAATACATTCACACTGAAATGCTTCCTGAAATCCTATGTCCCCAAAAATATGAAGGCGGTTATATTGATGTCGATCGAAAATTATACGCTAGATATTGTTTCAGAAAAGAAAATCAATCTTCTTACCATAATAGATTTTAATGTAACAGTGGGTTTTGCTGTTATAGATAGAATGACAACGTAAAAACCACAACTTGGCCTTTGGTTTTTTTTAGACCTCGTATTTTAAAACTCTAATCTTAATAAAATAAAATAAATGTGACTTTCGGCGTAAATTTTTACATGAATAAGTGACTGTTTAGTGAATTCAGTTGTGGAAAAGCGGTCCGTAAATCTACAAGTAATAAAGCAATTCAATTTACGAGCAGGTATCACATGTTACAATGGTGTTGATTTACCGACTTTGGTTTCTGGGCCTGCGCCTAAGCATACTGCTACTACTGTTGATTTCACCTTAAGAAATGCATTCGATCATACGATCATGTTTCATCTGCAACATATAAAAAAAAGCCTCAACGGAAACCCAAAGGAGTTGTTATAAAAATCAGTTTCGGTTAATCAGTGCTAATAAAGATTGTAATTGCTATGTTTGCGAGAATTCAATTGTAAATGTAACTTGTTTTGTACCTCAATAGTAGTTTTTCTTTTATTTCTAAACAAGAAACAGTAAAATATATACATACATAAATACTCGTCTTTTGTTTTATCTACCTTTTTCCCCATATTATTCCCTGTATTAAGTCTCAAATCACACGCTTTTTGAATACAGTTTGTTCTCAATAACAAGGAGATACGTTTGTACTTTTGGTATATTAACCAGGATGTAGACTCTAGGGTTAATAATCAGAAATTTATCTCTGCTCTGACTCTACTTATATTGGCAACTAATGTTATTATGTTGTTACACAATATGTAAAAACTCTTTATCGTAACTTGCATTATTTGATTATCTACTGGTCCCTATTCCGATAGTCACTTCACATTTCTTCGGCAAACTTTTAAAATCTAATTTATGTGTAAATAAATATCAAATGATATTAGTATTACAGTTTTAAATCAAATTCTTCTCCGATCTTAGAGAATTTGAACATTAAATTTTGTAAAAATACAGGTCAAATGTAAAAGTTGACGATCAAAATTGTACAGAAATTCACACCGATTTCAATAAATTTATATATATAAATGAAGTTTTCTAAATTATAAGACGTGTGGTGACTATATTGGAATAGGAGCCTTAAGCTAACTATCTATCTATCTGCATACATATATTATTTTATTATTTTAAAGTAAGGTACATCCAGAAAATATTTAGTTGTTTCCTGGTTTGCGAAATATCGTAGCATTTCCAGGCAGCACAAAAAATCCAAATATCCTGAAAGCAATCACACACATTGAGAATCTATTTGCTAAAAGGTAAGCAATCCTGGATTTCTATGAATTCTATTAATCTTTGATTTTTTTTCCCTTTCTTTTTCATTTATTCTATTCCTTCGGGGTTTGATGGAACTTCTTGACTTGACATGACGATTCATCATCATTCTCAGCTATGAGAGTTGGAGAGGCTTCTACAAAGGAATCGGACCAAATTTAACACGAGTTGTTCCGGCAACAATGATTACATTTCTAACATATGAAAAAGTTTCATCTTATTTGTTCGAAAGGACGAAAATAAAGAAAGATGAAAAGACTAAAGAGTCTAAGTTATGAGGAATTCGGACAGAATTATTAAAAGATTTGAATTTGGTTAATTGTTTTCGTAATTGCTAAGGCTTTTCGTTTTATGTTCATTGAGTTTTTTTTCTTCTTTTTTTTTTTTTTGTAAAGAACATTCATCTAGTCTAGTCATTCATTAATAAATTGTTTTCGATGTTTATTATAATTATGTTGTTGTAGTTATTTTGTTTCCATCTAATGAGTATTTCCCAGGTATTGCATAGCTGATCAGTGATTAGTCGTCTTCAAAAGATGGGAAGCAATTTATATTTTATAAATTATCAATGCACTTATTGAAGTTCATTGCTACATACGAGGGCATTTTGATAAGTCTCTTGGAAAAAAATAATTCAAACACAATACAGGGTGTTTCAACAATAATGGTTAATATTTCAAGAGGTTAAAGTATGGACATTTTTCCAAATTTTACGTTTTAAGTTAAGTACCTAAGTACCTTTGTAAATGAATTTGGTTATATCTTCTAAGCCTTAGATAAACAGCTTTGGATTTTAAAGAGGACAGTTCGGAACTTTCATTACTTACTAGAATAATTAACAGATATCTTAAGAGTATAAAATTAAAAAAAAAATTATGGTTATTTTGCAAAGCCTTTGAAGATATGGAAATTGTCCATACTTTCACATTTTGAAATATTTAAACATCCTGTATTTTTGCAATAACATGATAATTATTTTTCAACATATTATATATATCAATATTCAGAACGCACAAAAAGTTGTTATTTACCCATTCGGAATATTCCGTTTATTCCATTCTGTGTTTCCTTATTCTTTTTAAACTACCTCCTTATTAGAATAAATGCAATACAATTTGACAAATGGCAAACATCACTCCAAGAAAATGGAAGCCAGCAACAGCAGAGACACGAAAAATTGATTTAATTTTGTAATTAAAACGAGATATTTTATTATCAGAACCTGAAAATTGTATATTATGGTCTCCAGGTGATATTACGTTTTGCGTTGTGCACAACTGTCAAATTTTTATTCTTTTCTGTTTACTTAATAATTTCTGTTCCGAATATTTTTGTACCACGGGATCAATAATCTGTATTCGTTGAAAATATCTTCTTGTTATTATCTTGTTAAAGAAGTCTTACTGTCCGAAGTCCTGTGAATACCGGGAGGAGGGCTGGAACAGATGTAACCTTTTCTTTCATATTCCTTTGGAATAACATGTTGCTGGATATCAAATAAGTTTCAAGAAGTATCTCATGGCAACTTTTATCGGCGCAAAAAGAATCAAAATTTATTATAAAGCCATGATGTTTGATATTTGCCATTTATTTGAAAGTATCCCAAATGTACAAGCCGAACTAATGTCAAACGTTAATTAAAAACCCTTTTTATATCCCGCAAAACTTTTTCTGAATACAGCTTTTAAACATTAGAATACAATGGCGTATTTATAGGGGCCCTAAGGACCCTATGGGTCCCCCTGTTAACTTCTTATAATAACAATAACATACATAACATATACAATTTGAATTTATTAATAATAATAAATTTTAAAAAGTCGCTGAACTTCTAGAACTCCAAAAATGCTTTATATTATATTAAGCTGAATCCGAGTGTCAGCGAATAGCTTATTCACTCGATGTAGCCGTAGAGTAATGAAATACACCGTATACAGAGTAATAAAAGGTATAGCCTTATACACGATTGTGTAGGCCAACGGAAAATGACCGTTAATTTCTATTTTCAGTTGATAAATGTGTGTGACGCTATGTAAATATGTTTTTAAAAAGGGAAAAATAAAGTATTAATATACATATATGTAAATTTATTCCACTGGATCCGTTTAAAAATATTGAAATAAGTTGTTATGGTCGCAAATAAACGGGGCCTTTAACCTCTATGGCTACTCCACTGACATCTGCAATTCATAGTTGTCAGTGAAACAAAATGTCCCACTTGAAGAATGGAGAGAAATAAGTCGAGAGTAAAATGCCGGAAGTGAAAGAGGGTCGTCATTAAGAAAATTTTAGCGCCACTCATCGGCCTCTTCGATAATCGAGAAAAATCAAGGCAGTAAAGTCAGTTCACGCGAAGAAAATGTAATGCTGAGTAATAGTGAAAGTATTTGAAGATTAAATAGAGCACAAGTTGAGGAAAAATTGCGCTTTGTGGGAAACAAAACCAAGAAAGTTATCATCTAGACTCTAGCGAAGAAAAAAGTTTCGGGGATAAGAATGTGGCTTTGTTTGTATCTAACCTAGGTAACAAAATCTGGATTTTCATCGATATACAAAGAATCAACTCAAGTCCGGGGGTCGCACGAATCGAATAGATCCTCACTGTGGCATAAAGGGAACTCAGGATATTCACATATATAAAAAGAATTTCATTAATAACTAGTCTCATGTTATGTTTTATATATGTACATATATTTATGGAAAGAATTTGATTGATCATTAGTCTTGCTTTTTAATCCGGAAGGCGTAAGGGAACTCTTCGATTAGAAATTACGACCCATAAGTACACTCGTTGTTGATCTCAACGTTCTCCACTCGTAAAAAGGGAACCGTGCTAATAATGAAATTTGCCAAAAATTAATTCTTAAACTTCCAGCATTTCACAAGTAACATAACGGCCTCCAGGGAGGTCCTTCGAGGGATCGGACAAAGAGTAGGTAAGTTGACTTTTCTTTATACCTTAAAATTTTCTTTGAACTATATTTTGCTTTTCATGGCCTTGTCAATATTGCATTCTCGTGGAGTCACCTAAAATAAATTTGCAACTAGTCTCATATCTCAGTTTAATCTAGATGACTAGCTTTTGTTTTATCAATCGTAGGAAAATTACAATTTTTTATGCTTAGTGTTCAGTTTCTTTTTAAATCTTTTGCGAGTAGAGATGATTGGTTGATTCTGTGGGCGCTATTAAGTACTAAAAGAAGAAGATATCTAGAAATTTTTGTTTTAATAAATTACCGTAGATTAAAGAATTGCTCTTATACCCTAGACACACAGCACGAACTAATGAATCATTTGTACTAACTATTCATTAAAATGCCGTGTGTCAAATAGTATATGTCATTATAGCTCGAAAATCAGATGATAATGAAGTACACTAATGAAGTGTTTTCCTCCTTCATTATAGCTATAATGAGGAAAAATGTACTAGATTTGGCATATAATGTAAATCTAGAGCTCCGCTGTGCATCTGTCGATTTGAAAAATAAGGAGAAGAAATGCAAATCACAAATTATATTATTTAATATTTTTTTAAATAAAATGTGTTTCTCATTTGGAAATTGTTAAATTAAAAATAAAATAAATGAAAACAAAGTTTATCGCGTTAATTCGATCCATATTGCTTCTTTAAGGTGATAAGTTCATCAAAACCAGTTTGACAGCACAACTTAATTAAAGAAATGGCTGTGTGTCCGCAGTTTATAATGAATCATTATAGACTAATGAGTCGTTAGTTATTTCTTCATTAAGAGTGCTGTGTGTCTAAGACATTAGATTGTTCGGGATAAGCACTTTCTAGCCGATATACCTGTTTATCCCTACCTTAAGTAGCTATGAGAGTTCGTACTCCAAATAGATCTTACTAGGTCATACTGATGTCTCCTAAGGGATTTCCCTAAACAACATCTTGCTTACGCGAATAATATATATATATATAAATACATACATATGTGTGTATATGGCCGAGTCGGATTTTATATACATATAATAAGGCTTGAAATGGCAAAGAGAAATAGGACCGTATTATATTTATTATCTTTGTAATTAAACACCTGTCCTGCCAACATTTAGGTATGGTGCAAGATCAAAGCAAATATGGTTTATCTTGTGGCAGCAATTTTTGTGTATAAATTCAAATCAGTACCAACCTTAAGTATAGAGAGAACAGAAACTGTTGATACCTATAAAATTCGTGTACATTATAGCGTGGCTTTTCTTTGGGGTCTTTAAGTAGGGAAATGCTTGTTCAGCTGCCTACATTTGAAGCAGCTGAGAAACTCCCTAGGTACCGTGGCGCAATGACAGCGACTAAGAGCATTTTCGGTGGGAGCAACCGCAGTATTTTCAACCATATGTATATCTTATTGATGTAGATTCTATACTACACGCCTGTACTGAGCTTTCACTACAGTGGCAACAGATTTTAACACAACCAGAATTTCCTTCACTTAACCATTAAATTAAACAATCATTGTCTTGAAATGTGCGTTTTCAATGAAAATTTCTGAATATCCATAATTATTAGAGCAAGTAAAAATTGTCACTGCAATTGTTGGTACCTTAGAATATGGAGAGTACAAGAAGTGTGATAAGCCAAATTTAGCTTAAATTTGGCTTATCACACTTCTTGTACTCTCCATATTCTAAGGTACCAACAATTGCAGTGACAATTTTTACTTGCTCTAATAATTATGGATATTCAGAAATTTTCATTGAAAACGCACATTTCAAGACAATGATTGTTTAATTTAATGGTTAAGTGAAGGAAGATATTAAAGAATATAGTTAAAGTTTCAAGATACCCGCATTCAAGCGTTTGTTTAGGTTTATAATATAGATAAGATAGGTCTATTGTGAAATTGTAATCCACAACCTAGAAGAGGAAGGAGAAGATATAATGAAGGAGCAGAAGCTGGTTCAGCCGAGAAGTAAACTTAGCCTAATAAATGAATTATAACGTGATGATGGAATTACCTTTTCATCCCTCCTTTCTCTCTCCTGAAGTCGGTTTTTTTTCTAGGAGCGTCATAAAAATGTGCTGGCGATGTCAAGGGTGGCCGGGGAAAGGCACTGAAAGATCCACGAAAACTGATAATCAGCGACGTATTCAGGTAAGTGATGTGATGTGTTTCTGTTTTTGGTTTAGATCTATCTAGGCGTGATTTTTATACCGTAGATGAAATCTTAAGGATATACTAAGCTTGTCATTCCGTTTGTAACACCTCGATGTGCGCACGATAACTCGAGATCTATGTTAGTTTGTTCCAGTCAAGAATTGCCCTACTTAAGACACAGTCGCTACCGAAATTAGAGCTGTGTGCGGCTTTACTTCTATCTAAATTGCTAGCCCGCATAAATCCACGAACAGTACTCTGGGCCGATTGGAAAACAACTCTACATTCGATCAAAATGAACAGAGTTGCTGGAATATTTTCATCGCGAACCGTGTTTCGCAAATTCAACAATTAACCGAACCATCCTCTTGGCGTCATGTATACTCCAAATCTAATCTAGCTGACCCCAGTATTACGAGGATGCACTTATCACATCAATTTGGCTTACTGGACCTAATTATACTTAAATCGGAAACAAATTGGCCGAATAATACAAAATTTAGACAACTCGTCGATATTCCAGGAAAACGACCAAGAAAATTTATTTGGAAGTGGAGCACGTAGCTGTGCAGTGTCATGATCGCATCAATACATTTTGTTAACGACTACACTAAGTCATGTAGAACCTATGGCTGTGTTTTGAGATATTGTAAGAACATCTGAAGTTTCAGCCGAATTAGCTTCGAGTGAATTAAACGAAGCTGAACCACGAATTTTGTTTTTTATTCAAAGAAATTGCTTCAGTGATGAGATAAAGGCTTTAGGCCACAATAAGATCATAAGTTCCGATAGTCGCCTAAAATGGCTGGCTTTGCCCATTTTTAGATAAAGGATTACCACAATTGCTTCGGGTAGGAGGAAGAATTCGAGAATCGAACTTGCCGTTTGACGCAAAGTTTCCCATCCTATTGCCAAAAATTCATCCGTTTCCATTGGCGATTTTGAGACATCTCCACCGAAAATTACTTCATGTAGGAGATCGGCCTTAGTTTCTGCTTCTAGGCAATAGTATTGGATTATCGATGCCAGCAGCTAATTGTGTCGTAAAGAATTACATACACTCTTCCCATTATCGACCAAAGACATTACAGCAAATCATGGGAATCTTCCTCCTCAGAGAATCGAGTACTCCTCACCCTTAACCAACACTTACGTCAATTTTTGTGGTCCTATGTGGATATCATCTCGCATTAAAGGAAGGCCATTACAGAAGGCTTACATTGCTTCAAGAGCTGTACATTTGGAAGTTGTTTCGGGCCTGTCTGCTGAAGCCTTCATCCTGGCTCTAAAAAGATTAGTGGCTCGGCGCGGGTAGTGTAAAAATATATTTTGTGCATATCCCACGTGTTTATCCCGCCTTGGACTCACATTTTGGCGGATTATGGGAGTCCAGAATCAAGTCTGCCAAACATCACTTATATCGGATAATGCATAGCACATCACTTTGAGGAAATGTCAACATTCGTCGCACAGATGGAAGCCATTCTAAGTTCCAGGCCTATATCAGCAATGTCAGCAGAACCGAATGGGCATTTTTTAATTGGACGACCTTTAAATGCCATTTCAGAATCTGATTTGACGAAGGAAAATTTACCATCGTTAACGCGCTGGAAACTCATCTGTGCTCCAACAGCATTTTTGGAAGAGATGGGTTCGTAGGGACATTCTTCATCTGCAGCAGCGATATAAGTGGAATTCCATATTTGCTGATATTAAAGTTGGCACACTTGTAGCAGATGATCAACAGATGAATTATGGACAGAATAGTCGACAACTACCCAGGTTCAGAATCAGATGGGCATACTATAGAGTGGTAGACGTAAGGACAAAACTAGGCATCATACGTCGATCACCCGGAATGGAAAATCATGAACCTAAAAAAAAAAAATAATATCTGCGAATCGTCGTTATTGCACAGCCTCCACCCCAACAATACTTATTTGCTGTCTTATATATGTCATGTAGCAGCTTGCTCTCTAGTACCTATATAATTTCGTTATACTTTGTATATCTAAATAGAACATCTACTGCACCCACAACAGCTCCTGATCAACACCGCACACATCTGCAGAACCATTGCCCAACCATGTATTCGAATTAGTAGTTTGGTGAAAAATCACGAAAAAAATCATAGCTCGAAAACTGCACAATAGCAGAGCATACATGGGTGTCATTCGGATACCCCTCAATATGGGGCACCTAAATTTTACAATTGGACGTCAGTTTTCCGGCCACCCTGTGTATGAATCCATTCCATTTACTTAATTAATATGGAAGAAATGAAGATGCATCAAATATATTTACGTGTGCACTTTGAGCATAACCGATAAATTTAAGTACTTAATAAAAAATGTGTAACCGCGATGTATTAAGTGAGAGAGAAGATTAGATGATTGCAAATTTGTCTTTTGTTTGGGAAAGTATCATTATGTCAATATGTGAGAATTCCATATAGTATTCCTATCCCTATTATTATTATTATTAAATAAAAAAAAAAAAATGTGCTCAGCTCTGAAGTCACTATTATATATGTTTATATTATTTTATTTATATTTTTAGCCGTTACTTTTCTCTGTTAATTTGTATTTGAATCTTTATGTTATGTGCAATTGATCAGTGTGTTATTTTGGTTTTAATCTTATCTGTTACTCTCTTTTACTCATCATACTTTTGTTGATTTGTTCTATTTTAGTTTCGTTTTTCTTATGTTATGTTAGCTTATTTCATTCTTGTTTATCTTATATTTTGCATTACATCAACCTTAATTTAAATCCCATAACTTTATCACTCGTTATTATTACTACAATCTAGATAGTTTCTACTGCAATGAGTTTGTTCGTTGCGTTTTTGTTATTTTTCTAAGCCTTGTATTCACTCGACTTATTACCAATATCTATTATATACTCGATGTACCTAACGTTGTAACGTAGCGTAAGCTGAGGTTCTTTAATAAATGCTTTTCTATTCTATTCTATTCTAAATCAAGAGTGAAAATCATAGGTATTCCATTCTTATTTTTCATTTTTTTACCGACAAAACTTTCAGGCACTTCGTTTTAATACCGACCTGGATTTTCCCTAAAGGAGATTTAAACTGACAAATTCAATCAAATAAAATTGAACTTATTTTAATATTTTAAATGGATGCAGTAAAATAAATTTACAAACAAATTGAAACTTTATTTTTGTCTTATAGGGATTCGATTCACATGACGTCGCAAAACACGAATTATAACGAAACTAAATCTGCGTTTCTTTTCTCGTTCAGGATGAATCTGTTTCAATCAGTGTCATTCTTTTTCTCGGGCCGAACGATTTAGTTTCAATCTGTGTTCGCTTTTATCGGTCTCCGAATTGTTCTGAATATGTACCTGAGTTTTTCTCGGATTCAAGCAAATCAATTTTCATTTGTATTCGCGAATTTGCTGTTTACCATTTGGTTGAGGTGATAATAGTTGAGTTTAAGTTGCCTTTAACAATTATACGAATTTACACTTGCTATTGTCAAATGAAAGAAATCTCAAACATTAGAAATATTTCTGTTTCGTGGGTTTCCTAAGTGCACAGAACTAAATTATGATATCGTTCTGTTGATTCTCACATAAATTCATTCAGAACGAGAAAATGAACGCAGCAGAAAACACTGAAACTAAAAAGCGAAGAAGTATTGATGAAGATGTAATTAGAGACAGATTCCTTAGAAAAAAATGGATATAAAGCTGGCAGATATATTAGAATTTATACTAATACGGGTTATTATAATATCAGATGCCGAATACTATTTCTAAAAAGAAGAGGTATAGCGATAATGGGCTCTCCATTGCCTCCAATTATAGCCAACATTTGGATAGAATATTTGAGGAATACCTTTATTATTAAAGAAAACAAAGTCCAAATTTTCCTTTGAATTCGAAACGTCCATGCGTAAATTTCACTTTAGAAAACTAGAAAAAGATAATAGACTTACATTTTTGGATGTTCTTGTAATAAAAACAAATCATAGCACATTAGGACGCAGTGTTCAGGAAAAGTAATGGTTTTGCAGATATTGCCAGGAGCTTATATCAACTTATAGAAAAGTGAAAGGTGTTTATATGATTGGATAAATGTAACGAGAGTTTCGAAAATTTGAAGCAACAGCTCTATGAAACTCCAGTATACTTCACTATCCAAAAGCTGGGGAAAACTTTTATATTGGATACGGATGCCAGCAATTTTATTGGGCAGTGCTTTCACAGGTGGATGGTTAAGAAGAGCCAGCAGAATATTATACAGCAGTATGTGGAAGAGAGACAGAGCTTGGTAAACACTATCTTCAGTTTATTCTTCTTGCTGTGATTTGATTTGCATCTTGCAGACACCATAAAAATATCAAATGGCATAGGAAAAGTTCAGTAAGCGATAGTTTGATTGTTGGTAGTTCCAATTCTGCCATAGCGCGAAATAGAAAACTATAAACTTGTGCCATACTTTTCGATAGGAAAATGGTAATACGCTCAGCCTATTGTTAAGCCCAGTATCTACTAAGGTCAGCGCAAATCTAAATTTTCATACAAAATTTAGCGCGCTAAGAGCTATTAGCGAAAATTTATCCTGAATTTCAGCGAGACCAGTACCCCAGTATTAAGGGCTTGTTCACGAGCGCGATGCGATTTATTGCATGCGACACGACAGAGCTCTGATTGGCTGCAGTAATGTAGTTGTCGCTGAACATGCTTACTCTTTCTACATTTCGTGCAATACAAAAATCAATCGCAGCAATGCGCTTAGTTTGGTGTAATTTTCACCTTAAACTCAACATTTATGTTTGTTTACATTTGTAATCAGATACTAAGGTTCCGCAGTAATGTCGAAATTGACTGTAATATGTAAATATATCAATATAATAATATAAACAGGACGCCACCAAAATATCGCACTGTATCGTATCGCGCTCGTGAACAGGGGTTAAAGTAACACACTAAATTTTTTTTGTTGTTCTTAAAAAAACCAGTAACCAGTAAGTCTGCAAACAATTTAGCTTGAATTTATCAGCCTGGCCCTGTGGAAATCAGCAGAAAGTTTTTTGCCTCTCCCCTCTAAAATAAGCATTTTTCATAGCTTTTGCAGATGCAACGACGATATTGGAAAAGAGTGAGTAAAATAGTAAAAATGCTTCTTCTTCTTCTATTTTTATTGTATTTCTTCTAAGTCTCCGCTGTCATATTTTAGCTGCTAAAAAACGGCCCGATAAAGGAGACTTGCTAAAATTTAGTTTAGTGCGGACCATGCTTTATAGATGGCCCATAAAGGACTTCAGGTTCAGAGAATGGATGTTTCTGGAGTGGAATATTCGGGAAGGTTCTGGAGAATTTGTAGAGTAAATAAATGCAGCATTTAACAGCGCTAGGAGCGAGACTTGTCTCACACTGTGAAGTGAAAGCGAATAAATAGGCGAAAGTGTTCTAATTGAATTGCGATAATTTGAAGTATATTGCTAATGATAATTAAAGTAAAGTTGATTGGTAATTGCTTTTGAATTTTATAAAAGTAAACAGTTATATTGAAATAAAAAGAACTTGTGAATTATATTTGAAATTTATACCGTTTTTGGGGTAATAATAACTCGGGATATGCATGTTTACTTCAAAAATATTTATCCCATAGTCTAGCTTGTAGCTAATTCCACATTTCAAAAGATCATGTTCATAAAATAGCGACAAGATTAGTTTAATTATTACAAAATTCATCCATTGAAAATTAAGAAACTCCAAAAATCATACATAATAATGGTAAAGCAGTAAAGCGTTTTGATCTCGTTATGGAATAAAAAAGAAATTAGTTTTTGTTTTTTTTTTTAGAGAGCTTTTGAAGTTAGATTGCATAAGACTTTCAGTGGCGAATTTTTGTCAGAGTCACAGAGGAGATTCCCTCAATTAAACGAAAACGAAAGTTGTTTTGGCCGGACGGAAGGCAATCGCAGCAACAAGCTTCTATTCGTTAGTGTGGCGACCGGTAATTGAACGAATGCAACAATACCTTCAGACTTTAGTTCAGCAATCAGCAGTTCAGTACGCCTGTCCGTAGCGGTATACAGGGAGCATTCTCTTCTCTACTAAATTATAACTAGGTACACGTTTTTTTTTGTTCAATGGAGTTGGAGAGTGATTTGGTATTTCTCATAAATTGGCGCCGCTTGGACTTGGACATGGACATAGTTGGTGCTGGTGTAATATGGTAGGATACCTATATCTATGTTGCTTAGGCTTGGATGGATACATGCTACTAGATATGTACTTTTGACAGTACTTGGTGGATATCAGTATTTTCTTTGGATTTGTGATCATGCGCAGCATCAATCTGGAAACTTTATGGTATTTTTAATGCTTTGTTGGAATTTATTAAAAAGCTTTCCGCCCACTCACCCAATTTTGTTGTTGATTACAAATAAACTACAGAGCTCACGAAAATATTTAGGGTTACCATATATAAGATTGACCTTTTACTTGAAAAATATAATGTCTATGGAGCAAAAAATGGTGGGTCACGCCACTATTTCTCTATTTATGCCGCAGAAATTCCTTTCTGTTCCATTTTGCTGAATTGTAAGCTCACTAGAAATCTCTCATAATATAACAAAGATTTTTTACTTGAGTAAGTACCTAATAAATGTAACGGTACGGTTCGGGCTGGTTATCGCCTTTCCAATTGCCAATTCCAGTGTCAAAGCTGGCAACTCAGATAAAATTCTTTTAATTCGAGCAAGTGCTGATCGTTTATTTTAACAGCTGATAGTGGATAAGAGCAGCAGCTACGTCTGTACATACCTACATATGTCTACATATGAAAACAGAGCTTCGCAGACCTTTGATACTGCAAACAAATTTACTGCTCGATTAGTCTTCTGATAATACTTAACCTAGTCGGTGGAGATCTTACTAACTTTTACTATAAGACTTGATACTTTTACAGTTTACTCTACGCTCTTATGTCGTGTCTTTCAGTCACGTCGCGTGTCCCGGTTGCATATTTCATAGTTATAAAACCAAGGACGTGTCTTGTTTCGTATCGTACTGAATTAGGTGATTTTGCTGGATTTTGATTGTCCAATTCTAAGAAAATTAATTTTGGGGGGAAAAAAGTGGCAGTAGTAAAGAGCTTGGACGCACAGTGTAAGTCTATGAATCGGGGAATAATCAGTGTGATGTGTCGTCCGTTAGTTAATTTGTGTAAAATGTTAACAGCTTTTTAGTAACTTTAATAATTATATGATAAAATCGATTTACTTTTAAATTTTCAATTTAAATTTATCTGATTGCAATAATTTGATGGTATGAATTGATTGTGCTAGCGATCTATTGAAATAAAATATATATCTGAAAAATTAGTTGAAACAGTCATTTTTTTTTTGTGGTGAGTGATACAATCATAGATGCCGGTTACCCTGAATGTTTTTTTTTATGTTTACCCTATAAAAGATTAATTAATTTCACTAAAAGTTTTGTGACAACATTATAGGTATATAACGTAATACGACCAGATCCATTAGTTGTTGCTAAATTGTGTCACCACAATTTGTGTAATTTAATAAATTAGTCAACAGTTGTGCGGTGGGTTACTGATATACAAACATACAAACATATATAAAACGGAGAGTATAGACCTAATCCAGTAATTTAATATTTTGTTTGTTTGTTTTATTGTGCTGTTCAGAAGTTAAAAGGAAATTAAACGAAAGAAATTCAAACACCAGTAGTGACCAGAGGCAGAGATTTGGCACCATTATGACTGGTATCAGCCGCAATGGTGTCCATAATGGAGTAAGTACATAGTCTGAAAATACGAATTTATTTTGAATATTTCATATTATTGTTAGTTTTTTCCTGATTTTAAAATTGCTCTGCTTGAATTTATTGATTGACGTGGTGTACTATTTTTAGAAGGTATCTATCTAGCTAGATAGAGCAAAATCCATAAATAATGTAAAATTTAAGTGTCTTATTTATGTAATAATTGAGTATAAACCAGTGCTGCTTTTGCTTCATGGAGACTTTCGATCGACACAAAAAGAATGAGTTAATAATTAATATGAAACTTAACGATATTGTGATGTTTTTATACCACAACGTATCGCATGTATCATATTCAGGCACAGGCATCTTTTATAGACAGGTATACGCGTAATTGAGTTAGCTTCATATTCTGGTCGCTCTTATATCTACCTACTTAAGATTGAATAAATTGTTGGAGCGTATGAAACAGTAGATAGGTATGCATGCGTGCCATATACTATGTGCTGATGTAGAATGTCATCAATCGATTCGAAAACTTACGTATATATTTTTCTAGAACATTTGCTCCGTCGTACAGAATGAACAGATCATAATCAAATTGTCAACAAGTCCAAAACACAAATTTACAATCCCCAACATATCCAGTTCCGAAAGTCGTTTCAGACAAAGTTCGTGTAACAATTTCAAATTATTTGTCATTTTTTATAGTTCACCTTTTTGTATTAATGTCTCCTTCGCACGTACAAACAAAACAATTCAACAAAAGAAATTACAAAAGAGGTAAAGTAGTCATCTTAAGATCATCACCATCTAAGTTGGAGTTGGAGGAAGCTTTAATATAAGAAAAAAAAGAGCAAAAGTTATAATCGGTTTAGATTAGATTAGATTAAGATTTAGCGGGGGGCTAGTGGCCTTTGCATTGCAGCCATTAATTGGCTTATTGTGCACCGCTTTCCTTACAGTTCATCCAACATTCCAACTCTTCCTAGGAAGAGCAGTATTTTTTTGGATGGAGTTTCACAAAGTCGGCAGGCTTTAAAAAGTGTAAGCTAAAGGCCTGGAATCTACGTCGTGCAATGGCCTTGCATTCAGATAGGACACGTACTCCGATATTTCAACCTCTTCTACATGTGTGATGCATGTGTTATGGATGTATGTTGAGCGATTGAACCTGGACGTGTACTCCAGACTGCCAGCATGAGCTGACAGATCATTCGGTAGACAGCGTTGAAGTGTAGCTGCAGGGCGGCACGCTAGCTTGCCTCGGCTATTTGCGGAGAGTGTGGGGGCGGGTTCCACGAAGACCTGCCGCTGTCACCTCATATACAAAAAATGTTCGTGTCAAAACAAAAAGGCGCAACACACCCGATCCAGAAGGGACCTTTACATCCCTTGCCATTACTTCCAGTGAAGGCGCAGATGCTCTGCCTTCTTTCTGCTTGATCCAATCCACCCAACGACGCTGAGGGCAGAGTATTTTTCAGTGTCCCTATTGGTCTAAAAGAAGCGGAAGAGCGGACCTAATCAACTACTAACTCGAGGAGGGCTCCGGGGAGAGTGAAGGAGAAAGAATAAACTCTAGAACTTCATTACATTTTAACTCAATTTCTTCAAAAAAAATTAAAAGGATATTTACAGAGGCAAATTATTTCCATTCCTTAGATCTATTCTCTACACGAAGAGTTTCCTATCAGTAATAAAAACAACAAACTGAAACAAAAATTGGTAGTGCGCGAGCTACTTTCCATAAAATTCAACATTTATGGCTGATCATAAATGGGCGCACTACACGTAAACGTTTTACACTTCTGTCAGCGTTACCCAAAATATACGCCTATCACACGGATTTTTTCTAAAATTTTCTTTTTGTGATTATTCAATTTGTAGGTCATAGTAACTATTCATAGTAAGTATCAAAAGTATTTTTTAATAAAGAAATAAATAATTTTCTAATAAATGCCTGTTCGACACCCGTGACGGGCATGACTACAACAATTAAGTCCCGTCTGGGGGTTCGCTCAGATACAGGATATATGTAGTATGTCCAACATTCATTGACTTAACTAAACCTTCTAGTTCTGGCATAAAGGTTAAGATATTCTATACCTTAGTAAATTATTAAATTAAAAAACAAAAGCAATATTGACACAAGATTATACAATAAAGGCAGCAACTTACATAATCTCCGTGTTTCTGGTTCCATCGCCGAGTCGCCTCCGTGATGTTCCAACTGGTCACTATACATTCAAGAAAAGAATGGAATTTAGCTTACAATTTCTCCCTATTTTGTATTCTACTTAACTATTCTGAGCGAGGTGGAATTTCGAATTTCAATTCGATTGGTAAAGAAGGGGTAGGACTCCTCAGCCCTGATAGGAAGCTTTTCGTAAAAGATTTTGAACTTTTGCTTAGACCTTAATTTTTGATGGGCCACTTTTGCTATACTTTTATGATATAGAAACCATTGGGTATTAGTCAATTAGACCCCCACCCCCCTTTTTCAAGGAGGGCAAAAAACTGCTGACACTGGTCTACACTCAGGATAATAGTCGAGGTACCTGGAGATCCTTCCAAGGTTATGAGCCGTATAGCGTTCACCCTGCCGGGACGTGAGGCTTCCAAGGTAACAAGCTAAATGAAGCCAGTGACTGCCCATTCTTCCAGACAACTACAAATTGTTTCCTAAATGGTGTGATACTTGACTGAGTGTTATCACTCTCCAATTTCTTCCTCCACCAATATTAACAAACAGATCGAAACCATATTATTAATTGCAAGCTAAGTAGGAAATAGCGGGATAAAAAGCTAACCTTTATGGCGCTAGTTTTTAAAAGAAATAAACGGTAGATTATTATTTAACCTCTAGAACTGGTATAACATGAGAAGAAAACTTCGTATTCCGGAAGGACAGACTCCGTTCTCCTCTTCTTCCTCTATCACCAAACTTAGCTATATGGAAGCGCTCCTCTTTGTCAATTAGGTGGCGTTCGGTTAGACGAATCAGGCAATAGCTTACATGTAGCAGGCTGTTGCTAGCTTCAGTGTAGCATACTGCTGCATACAGTATGCTACGACCATAACACATGTGTTTTTTAAGTTTGTAGTGTCCAGTTAGGAATCCTGTAATGATTCTGAGTCCCAGAATAAGGTGTTTATTATGGTGAACTATATAAAGATTATAAATCTTATTGAATACAGATCTACAGGTTAAGGAAGTGATATAAATTGTTTTGTTTAATTCGAAAAACAAGACTAAATAGGTATATTGAGCATATGAAATGTACTAAATTGAAAAGAAAAAAAAATCAAAGATTAATATTAAAATAATAAGAACAGACATGAAATGTACCTAATAAAGCTCCAGAGAGCTTAACAATTCAAGAAAATCTCTGCCTGAGTACATGCTACGAATATTAGAGGGCAGTGCAGGTTGGACAAAATAAGGACACTCCTCGAAATGAGAATGACAACATGGCAGAAGAAGAGAGCGTAAGAATTTGCTGCTAGTTTTGTAAGGATATGGTGGTCTCTTTTTATGAATTAATTTATGAAGAAAATGCATGTAACGATGAGAAACATGAGTATCAAGAGAGTGTCCATTGGCTGAACTAACTTGCATTGAGATGTGGCGCTGTGTGTTAAATTCTAAATATATCTAGTACAGTCGGGAATCCCAGACAAGTATTCTTGATGCAGTAGATATGCATACCGATTTTCTAGGGAGGAGGTAAAAGATGCAGAGAGAAATCTCTATAATTGTGCTGCACTTTGGAGAGAAATTTTGCATCAAAAATCAAACAGTATTCACTTGTTGTGCTGCACTAATACAACCGCAACAAAATATTTCTTGTTTAGAGGGGTCCGAAAATTTACGTCTCAGCTCCCAACTCAAAATGAAATAATGCACACATTAGTCCTCTATTCCTGTAAGAATGAAAGCCTGCAACAAGAATATCCGTCTGGAGGCATCTACTCTGATGTTAAACCGGTGTGTAAGTGTCAATTTACGACGGCAGAGTGAGTCTCACTTGGGAAATACTATTGTGCCATACATAAAGTGGGGAAGATTCAAACTTCGTACCAGTTTCAGTCGCAAATCTGTAGATAATAAATACCCACTGACTCTGAACTGCCTTAAGGAGCCATTTACTTTGCCTAAAATATTGTTAACAAGACTGCAGCAAGTAACTCGTGGTAGCTCTGACGCGTCAAGTTTGTTTCTATAAATCGGCATACCCACAGCCTTGCTAGGATTCAGTAGCAGTTTGTTAGTTATCGACCACTCATTGATTCCCGTTAAGTCCTACCCCTTCTTACAACCCGATTAGTCTTTTCAAATAAATTTGCACATCATCAGCATATTGATGAATAATCATTAATGAATAGGAGAGGAGCTAGGATTGATAATTGGGGTACTCCATAAGTGGAGTCTCGAAAGTTCGATATAGAGTCTTGAGCTTTGATTCGATGCTTAATTCATACCCCTAAGTCATCCTCTTACCAACAAGTTTTCGTGAGGCAGAGGCACTATCCTGACTCATCTAAACATGGTCAAAGGAGCCAACTATGATTTATTGTGTCAAAAGCATTACTAAAATCCAATAAGACAAGGATAGTTAAATCGTCTAGATCTAAGAACTCGAAGGGCAGGTTCGCAGAAATAAATATTCACTTCGAAAACCTGATTGGTAAGATGATAGTAGCTGATTCTGGTCAAGATATAGATAACCTTAAAAGATCCAGGCTCTTCTTTGGTGAAGGTCCTTTAATACTCATTGAATTTCATCCTTTGTCCATTATTCATTATGGATGCAGTTCTGAATAGTAAGCTTCGTGGTTTCTGGTCCTATGAGGGGCATGGACTCTCCTTCTCCTGGCATCCAATGAAGTGTTAGGTGGTTCTTTGTGCCAAGGTATGTTAATGATTGAATGTATTCCTACATTAACTTCGTCTTGACCTCAGGTGATGAGATGGCTTTCAATGTCGTTTGGCTATCTGTATAGATATACTTATGTACTTTTATAAGTGTAGGGTCGGTTGAGGTTTCTGTGTGCACATCTAGTGATAGCATATACCTCTGCCTCGAACATTGAGTCGAATTTCCTAGGATTTAATAAATATAAGCTACTCGCTTTATACCATATATTCCTGCTCTTACTTCTTTCTTGATTTTAGTCGGTGTTCCAAATTAAGGCTTCATTTACTAGATTTTTATCTATTTCATTCCTATTTGGTATCTTTATCTTGAGAGGCAGACAAAGGTTGTGTCTAACGACCAGTTTCTCTGATATTCATGTCCATTATTGGGTTTGCTTCTATTCGTGTGGTTATAATGCGTAGACTTTTTCATTCACTGTACATCATAAGTTTAGCTTCTTTTTCAACAACGTTGATGAGTAAAACAGTTAAATATACTTGCGGTCCCGTAGACAGCATGCCAGCGCTTGTATCCTGCTAGGCCGTGCCTCTTTCGGAAGGTTAAATTAGGTTATGTTAACAATATTCTAAATCAAGGGCGTAAAGCTCCACTTTTCATACAACTTTAGGCCAGACATGAACAGACATGACAAATATTTTAAACGATACAACATATCTCAACATATTTTATTAACAATTTTTATTTCTATCTAGCGGGGGAAAGCTTTCCTAATCGGATGTAGCTTGAACGTCTTTCTTGTGAACGTCTTTCTTGTGAAAAAGTGGACTTTTCTACTCCTCGTGATTGTGCGGAATTGGTGCGATGTGAAAAATTACTTCCTATGAGAAAAATGTTCACAGCAGAACATTCATGGCCGTGAAAGAAAGAACTGCAAAAATATATGCGAAATGTAGTAGCTCGGGTATATGTGACCCAAGTGCATGAAAATGGTTTTCCCGAGAAAGTTTTCTGAATTGGGAAAAATATACACCATCCGATAGTACTCCGGGAGACTTTTGATTCGATATGCAACATGCGGTATTGGAATCACTCCCCCCTACGCCGGGGGTTCCTACCCCTACGCTAAAAGAATTCAGAGCAAAATTTTCTTCTATAAATTGTAGCTGGTAATGAGCTAAAGCGAATAGTGTAACCCCTTTTTCCGATCGGACATAACCCTATCGAGTTAGAGCCGATCTAAGGTGCGAACAATCGTACTAGATTTATATAACCAATTTTATAGGATATCGTGTTTTGAGGAAGGTCTTAGTACAATAAAAATGTCTAGGACTGATCGTTTTCACAGTATACGTAAAAAACCTAAATTTTTATAAGGCAACACCAAGAAATGTTGCTTGCTATTACTATAAAAACACCTTGTACCAAATTTCAGCTCTATAAGTTAACGTGTTCTCAGGCAGTTTCCCAATATATAGTGTAAAACGAAATTTTTGTATGGCAACCGCACGACAGAGTTGCCCGATTTGTCTCATTTTCGAACTTAATTTTACTTTTTTTTTTTAAAGTCCGTGTACAAAATTTCAGCTCTCTAAGTATACGCGTTCTTGAGTTATCGTGCGCACAGACGGACAAACGGACAGACAGACGGACGGACATGCAAAAATCAAAATAACTTTTAATATTATGCGTGGGTGTCCAATCCGTTTTGCTCTACCATCATTATTTTTTGTGCGTTACAAACGGATGACGAACTTAGTATATCCTATAGATTTCATCTAGGAGGGTATACAGAGTGCCACTGCTTCACCAAATGTGGAACAGTTCAGACTTTTTCTAATATGTATTTGAGTACTTTCTTTAGTTATTCTAAACTTCACCCTGGCAAAACTACTTTGATTTCTGCCAGTCAAAATATTACTTTTGTGGCCGCGGTACTAACAGTATTACCGTATTCTATTGGTAACACTACTTCATACTTTAAAATTGATTTACATGAAATGAAATTTTTTGATTTTTAAAAATTAGTAAATAAAACCAAAATTTAAAAACGGTTTTTGTGTTCTTCCTTTTCAATTTCGAATTTGTTTTAAACGGGACACATAGATAGCTCCGGTTTGAAAGCCTTATTGAATCCTTTTGTTAAAAGAAAAACCTTATTCAATGCGTTTTTCGAAATAACATTGATATGATGCAAACAATTTGGCAACGTGTTTATAAGCTGTGGGACATTTCTGAGTAATTTTAACCACCGGCCAGTTCGACTCTGACTGAGTACTAATATAGTGCAACCAATTGATTCACTTATTCAATCAATTGGTTACACAACACCTGCGGTTATGGTGACAGTGAAGGAATATTACGAATCTACTGAAACGCTTCATTTACTCCTCTATACTTTGTTTTCAAAGCTTGGTTGGACCTAGTATACAAAATATGTATTCTGCTGGCATCATTATCCTGAAAAATTGTTTTGCTCTGATTACTTATCTATTAAGTACAGACAACCTTTGTTTGGGTCATCTGTCCTAAAATCTGATGGTCCATCTATCCTTTTATAGTAGGAGAAATGAACCAGCATATGTTTTTTCCAGCACGCACGTAATCAATATTATAAGGTATTTGATTAGCCATTTCAAAATAAAATATTCAGCTTTGTAATTAAATGCATTAGTTAGTAACAAAAAAGCTTCTTGAATATAAAGTCGACGAAGAAATATACACAAACAAAATATTCATTGAAAATATTTCCACCCTTTTTCATGACAACCTGTTTCTTCTAAACTTCAAAGCTAGGAGCTACCTGATATTTCATTAAAAGCGTAGAATCACGTGTGTACATCTCGGGGTGAGTTACAAAGCATTAAAATGAAAATTTTGAATTTTTTTTAAATTACACCACAATTTTTCCGAAAAACTCATAATCATTCTTGTATTTTAAGAAGCCTAAAGGTTTCTCTTTAATTTTATCTGTTAAATGCCGTGCTCAAAATATAATCCTTATCGAGTCTGTTGCACCTTTATTCATCTAAATCCAGGGGAAAGAACCTCCAATAAATGGGGCTTGGGTTTGCAATTTTTTCTATAATAAAATGTTCAAATAATTTATAAATAGCTCATTTTGGGCACCGAGTGTGATAGCGACAGGCCAAATTAAGAAGAAGGTTTTGGTCTTCTCTATACTTCAATACAAAAAATTGATGTTGATGACGGTTTTTTGAAAAAATAAAAATATGCTTAAATTGAAAACTGAATTAAAATTCTGAGATTTTAAATTGCAGGCTCTGTAACCTTAGACTTACAGAAATGATGATGTTTATTTAATGACCTAACAATAATTACCTTAGTTTTCGTGGGTATGTTATATTTTCTTGCAGCTTCATTGATACACAAACACATACCATTTTTATACCTTAGAAGATGATGGATGGACACCCATGCAACCTACATATATTTAAAAGTTAGTTTGACTTTTGCATATCCAACTGTCTGTCCGTCTGTCTTCCCGATAACTCAAGAACGCATTCACAAAGAAAGCTGACAAATTTTGCACACGGACTTTCGAACAAAAATATAGATTTAAGTTCGAAAATGGGACAAATCGGGCAACTCCTTCGCAGGGTTGCTAAACTAAAATTTCGGTTATCACTATATATTTGGGCGCTGCGTCAACGAACAGAGCTGATATTTTGTGCACAGCGTTTTCATAAAATTTCAAAAATGAACTAAATCGGGCAGCCCTTCTGGTGTTGCCATACAAAACCTTGGGTTATCACTTTATTTAAGTTTTATTTTAATCTAGGGCATAATTTTATTGGTCTTACAAGGGGAGGCTCCCTACTCGTCATTACCGATTTCGTCCAAATTCATAGTATATGTGGGATTTGACTAGAAATGAAAGAGATGCAAATAGGAGCTCCAGACGGCCAAGCGAAATCGAAATAGTGCTTAATGTAGGGTAGCCCGGATTTTACCCCTTGTAAAATGCTCAAATTTGCAAATTTTCGCGGGAGTTGTCGCGGTTAAATTCCAACAGAATTTGAACGAAAGCGCAAAATTCATTCGGGTAAGATGTCAACTATACAGAGAAGATACGTAGATTGCTAATTTTGTAAGTAGCATTTCCATGAGTTTTCAAGAGCGCCGGCAGATGGCGAAAAGTGGGAATTCAAATTTTTTATAGATTTAATTATATTTAATTAGGTAAATGAAATCCGATCATCCTGAGATTTTGTACAGATAATCACTTGATTATGCCGCATTAATAAAAGAATAATAAATTGGATTAATCGATAAGTCGAAGGAATTTTTCAAGTCGGATAATATTTAGGTACCTTACCTCCTTCGTGAAATGAGAAAGTTTTTCGTATTGGTATGTATGAATGATTTTGTACACATATTCTACACAGATGGTGACATATAAAATATATACCCCAATCCCCTAGAAATAATTTTTTTTTAATTTTTTTTATATTAATGTATGGTGGTGGGTTACTGCTCTGTAACCCGCTGCCGTCCGAATTTCGTAATTGTCTCAAAAAGTCATAAAAAAATCACAATAAATTTAGCAATAACGATTTTGAAAATTGCTTGGAATTTGGTCAAGATAAGGTGTGGTGGCTTTTCAGTAGCACACCTATACATATATAAGCAGCTAATTGAAAGTAATTGTATTTTGGAAAATGCTCCTAAACTAATTGAGATAATGACTTCTGGTTTTTTGTAGATGAATGATAACAGATTATAGATAATTGTAACGGAAAGAAATATTGCGAATTTACCTACGAGATGGTAATTATCAATGTTTTTACTGGCTCCCCTACATTATGCATTATTTCAGTTTGGCTCGGCCATCTGGAGCTCCCATAATACTGAGAATAAAAAAGTTATAGTGTTTCTGTTTACAAATCCATTCATACGTATGTATATATAAATATATGTAAATGAAAGTCATTTAATTCGTACAATAAAAGAAAACAATTTTTGTTTTTTTTTTACGTTAAAACACTTTGTACGAATTTCTGGACGTGTACGAATTTATGGACATTTACCTTATCAGTTAACAGGCATCAAACAACAAATACAAATTTTGAAACAGTGAAAACTTTGCTATGTTCTCTACAGCGCGTAGATAGCTTGCTCAGGTGACGGAGTGGGTCTTTGGCGCCACGTGATTTTTTTGTAGTATTGGGCAGAATGTAATCTGATTAATGATTAACGAATACGATTACAATTTGTAATCTGTAATCATGATTACAGATTGATAGTATTAATCAGAGAAGTAATCTTTTTTGGCGATTAGTGATTCATCAAATGTAACCATCAATCATGATTACACGATTACATTTTTAGATTACAAATTTGCAAGAAGTTAATATGTATATACTATACCTACATATCATAATAAAAATCTCGTGTCACTGTGTTTGTACACGCTAAACTCCGAAGCTGCCCAACTAATTTCAATGCCCAATGTGAATGTGTTTGGCCGGCTCCAGCTTGAAAGATAGGATAGTTTTGGACAAAATAGATTTCGTTATTGTCGACATCTAAAAATCTGCCTGAGAAGACTTCGACGTGGGAAACTGAAATTTTGTGTACGGCGTTTTCGTAAATATTGCAATAAAGTTCAAAATGGACTAAATCGGGCAACTCCTTCGTAGGGCTGCCAAACAAATATTTCGTTTTTTAGTATATATTTGGACACTGCCTGACAACGAGTATCTACTCGTAGAGAGCTAATATTTGGTACGTGGTATTTTCATAGCAATAGTAAATGAAATTTCAAAAATGGACTAAATCGGGTTACCCCTTCTTGGTGTTGTCATACAAAATCTTGGCTTTTCACTTTATATTTGGAAACTGTCTGAGAACACATCTACGTGGAGAGCAAGAAAATTGCAAATATAATTTCAAAAATGGAAAAAATCGGGCGACGCCTTCTTGATGTTGCCGTACAAAGCTTTAGTTTTTCACTGTGGAGAACTCAAATTTTGCAGCGCTTCAAGCATGCTTTTAATTGGGGCTGGATTCTGTAACATGGAGAATTGTGAAATTTGGGAAATGAGAATTCTGTTAATATTTAATTCTTCACTTGGAATTCTGTAACACGGCGAATTTGATTTGAGAATTGCTGAATTCTCTACTCCACTTCTCAAATTCTCCGGTGTCTTGCAAGTGAAAAAATAAGATGAATATCTCTCAACTAACCGGATAATTGTCTGCTTTTGTTGTATTTTATACATAGGAATTTTCAAATTAAATTCACCAAAGTAAGTAATTAAAATCAATTAAGCGTGAAACACAGTGCTGGCTTTTGCAACCCGGCCGGTTTCACCAACTTTGACAGCTCTGTAGAATATATGAGATCAGGTTATTAAGCTCCCAATGGCAAAGTTCGTGAGGCCGGCCAGGTTGAGGTTGAACTCGAGTAGGTCTACTTTCTACTCTGCTGGAACTTTGTCAGCTTTGACAGCTAATTTTTGTAATCAATTAATGTCAGCATTGTTTACGGGAAAAAGTGTCAAGGAAATTTGTTGAAAAAATATTTGGGAAACATATTTATCGTGGAAATTTGTTCCTGCTGTAGTAAAATATTACAAAATAATTTCAATTTTCAAGCCAATATAGCCCAATTAACTGCTATCATACAGAAGTTGTCAAAGTTCGTATTGTGAGCTGCAAAAGTTTGCAAGGCTCATCAGGTCGAGGTTCTTAAAGTTATACTGAGGTCGAAGTTGGAAAAGCTAGCACTGTATTTCGGCCTTTAATTATAAATATAGATAATTTTATTTCCGCATATTTATTATGCACAGCACTTTTAATAGAATAAACTTTAAAAATAATAATTAAACTCCAAACTGTTACTCGTAAAATGTGAAATTGTTTGGGATTTACTGAAAACAGCGCTTAGCCTGTCGGAATTTTTTTCTCATTTCTCTCACTTTTCCATCGTTTTCCCTAATTCTCAAACCATGTTCATGAATTGGGAATGGTGAATTAGGGAGTTTAATCGGATAAAACGAATATTCTCATCTCCCAAATTCTCTATGGTTACAAAATCCCACCCCTGGTGTATATGCGCTTCATTTCAGAATAACTCGCATTGCCTTATTCTGCAACAGTTGCCGTCTTCTCTCCTTGGATTCATTCGAACTAGCATATAATAATGTGGAGCCGAATGAAAAGTGTGGCAAGATCAAAGCGTTATTATTCTCATTAAATCAAACCATTATTGCATTTTCCGTGCTCAACAAACTTTCTTATACGGTAAATTTCATCTTCTTCGCTATCTTTTCCACACATAATCAGTAAGATCCTTGAATTTAAGTTGACGATCAGATGCGAGTCTCTATCACAACAGAAGCACTTACACTCCTTACACTGACTCGAGTCTATACAAAATCTAACAGCGTCTTCCTATAATAGAAATTCTTATGATTACACATTGCTTGTTTTTTAGGACTAAATTTTTAAATCTCTAGAAATGGTTCATTTGTAATCAAAAAAATGTAATCAAGATTACGGTTATATTTTCCTAAGATTACTCGATGTAATCATGATTGTTGTAATCATGACTGATTTAATCATGATTATTAATCTGATTGCAAATGTAGTTGATTATGGCCAATAGTGATTTTTTGTATCGGGTGTATCACGAAACCGGTTTTTAATGGTATCAGTAGATTTTATTACGGAACAATCTAACTACAATCATACATACAAGGAAAATTATAAAAAAAGGAATATTACAAATAAGTTAATAATTTATAATGAGTTGTTTTCCCCAGATGCAAACTGAAGGTATGTGTCAGGGTATATGTATGTATATCAGACCAAAAATAAATTAATGGAATTTAATTTAATACATATAGGGTGTTTGCCTCTAGTTAGATGATCCATAGATCAGGAGGTGATAGTACTCACATAGACGAACAAAAAAATTGTACGGCAGGGGGAAGGTGGGGGGGGTGGAGTTTCACATCAACCGTTTCTGAGTTACAGGGTGATTAAGAAAAAAATCTAGTTTTTCATAAGCACCCTGTATCTTAAAAAGTACATAGCGTATGGTCACAGTTAAGGACTCATTGTATGCAGAGCTTTATGGCCCTTCCAAGGACTGGTCAACCAGCCGCGTATTCTTTTATTCTCCTCTCTGGAGTTATTGCGGTCTAAAAAAAAAACAGAATTTTTTACTTTTTTTTTTAATTGACTTCTATTTTCTTTTGCAACAAGGTCGTTAACATAACTTTTTTCTATAAAAACTGCAAACTCTCCTCTTTGATTTGGCTCATTAATACAGTGTAACTAACTGTAGCCGTTAAAGAGTTATTAGCTCAAACCTATTTACAAAGATAATTTGTTCCCTTGGTGACTGACTGCAAACACGTTATTTAAAAAAAATATCGGCTAATTGCGGTATGACCTGAATAGGTTGTGAGCTAATAACTCTTTAACGCATACAGATAGCACATAGGATAATAAGTAAAAAAAAAGGAGAGAGTCTACAGTTTACAGTTTTTGTAAAAAAAAATTATGTTCATGACCTTTTTGCAAAAAAAATAGAGGTCAAAGTAAAAAAAAATGTAAGATAATCCGAATTTTTTATTTTAGACCCCAAAAACTCCTGAAAGGAGAAGGGTACGGGACTGGTTGAGCAGTCGTTGGAAAGTTCATGAAGTTCTGCATACTATGAGTGCTTCACTGTGACTATGTTAACTATATGTACTTTTTAAGATGCAGGGTGTTTTATGAAAAACTAGTTTTGTTTTCTTAATCACCCTGTAACTCCCAAACGGTTGATGTGAAATGTTCCTTTATAATACGTAGGGTACTACATAAATCCTCCCTATACTTTCGAGGCTGTGACCAGTTGAGGTTAGTGTATAAATTGCAAGTCCAATCAATCCAAAGATAGAGGAAATCAACGCCTGTAAAACAAATATCCGCAGTAAACCGGTTTCACAATACACAAAACATAGGACAGACTACATTGCTTATATAATTTTCTTAAGAACCGTAATAACTTCCTATGAAGGTTGCCATATTTGTGAATGCAAGAAATATTTTATTACCGATATCAAATGCTACCTACCAACTGCTCACTCTTAGAAATTTTTGAATTTTGATGCCTGATTCCCCTGTAGTTCGAACAGAGTGAGATCCAAACTAGAGCTGAAAGTATCGGAATAATTTACTATCCGGATTATCCGGAATAATTACGATCCGATTCCTTACATCCGCGTATCCGGATTATCTGGATCCGAACTATCCGGACCGGGATCCGAACTACCCGGATCTAGACTAAGCAAAAAGTTTCAAAGTTTCCTCCTGATTGCATATATCATGTAAATATCACGAAATTTATATATTTTCCCAATGAAGCATTGCAATCTGGATGAAATTTTGACCATCTTTTGCTTAGTCGGAATCCGGATAGTTCGGATCCAGATTCTGTTAGTTCGGATTCGAATCAGGATAGTTCGGATCCTAATCAGGATAGTTCGGATCCGAATCAGGAAAGTTCGGATCCGAATCAGGACAGTTCGAATCCAGATACTTCAATAATCGGATAGTTTACAGGTCCGGTTATCCGGATATCCGGATCCAATTTTCAGCTCTAATTCAAACAACTTAAAATTTTAGATGAAAGCAAAATTTTAGGTGAATGTCTTGTGAACATTGGTCCCATCAGTATGCCATAGAAGATAATAATGGAGAGGTCATCCAATTGCCCATATAAGTACCTACTTTTTAATAAAATCAAGTATATGAATAGCAAAATTTCTCATTGGAATTTTCAAATTGGGTGATTGTTTCCCCTAATCGCCATACACTCGGATAACCAAGTCAGAAAATGCCTAAAAGTACGACAAATTAGTCAACTGCTTCCGAGGTTGTGAACATTTTTTGAAACTATGGTAAATGGATAATCTGTACATATTTAAAGTATTATTTTTGAATTTATAATGTGAAGTATCATTTTCAGTTCATTCTACGTATTGCAATGCTTGCAGATCTTAACAAAAATACAAAAAAAAAGCAGTAGAAAAATTCATTCCATTTGGTCGTATATTTTGACATTAAGATACGACAAAAGATCAAATTCACCCTAGTGCCATCTATCAATGCCACTTGCCACTGCACAAGGAAGAAAATCATATAGGTACAGTGCGGTATATCAGTGTAGTCTAGTAGGTACTCTTGGATTTGAAAATTTTCATCAAAATTTCCCTTCTTACCATTGATTCGAAAATTGTATTTATCACAAAATAGTACCTACTCCAGCGCTGCAGAGCTTGGTTACATATAAATAAGTTTTACACATTTTATCGACAGTTTTTGAGAAAATTTGTGCATACTATATGTACCTATGTAAATGGAAAATTTTTGAAAAATCTTTGAGAAACTCTCTCTCAATCAATGCCTAATTTAATTTGATATCTTTAAATTTTTTCACTTAGTATAATTTTCGATAATTTTAGTAAATATTGCTGACGTATAGATTGCAACAGCTTTTATCAATATTTAATTTCTAGAGGGTCAAAGAAGAATCACAAGACTTAATGGTCGAAGATATTGAAATGTTCGAAAACACTAAAAGTAAACAAATCAAATTAAATATCATCTTTTGCCGTCAACATTTCATATCAGCACTTCTATAAATGGAGATGGATAGAAATGATTCATTCCAGTTAAGTTGTTTTATTTTCTTATCAAGGCGTGTTATTGTAAAATATTCTCCTCATGTACATACAACTTATTAATTATCTCGTAAATTAAAAAAAACAAGGAAAGATTTATAAGCATTTAATTGTAATTGATTATGTCAACTACTGTACAACTAACTAGTAGTGCTATTTAGAATTTGAATTAAGGACCTCTCCAAAAAGGCTATCTCAACTTAAGTTCTCACAAGTCCAGTTAATCCAAGCCTTTGTCTTCATCTTGTATAATATGTATGAGGACTTCATTGCCGTTATTCTGATATAGACTCGTTACCTATGTGAGATTACTGTAACTTGTTTTATAAGGTAGTACTGGGTGCTGTTTCTTCTTTTTTTTCTAACCCGAAAATATAAATTTTTATTTATGAGCTACAAAAACATCTTCAGGAGTCCCGTCCCGAGAATATCAAGTTACCAAAGCATCGTTTCGCTACAGCCTCGATAATTATCTCAATTACAATCATTGGTTATGTCTTAAGAAATAATCTCATACTCAAAAAATAATGGTGGACCTATATATGTGTGTATGTAGATGTGCGGAACACCTTATTTAGTACACAAACATATCCCGACTATTTAAAGAATTATGAATTTAACCATTAGCAAGGCAACACGCAGGACGAAATTTATGAGTTAAAATGATGAGAAGATTTCAATATAAAATATTGCAAGAAGATTTATTAAAAAAGGTGAAGAAGTTAGAAAAGATATGAGAAGAGAGCAAGCCCGCTAAGTACGAAAAATCAAGAATAACCCAAGAACTATTCATTTCGTACGTACAGAAGAAAAGCTGCGAGATCATAAAAACTTCGCAATTTTCTACGGGTGTAAAGATCTTTCCAACATGCTGTTGCTCTTACGAAATGACGAAGGAACAAAGAAACGACAGGATATGATTTGAAAAAAATTTGTTATCATATCATCAGTTATGAAGATTCGAATTTCATTATCTCAGATGCCATGAAGTCGTGGATGGAATTAGATAAGATAATTAGATGTGAATGATGACTCATTTGAGGTATAGGAATGTCACCACAAAATAGCTAAACCCATCGGGATTGAAGTTCTCAAGAAGTCACCTCTACATGAACACCATCATGCTTACCATACCGCAAAAGAGCCTAGAACCTACATAGTCTTGTATCGAAATTTGAAAGGGTGTTGGAGGAAAAAGAGATACCCTATCCTGCACATCGAAGGAGGATTTGACAATATATACCTCCTTTGAATCCATAGAGAATTCTTACTGGTAAAATGGATGAAAGTAACGGTTAGGAGCTGAAGAATTGGAGTTAACTTGCGAGAAGAATCGATAATTCTGATAGCCTCCAAAATATGCCCTAAAAGTGTGGGGGGGGCTTGTCCTCTCTGCTATGGTTTCTAGTTGTCGATGATCTCCTTCAAGAGCTGACCAACTTACTTCAGATATGATAATTATTGGTATGCTGGTGATAATAATCAGAGGGATGGAGTAATTTCGGATCTAATACAGAGTACCCTGAACATAGCTCACAACTGGTGGCAGATGTTGGGACTTCGTATTAACCCTGGAAAACTATAATCGTTCAATTCAAGAGGAAAAGGGAGCCTTATTGACAAACACCATCTCTTGAGGGAACAATATAGTAGAATTCTTAAAGGAGGTGAAACATCTAGGAATTAGCTTGGATAGCAGATTAACTTGAAATTTCCATTCAAAAAGTCTCTTGGAGCAGGCTAACAGCGGTAAGATGGATAACCGCAGGCTTTTCGGCAGGTTTTGGGGGTTTGAACCAAAAATTATCTTGTGATCATATGTAGGTGTGGTCACTTACATTTCATTCGCTCGTTGGTCAACTAAACAAAAGACAGTTCAAGCTAGTTTACAAAATCTATATGCCATGCGTACCTGCCCGATTTCAGGACTAGACCTACTTCCAGTGCATCAGCATATTTACAAGTACGGAATATCTCCTCCTTGCGGGCAATCTGGTCGACCACTTGAAAGTCCTTGAAAATTCTTAGATATTTAATTCCAACTCGGACGTTACTCCGAAACGCTATAGCTTTGAAACACCATTCAAGATAATCTTAGCGGATCGTCAACAGTTTGAATATGATAACCCACCTTTTAGAAAAAGTATCTCTCAAATAGTATACGGATGCATAAAAAAAAGTGAGGCAAGCGTAAAAATATTCATATTTGATGAATTATCTACTCGCAAACGCACTGAAAGCCTAACCTAACCATTTTCATCTCATAGAACTCTGCACATGTGAAATCATCCTTAAGCACACGCGTGGGTCAGAAATATGTATAGCATCAGATAACCAAGATGCATTCAAAGCATTAAATTCGTATATACCTTTAAATCTAAGCTAGTATCTGACTGTCTTACTATTTTGAGTCAACTAGCCGATACAAAAAAGGTTACACTGATTTGGGTGTCAGGATATGAAGTTGTCAAGGGTAACGAGATTGCGGATCGCCATTGTAAACCATGGAGCCAGATCTTTGTTTATCACCCTGAACCTGTTTTTGGCCACACAAAGGCGTTTCTATTGCCAAAGGATGCTAACAAAAACGTAAGAGGTTTTGTAAAAGACCTCAAGTGTGAATTATTAAGTAGTTTACTTGTTAGGCCAGTCAATAAAGACAATCAATTCACATTAATTCTAAAAGTTTTGAAATTTTGATGGAATATTGGTGAGATAAAATAACTACAAATTTAATTTTGCAAACATCACCGAGGTCCGAAACATGCGCAAAATTTCAGAAAACTAATAATAATTTATTTGTCTTTGGAACACACAGTTTCCATACAAAGAGGTTCGATCAATTTACAGCCTTCTATAACTCAAAGTTCTAAAAAAAAAAATTCAGTTCAAGATATATAAATTTCTATCTCTGTAACTAGATGTCATTTAAACACATATTTAACACAATATTCAAATTTAATTTCCTACATAGGTTCTATGTAACAGACGGGATAAGAAGGGGAAAACAATTTATTATAACTCATTCATTAGGAACTGCCGGTGGCGTACAAAATTAATAGTAAATTGATAAACAGTGTTTAGCTGATTAATTGAATTGAAGATAAACAATTCATAAAAATTTAGAGTGTTTAAATCTTTAATGTAATTCCCCAAATAAATGTTTCTTAATGATTTATACATGGGGCATTCCATAAAAATATGAAAAATATCTTCATTTCTGTTCATATTACACACCTGACATAGCCAACAGTCAATAGTAGTCTTCCGTCCATTCCTGTAAATTACGAGTTCTTCATCTTTATATGTACGTATTTGCGCAATTACTCGAATTTTGTCTATTTTAGTGTTAAAAGGAAGATATTCAGCGCCAGCTTGGTTGAGATGAATAATTCTATAAACACTGCGGTTCTCTAAGGCGTATAATTTAGTAAGATCTTCCTGTCTGATTAATAAGCAGTATTTTTGCATAATTTCATTAGAACGGTTTTTTAAAATACTTGGATCCTGCAGATTCCACGTTTCAAGAGCATTACAAGATTCGAACATCCTTTTTAATTGACTGACCCAATTATATCTGAGTTCATTTTTCGTCGTATTGTTAGCTTTAAGCAGCGTTAGGTAACAAATTTTGGATAGTCTGTTGTTGGGCATTTCGAGCAGTTTGAGCAGCCAGTTAAGTTCTCTTTGGAGTACATAACAAGAGAGTTTATGACGGTTAAATTCGGATCGCACTATGCATCCTGCCTAGACGTCAGTGAGAGGATTAACTTAAAGAAACCGGATTGTATTTTCTCTAAATTATCAAGGTATCTTAAGGCCCATACTTCAGAGGAGTATAATAACGTGAGCATGACTAAGGACTCGAATAGCTTACAGCTGCAATTCCAGCTTTTCACCTCAGCATTGGTCAAAACTTTCCGCGCACTACCTGATGCGATATTGGCTTGTGAGATCATTTCATTTGTAGCAACTAAGAACAGGTCTGAAGAAGAGAATGTGATGCCAAGGTATGTGTACCTATTTACAATTACAATTGGTTCTCCTTTGTAGTAAAAATCCCGAGTTGACCGTCTTCTGCCCTTATGAAAAACTAGCAGTTTCGATTTTTGAGTGTTAACTTTTTAAGTCGTTGAGATCGCAGTAGTCTTCCAAGGCTTCCAGTAATCTTCGCATCGACATCGGAGATTCCGTAAATATGACCAAGTCGTCTGCATATAGGAGACTAAGTATGTCTGTAGATTCATTGATACTAACCCCCTCAAACCCTTTTCCCCGGAGGAATTCTTCGATATCGTTTATAAAATTCGAAAACAAAATTGGGGATAATGGATCCCCTTGTAACACCCCAACATTAACATTAATGTTTCTAGTCTTATCCTGCCCGACCGATAACGACACAGAAGCTGTGCTATATAAATTTTGAAAAAGTCGCACTAGCTTTCCCCTAACTCCCTTGTTACAAAGTTTAGACCATAGCTTGTTATGATTCACGGAATCGAAAGCCTGGGCAAAAGCAATGATTAGTGCATAGAGTGGTCTATTTTTAATCCCTAAGTTAATGTCAACTATTGCTGATAAGATAAAAATATTGTCCAAGCAACCTCTTTTTGGACGAAAACCCGATTGCATTTCAGCAATGATACCAGCACTCTCTGCCCAAGTACAGAGACGAGTAGCCAATATCTGAGTAAACGTCTTCAAGAGTGTGTTTAGTAATGCTATACGTCTGTAGTTTTGTGGGTTAGAGATATAACCTTTTTTAAAGAGCATACAAAGTTTCGCGTTTCCCCAATTCCTCGGGACGATTTCGTTCTCTAGTAAGGTATTATAGAAGTTACATAGATAGGTCATCCAATTTTCAGGGAGAATTTTTAAGAATTCATTGGGGATTTGGTCCTCCCTTGGGCTTTTGTTTCTTTTTAACATACGCAGACTAGCTTTCAATTCTGTAGGTCTTATCGGTTTATCCAGGAACGGGTCTCGAGCATCTACATAGGTGATTTAAAGGTTCTTGTCCAATAAAGGCGTACGATTCTTGCAGGAAAATTTCCCAGGTATTAATTCCAATTGGGTTTATATTGGATTTATTGTAACGAATTTGTTTTATTGCTTTCCAGAAGGTGCGTGGATTGTTGCAATTTCTTAAGCCTATTTCTAAATTTTTATAATATAGTTTTTATTTTAAATATCTAAGTGTTGACTCTTTTTGCAGGATGTATAATTTTGAAAAGTTGCTTTATCTGTTGGATTATTACAAATTTTTCTGGTAATCTTCCTCAGGTTTTTCTTTGCTGTCATGCAAACACTATTGTACCAAGGTTTGTTCTTAGGAAGATGGTTACCATTGATACCTTTAGTTAACGTAATCATTCCAGCAACTTCAGCTGCCTCCCTAATATTTTCTTTCAAAATTGAATATTGAATGTCTATAATATCGGTAATATTCGGGGATGGAAGGTTTTTTAGAAAAATATAATAATCAAAGCCTTTTTTAAGACTACCAATTTTACTATTGAAATCTCCCCCAATAATTAGTGGGAAAATTGTGTAACTTGAATTCAAATTATTCATCGTTTGATTTAGTGAATCATAGATATATTCTGAATCAATAGAAGGCGGGATATAAACTGAGCCCAGCAATAGAAGGAATCTTCCCATTTTCAGTTGTAAAAATAGCCAATTGTCAGATGAATCCACAATATTAGCACAAATTTTTTTCTTCACAAGAACCAAAAGCCACTTCCACTGTTGGTAGATTTGATTGCATCATCTTGAAAACAATTATAATTTGAAAAAAAGACATTTTTACATTCTGAGCTTAACCATGTCTCTGAGCAACATATTATTTCATAAGAAAGAAGTAGTTCTAATTAGTGCTGGGACATCGGAGCGGAACATCGATGTGTAGCATCGATATTGACATCGCCCAACAAGCATCGATATGGCGATAATATCGATCATATAACATCGATGTACAAACCACATCGATGTTAATGAATTTTAAACACTCTGAACAAATGTCTGACTAGCGTATTTTTCAGTTCAGAATTTTTTTTTGCTCTCGTTTTTATTAATAACTTAATAAAAATAACAAAAACAAAACGAAACAAGTACCTCTTCAATTCTAAATTAAAAGTTTCCTAAAAATAACGCATAATGAATTAAATAAATATGAAAAATTACAGGTATGAAAACTTCTTATCTACAGACTGAAGAAACAATAACTGGCAAAGGCATTTTCCGTGCAAACTGTTTGTCTTTTGAGTTATAGTCTCGCCTGCCTTAGAGAACAGACATTCGGCTGGCCCGGAAGTAGCCACAATGGCCAACATTTTTGCTGCAAAACTAAGCCAAGATATATAAGAATAATATGAAGTGGTTCCAAAGGAGCGCTTAAATAAAAGGCTATTTCCGATTGCGTACATTCCGAATTTCCTTTTGTTGTTTTTTCAATCACCAAGCGGATGTGATTGGCACATAAATTGAACTTTGTTGAGCCTGAGAAAGAACTTGCAGGTAGACGTTTTCTTAAGGGGCCCATAAACAGTTACGCATATTGGCCAACTCGAGTAGGACAACGGTGTTGTCACGCAGATTTGGCCGTGTTTGGGCCTGTTTGTAGTGTGACACGTATGTCAAGCGGTTGGACGAAAATCAAATTAGTTTAATTTTAGTGGCGGGGCTACGAGTTTGACAACATATTGAACCATGCAGGGCGATGTTTGTCAATTCGTCATTCTTAAGTGAAATCTATTGAAGAAATGATAGCAATTAATAGTTCTAGCAGCTCCTGAAATGTGTTCCTATCCTAATGTTGGACAGTAAGTTTGACAGTGTGTGGAGACAAAGCTTTCGTGTGTGGCACACCAAGATGGACAACATGTTCGCAGTGTATGGGCCGCTTTAGCTGAAATAATAAACAAACCTGTATCGCTCTCCTGTGGCCTAACTTCGCTAGCCTCCATTGAGTCAGTGACAGCAGTGTGATGTAAGGTCACTCTGATTGTTTCCTCCCAACTATTTAAAAGAATTCTGATTGGTTCCCCCGAACAATGTTTTCTGTCCCCAGCCCAAATCATTTTAAAAACTAATGATTAACAATTGTAACGATGCTTTGAAAATGAAATGAACAATCACTTCACTATTTCTCTCTCCGTTTCACCACGAAAATTTGATTGAAATATACGTACTTCTTTTTTCAAATCTAGATATTTTTTTTTTGGATTTTATTTGCTTCTTACAGTATGCATTTATTCCTTTACGGTAAGAAGCATGTAATTCCCTAACATCGAAAGGATAACATCGATGTAGGTCGATGTTTTAGTGCGTCGACATCGATGGAAAAATATCGAACATCGAGACCCCAAACATCAATGAACATCGCCCAGCACTAGTTCTAATTCGTTTCTATCTAAGTAACTAAAATTATTCCAACCATGGATATTCCAAAACATTATTGTATTAGCAATAAATTGGTTTAAAGACTTATCTAATTCATTATCCCCTGTATCCAGTTCGTTATGTGATTGATAAGACCTGCCTGCGGCTCTGTTATCAGCTGCATCAGTTGCAGTCGATTTTGTTATAATTTTATTGGAAATATCTGCTGGCCTGGATAGAAATTGAGGCATTGTTACGTCTTTGTTGATGATTTTGTTTTTCCTACGTTTTTTTGCCACTGAGTTTTTAGAAGAGCAGGAGTCGGTGTCTGTATCTGATGACAATTGTCTCAATTTCTGCACTTTATTTGATGACGTTGAACTAAGCAGTTTTATAAATGTTGCGCTATCCTTTAGTTGTGTGAGAGAATATACTTTATTGTCCAGAAGCAGCTTATCATATCGTAGTATTGCCTTTTTTCCGGCTAACCTTGCGTCGGAAAGAAAAGGCTTTACTTCTTTTCTCAGTGATAAAACTTTTTTGGGATAGTGCTCCTCTACAAATATTTCCGAACCTTTGAAGCGTCTTTTTACTGATAAAATTTCTTGGCATTTTATTTCAGTGGAGAAATTGACTAAAACAATGGATCTTAAATTCACACTTGAAAGAACCTTTGTTGATATTATATCACTAGCCGAGCACATCACATTCAAATGTTTATTGATTTGGCTACTAATAAAATCACTAGGATTTTCATTTTCTGCAATTTTAATACCCTTGAATATGAGGTTCTATGTTTTCACTTCTCTACCGAGTTGTGAGATATGTGTGTGTCAGAAAAACAAAAGTTCTTATAACTTCAATAAAAAAATTCCAAAAATTTCAGCAAACTTTAAAGCAATGTTTATTCTGATATTTTCCATAATGTGTTAAATTTGCAATTCATTCCGCCGACCGCAATATCATTTTTTATTGCAAAATAATGCTTCTATTAGTTATAAATATCAAAAAACTTACAAAAGTCCTGCAAAACGGTAGAATAATTGTTGCAATTTACCTGAACACCTGTTCCAATTTGCAACCTTTTATGTTGCCCGCATTACATTTTATTTTTATATTGATGAAGCAACAATTGCTTTTGTGGCTGCCGTCTAGCAAAAAAAAAAAAAATTACCAAAAGTTCTGAATTTTTCGTTGCAAATGTTCAAGGTCTTTAAGATCAATGTCCTGATGGTTTCTCGCCTCTGTCAATTAAAAGCTGCGCCTCACCCTTGGCTAAAGCTATACGCAAACTATTCTAGTTGTCTTATTCGGCAGGAATTTTTCTAACTGCTTGGAAACAAGCCCACGTTCAACTAATTCCTAAACAAAGAGAGAGTAGCCGTAGCGAACCGTAAAATGATCGACCAATTGAAATCACTTCGATTCTTTCCAAGGTTTTTGAATCTGTTATTAACTCCAAATTGATGAAGTATTTAGAATCCAGTCAACTCATCAATGATCGCCATTATGGCTTCCGGACTGGACGCTCATCTGGAGACTTGCTTTCTTTTTTTATGGAACGTTGGAACCGTAGTCTCCACAATTTCCATGAGTCCAAAATCGTTGCCCTAGATAGTTCAAAAGTCTTTGATAGAGTCTGGCATTCTGCCCGTTTAGCCAAACTTAAAGCACTTGATAAGTCCCCTTCAGCTTCTATTATCTATCTGGTCGCCTAATTCGTGTTGTTTTAGACGGCGTTATACCTGAATCTCACTCTATAAATGCTGGTGTGCCCCCCACGGCTGTTATCTCTCCATCTCTCTTCCTAATTTTCATTATCTGATCTGCTTTCCCTTACTCTCAATCCTATCCACAGTTTTGCCGAAAACTGTACCCTTGATTTCGCATTCTCCTTTAATACTTTCATGGACTTCAGAGGGAATGACACATCTGTCAAACGGGATTGCGTGACTAGATCATTGAGTAACGATCTTGAATATATCCTTGCTTGGGACAAAGTGAATCTCGTCGAATTCAATGCATCTAAGACTCAAAGATGTTTCATCTCTTTAAAACAAGATCACTACTTAACCACTCCTATTTCATTTGATAGAGCATTAATTTTCTATTCACCGTCACTCAGCATTCTTGGCATTAATATTTCCAGTAAGTTAACCTGGACAGACCACATCTTCTCTATTGCTAAAGAAGCATCGAAATGTCTTAGATTTCTGAAAAGGTGTTAGAAGTATTTCAGCCCGTCAAATCTAATGCTCCTCTACAAGTCTCATATCAAACCTACAATGGAATACAATTCTCACATCTCGGTAGGGGCTGGTCGTACAGCTTTAACTTAATTGGATATTGTTTAAAAAGCTTGAAGGCTCTCAAGCTCACTGGCGATGTGGCAATAACTTGTCATATCGACTCACTCGAGTATTGCCGCAATATTGGATGACTTTAGGTTCTTTATCGCTACATGCATCGCCAATATTCCGCTGAAATATGTAGTCTGATCCCTTGTATGTGGATTAATTCCTGCATGCAATTTTTTGCGCTGCAAGCCACGCACATCCCTCCACCCTACAAAATACTTTTAGCCGTACAGTAAAATTTCGTGATGCTTTCTTATCCCGAACTGTGTGAATGTGGAATAGTCTACCATCTTCTGTTTTTCCCCGGACTTACAATCTGTGCGAAAGCTTAAGAGTGACATAAATCAGTACCTCCGCCACTTTCCTCGCATGTCCACGAAACCTTTCCCTATCTTATTCCTGTCATACTGTGCTTTGCATCATAGGATATCCTCTGAGCTTTGCTTAATAATATAAAAAAGGACGTTGCTGGTCATAATCTGCTAAGTTTGTAACCTCAGACAAGTTCGGAAAATTAAAAAAAATAAGCAAAAATGATCAAAAATTAGTATTTTGCACTTTCTGCAGTCGTTCAAATATTGCAAAATCTTTGCAAATCTTACATCGTCCTTCGTATGTCCGCATGTCACCCGACATTACATCAAAATGTTAAAACTTTTGGAATTAATGTTAAATTTTGGAATTTAAATGTCTCTCTATGGACTGGCCTATGTCCCCAACTCCCGCATAAAATTATTTCGTTATCATAATCAGACTATGCTCCAGTTATCTTATTTTTTATTTATTTCTGAGATACTAGTGATACGACGATTTGTTTATTATTTCTACTTAAACACGTTTATTTGATATCAATGTAACGCCATAGTTCTGTATTTTGGGTATAAGCTAAAATTTCCGAATCTATACCAATCCATACCATAAATGAGTAATAATCTTGTGTATATTATTCGTATGTAAACAGAAGTAGGAAATTTAACATAGTAATTTGTCTACTTAATGCGATTAGTTTATTCAGTTCAAGTAGAAATAATCTAATCTTTCGCGTGCAGAAGCATATCACATGCAAATGCGTCTGGCGCCAACCTCTTAATTCATTGCAAACGACAACGATGGCGACGACGACAACGCATGTCCTCCTGTGTCACTTATATTTTGATGCGCTCTAGTAATAAAACTGCTCCAACTTGAGTGTCATCCGGTGGGACTTGAGTTTAAATGTTAATGTCATGTCAACACAAGATCAAAGCTTTTTACAACCACAGATAAGTCGATTATCGTCTGCATAATAACTGATCCAGTGCGCTCATGTTATGAATCAATAAGAGATAAATGAAAATTGAAACGCATATTTATGGAGAAGCATCCATTCATTCAATAAGGCAATTTTCAGTTCTGTTTGTTCTCAGGCGTTGATAAGGATCAACTTATGGAGGAAAGTGAAAACACTTTTTAGTAGCAGTTAAATAGATCTGATTTGAACTGAACGTAGTTCGTACAATACAAGCATAGATGGCACAAGAACTAGATATCGTATATGGCATACTAGAGCAGAGTATACAGATTGTGAAATGGGTAGTGCATCCTGGAATGGACCATAACATGATTTTGATCGACTTCCTCAACACTTCACATACGAAAAAATATGAATCACTCGACGTAGGTATACATCATTTCAAATATTGTCGTCCATTCCGGAATGGACTACCCAATCATATAAATTTTGTATACTTTTTATACCCTAGATGAAATCTAAAGGGGTATACTAAGTTTGTCATTCCGTTTGTAACACCTCGAAATAATGATGGTAGAGCAAAATGGATTGGACACCCAAGCATAATATCAAAAGTTATTTTGATTTTTGCAAGTCCGTCCGTCCGTCTGTCTGTGCGCACGATAACTCGAGAACGCGTATACTTAGAGAGCTGAAATTTTGTACACGGACTTTAAAAAAAAAGTAAAATTAAGTTCGAAAATGAGACAAATCGGGCAACTCCTTCGTGGGGTTGCCATACAAAAATTTCGTTTTCCGTTATGTATTTGAACACTGCCTGAGAACGAGTTGCCGTAGAGAGCTGAAATTTGGTACATGGTGTTTTCATTGTACTAGCAAATAAAATTTCAAAAATGGACTAAATCGGGCAACCAATTCTTGGTGTTGCCATATAATTAGGTTTTTTATGTATACTGTGAAAACGATCAGTCCAAGACATTTTTATTGTACTAAAAACTTCTTCAGAATATGAAATCCTATAAAATTGGTTATAATCATTTTTTCTGCCCGACGAACCGTTGTAGAAATATATGCGAAAAACCACTGCAAAAATCAAAATTGCTCAAATGGGTACCCATACGAAATTTCATACTGGCATTCATCTAGGGTATCATAAGAATTGGTCTTAGACCAATTCTAGCTTTTCCACTTGTTTGGTATTGCATACGACATCTAGTTGTTGTGCCATCTATGGTATTAGTTAGTGGAAAGAAATGGAAGTATATATAAGCTGTGTTCTTTTGTGTACCTTGTTTTAGAACTCCCATATACTGGAGACAACAAATTGTTCTGTTGATTGAAGCAAATAAATCTTCTATGAAAATCTATGAGGCGTTTTTTTGTATATCTTTTGTTCTGCCCTCTTTTGTGGACACAAAAGAACACAGATATAATATTGAAAAAAATAAGGTAAAAGATACAAAATTATTATAAACATAAAATTACTTCACAATTAGCAATATTGAAATTAAGATCATCGCAAAGTCTTGTCTTTGATAAATGGAAACCAACACGGTTAAAAATATTGGTATTAGTTCGATAAATCAAAATATACATATAAATCTTTACACTCTAAAAGATTTTCAACTAGATCCGTATTAAAAGTGACCTAGAGTGGATCTCCTAGATATTCGAGTGAAAAATAAAGTCTACTTGGAATCATTTAAGCAAAAGTCCAGTTGAATATTTCAATTGCATAACTGATTTCTGGACATGAAAACTATATATCCAGTCTTATTTTATGAACTTCGGTTTCAAGTAAATTTAAATGTTATTTCCCATTTGTCAACTAGATTAACTATTAAATGTCAAAATGCTTTTCCTGTTAATTAAAGATGATTTCTAGTTTAATCAACCGACCTAATCAGATAAATATATCACCTAAGTTTACAGTCAATTTAAGCCGAATTCAGTTTAATTAAACAGATTTCTAGTGAGATTAAAAACTTTCATTTAATTTCACTAGAAATCTGCTCTGCGAAAACTACATTCCTGTTTATCCTCGCTAAGTTTTGTTTCCAATATCCTGCACCCTGTATACAGAGGTGTCCAAACTACGGCCTGCGGGCCAAACCCGGCCCGGCAGGTGATTTTATCCGGCCCGCCAAGGTTTTTGAAAATTTTTCGTAAACTGTAAAACACATTTAACGTAAGCAGTTCCACATATATGTTTTAAATTTACAAACATATTGAAACTTTATTTTTCATTCTATTCGCATGACGCACAAAATAGCGTGAGATAGAGCCTATGTAAAATCTTTGCAGTTGACCTCGGGATTCCTTTCTATTGTGTTCTGTTGCGCGTGACTCATTTGTAAATTGGTATGTTTAAATTCATATTTAATATATTACAATACTTCTTTGTGCAATCGCAGTCAAAAAATGGCAAAGGTGCTGTATGTGTAATTTGCAATGATACTGTTGCTGTAATGAAGGAATATAGTTTACGTCGAAATTATGGAACAAAACATGCTTTAATTTACTCACAATTTAAGGATAAGCAGCTTACTGAAAAATTTGAAAAAATATATCGTAGTTTGTCTTCTCAGCAAAATTTATTTAGGAATGCAAACTCAGAAAATGAAACATTGACATTAATTAGCATGAAAGTTGCTTATTTGTTGGCGAAAAAAGTGGAACTCTTTATGGATGGAAACATCATTAAAGAGTGCATGATAGAAGCTGTTGGTGAATTATGCCATAAAAGTTGAAACTTTTCAAAATGTTCAGTCTTTCCCGTAATACTGTTGCTCGTCGAATTGTCGATATTGGAAATAATATTCTTCACCAGATTACTGGGAAACCATAGCGTTTCACTCATTATTCTGCGGCGATGGATGAATCAACTGATGTTAGTGACACCTCATAGCTTTTAGTGTTTGTTCGTGGAATTGACGACGAACTTAATGTCACACAAGAATTAACCTCTGTTAACAGTATGCACACACGGCACTACAACTGGAGAAGATATTTTCAATGAAGTACAAAACACGTTGGAAAAATATGACTTGAACTAGAATCGACTCCAAGGAGGAAGAAACATATGTGGGGGCAAATATCGGGGTGGTTGGGTACGAATAAGAGATGCTTGTGAATGCACAGGAGCATCAGTATCAATTTTTCTGCACTGTATCATCCACCAATAAGCTCATGTGTAAAACATGTCGACATGAGCTGCGTTTTAAAACCAGTTATTTCTGTCGTAAATTTTATTCGATCACATGCACTCATTCATAGCCAATTCGAATCTTTTCTCGAACAAATTGTATCCGATTCTGTTGACTTGTCATATTATACTGCAGTTCGAGGGCTTAGCTGTGGAAAAGCGTTAATGCAGTTCTTCAATCTCAGAAATGAAATCGATTTTTTCTTGCGTAGAAAAATCACCTTGAACAGCTTGTATCGAATGCTGAGTGGCTCTGAAAGTTGGCTTTTTTTGCAGACACACAAGGTAAAAACAACTTAATTTGTGATTTATTCGAGCAAATCACAGCATTCAGAGCAAAGCTAATATTGCTCGAAAGTCAGAATAATGAATGTTGTTTTATCCATTTCACGTGCTGTGAAGAATTTAATACAGAAACTGCAGAAAAATTTCCCACCAGATTTTGCAGTAAAAGTCATCGCGGATTTAAAAAGCGATTTTCTGATCTTCACATAAATTCAAAGGAAATTCGGCTGTTTCAAAATCCATTTGACTGCAAAGTTGCCGACATTTCAAGTCAGTTTCAAATGAAAATAATTGATCTTTAAGGTAACGATCAAAGGATCAAAGATAAATACAAGGAAAGAAACTTGATCGATTTTTACAAATTTTTGGACGCCAAAGAGTTTCCAAATTTAAAGCAATTTGCTTGTAAATTTATGTCTAAGTTTGGCACCACCTATATGTATGAACTAACTTTTTCCAGGATGAAGTATCTGAAATTTAAATACATTCAGGGTAAAGTTATCGGATGATCATTTGCAATCATTGGTAAATAATTGGTGTTTCCGATTTTAATCTCAACTTTGAAGAAACTCTCCAGGAAAAATCACAGTTAATTAACATATTTACTTGACCCCAGCAAATGGATTTAAATCCCAAAGTGGCCCTCACAGCGAAAAGTTTGGACACCCCTACTGTATAATATACTCGTATACATGTCTATGCATAACATTTTCCTCATTTATTTGTAAGATTTTTACTTGGTAAAACAGAATTGGATAGCCGAAAATGCCTATAAGGCATTAGTTCTTATCAGGAAATAAATTTTTTTTTTTTATTTAAGAGAAAAGAACAAGCCAAAACTGGATAATTTAATTATACACTTATTTATTGACTTTTAAACTGGACTGGAAAAGAACCGGTATTTTCTAATTTTCAAACGAAAAAGTCACATACAAAATAGGCAATACAACAAAAAATATTTTAATGGTGCGTATATTTTTGAAAGCTCTTAAAAAATGACTTTTATTTTTCCGTAAAATAATAAAAGTCAAAATCCGACGTTTATTTTTCGGTCAAATTACAAAAGTCATTCCTTTACTTTTATTTTTCAATCAAACAATAAAAGTATTTTCTTTGACTTTTATTTTCTTCAGCCATGATATTTAAGTCACTTGTTAAAGAATTTTTCATTTTGGGGTATTACTGAAAGTAAAAACTCACAGTAAAATTTATGCGAAATGTGAAAGAAATATTGTTAAAAACGTGTTATGTCTGGAAAATAAGTGCGTATTGCTTCATTCTGAAAATATTCAATAAACAAACACTAAAAATCAAGACAATTTTACATTAAAAAAAACTTTGATGAAGAAGTATAATTTTCTTCTCTGAAGTTTTCATTTTTTTCATATATGGAATTTTTTTTCTCTGCTAATATACATGTTAATTAGTATATTAGTTGCATTACATTACACCTAATAAGTGTTCGTTAACAAATTATGTTTTTTTTTTTTTAATTTCAATAATGTACATATTACTAAACAAACACAATGTAATCTTAAATGTTTTCTATTTGTGTTCGATCACATTCTGCTTGCAAAACCAAACAATTTTACCTTGATAATGCTTTCGAAGATCTACTATTTATGTACATTTTTTATATTTCAATTAATTTACGCGCTGTATAAGGCGGTTCCATATTGTTTCTCCTAGAACGTGTTTATTATGAATGAATTCTATAACGCCGAGTATTAGTTTGTTGTATACGTCAAATTGGAAGTTTTTGACCTAAAAGTTGATATATAGATTTTTGAGCGCGCTATTTCCGAATCTGCGATCGGTTTTTTTCTTAATAATAATGAGCAGCACCTGCCACTTTCCACTTTTTGGAATATATGAAAAGAGTTTCTTGCAAATTGATTTTTTTTTTTTACAGTTATTGGCCGATTCAAAGGAATGAAGAATACATATTTTTCATTCTTTCAATCCTCTTCAGTATTATGAATTAGGAAATACAATGCCACATTCATCAAAAAAATATTGTCGAATGCATTCCTTTTTCCTTTTAGAAAGAGAATGCATTACTTGAACTGCATATTACTTAGGAATGGTTTGCATTCATTGAAGTCTGGATGAATTCACTTGCACTCATTTGTATTCAGTTGAATTCAATGAAATTATTCCATGAAATTATTTTGTGATTAAGAATAAAAGAACAAATAAAACAATTTTAATTATTTTTTGAAAGAAATTCAAATCAAATCAAAAAGTATGTTTACTTATGTGAAAAAATCATTTAAGGAGGAGATTAAATATGTGCACATAATAAATCTACATTCATTATGTGGTAGAATTCGAAAATTTATTTAATAAAAAAAAGTCAATAATAATTATTTTTAAGTTTTAATTCTTAAATAAATCACTAATATACATTAAATATGAGTTTTACTCAAGAAAAAGACTCACATCTAATTGTTTCATCTTAAAATCATCAATAATCATCACACCTGAGTTTTATTTTTTTCGATCAAAAATAAAACTCAAAACATTATTTTAGGTCTAATTAACTTATTGTCATTAAATTTGTTTTTTTTTACTTTTTGTGTAGTAGAATTCACTCATAATTTTCATTATTTATGTATGCTCTTAGACCTTCCTTCAGAAAACAAACTTCCCCTCTTTGAAATCTATTCAGACTTGCATTCGAAGCTCAATACAAAAGTGTACAGAATGGTTTCGTTTGACTTTTGTTTTGTTCATATCGTGACCTTACTTCAAATTTCACTACAGGCAGTATTGAGAAAAAAAAAAGAGAAAAAAAAACAAACTCACATAGGTATATAAATAAAATACCAAAATTTATTGCATTGGTTATGTTTTATTTTAATGTAATTTTTAGTTTTTTAGTTTTCGCATATAAATTTAGCTGCACGAGCAATTTGGTCCTGCTTGCTCCCCCTCCTCTTCCTCTTCCGTTAATAATCACTATAAAATACAATTACACTTTTGATTCCAGTAATTTTTCAAAACTAATAACACATTTCTTACGTTTATACCAAACAGATGAAGAATACGATATTGTACTTCTTCATCTGTTTCGTGATCCTTATAGAATTCCAAAATTTCTATTATATAATAACACTTTTTTAGCAATACTTCACATGTTGAATAATTATTTTTTATCAAATTTTTAAGTCCAAAAGAAACCATATTTTCCTGGACGTAGTTCGCTAACAACTTTTTTAAAAACTCAATATTTAGCACACGCTGCTGAAAATCTCGTACAAGCCATCCACGCTGATATCTCCGTATTTTAACGGGAATATTAACCACGAATTCTTTGTGTTCCCGTACCGCAGCAAAGATAGCAAATAAATACATTTTTTGTGAAAATTCTAATATTACAAGTCGTTACTCAAACAAATTTCAAACAGAAATTGTAACTGTTCCGCAAACCACTTTTCCTTTCCAATGTGAAGCAATGAATGATTATGAAAATGCAAAATTCTAAATTGCAATGCAATCCAAATTTACTCGGGTATATCCAGCTTCTTTAATTTAAATAGCACACAGATAAATACTGAAAATAAATAGTATCATAGCCGAATTTCGTATTTGATATTGTTTCGCTCTCCACTTGTGTTGTAATTAAATATTGTTTGCCACTTCATTGATAACAAATATTTCTCATAATACATGCAAAATTCTAATCATTATCGCTCTGGCAGATAAATAGCAATAGACATTGGAGAATTTACTAGAACTGATTACGTACTTGCTGTAACGAAAAGGTTTGTTTTCTGTTCTTAATACCACTAATATATGTAGTCTTTCTGAGTGCTTATCAATGTAAGTTCGGTAGTGTAAAATGGGTAGAAAAGGAAATGAAGTAGTGCGAGGGTTTTATAAAGTGGAAGAAGACAAACTCATTTGTAAGATATGTAATTATATCTTTCGTGGAAATTTTATTACAAATCTAAAAAGACATTTGTAAAAAAGACACAATGAAAGATATCAAGAAGAAATAAAAAAATGTTCACAAGTTAACCGAGTTGAAGCCGCATAAAGAATCATCTAAAAAAGTTAAATTTTCAATCGAAATGTCTGTGTCAAACTCAAAGGCTAACTTGGGCCAAAACAAACAAAGTTTATCTTTAGGTGGGCCGCAAAAGAAAAATCAATATTCATAAAAACGTAGGTTTATTTTGAATAATACATTATAATAAACATATATTAAAAAAAAAAAAAAAACAAGAAAAATTTAATGTTTACGTCCTGACACTTGACATCTCTTCTCTGCTACTATCTTTCCTATTTCGGGACAAATTTTGTTCGCAGTGATTACTTTCAAAACAGATCCAAGATGAGCGTCATTAATACTGTTTCTAACAGGAGACTTATTTCCTTTCATAACTGAAAATAACTGCTCGCACCCAGTGGCGGATCCAGGAGTCGGTTTGTGTGGGGGGGGGGGGGGAATAAATTTCAAAAAATGTTCCGCATATTATAGATAGACTCAAAAATAATTTTTATTAATTAAATTAACTCCCATGTATTATTATTCTTAGGTTCGAAAAATTACACAATAATTGAGAAATAAAAATAAAAAAAACATTTTATAGAACCATTCGATGCTATCCAAGCTTTGCGAATCGTTCGATAAGATCTTGAATGTCGTGATGAATATGTAGGAGCGCCAAGCCAATTAATCTTGTTTGGAGCATGGTTGTTCTAAGCCATGTTTTCAAACGGCGGAGAGTAGAAAAAGACCGTTCGGCACTAGCATTTGTTACACAGATCGTGCAAAAAATCCGAAGCAGAGCTTGAAACATTGGATACACATCTTTGTCACAGCTCTCTAAAGTATCCAAAGCACTGACGGGTAGTGCAGTGTTATTTTGTGAATTGTTTCTCGTCTCCAATGAAATTGCCAGTGATTCATTTCTCCCTTTAGTCTGAGATACTGAAGTTTTTTATTATCTTTCAAAAGTTCACCGAATCTGCCTATCAAACAGTTGATGAGATCCGTGATTTCGTTTGATTTCAAGTTAATCACATTTTTTCGGGAGCAGTGTACCTAATTGAAAGCCATCTAAAACTTCTTGAGAAAAACGAGTTTTCAAATCTTCTATAATGTTATCTAACAGGGGAATATATATCGAGACTGTATAATAATTTTCACAATTATTCACATCATGATTCTCACGTTTTTTTTTTTTGTCTCCCGCAAATTCTTGGTTTTTTTTACTTCTACATTCAATTTCTCTGCCATATCCTTTGCATCTGCATATATTTGCTTGAATTTTTCTTCAGCTTCTTGTCTTTGATTATTTAACAGCTCGAGTAGTGATTCTAAATTTTCTGAGGCTTTTCCCAAATCAAAATTTTTCCTTAGAATTTTTATATATTATTTGTGCTTGGCTTGGGCGAGTAACAATGAACCATCTCCCATCTTTTACCTCGTTCCTAGAAAATCGGTTTGTATACTGCATCAAGAATACTCAAGTGGAATGGCCCAATTTTAATTAGATGCGTAGATGAGCACCATAAACATTCATTTCTTCTTAGAAATTTACAGAAAATGATTCGGCAGAATTGATTCACTTTGGTAGTCGACTAGAGTTATTTTAAAATACAATGTCTGTCAAATTTCTGGGTACAAATTGAGGCTATCCCTACCTACATCAGGTAAAGGCATGCTTGATCTTATATTGGAACAATGGCATTGTTGGCGTGATTTTTAGAAAAAATTTAAAGATTTCTTCAATGGTATCTCTTTGTCATTTACCTTCTGACGTTAGCAATTTTCATAAAAGTATCAATATATAACATTTTAGACAATCAGACCAGCACGCACACATATGGAGATCTGTTTCATGGCTTGAGAAGGATTTCTTGAAGTATTTAATAATTTCATTTCAATTGAAAAAAAATAAAGTAGGTATACGAAATTCCATGATTAATACTGAAACGATGTTTTTATGGAAATTATACACATGTACCTTTACCATAATTGATGATGTTCAGCTTTAATGAAATTTAGTAGATACTTTATTCAATATAAAATTTTTGTCTTTTGGGGGGGGGGGGGGTATTTTCCGAATTTTCCCCTCCGTGGATCCGCCCCTGTCGCACCGATAAGTACTTCAAAACATGGAAATAATTTCATATGCAAATTTTCGAGTATTTTCAAACCTGGCTGGTAAATATTTGTAAAATTCAGGTACACCCACTTCAATAAATTTGGCCGTCAAATTTGAGTCACACTGAATCTCGATCACCTCCATTTGCATATCACTGGGTAACTGAGTCTATGTATATTTATTGATAAAATCGAAGAAAACAAACAAAACTTGTCTTCGAAAGAATTAAAATCTTTAAATCTTGTTTCAAATTCAGTTCTAAGATTTGAAATTTTTTCTGCGTATTTTTGATACGATGCAGTATCATCTAAAATTGATTTGTTCATGTTGCACGTTGGGAAGTGCGAGAAATCTTCATTTTTCAGTTGCTTTTCCCACCCAAAGAACTAGCTCACATTTGAATGCTTTAATTATGTCAAACATGTTCGTAATGATCTGATCTTTTCCTTGTAACGATAAATTTAAATCGGTTAAGTGTTTGGTTATGTCAACCATGAAAGATAAATCTTGCAACCATATTGGATCGGAAAACAATCTAGTGTCTTGATTTTTAGTTTTTAAAAACTGACATACTTCTTCTTTCAAATCCCAGAATTGTTTCAGAAACTTGGAGCAAGATAACCAACGTATCTCGGTATAGTAAGTAGGACAAACCTGAATATTCGCTATCTAACTCACTTAAGAAGGCAGTGAATTGTCGCTGATTTAAGTCTCCAGATCTTATATAATTTATAACTTTTTTTTATATATGACAAAACATTCTTCATGTTTACTTCTTGATGTACATATAATACAATATGTATGATGAATTTTTGAGCCGTGAATTTCACTTAGTTTTTTTTTGTAGTAATGCTACGAAGCCGTTGTTTTTTCTGGTCATTGAAGGAGCGCCATCTGTACCTACAGAATTTAATTTTAACAGAGGTAGATTGTACTTTTCCAGAAGTTCAAAAACACAATTAAATATATCTTGTCCTGTTGTAGTACCACGCATCGGTATTAGTTCTAATAATTCCTCAAAAATGCTAAAATCCGTGTCGCAAGCACGAAGAAACACAGCTAATTGAGCTATGCCACCAATGTCCATACTCTCGTCACAGGCAATGGAAAAACTTTCGAAACTAGATGATTTTGCTTTGATCTGATCACTTAAATTGGCGGCCAAGTCAGTAACTAAGTATCTCCGCAACTGTATTTCGAGACAAAGAAATTGTTTGAAAAGCCTTCAAATTTTTAGGACAAACAATTTCTCCAGCTTTAATTAGGCATTTCTTGATGAAATCACCTTCAGTAAAAGGCTTCGAGTGTTTAGCTATCAACTCGGACAAGACGTAGCTTGCATGTACCGCGCCGCTTCAGTTTCTTGCAATACTTTACTAAACATTAGCTATTGTTATTTCAGACCTAACTTGAGCTCTTTCAACTTTTCTTGTCTCATTAATCCCTCATAATTATCATATTTTGATTGATGTTGCTCGTTGTGACGTTTAATATTATAAATATAACTTTGGTACATTAATAGCATTTTTACATATCAAGCAGATTATTTTATCTTTTACTTCACAACAAAAATATTCTAATTCCCATTTTACTTGGAATATTCGATGTTCGTCAGCGATTTTCCGTTTAATTTTAGTACCACTTGGCTTCGATATAGACATACTGAATACAAAGGGCTGGAATAAATAAGCAGTTGTTAACAGAAAATAATAAAACATTTTAATAAAATACCAATGTTTTTATTCTTGAACATTAACTTACCAGACAGAATAACTGCACAAATCAATAAGCGTAATATGTATTAAGCAATAATCCTATATAAACTATACGTCTAATTTTCCGAAAGTAAAATATTTTCTGTTACGTGCACCAATCCGTACAAGACTATAGTCATAGATAAACTAATGAAAAGATAAGAAAAGAAAATATAAAAATTGGAAATTTTTCGTGTTTTCAAGAAAGAAACAAATAATGTCATATACTTATGTCTTTTGCATGAATGGTGGGGTAAAACAACTTACTTATGATTGTAGTGCGACAAGTATAGACAACGAGTTAGAAAGAAAAATTGAGAGAACGTAGGATTACCCGAATGATAAAACCTTCTTGAATACCTTCAAAATCCTTTCAAACTATTCATACCTAATAATCATCGGGTCATACTACCCTAATTTTTTTAGAAAAAGATGTACCACTTTGGCGCACCTGCTGAAAGGAGATGTAAAATTTCTGTCAACTAAAATTCCCATTTCTCCCAAAAATATCAGAGAATTCAGTATGAGTTTCTCCCACTTAATCTCTTCAGAGCAAAACGAGTGTAAACACAAGCACGTGTTGTTCAAATATCACAGGATTATTGCAATAAACATTGAGGTAATTCTCTCAATATTTCAGAAAAACCTGTTTCACAAAAGCGCGGGAACTTTTATGAGAGTAAAATCTAAAAACTCCGCCTCTTTTCATTTATTTACGGAAATGAGTCATTTTCCATTCTGTTTCTTTGCACAAAAGCGCGGGAGTATTTTATGAGAGTAAAATCTGACAACTCTGCTTTTCATTTATTTACGGAAATGAGTCATTTTCCATTCTGTTTCTTTGCACAACAGCTCGGGAATATTTTATGAGAGTAAAATCTGACAACTCCGCTTTTCATTTATTTACGGAAATGAGTCATTTTCCATTCTGTTTCTTTGCACAAAAGCGCGGGAATATTTTATGAGAGTAAAATCTGACAACTCTGCTTTTCATTTATTTACGGAAATGAGTCATTTTCCATTCTGTTTCTTTGCACAACAGCTCGGGAATATTTTATGAGAGTAAAATCTGACAACTCTGCTTTTCATTTATTTACGGAAATGAGTCATTTTCCATTCTGTTTCTTTGTACAACAGCTCGGGAATATTTTATGAGAGTAAAATCTGACAACTCTGCTTTTCATTTATTTACGGAAATGAGTCATTTTCCATTCTGTTTCTTTGCACAACAGCTCGGGAATATTTTATGAGAGTAAAATCTGACAACTCCGCTTTTCATTTATTTACGGAAATGAGTCATTTTCCATTCTGTTTCTTTGCACAAAAGCGCGGGAATATTTTATGAGGGTAAAATCTGACACCTCTGCTTTTCATTTATTTACGGAAATGAGTCATTTTCCATTCTGTTTCTTTGCACAACAGCTCGGGAATATTTTATGAGAGTAAAATCTGACAACTCCGCTTTTCATTTATTTACGGAAATGAGTCATTTTCCATTCTGTTTCTTTGCACAAAAGCGCGGGAATATTTTATGAGAGTAAAATCTGACAACTCTGCTTTTCATTTATTTACGGAAATGAGTCATTTTCCATTCTGTTTCTTTGCACAACAGCTCGGGAATATTTTATGAGAGTAAAATCTGACAACTCTGCTTTTCATTTATTTACGGAAATGAGTCATTTTCCATTCTGTTTCTTTGTACAACAGCTCGGGAATATTTTATGAGAGTAAAATCTGACTACTCCACTTTTCATTTATTTACGGAAATGAGTCATTTTCCATTCTGTTTCTTTGCACAACAGCTCGGGAATATTTTATGAGAGTAAAATCTGACAACTCCGCTTTTCATTTATTTACGGAAATGAGTCATTTTCCATTCTGTTTCTTTGCACAAAAGCGCGGGAATATTTTATGAGAGTAAAATCTGACAACTCTGCTTTTCATTTATTTACGGAAATGAGTCATTTTCCATTCTGTTTCTTTGCACAACAGCTCGGGAATATTTTATGAGAGTAAAATCTGACAACTCTGCTTTTCATTTATTTACGGAAATGAGTCATTTTCCATTCTGTTTCTTTGCACAACAGCTCGGGAATATTTTATGAGAGTAAAATCTGACAACTCTGCTTTTCATTTATTTACGGAAATGAGTCACTTTCCATTCTGTTTCTTTGCACAACAGCTCGGGAATATTTTATGAGAGTAAAATCTGACAACTCTGCTTTTCATTTATTTACGGAAATGAGTCATTTTCCATTCTGTTTCTTTGTACAACAGCTCGGGAATATTTTATGAGAGTAAAATCTGACAACTCTGCTTTTCATTTATTTACGGAAATGAGTCATTTTCCATTCTGTTTCTTTGCACAACAGCTCGGGAATATTTTATGAGAGTAAAATCTGACAACTCCGCTTTTCATTTATTTACGGAAATGAGTCATTTTCCATTCTGTTTCTTTGCACAAAAGCGCGGGAATATTTTATGAGGGTAAAATCTGACACCTCTGCTTTTCATTTATTTACGGAAATGAGTCATTTTCCATTCTGTTTCTTTGCACAACAGCTCGGGAATATTTTATGAGAGTAAAATCTGACAACTCCGCTTTTCATTTATTTACGGAAATGAGTCATTTTCCATTCTGTTTCTTTGCACAAAAGCGCGGGAATATTTTATGAGAGTAAAATCTGACAACTCTGCTTTTCATTTATTTACGGAAATGAGTCATTTTCCATTCTGTTTCTTTGCACAACAGCTCGGGAATATTTTATGAGAGTAAAATCTGACAACTCTGCTTTTCATTTATTTACGGAAATGAGTCATTTTCCATTCTGTTTCTTTGCACAACAGCTCGGGAATATTTTATGAGAGTAAAATCTGACAACTCTGCTTTTCATTTATTTACGGAAATGAGTCATTTTCCATTCTGTTTCTTTGCACAAAAGCGCGGGAATATTTTATGAGAGTAAAATCTGACAACTCTGCTTTTCATTTACTTACGGAAATGAGTCATTTTCCATTCTGTTTCTTTGCACAACAGCTCGGGAATATTTTATGAGAGTAAAATCTGACAACTCTGCTTTTCATTTATTTACGGAAATGAGTCATTTTCCATTCTGTTTCTTTGTACAACAGCTCGGGAATATTTTATGAGAGTAAAATCTGACAACTCTGCTTTTCATTTATTTACGGAAATGAGTCATTTTCCATTCTGTTTCTTTGCACAACAGCTCGGGAATATTTTATGAGAGTAAAATCTGACAATTCCGCTTTTCATTTATTTACGGAAATGAGTCATTTTCCATTCTGTTTCTTTGCACAAAAGCGCGGGAATATTTTATGAGGGTAAAATCTGACACCTCTGCTTTTCATTTATTTACGGAAATGAGTCATTTTCCATTCTGTTTCTTTGCACAACAGCTCGGGAATATTTTATGAGAGTAAAATCTGACAACTCCGCTTTTCATTTATTTACGGAAATGAGTCATTTTCCATTCTGTTTCTTTGCACAAAAGCGCGGGAATATTTTATGAGAGTAAAATCTGACAACTCTGCTTTTCATTTATTTACGGAAATGAGTCATTTTCCATTCTGTTTCTTTGCACAACAGCTCGGGAATATTTTATGAGAGTAAAATCTGACAACTCTGCTTTTCATTTATTTACGGAAATGAGTCATTTTCCATTCTGTTTCTTTGTACAACAGCTCGGGAATATTTTATGAGAGTAAAATCTGACAACTCTGCTTTTCATTTATTTACGGAAATGAGTCATTTTCCATTCTGTTTCTTTGCACAACAGCTCGGGAATATTTTATGAGAGTAAAATCTGACTACTCCACTTTTCATTTATTTACGGAAATGAGTCATTTTCCATTCTATTTCTTTGCACAAAAGCGCGGGAATATTTTATGAGGGTAAAATCTGACAACTCCGCTTTTCATTCATTTAGGGAAATGAGTCATTTTCCATTCTGTTTCTTTGCACAAAAGCGCGGGAATATTTTATGAGGGTAAAATCTGACAACTCCGCTTTTCATTTATTTACGGAAATGAGTCATTTTCCATTCTGTTTCTTTGCATGTAATCTGCGCTTTCACAGTTTTTATTTATTATATATATTGTGTGCCGATATATTGGCCGGGCCGCTAAAGTTTTCGTTGCGGGCCACGAGTTTGACACCCCTGCTGTAGATGATGCTGTAGGTGCTTGTGTCGGTTTAGCAATACAGCAATGTGCACCATTTTCATTTTTTGATAGTGAACATTTTAAAGTACCTACTCACTGAACAAATTTTTAGAGGGTTAAAAATTCCTCAAATTAATTCTGAAATTATGTGGATGGACAGTATAATTATAATTAAAAGAAAAATTAAAAGCTCTTGTTATGGGCAGATTAATTTCTTTAAAAGTAGTTAGCGCGAGTCGTCATTATCGTGCTGTGCTGGGTATAAACATACAATTTATAGTACAAAAGGAAATTTTTATATGTACTTTAGCTGTAATTAGAATTTTTAGAAAAGCACACGGCTGAGAGAATTTAAAATTGATTATTGAGAACATTTTACAAGAATTTCAAATAGACAAAAAACAAATTTACTCGATTACAACCGACAATGGCAGAAATATTGTTAAATCGGTAGAATTAGTTTCTTTATGTGACGATGGCAGTGATGACAGTAATGACAATGACATTTATAATGGACAAATTGATAGAAAGTGTGATGATATATTGTCACAAATATCTTTAGACAAGATTGTCTCCATAAAGTGTGCAGCACATACATACCTACCTTGCAATTAGCTGTTAAAGATTTCCTAGCTGGTCACTACCAAGATCCTATAAACGAAGCACGGAAAATTGTTAAAGTATTAAGATCGCCAACGTACAGGTAACTATGTTGTGCCTTTTACTCTCTCTTTTTACATCAAATTCCATTATATATATATATTCTAATTTCTCCTTATTTAAGTATGCTTTAAAAGAATCGCATTTAAAAAAAAACCAACATTGGACGTTGCAACTCGTTGGGGTTGTACCTACGATATGTTGGAAAACCTTCTACGGTGTAAAGGTTTTTGTAGGAGAGGATCCAAAGATATTTCCTTTTTATCTCTAAGTAGGTGGGAACTAATAGAAGGCCTTGTAGATGCACTAAATCCACTCAAGGTACCTTCAAAAGGAACAACTAACTTTGGGAGATTTTTATAAGTTATGGTTGGAGATGAAAATGCAGCTAAATGCTGTAGAAAATGAATTTTCTCCAATCATTTTAAAATGTGTAGAAAAAAGAGAAATTAATTTGTTTGATTTGATAATCCAACAATATCTGCAGCACTGTTTTTAGATCTCAGGCTTCGACGACTTTTATGACGAGAAAAACGTGAAAGATCGCTATGCAAATGGAATCTATAAAATATGTAAGAAATTAACACAGTAATATTTTTATATATTTTTGTTTTCAACATTTTCCTATCATCTATAGGTAGAATAAATAATTCAATAACCATGTATATCACAATCATCTCAAGATATCTGCATATTTAATGAATGTTCAAACCAAAGCTCCTCCCCTCTTCTTAGAGAAACCATAAACGATTTTATAAATCCCTATCTTCTTAAAGCATACGGTGAAATACAGGGTGTTTCCCCTTAGGAGGTCCATAGAGCGGGAGGTGATAGTACTCACCTAGACGAACCAAAAATTGTATGGCAGAGGGGGGGGGGGCAATATCAACCGTTTAGGAGTTACAGGGTGATTCATAAAAAAAGCTAGGTTTCCACAAAACACCCTGTATATTAAAAACTACAGGGCGTATGGTCACAGTTAAGGGCTCACAGAATGCAAAACTTCATGGCCTTTTCAACGACAGCTCAACCAGCCCCGTACCCCTCTCCCCTCAGAAGTTATGAAGGTCTAAACTAAAAATTTCGGATTTTCTTTCCTTTTTTTTTAATTTGACCTCTATTATGTTTGCAAAATGGTCGTTAATATAACTTTTTTTTATAAAAACTGTAAACTGTAGACTCTCCTCTTTAATATGACCTATTACATCTAATGTACTATCTGAAGCCCTTTAAGAGTTATTAGCTCTAAACCTATTCTCAAACCTATTTTCAAACCTATTCTCAACGATAATTTGTTCCCTTAGCACGTCATTTTAAAAAATATCGTCTTTTTTCGCTGTGACCTGAATAGGTTATGAGTTAATAACTGTTTAACGGCTACAGTTAACACATAGGATGTAAGAGGTCAACTTAAAGAGGAGAGTCTGCAGTTTACAGTTTTTATAAAAAAAATTTATGTTAATGACCTTTTTGCAAAAATAATAGAGGTCAAAGTAAAAAAAAAGGATAGAAAATCCAAAATTTTTAGTTTAGACCTTCATAACTTCTTAGGGGAGAAGGGTACGGGGCTGGTTGAGCTGTTGTTGGAAAGACCATGAAGTTCTGCGTACAGCGAGCCCTTAACTGTGACCATACGCCCTGTAGTTTTTAATATACAGGGTGTTTTGTGAAAACCTAGCTTTTTTTATGAATCACCCTGTAACTCCTAAACGGTTGATATTGCCCCCCTCCCCCTGCCATACAATTTTTGGTTCGTCTAGGTGAGTACTATCACCTCCCGCTCTATGGACCTCCTAAGGGGAAACACCCTGTATAGATGCTTATATAGAAAACGCATTGACATAGATGCAGATATCATTGGCTACTGGGAAGAAAAGAAGTTTATTTATCCATTTCTATATGAGGCATGCTACATGTTGCATGTTGCATGTTGCATGCAGTTCCAGCCACACAAGTAAGTGTGGAAAGCGTTTTTTCTGCATTTAAGCTGATAATTAATGATCTGGAAACGGGTTTAGCAGAAAAAAGTATTAAAAAGATATTATTTGTGAAATAAAAACCTTTAAATTGAACAACATTTTTTAAAATAAGATTCCCCTATTTTTCGTGTTTGTTCTCTACTAATTTTCGCATAACATAACGTATAACACTTTTTTAATAATATTTCTTTCACATTCCGCATACATTTTACTGTGAGTTTCTACTTTCAGTAAATCCCCAAAATGAAAAATTCTTTCCCTTTCGGTACGCAATTCATATAGCTGAGTAGAGATCAATTTTATGTATTTAATATCTTAATAACCATCTTAAGATATTATTCACGGAAAAAAAAAATATCCTTTGAAGGGGGGTTTAGGGCGGGTGAGCTGGTACAAATATTTACCAATCGGAATGTTTGGTGGTACAATATTGTACCATTCGTCCCACCTAAAATATTAGGAAAACAAAAAAATTACATAGATTTATATAGTAGAAAATGATAATTGAAAATCATGCAACATAAATAATATTGCATATTCTTAGAAATGGAAAGGCGTGAAACATTTTTTGGTATTGTGCATTCTTTGCATATTATTTTGGTACGAGATTATGTTTGATGTGTGCTGCAACTAACACAACGGCGTCTTGTAGGTCCTTCAATTGGTAAATGTTTTAAATTCTTTTTTCTTTTTTGGGGCGGCATCCTCGTTTCATATATCTACGAACAGCTGTTGTTTTCGAACCTTCCTCAATCAAAGACTCGGACAAATTTACCAAGAAAGTTTTGAACGGAATCTTTTTGCGATTCATATCGGAATGGATCACCCATGCGTTTACGGCTGCCATCATTATCAAATGGTAAAAGATTTTCTTCCACCATTTATCCGATTTGCGATCATATTCGTAGAGGCCACTCATTTGATCAACTATATCAATGTCTCCCATAGTTTCACGATAACATTTTATCATATTTGGGCATGGTACTAAAATTTTTCCTCCAGTTTTCAATGTTTTTGTAACTGTTGTCATTTCATCATTGTTGCAATTACTCAATACGATTACCTCTTTTGTATTTTGCCATTTTACTCAAAAAAATTCGCTTGATGTGCTCTTGAACTGTGCCTCTCCTCGTTGCATTTTTTTTTCGAATTTTGGAACATCTGATGGATATGCAATTGAATCCAGTAAACGTACAGAAGTAAAGAAATGGTCAAAACATAAATTAACATCTTGTGCTGTAATTGAACTGGCCAAGTTATTGACAACACGTTCTCCAAGTGTTCCTTCAATTGACTGCAATTCTTCTCCACAGTATATATTAAAATCATAAGTGTAACTTGTAATAGCGTCACAGCGCATCCACATTTTTACACCTCTTTTGACAGGCTTGCGAGGCATATATTGTTTGAGTGTACTACGTCCCTTGAATTTTGTCATACACTCATCTCTACTTTGGTAGACACTGTCTTGTCTACACTTTTGAAATGTTTTTTTTTCAAGTATTCAACCAAGTCGTTTATGTAATAAGTTTTTTCGCAATTTGAAGGTTTTTCAAGAGGGGAAAAGTACATCTTCGACGTTATCAACATAAATCGATCTCGAGTAATTGCATTTTGAATAGACTGGTTACCTAACGATTTGTGATTTGACCAATAATCTTTTATATAAGGAAGCCGGTTGTAACACATGATGAACATGCTGCCAATAACAATCTCTATTTCAGCCGCCGCTCAATTTTCTTATTACGTTTATTCTTGGTCACTTTTTCAAATGTATCAAGACGTTCATTAGTACACTGAGCAATGTACATACATATAGACCGTGGAAGTAACTTCTGGAAAATTTCAAGAATAGATAACGTACGATCAGGGTTGAGACCAATTCCACAAACACGAGGAACATTTATATCCTTTTTAGGAATAACATTTTTGCTAAGCGAATTCCAAACTAAAACACCTTCAGGCTTATTTATGGAATTGCTCAAATTTTCATTTTCTATTTCAGGCTGTGTATCCATTACATCATTGTCATCCATAGAAGATTCGTCATTAGATTCGTCACTGATTTCATAATCATCGGTATTTTCGGTATCATTGGCTCGAAGTTTTCATCGCTTCCTGAAGAAAAATCTTCTTTACTATTACTAGCAGCCTCCTCGGGCAATATTTTCTCAATCTCATCCTGATTCAACATTTCTTAGGATAAATAAAATGAAATCATTTAGAAACCAAAGTAGTGCCACAGAAGACGAATGGTACATATTAGTACCACTATATACGACGAATGGTACATATATGTACCACCTCATAAAAATTTGTATATCAGACCATATATTGATCAAAAAACTTACCTGCTATACCTATATCCCTAAATCTAACTAAAATTCACTGAATTATTTATATTTTGTCTTATATATCGTACACAATTTTAAATAAACTTATCTGAAACTTATAAACAACTACTTTTAGGTCCGACCTTATTGGCAACGAAAGACGAAATGCTAATTAACAGTAATTCATAGTACGCAATACTTTTATTTTTTGTTAAGAAATACATGTGTACTATACATGGAAAAGAAAAGACTAAAACATGAAAAGAAAAAAAAACGATATTTTCAATCAATCAGCCAGAGCTTTGTGAAATAGAGACACTACCCCTAATGGATTGACTTTTCTGCTAAAAGCGTAAAAAAAAGATTAAAATTTTTGTCAAATGTGTACTGTACTTAAAATTGAATACATAGTGAGACTTATACAATATACATATTAAAACCGGCGTACATCGTCGCCTGTTTCTATATAAATATCTTCTAAAGATACATAACAAACTCCCGTTTCAAAAAGTCGCTCAGATCTACAGATGATTATGGTTTGACCCCCACTTTATTTTTATAATGGTGTTGATGTCATCTTTAAACTGAAAATACGAAAAGTACAAAGTATAAATTTATTGCATACCTAAACTATTTTCAAACTTGCATTGATCCACTGTATTATGGCAGAAACACATCCAGGCCTCGAGGCTTCCTCGAGGTGCTGTCAAAATTTCCAACACGGGTTTTTAAATGATGCAACACAAAACCAAGCCAGCAGCTAGCCTCAAGGCCTAGCCGCAAAGCGCGCTTGTTGAAAATTTTCCTCTCTCAGGCCTACTTCTGTCAACAGATGTACTAACAAAATTACATTGACAGCACCGAGTTCGGTGGTGTCATTTTGTTTTCATTACTCTGAGCAAGCCTTGAGGCGAGCTGCGAAGAAGCCTGAGCGAGGCCAAGCCTGAGGCTTGCTTAGATGTGTTTCTGCCTTTAGTTACATTAAAAATGTTTAGAAGTTTTTTTCTTCCCAATCCTCCATATCTATGGAAATTTGGCAGTATGACCGTTTTATTTGGCGGTTGGGCAGTTTTTTAAGACCGTATTGTTAGCATCCTTAAGTTATCTATATGTAAATGTAAGTATGTAAGAAAAAAAGATAAAATATTTTATTAAAATTAGAATATATATATATGTCAATAGATAGATAGTGGTCAATAGATCCGACTGCCTAATGTCATCAGAAGAATTATCATTGTTAGAAAAAGGGCCAAAATATTCTTCACCGTCGTTTATTGATAAGAATGATTACTTAAATTTAGCGGTAGATGTTGAAATTGCAACCTATGGATGTGATTCGGTAGTTAAGAATTTATGTGCTAACAAATTTAGGAACGATTTAGATATATTTTATAAGGGAGTCAAGAATGGTAGGGAAAAGAAAATTATGTTTACCTTGAAACAGAAAATTGATAGACATAAACTTGTTTTTACAAAAGCTGACAAAGGAAATTCTCTGGCAATAATAAATAGGGACGAATACATGAGCAAAATGTATAAATTTATTGAGGACAGTGGTGCAGTACAAACAATAAAAAATCCAACAGCCAAATTTCAAACAGATATTAAAAATACAATTACAAATTGCTGTACGATATTAAAAAATTTTAAATATAAAATAGTTAAAATGTGCCCAAAAGCTCCAATTCTGTATGGTCTTATAAAGCTCCATAAGGAAGATGCCCCGATGAGGCCGGTTGTGTCCTACATGTCTGCTCCGGGTTACAGTTTGTGTAAGACGTTCAATGAAATGTTTTTGAACTTTACAGGATTTAATGCGGATTTTTTGATCAAAAATAGCTTAGAATTAGTAAACAAAATAAAATTTATCAACATTCCTACAGACAGTATACTAGTTTCGTTTGATGTCAAAAATTTATTCCCATCTGTGCCAATAACAAAGCTTAAAAAGATAATGTCACAAATGATCAATGATACGGTTAAAGACAGTGTAGTTAAATCGGAGTTAATAGAACTTTCTAACGTTGTTTATAGCCAGAACTATTTTCAATTTGATAAAAAATATTTTATTATGAATAATGGATTGGCAATGGGATCACCTTCTTCTCCCCTTGGAGCTGAGGTGTTTATGAATGACTTAGAGCATAGAATATTAAGTGATAAATTTCCCTATAAACAAAAAATCGAGTTCTGGTTCAGATATGTGGACGATATACTGGTCTTGTGGAGGGGTTCAAATGAAGAACTAGACATTTTTTTGAAATGGATAAATTCATTGGAAGCTGATATAACTTTTACTATCGAAAAAGAGATGAATGGAAAAATCAATTTTCTCGATTTGACAATTAATAGACTATCAAATAAGTTTGACTTTGATATTTATAGGAAGCCATCTTTTTCGGATTCTATCATCCCAGCTAGTTCCAATCACCCAGTTAACGTTAAACTTTCGGCTTTCCACTCAATGATTCATAGATTGTTTAATATACCACTGTCCACAATATCATTTCATAAAGAACTAGACACTATCAAATTAATTGCTGTTAAGAATGGTTATAGTACAGTGTTGATTGACAAACTTGTAAGAAACAAAAATAAGAAAATTATGTTAAAAAGCATCACAGCGTTAACGCCCTTAAGTAGCGACAATAGTGACAGATATGTTAAGTTACCATTTATAGGCAAAATTTCTTATGAGCTAGCCAAAATTATAAAACTAAACAAGGAAGTGAATATAGCCTTTTATAATAAGAATATTGTGAAAAACAAATTAATGAATGCGAAAGAAAAAATCAATACTTTAGAAAAATCAGGCGTATATGAGATAAAATGTAATAATTGTGATTCCATTTATATTGGACAAACTGGGAGGAATTTCAATACTAGGTTTCAAGAACATATTCCTACACTTAAAAATCAAAAAACACATTCAACTATGGCAAGACATTTAACAGAAAATAGACACAATTGTACTATAGATAATTTAAACATTCTACACATTGAAAATAAAAGTAAAAGATTAGATCTCCTAGAAAACTTTGAAATTGTAAAAGCTAAAGCAGTAGGCAAAAATATTCTTAATGAGCAGATAGATTTTTCAGTACCTCCAGTTTTAAAGTCATTGTATTAGGTTTGTCCAGCTTATATCATTTAAAGCTAGGTTCGATTATATGACGTTGGCATTTAGTAGCAACAGAGATCTCTCTGAAGATGGTCGAATAGACCGAAACTCGTACGTGTTAGAGTTTGTTATTTTTATTTTAATAAAAATTCTTTTGTGAAACTAAAGTATTGTTTTGCTACTCCATTTAAACCTTGTCTCTAATATATATGTTAATACTTATATACAGATTGTAAGAAAAATATAGTTCAATTTCTGCGACAAAAATAAGTTGAAATAAGAATTAACTTAATTAAAACTTATGAACTAATTCAAACTTTTAAGATAATATGAAATCTTACCATCTTTTAAAAATTCTCGATAAGTATCACTTTGAAGGACTTTTATTTGGTACATAGCAAGGTCATCAATGCATCCTTCATGCTGTCCCATATTTTGAAAATCTAGGTTAATCTGAATATGAATATAACATGTAAGGATGCCAATAGTAAATTTTGTATAATTTCTTACTTTAAAATCAATTACTCTTGGGTACATGTCAAAGATGTATTTCACCAATTTTCCGGATAATATCATAGTTCGCCTAGTATCATAAGATTCTTCCATTAGATTAATTATTGTTAGTTGATAGTTGATAGTTTTTCTCCACAGGCAAAATAGTTTTAAGTTCAGATATCTAAGTAAAATTAATACAACATATTAGCAACATAAATGTTGGGCCACATCATTGCCGTCTTTATGTTCCATTAAGGTCTAACCAAAATACCGACTTTGACAATTCTGATTAGGCCTTTACAGCCTTTGAAAGCCCTTACACTTTATTTACCTGACAATCAAACAATAAAGCACTGTAAACAATATGCTAGACCAACTAATATACAGTTTATACACTCAGAAAAATATTTTGTAATAACAAAGTAAAATTATATAAATCTAAAGAAAAAATAGGCATAATTTGGCCCCGAAGAAGGAGTGTTATAAGGTCTAAGAAAAAAAATCCCTTGAATTAAATAAACACATATATCATAGTATGTAGTAATGACATTTTCATTGAACTAAATTCATCGTGTATCGAATAAATGAAATAAGTTTCATAGATTTGATGAATTTTATTCAAAGGTCAAAGGAAAAACTTACATAAAATCTTCGTCCTTTGTCATTTAATTTATGAAAGTTTATTTTTAGTTTAATGAGAAAGACTTTTCAGAGTCGAATAAGACTTTTCTTAAAATTTAAAATATGCTTTCATCAATATTTGTTACCTGCAGTTCCTCCTTCCGCATATTATGCAATATGAATACTACTATTTTCCCAACTAATGATTCATAATCTTGAATTATTAAATCATATCAGTTGAAAGTTGTTATCTATATTATTTTCAAATGAAACTATTGTTACGCGCCACAAAGTGATACAAGCGACATCTATTGGAAATGGAAACAACTTTAGGTTAGTGACATCCTAGTAAACTGGGTTTGGAGAATGGAATGTTCAGGAAGGTTCTAGGATAATTTGTAGAGTATAAATACGGCGCTGCTCACATCCAGGAGGCGAGTATTATTTCAGACAGCGAAGTGAACGAAGTAAACTATTTGGATTGCGATAATTAGAAGTACAGTACTAGCGATAAATAAAGAGTTGATTTGATAATTATTTGTGAATTTGTGAGAGTAAACAGTAAAGTTAAATAAAGAAAGAACTTTTGAATTATATCTGAAATATTGTGTTTTAAATAAGGAACTAAGGCCACGCTCGTAACACTATTATATTTTTTCGAGTCAATTAATTTCACTAACAAAAACTGCTCCTTGAAAAAATTTTGGTTCAAGGGCTGATTATTTAAAAAGGGATCGTAAATATACTATAGGATACTACAAATCATAGTAATTACATAAATAAATAAAAGCCTAATTTTTTAAATAATTTTATTAGATACCATAAGTATTAGTTACAAAATGAATAAAAATTAAACGTGTTCTTATTTGTTTTAAAAAGAATTCTTTATCCTGATTGCTTGCTCTCCAGTAGGTAAGTTACATATATGGATAGGAGATTTCCGTATATCTTCTAAATTTTTAATCAAAAAATTATTCTCTTCGCTTAAAATAATAATATATCCTAATAGATGACTTTTAAAACAAATTTTAAATTCTTGTCCAAGCGCAAATACAGAATTCTGTGATTGAATAATTTCAATAATTTTATATATCTGTATCTTAGAATCATTTTCGGTTACAAAACAATTTTTTTTTTATATATAGTTCCACAAAAAGTTAAATTATCTATTGAAACGCAATTACAGTCAAGATCGATTTCTGATACATTTAAAGCTTTGATCAAAGAAAAATGTGGGCTATCAGAAAGCGGTCTTGATGCAGATAAAACTTGGTCGATCTCATTTTTAAAATCCAATATATTAAACGCGAATTCATATAAATATTTAAAAGAAAGTGAAATGGGAACATTGATTCTTGAAGACATATTACGAAGGTATTTTTTGAAATTCTTATGTTTCGATTCAAAGCGGAAACACCAGAGATTTTTTACAGGACCAGAATTACGAATGGCTGTAATGTAATGAGTTAAGAAGTGATGTTTTGGCTTCAATGTATCGTAAAAAAGCTCAATATAACTTCTGTGATGATTTGAAATTAGAACTTCAAGTTTAATTAGAGTTTGTTCATCGAAATCATCACTTTTAATAATATGTCAACAATGGTGAGGAAGTTTAGGAAGAATAACCATGTTACATCGTCCTCAGGAACTAAATCGCCTATTATGAGTGGCAAAAAATGTAGAAAAGTCCACATTTCGCGAGCATTAATTTTAAATTTTTTGCGTTTTAAATGGTTAGTAGCTATAGGAGGAGACATATTTCCGATTTCACTTTCATTATAATTAAATCCTTGCTTTCTTGAATTCAATGTAGCTAAATCAAAATATTTTCTAGCGAGCAAACTATTTATTATGTGACATAAATTATAGTGAGCAATACCGTCGAAGATGTCATGCATAACATCTACCGCCCAGTTGTTCACTACATGAAAGCAAGATACAGAATTGAAGATCGAGTTCTCAACTATTCCGAATTCCCCGATTGAATTTGTATAATTTTCTATAGTTCTTAAACTGGTAGTATCTTCTATTGACTGATTTTGACTACTTGGCAAGGTACAAAATCTACAGTAGTATTGTGAACTGAGTGATTTTACAAAACCCAATATACTATTTTGCCCCAAATTGTCTCCCAAAAAAAAAGACCTAATTTAAATTTTATAATTTTTTCGCCTGAATTGCATTTTATTTTAATTCCCTCATTTTGCAGGACATTGATTTCAGCAATTAAGGGTGTAAGATAATTTTCATTTCTTTTATTTTTTATGTCTTTTGAAAGAAATATAGCAGCCAAGAAAATATGTTCCAGCTTAGATGTAAGGTGTAGTGGAGCTGTTGGAAAGGAATAATAAAAAACAGTGAGGCTAGATTGATGGCTTCCTAACGGGGTCGTTAATTTGAAAATCGTCGGAATATAAAAAAAAAGGGCATGGTAATTTCACTTTCTGATTCATATTTATAGCTTTTCCATAGAGCAGCATTGACAAAATTCGAAATTTTTGAATTTTGTCGGAATAAGCGTAAATTTTCATAATACATTTCGAATATTCCACTAATTTCAAAATATTTCCTGAACTGAAAAATAATTGGCAATATACACCCTTTCAACTCATGCGGACCTAAAGTGTTTTGATAATTTGTTCTTACATTTGTTATAGTATTATCAAGAAAAATAATTTTAGGGTCTTCATACAAGTCACTTTCTTTAAGCAGTTTTTTAAGTTTATATTCCGTCTCGCAGTTTGAAAATGGATTTCGGCAAAACGATATAACTTCATCAAGTTTTCCGGAAATATTGGAGTCAAAGCAGTTTTTGACAGATTCTAAATATTCTCCAATGTTAGCTGTAATTATGTTTTTAACATCTTCTTTTATCTCCTCTACATTTTTTCTCGTAAATTTATTGTTTTTTAAATATTTTAGACAAAAATAAAGCGTATTTTTTTGTAATATCAGTTATGTTAGGCAATTGAAAATTTAATGTCATTTCACTATTGTTCTCAAGGTTGGACAAGGTTTCCTCTTCACGGTTAAGTGATTGTGAGGAATTACACGGGTAAACTGAAATTTCATTTCTTGGAGAGAAAGACAGATTTGATTCTTCGTTAATTGCATGGTTACGCATATGCCTTGTGAATGACTTATAAGTACTAAATTTTTGCGTGCAGGTTGTATTTCCACATTCATATTCACAAAATCGATGTAATAAATGAAATTTTCTTAAGTGTGAAAATAAAAGCTGGAGTTCATTAAATGAAAGGTTGAATGGCTTTCTTCTGTGAATAACTAAAATCAACAATTTTCCGAATTTCCACTTCAACATCATTACTTGAGTGAATCAAGTACATAGATGATTTCTGGGAGCTTTTTATTGAGCTTTTAATAACTTTTTTTTCGTTTTCTTGTTTTATTATCAATTATAAATTGACGTGATGTTGGTGGTATTAAGGCATGAAGCAGCAGGAAAACAATTGCATTGCGTGAACCTAAAAAAATAGTAAAGGAATTTAGAAATATTTTACTAAAATCATATTATGTAAAGTGAAACCTACTTTCATCTATTTTGATAATATGATCATATTGGTTTAGGTATTGCTCTATGCTTTCGGGGTCTTTGATATTACTTTTAAAATAATCCCAGATAATTGAATAAAACTTTTCCCAGCGAATTATTAGCAAATGTTCTTTTCCGGGATACCAAATTTTAAAGACTATGTCAATCTGTTAAAGTATTATTATTAGTAAAAAAACACAAAAAGTATTTATTTGTTATTACCAATTTATAACCAAAAGATTTTGTGTAGAGAGGCCATTTACTAAGTATCTCCGAAGACGGAATTTCCTTGTCTGATATAAGCTCTTTCCTGTAAAATGACGTAAGCTCCCATTTTTGAAAAATGACGTTTTCTGGATAAATATTAATTCCCAAAAAATATTTCTTCATTGCTCATTTCAGGATTGCGGTTAGAACTTTGATCTGTAGGAATTTATATACTTTAATTTAGAATCAACATAAATACTAAAAAGCGTGCTTTTTTCTGGTGAAGTTATTATTCCATGATTTTGTTTTTTTTTTTTATATTTTGTTAGTCCTTCAGACCTTAAATAAGTTAATACGTTGTGATACTTGGCATAAAGGTAGCCACCAGGTCTGCTATTCTTTTTGTATAAATAATATGCACTCTGAAAGTATTTAAAATTATTTCTTTTTGAGGATTAGATAGTTGGCAAAGAAATACTTCTGTTTCTGTTGGAAAAATGGATACAATTTGTTTTGCGATGTTTTTACAAACTTGCGGCTTTAGTTGAATTTCTTCTCTATGTGCTGCATGATGAACTATCGTACTGACCAAAATATGACGGTGATTGTCTTTCAAATTTTTGTTTATTTTATAATACTTTATTACACTTTGGGATTTGGGACAATTATTTAAAACTTCATTAACTTTAAGAACCTAAAAGCTGACATAATATTAAACGAACTAGTTAGAAGTTAGTATATGCTACAATATTCAAGGTTGTGCTTTTTCAAAAGAAAGAATTACATTTGAATTACAAGACTCGGGGGGGGGGGGGGGGGGAGATGTATTATTTTCCATGAACTTAATGAAACTTGAGGTTGATGCCGGCCTTGTGTTTGATGAACTCGGAGTTTCTGCGCTTATAAATTCTTTAAAGAAGTGTTCGAAACGAACTTTCGCACCAAGATCACTATCGTTTGGGAACAGTTGATCAATGTGCTTTTCTTTTAACCATTTGAAATTGTCAAACTCAATATTACACTCTAATAGAGTGAATAACTCATTAAAAGGAAACACTTCTTTTTTAAAAAATACTTACGTTTAAATCTTTCGAAATATTCAGAAAGTCCCCAATTACTCAGTAGGGCATAAACTTGCATATATTTCTCATTTGGTAACAAAACAATGCTCTGCACGTGTAAATCTGGTGAGTTTTCTACACTCAATGTATCATTTGAGATCATTTGTGTATCATAAGCACTGTCACTGTCCAGGATGAAACTTTCCTCTGAATTTTTAATTAATTCACTTTGATTCAGGTTTATTAGGTATACTCGAATCCATTATTTTATTGCTTTTGCTACTAAAAATATCAAAAGCACAAAGTCACACTTATTTTCACAACACTTTTTACAAAACGCACTTTCAAACTGCACGCAGTTCCCGAGAACCTGTGGAGAAACTAAATACGCGTCCATTTATGTTTGCTGAAGCTTCACATCGAAACTACGATGCGAGTGTTGCCAAAATATTAATGAACATTTCTTAGATCTGAAAAATATTTTTCATTAATTTAAGTAACTTTCGTAGATTTTATTAAATTTATTTCCTGCATTTCTTAATTTCTAAGTAAAGTAAGCATTAATCATAATACATTTAATGCTTGTAATTAAATATCTTTCATACATTTAATGAAATAATTTCATTACTTTAAAGTACTAGATATTTCTTAAGAAAGAAGAACATATACATTTGAGCTATGAGTTTTTGATTTAAAATAAAGAATAATAAGCTTAAATATTCGAAGATATTTATGTGATTAGTTTTATAAACGCTTGCATTGACTTATGAACAAGTTGAGATTTGAATCTTATGAAATTTTATTTAAGCAAATGTAATATTTCATAATTTAAACAAATCGTTTTTTAGATTAAGTAAATTTTCGGAGATTTTAAATTGAAGAAGTATTTTCTTTAATTATAAAACTATTATTTTTCTGAGTGACATTAATATCACAAATAAGTAAATATACAGATGACGAACGCATATCAGAAAAATGAAAACCTTATCAACATTTCTGGTAACCAAGTTAGTTAGCTACGATAAAATTTGTAGCTAAAAAATGTTGTTATTAAAACAGAAAATTTTCTTAATGTTCAGGCACACATCAAAGTTTCTATCTTTTACCAGAGCAATGCAATACCTCGGTCCAATATAAAATCAACCATGCATGACCAGGGAAGCCCTCAATTTTTTCTTAAAAATTTACTAAAATTATTTTCTTAGATTTTATATGTATTTTTGGAGGGCGACAGTAGTTTTTATGAGCATAGACGCGTAAATATGCAAGAAATTATTTTTTATTAAGAAATTTACTGAAAATGTTTCGATAGAATTTTTATTCACTTTGGTGGCAGGCGATTGGAGTTATTTTCAGATACAATACCTTCATTTGTGCCTTTGTCGTCCTTCAATTACTTACTAAGCATTCACTTTTTCTGCCTTTGTCAACCTCCAATAATGAATAAAACTTCGGGAACAAATTTGCAGTAAATTTCTAAGTAAGAATTGAGGCCTTCCTACATAAGGCCGAGACATCGTTGATTTTATAAACGAGACGTTGCAAATTCTTTTAATTGACTCGCAACATGTATCTGACTTCTGGGTTTTCATTTTTTCTATTCGATTTATTATCTGTATATTTACTTATTTGTGCTAATATACACTTTGGCACGTCCGCCGACTTTTACATCACAATACTAAATGAACACAACTCAGTCCTCGTGAATCCTAAAGAATGAGGACTCCATTGAATTTCTCTTTAATTTTAAATACAATTCGGTAGGGGACATTGGGGAATTGTGAGTCATGGGGAATTGTGAGTCACGTCAATATTTCACCATAATTGGAAAGTCTGACTCATGCAAATGGCTGTCATTGTCTTATATTTGACCAAACTCATTTTCCATTAGCAATCGATGCGTGTACACGTACTCGTTCGTTCCGTGCGGCAACCACTTGGAAAATTTTCTCATTTTCTCAAAATATTTATTCCGAGCGTTTCTGTTTGCATTGATGTGACAACGATTTTCGGAGAATCGATTCAGGTAAATATATTCATAATTATCTTATGGCATCGACATTTCAACTTTTAAAAGCAATTTCGCATAAACATGCAATGAGCGAATCATACACAGCCCTCTTGTCAATCAAAACGTTTGGGGAATTGTGAGTCACTTTTTTTGGGGAATTGTGAGCCACAACATCTTTGGCATTTTTCAAGCCAATATCGCATTTTTAACGCGTGTTTATAATTTTTTATGCAAAATTCCAACAGAATATTAGTTTGTATGGAGGATATGCCGAAGAAATTGAACCGAAACAATTCCATTCGCTGCGATTTATGCGATCGAGCTGTTCATTTGAAATGCGTCAGTACTGGAGCCTATTTCACATGCCCGAATTGCGAATCCGAATAATTTTAATACCTTCCTTTTTATATATTTTTTTAAACTAATTGTTATGTAATTTCCAACCATAAAATAAATATTTTACAGCGATATTTTTGATTTTCCACTTAATTCAGACGGTGACTCACAATTCCGCAACATTTTTAAAAATCTCAAAAATGCATGTTTTTTGCCAACGCTCAGATTTTTTCAGCAGATAATAATTTCAAGATACTGCTTAAGCTAAAAGTTATGGTTTCCTTCCTAGTAACATAAACCATTTTGAAATTTTAAAAAATTTTGATTTTTGTGGCAGTTATCGAGCTTGGAAAAAGTGTGACTCACAATTCCCCAATGTCCCCTACATTTGACTGGATTATCAGTTCACTTTAAATAATTTTCATTTGAGTGAACTAGATAGGTATACAGCCCAGGAATGTATAATACCCGAAATAGCTTGTTGAGGCAGATCTTTTGTTTTCAAGTTAATATCGAAAACACAAAACATACTTAGTACAAACAATTAAAGATTTTGTATTTTTTTCGAGAGCAATAATTTTCAATAGCGGTTGCTTTTAGGTGTTAATTGCCCAAAGTGAAGTGTTTTTTTATAATTTTTAATAAATAATAATATAAAAGATGAAATGGAAAAATGAAAGAGTTATTGAATTAATTCAATTTTGCGAACAGAATTCGTTATTGTGGGATACGGAATCAAATGATTATAAAAATATAAATAAAAAGAGAAACCAACTAAAAATTTTATCTGAAAGACTTAAGTATAAATTAAGTGAGGTTGAATAAAGTGGACAAATATTAAAACTCAAATAAGACGTCAAAAGCAAAAGGAACGCGAGTCATTAACTTCTGGACCCGGTGCAAATTATATTAACAAATCTAAATGGTTTGCTATGCCACATTTGAAATTTTTCACTGGAAGACGCATTCCGAAATTACAAATTTTATGTGAAAGACCAATAGTCAGTCAATAGAGATTACATAAGGCCTTTGCCCTACAAAAGGTGGGGTTGTTGTGATTTTTATATATGTTACTTAGTTCCGGGCCCCGATGAAAAATCCTAATTTTCACCCTTGGAGGGTTCCGCGAGGTCCGCCATCTTGGATTAAAGGTACAAAGAATTTGTTTTTCAAAATAATTCCTCAACGGTTTATACTTACGACAAAAATGGCTAATATAAATTTGAAGAAGACTAAATTCCGTACAGTTTTTGCATACACACTGTTTTTGTAAGCCTGATGTGTAACCTTGATCATGCCTGATTTTTAAATATGGTCTCACTCAACACCGCGGTGGCTTTCATTTTTTTTTTTTCTGAAAGATTTCAGTGGATACGGAAAGAAAACTGTGTCTCCGCACAGTTTAAGTTCTGTCAATTTTTATGTGCGCGCACTGTCTGAAGACGGCAGTGGAAACGGGCCTGTATAAAGACTTTGTATAAACTTGATACTTTGAATTATACAATTTTAAACATTTTTTCTCCAAATTATAAATACTTAAAAATTATGTTTTGTTACAATGCATAGTCCATTAGTTTTTCTTGAAAAAGATGAATCATATGAAGTATGATTATCATACGCATACAATGGAAATAACAGTACGCTATCTTCACTTACATCCTCTGTGATTTGAAATGCATTATGAAATTCACAAAACTGTATTACACTAAATTTTTTACATACAAATATAAATTCATTTTTATATGCTAAAATGCATTTTATTTGAAAAAAATAATTTATGTTATGGATTGAGTTATATTCAGGTGAAATAACAAATAATTCAGGACGATAATGAGTAAAATACTCAATCCAAGAAACAGTTTTTATTATTTGAAAAGGATTATTGTCTACTTGTTTTAACAAAAATTTATATTTATTATAAATATCCAAATTTAATGTTATTTATTTTGTTCTAAATGAATTATATAAGTATTTATATTATTTGCAGTAATTAATATTATTAAAGTTAAAGAACCTTAATAACAGGCAATGACCAGCCGGAAAATGTAGTTCAGGTTATAATTAAGAGAAAAAACAAAAATTAAACACGTGATAAGGTGAAATTGCGAAATGCGGGGGTGTTAAGGGGTTGATGATGGTGATTTTTTGCCATTTTCGGCGAAATGTTACTTCCTAGCGGAAAATGTTCTTCGTAAAAGTTATAGATAATAGAAATATCTAAAACTTTTAGTTTTATATTTCTCTCTCGTAAAAATAATTCAAATTACATGAAATTTTGTGAAACTTTTCCTTTTTTTTGAGGCCAGCCATTCCCTTTAACTCGTACACGAATTTGTCTATTTCTTAACTATTTTCGACACTCTCGTAGACCCACTTTTCGTCATCACAGCGAGCTGAAATTTGGCACACAGGTTCATGTCACGTGACAATTGAATCTATCAAAATTTGAACCGGAAATTTCCATGGAAAACCCGGAAAATCGGGAAAATCATTTGAAAATTTGGTACAAATTTGATTAGTGATAAATCCGTTTCAGGAAAAATGCAGAGTTTTCCGATTTTTCCGAAAAATTATCCAACATTTCCGGAAAATTTTCTGACTTTTCCGGAAAATTTTCCGGTAAAAAAGTTTTCTAAATTATGCAGGATCAAGCTCCCTATCAACTGGCAGCATTACTTTCTCTCCGACAATAGTGAAAACTTGCAGAAAAAATCGAGGAAAATTCATGTAAAACGCTTTTCCGGAGTTTTTCAGACCAAGGAAGCGTTTGAGCGTTTTGCAACCTAAGACAAAGTTGTAGAGCGAAATGACTTGCATAAAGTTGCTTTTGTGGAAAACTCCATGGAAAACCCGAAAAAGCTGGAAAATCATCGGAAAAATTTTCATCGAAATGATTAGTGATAAATCTGTTTCAGGAAAAAAGCAGAAAATAAAATCAGTAAAAAACGAGTTTTCAAACAAAAGTGAGGCCAAGCCGCATGAAAAAGTAGAAAATAAACTTTTCTTCACACACAGAGGTGGACTCAGATTTTTTGATTGGGACATTTCTCTTGAATATTCTTTCTCTTCATGAATCAAATCACTTCTTACCTCTGATTGATCATACTGGAAATATATCGGTGATTGTCAGCCAATAAAATCTGAGTCCACCTCTGTGTGTGAAGAAAAGTTTATTTTGTACTTTTTCATGCGGCTTGGCCTCACTTTTGTTTGAAAACTCGCTTTTTACTTATTTTATTGCGAATTGCGTGTACCGTAAAGCACTTAAGGTGAAATGCTGGCCTGATTCTGCCCCAGGTCTGAATCGTTGAGATTAGATCCTGTGGCCAGTCACGAGAATAGGGTGGTCGAACAGAGAGGAGGTAGTAATACTCCGCTATACCGATCCCTCCCAGTACATTCCCCTACAGTTGCGAAATCAAGGGGTGTCTCTCTGGCAAAACACTTTTTTGAATACACGCACTTGGAGACATCTTGATTTCACAACCAAATTAGTGAGACCTAATCCACCTATATTGACTGGCAGACAGAGCGTGCTTTCAGCAACCCATCGTCTTGCGCGCCAAAAGGCGTCTATCGCTTTTGCTTGAAGAAGACCTACGAAGCCTTCATCAAACATCTCAGACTTTAGCAGATGAACGATGGACGAAGTAATCAAATAGTTTATCACGACTGACCTTCCCATTAAGGATAATGGAAATAGTCGACTACGCCACGAGTTTACAGCTGTACAAGATTATTTCTTTAGGCGCCCATAATTGTAAAAATTTCCTACAAGGAAATATCTCATGAGCCCACTGCTGACTTGCACATAAATGTTTTATGTTTCTTGTATAAGGTGTTGGAAACGTTAATGTATCGCCAGATGCTTGAGTATCTTGAGGATAATGAACTGGTTTTAATTTCAGAACTTCAGTTCTTACCATCATTAAAGATTTTGTGTACTTTTGGAGTTAGGAGGGGATTTGTGATTTTGGAGATTTTTTCTCCGAACATTCCGTAACTTTCTTGTTGCACCACAAAATAGCTGTATTTAAAAAAACCGTTGCATGTAGGCAGCAACATGTTCATAATCAAATAAAAGGTAATATTCTAAGGTTTCCAAATTTATCTAGAAAATGCAGCGGTTAATCACAATTTGGCGGGAAAAACGTTAAAATTGAAAAAAATTAGGATGTTAGGAAATTTTTGACTTTGACGTCCTGTAACTACTAACTTGAGGAGGTGGATTCATTAAGAGGCTTAAAAAGTTTACTATCATCTGAACTGAAAATCATTTTCATATGGTATGTATATCAATTAAGTTACAGGGTGCTAGGAGAAAAAAGTATTCAATTCACTTATCTCCTAGCTCCGAAAGGACGCAATTTGCTCCACCTTTTGTTGCTCTCGATTTGGCCTACGTATCTAGGGTCACCCGATCAAACACCAATCTTGGTATAGCCTGTATAAGAAAAAAATACAGAGTGTTTCAATTCTAGAGGTTCAAACTTCAAACAGGGCAAGCCAATAATTATATGAGGAGCGGAGAGCAAATGTGTCGTTTCGCGGTTGGGAAGGTTTTTCAGATTATTCGGTACCTTTTTCTCGTCTAACTTTTTATTGCACCCTGTAAAGATAGTTTAGGTGCAAAATAATTGTAAACCCCCAAGCCCGCAACTAATGTCCCACAAGGAATTATAGAGAGTCCAGTAAAAGTAAATAGTATTTTCTTAGATGAATAAGATCATACAAATTTTGCACTATCAACAAGAAAGTAAATATTTTATTAAAAAAAAAACAAAAACAAAAAAAAAATTCCGACACCCGTCAGTTGAAAATAATTTATAATAGTCGCGCTTCGCGCAGTACTTTGGATACAGAGACGCACGCGGTTCAAGTTCAATTGCTTTGGAGAAGATAACAAAACTGTTGACTCAGCGCAGAGCAAACGCCGTCTATTAAGTTTCGTTCTATACATATTTACTATATGGCAGTCACATAAGAAATGTCCATCGCAATATTCCGAAAAATTGCCAAATTTTTGTACAAATTATAAGCAAAACGATGAGCAGACATTACTTAGTGCAGCATTAGCACATTCATCCCAATTATCTAATTCGAGCTGATTATTTGCCTTATCGATGAGTGCTTTAATTATAAGTTCAATAGTTGTTAGTCACAAGTCAACAATTTCGGACTGTCTTAGGCACCATTACAAGATTTCAGGCTCTCTTTTTTTTGTGACAAATTGCTCATTATGCTGTTGTTGTTGTGGTTTTTTTAATCAAAAATATTATTGAACTACGAAAGCGCTAAGCAGACTTCATGCTCGATTAAAGTACGACAGTGGTCAAATATACTTTCAACAGTTACAATGTGTTAGCAATTTCGTGTTGTTTACAACTAAAAGCGAGAAAATATTTGCGAAATTTTTCATGTGTATTAGAAAAAGTATTAAAATTTAAGAAATTTTGTTAACTATTATTGCGTAAAAAAGTGTTTCCTGTCGGGTATTTTAAGACTCTAGATCTGATGTGGTCGCCAAAAGCTACGTTATTTGAAAGATATATCTACTATAGGTGAGTGAAATATAGTGATTCCTGTAGGGTGTTTTTTTTTGCCCCCCCCCAGACTATGGAAAATATCATAGACGTAAAATCTATGAAGAATATTCAAGCTATATTAAGTGATTGAACGTTGAAATAAATTTGATCGCTGACAATTTATCGCTGGTTGTTTTGCAAAGATTTGGTTCTGGTATAAGCAGCTACTTTAACTCTAAATTTAACTTTCATCTACCTCATAAAGTCCTTTGGTATATCTTGCAGCAAGCAGGAGTTTCTTATACCACCGCGATTCGTGAAGTTTTTGCTTTTTTTCATAGATGTCCTACATCGTCCATATTTTAACACATGTCTAACGAACTCGTTTTTTTTCTCCAGATGTTGCAAAATGTTACTGCGTTGCCAGTTCTTAACAAATATTCTTATTGATCCCTTACCGATTTTAGACCTATATAAACATTCTATGCTTTTTATCAAAAACACTGGAAAAGCTGATGAATATACAAATAGTTGAGTATCTGGACTCGAAGGAGGCTCTAAGCAAATACTAGGTAGCCTGGCTTTCATCGCTACCATAGCTATGAAATCGCTGAGAGTGAACACTGGTTTTAGAGCTACCCTAAACCAGAATAATTTGGTAATCTACGTATTGCTTGATTTTTCTAAAGCTTTTGATCTTAATGATCTTGCTTCAGAACGTCAATTACTTCTTTCATTTCAGTTCCTCCGCTATCGCTTTTATCCGGAACATTCTGAATGTTCGAAAAAGCAAGTGAGTAAAAGTGGATGGTAATACAAAAGTTTACTTAATAATAAGTTAAGACAAGATTTCCGAGTGTTTTACATTTCAAATGTACACGGCAAGAAAAGGAAGAAAGAAAGAAAGAAAATAAAAACATAAAAAAATTAAAATCTTTAAAGCTTTTATGAACAAAGATTAAAAATGTGAAAGCGCAGATTGCATGCAACGAAACAGAATGACAAATGATTCTTTTTCGTAAGAGAGAGAGGAGGCGAAGTTTTCAGATTTTACTCTCATAAAATTTTCCCGCGCTTTTATGAAAACCACTTTTCCTGAAAGATTGACAGAGGTTGGCATGTTGTTTCTCTAATGCTATGATAAATGAACAGCACGTGCTTCTGCTTACATTCGTTTTGCTCTGAAGAGATTAAGTGAGAGAAACTATGTGGATTCTCTAATATTTTCGGAAAAAATGAGAATTTTATTTGAGAGAAATTTTACATCTCCTTTCAGCACCTTGGCTAAAGCGAAATTTATCGTTTTCTTTAAAAAGTGAGGTAGTGTGACCCGAAGTACATTATTATCAATAATTTGATAGGATTTTGAGGGATTCAATAAGATTTTGTCGTTCGCGTAACCCTACGTTCTCTCGATTTTTGTTTTTAACTCGTTGTATTAATCGCATTACAATAGTACATAGCCAAGTTCATTTCCCCCATTCATACAAACATACATACATATTTATGTAAATTTATTCAACTGGATCCATTGAAAATGTTACAATAAATATCATAAGAGATTCTTACCATAAATATACTATTACGCGCTACAAAGTGACACAAGCGACATCTGTTGGAAATGGAAACAACTTTAGGTTAGTGACATCTTAGTAAACTTTGGGCTCGGAGAACGGAATATTCAGGAAGGTTATAGGACGACGCTTCTTACATCCAGGAGGCGAGTCTTCCGTGCGTTCAGGTGTACACACCGATGTGCTTTTCAGCACATCGGTGCGCACATCACATCATTGAAAAAGTAGGGATAGCACCTGAACGGTTGGGGTGCACTTCGATTCGAAATGTCAATTTTGAAAGTTCTTTAGGAACAAAACTACGCTAAACGTCAAAACTACAAAGCGCACCGGGACACTACGCTACCAGACCGTAGCGTAAAATGTGCACATCGATGTGCTGGGGAAATGACAACGCTTCGGTCGCCTGAACGACATGGTGTGTAAAAATGTGACATTATGTGGCATTCTGCGTGCACCTGAACGCACGGCTTATTTCAGACAGTGAAGTGAACGAAGTAAACTATTTGGATTGCGATAATTTCAAGTACAGTACTACCGATAACTATAAACAGTTGGTTCGATAATTGTTTGTGAATTTGTGAGAGTAAACAGTAAAGTTAAATAAAGTAAGGACCTTTGAATTATATACAAAATATTGTGTTTTAAATAACGAACTAAGGCCATGCTCGTAACAATATATTGAATTTGTTAGTTTAAAGTACCACGAAAGTTTTATCGATAAAGAATGCAAAATAACACTGATATACTTGTTATTTGCACTCCTAATGGATTATTTAAGAGCTTTTTATTATTTCTATAGTGAAATTAGTTAGTGGTAATCGTAATTTTCTCAAATAGAAGGCAAATTTGCAATGCATCATAACGAAGTGTAAAAAGTGGGGTTAGTGGCAAATTAAAATGTGGAATACAATTCAAATAATCTTCCTTCAATTTATGTTTATGTTTAGAAAGTAAAATGGCACTTATTTTAAGATTTTAAATGGATCCAGTAGAATAAATTTAAATAAAAATTAAAAATTTAATCTTTAATTTTTTTACTTTTTAAGAAACGCGTCATGCGAATCGATTAACACAGAAAATAGCGAATCTATGGTGCCGGATAGTCATACCTTGTTACCATGATACAAAGATTAACAAGGTATGGCCGGAAAATCTGTCTCTTTTGGCGGCAATTGTCAGAAATTTGTTCGTTTCAATTTCAATCGTCCTTATCACAGTGAAAAAAATTTTCTATTTGGAAATTTTCTTGCTTTCCCACTAGCAGATAATTACTTTTACTTTACTGATTTAAACTAAAAAAATAATGTTTTGTTAAATATTTTGATATACTCAAAACGTATTTCAGCCAATAAAATAACAAAAACTTAAAACAAATTCGCTGGAAATGACTTTAGTCACCTCATGACGTACCAACACAAAAAATTCCTCTCGAATCGACCATAACTTGTTAACTTTGTATCATGCCATAAAGTGAAGCCAGCATTAAATATGCTTTTTATGTTGCGAGCGATTTGTGCTGCCACAAAGTAAGGAAAATATTTCCAGAAGGAAAATTATTTGTTTCAATAAATATGTTATTAGCTTGATAATTGATAGTAATATTTCAAGCTAATAATTTATTTTTAACGCGAAAGTGGTTTTATTAATTTAAAAAAAAAAATCTTATAGAAGATTAAGTTATGATCTTATAAGTAGGCTTAGTCATATTAGATCAAGCATTATTCAGGTCTTGGACTAGCACATAGGCACTTGACCGATATCATAGATAACTCATCTTCCAACCTTGGATGTGAAAGTGGTGGCTTTATTCTGGCTATAGCGACTAAATTTATAACAAAACGAAATAATAGTTTAAGTATTCTGACATCAGGGTATTAACTATTTTGCTCCTTTACTTAGGAAATTATAATGTATTCGTCGTCGACAATTTTCGTTTTTCTGACTTTCTAATGACAATATCGTCACTCGTTTTTTTCGATTATTCAGAAAGTTTTGTGATTCATCTTTCGTAAACTGTAACTGAGGAGCACATAGCTGGAGATAAGTTGGAGTGTCAGAAAAAAAATTTATATAGTACCGGTGGGTGGTGCGGGTGGGGGGGGGGGGGGCAAACGATTCGGAGTTAGATGGATTATGGAATTTTGTCCTGTAACTTCCTTAATATTCAACATATGAAGATGATTTTCAACTCAGATGATAGTAAACCGTCAAAGTCGAAAAAAGTCTGTCAAGATCAGCCGATCCGAACAGAGGTCTAGGGGTGTGCACCTTTTAAACAGCTTTTTCCAAAGGAATAAATAAGTCTACTTAGTGCTTTTGAGATGTAATGTAATTAGTCAGTTAAAAAAGACCCCATACTATTAGTGGGTAATGTTGTGTCGATTAACACAGTCATCCAAAAACAAGATTTCTAATGTGAAATGCTCTAAATTGGGATGATCCCGAATATGGTGAGAGCCCGAAAAAAGTACTTACGATAGATTTTTCCAATAGGTGGCAGTATCAGTCTCGCAGCTGGTGGTAGCCTATAACAAACAAATGTTAGGTGGTAGTACAAAACAATATTGCAAAAAGAGAAGGGAGTTTAATCTACGATTAAAATAAAAATCTAAGGCCGGGATTAATTTTAGATTTACATGTTATGCATGTATTAAAATCCTTCCTACACAGTTATTCTTATCAATATTAATTTTATTTTTATGTGTTATCTTAGATATGAGCTGCTGTTACTGTTAAATCTTCAGCTTATTTCAAATGTCGTTTTTCTAATTTGTTTAGTGTTGTGGAGTATTCTTTGGCCTGGCCACTAAACCGGATCGGTGTAACGCTCGGTCATACATTCAATAAATACATACAGGGCCGGATTTAGACTTGATAAGACCCTAAACTTTTTGAGATATCGGGCTCTTTATAAGTCCATACTCCAATAATGTTCCATTCACTATTCCCTCAATTACACAAGAGGATATACTCGTTCATATTAATGGGCTTACAAATGACTTCACAATTGGTCCTGATGGGATCCTTCCTGCCTTTCTTATGTAATGCTGCCTTGCAATTGCAGCTCCGATGAGAATTATTTTCCAAAAATCACTCGATCGTGGTTGTTTTCCGCAGCTATGGAAAAACTCTTTTATCATACCTATCCACAAAAAAGGTAGTAAAAATGAAATTTCTAACTATAGGCCTAGTGCAAAATTATCTTGCATGACCAAATTATTTGAATCTAACATCTACTGTCAACTATCAACTTCCTGTAAGAATTTGCTGTCTTCAAACCAACATGGTTTTATTTCAGGCAGGTTTATAACCGCTAAGTTGCTGGAATTTGTCTCGGATATCATTGGCGGGTTGGCAAAAGGCTATCAGACAGATTATACTTGTACAGACTTTAGTAATGCCTTCGATAAGTTATCTTACTCCGTGATACTCTTTAAAATGGAAAAGTATGGGTTGCTCCTTTCGTTTCTAAAATGAACGGAGTCTTATTTAGATAACAGAACATACCAAATCTATTTCCGCCATTCCATCTCTAGAGTCTTGAAGGCAGTCTCAAGACAGTCTTCTTTATTCTATATCTATTAAAGACATTGTCGCTGTTGTAAGGCACCGCAAAGTCTTGATATATACTGACCACATTAAGCTTTTCGCTCAGATTAAATCGGTTAACGACTGTGAACAGGTACAAGGTGACCTTCACAAATTTTATGATTGGTGCAAAAACAATAATTTGGTTCTCAATATCGACAAATGTGAAGTTATGACTTTCCATAGGAATCAGGCACCAATCACTTATGATTACAAGTACTCGGATTCCTCGATTCGCCGTGTGGACTCTGTCTATGACTTGGGTGTCAAATGTGATCACAGATTGAATTATGTCTCCCATATAAACTATATGGTATCAAAGAGTAGTTCTATGCTGGGCTTTATAAAACAAACGTTGGTTCCGAGAGTTTTTGAATTCTACCATAACATTGCGTTTGTACACTTACTTTGTGAGACAACTTCATGACTACGCTAGCCAGGTCTGGTCTCCATTCGTACCGTAGAACCATATCGACCGTATCGATATCGAGTCTGTTCTTTCTACGATTTGCTCTCAAGCATCTACCCTGGAATAATTCATTAATTCTTCCTTCCACCCTATGAAGATCACTTGAAGCTTTTAAATATGAACTCGCTTGAGAAACGTAGCATGGTTGCCGATGTAATTTTTGTGGATCAACTCTAACCGCGAATATTGATTCTCCATTGTTACTGGACAAAATCTCTTTTCGTGATATTAGACACAATTTGAGAAGGCTACGTCTATTGCATGTTAATTCCTCGAGGTTTAACTTTACCATGTATGAACCTATTAATCGCATATGCATTATTGGTAATAATACGGGTGAGCATTTTGTTGTTGACGTTTCTAAGCATATTTTTAAAAAAGTCTATATAATATTTAAGTTTTTGTTCTATTTAATTTCCTTTAATTTTTTGTTTTTTGTTCTATGTCGGATTGCATGTAAATTCATCAGGTGTTCGGTTTATGTTCAGTTTAAAATTCTAATACCAACACCGACTAATTGATGAAAAGCATGTATTGTTGACCGTTTATTTATTAAACTTGTCACTACTGCGAGCTTGTGTTAAGCTGGTTCTGATAGCCAAAAAAATTAAAAAGAACCAAAAGTTCTTTTAAAAGGCACAATTTACAATCTATAATCTCTTGAAACATGCTATAAGGATTAAGGAATTATATTAAACTAAAATATTTTCTTTCTTGCCTTTGTCAGAGCAAAGTCAATGATGACACCATCAAATGATAAACTGCGTAGTTTGTCACTTTCTATGCACATGGGGCTGAGTGAACATAATTTATTTTGAGTCATTGTTGCTCTAAACTCATTTTTTATCAAAATATTGTAAAAAAAATTAAGTGCTGTAGAAAATGTTCTTACGTTAGTTACCCTGGTAGACATATCCATGAGCAATCAGATGACCGTACTAAACTCATTTATTTACTTATTCACAGATATTGTGCATGAGAATTGCATCTCTGTCATTTATTTAGAAATGTATGCTGTGCTTCTCTTTTGTGCATTTTACAATATTAGATGAGCACTTCGATGAGTAAATAAGGAGTGTCGCGATGAGCTTATTAATGAGCATGTCAATGAGAGTCTCGATGAGCTTATTAATGAGCATGTCAATGAGTGTCGCGATGAGTTTATTAATGAGCATAGCAATGACTATCATGATGAGCTTATTAATGGGCATGTCAATGAGCGTCATGATGAGTCTACAAATGAGAATCTGATTTTACGAATTTCATATATTTTTCCGAATTCAAACTCCTGTTGCAAATCAAACTCTGAGACGCTGAAGCGTAAGGATTCTGGCATAACGTCTTGTTCAGCATATGGGCGATAGTCTTTTTGGGGAAAACAAATCAACAAATTTATTTAAAATAAATAATTTAAAAAGTTAAATAAATAAATCACAAAAATGAATTCAAATTTTCCTAGAAATGGCATCTGACACGGTGATGACAAGAATAAATATTTATTTATTGCTGGTTTATTATATAGGGAGCAGTTTCATGATATCCAATGATCCCTTTGATGAGATTTAATGAATGCTCATCAGACGGCTAATCGGGACTTATTTTCTATATGTTTTTCATGAATTGCAAACACCTTGAAATTTTTCAGTCACATTTCTACTAGGGTAGGTTATGTGCACACTTCTGTAAAATGCACTTACCTGAAATGTAACTCTAGTAAAGACACACAAAAAACCTCTTTCCAAAATAATGTCAAGAATCAAATTATCAAAGAAACACACTGTAAATATTAACTACACTCGAACTACAAAAGGTCAGCGCATGTTCGAGTGTAGCGGGCAACACAGGAGAATCCCCGTGTTTATAGTAAAAGTTCTTGGAAAAGACGCGCGCTAAAAAAATTTGGGTGTCACTCGTACAATTATTTTTCGGGGCACCCAAGAAATTGGAGGCCCTAAGCTATGGTTTGTATAGCTTATACGTAAATCCTGCACTGCATACATGCAGGGGCGACTTCCATCGTCAGTACCAAAATCAACGAAAGATGTCCTATTACTAGCTACTAACTAGGGGATGGAGTGATTGTTCGACATTCGTTGAAAAGCTTAGACGGCTTACTATCATCTGAGCATAAAATCACCTTCATAGGTTTACAATAAGGAAGTTAGGTGGTATTTTATGAAAAACTAGAATATTTTCTTAGTCATCCTGTAATTCCGAAACGGATCAGATTTCCGCCTCGTACTGTCATATAATTTTTTGTTTCTAACACTTCAATCTCTCCCGTTTCGTTTATGACGATACCAATTCAAAATCACCCTATATTCAGGGGCGCACCGAGAGGGGGACGAACGGTACCGGTCGCCCTCCAGAATGTCAGTTTTCTTAACATAATTTACAAATTACGTATAAAATGTGGTCTGTATATTATTACAAAGTCCGATAAAATAAAATAAAACCTTTTAATCTACATTAGCAGTGCTTAAATGCTCAGATGTGTACAGAACGCGACTTTAGAGTCCTATTTTCCGACTCGTTAGGGCTTGGGACACCTATGGTCCCCCCCAAAGCCAAATCCTGGGTGTTATATGTACATATGTACATACTTACACCGTACATACATGCTTATGCAGAACATATTTATAAATTTTCAAATATACATATTTATGTTAAATGCAATGAAAAAATGACTACCCGGAAACGTGAAATTTCCGTTTCATTTTCTAAATCGTATTCGGCTTTCATTCAAACAGCTGCTCCACTTGGTTTCATCCACCATTTAGTCTTCATAAAAAATTCAAATCTGTTCTACTTTGGTCCAAGAAGCTGATTAAAAGTGATATCCTGCGTTGCTTTGCAGAGGTTTTACTGCACGTTTTCTCTTGAGGGAAAATCATGAAATGAACACATGGGAAAGGACTTGATGATCTCTACAGTATAGTACATACATATATCTAGGTATGTGTGTGTAAATCCATAAAACAAAACTCCTCCAGCATTGGGGATTTATGTATTAAAAGGATATAAAAAAAGGGAATGCAATATAGACCGTGGGTTTGGTCAAGGGTTTTCACAGGCGACAGTTAAATGCCGTCCATAAATTCTTTTTGGGGCAGTTTTTTTTTTTTTTTTTTTAATGAACGCACCATTTTAGCATTTCGGTGAGTTTATTTAAGCTTTTAGAGGGAAGAATGTTTGAAAATTTAATGAGAAAAATCCATAAAACGAAATCATTCTGTTACGTTGGTATACACTTACATACCACGACTTGTTGAATTAATTTTGAGCTTAAATCTCAATAAAACTAAGAAACTTCTCTACCATTGTAAATACTCTGTTTCCTGTAAAATTTATGTGAATTAGCACTGGTATTACTACATATAAAAATTAGTACTTTTATTGTTTTTGTACATGTCGCATGTATTCAGAAGGAAAAAGTTTAAATAATAGTTTGAAACACTTGAAAATAAAAGATTCAAGCATTAAATTAAGTTGATCAATATAAGAAAAAAGATGGTCAAACAAAACTTTCTATTGAAATGGTTTAAGACCATGCCTTCGTTCTCTAAGTACTCGTATGACTAGCAGCTTTATCCTGTTCCAACATCCAATTTTTTTTAGCAATTTTCGGCAAGAAAATAGACCAATCAGCCTTAAAGGATGTTGGTGTGTTACTGACTATTCAAACTAGTTAGCGGTTTGATTCTATGTAGAAATTTCTCTACGTACCGCCAAAATCTCACCTTCGAAATAACGCCGTGTTATTTAGTTTATTCATGAACGATTTAGTTGAAACCAACCGAGAGTTAGTGTGCACATGTACCTACGATGATGATGTACAGATCTAGTTTACCTAAGCAGACTTTTTGATTCATTTGAGGACTGTATTGCTGGTTTTAATGACAATTTGGAAAGAATCAATACCTGAATACCTGAACCCTGAAAAATTTCAATTTATTGTATTTCATAATGACACTTTAGACCCACATGACTCAGTGCTTGTAATCTTGGAATGGATGGTACAACTTTCAAAGGCATTTGACAGTGTAAATCATAGCATCCAGCTGTCTAAGTTATCTGGTCTGCTTTTGTTCCTCGTCTTCAGCCATCGAATTGAGTTGTAGTTTTTTATCGGACAGATGTCAGCAAGTGAAAGCAAATAATGTTATATCTAACCTCCTTCTATCCATCCGGTGTGTAGTTCCACAAGGCTCTATATTGGGACCTCTATTATTCAGTGCATTTATAAATGACCTTCCTAATATTGTTGAAGACGTGAAAATTTACCTGTATGCGGACGATCTGTAGCTTTATTTCAGTAGACTAATTTGGTGGATGGAGGATTGCCTAACAGGCATAAATGATGGCTTTAAGAGAATATACCATTGGTCAATGAGAAATCAACTCATGTTGAATACTACCAAATCTCAATAGATGGTCCTTCAAAAAAATGCTAGTTCCAACATCAATGGCTTTTCTGGGTTATGCTAAATGGTGTTATCCTCTATCGAGTGCACCTCGTCAAGAATCTGGGAGTAGTAATCAACTCTACTTTGAGCTGTTTTGACCACATCACATTAATATTGAGGAAAATGTATGGAGATATTCGTCAGTTCTGCTTATCAGCTGATATTTTATCGATGGATATACGTACGAGACTAGTTGTAAGACCTCTTTTTCCCCATTTTTATTTTGGTAGCTTAATTTTTCGCAAGCTCGATAAGTCATGCGCTCACAGGCTCAACGTCGCTTTTAATTACTGCATCCGCTTTATTTTCGGACTTAGACGCTTTGATTACGTCCAACACTTGAGATCCCATCTACTAGGATACTCTCTATAGATGACGGTCGTGCGATGAGAATGCTGGTCTCTTTGTACATTCTGATTCACTCTACGACTCCACGTTATCTGTAAGATCAATTGCAGTTCTTACATACCTCTCGAAACCAAAATCTTCTCATTCCTCGTTTTCATCGATCCATTCTGGAGCGCTCTTATTTCGTTCAGGCTGACATTCAAAGCGTGGGTTCCCTTGATAAGTTTAAATCACTTTTAAAATCACTTTTGTCTGGTAATTAATTAATTTCGTATTGTCATTCGGTTGCAGCTTTACTAGGTACTAAGTAATTACGTTCGTCACGGTATCTTCGATTCTGCAATAAACTGGACATTTTATTCTTTTATTTCGTCCTTCTGGCTTATTTTGCGTAGTTTAGCTATCATTTGTTAATTTTAGTTTCCTTTCTTAATGGTTTGTTTTAACTTTTTAATTATTTTCCTACTCCTTCACTTTTCTGTAAACTAAGGTGTACAAATCATAGTAAACATCCTGAACAATGGTGGGCGGTAGCTTCTTAAACAACTTTTCGATATTGGCTAGCTCCATTCCACGGCACGAAGAATACAAGGTTCTCTCAAGGTATTCTCATTACGAAACACGTTGCATCATTAGTGGACGAAATGTTGTGAAATGTATAGGAAAGTACGGTACAGAAAACCCAATACTCTTTCTCCTTCTCTGTCTTTTCAATAAAAATATCCTGTCTTGCCGGATTATGTGGATAGACGGATCTAGAAATAAAAGAGAAAGATTGCTATAAATGTGCTGTTAATTTGGAAATTACTCCTCTAATTACGAGACGAATCGTTCCTTTCTTCAGTTTTTCTAATTACATTTCCCACAAACGTCAAAATTCCCAACAGAAATATGTGAATCGGTATTTATTTCTCAAAGAAATATTGACATAATACGGGATTTCTCGGGAAAGAACGACATCTATTTGTCAATCGAGAACTAGAGTTTTTCTGTTCGAATTTCTTTTCTCTAGCATACTTCTTCAAGAAATCGGCACGGAAAAAATTTCCTTGATCATTCCTTGATATTTTTTTATCTAGTTTTTCTAGAGGACCAGGAATTTCTTGGCTCTAGAATAACACCCTTAAAGGTTATGTACTTTGCTAATTAAATAAATAATATGTAATTAAATAAATATAAAATATCGTGGCTCTTTTTCTAAATTGTAGCAGTATTTTTAAAGTCGACAAAACAATTACAGGAAATTTCGGCGTACGTTAATAGGCTTCTGAAAGTTTGTATTACGTGCAACCAGTTATAACTCTGGACCACACGTAAGGTTGTGACCAGCGACTACGTTTGTAAACAGCCTGAGAGATTGTGTACTAGGGCCAATTAGTTTGCGCATCTGGAGAGAAAAGATGATAAAGAATTTCCTTTACTTGCCTCATATTGGGCACGCTCCGCAAGAGAGGAGCTACATAGTTGCCTGCTGACTTCCCGTTTTTGTAATTTCGCCCTATAAAGTGGATATTTGGTAGGGGTCAAATGATGTTATACTGACTGTCAGCTCCAGTTTTAACCAAATCGTTCACTTTTTCATTTCCCTTCTTTATGTTGAGTAACCCAAACTAAAGTTTCCTTGTTGTCCCTAGACGCAGCAGCTGAAGTTTCTTGAGGCAGCTTCAAACTAGTTTCCACTCTAAGTCTTAATAAGGCAGAGTCAGAAGCCCAGCTTGGTTGTCCTAGACAGTTTGATGTTGGAGTTCTTGTAGCGCCTATTTAAACTTTCCTAAACTCCAACCTCTATAATGTAGACCTCAGTATTAGGCTATGATAGTTTTGCGGCAAAATCCCAAGTTAATTTTTATGGAAGTCCAAATTTTGCAACTATCTCGCTCTAACAAATCATCTGCTCGCTTTAAAACAAATCTATGCCTCTCTTTCCCTCTTATGTCTGGTCTTGTAGGCTATAATTAGACTAAGTCACAGGCGAATCCACACAGCTTTTAAAACAGATCTGATAAGAATTAAATAGCTTTTAAAACAAGTCTGATAACACCTCAAACAGGTCTGATAGATAAACGGAATCCCCGCCATAAACCAGACAGGAATCCTTTGTGACGTTGTCGACTAGACACCCCAAGGCCAAAAATGTAGCTTCCAAGATCAGATACACGAGAGGGGAAGAGATGAGCAGATTTGTGTTAGAGCGAGACTTATCATGAGTTAGAGCGAGATATTTGCAAAAGGAAGTTTGGACCTCCATAAGAAATAAAATTGGATTTTGCCGCAGAACTCGCCTTGCCTACATATTTACTGACTTTTACCTGAAAATGGAAGGTGATGCACCAAGCGGAATGGAAAGTTCAACTTCTGGACCCACCACCCCTGCGCCTGTTTGGTTATCCTTCCTAGATCCGTCAATATACCTGACATGGGGCCTTTGCCGAAACTAGAGCCCTAATATTTGGTTCCTCTCGCGAACCTATAAAAATTTTTGTACATTGGTGAATGCCAGTCAGACTCGAACACAGATGCACACAAATATATAATTTATATATATTTTTCATTACACCACTAACGACATCCCTACGGAATATTACAACTAATTTACGTAAGTCAATTACAAATAGTCTATAAGGCTTAAGTTATTAACTTGTAAATTACCAAATGAGTTTTGATTTTTACCTCAAAAAGATATCATCAACGAAAAACATTCACACCGGGCGACATATCTTGCGATCTCTTAATCCAATAAAGCAAATCAATAAGCGCAAATGGTATACATAGGTAAGTAGTTCACACAGTGAGTCTTATCATTATCGGAAATTCGATATGACTTTTGCAATTCCTCACTATGCTTGTTGATTTGCAACCATTCCAGTCGCTTATTTAAAACTGAGTCATGGACTATGTGAGATGAATATCTGCTGTGTGTATGTAAGAAAACAGAAATCGAAACCATCGTATTATAAGAGTGACAACAAATCAGCCCCATAGAATTATAGAATCGAATCTCGGTTGACATCAATCGGCTTGAAAACTGAACTAACTAAGAGAAAATCTCACCTGGGAAATTAGCAAACAACGTAACCGACTGGTAAGATGTAACTCCAGTCACTTCACTTGCTATATGTTAAACAGTCCACTTGCCTACCTTGGTGGAGGTAGGAAATTCAATCCCTTCGTTAGATTTAATTTAACTTGAGTTGTAACGCCGTCTTGCACTTACCATTATAGGCATAAGTCGCGCTTTGAAATTCAACTTTTTTCTTTTCTTTTCTGTTTATTTTGCGAGCAAACGAGAGCTTTTGTTTCCTTTTATTAATGGATGAATAAAAGCCAAGACGTGTACAGGTAAAGCTTCATTCAATTGTCGTGAGGTGGCAGATACACAGTTTGTCATCAACAGAATATATAAAATAAAATAGTAAAAAAAATCGTGTGAAAAAATTGTGCGCGGCCGCAATAGAATATTCTCCTTTCGCGTATCTATAATTCCAAAGAAACAAAGAAACCCAAAGAAATATAAAGCCCATGTCACCGGTTACCTATACTAAATTTAATTAGAGCTGCGCTATTTAACTCAAAACCATTCATGTAAAAGCTTTAGTTAATTTTGAATTGTTCGCGTATTTCGTTTTTATCTCTCAACCACTTTTATTCGTTTGTGAACTGTACAAGTGTCGTGAGTGGTTAGTTTTTTTTTTTTTTATTATCTATCTAAGTTTTTTGATAGCTAAGATAAGTGTTTTAGTCAGCAAAAAGTGACGATAATTTGTAATTAAGTGCCTACCTAAATGGATAAAATCAGGCTGTTTAAGAAAGACGCTTTAGGTCAGATTTAATCTGCCTAACAAAAATGAGAAAATCTGATTCCACAGATACGTTAGAAGAAAAATTGGAAATATCTCAAAAGATTCAATCAAACGAAAGAAAACGTCAAATACTACGAAAATCATTTTCTGAAGATTTACCAAAATTTGAAACTGAAGAATTACCTACAACACCACCACCATCTTCAAGTAAAATAAAATCTCGATCACGTTTTAGTTCTGCATTTCGATCACTTCGTCGATCAAAATCATCTGGAAAGAAATCATCATCAACTTCTGCTATATCAAAATTTGAAAAGGATACGTTAGGTGGTGAAAATCTCTCATTGGAAAGACGAAGAAAATCCGAACTAGAAAAGCTTAGCCTTTCACCTAACGATTCAAAAAAAAAGTTGAAATTATCGAAAAAGTTTTCACTCGGCGGTATCCGGAAGCAAAAGCTTAGCTCAAGTAAAGTTAATTTGCAACATATTCTTGTTTCAAGTAGCACTCAAACGCCCAGTAGTCTTCAACGTCAGACACCAGAGGGTGGTAATCTAAGTAGTATATCACAAGTAAGCTTGATTGATTTTCCATCTGACAGTGAAGAACCAGTGAAATTCGAGAAAGTACGGAAAATTCAAATTACAATATCAGGAAAGAAAATCATCGACCGTCCACAGAGAAATCAATCAGCCACAACGACGTCGATTACAGGAGAAGATTATCTTACAGTTTCGGCTGAACCTCCGCCGCCTCCGCCACCTTTGTCAGAAACTAACGAGAAATCAAATCAACAACAACAACAACGAGACGACGACGACGACGACAACTACGACGATAACAACAAAACCACAAAATCTGATTCCGATAGTCGGCATCAACAAGAAGAAAAAATCAGTGTTACAGAAAGTACTAGAGATACTCCGCCAAGAGAAAGGGCGCCTACACGACCCAATATTAATAGTTCAACAAGAATTGAAACAGATAGTATTAATCGAATAAAAGAATCTCAGTTACAAACTAGAGCTCATCTTGACGGTGCTGCTACTGCTGCTGCTGTTACTGCTACTACAGGTGCCATTCGAAAATCTTCACATCCAAAATTACAAAGACAAAGATCACGTGAACAAACTATTGAGTCTGGGCAATTGATGCAACACGAAAATAATTTAAATCGCGGTAGACGTTTTCCACGACCATCAGCCATTGATCATTCATCCCTTCCTGAATCTCAGCAAATAGGGAGTACAACTAATACAGGGAATCGTGAAAATATTTTGAGTTCATCAAATCCTCTTAGTGGTAATAATCTTCAAAATCCAAATCTTAGTGGTGCCATCTCTGATTGTCCTGTAGAATCAACAGATTTATCAAAAGTGGAACAAAAAATTGAATTTTCAGTTGGAAAAGAGGTTCGTCCACAAAAAGCATCTGCTCTAAATCAAATATCTACCGAAAGCAAGGAATACAGTTCTTTAGGATCGAATAAAAGTTCCGGTTCTCAAAGTCCAGTTAGTGAAGGATCTTTAGCAAGACGACGTATAAGATATATTGATCAGCCAACTTTTTATACTGACGAGGAGCAAGAAATACTTGAAGGTAAACGAGAAGCTTTGGGACACTTATCCGGTATCAGTGAATATTCCTTTGATTCGGAATTATCAACGGATACACATATGCCAGCATTCGGAGATCTTACTATGGACCATGAGGATCCGGTAAGCATAATATATTGAATGAATTTTATTTTATTTTTGTGTTTTGGTGGTAGTTATAGGAGTGAGGATATATCGTGATGAAAATAACAAAAATAAAAAGTTTGATTAGAATTCTATTTGGGAGTAAGCCCTAAAAGGTAAAAACGAGTATTTAATCAAATGGAAAAAGTATTAAAATTATATTCAAAATTGTTGGCAGAAATGTAAATGCCCTTTTTAGCAGTATTTCTGGGGTATGACTTGCTATTTTTTCTTTTTATTTATTTTTTTTCATAATTTATCCAAATACCACCGATTTTATTTACGTGGATAAGTTTTATTTCACACTTTTCATTCATATTAATCGAGTCAAATCCAGACATCCTTGAATTTCCTAGACAAGCATTTTTCATATCTTTTGTTATTGTGAATTTTTGGGAAAGTTTAATTTTCGAACTACTACAATTATTTCGGGGTTAATTCTCTAGAACGCGTTTCTCACGTCATATCACGTTTTAATATTAGCGCAGATAACTAATTAAAATTAATTTTATTTTTTCCATATCGGTAATGTTTTAATGTTATTTTCTGTAAAATTTTTCGCATGAAACTCGACCGTTTCATACAATTTATATGTAGAATTTAGAGCAGTTTAGCTGTGAATTTTCAAGTTTCGTTGTATCGTAAGAATTCGATAAAATTATATTACTTAGGTAATAGCTGAGTTATTTGCTTTATACACTCTTTGATTATTTATTAACATGTTTTCAAAAGAAAAATATTGAAGTTTTTTTTTTATAATTTTAAAAAAAAAATCCAACTATACATTCGTTTTAAGTTTGATATATATTTCATGGGTAGACTATTTTTCCTTCTATTTTATTACATCATAATGAATTTGTTAAGCGAAATATTGTACTTCGAAAGACCACAATATTATGCTTGTTGGATTTTTTCAAAGCCTTCGATTCTGTCATATTCTTTCATATTTTTTATTAAAAATTGGTGACAAAGCTCAACTCAATTTTAATCAATTATTATTATTTAACTCAACGCCTCTTAAAACTGTTTCCTTTATAATCAGGCGTCCCGCAAGAGTCAATACTAGGTCCATTTTTATTTATTTTGTATTGTTAGTATATTGTGTTATATACGGGTGTCCCGTAAGTGGTGTAATTCCGAAGGCTAAGTATAGGTTATTTTTAGACGAGCAATAAATTGTATTAGTGTAGCCTGGGGGGGGGGGGGGGGGGGGGGAGAATCCTAACGGTTTCCGAGATAACGGGACTTCAAGATATTTCGGTATGTTTTTATAGATCACCCTGTAACTTATGAATGTTATACCCTATGATGATCATTTAAACTTTGATGGATAGATAATCGTTGAACCTTTCAATTCGTCTATAAAATTTTCCCTCCTACTCTTCATTTTGAAGTTATGGCTCAACAAAAATTCGGAATTTTTACTTTTGTGTTTTATTTAACTACTTTTTTTTATCAAAAAAGTCGTCATCAATATGAATTTTTCATATTGGATTTAAGAAACCCAAACCCTTAGCTTTAAAAGGACCTAACACACTTTGTACCGAAAATGTAACGCTTTCTGCGTTTTTGCATATCCAGCGAAAATGACTGAAAAAGTTCAATAAGTGTCAGAAAGTATGCAATTATCTCTTGGAAATGACGGATAATGTAGAATTATGCCTATCGTCATCTAAAACTAATGCTGCTTCTGATATAACTCACTTCAATCAAGATCTTTTTCTTCTATTTATAACTGGTATAACGGGTCACTTAGAAACATGGTATCATTGAACTCCATTAAAACTTTCTTCAACCAACTGTGCCAGAAGTGTCATCCTTTCCACATGTTTTTATTTAAATGGTACTCGTACTCGTATTGAATTTAAGATTCTTGTTAAAAATTTAGGTATGTTTATTGATATTGACTTATCCTGGCAAAGTAATATTAATGCTCAACATGGCATTCAATACATAGGCTAGATTTAGTTTTGGTCTTAGGAGATATGATCTCTTGTCAATTGTAACTAGATAATCTTGGTTGTAAGTTGGACCACAATTTGTAATGTATTACCAATTATTTATTATGATGTATAACATAATCATCAGTAATAAATCTGCCGAATTTCTTATTAAGGATTATATTAAATTTTTCTCATCCCAACGTACACAATTGTTGCGACTCTCACTTTTTTTTATCTATGGAGTCAAAGTCTGGAACAGTCTGCTTGTTCATGTTCAAGCACTTCATAGCTGAGAATGGGGTTTTAGGATGGAGACATTTAGATACTTCAAGCAACTTTGAATTGAGGACTTAAAGCGCTCATAGTCCTTATTTTTCCTCATAATTTTTTTTTCTTTCTTTATATAGTTTTTCATAATATATGGGGAGCATAATGTCGAACGATCTATCTTTAGATTTTTCTTAAATCCTTGAATCCCTTCCTTTAATCTTTAAATATACCAATAACAAGTAGGATCAATCTGGGACAAAATGTGATGTAGATAATATCATCTAACATCCTTATGAAGTGCGCTAAGTACAGTGATGACCAGCTCATCACTATGCCTCACATACGGGGCATAATGACAAGGGCTCGGCGAATAATAACGAATTATATTTAATATATGAAATAATATGTTTTTTTTTATCAAACTATATTATTATTAATTAATTACCATAGTGGGCCTTGCAAGAATATGCTTTTTACAATTAAATTATACATTCTAAAATGAGGAGCACCTCGAGTTTTGAATTCGAAAAATTCAAACTGAAAGCATCCTGATATTTAACCTTTAAAACAATTTCTGGATTTCGGAAGATTTAGGATAAATAGGTTGACATTCCAAAATTTCTTTTGTATTCATAGATTTCGAAAAATATTGTTCTTACAAAATGCCAATTTCTCTGTTTTTAAGCAACCAACGTCTGAAAAATTAACAGTTTGCGAAATGATAATCACACTAATTGTTCTAGTCATTTTCCTTCGCAAAGAATTTTCTTCCAATGAAAAATTATGTCTTTTCAATCGACTCTTCGTTGAGTGTGAAAATCGAAATATGATTATGCCCCAAAATGTTAGTCATTATGTCCCACCAGACATTAGTCTTTTTCCGGCATGTTATGCTAAATTTATCGAAAACTGCTATGAAATCTATCATTATCCTGACAAACTACACACCATAAAATATACTAGATTTACTCACCTAAATTAAAACTTTTGCATGTTCTAATTGCTTTTTTCCTAAAAACAAACATAGATTAATGTGAAAAAAATGTTGACTATATGTTGACAATACTTAACCCTGCATTCTGGGTATCATAGCGAGAGTTTAGAATAAAGCTGATTACAGATAATATTAATTAGCTTAGTCACTATGCTCTGTTCGCCATTATTCCCCAAGCTCCCCTATATTGCTTTTTTCTTAATTATGTCATTAATAATCATTATTATTTGATTGTTCAACCTAAATACTAGCGTAAACAAGTGCTGTGTCTCAATTACAAAACTGCAAAAATTTTCGAAGTTTTAGACCAGACATTCATTTAGTTCACTAAAATAATTTTCAAAACAAAAAAATAACAAAATTCCAGTAAATTTCTAAGAAAAATTTCCAGTAAATTTCTAAAAAAGAATTGAGGCTTTCCCTAGAGCTGAAAGTTTCCGGACAATTTGCTATCCGGATTTTACGAAATAATTAATAATAATTCGGATCCTAGTATCCGGATCCAAACTACCCGGATCTAGATTCAAACTAATCCGATCCAGACTAAGCAAAAAAATTTCAAAATTTTCTCTAGATTGCATTGCTTCATTGGGAAAACGGCAATCTATATTTTCCGAATGAAGCAATGCAATCTGGAGAAAATTTTGAACTCTTTTGTTTAGTCTAGATCCCAATAGTTTGGATCCAGATCCCAATAGTTTGGATCCAGATCCCAATAGTTTGGATCCAGATCCGGATAGCTCGGATCTAGATCCTGATAGTTCGGATCCAGATCCGGATAGTTCGGATCCAGAACCGGATAGTTCGGATCCAGATCCGGATAGTTCGGATCCAGATCCGGATAGTTCGGATCCAGGTCCTGATAACTCGGATCCAGATCCGGATAGATTGGATCCAGATCTGGATATTTCGGATCCAGATACGGATAGCTCGGTTCCGGAACCGGATAGTTCTGATCCAGATTTCAGAAATCGGATAGGTTGCAGATCCAAGTATGCGGCTATCTGGATATTTGAAAATCCGGATCCAATTTTCAACTCTACTTCCTACATCATGTCGAGACATCGTTGATTTTATATTTGAGCAAGACGTTGCAATTTATTTTTTAATTGACTCGCAACATGTATCTGACTTCTAGTTTTCAATTTTCTATTCGATTCGTTATCTGTATATTTACTCTTCCCCTGCCTTATTCAATGGTATTGTTAATTTCCAAAAAATTTAAAAAGACTTAAATTTTTTATTCCAGACAAGGCCCTGTATTTCTGCTTGTCTAATACATTTCTAAACAAAACGATTTTTATCTTGAAAGTATGAAAATAAATTTGTATGTTCTTGCCTTGTTGCGAACTATACATATATTAATTATGTTTACCAACAGTAGTACATACAATTGAGATTTTTTTAATTTGTTTACTTAACCTTTATTCACCGCAACTTATTCAAAAAAATATTTGTAAAATGTTAAGAAGTTCCCTTCCAAATGATTTATTACTGAAAGTGTGATAAGATTTCACAGCTCTTGTCTAAATTTAAGATATGAATGTTTATTTTCACTCTTACTTTTGACTACTATTGTTTATTTATTCATAAAAAAAGATATTTTTTTTTATCTGTTACTACAACTTCAAACATGAATTGATAAAATAAAATTCAGAATTATTAATGGCCTCAAAAAGGAGTATGTCTGTTAATATTTTTATACAGGCTGTTTCCGTCATGGAGGTGATAGTACTCACCTAGACACAAAAAAAATTATTTCAAGAGGGGTGGCATTTCAACTGTTTCGGAGTTACAGGGTGATTAAAATATGCTAGTTTTTCATAAAGCACCCTGTATTTTAAAAAGTAGGTTAAGAGCTAATAATAGACGTAATAGGTCAAATTAAGCATGGGTATCCGCAGTTTACAGTTTTTATAAGAAAAAAAATTTATTTTAGACCACCATGACTCCAGAGAAGAGAAGAGTACGAGCATAGATGGCATAAGATGGCCATCTATGGTACGAGGCTGATTAAGCGGTCGATGGAAAAGCTATGAGGTTCTTCATAGAATGAAATAACGGTGACCGTACATTATGTACTTTTCAATATAAAGGGTATATTGTTTCGTATATAATTTCTTAATCACCTGTATCTCCGAAACGGTGCCCCCCCCTACAATTTGTCTAGGTGAGTGTAACGTAACGTAGTAGTAATTGTGAAAAATAGTTAGATTACTGCTGATGGTAGAATAGTGTAGCGGTAGATTAAATTTAGCTGTGTTCAACAGTGAGTATACTATCACCTCCTTCTCTGTGGACAGAAAAAGCTAAAGAGGTAATTTAGAAGTCAGTTCAGATGAGAATGGTTTGAGCATGGAAACCTCATACTAGTAATACTTACATGAAAACCATGGGAATAACAAAAAATTCATGTAAGGGACATATGTGAGCTTAGTAAGAATTGACTGAGCCATCCTCTCTAATTCCTATAGTCAAAAATGCGACAAAATTTGAAGCCCCAAAATTTAATAAAAAAAGGAAACTTAATTGCCAATCGGACTACAAATTACCAACCATTTTGTAAAAGCCACAGGAACGTAAAAAACCGAAAGCATCGTGAAGATTTTATTGCTGAAAACCTCGCCCTATGACGATCGCTCGAAACCACAACTTTAACAAGGCCCCAACTGGACAAACTCTCATGGTCTCAAATTCTCAGATTTACAGGGAAATCTGCAAAATTTATCATAATGCAGAAACAAAATTATCACTTTGGCATAAAATTAAGTGAATTAACAATAAATAAATCAACTGCAAATAATTAAATTTTAACGACATTCTTGGCTTGTCAAACACAGAGGGGGCAATTTTTCTTTCACTACGTGGTCAACCCCAATTTAACATTATTTTTAATTTTTTAATAACACAAATTTGCATGCTCTTCTTCTTGTTTGCAAAATGTTAAAAAACAAACTACTACAGGAAATTTTCTAAGTAAATGTATAAATGAGCTGTTTAATACGAAAAAGGTACAAGGTACAAGGAAATTTTTTTTACGACGAAATATTGAAATATTTTAGTTAAACTTCATTTAAGAAACTAATTTAAAAATATTTATAGGGTCTAACTATGAACTTTTGTGTGTTTTGAAGTTAAAGATAATGAAAAATTTATTTTTTATTTATTATTTATTATTATACTATACCCAAATGGACTTGCACCACTTTGAATTTATCAACACGTGTATGAAACGTGTGTAGAAAATCGTTCTTAGTTAGGCCAAGTCATATGGTTAATAGACTAAGAAGAGTCCTTTCCTTGGTTCGAATCTCCATGTGATGATGTAAACTTTGACAGCATATGTATGTGTATAAACTGATAGATTGTCCATTAGGAAATTTTGTGAGACCTTCCTACCCGATATAACTACTTCCTCATGCATATACTGTTTTCATTCAATCCTACCTTTGGAAAATTGTGTAGGCAAGGAGTTAATAGACTCTCTGCGGTTACATCAGTGACATGTAAAATGGACTGACTGATCTTCCATTTCATGTGGCAGCAATTTTGATTTCTGAAAGTATACTCTCACTGCAGAGGCGTATCTAGGTTTAAGCATTTGGGGAGTGAGCATATTAAAAAAAGGCGCCTCTGAAAAATTTTATTTCATATTTTGAAAAAAAAAAAAAAACATAGGCCTTCCTTCAGCTTCAAATAGTTCAAACCTATGTATATTCTCATTTTATATTAAAGGAAATCATAACAAAATTCTATTATTTCAAAAAAAAAAAAAAAAAATTAATAGAAGTGTGTACGTCTACATTATGAACTATAAATAAATGAGGCAACTACAATAGCCTCCTCCGCCTAGGTTTTATTCTCGCAAAATTATCTATAACCATATTATAATCCGCTTCAGTAGCCTTTCTCAGTGAGTCTAAAAATTCTCTCCTACAATATGTTATGCAAGCAAGGAACGAATTCTTTGTAGTTGTTATACCCATGATTTATAAAAGTATATATAGTGCTGAGAAAGGGTGTTCAGGTTCACGTAAGTTAATTTTAAATTTAATAACATTGTTACTTTAGCTTAAGTACCTACGTAATTAATTTTGAAATGGGAAATGGGAAAAATGAGAAATATTGTAAAATTTTACACATGACGCCATCTACACAACGCTTGCGAGTTTGTTCGTACATAGAAAAGAGACTGCATTAATATTACAAGTAAATTCTAGCTATTCCACAAGACTATTTTCTGCACATAACTTGTCATTTTGCAATTTATGGTCAAAATTTTCTATAGATGCGCAGTTGACATTATGTATTAAAACATTTTTTTTTATTTTATCTTGAAAATTTCGTATAAAATTTATGTATTGATTCCATGCGTTAATGTTTAACGAATTACTAAAAATTATTACATTTTTCTTTTTTTATCTTTTAGTAAGAAAATTGAAAAAAGTTTTATTTTCCCATTACTAACTTTTGAAAAAACACTCCTCAATTATCAATAGAAATTTTCTCTATCTGCTGAACACAAAATGTCGGAAGGAAATAGACAAAAGAGAAAATGCGGTAGGTAACAAAAGCAATTATGCCTAATTTCTGTGTTCGGAAATTTAAAGGAAAAATTTTCATAAATGCTCGGGATGCTGCTGGGAAAAATTTCTGAAGAAATATTTTCAAGAAAATTCACAGGAAAAAAATCTTTCCGATGTCCACTTATTATCCATGAAGAGGATGCAATCTTTAGGATAGGAGAGGCAAATTCATATAACCTGAATTTCGTTGGTAGGAAGGTGCCATATTTTGATGATATGACCCAGGGGAAGGACGTATCAGCAATCTTATTATGAGTAATTCTGGATTGTGTATTGTGAATAGTTCTGCTATTCACCTCAACACGGTTGTTGTAGGCCCCTTGATGGGAGTATCATGGTGGTATTGTAGCCCATATGCGGGCAGAGAGAGACGGTCAGAGTCTTGCTTGCATAGCAGTGTTGGGAACTTATGTGAAAAATCCCATTTTGTGGGAATTTCTGCTCTCTAAATCATCACTGTGCGGAAAAGGGAAAACATTTTTATAGTAGAACAATTTGTGGGAAAATTCCTCACCAAAATTTTCCTGTAAGAGTTTTATACTAAAAGGTCTGAGTTGGTCTGTTGGACATTTAGAGATTCTTAGAAGAGTTTTATCTATTTGTTTGTGGACGGATCTTCTGCTTATACATTCATGCACATTTTTAGATAATTGGCGAAATATGTCGCTTGTATAAAATACGCACTGCAACTACTGAGATGTATAGTATGGACTGACTACGCTCATAGAAATGTACCACAAAAAGTGGGCTCACTTTGCTGACTCTTTCTGGCTAAGGACCAAGTACCAACTGAGAGAACTGTAAACAGCAAATAATAAGTGGGTCCGTCGAAACAAATGTTTTTAAATTAATTATTTAGAGTTATTACTGATAAAATTGTTTTACCAAAGGCAATTTATTCATTAGATGTGCAGCAGAAATTCAAAACGTTTTATTTTAATTGCTTTTCGAGCTGCGCGTTAATTTTTTCAACTTCCCGCCAATGATTTTTTCAATGTTGGCACCGGTGGCGTAAGAACTTTATTTGACATAAGCAATTGAGCCCATATGAAATAGAAAGTTAAGCAGTCAATATTATATATGGCAGTGACTGCAACTTAGGATTTGAAATTATGGACGCTTACGCATTGCATAGATCGGTAGAGATTTTAGATAGGTCTCGCTGCGACTAGTTGATGTCAAGCATATGCATTGGAGTAACTGGTACTTATAGAGGCAGGGCAGGTTGATTGTCGTATTGTAACTAAAGGCTAAAACACAATGTGAGCGACACGACAAAAACGCCGTAAAAAACGCCGTACAAAACGTCCGTGAAAATACAATGGGAGCGACACAAGCGCGACAAGAGCTCTCAATCGCCAATTAAATTTATTCTGTTATTTGTGTTCTAAATTAAAAATTGAATAAATTTCAACGAATAAATTAAAAAAGATTATCAAAGTAGCATGTGTGGCCGTTTTTGCTAATGACGATAACAAACAAAACAAAGATAGAAGAAGAAGGTGTGTCCAAGTTATATGTATAAAACTCAGCCGGTGGCATTTCACCACCTCAATAAACTTTTCTTCCATTTTTTAATTCAACTAACTTTGAAATTTTCCACAGCATTGTTATTTGCTGATATTTTTAATCTATCAAGTAATAAATATGATTGCAATGAACGTATAACAATAAATATGAACGCAACCCAAAATCATAATTTTGCTAAACGCACCTATACGTGCGAAAAATTTCAATTTTCATTTAAGTTCAACGACAACGTCGAAGGATGTCGTCAGCATTGTATTTTATACTTAGATTATATAACAAAAAGGATAGGCTATGAGGAAGAAAAACTTAAGCATTTTTCTGCATGTAGTAGAACCGCATCGATGTATTCGTTTTAGTCATGGAAGTAGTAAACTACGATATTTTCACACCACCGGGCGAAAAATTTAGTGGTTGAAACTTTATTAAGTATTGAAGAAATTCAATAGAAGAGATTCCATTATTTCAAAATATTTTTAAGTTAATTTTTAAGATTATATTTTTACAATATTTTTATAACTTTTTACATTTTTACGAATTATCTTAATGCCCCATTTATTTTCTGATAATATTTTTTGGCGTTGCCTTTGTATGGCTGTTGTAACTTAAGGCGACAATAACAATTCAAATTTAAACAAACAAACCGGCATTGGAAAATGTTAAATTTTTCTACCACGGCTGTTTATTTTTATAAATATTTCGCTCTTATTTTATTTAGAACAATATAATTAATTATTGAAAGAATTAAACTTGCCTGAAAAATGATTTCTTAAGAGAATATCTCCGGTTCTTTCTGCAGCACAGCACAGCGCACTTCATTCCGATAATTGAAGACTCCGGAGTCTCGATTCTATGAAATCCCGTTCACAAAACAATATTTGAGTATAATATAGCACTTCTATTAAGTATGTATATAATCACTTATAATCACTTTTATATCACAAATTCACTAAATGAAACACGAACTTCCTTTGATAAAATCTGAAATGTCAGAAATAAATCAGAATTGTCAAATTGAACCTTAGGCCGCCCACAGATTGGCTAGCGATGAGCTGTGAGCGTTGAGCGGTGCGCGATACGCGGCAAAGCTTTCACATTGATCCGCTTTAGATATTAGTTGTATCGTAACTTTTAGTGCTTAATGGTGTCAGGGCTTATAAGAAAAATTTTATTACCTACTCGTTAATTTACGGTTAAAGAGATTGATTTTAGCAAGAAAACTGAGAAGTGTAGCAATTTTAAAATAAATAAAAACCGGTTGGAGTCGTGAATTTAACATATTATATGAAGATCTTCCTAGAAATTCTGAAGAATTTTTTGAATTTCTATACAAATGTCAATTAAAAATTTCGATTAAATTTAAAACTTAGAAATCGCCTGCAGAAAAAAAGAGACTTCTAAAGGCCAATAAGTCCAGAGGAAAGACTTTGTTATATAAATTACACCAGAACTAATGGGCAACGCTCATCACCGCCACCATTCACCGTTCAGTTCAGCTGAGCTGTTAAAACAACACTTGGCAACACAGCTCAACGCTCTTCAATGTGAAAACTTTCGTAGCGACGGCCTGGCTAAGCGGTGTTTTACCTCTCACACACAGCTCATCGCTCACCGCTCACCGCTTGCCAAGATGAAAAAGCGACCTTACCGGGGGTTACACCTGCAAGTACAGCTTGCATGCAACTTGCACTGCCATACTTCTTGCACGTGTAATCCAACTGCTATACAACTTTCAGCGAACTTGCATGATGAAAATTCATGGCAGCTGGGAGATAGTAATTTGACATTTATACAGTGTTCAAGATGGCGAAAAAGAAATGTTTGAGAGAAATTGATAAATTTATACTGGTAAAATGAGATTTTCTGGAAACATTTACATTGCATCATTTACCAACAGCATCCTCTTCACTTTTTCTTGGGTTTTTATCAGCCTGCTACTTCCTTTATTGCTATAATTTTCCAATATACGCAAGACTTTACGTCTCAATGCCATTTTTTAAATGAACTTGCATGCAAGCTGATAAGACATCAAATGAACTGCCTTCTGCTGTCAAGCCTAAAATCGCTTTGGAAGGAAAGCTTGCATGCAAGCTGTACTTGCAGGTGTAACCCCCGGGTTAGCAAGGCGATAGCCTACTTGTCATTTCGACTCCGTGTTTAAAAAAATAATAAAAACGCTAATCACACGTACAGGAATTTTACACAGCATAGCCTATCCTTTTCGTTATATAATCTAAGATTTTATACCATACACCACCATGCAACGAGGTAAAGGCTGAAACAGATTACACTTTAGTGCGCGGCGCGACATCGCGGCAAAATGAACGGTGAAATTGTTCCGCCGCGCTGTGTCACAGATTGCAATAAGATCGCAGCAGTGTAGATACAGCCCTCTTATATTGGTACTACAGATTTTCATGAGAAGTTGCCTACCCCAAACATAATTTTTTTGTTGGTACCACTGAAAGTGAGCAGCAAATTTAGGATTAGAAATGACTACGCGGCAAAAATTTTCGCCGCGCTGTCGCGCCGCGTTCAATGCGTAATGCACAATAGGAAACACACGTTCTCTAACATTTTGCCGCGTTGTCGCGCCGCGCACTAAAGTGTAATCTGTTTCAGCCTTAAGAACTAAAGGAGATGCAAATGAGAAAATATCACGTACCCATTTCTAACACATTGACACTGATATTGTTTGTACATAAGCGCCGTAAAATTTGTACGCCTGTACACAACTTTAATCGCATTTATTTTCATATACTCAAAAGTGTTTACTGAATTTGCAAACATAAACATAAAAAAGTTAATAATTATGACGAAAAGTTCAGTGATAAAAAGTTTTTGAATAATATTTGCTTCGTGCCCTACGGTTATTTCATGAGTTTTCCTGCGTCAATGCGCCAAGCCCAAATCAAACCAAACCTAAGTATGGATCTGACAGCGAAGACCAAAAATGGCGGAATGAAACATACACAAATGCAGGGCAATTTTGGGTACGCTCATGTACACGGATCGTACATATGATTGCATCTTTAGTTATTACCTCCTTGCCAGCATGTTATTAGAACCAAATTGACAGCGTTTTTTGCAGCGTGTTTGTCGTATCGCTCACATTATGCTTTATAGGGCATTTTCACTACATCGAAATCACGCAATTTTTTAATGAAGTGTTTTCGAAATTACTGTAAGTTTTTTCACTGATGATTTCGTTTGACAGGTGCGCTAGACCACGATATACAGAATAACAAGGTATGATTGTCCGGGCTGTCAAGTGCGTGTGACGTCACACGAATCGACTCTTAAAACTGGAAAAATAAAGTGATAATATTTATGTAAATTTATTCCACTGGATCCATTGAAAATGTTACAATAAATATAATATGCGTTTCTTACCATAAATATACATTGAATTTGTTAGTTTAAATCTCATTTCAGCGAAATCAGCTCGAATCAAAACAAAGTTCCACGAAAGTTTTATCGATAAAAAATGCAAAATAACACTGAAATACTTGTGACTTACATTCTTAATTGATTATTTAAGATCTTTTTATTATTTTTATACTGAAAATAGTTAGTGGTAATCTTAGTTTTCTCAAATGTAAGGCAAATTTGCATTGCATCATAACGAAGTGTAAAAAGTGGGGTTAGTGGCAAATTAAAATGTGGAATACAGTTCTAATAATCTTCCTTCAATTTATCTTTCTGTTTAGAAAGTAAAATGGTACTTATTTTAAGATTTTAAATGGATCCAGTTGAATAAATTTACATAAATATTAAACTTTATATTTTTCACTTTTTAAGGAACGCGTCATGCGAATCGACTAACACAGAAAATGGCGAATCTATGGTGCCGGATAGTCATACCTTGTTAGTATGTATACCGTGCGCTAGACTTAAATACCAAATTGGCATATAAAATAATGAATTACATAAACAAGGCTTTTGTAATTAAAATTATTATTCAATATTGTCACATAAATGTCAGCAACTATTAATACAATATTTAATTTAATTTTAAATTTCTTTCTTACAAATGTCAAATGATACAGTTTGAAAAAAAAATGGAAACCGAAAATGGGCGCGTTCCGGCCAAGTTTTCGTGATTTCCGATGTGATTTCATTGAAATTACGCAAAAATGAGATGATTTCGATTTAGTTTTTTGTACTGGAAATTACGTGATTTCGTGGGTGATTTCGTCGAAAGCATTCTGAAACAGCGAATTTACGTGATTTCGATGTAGTGAAAATGCCCTATTAGCCTTAATCCGTGCATTTTTAAAGTGTCATGATTTAATAATCAGGTGCTCGCATAAAATCAATACCTTTTCAACTTCAAATTGAGTGAGACTAAACAAATTCAAATTGGGCCATAAAAATTAATAATTTATTACAGTTAATTTAAAGTAGATTTATTAAAAATATCTTAATTAATTAAAAATTGATAATTCCATAATAATTTCTAGCCATAGTAGACGCAACTCGGTTGGAAAATATAATTCACGAAAATATAACGAAGATTATTACAGTTCCAAATTACTGTATTAATTAAAAAGTCATACCATTCATATTTTTCGCGTCCGGTATAAATTTTTGAATATGAGCGACGTGTCGGTTACAGTTAGGAACAGTAATCATCGTCGTTATAATTACGCGAATTATATTTTCTAGCCGTAGTAGACGGAACTCGGTCTGCGTCAAATTTAATCTGGCTAGGATTTGCGGCATTTGAATAGTCAAATCGCTTTTGACTCCAGATTTTAGGTTTGACCAAGCATATTCAATTACATTTAACATTGGGCTATATGATGCGAGTCTTAGTAGGTGATTATTAAGAAATTCATCTTCTTGGAATACTTCTTTCAATGGCAGCATGACAAGGAGCATTATCAATTATCATTACGATTGATGTTCGGTACATATTTTCAGCATTTCGAAGACAACGACGCATAAAACTGTATAAATGTCAAATTACTATCTCCCAGCTGCCATGGTTTTTCATTATGCAAGTTCGCTGAAAGCTGAGCTGCCAGCATGGCAGTAGAGGTTACACGTGCCAGAAGGATGGCAGTGCAAGTTGCATGCAAGCTGTACTTGCAGGTGTAACCCCCGGGTTATATTATCTGCTTGAACTTTCTTGATATAAGACATTTTTAAGAATGAATTAATTAGGGATAAATTAATTAATAATGACACTATATTAATAAAATACACTTTCTTTTATTTTTCAAAAGCCTACTCAAATGAAAAATTGTTATATTTGTTGGAATAAATTATTTATTTTTTAGTCTCAATTTGAAATTGTTTAGTCTCAATTTGAAGTTGAAAAGGTAGGTATAGAGTTTCTGTGAATAAAAAATAAGAAGAGAAGGAATCAGGTAGGGAAGGTCTTTCTTATAGTCCTTGTTTTTACTACTGAGACAGATTAAGATTAGGCTAATTATAATTAGCTAATACCAAAATGATTACTTCATATTGTGCCATTTTTAACAAAAGTATAAAGCTCGTCCTTTAATAATAATAAAAGAACTTTGTTCGTTAATTTCGGAGTAAACAAATCCCAAATACATAGGTAGGTATATGTATACATTCATACAAATTATAACTGCCTACAAAAAATAATTTTTGTCTTCTTCTTAAGATATTTATAATTATGCAATTGTATCGATGAACTTTAAGTAGATACCGAAAAAAGTCACCAAGAAAACAATATTTAAAGCATTCATAGACTTAAGAAGCCATAGGCATTGTAATCATTATAGCCGGAATGTAATTCTACACCCATGCCACAGAAAGAACAAAACAAAAATGCAACGAACTGCGGCAAATATACATATGTACGTATATATGTATACACAAATGAATATAGTAAGCGTAGTAAAGAGTAAATTCAACATTCTTCGACCGTTGCACCGTCCTTACCTCTGTAGTCCGTACAATTACAATGTACATACATAAATACGTAATCTGCAAAGGTAGAGGCATCATCATTTTTCTAATATTCAGGGAAATGAACTTTTTAAATGCCAGAGAAATCACATCTATGGTTTCCAGCTAGAGTTCATTTCAGCTTAAAGCGCAAAGGCCTTCTCGTATTAGAAAATAGTTTATGGTAACAAAAAAAAAATAATTAAAATTATTTTTAGATATTCTCTAGGAGTCCTAGGACAGACGGAAGGAAAGCTCTTTTCTTTGTTGAATAATTTTCGTGATATTCGAGTACTAGTTCGTTCGAATGGGTTGAATCACGATTATCATGAAAATAAAAAAATGAAATGATTTCGTATTTATGCTCTGTGGTCATTGTAAGCTAATGCAGACCAAGCCCAGGTGGAAACCAGAGATATTCTAAATATTTAGTCTCCAAAAACATTTCGCCAGGTTTCATGAGCGTCACGCTATTTAGATAGGGGAACACGGGGCATAATGGGATATATAAGAGACTTTCTTGTAAAATTATCACTATAGTGTTATATTTATTTCTAATACAAATCAATATTATCAGTTAACAATTTAGTCCAAATAATGGATTATTATAGAAATTTAATTAACGAAGAATTATCACTTGCAAAATTAATTTCAAAATACTTTCTATTCCGTTGGTATCAATTTATCAACCATTTTCCATACCCGATAGCGAGCTAAGCCCGAAACCATTTACTCTTAAATTGTTTGTTCAAGATGTTAAATTCGAAATGGAAATTGACACTGGTGCTGGAATTTCGCTCATTTCGGAAAAGGTATACCGTAAAAACTTTAAGCAATTGCCGCTATATAAGAACGATATTTTATTACGATCATATACTGGTGAGTACATCAAACCTCTTGGTTATATCAAGGTATTAGTAAACTTAGTAGGAAAATGTCATTGTGCAAATTACATATAGTTAGAGGGCAAGGTCAATCATTAATCGAGCGTGATTGTATCATGGAGTTGGGGATTTCAATAAATAATTTAGAAACAGTGCCTATCAAAGTGAGAATTGCAGAAATTTGTCAAAAGTATCCTGAAGTGTTTAATGATAAACTATAGGTACATTACGATACCAATAAAGCTCCGTGTTAAAGATAATACATAGCCAAAATTTTGTCAGCCTTTGCCACTTTCGCTTGTAGAAAAGGTTAGCAATGAATTAAAACGATTGCAATCTGAGAGGATTATCTCTAAAGTGAATTATAGTCAGTGGGGTACTCCTATCGTGCCTGTTCTCAAGCCTAACGGAGATGTTCGCATTTGTGGAGATTATCGCATCTCAGTTAATCCATATTTAGAAATCGAGAGAAGCCCGATACGAAGAATTGAAGAGCTACTGTCACGTATTAAAACCGGAGGAAAATTTTAGTGTACTAGACCTAAGCCAGGCATATCAACAAATGCCTTTAGATGAGCAATCCAGGAAATTGGTAGCAATTAGTACACACTTATGTGTTTTTGTTTACAATAGGGTTCCTTATGGGATAAGCGCAGCTCCCGGTATATTTCAGAATAGAATCAGTTCAAAACTGCGACACATAAGAAATGCGCGAGTTTATTTTGACGAAGTGTTAGTTTTCAGGGTAAACGAGAATAAACATAAGGCGACATTAATGGAACTGTGTGACGTTTTTAAAACTTTAGGTCTAACAGTACAACAAAATAAATGCTCCTTTTTTTAAAGATACAGTAAACTTTTTAGGATACACTATAAGTAATGAAGGTATCAGGCCAAGTCAGAAAAAAATTGAAGCGATTATAAAAGCTCCAGTGCCTCGAAATGTCACTGAGTTGCAAGCTTTCTTAGGTTTAGTAATTTTTTATAGAAAGTTTTTGCCTAAGTTATCCGCAACAGAAGCGCCTTTATTAGGATTGCTTAATAAAAATGTAAAGTGGAAGTTTGATACAGCATATGCATAAAAGCTATGAAGAAAATCAAAACGATGATTGTCTCTGACAATGTTCTAGTCCATTACGATCCAAATAAACCTATAGTTCTGGCCTGTGACGCTTCCGCATACGAATTAGGAGCAGTGATGTCGCATCCTATATCCAATGGCTTAGAGAAACTTATAGCATTTGCATCAAGATCGCTAACAAGAGCAGAGCGTAACTACAGTCAAGTAGATAAAAGGGGCATTGGCTATTGTATTTGGCGTAATTAAGTTTAATCAGTTTCTATGGGGTAAAAAGTTCACAATAAAAATGGATTGCAAACCACTGATAAGTATATATGGGCCGAAAAAGGGGCTTCTAGTAATGGCAGCAAGTCGACTCCAAAGATATGCTCTGTTCCTATCTGGGTACGATTTCAATTTAACATTTGTGAAATCTATGAATCCAGAATGCCATTGGCGTCTGAAACATTAGGTGTAAATGAAGAGATAGAGTCTGAAATTTCATATTTAAATTTATTAGAAGAGAATTATTAGATGCGTACACAGTGGAAAGAGCCACTTTATCGGATTCCACATTGACAAGGGTATCAAATTATATGCGACATGGTTGGCCAGATGTGGTGAGCAATGAGATAAGTCCGTACAAAAGATAACAAGAGCAACTAACCACAGGACAAGGTGTTATAATGTGGGGCTACAGAGTAGTAGTGCCTAAAGCGTTGAGAGAGCCAGCCTTGAGGGAATTGCACTACAACGCTCTAGGCATAGTAAAAATGAAATCAATCGCTCGTAGCTACTTCTGGCGGCAGTCACTCGAGTCTGACGTCGAGTCACTAGCCAATAATTGTGAGAGTTGTCTGAAACAGAGAAAAAATCCAGCCAGGGTAAGAACACATCCGTGGGAAATGCCTGAAGCACCTTGGAGAAGAATCCATTTAGACTTTTTGGGTCCTTGGGAATCTAAAATCTTACTAGTACTAGAAGACGCCTACTCAAAGTGGATCGAAGTTTTTTTAGTTCCATCCATAGCGGGCATTCATACAATCCGAAGGCTGAGAGAAATATTTGCACGATTCGGACTACCGGACCATATAGCAACTGATAATGGTCCTCCGTTCAGTTCAAAGGAATTCAAGGAATTTTTGGATATAAATGGTATATCCCACTCTAGATCGCCACCATATCATCCGCAGACCAACGGTCAGGCGGAAAGCGCTGTAAAAATCACAAAAAAAATTTTACGAAAAGTAAAACCTGATGAAAGAAACATTGAGGATGCATTAAACAGATTTTTATTCGATTATAGAATGTTAATACATACAAGGACTAAAGATACCCCGTGTATGCTACTAATGAAGAGACACTTTAAAACCAGGTTTGATTTGCTAAGACCCAATCTAAAGAAAGATGTTGAAAGCAGGAAAGAGCAAGAAAAACAGAAAATAGGAAAGAACGTAGAGAGAACTCTCGACATCGGAGATGCAGTGTTAAGGCACTTTCACATCAAAAACAAGAACAGAAAAACGTAAACCGAAAAACTCACTTTATTCCACTTTAAAACAAAATTTTTGTTCCAATGATTAATAAAATCCAGAGAAATAGGATAAACTAAGAATTTTACTGAGAAAATAGTTACATTTATTTCAGATTTATAAGAAAAACACAATTTTTATGTTTTATCGGCCGAAAAACTTTTTCGGCGGAAAAATTCGTCCGATAAATCATAAAATATGTGTTTTCTTAAAAATTCTAAGATAAATATATTATCTTATTAGTAAAATTATTAGTTTATCCTATTTCTCATGATTTTTTAATCATTGGAGCAAGAACCTTGTTTTAAAATGGAATAAATTGAGTTTTTCGGTTTACATTTTTTCGATTCTTGTGTTTGATGTGAAAGTGCCTTTAGTCCGAGACTACCGAAATAAAGACAATAAATGGACTCAAGGTAAGTTAAGACAAATATTAGGGCCCGTGACGTATAATGTAATTTTGCACAATGGTGAGCTAGTAAAAAGACATATTGATCAGTTAATTTGTTGTAAGGCCGATAAGGAATTGCTTCCTTAAGCAATACCGATACCGATATTTTTATTCAGTCTAAGATGCTTGCTAATAATAGCAATCCAGTAAGTTCCAGCATTGGTAATCACAGTGAGCAAAATAACACTAACAATAATGGTTTCAACTCGGATGAAAATAAAAAAATAAATGATTGTTTGGAAAATAGTCAATTTAAGAATAACAATAATAGTCACAATTCAGAGCTTAGTGAAGAAGAAAGAAGATAGGAGATATCCATTGAGAGATAGAAAACCAGTAGACAGATTTAAAATTAACAATTGAATTAAGTTGAATCCAATTTTGAACTTCAGGATTTATCTATTTATTATCTATCTATTCTATCATTGAACTTAAAAAATGTAAACAGAGAAAAACAAATTGATTTGAATTGTGTTAAAGGAACTCTAAGACCGGAAATAAATTTATAGTGTATTATAGCTAGCGTGAAATAAGAACATAGTGAAGTAAAATAAATCATAAATGAATTTGCATTTATTATCATTCTTATTATTACATAGCGTAAGTCAATCAAATACTGTATAGTATATCAAGATCAGTTGGGGGAAAAGTGTTGCATATAACATTAAGATTAAGAAGCACTATTAATAACTTAAGAACAATAGTACAACCCCAGAACTGACACTACTTTAAGGAGTCATGTAAGCCCAGCAATGTCTTGACTGTCAAGTTGTTGTCTCGGTGTAATCAAGCTGCGAATTGTAATCTAATCTTGAATATCATATTAAATCAGTAATTATTAGAGTAATCGGACGTGTTTTTATTAATCAGCAAGACAGAACAGTGGGAGCCCGGCATTCTGCTCATTTAACCTTCATTCACTCATACCTTAGCTACTCCCTAATTATGCCAGGAATAGCTAAACCTAAAAGATTCATACTTAAACCGAAAACATTCCTCGAACGTAAAGCAAAATTTTAATCCCTTTCAGACACAGCTTTTATTGCTCATAGAAAGTGGAAGACAGTGCCAGACGTCGTAGCCTGTCTTAATATTCTAATATGCTACCTATGTTGAGCAGTTTTCCCCAACATTTGCTCCTAAAATTGAAACGCAATACCAAACTTAACCTTGTTCAATATGCTCTAATGATATTTACCATATGTGTACGTTACAGGATAAAATAAAGAGCGTTTACTTCAATAATAATATCAGTAAGAAAAATAAATAATTTGTCTCGGTTTGTATCACGCGTATTTGGGGCATATAATGCGGTTTACATACTAGAAGCAAAATGGAGTTTGGTTTCATTTATTAAAAATCACTTCAAATTGCTGTTAAAGTGGTTTTTCAGGTTTGCTGTAATAGTTCCCAGCTGGAAAAGCTTAAAGCCTCCAAGGAAGTCGGTTTGGAGAGCTCCAATTAGCTTCGACGAAAGCATAGTATAAGCTGAGATAACTTACATCTAGATGTGAAAAACTCACAACAAAGCGGTCGAATTAAAACGAGCCAATGGCTCTCTAATAGAAAGCTCTTCTCTTTCTCTCTCTTGCTTCATTATGCCACATAAATTCTTCGCAATGATAGCTTTCTTTGGTTGAATAAAAAGTTAAAGAACTTTCAAAAAGGGATCCGGGTTTGTACGGAGATTTTCTTATCTAGTTGTAATTTGTCTCAGGTAGAAGCTTGGATATATTCAAGACACTGAATAAATAACTAATAAGGAAACGGCATATCGGGTGAAAAGACACTCGGTGAAATGTATTAGTGTACTGTGTTTGTTCGTTTCGTCATGGCAGTAGTGAAACCGTGAAATTTTGATGGGGGACATTTTTTATAATCCAAATTGCTATGTAAAATAAACAAATTTTTGGCGCCCCCTTATCTTCAGATAATATTCCTTGGCGTTGCCTATGATAATTTAAGTGACTTGTTAAGCAGAATTTTCAAATAAGTGACCAGCCCTCTTGTCATTTCTCCACCCTGGGTTTGACTGTCATTGAATTGCCTACTCTCGTATACAGTATTCGCACGAAACCCGATTCCTTATTAGTTATTTATTCAATGATTCAAGAAAAAGTGCAAAAAAACACGCAGAACGGGTTTTATTTTGGGTACAGACAGAGTGTGATAAGTCATACTAAAGTGAAGCTTTTGATCTCTTTAAATACAAAATGAAAAATTGGTATTGATGACGTGTCTTTTCTATTAAAATAGTAATTAAATAAAAGTAAAACGAATTAAAATTCCGAAATTTAATGAGCCATAATTTTAAAATGGTGAGGAGCAGGAAAAAAATGTATAGACCATTGGAAAGGTCCAACGATTATCTATCTAAATCACCATCATAGGATGTAACTTTCAGAAGTTAGAGGGTGATCTATAAAAACATGCCAAAAAAATCTTCAAGTCCCGTTAACTCGGAAACTATTTGGATGCACCCGGTCACCTTTACAATTTCTTGCTTGACTTATCCATAGCCTTCGGATGCTGAACCACAATACGGGACACCCCGTTATGTAGTTGGTGAGGTGAGTTTTGTGATTTTGCGGCTAATGAATATATATATTCTAAAAAAGCTTCACTATTGCATTACCAAAATCAATCTATTCAGGAACATTACTTTTTTTATACCATAGATATTCTGAGAAAGCTCTGTATGCTTCTAATTGCTTCCTCCAAAAACTTTTCAGGAGAACTCCTATGGTAGCTCAACTGCAGTGCTGACCTCTGCGGTCATGAATTGTTGAAAAAGCCCATAGGTGCACTATTTTATAGTTTTTGTAGAGTTCCATTTTCCACTGGTAATCCGCCCATATGTAGGTAATCAAGATGTACTTAGATCCAGAGTTCGAATTAGTTGGAGAAATTGATAGTTTTTTTTTTGCTACCTAGAGAATCAGTTATGACTTTCTTCGAAAATACTTACTTTACTTGTTATTCCTAACCGATAATAGTTTGAAGCTGAAAAGACTAAGCTGGAAAGACTGATTATTTTTTCTGGCAAAAATAAAAAGCCAGCTTGGCTACAAAAATAAAAAGCCGGGCTCGCTTTTTATATTTTTACCGAAAAAAAAGTATCAAGCCATTGCGCTTGCTTTTCCAGCTTCAAAACAATTACCGGGCAGGAATAAAAAGAAAATTAATTTTTTTTCGTAAAAATTTATAACTGATTCGGTGCCTGAAAATAAGAAGCCAGCTTGGCTTTTTTTACTTCTGGCTTCAAAACCTGATACTTACAGCTCGAAAAAATAAAAAGTCATAATATAAAAATATAAATATAAATATAAAAATAATAAGGCTTTCCAGATTAGTTTTTTTAGCTTTTTTTTTAAAGAGAGAGAGAGAGAGACATCTTTTGGTATATTCCACTAAATTCTATGATCATAATTTATCCCAGCTTTTTTTGTTTAAAATTTTCAAATTACCAGTTATTTTCGGTCCCTGCTTTTTTTATACCCCGGCCTTACGAGGAGAACAGCTGATCCACCTATCTATTTCAGATATTATTCATGTTCACCATAATTCTATACATCTGTGTTTTTCTTTGGTTTGGATAGATAACGAGAAAGTGAAATTATTATGATATGTTATTATTTGAAGTTTTATACTAATGTTTTGGGCGATAAAAACTATTTAAGAGCACTTTACAGCTATTCAATATTTATACTTAAACTGTTTCCAAAAATGTTTATTCAAAACGAAAAAAGTTTATAACATTTTTAAGCTAATAGTCAACAAGAATGAAAGCTAGAATTGGTCTATAAAACCAATTCTTAAGAGACCTTAGATGAATGCCCATCTTCATATGGTCACCCAACTGTTAAGTTCGATTTTCGAAGTGGTTTTTTGCATATATTTCTAGAACGGTTCGTCGGACAGTGAAAATGATTATAACCAATTTCATATTCTGAAGAACTTTTCTGTACAATAAAAATGTCTAGGACTGATGGTTTTTACAGTATACGTTAAAAACCTAAATTTTATATGGCAACACCAAGAAGTTGTTGCCCGATTTAGTCCCTTCTTTTATTTATTATTACTATGAAAACATTGTAAACAAATTTTCAGCTCTCCACGCGTTCTCAGGCAGTGTTAAAATATATAGCGGAAAACGACATTTTTGTATGGCAACCCTACAAAGGAGTTGCCCGATTGGTCCCATTTTCGTACTTAAATTTATTTTTTTTTAAAAAAAGCCCATGTGCAAGCTTTCAGTTCTCTAAGTATATGCGTTCGCGAGTTATCGTGCGGACAGACAGACAGACGGACATGCAAAACTCAAAATTACTTTTAATATTATTTTGCGTGGGTGCCTAATCCATTTTGCTCTACCATAATTATTGCTATTGCGTTACAAACGGAATGACAAACTTAGTATAGGCTATGAAGGCCAATTCAAAATCGACGCAGCATGCATCATGATGTTTGCTGCAAAGATTTTGCCGGCAAATTCACAATCGGCGCAGCAAGCATATTTGCAGCAAGTAGTGTAGGAAACTTTGTAATGCTAACATTTTTTTATAATTCACATTTATTTACAAACATAACAGTTTAATACCGAGTTTTTCTATTGTGCATAATTTTAATTTAGTCGTTTTTCTTTAAAAAAAAAAAAAAGATCCGGAGGAAATATGAGAAAAATAAGATTTTAAATTTATTTTTTACCTTAGTATATTGGCAGAACTGTTGTTAATTTTAAATAAGTTTTAAGAACTTAACTTAAATATTTTTATTAAAATCGTAGCTCTTTAGATGATAGCTGATAGCACAACTAGTGGTTAACTTCAAAAGCAATGCTTTTGACAGTCCGCTGATTTTATATTGAAGTTACACATCCTGTTGAACATGAGTAAAAATATATAATTTTGTGTAACAGGGGAAACGTATCAATTTACTGGATTTTCACAAATCCAAAAGTTAACAGATGGTTTGTACGTAAATCTGAGTAAAAGTTTCGAGTTAACAGACAGATCTAATGATTTATAAAATTTGATTTGATTTGCATATCATCCCAAAAAGAAAACCAGAAAATGACCGATTTGCTCACTTCCTCTCTTACCAAATTCTGACGTTTCACCTTTTCATAGCTGCCAACTGTACCCAAGTAATCAAAAAATGTAACGACATAAATATGTGAACTTTCTGTTACATAATTGTTATGTATAATGTGATTAGCAATATTGCTTCAACTAAATGTTACAATATTTAGACATTCCTCTGGCAGACTTTTTCGGTCACTATTTGGTGTAAACAGTGCCACAAAAATCGGTGGTCACAAATTATACCAGAAAGTAAATAACATTTTGTCGACATGAAAATGTTGCTGTCGGGTTACCCGCCATTTTGGATACTTTGGATATTTTGTAGTGAACGCGAAAGTTGTTGTTAGTTATTTTGTTGTGCTTTTTGTATTTAAAAAAAGATAAATTAAAATTAATAAAAAAACTATATTAAGGAGGCAATATAAATTTAAAATAAATATAAAGCAAATTGTTCAAAAACTGTTGAAACATTTTTTTTGAAAAAAACGAATCAATTATGGTAACATGTTGATCATGGGGAATGAAAGGGCTGACCTTTGGCTCTGATTCTCTGTTCCTCGGACCAGATGTTCATAGAAAGCATCAGCAGAGATGAATACTGGCAGGTGTACAAAACTGTTTCTTGATGGGCCCAATGGGAATTCCTCCGATTTTCTCATGGGGCTCAGAAGGAAACAATATAGAAATGTGGTTGACATTATCACCGGCCACAGCTCCCTTCACGCTCATCTTACAAGTATGCGAGTTGTTGACAGTCGTGAGTGTCTGTCCTGCCTGGAGGGAGAGCCAGAGACAACCGAACACTTTTTGTGTGCGTGTCCGGCCTTTGTCTGGTGCATGCTGGATACTCTAGCGTCTGCCCTTCTATCTGTGGATGAGCTCTGCCTCACCAAGACCTCATGCGCTTCATTAAGATGACAGGAAGGTTTTGTGAATGGACTTCTAGCAGGAGAGCACAATGGGCCGCTATGACCTCCGTACTTGGGATAGGGTTTGCTGTCCCCCTGCCTTAAAAAAAACAAAAACCAAAAAATGAAATAAGACTTTAATTTGGATCCCGAAAACAAAATAAAAGCTGACATATGTGCCACGAATTTGTTGTGATGAGTCTGACATTTCTTAGACGAGCTGGGTAAACCCTGAACACATTTCCTGAACATTTTTATCACCTGATTCTGTCGACAAAGGACAAGTATTTGTTGATAATTTGTCATACAAATTTCACTCATGGCTACTTGGGTACACTTTACAAACATCTAGCGCTATGTTTACTGGTTGTTATTATTCGGTGGCACCATTTAGTAGTTATTTAATTATTTTTAAATTATTGCAGAATAATTATTGTTGACAAAAATATTGTCTTGGTTGACCGGATCAGATTCGTTAGGGTAATCGATATGAACTTAATGAACTCTACTCCTATAACTTAATATATATAAAATGTATATAAAATTTAATAATATAAAAATATTAAATCACAATTCAATAAATAATAAACGTAATACTAAAAGTGAATTGAAATTCTAGAAAAAATGTTGCTGCAATTACTTGCAATGTACTTACCAGCTCAATATTTGGCATTTGATTCACTTGGCTTTCTATTTTATTGAGATTTGGGATTGGAATATTCTTTATTCCAGTCGATACCTAGAATAAAGTGATGTTAGTAATTCTTACTGCAGTCGATACCCACAGAAAGAATATTTATTTCAGTCGATACGCACAATAGAGTTTTTTGTGTTATGATTATTCTTATTGCAGTCGATACCGACAAAAAAGATCTTTCATTTAATTGCTATCCAAAATAAAATCCTTAATCCAGTCGATACCTAGAATAAAAATGTTAATCTAGGCCTGATATGATATTTTTCACATCTTTGTAAGAAGCCCAGGCATTTCATCGTGCTTTTGACAATACCAAAAATATTTGGATATTTCAATGTCTAAAATGTTTAAAGATGGTGAGCTCCATTGCCAAGCGAGTGGTGTTGTAAGGTCAGAGTTTAATGAACTGAATAGTGGCTTTGTTTATCAACTATAAAATTCGCACGACGATCAGCTATAGAGTCGAACGAGTATACGATATCAAGGGTGCTATCGTATGCAAAACTATGTATAGGATTGAAAGTGAGAGCTAGCAGATCATTAATAAAAATTAGTAAGAGAATAAGAGAACAGAACCTTGTGGTACACCGACATGAATTATACAAACGTCGGAAGTAACTTCATCCAATATAACTTGAATTGAACGGCAGCAAAGAAAGGCCTCAATCCATTTAAAAAAAAAGAGTGTCTATACCTAATGCCTAAAGTTTAGCTAAAAAAGCAGGATGTCAGACTCTTTAGTTTGACGGATCGCTTGCTTCTCCTTTTTTGGATATTGGCTGAAAATGTGCAAGTTTCCATGCCGAAGGAAAAACTCCTGTTGAATAAGATAGGTGCAATAGTTCGCGTAGAGGCTTAGCAGAAAAAGTGTTGTACTTGTGTACCAGAGGCGAAATACTATCAAGCCCAGCAGCCTTAGACCATTGCGATTCGTGTGAGTAGTGTGAAGACCTCGTCTGTGCGGAAATACCTGGTAAAATCTCACAAAAACTAGTCATCCTGAATCTTTTTGACTGTTTTGCAGAACAGGTTCAATGAAGATGATGCCATAGTTGTCATGTCCAGGAAATTTCTTTTAGGCATACATGTAGTTGACTTTGAAAGACTTGCTTCTTGGTATAGGGAAAAGATTATGTTATTTATTTAAAAAGAAGGTATTGTTCTTTACATTCGGAAATATGACTCTAATTTCTTCATACTATAAAATTTATAGGATTTAACTAACAACATAAATATAAGTCCACCAATACAAAGAGACAATTGATTTGGTTACCATTAACGGTTCCTAAATGGTTTGTTTTCTGATTGGACTGTCCCCAGAACAACTATACGAAAATTCGGTTGGGAATATTCCATCATATTTCTTTAGTTCTATATGTATGTCAGATGTGACATGTATTTATGTATATCCTGTTCACACTTATAATTAGATAAAATTTATTAATCTTTCTACAGCCAATTATTATAACTTAAGAACTGTACCACAAAACTTAACTTTTTCCTTTTCATTTTCAGCCAATTATGACTTCATCGTCAGCCGAGAAACGAGAACATCTGTACAAAATTCTAGTCATTGGAGAATTAGGAACGGGTAAAACATCCTTTATCAAACGCTATGTCCATCAGTTTTTCAGTCAAAACTATCGAGCTACGATCGGTGTAGATTTCGCCTTAAAAGTTCTACACTGGGATCAGAATACAATTGTCAGATTACAATTATGGGACATAGCTGGACAAGAAAGATTTGGAAATATGACAAGGGTTTATTACAAGGAAGCTGTTGGTGCATTCATTGTATTCGACGTTACACGAAGTGGAACATTTGATTGTGTCACTAAATGGAAAGAGGATTTGGATTCAAAAGTACAATTACCAGATGGTAATCCTATTCCATGTATTCTATTGGCAAATAAGGTAAAGTTTTAAGTTATAGTTGAAATAATTATTAATAAAAAAAAAATAAAACAACAATTTGTTCAATTAGTGCGATCAAGAGAAACAGGGTATTGTTACGAATCCTGAGAAAATGGACGAATATGTTCGAGAGAAGGGTTTTGCTGGCTGGTACGAAACATCCGCAAAGGAAAATATCAATATCGAGGATGCAGCAAGAGCCTTAGTAAATAAGGTAAGAGTTATTAGGGTTTCAAAGTAAATTACAGAATTTTAAAATTTGTTTTTTATCTTTGTTTAAAATTGTGTTTTAGATTTTTACTTTCATATGTTACACTTACTCTCATTGTTATGCTAGTCCATCTCCGCCTCGTCCGATTCTCCAGTTAAATTCAGTTTTCATCCTACAACTCGGCTCTTCTGAAAATTGACATCTGCCCTCAGATGTTCATCTTTTGATTGCAGTAGTGAAATTAAATGTTCGTATGTGAGGTGTTCACCATCCCGATTGAGCTCCCATATTGTGTGAATCAGGAAAACATATTCATATTCGAGATTCGAACCTAGAAATTGTGATTTATGCTTTTTATTTAGCCTCGACTCCAAATAAGTGTGGTTAGATATTGTACAACATAGACGCAGTTAGCATGCTATCTTTTATGGGTTAGATGTATTCGAGTGAGAAAAACTATTGTGTTTTGGCGGGTTCTGATGGGTACGGGGTACAACACGGATGATTAGCTGCAAATCCACATGGATGCTTCCATGTGCTGCAACTGTATACCGATCTCACCAAGTACTCAGTGTATCTTCTCGTTACTCTCCTTAACAAAAAACTTTTTTTTTAAAGTTGGGCAAAATAATAAATCACTCATAGTTTTTGACACTGCGAGAGATCCATTAGCATAGCATAAAGATAGTGTTAGCATAATATTCACTAAAGAAACCAGCTTCAGTCTGATTAGCTGGTCACCAATTGTCGAAGAGATTGCAACTGTACGCATGCGTTCTAGACTACGAAATCTAATTATATTGTGTAATGCTATACTCCTATTGAAGTGTTTGTAGAGGGCACTAAAGACGAATTCTACATGCCATTAAATGAAGTTAGACTCTGTCCCGAGTAAACTCATCGGTGAAGTTAATGAGTGACTTAAATACTGAAATCCTTAGCTCTGAATATGGTCACTAATGGTAAAAGTATCCTCTTTAGTTATTTTTGCAATTTCTGTCAACTTACTGTAGGTGGGACATATTGCAAGTATAAAAGAGCACACAGAGTTTATTGGATTGAAGAATCCGAAGCCATATTGATCATGTAGAAAGTTTTAGAGGAGAAGATTTAATTTAGAAAAGTTGAAGGATAAAATTAGTTGACTAATTTAAACGATCCAAACGTTATCATGGTACGGAGGGCAGAGGATATCTTTATAACCCGGGGATTACACGAGATAGTACAGCTTGCGTGCAAGGCTCCCTTCCAACGCGATTTTTAACTTGACAGCAGAAGGCAGTTCGGTTGATGTCTTATCATCTGGCATGCAAGTTGATTTAAAAAATGGCATTGAGACGTAAAGTCTTGCGTATATTGGAATATTATAGCAATAAAGGAAGTAGCAGAATATTAAAAACCAAAGAAAAAATGTAGAGGAAGGTGTTGGTAAATGATGTAATGCAAATGATCCCAGAAAATCTCATTTCCCTAGAATAAATTTATCAAATTCTCTTAAGCATTTCTTTTCCGCCATCTTGAAAACTGCATAATGTCAAATTACTATCACCTCAGCTGTCATAGTTTTTCAAAATGCAAGTTCGTTGAAAGCTAAGCTGCCAGCATGGCAGTAGAGGTTACACGTGCAATAAATATGGCAGTGCAGTTTGCATGCAAGCTGTACTATTACGTATAACCCCCGGGTAACGTGGAAAGTTATAATACTACTGCACCGCAGCTGGGCCATTGGCCCGCGATATATGTATAGTTTAATCTTTTTCCATTCTTCACTCCTTTGGGAGGTCTTGGGCATAGCAGTTCTACCTGAGTCTGTTATCCAAGGCTCTGATTGAGCTCAATCGTGTTTGCTCATCTAGATAATTACCCTGTAGTAACTATCCAGTGAAGGGTGCTGCCATCTGTCGCACCGTGTTCGAAGAAGCTTTTTTCATTCTTGTCATAAAAGCTTTTATGGATTGACGCTTCTGCTTACTTCAAATGTCTTACAAGTGTTGCCGTGGGTACATGTTATTTGTGCCCCTGGAAGAAGGGCGAGGTAATTTTTATATGTAAGATATAGTACATAATATGAGAGAGGAAAAACTGACAATAAAAGTCGAGCGTAGACTAGTTGTGGGGGGGGGGGGGGGGAAGTTCACGACAGCATCGATATGGAATTCGAACCCACGACCCCACGACTATTTCCGAGTTTCATAGTCCTCGAAAATTCATTCGCAAAGGGTTACACATTCTCGTTATTGACACTTTCTAGAACCTATATAGGTAAATCCTGTTTATCTTTATTTGTATCTCCCTTCACCAGTAACCTACTAAACTGGAATTTCATCACAGGGATCGTCTGATCCCTTGTAGATTAATTCCCGAATGCAATACTCGTGCTGCAAGCCAAGCACATCTTCTCACCCTTCAAAATACTTTCGGCCGTACACTAAAATTCCGTGATGCTTTTTTATTCCGAACTGTGCGAATGTGGAACAGTCTACCATCTTCTGTTTTTCCTCGGGCTTACAATCTGCGAAGGTTCAAGAGTGACATACATCGACACCTCCGCCACATTTCTCATGTCCCATAATCCTTTCCCTCTCTCACCATCCACTGAGCTTGGTTTAATAATATTAAAAACAGAAACATTATATCATTATTATTAATTTTCAAACAAATTTTTAAATTTCGATTTATTTTTGTGTTTTTTTTTTCTTTCAGATTCTATTAAATGATAAACTAATTAGTGCCTCAGATTTAGCTGACAGTGACAAATTTGGATTGGCTGGTAGTAGTGGAGGTGGATCATCGTCTCCAACGAAAAGGACCTGTTCATGCTGACGCAAGCGATACCAACAAAATAGATCTGCCTTAAATGCAATTTTTGTTGAATCACGTCTTTTACAAAATAAATTTTTGACCATTTCTTCTTGTCCGTTCTTGTTGTTTTGTTACTCGTTATTCAATTAATTTAGAACAGTAAGAAGACGATGAAGATAAATAAGCCTTGGATCGAATATAAAAATAATTTTTTTTTTAAATAAAAATCTAAATTAGAATTAAGTGATTAGCGAAATTATGTACTAGATATATTATGTATAAGGCATTTGTTACGTATCGATAAAGAATTAATAAACAATTTTTTTTTAGATATCATATTAGTCGTACTGATTAGAACTAAGACATTTTTGTTTTTTATTAAATAAAAGTTATTTACAAGATGTTTTGAGAAAAATAATTATACACAAATCGATGGAGTGCCATTGTATATAGGATTTTGTCTCAATAGAAGGAAAACAGACATTTTTATATTATGAATCCAAATGATTTGCAGCCATTCCTCACAGTTTGCGCTGATTTTGGATTCGACTAGTTCCGATTTAGATGAAACTTTCAGAGTTTATCTGGAATATGGAAATAGCTTACCCATATTTGTTTGTTTCCTTCTTTCACCCAATGATTTCACGTGAAAAACTAGAAAAATCATAACTCGAAAATCAGAAATCGAAAAATATCATTAAAATTAAATTTAAATTAAAACTAAATAAAACAGAAGAGAACAGAAAAAGAAAAATAACAAATTACAACAAATGTATGTGTGTTGTAAGCAAAAAGGAGATTATTATAGAAACACGACAAGAAACCGCCAGAATGTTCTAAATGAGATTTCCTTTGAATGTTATTATGGGCAACTCGTATCAAGAACGAATAGTCTGAACAATGTAAGAACTTACGCCCTTTAGCAGAGTTAAGAGGCCAGATCAATTAAGGTGAGATATATATTTTCAGCAGAGCAAAATTAAAATGAGACTCATGGTCAAATCTTCGTAATCCAAACAAACCAACCGGATGTTGTTGGCATTGAATGCGAAATTTCGTTTTCTGGAGAAACAGGCATCCAACGTCGTAAAAAGAAAGCAGTCATATATTTAAGTGTTGAAGAACTAAAGATTTTTATTAGATGACAAAGGAATTGGTTGGACAAAAAGCTAGCTGATAGCCATAAGCGACGAATAGTCGCGCAAATTTTGGAAAGGTGGGCATCGTTGTACATTGACCCTATATGTACAGACCTGTCCACATTTCCAAAATTTCCATCTAAATTATTTCATTTCATATCCAAATTAACTGTAATACCCAAATTGAGGACTATGTTCACATATGGAATCACAACACCATCCATAGTGACTCTGGGGTAACTCAATCCAAATTCAACGTAAAACCTACTGGGACTTAGCAAGCCAACCCTAAGAACCTTCGTTTTCTTCCTCACTAGGCGACACTAATTTCTCAGAGCTCAATTACACAGGATCGGACTTATCCATAATGTTCTGGTGGTGTCCCTTACATACTGTAGAGTATTTTACACAATAGTATAGAACAAATCCTTTCTGATAAAGATGATTTCTTGGCTCTTTGCCGTAGAGGAAAATCAGTATAATTAAAACATAAACATTGTTGTTTGATCCTATTTAGGTGTTAATTGTCAAGAAAAAATATAGCCTAGACTCTCTCCCATGATCTGCCAACGGCAGTGATCTCAATATTATTAAATATGTTTTTGGCGGGAGTTAAGGGAGTCGTGCATGATCCAAGCAATATTAAGGAATTATGCAATCTGGTAGAAAGCATATTATGGTGGAATCATGTATCGGTTGAATTTTTAAGAAATTTGTATGTTTCGATTACTGATCGTATTGAAAGCAACAAGGTACTAGTAGAAGATATGCATGCTAAATCTTTGTTGTTGAATTTGATTTTGTATTTAATTGGCAATCCTGCTTTCAGTTTCCTTAAATTTTGCTTAAACATTTATGAATAAACATCTTTATGTTGCATTGAACCGTATGCTTTGTCGTATCTTTTATGTATAGATACAAAATATATAAAATTAAAAAAATTACAATAACCTCACTAAATTTACGTTGAATATGTCTGTGTATTTATAAATAATACTATAAAGTTTTAAGTATTCCTTGATCAACCTAGCAAAAATTCCACCGACGGATAGCTTGAACAAAGTAGCAGTGCTCGCCATATCTAAAAGAAAACACCTGGGCAGTAGGAGCTGGTGACTCCTGGTCAAACGCAGGAACTGTAACTTTACATAAGGTACCTGCGGCAAATAAGGCCCGGAGTGTAATGGGCCCATATTTAAAAATTCCGAGAGGAGTATAATAATAATAATAAAGACAATTTATTTTCAGTACAAATTACATTACATCATTACAATCTTAAGATGTACAGTAGTGTTCTGGATTAAATAGGAAAAAGAGAGAAAGAAAATAAAAAAGAAAAAAATTACTACGAACTAATTACACAAAAGTAATAATAAAACTAATATTAGAGATGAGTGCAAAAATAAAAAAAAATAAAAGAAAAAAAAACGAAGAGAAAACAGAAAAAGAAAAAAAAAATTAATGAGGAAAATATACTATACGTATGTAAAACTAAGCTATGGAATATTTGAGAGCAAAAAGAATACAGTGAAAGAGAAATTAAATAAACTAGGATTTAGTGGAGCAACATTCAAAACTATGATAACCGCTGATTTAGACAAGAGTGACTGATTTAATAAGTCTGCCAAAAGCTCTACCGCCACTCGTGCACTGAATATCATGCGCCAATAGATTCTACTGGCGAGCACATTGGAAAAAGTAAGAATGCTGGCCAAATCGTGATCTACAACGAGGGATTAGAAGATTCCTGTGTCTAGCCGATTGCAAGAAGTTAAGCTTTTCGAATAGGTACGTGGGCTGTTGGTTATATATTATGGTCTGTGCAGATATTTTAACCTGAATTGGATTAGGTATACATCCAAAGAACAACCAAACAAGCATGTTGAATAAGATGATATATGACTGAAACGAGGCAGTTTAAAGACAAAGCGGAGTACATCATTTTATGCTACCAAAAGTCGCCTACGACAGACCGAGTCAAGGTCAAAGAAAACCACGCTACCATATGTGAAGTGAGGGACCACTAAAGCCCTGACCAGCTTCATCCGCATATGAAGTGAGAGAAAACTAGAGCTCAGCCATAACTGCTGCAGACACCCATATATTTTTCCTATCGTAACACCAATATGTTTACAGCAGGTGAACTTACAGTTAAGCTCAAAGCCAAGAGCCCTAGCTGAATCAACATATGGTAGTACGGTATTGTTAATGAGTATTGGTGGGACGGTATTGGGATCAATTCCATTCCTATAAATCGCTAAGCATTTTGACTTACTGGGATTCAACTCCAGGTTATTTTGTAGTGACCAATCATATACACGTTGCAGGTGATCATTGAAGCGGCATACACAGTCCTCCGTCAAGCCAATCGGCCTGCTCAGATACATTTGCACATCGTCAGCATATAGATGGATGGAAGCATCTAATATTACGTCAGTAATGTCATTCACGTATAGGCTGTGGACCCCTGAGGAACTCCAGATAAGAGAGACGTTTCACCCGCGCAGATCTCATTCACCCTAACAAACTGACTGCGTCCACTCAAGAAACTCCTAAGAAGTTTTACTGCAGATGAAGAAAATAGAAAGTCTTTTGAAAGTTTCCCCAGCAGCTTATAATGATTGATGGAATCGAATGCTGTGGCGCACAATTTGCATGAACTAAAACTTTCATCACAGACTGTAAGTAAACTATGAACTCACACATAGGTGTCATTTTTATCTTTGCGCCTCACACTTACCAACTTTGCCAATTCCCTTTAGAAGCATGATAGAACATTCGCTTAGCGTCTTTCAGTCAGTGCGTATCTATTAATTTCGTCCGAGTTATAACAAGTAACACAGAATTGTATTTCTTTTATTGAATAAAATCAATGAATTTAATCTGAATCGTGAGCAGTGTCATTTTATATTTAAATATGTTAGACAATATCAACAAATGCCTTACTGAAATCCAATAGAGCAAGGATCGTAAGTTGGTCTTTGTCGAGTGCTTCGTGAATATCTGAGGTAACCTTAAGCATAGCAGTTTCGCAGCTATGATTCGGTCGGAATCCAGATTGCCAAGAAGTCAGATATCCATTGCGATCGATTTAGTTCGCAGCCTGCATAAGAATTATCTTCTCCAAGACCTTTGCCAAGAAACACAGGAGACTAATAGGCCTAAAGTCAGTTAGAACGGATGCCGAGGACTTTTTTGGGATAGGCAGCACAAGCGCTCTTTTCCACTGACTGGGAAATTAAGACGTCATAGGGCAGTGGTTAAATATATGAGTAAGGATTTTGATAATGCTAGGTGCAACAATCTTAATAAACCATGGAGGCAATCCATCTGGTCCTGTTGCCTCGGATTTGATTGCACTCATAGCCAGAAGAACTTCGTTCTCATCAATGCAACGGAAGGCGAAGCCCTCCACTGGATAGTTTCAGTAGAATCATTAACACGCATTGCCTGAGATGCAACAGCAGAGCCTGTGGAAAAGAACTTATTCAGTTCATTTGGATCGTAACTTACTTTGGGAAAATCGCGTCCATATACACCCCCAAGTGGCGAATATTCTGCCACAGTCTCTTTGGAGGTAGATCAGCATTAAGCTTTAGGCCAAAAATATGCACTTGGCAGACCTTATCATAGAGTTCGCCCTGTTGCGGACCAGTTTATATCCATAGTAGACTTCGGCCACACGGGTGGCTTTATATCTTTTGAAAGGTAATCACATTCGCTAGAACAGTATGTATCTCCTGGTTTATCCATGGACATCCATTGGTCTTAGTTCGACACTCCCGCAGCGGAACGTAACTATTATATAGGCTTGTTAGCCTACTAGATAAGACGTCGACCTTATCATCTAGAGAGTTAGAGCTGTACACATCATCCCAAGATGTCCCTCTACAGTCCGTAAGAAGCTGCTCATAATTTAGGTTTTTATAATCGCGGTAAGCGAAACGAATAGTATCCGCAATATTTTTGAGCTTAAGATCATAGGATAAGTATAAGAAATCATGATCGAATACCGTTGGCGGACTAATTTGGTTATGGAATAAAACCTTATGGAGATCAGTTTTAGAATGTGATCAAGCTGAGATGGATTGATTGCGTTGAAATAAATCGGAAGATGATTGACCAACTCCAAATTCAACGTTTTATATAAATAGCGCAGATTGTTAACTGAAGGTCAGAACCAAGATCATTAACATTTAGATCGCCACAGATAATAACGTTGCGACGTCTTAAGATATGGAGCGACACAGACTCTTTAAAATGCATGGCTGTCTCATGGTTAAAACTGTTTGGTGGACAATAAACACTAATTAATACACACTTATCGAAGCCTGAGTCGACTTCGACACTGATGTATTCTATTTTTTCATCTTGTGCTGAGGAGCTAATCACAGTTGCTTTAAGGGAGCCATGGACATAAATTGCATCATCCCCCAATACGATTGACACGATCGTTTCGGAAGATATTGTAATTAGGCAAAGAAATTGATTGAGATATTACATTTTCATTTAACCAAGTTTCAGATACCAGTACAGCATGAACACTAGAACTCGCGAAAATCTCCTGCAGCAGACCAACTTTATGCCTAAGACTTCTAGCATTAAGATAACAAACATTAAAGCCATTCGAGCGTGAGGCAAAGACATTAAAGAGCATTCTTACCTTCTCCAATGGAGAGACATTACTACCCATATTCATAATCTATAAGGCACGACAACCAGCAGAGACCCAGCAGACACAATAAAACCGGACCAATAACGCTATTGCATGCTTCGAATGTTGTCCAAGCTGCTATTAGAAATTCAAGATTACATTTATACTTAAGCAAGTATGGCTACTTGAAATTATTATTATCGCCTAGACAAAATTGGTGGATAATTTTGTAAAATCTGTAATAAGGCTCACTGGAGTAGACCGTGGGCTTTATTACCCTACCTAACCCATATTCTCAATGAAACTAATGTTCCTATATAGGATTATTATTGTGACATGTTTTTTGTTCCACAGAATGAAGACTATTTGGATTTACTCTATTGAAGGTTCAAAAATTTATAATTAAAGTTTTTGGGTGGCCTTATTATCCCCTGGGGATTAAACAAGCCCACTTATATTGGATATTATTAAATTTATCCGAATTTTATTGATTTTCTTAGTTTTAGAAAGTTTAAAAGGAATCATTTCGCTGATTAAGATTTTGAAAATGTTATTTTTTGCTTTGGGCCTTATTATACTGTGTAGTTTAATGATGCCTATGGAAAGAAAACTGATTTTTTATGAAGTACCTACTCACTTCTGTTATAGTTTTTCTATTTTTTTAGTTGTGCAAATAAATAAACTTCCTGGAAATTTGTTTTTGTAGTATATTTCAAATTAGGTGGGCCTTATTTTCCGCAGATACCTTATGTGTAGAAATGAAGGAGTTTCTTCATAAATTAACCTATCGAGGATGAAAAGCCTGTACCATACCAAATACATTTTAATGGAAATACCAAGCAGGGATGTAACGTTGCTGTGTAAACTAAGGTAGCTTATATAGATATTTCTTATTACATCAATTAATTCCTCTGATAATTTTCTCCGACATTCGTAATCAAGGTTGCTAAAAATAGAACTCCCATATGTAAAATATCATATCCGAAATTTCATGCAAAAATCGACAGAATACTTGAGCTAATTCACAGTTGGCGCAGAGTGCAATATACATATTGTATACATCATTGCACAAATATAATCACAACAGCTTAGTTTAGTATTAAATGTAATTTCTGGCTTGCTATATAATGCAGTCAACATACCCAAGGTCAAAATTACTGGTAATAAATCGGATTTAACAATGGATACCATGTTAGATACTGATATACTGTTATGTATTAAGCAAAAATTATATATTGTGACGTGCAACAGAAAGAGACAAGTGAAGACATCTACTGGAATTGGAGAGTAAACATCTTCAGGTTCGGAGAATCGATGATGAAATCTTCGGGAAGGTTCAGGAATAGAATAGTCAAGAAGATTCAGGATTCTAGAAGAATCTGGACAGTTTCTAGGGTATAAATATAACAGCTGTCACCGCCAGAAAAAGAGTCTAGCCTTAGATATTGCTGTGTTAACAAGCGAAAGTATTAAACAGGCGAAAGTGTTGTAATTGGATTGCGATAATTGGAAGTACAGTATTAGCGATAATTAGAGTTGAGTTGATTAATTGAAGGTTTGTGAATTTTATAAGATTAGAAGTGAAATAAAGAACTTGTATATTCAATACCAAAGGCCACGCTCGCAAGAATATGTTGAAAATCATCATATACACAGTTAATACAGTCCACCGCACCGAGGAATATCTGCACATCATAAGCGTGAAATTTTAGTCAAGTTCTCGTAAGCAGAATCACGTCTTTATTTATTGTTCTGCATTCGACTTGTCGAAAATGTTGTTGAAAACGGTAACTCTGAATCCGCCCCTACCGGATAGTGCGACTTCAATCTCGTTTCTTTTTGCTTCATCAATTGAGAATTTCCCGCTCTGCTCTGCTTATTGGTAAATCCACGCCTGTATGCAGGCACAAAAAAGTCAATTAAAAATGTTTTTTTTAAGGTCCTGTGTACTCAATACCATTTCGTCCTCTAGCGGAGCCCCCCTACAAGGTTGTGCCCCTAAGCAACTGCCTAGTGTACCTAGGCAGAAGATCGCCGTTGCGCGTAATCCAAATCGGACCACGGCATATTCACATATGCAATTACTACTCAGTTCAGAGTTGTTGTTTAGGGAATCGTAGTCATTAAGAGGAGTCAGTACTTACCAAAAAAAGTTTCAATTTAGATACCAGCGAGCCTGTAGGCAATAAAATTTACTATTACGTATGTTTGTGTCCTGAAAGTGAGAAAATTCATATAAAATTAGCCTAGACCTAGACCACAAACTACACTAGAGACATCTAGCGTAAAATATAGAGACCCAACATGTGACCATTTAAGACGATAAATGAATATTTGCAGTTCGAAGAAATTGAAAATTTTTAACAAGAATTAACTCTCCTAATTTTTTTTGCACATAATTGTCAAAGATACTATTTGTCGCTTTGTATTTCAAAAACTTTGAATGAAATATTACAATTTCTCGTCGTTGAAATATCGGGAGAAGAAGCAAGTACTATTAGAGCCAAACAATTAAAAAAAAAACGCAACTAAAAATGAAAAAGCTCGACGTTATTCACTAGATCTGGACTTTATCTTTCTAAAATAGTCACAATCTAGAGAAATGAGAATACGCACTAATAGGAATTTGATTTAAAAAAACTACAATTTTTACCATTTTTTAGAAGTTTCCGAGCTAATATCTCCATTTCAATACATAGGTATATTTTTATTTTTTCCAACATTATTCACTAGACCTCTTCGTTATCTTTATTAGATGTATAAATCATTATTCTGTTACAAATAGTTTGCCAGAAATTCGCATTGAAACATGCAAATCTTGGTACTGACTCCTCTTAAGTTAAGATAAAAATTTTTTTTTTCTATTTAAAAAAATTTATTACAGTTGGAAAGATAAGAAAGTAAGCTTCAGATTATCAGACGACAATTTTTCTGTATGAATCGAAGTAGTTCAGGTCGCTGTCGCATGAACTAGTCAAAGCAAACTTTTGTCAGTTTTACATAAGAACACTGCAAATATTTTAAAATGTTAGGACTAAGTTGGGGCTCTCATGTAGTAGTAAGGGATTCTGTGTCATACTTTGGTAAGTATTTTTTCGAGGATTTCTTGAAAGGTTGGTAACTCCCCCCCCCCCCATATTTTGCTTTTCGAAGCATTCGGCTCCCAGACAAGGGACACCCTGTACATGAATTTTTTAAAAGACCGGAAGAGCAATTTTGCGAAATTTTCAAAATACCAAAACTCACGAAATACGCCTTGTACAGGGAAAATTTTTGTTTGATATTTTTTGGTTTTCAGGGTAAAATTTCAAAAAATTGGTGATGATTATGGCACACTATGTGTTTTTTTCTCGATTTTCTATTGCATTACCCTGTACAAATTGTTTAGTCGATTAAAATACGATACGAACAGAGATTTTATAAAATTAAATTCACAAAGAAGGTACAAATCAATGTAACTTTACCCGAAAACTTTTTTCCAGTAGTGTACATATATCAAAGCTCTCCGTAACTCCATCGAGGAATACGTAAAATTTAGTGCAACATACGTTAATACGTTAATGTATGTTTCGCAACTGCTTGAACTCTATAATTAACACTATTAAAATTATTATCGCCATAATGTTTCTTAAATGCTTATTAAATATTGCTTATAACAAAACGCCTATAAAACCCTATGAACCCTAAATGAACACTATAAAAATGGCAATGATCATTAATGAAAGTGCGTCGTCACATAACTAATTCTCTTGGGTGTGATATGCTCTGCTACAATGGTTTGCCATTGCGCAAGATTTTCATGCTTAATTCTGTTTTGTTTACAAAGTGTGCGGACCAGTTATTAGTAAAGCAAATCCTCACCAAGCTCTATGTAAATAACACAATACAAGTACCAAATACCGTAAAATATTTTATACTTGAATAAAATAGAGTTCATAGCCACAACAACAGTTCATTACATTTAGTTAAGTGATCACAGCAAATATACATAGCTAATTACAGCAGACAGTTGTATACACATACATTGCATGGTACTTACGAGTATATATACATAATTATAACCCTTTTTTTCTTAACTAAGATAATTTATTAGAAAAGATTTTCTACTTCGGTTTTTAAAGGCGACTAAGTAATTCTTCACACGTGGTTGTCTGCCCAGGTTGAGTTATCAAAGTGAACCAATAAGATAACTACAAACATACACCGTCTCAGTCAGATCAAAGATTTGCGTAGCAAAGATTTATATACTCTCGGCATAAGGATGAATAATGAGATTGAAAGAGATGCGATTTAATTACCATCGCCAGCGGCATAGGTAAGTAGTATGTTAGCACCACAATAAAAATATTCAGTATGCATTAAGACTTGAGAGCTGCGGTATCTGAGAACCTGATAAAATTACAACAAAACGCAAAAATGTGCAATGAAATGTGTTTACAATGGAAAAACTTGAATTTTTCGGTTCTCTGTGATAAAGAAGATTCTTCAGGCTTTTGGAAATGGAATAAGAGAAAAGATTCTGTTCCGATATTAAAAAATGGTAAGAGTTTTCTGCACCTATGAACCCTACATTATTTTTAATACTATTTTATTTTTATATGAACAGCTAGCGGATGCATGAATACAGGAGAATTGATTGCAGTTTTAGGGCCGAGGTAAATACTTTGAACTTGACTACATAATATAGGTACCTTGAGACCAGCAATAAGAAAACTTACATATAATTTGCAGTGGAGCAGGAAAAACAACCCTATTAGCTGCAATTTCACAAAGATTCCGTGGAAATATTTTTGGTGAAATTTTTCTCAATGGAGAAGCCATTGATCGCAATGATATGACAACAATTTCGAGTTTTCTTCCGCAATTTGATATTCCTGTTCAGACACTTACAGCTTTTGAACATCTCCTCTTTATGGTATAATGCTCTTTTCTTCTCTTTGTACTTTCATATAGTATATAAATTATATTTATTTTTATTTTTTCTAGTCACATTTTAAAATGGACAAATCTACAATAAAGGAAGAAAAAATTCAAAAAATTAACAATCTTTTGCAAAAAGTTGGATTAACTTATGCTAAAAATTCTCAAGTTCGTTGTATGTCTGGTGGAGAACGAAAAAGACTAAGTCTTGCAGAGGAAGTAAGTTATCTAAATTAAAATTTTATCTTTTATTTAAGATTTATATAAGATAGTGATATTATAGTTAATTACAGATCCACCATTTGTATTCTGCGATGAACCAACAACAGGTTTAGACAGTTTTAATGCATTTTCAGTTATAAGAACTCTGCGACAATTAACATCAAACAGATTAAAAAAAAACTGTAGAGAAAGAAGAAATTATAATGATATCGAAATGCAAATCATTCCATCACATGAAGAAGAAAACGAAAATTATACAAATTCATCAAACGACAATCAAATTAGGCAAAGAGCTGGAATTATGTGTTCAATTCATCAACCAACTTCAGATGTTTTTGAGCTTTTCACCCATATAATTTTGATGGATGAAGGAAGTATCATTTACTATGGAAGTTCGGATGATGCTTGTTTATTTTTCTCAAAGTAAAGTATAAATTATAAAGTGTTATAAAACGGTTAATATTATAATAATCTTTTTTTTTCATATATAGATTAAATTTATTTTGTCCATTAAATTGCAATCCTGCCGAATTTTATGTAAAAATCATTACAAGCAGAGAAAGTGGAAATAATCTTTCGGAAATTGTACGGAATAATTTCGAACAGGAATTATCAAGAAAATGTTCTGTTCAATGGCTTACAGAATCGTCTAAAAGTTTTATAAAAACAAGAAATCGGTGAGTAGATATATACTTAAAAATTTTGAAATTCTATAATATTAAATAAATGTTGGACGGGAGTATATTGTTAAATAATAATGGTAAGAAAACATCGAATATATCACAATTATGGGATCTACTGATTGTTGGATCTGGCCTTTGATTATAGACTGTAAGATCTCCAGAATTATTTGTGTGTTGCTTAGGAGATGTGTCTATTTGGATTTCGCTTGTTATTTCCAGCTTTAAAGCTTCTAATAAAAGAATTTTCAATGATATCCATATTTGTCTTTTGATTTGGTTTTGAATCATTTTTATTTTATATGCTGGAAAAATTTGATTTGTATAATTAAATAAATCATGCTTTACGCAACTATAGATATATCTCATAAACAACACAGAAATTACTCACATCTAATATGTCCCTATAATCTATAATCAAAGGTCGGGAATAGCTACCGGCTAAATCAGGGGTTTCACTATCGGTTCACATAACTCAAAAGTTTGATAACTGAGTTGGAGACAAGTAAAAAATAATAAAGTGAAGGGTGGGGAAGGGGAGGGGTAGGACGCCTCATTTCGGCGGTAGCTGGTTTAGTACTTCTTAAACTTTACCCCATGTAACTTTCTTGATATATACCCTATCAAGGTGGGATTTATCTCAGCTGATAGCAAACCATCTCAGCTTTCCAATAATGCCCAATCAGCCTTCCTGTCACTTTCTGTTGTAGGACCTCAAATTAAAAAAAAATTGGAAAAAAAATGCTAGTTTTTTTCAAATTTTAACGATTTTCCCGCCAAAATGCATTATAACTATACATTTTCTTACAAGACTTAGAAACCACGGAATATTACCTTTAATTTGAATATACATGTACCTACCTAAATACAACCGTTTTTTAGATATTCCCGTTTTTATAATTCATAATTTTGTTAATTTTGCTAATGAAGATGGTAATCGCGCCTAATTTTATGCAATTCACGCATAATTAGCAAAATTAATGAAATTATGAATCATAGAAACAGGAATATCGCAAAAACGGTTGTATTTAGGTAGGTACATGTCATAGTCAAATTAAAGGTAATATTCTGGGTTTTATAAATCTTGTAAAAAAACTGTATAGTTATCATGCATTTTGGCGGGAAAATCGTTAAAATTTGAAAAAACTAACATTTTTTTTTCTAATTTTTTTATTTGAGGTCCGAGAACTTCCAGCAGAAAGTGACAGGCATGCTGATTGAGCATTCATTGGAAAGCTGAAACTGAGACGGTTTACTATCATCTGAGATGAATCCAACCTTGATAGCGTGTATATCAAGAAAGTTACAGGGTGTAAAGTGGAAGAAGTACTAAAAATCTTAAATCTCTACTACCGCAGAAATTACGTGTCCTACCCCCACCCCCCTCCTTATATCACCTTATAATTTTTTGCTTATCTCCACGTCAGCTATTAAACCCTAGAGTTATGTGCACCGATAGTGAAACACCTTATATCTGGACGAAAGCTAGAAATAAAAAATACCGAAAGCCAAAAAAAAAAGTTATCCCGAAAATTGAAAAATCACAATGGTGGAAAACAAAATGCATTACATATTGTTGCGAGCGTGGCCTTTGGTTTGTTATTTAAAACACAATATTTAATATTTAATATACAAGTTCTTTATTTCACTCTAATCATCTAAAATTCATAAACCTTCAATTAATCAACTCAACTTTATTTATCGGTAATTCTGTCCTTTCAATTATCGCAATCCAATTACAACAAGTTCGCTTCTTTATTACTTTCGCTTGTAAACACTGCAACGTCTAAGACAATACTCTTTTTCTGGCGGTGACAACGGTTATATTTATACCCTAGAAACTCTCCAGATTATTCTCCGAACCTGAAGTCGCTTACTCTGCATTGCCAGTAGATGTCACCAGTTGTCTCTTTCTATTGCACGTAACAATATGTAATATGTTAATTGTAATGCGTTTCAAAAAAATTATTTTTGAGCTTTCTCCTTTTCCTTCAATATTTTTATAATCCTTTCTTCTGTGTAGCTACACAGTTTCCCGATGAGTTGCGACTTTCTATTGTGTTGGGACAAATGGGACAAATCGGGCAACTCCTTCGTAGGATTGCCATTCAAAAATGTCGTTTTTCGCTATATATTTAGACAGTGCCTGAGAATGCGTTGAGGTAGAGAGCTGAAATTTGGTACTTAGTGTTTCCATAGCAATAGTAAATAAAATGTCAAAAATGGACTAAATCGGGCAACCCGTTCTTGGTGTTGCCATACAGAACTTACATTTTTCATTATTAATTTAGAAATTACCTGGGAACGGGTCGAAATGGAGAGCTCAAATTTTGGACACGACATTCTTATAAAAAATGCAAATACAAGTTCAATAAGTACAAAAGCTATAATTGATCTAAGACCAATTCTTATGATACCGTTAATGAATGCCCGTATGTAATTTCTTATGGTCACCCATTTATGCAAGTTTGCAGTGGTTTTTCGCATATATTTCTAGAACGGTTTGTCGGACAGTAAAAATGATTATGACCAGATTTATTATCCCGGGATGGGTACCGGGATTAGGAATTGACGCTGTGTAAGAAAATGAATATCCAATATTCAAACAAACACATTTTACATAAAAGAAAACGAATAAATGTTCATATCCTAAAATACTCTGTTCATTCATTAAGTGTTCGATGCACATTTACATTCAGGTAATAAATACAAGAAAAAATACCATCTAAGAAAGAAAGATTATGAATAGTGCAATCGATTTGCTTTGCTATACTCAATCAATACGAATATAATTGATGGACTTGCATTGGTATTGATCTTTTATTATTTGCGGGTTTTCCTCATTGAAAAATAATATGCAGTGTAAAAAACTTCGCAAATTACGCATTCCCAATTTTCAAACATATACGAGATGTGAGTAAATGGTAAGTAAATATGTCCTGAATATGGCATAAATTAAATTATGATGCAAAGCACAGCATGGCATATAGGAGATAGGGAAAAGATTAGGGGACATGAAGAAAGTGGCGGAGGTGCCAATGTATGTACTCTTGTCGCAGATTGTAAGCCCGAGGAAAAACAGAAGATGGTAGACTGTTCCACATTTGCAAAGTTCGGGATAAAAAAGCATCGGAGTTTTACTGTACGGCCGAAAGCATTTTGAAGGGTGAGAGGATGTGCGCGGTTTGCAGCGCGAGTATTGCGTGCAGGAATTAAACTACAAGGGATCAGACTACATATTTCATCAGAACGTTGGCTATGGCTGAAATATTTCTTACATCTTTTTAGAAATCCAAGGTATTTCGAAGCTTCTTTGGCAACAGAGATGATATGGTCTGTCCAGCTTAATTTTACTGGAAATGTTAATTCCAAGAATGCTCAGTGACGGTGAATCTGAAATTAAAGCTCAATCAAGTAACCCCATCTAATACAACACGAGCTAGGCGCGACCAGATAGAAAACTTTCAAGCCATAATAGAAGAGGAAGGGAGATAACAAGTGCTTTAAAATCTCTACGTCCAGAATTCATTAAAAAAAATACAAATTTTCAGAGAATTAAATTCTTAGAAAATTTTCATGGGAAAAAATTTCAAAATATAATTCATACAAAAATTTAATCTCGGGATGAGTTGTTTCAATCACGTGATTTCGGGATTTCGAGATCCCGGGATGCCGGGGCTGCAAACTCTAAAAGGATTTCATATTCTGGAGATATTTTCGGTACAATAAATACGTTTAGACTGATCGTTTTCACATTATAAATAAGAATCCTAAATTTTTATATGACAACACCATGAAGTCTAAAGGGGATTTAGGCCACTTTTGGAATTTGATTTATCACTTTAATGAAAACATTATGTACCAAATCTCAACTCTCTGCGGTGACGCGTTCTCAGGCAGTATCCAAATATGTAGTGAAAAACGAAATTTTTTATTGGCAAACCTACGAAAGAGTTACCCGATTTATCCCCTTTTTATACCCTATATAAAATCTATAGGGCTTATTAAGTTTGTGATTCCGTTTGTAATACATAGAAATAATTATGGTAGAGCAAAATGGATTGGACACCCACGCATAATATTAAAAGTTATTTCGATTTTTGTATGTCCGTCCGTCTGCCTGTCTGTCTGTCTGTTTGTCTGTCTGTTTGTCTCTCTGTGCGCACAATAACTCAAGAACGAATGTACTTAGACAACTGAAATTTTGCACGCGGGCTTTTTAGAAAAAAAGTAAAATGGGACAAATCAGGTAACTCATTCGTAGAGTTGCCATACAAAAATTTCCTTTTTCCCGACATATGCGAACACTGCCTGATAACGTGTCAACGTAGAGAGCTGAAATTTTGTATAGTCTCTTTATAAAAATAGCAAATATAAATTTAAAAATGGGCTAAGCCGGACAACCCCTTCTTGGTGTTGCCATATAACAATTTAGTATTTTTACGTATACATATATATACGTATATATATATAAAAACGATCAGTTCTAGACATTTTTATTGTACTAAAAACTTCTTCAGAATATGAAATAAAATTGCCTATAATAATTTTTTCTGTCCGACGAACCGTTCTAGAAATATATGCGAAAAACCACTTCAAAAGTTAAAATTGCACAGATAGGTGACACTAGGAAATCATACGGGCATTCATCGAGGGTATCATAAGAATTGGTCTTAGATCAATTCTAGCTTTTTTATTTGGTTTTTCTTGAATTTACTTTTTTTGACGTCCATGTATAAAATTTCAGCTCTCTTAGTAGACGCACTTTCGTGTTATTGTGAAGACAGATCACTGACTTATAACAAGGGACTAAGAGATTTGTTATTTCATGTACACAAAGAATATTGTGTTTCTGTATATAAGAGTTTGAGCACCCTTTAAAACGTTTACTAGATAAAAAAACATGTAAAACTCAACCAATCAGGTGAAATTTTACACCCAAAAATCGATTTAAATTAAAAAATTATATTTCTCGTATTCAAGTGATATTTTAATCGCTTATAAGCACTTTTATAAAAATTTAAACTTTTAGTGGTTTGTAGGTACCAGAAAGTTATAGCCTGACTCCTGATGTTCGTTAGTAGCCTGGACTTGACTCAGAAAGAATTGTGTCGTGGTTAGTTGCTGTCAGAAGTCCTCGCTACGTCTTAGCTATCTTGATGTAGCGGGTGGATGTTGATGAAGGGTTGTAGTGTGGTTTGACTACACTGGATACTTTGCGCAGGTGGCCAAACCAAAGTGAGAGCAACAACATAGTTGTTAGAACAATAGTTGGATTAAGAAATCATGATTACGATAGTACGATGAGTGTCGTTATCGTTTGTATAACAGCTGAATAGGAAGATCTTGATTGTGCGAGTACGACAAGTGTCGTGTCGCTATCCTGTTCGAGTTGTTCGTCTGAAAAAGGAGCTGTAACATTCATAAAGGGTATAAATGACCAAAGGTCGTAATTGACCAGTTGACCCTATGTCAAACTGATAAAGACAAGTGACCACTTCTATCGTTGTGGTAGGTTAAAACAGCCTCGGCAGGCAGCTACAATGTATCGCAGTCTCCCGCTAATACTCTTCGTTGTTGAACAGTTAGTTGAGACGTTATTAGTGTTGTCGATTTGAAGCAACTGCGGCAATTATAAATGGTGAAAATGACTGCTACCGTTGCGATAAGTAGATTCAATCTTGTTACGCAGATGTCATGTATTATTGATTTCGTCGAATATTCTTCATGGACAACGGTAATTGCAACTTTGTGGACCTTGTCCGTTCAAAACGCCTGTAACACTGTTAGCTGTAGTGTTAGAGAAGCATAGCGGAATTCGGGCCGTCCTAAAAGGAAGAGCCTGAAAGTAAAACAAAATGTGGGGCCGCTACTGGAGCGTTCAAAAACGCAACTCTCCGAGGAATCCAGACAGATCAAAAGCCTCTTGCTGCTGTGGTATTTAATCCTTATCTTTTTATTTCAGTAAAAATGTCACAACGTTATAATAATTAAATTTTGTAACAATACATCCTTATCATATCAAGTCTGACATCAGAATGAATTTTCTTATATTTAATTAATTTTCGTTGTCAATAAACGCCTACCTAACTACAACTTTTCGCGCTTAGCAAAGTATTAATGGCCGACAATATAGAAAAAAGAATTGCCCGATTTACTGCTGGCTGGTCACGCGTTCAGAAAGGAAATGATAAAGGCGCACTGACGCGTCGCCACAAACTCATTCCGACTTTAATTTACAAAAGGTTACTTTTACCTGATTTCTGCGAATGGGTAAGAGAGACGGAGCATGGTAAACACCAAGGTATATAGAAGAACAGCAGTTCCTATTACGAGCCATGTTCCACCATTAGGTGACGAAATTTTTAAGAAAGTACTGTACAGAGAACACAATACTCTCTCTTTCTTCTCTCTGTCTTTCCTATAAAAACGTGTATAACTTAGTGAAAGAATTACGTTAGAGGCTATCAGCTGCAATGTGTCATCATTTTAATTGGAATACCTTGTCTTCTATATACCTTGGGTAAACACCTTATTCTTTCTGCGGTGATTGCATCTGCAGCCAAAATAAAAACATCAAATGGGTGAAGAAAACGTTCAGTAAACGAAATTTTGTATTGGTAGCTCCAACTCTGCCATAGCGCGAAAGAGAAAACTATAAAACTTGTGCCAATACGCTCAGTCCAATTTTATAATTTTATAACTTTTAATATTATGCGCGGGTATTTAATCCATTTTGCTCCAACAGCATTATTTCTTTGCGTTACAAACGGAATGAAAAATTTAGTATACCCTATCTATGATTTCAGCTAGAACATAAAAATGGACCAAATCGGGCAACCCTTTCTTAGTGTTGCCATAAAAAACTTTAGTTTTTCACTATTTATTTGGACACTGACTGAGAACGCGTCGGCGTACAAATCTGAAATTTTGTACACGGTATTTTCATAAAAATAGTAAATATAAATTCAAAATTGGTGTTGCCATATCGAAATTTAGGTTTTTTACATATATCGTAAAAATTATCAGTCCTAGACTAGCGTATCATAAAAGTTTTTCTACTTGCAATAAAATAAAAAAAAAAATTGAAAATTCACTTAATGAGGATCATTTAAACGTCCGATCATTATTTCACTGCAATTTTTTTGTTTGGGAAGTCTAAAATATTTTCGGCTCCTAGTTGAACCAGAACTTTGAAACTGAGGAAAAACGTTATGGCGGTTATAAGCTTTAAGTCATCATTATAGAGTGCCTTGTTCCAAAGTGGGTGATTCATAAAGAATAAGTCAACTTCAGCAATATTTTAGTTTCATTTCGTTAATAATTTTATTTTTTGTATATTTGCAGAAGAAAAATCGGATGGTGTTCGCAACTATACCTATTACTTATAAGAACATCTATTGAAAGTACAAGAAATCTTAGAGAGCTGTTTATAGGTACAGGATTCGTTATGGTAAAGGATGATAATCTAAGATTATAAGTTGTGACGTTATAATAATTGAGTTCATCTTTTTTTTTTTTTAGATAACTTCAATAATTTTAGCAATAATGTACTCAAATGTACGAGGTTTTACTCAGTCATCAATTCAAGATGTTGAAGGATGCTTCTTCATGGTGTCTACGGAAATAATTTTCACATTTTCCTATGGCATCACATATGTTTTTCCATCACAGCTACCGGTCATGCGTCGAGGGGTAGGAGAAAATACTTACAGTTTATCCGCATATTACATAGCAGAAACGCTTTCAACAGTTCCAAAAGCATTTCTCACTAGCTTCCTTTTCTTCGGCCTTATATATGCCTGTGTTGACTTTTTTAAGGGTTTCTTTACCTACTTTACAATGTCGATTACTTTATCGATATCAGCTGTGGCTGGCGTATCGTATGGAATGCTTATCTCTAGTATTTTCGAATCTGATAAATTAGCAACAGAGCTGGCAGCACCTTTCGACATACTTTTCCTACTTTTTGGAGGACTCTACCTAAATGTAAACAGTGTTCCGTATATGAAATATATTTCAATGTTTTATTATGCAAATGAAGCAATGACGTATGATTATTGGTACAATGTTAATTTTACTGGTATTTATTTATTTATTTTTTTTTTTTTATATTTTAGAAATGAATTTAATTTCTATATTTTACAGATTGCTCTCAACAAGGATTATGTCTTCGGAATGGTTCAGAAGTGTTGTCCAGATATTCATTTAGATCAGATTCTTTAACAATTCTTATTGATTACGTTGGGCTTATGGTTCTCACATTGCTTTTTCATTTGCTAGCATTTATCGGTGTTAAAAGATATGTTAGTAAGCGAGGATATTACTAATTTAAGAACATTTATATGTATGGGTTTTTCGATTGCGCTTCTATCCCCAAAAGGCAGTGTGTGACATAATTTTAGGAAATGTTGTAAAATAAAATAATTTATTGAAGAATGAATAAAAACAGATTAAGTAGTTTTTGTGAATTTCACATCTTTTTTTATGGGATTCGATTAAATTATTCTCGTACCCTCTCCCCAACGAGGCCAGGCTATATCAAGAGTTGCAGATATAAAATGATTCTACGCTGTACTATTAGAGTGTTCATAAAAACGCTGTCTCAATGCGTGATGTGAAGAGACACCTCGAAGTATCTCGCTTGTGAATAAATTTTTTTATTTTTCGCAAGGTGCAGCGCGCTACTCTTTCTCTTATAGGTTTTTTCTTTGATATAATTGAAGATCTCTTTACTCATTCTCATATACTGGAAGAATCTATGAGGATCTGAATGTAAATCTTCATATAGGTATGTGGATGATGGAATTACCCAAATTCTAATCGCTTATTATTGTGACCCCATACACAAGCAAAACTGAAGAAAAAGCAGGGCAAACAGAAAATGATTAATTTTATATCGTTAGAATGGAAACTTTTTTTTTTTATGTGGAAATATTTCCTTAATATAATAGAATTTTTCTATACTCATTCTCATTATTTGAAAGAATCTATCAGGATGAATCCATCTTCATATCGTTGATGAAATTCGCCTAATTCCAGACGTTTCTTATTTATCGGATGGTAAAATAGCGGAAAGTATACACTTATGTGAAAAATGAAATATTGTTGCATTACTTGACAAACACAAAATTTCTTCTTCAGAATCTGATGACATAATTTATGCTCTCACTTCGCGGTTTGCCAAGAAACTGAACGCCTTGTTGTGTTTTTAAGTTTTTTTTATTTTCTTAACTTTTTTAACTTTTTTGACCTTTTTTTTAACTTTTCGAATTTTTTTAAATTTTTTAACTGATTTTTAAATTTTTTCAAATTTTTTAACTTTTTTAACTTTGTTTACCTTTTTTTTCTTTTTTAAATTTTTTAAACTGTTTTTTTACTTTTTTTTAACTCGACTCGAATGTCGAATCTCGACTCTCAACTCTCGAATTTCTACTCTCGAAGGACGGCTCCCCACTCACGGCGCTCGAATCATATCACTCACGGCCGAAATTGGACAATCCCATGGGTGGTAGTATTCACCCCACCCCATCAAAACCCCCCAAAATGCAGGAAAACTTAACCCCATCGGAAAGATCCCCATTCACTTAATTTAAATCGAAAAACTCCATGTAAATCCATCCACGTTTACTACCCTAAAACTCCTTCGTCACGAACGGCTCTCAGGCGTTTATGTTTTCAGGAGCTCGGACACAAAGCTTTTTAGCCAGGGCATTGTGAGTTGATAAAAAATTGAATTGATCTAAGACCAATTCTTATGATACCCTATGGTACCTGAATGCAAGTAAGACTTTTGAAGTGGTTTTCACATATATTTCGTCGGACAGTAAAAGTTGTTATAACCAATTTCACAGGATTTCACATTCTGAAGAACTTATCAGTTCATATCTTTTCGTGCTTTATTTTTTTCAATTTACTGCATTTCAATTAGCTTCAATTGCTATAAAATAAAATTCAGTATCTACGAATAGTCAGAACGTACATATGGTAGATGATTTTACTTACCAGGCTGCTAACATGTGGTATAAGATCTTTCATAAACTAGTCATCGTCAGGTATTTGCATGTTTATAGGTACCTACATATGTCCACCCACAGGTATGAAAATGTTCAGCATTCAAATTGTTTTAAAATAGGTAGGTACACATTTTATACTGGATATATTCGCCATCCAAGAACGAAGATTCCTTCCCCCCTTACATGACCAATTCTTAAGCGTTTTGAAATGATAGAAAAGGAAAAAAGGAGTATTTAACTCTTCAGTGCAAACAAGCAAATGTATTCACTGCTCACGAAAAATTCTTGCTTTTAAGAAAATAATTGAATTTTGGGAAATTTGTATTCGCTTCAATGAGTTTGATTGGTTCCCAACAATGAAAACCTTTTCAGAAGAAAAACAGGATGAAATAGGAGAAACAATTATTGAAGAAATCAATCGTTCAGCACCTGAAAGATTTATTTGAAGCATTTAATCGGTATTTTCTAAATGAACAGCAGGTCAAATATCAACATAAATTCCGGATTAAAAACCCATTTATTGTCAATGCACGACCTTCCACCATGTCAGCAGAAGAATACGGAACGATTCATCGTTGCAAGAAAATTTTAAATTAATGCCGTTAGTGGAATTCTGGTGCAGTTTAAAAGATGAATATTCTCAATTGTCGCAAAAGTCCATATTGCTGCAGTTATCATTTGCAACTACATAACATTTACGGCCCATGAAATTACGACCACCTGGCCTTTCACAATTTTTTTTAATTCCGTCTCTGAAAAATCTAATTAGTCTTAAAGAAAATAATTTATTTCTGGTATTTATTCACTTGCCAATAAAAAAAAGGAGAAAATCACTAAATTTTATTTTAGTATTTTGTCCAGTCTCCTTTATTTTTCAAAACCGCTTCTATTCTTCTGGGCATACTTTCAATACACGAATTGATGGAGTCCTTGATTAGGAACGAGTTATGCCATACGTCCCGGATGTTCTGGATGAGAATTTCTTTGGTGGGGTTAGGTCTTTTATAAACTTCGGATTTGAGGACATTCCAGACATTTTCATTGGCATTAAAATCTGGGGAAATGGAAGGCCAAGGAACGATCGGGATTTCAGAGGATTGAAGAAAGTTTTTGACGGACCAGGCAGTATTGCAAGGATCATTATCCTGCATAAATGTCGTACCAAGGCCGGGATGAAAATGTCCTGAAGTACTTTGAGGTACTGATGTTGGTCCATCATTCCCTCAACAAAATTGAGGGGGCCAGGACCTTCACCGGAAATAACGCTCCAAACCATGACCTGAGGTAGATGTTTTATTGATTGCACCACGCAGGAAGGATCGAATTTTTCTTTTAGAAACCTTCTTCTGACGAACCTGGGCGCTTCAGTTATGGTTTTGATTGTCGAATCGTCGCTGAACATAATCTGAAAAAAAACCTCACATTGAGGATAAAATTACAAATAAAATTACCTTTTTCCACTGGTCGACTGTAGTGCCTTTAAAAGTTTTGACGAATATTAGCCTCTTTTTCCTCATCGCCTCGGTCAGTCTGGGCTTTCTTGTTGGTCGGCAGCATTTCAGACCAGCTTCGGCGCAACGCCTTTTCAGAGTCCTGACCGATAACTCTATGCCGTCGTCCTGCAACATATTTTTAATTTCCCTTAAAAGTAGCCTGTGATATCCGGATAGAGTGGATATCACTCTTCGATCCTTTCTGTCGTTCTTCTCATTTTTACGGCCACAGTTCGGCCGTAAAGACACGACTTTTTCCTGGCGTTTTTCCATTTTCGAATTCAAAGCGGCCACGGAGGCGTGGCTAACCTCTTGAAGTTGAACAATTTCGCGGACAGAATGTCGTCCATCTTTGAGAAGTGCTATAATTGCACTTTTTTACTCTACAGAAATGTCCTTTTTCTTCTCCATCTAAAAATAAACACTTGATTGCATACAGGTCCTGTAAACCCAAGAATTTTTTTTTTTATATAGTAGTAACAGTGAGGTTTCCATTACCAAATTATATAACTTGAGTTATATAGACTAGTACCTACTCGATACCTCTTTGTAATCATTATAAACCCCTTATAGAGCGTAAATGGAGGATTATATAAAGGTTACCGTGACTTGATTTAGGTAACGTTATATAACTAAGAGTTTTACAAAATGAATAAGAAAAATATTCTGGTTACCTTAATATAACTTATTATATAACCCTTATATAACCCATGCTGCTCTCGATTAATTTATTTTGGTCATAGCATAGGTACGCCTAATGATTTCTCGATTAATCATTAAGAATCCATTGGAATTTGTAAAAGCTGTAATTCATCGTGGCCTGTGGAGAAAGGTACAACAACCAGATAGTAAGAAACTTTTAGTGGTGAATTACGAAAAATGTCCGTCTGTCCATCTGTCTGTCTATCAGTCTGTCCGTCTGCATGTGAGTTGTTTTGCTAAAAAGAATTTGAATGCACGTTAATATCGTTTCGTGGAACGCTTGCTTTGTTTCAATGGTATGGTTTTAGTGCAACATTTTGTAAATGGTTAAGCATTGGTTAGCAAAAATAACAATTATTTCAAATGTTATTTATATGCTTGAAAAATTAATTTCAAAATTAACACAAAACTTCCTACAATAACTTAAAATTACTTAAATTAATGAGATAAGTTGTACTAGTTTTTATTATCATAGATATATTTAATATGGAGATATGTATTAGCAGAGCTGGGCAATAAGTAAAATAAAAAATTAAGTACTACTTAAAGTACATTTTCGTTACTTAAGGCTTATTACTCAATACTTTTTAAATGCCCCTACTTAGTACTTGAACATAAGTACTAGCCTCTATTTCCTTGAACTTAAGGCTTAGTTTTGTACTTAAGGACCAAGATTTTTACTTAAGTATTTCTAAGCACCTACAGATATCTAATTCTTCGTAGAAAAGAAAACACAATCTCACCCAAAGAACTGTCAAAGCATGTGCCGCACTCAAGCATCAAGGCAGAACCTTAGACAAACTAATAACATACAAATAAGACTGGGCAAGTAGAACAAAAACAGTAAGGTCTCGCTCGAATATAAAATCGACGATGCCTCGACTTGATGACAACCACTGACATGTATAATATGGACTGAATGCGTTCATAGAAATACACTGCAGAAAGTGGGCACACTTCTATATTGCTGACTTTCGGTCTAAGCATCAAGTACCAACTGAGAGAGAACTGAAAACAACAATTAAATTAGTGGATTCGTCGAAATACATGATTTTAAATTAATCATTTAGGGTCATTACTGATAGGAAACTGTTTTACCAAAGACAATATATTAATTAGATACGCAGAAGAAATTCAAAATGTTTTATTAAAATAACTTTTCGAGCTGCATGCTCACTTTTTCAACTTCCCGTTAATGATTTTTTCAATGTTGGCACTGACGTAAGAACTCTTTCTGACACAAGCAATTATGCCCACGTGAAATAGAAAAGTAAGCAGTCCATATTATATACGTCAGTGGACATAACCAAGGCTAAGCAAGCAATACCTCGCTCCAATATAAAATCAACGATGCCTCGACCTGATGTAGGCAAGGCCTCAATTTTTTCTTAGAAATTTACTGGAATTTTTTTGCTTTGAATTGTTATGCATTATTGGAGGATAATAGGTGCTTGGGCGGACCTCTAATAGTTTTTATGTGTATAACAATGAGAGGTGAAAGTTTTACTGTACCTGCAGCGCCAAAAACTATAAAAAACTATAAATGGTAGCCACTGTTTACTATTCATATTATAGTTTTCAGAAGAAATTTATTTATTAATATCTATTAACTGAACTCGATAAACTTCATTATATTACTGCCAACGTACAAGATTCTAAAAAAGTACTTTAAAAAGGACTTCAAAAAGTACTCAGTACTTTTTATAGACAGTACTTAGTTACAAGTACTTTTCATACATGCGGTACTTGTACTTACATTGAAGTACTCAGGCCCTCGGTACTTGTACTTGTACTTAAGTACTTTTTTTTGGTACTTGTCCAGCTCTGTGCATTAGGCGTTATGGATGATAGTTCAATTCTCATGTTAGGTTCAACATAAAGTCTGATGCGGTATTTAATCTCTGTCGACACATAAGATGAAATTATGACCACTGAGGAAAACAAGGCGAAATGCAACTTCGGTGGTTCTGTTTGAAAATCCCACTGATCTTTTAGGAACGAATTGCGCACTACTGGAATCTTACACTCGCCTATTGCGTAGTCTGGTTAAAATTTCTGTTCCAGTTGAGATAGGTATATAATTCGATTTTCTAGTTTGAACTGTGAACTGTTCTTTAGAACTTTTAAGTGTGGTGAATATGGTGTTGAGTTTTAACTTGTGAATCGATAAATAAAGCATTAATTTTATAGATTTTTGTTGACTTTGCTATTGATTGGAAATAAAACAGGGTGAGTAATACATTTTTATCGTTGTTTCGATATATGGTCTCTCTTCCCAAGTAACAATTTTTCCAATTTTTGGTGACTGAAGGTGATGGGTAGTTTTATAAGGGGTATATAATGGGATAAGAATTTCAGTGGTTATATAAAAGTTTTATAATATTACCAATTGGTGACGTAGTTATATTAGAGTTTTTTAAGGTTACTAATAGTTATCGTGGAAGTACGTTACTTAAGGTTTAATAAGTTGGTGATGAAAATGTTACCATCACCGGTCTATAAAACTTAGAGTAACCATTACTAGAAGGTATATAAGAAACGTTTATAACTGTTTTGATCACCACATTATATAACTTATTGGTAATAAGCGTTTTCCGTAGTTACTCTGATATATCTCGACAACATTCAGTAATTTAGGTGACTTTAATAAAAATTGTGAACTTTCGGTAATACATATCACCCACTATAAAATATCGTAAAATTGTTGGTGGCCCTTTAGTAACTACGATGATCGTTATAAAAACAAATTACTTTTAGTGTCGAATGGAGCTATTATAAAACTGTTTTTATTTATATAACATAATATAACCAAAGGGTATATAAGAACACTAACGTCTATTTTTTGTGACTATAATTAAAATATATAACATTACTAAAGGTTACATATTATATGACTAATGGGAATATAGGATCATTTTCGAAACATAGTAGTTCCTTTAGTTTATATAATATTTCTAGAAGTTTTATATGGTTCATTCAGTTTATATAAAACTACATGAAGTTTTATAATGGTAATTTGTTCATTTAAGTACAAGCCGCCATTATTTCATCTGTTCCTTGCAGATAAAAAAGAAAATGTCGGTTAACCCTTTCGACCCGAAAATCGAGGAGCATCGATTAAAGTAAAATTTCTTGCACAATTGCTTTTTTATACTTTAAATATTATATCTAAGGGGAGGGTGGTACACTTTTGAATCATAATAAATGGTACATAATGTACCAATCCGGAATGTTAAGATAATCTAAAATTTAGAGAAAAAAAACACTTTATTCAGTCAAATGAAATAAAAATATTATTTATTACTATTTATTGAGTAGTGTGGTAAATTTCAGAACATTTTTTACACAATGGAATATTATTACATGACTTGCACAACATCTTAGTGCGAACCTGCTTTTTATCGTTGGCACAGTTTTTACATCGGCGCCTCGTTTTTCCTTGAACAGGAAGATGATTTTGTTTGCTTGTTAGTCGTGGAGGCCGTCCTTGTCTCCCTGATCGACGCACCGTTGAGGTTTTGAAATCATATGAAATTAGATCTTCAGCAAGTGACACCAAAAATGTCTTGAAATGAATCTTTTTTCGCTTGATTTCGTTCTGTATCACCCAAGCATTTACGCAGTCATCATAAGTAATCTCTAGAAAACTTTCTTCCACCATTTATCTGATTTCCGATCGAATTCGTAAAGGCCACACATTTGGTCAGCCAGGTCGACACCTCCCATTATCTCCCTATAAAATTTTATGGCATTGGGGCAGTGTATTTCTACCTTTTCGCCAGTTTTTAATGTCTTTTTGACAATAGAACTTACACAAATTACTTAATACTATTGCTTCTTTCGTGTCCTGCCATTTGACAGAGAGTAGCCCTGAAGAAGTTACATAAGTTTTAGCATCTCCCCGTTTCAGTTTTTTCGCAGTAAATTTAGGCAAATTTTTTCTGTTTGCCATGACAGTGCCAAGAGCTGGAAATCGCATACTTTCTAATAAATTTACTGATGTAAAAAAACGATAGAAACAGACAACTACATCGTCTGCTTGAATTGTACTAATTAATGTGTTGACAACTCTTTCTCCAAGAGTTCCAGACATACTTTGAACTTCTTTACCGGAATACACGTTGAAGTCATAAGTGTAACCACTTATTGAATCGCACCGTAGCCACTTTTTATACCCCTTTTTGTAGGCTTGAGCGGAATGTACTGCTTGAGTGTGCTGCGCCCTTTGAACTTAGTCATTGATTCGTCAATACTTTGAAATGAGCTATCTTGCCTATATTTTTGAAATGTCTTTTTTTAGGCATTCTACCAAATCATCAACATGAGTTGGTTTCTGTGGACATGTGAAATATAATTTGGAACTTATTTCTGCAAAACGATCTCGAGCCATTGCCGTTTGTGATGATTCGTTACCAAGTGATTTATGACAAGACCAAAAATCCTTGATGGAAGGCACATTACAAACATGCAGCCAATGACTTAACTCTATTTCACCAGCATTTGTATCGACGATATTTTTTTTATTTTTAGTGTTGTAAATATTAATTCTTTCATTCGATGAGCTATATAAATATATAGCGATTTATCATATCATATCATAAATTGAATCAGTGATTTGTATGTCCGGCGATATTGAGCAGGATTACACTTCTCTTACCAACTTTATAGGAGAAAAATTATAATCAGGTGTATTCCAATCAAAATCTGGCTGAATTTCATTCAACTTTTCCATTTCAACAGCTACCTCTTCCTCAGCATTTTCTTCAGACGACTTGGAACCAGAGTCAGAATATTCTTCTTCGCTTCCAGAAGTGAACTCTTCTTCACTGTCACTAAATTCATCTCCCAAAACTTTTCGAATATCTTCATAATTTATTTTTATCTGGAAAAATAATCACAGCATAATTTTTTTGTAGTGGACGGAATAGTACAATTTAGCACCAAGATGAGGTTATATAAAAGACGAGTGGTACAATAATGTACCATTTCAAATAAAATGTAAAAAAAACTACTTATTACAGAAATTATCTTACCGAAACTATTGGAAACTATTTTTTAGCAAAAACTGTATAATATAAAAATATTTTTTTGTTTATTCAACACTAAAAACTTTAGATAAACTTAAGAATTGTTGCAATATACGTGCGTCTTCGATCAGGTCAGATTACAAATGTCAAAATTTCTTTCAAAAGAGAGCACATTACTTCAACAATCACATTTAAATATCAAAACAAATTATTCCCGGACGAAATGGTACACTTTTCAACCAAAGAGGGTGCCATTGAACGTTTTTAGGGATGTTTAAACGTTAAGCCAATTTTTTAAATTGCAGATAGCTTCCGTTTTATTTTTATATGAAAAAAATACTTCTTTTTAGGTACATAACATTTTTAAATTATGTTATGTAATTTTAATGAATTAATATCACCTAAGTGAAAATTTTAAATTTTGTCATATTTAATTAAAATTATTAAAAATTGCTTATTTTTGGAGGGATCTGTATTTTTAGTAGTATCTATGATGATATTCACAGTAAAATTTTAATTGCAGCTGAATTAAACCACGTACATGCCGAAAAATTGTAATTCTAAAATGTAAAAATATTAAACCCTTATAAAAATGCAATACAAAAAAATATCGAAATTCTATGTCGTAAATATTTGCATTGTATTGTTTTATAAAGGTAACGAAAAGTAATTTCGGTAACATTTCAATCACTAAAAGTAATCAGTCTGAGAAAATTTACAGCATTGTGGAAACGTTACCATCACCATTATAAACAATGTTTATATAAAGGTACCCGAAACATTACAGCAACCAAGCTTATCTACATTTTAGGTTCAATTTTAACTGTTTTGCAAATAACATTTCATTTTTAGTCCAATAGAATAGTTATTTGGGTCAACCAGCTGTAGCTTTTGTATAGACACAACGTATGTATGTATGTCCTGCTAATGTCATTCCCCATGATCCCCAGAATATTAAGTATGCTCATACTATCAATGCTAACAACTGTCGTACATTTAGATATATATAAAGCAACTTCAGTATACTTGAACCTATAATGCTTCTACAATGTACCATTTTCGAATTTGAAGCTATTTATATCTGAAAGAGTTACTCCGCCACTGATTTTACAGTTTTATTGTACTATGTTTAATATTTATTCCCACTTTGGAAAAAATTCACCGATCTATGAATGTTTGATTTTTGAAGTGGTTTTTCGCATATATTTCTAGAACGCTTTGTCGGACAGAAAAAATGATTATAATCAATTTTATAGGATTTCTTACTCTGAAGTACCTTTCAGTACAATAAAAGATTAGGTCTAGGACTGATCATTTTAACAGTATACGTAAAAAAACAAAATTGTTATATGGCAACACCAAGAAGGAGTTGCCCGATTTAGTCCATTTTTGAAATTTTATTTGCTAGTACAAAGAAAATACCATGTACCAAATTTCAGCTCTCTATATCGATGCGTTCTCAGGTAGTGTCCAAATATATAGTGGAAAACGAAAGTTTTGTATGGCAACCCCACGAAGGAGTTGCCCGATTTGTCTCATTTTCGAACCTAATTTTACTTTTTTTTTTAAAGTCCGTGTACAAAATTTCAGCTCTCTAAGTTACGCATTCTCGAGTTATCGTGCGCACAGACGGACGGACGGACGGACATGCAAAAATCAAAATAACTTTTAATATTATGCGTGGGTGTCCAATCCATTTTGCTCCACCAGCATTATTTCGAGGTGTTACAAACGGAATGACAAACTTAGTATACCCCTACAGATTTCATCTAGGGTATAAAAATGGGACCATACGGGCAACCACTCCTTCGTAAAGTTGCTGTACAAAAATTTCGTTTTGGACTATAGGTATATTTGGGCAGTGCTTGAAACGTCAATGTAGAGAGCTAACATTTAATACATGGTTCAAAAATGGACTAAATCGTTTTACCCTTTTTTGGTGCTGCCATACAAAACTTTGGATTTTCACAATACACTTGGAACCTGCCAGAGAAGGCGTCGAGGTAGTGAGCTCATTTTTTGTACGCGGCGTTTTCATAAAAATTGCAAATACAGGTCCAAAAGTGAAGAAAATCGGGCAAACCTTTCTTTATGTTACCACATAAAACTTTAGGTTTTCACTATATATTTGGACATGCAGATTTGAGGGTCTTTTGTTAAAAAAAGGGTAATTTAATTTCGAAAATGGGACCAATCGAGCAACTCCTTCATAGGGTTGTGATACAAAAATTTCATTTTTACTATTATATGGGTACTGCAGAACGCGTCGAGGTAGAGAGTTACACTCTCCCACACATATGAACGTATGCAGGTACCCACCTATACACACATACACACACATACATCCATACACCGAGTGAAACCCTCGAGAATACTTCCCATGCCATGAAATAGAAATCTATATGTGTGCGTTCGGAGTCTGTTCTCTAAAATGTTCTATATTGATACTTATGGAAAAGTGCCAAACATTGAGTTTATATATGCTATAGAGCCTAAACTACTATCCATACAGGTAAATAGACTTCTAGTAATTTAAAGCTTGGTTCATTACCTTCCCAAAGGCTGCACTTACATATCTCTTACTTAACAAAATAATAAAATAGTTTTGATTACAAAGTAACCTTATCATTTTATGCTCAATACCTCTCAGCTGAGTGATAATTGCATGTGTGTAGTCATTTGGTTAAGATAAATTTTTTTTAATAACTTTGTTAGGAAAGGTATGAAAATTTTATTATATTACGGTTCGAAAGATAAGAAAGCAAGCTTAAGATTATCGGAGCACCATTTTTCTGTATGAATAGTAGTTTAGGGCGGAGGAGCTATTCGAATCAAACTTTAGGACTACGTTGGGGCTCACATGTGGCAGGGCAGGAGTCTATTTCATGGCTTGTGAAGTATTCTCGAGGGTTTTGCTCAAGGGCGGATCCAGACATTTGCTCTAGAGGCCGCGATCGCCCCCATCGCCCTCTATAATCGCACTTACTAACAGTTGTGACCGCTCTATATATCTTTCTCTTTTCTTTGCAGCATGAAAATTTAAAATATAAGTTTTTGATCCCTTAAGAGGAGTCAGTACCAATATTTGCAAGTTTCATAAATTTTTCAATGCAAATTTATGGCAAACTATTTGTAGCAGAATAATGATTTATATCTTAAATTAAAGGTAATCCCGAAGTCTAGTAAATAACGTCGGCAAAAATTAAAAAAAAGTGTATTAGAATGGAGATATTAGCTCGGAAGCTTGTAAAAAATGGTAAAAATTGAAGTCTTTTAAATAAAATTCCTGTGGGTAGGTATTCTCATTTCTTCAAATTGTGACTGTTTTAGAAAGATAAGGCCTAGATCTAGCAAATAACGTCGAGTTTAATGATTTTTAATAGCGCTTTCTATAATTATTTGACTCTAATAGTACTTGTTTTTTCTCCCGACATTTCACCGACTAAAAATTGCAATATTTATTTGAAAGTTGTTTAAATACAAAGCAAAATAGCATTTTTAACAATTATGGGCGCAAAAAAAATTTAAGAGAATTAATTCTCGTTAAAAATTTTCAATTTATGTGAACTGCAAATTTTCATTTTTCGTCTTAAATTGTGTGGTCGGATGTTGGGTTTCTGCCTTTTGCGGTAGATGTCTCTAATGTGGTCAGTGTTCTAGGTCTAGGCTAATTTTATATGAAATTTCTCAATTTTAGGACACAAACCTACGTATAGTAAATTTTATTACCTACAGGTTCGCTGGTATCTAAATTAAAACTTTTGCTGAGTACTGACTCCTCTTAAGCATAGTAAAATTTAGTCTCACTTAAAATGGACATTATACACTTCTTGCTTGTCTTACTGCTGGTGTTTTTCATATAAAGGTCGCTTGCATTTCGTTCAAATACCATAATTTCCTGGACTGGACTGTAATTTCTTGCAAATTAAATGGTTAAAGAAATTTACGGGGAATGCTAATTAGGTAGGGTTAATATATGTATAAAATTAAATTAAATATTTGCAGGAAAACTGAATCTGAGATTAATAATCCCGGCTATGATAATTTTCCCAACATACAACTTTTCATCACGTACCCGGATTTTGTGAGCTTTCGATCACAGAAAAGTACAAAATTTTGCTTGTACTGAAAACACTTTAGTGATATAATTTTAATTATTTTGAGAATAATTTATGACTAAAGAAGAAAAAAATAATAAATATAACAAATAGCTTTTTTAAAAGCCATCTAGAGTTTTCCATTTAATTAAATATTAAAATTATATTTTGTGTTTAAATTTTAAAATTTGTGTACCATACACAAAGAAGCAAATTCAAAGCAAAGTAATTTAATTAAGTATTTTGATATACATTGAGTTACATGAATACACTAATACTAAGGCGACTACGGCTTAGAAATAAGTAAAATAAATAATATAACAAATTATTTTGAAAATAACGCTTGACAAAAACTCACAGGTACCTCTTCAAAAAATGGCGGGGAGAAAATATCAGTTAAAGTGTACAACATTTTGACAGAAAAACTCATTTTCATTTTTTGCGGACTCGAAACAAGGTGGTGTACACAAAATTATGTATGCACGCGTAAGCTCATAGTTGCGGAATCCGGCCCCAGATCTTGCTTTCTTTGTATACCTTGAAAATTTTAAAATTTATACATAAATGTAATATAATTTTAATATTTAATCAAATGTAAAATGAAGGGAAATTCTAGAGAACTTTTGTGATGTATTCATTAAGTGAAGGAAGAAATTATTTTCTATTTTTTGAATGCGGGTTTAGTAGATTTAAAAATATTTTTTTTTGTATTTTCTATTTCACTTGATATTTGATTAGAGTATAAATTTAGATTTATTAGAGCTCTATCGGGGCGATCGCCCCCGCTGTATTCGCCCTTGGTTTTGCTAGAGTCGATCGAGTCAGCTTAAGGCCCATTCAGACTCCGCAAGTTACTTGCACAATTAGATTGCTACATATGAGCAAGTTCATGTTCAGATTCGTCAAGTATTTTTGCGGGAATTTGCCTGAAGTGGAACTACTTTTGCAGGCATTTGTCTGAAGTGGAACTTAAGTGGAACGTTAACTTAAAACAGCTGATTGCTGTCACTTCTTTCAAAATTAAATTAACACGCATATTTAGAGAGGAGTATTAATAGAAAAAGTAGTTTTTATTAGACATATATGTAATTGACTAAAAGTTTAATTAATTTATAAGACTGGCAAATAATTTTTCTTCCATGAGTAGTACAAAGTGGAGTGGGGAAGAAATCCTGCAATTTGTTGAAATATTCGAAAGATTTCAGATATTGTGGAATATGCGATCGGCAGAATATAAAGTGCGATCAAAAAGGGATATCGCCTGGACCGAGTTATTGGAAGAAGCCAAAAGTGCAGGCTTACCTATTTTAACATTAGACGAAGTAAAAAAGAGAGTATATGCACAAGAACTCAAGAAAATAGCCAGTTCCAAGAAATCCGGTGCGCGGATTGATGACGTTTACATTCCAAAACTCAAATGGTTCAGTAGGGCACATTCATTTTTGCAGGATGTTACTGTAACCAGAGTCTCTGAAAATAATTTGGTAAGAATAATTATCGAACAATTAACTTTCAATTGCTGTGACATAGTTTATACAAATCTATTTATAAATCTGTCTTTAAGGGAATTGATGTAATTGACTTGCCTGCAAGTGAAGTAGAAAAAGAAGAAAACCAACCGACAAATAATTTGGTCCAGTTCAGTAAACGACAGCGAATAAATAGGATGAGAGATATATCTCACGCTCTTGGAAGACTTGAGAAAATATTTCATAATATTCAATATTTTGGGCTAAATATTGCTAGCGAAATGCGGAAAATGCCTCTGAGAAAGGCATATAACATCCAGGATAAAATAACAGCGATTCTTAGGACGCATAGAATGGAAGAAGAATCGTATCAAGACATCCCGCAAGAGTTTGAAATTGTATTAACGGATGAACCTTAAATAACATTATGAGATGGTTTTGCTTACTTCGTTTTGTAAACATTGAATTTATTTTATTTTTAGAATATATGCATAGCTTTTAACTTAGCTAGATATCGGCACACTTTTGTACTTGTTGTTATCTCTTTCAATGAATTATTTTAACATAGTTTTTTATATGCATATATGAGGCTATTTTGTAAATCTTGAAATATAAGATGTTTTTGTTAACTTTGTTTTCTATATGAAATTTATATAATTTGTTTTTGGTTTTTGAAAGGAACGTTCCAGGATATATAACATCATTTTATAAAACAAACAAACAAACAATAAAACAATTTGTATTAACAAAAATTTATTTCTCTCTTGAACAGAAGTTTTACCTATAATTAAAGAAGTATATATAATAGCTTTGTCAGACGGAGAATTTAACCATAATCTGCGAGAACATAATTAGCGAAATAATGCAATGACTATCCACTATTTTTTAGTTCAAATATTTACGTAATGAGTTAAAATTTTAATTTTAAATAAAATTCCATTGTTAATGGAATACTCCTCTAAATATGTTCATACAAATGATCATTACATGCTCCATCTGCCTAATGCATTAGTAGAGTACGTCAGTGGATATGTATTCACTCTAATCCGACCATTCTCCTTTGCCACGGCACTGCTCCCTCGTTCATAAAATACTCGGCATAATGATTTCTTGTCATCATTGCAAGTCTGCTCGCATTGTTGGTGCCAAACTTTCCCGGACGTAGTGAGTTTGAAGAATTCATCCGCCAGGATCCAGAAATTAAATTTCCTTTCACCAAATCTTCTGCAAAAGCATTTTCCACAATTCTTCGGGCACGAGAAAGCCTGTAGTTAAAAATCATTTCCTGTTCAGTTAAGCTACCATAATGGCTGTACGGTTTTAACAAATATGGCTTCAACGGAAATGCGTCGTCCGCAACTATAATACCGTCCTGAGGAAATCCAAATTGCCTTTTCTCCAAAAATTCTGATAATTTTGATTGGCTGAACACTGCGGTATCGTTGCATCGCCCATTACTACCAACATCAATATATGAGAAACAATAATCACCATCAACAAGTGCCAATAGAATAACACTGAAGGTGGCTTTATAGTTATAAAAGTCTGAACCACTTTTGGGAGGGCATTTTATGGTCATATGCTTCCCATCAAGCGCTCCACAGCAATTTACAAAATCCCATTTACAACTAAATTGGTGTTGAATTTTTTTCCATTCCTTTGTGGTCTGAGGCACCTGTAACACAAACAGTGCACATAAGCATTTTAAGAATTTTTATTTTTTATAACTGATATTAACCTTAATATATTCTCCTAAACTTGCATATATTGCATCAAGAACCTCCGGCAGAAAAGTTGAAAATGTGGATTTGGGAATCCTGTAGAGATATTCAATTGAAGCAAAACTATCACCACTAGCAAGATAACGTAATGTCGCTTCTAGTTTTAATTGTGCCGGTAAAGCATTCCTTAGCTTTGTATGAGCTCTTTGTATTGAAGGCGCGATTTTATGCAAGAGCCAATCAAAATTTTCCGGAGATAACCGTAGATGATTCCGATAAGCCTGCTTATCTTCAAGAATTAGTTCTTTAAGAAGAGTACTAGAAGCACCTAATTCAGATCTTTGGTTTATCCATTCTCGTACCCAAACACGTTTATTTTCTCTTTCGTTTAATGTGTCCTCAATTTCTTCTTTCATCATTTCGGATATTTCCATAACACTTTTTTGGATCAACCTCTTTCTGCTCATTTTGAGGAATACAAACTTTAACTATTTTTTTTTAAATGTCATACAAGGTTGACAGCTTTCACAAATCTAGTTCATCTGACAATTTACACCATCCGCCATATTTGAAATTCACATAAAAATGAAGTTAAAACTGTGGACTTGCTCTAAAAAGTAGAAAAGAGTGGAACAAGATTCTCAACTTGTCGCAAGTAAGAATTTGGACCTATGAGGGGCATAGGGAAGTGAAGAGAGTCTCTACTTGTGCATGTAACTTGCCGAGTCTGAATGGGCCTTTAGATATTATGCATTTCTAACTAGCCCACTTTTTCACCCCCCCCCCCCCCATTTAGGCATGCTTGCAGGCTCCCCTAGTTCCTAGTTTCAAATATAATTCACATGTTCTCTTTATTACACTCTACTGTTTACTTTTATAACCTCACAAACAATTATCAATCAACTCTACTTTAAATTATCGCAATCCAAATAGAACACTTTCGCCTGTTTACAACGTTCACTTTGCTGTCTGAGACCAGACTCGCTCCTCCTGGCGATGACAAGCACTGTATTTATACTCTACAAATTGTTCCCGAAAATTCCATTCTACAAACGTCGATTCTTCGAACCGAAAGTTGTCTCGCTTATATCTCGAAAGATTAGTGAACACGATAGTGGGTTTCATCTAAGAATACATCATATCGATTTTATCGGGGACTGGGTAATGCAGATCTTATCGTAACGTAAGTGCGTATGCTGACTGGAAAAGAATGCAACGTACCCACGCCGCAGCAAACGTACAAATTTGTTATTCAGAAGTTGATTGCATTTGGAACACATTACAGTGAACACAGTTGCTGCATCTGCAGTCGCTGCACGAAAATTGGCCACTTCCAACTTTTAATGCAGGCACCGACCGTAGAAAAGCTATTTGACAGCTCAAGAAAACGTTTGTTTTGAATGAAATTCCTAATGTAAAATTAATTAATAAGGTGCGGGCGATTTCATATGTTACTCTTATTATTCGCACAATTTTTAACAATTCTTATAACAAAATTCACAAGCACCACACTGCAAATACGGAAATTGCATTGAATTGTCTTTTGATGTAGTCACGGCAATTTCATTCTAGTCAACAGTTTATTTTCTGCGATTTTTGACAATTAGCTACCGAGTCTTGCATACTCATATGAAAACAACAAGAAATTTTTTGTTCATTTTTTCCTGTCTCAGAGTGAGTTCAATGAATTAATCGAAAGACTATCGAACTTGCAGAAAATCATTAATGAAACATAAATGTACACTAATATATCTACATTCCCAACACCAGTGAAATTTAACACAGAGATGTCATTGGAAATGCTTTCAATACTCTTTGACACTTTAGTCTTTGATTAATTCATTGAAGTGAATGCGGGGGTGAATTCTTTGAAGTAAATTTAAGGGTGAAAATAAAGCTCAATTTGAGCATTACTTAGCTATGTATAAATCCTTTGAAGTAGGTATAGTTGAACTGATTGAAATTTTCTGATAAAATTTTGTAAGAAAACTAAAAAGACTTTTACACACACACTTGAACGTGCCTTCGCTTCCCAGCGGGAAATATATCAAGCGCTTGTAAAGGGAAGCACAATAGCCAGAAAATATCTTTTCCGAAGCGTTCTCTTACCCATAGCCAAAGGGATCTTTGCGGAAGCAGATCTCTGATCTTAGTTCAAGTTCATTCGTTTTTTGATGTTAAAAGATGACTCATATCATAGATGGCCCAAGAACTAGATGTCGCATGCAGTACCAAAAAGATATACAACATTTATATGGCTGGCTAGTCTATTCCGGAATGGACCACAATCGCCGGCAAGATCCTTCAGCCGACCAATTTTTACATTTTCTTGCTACCTTGCACTTAAATGTTATTAATTCATATCCCACATACTTCAACTCCACAAATCCGTCACTACTTGATTTGATCCTTTCTTCTAATGTTAGCAAAGTTAATTTTCAAGATGCCCATTTGGTAACTTGGATCGCGATATTTTATTTTTTTCTTATGACATCTCGCTAAACCCTGAATCACCTCACAAATTTTCAACCCTTTAGTCGAAGAGTGTGTGCTTTTACCTTGGCGCTCTATATTTGACTGTTCATTTATCGATGACCAAACCGCAGCTTTTTCTTCATTGCTCAACTATTTATATCAAAAATATGTGCCGTTAAGAACTAAGACCTCGCAAGTTAATGGATGTCCTTGGTATACACGTGAAGTTCAGTCTATTATGCGGAACGTGAGTTTCTTTATCGCCGCTATATGCGAACTAAGACTGACCATGATCGTTCTCTTTACCGAGCAGCTCGCAACATCGCTACAACTGCAATACGTAGAGCCAAACGCCGCTTCTTTAGCTCCAAATTTAATTGCCATCTCCTTGCCAAAGCTCTTTAGCATAACTTGCGGCAAGCGGGAGTTTTTGGTATGGATAAAACTAGCTGTGAACTTGACCCGGATGTACTCAATGCTTTCTTTACATCTCCTACTAACACACAGCAACGACTTGTGGATGAAATGCAAGATAATCGGAAATCTAATAACTTCTAACTTCCCAACTGGTAATGATTTATCTTTTTCCTTCCGCAGAATCGACCGCCGCGAATTAATTGAAGCTATTTTTTCGGTCAAGTCTTGTGCTATTGGTCCAGATAATATGTCTCCGCGGTTCGTTAAGTTGCTGCTTCCTGTCATAGATACCTACATTCTCCATATCATAAATACATGTCTTATGACTTCGTCTTTTCCTAGCGGCTGGAAAACCGTTACTGTGTTGCCAATACCCAAAAAATCTTCTGCTCAGTCCCCTTCTGATTTCACACCTATAAGCATCCTATGCTTTTCATCGAAAGTACTGGAAAAGCTAATGAATTGGCAATTAGTTGAGTATTTGGATTCGAGGGACTCCTAAGCAAATGGCAGTCTGGCTTTCGTCGTGACCAGCTGCGAAACAGCAGTACTTCGAGTGTCCACTGACATTAGAGCTGCCCTCGATCAAAACAACTTGGCTGCCTTGGCACTGCTCGACTTTTCGAATGCTTTTGACAGTGTTGATCTTGGGATCTTACTTCGGAAACTCAATTGCTGCTTTGGTTTTAGTCTCTCTGCCGTCGCTCTTATCCGGGACTTTTTGGTCGATCGTAAGCAGGTGGTGAAAGTGGATCGAAATACTTCCTGTTCCCTCCCTCTTCTGTCTGGCGTTTCTCAGGGCTCAATACTTGGCCCTTTGTTATTTAGTTTATTTATAAATGATCTCCCTGAAACTGTTCGGGACGTCAGCGTGCACATGTATGCTGACGATGTGCAGGTCTACCTAAGCAGACCTGTTGGTTTGTTTGAGGACTGTATTGCTCGCATTAATGACGATTTAGAGAGAATCAAAATTTGGTCGAAGGCTAATGGCCTAAAGCTAAACCCTGATAAATCCCAATGTATTGTCTTCCATCCATAATGGCACTTTTAACCCGTATGATTCACCTCCTGTGGTCTTGGATGATACAATTTTAAATTTGGTACCCAAAGTTAAAAATCTAGGCATTATTTTAAATCAACATATGAAATGCTGCAACAATACAAAGTTAATTATCAGTAAGGTTTATGCTATACTTCGTAGGCTCTGGCTCTCTGCTGACTCATTATCTTTCGAAATCCGCTTAAAACTAATTAAAAGTCTAATTCTACCTTACTTCACTTTCGGCAGTTTGATTTACCCTAGACTCGATAGCGTTTGTCTTCGAAAGACGGAAGTTGCCTTTAATGATTGTATCCGCTTCATTTATGGACTTCGTAGCTTTTGGGTTTCACCGTACCGTACAAAATTACTGCGTTGCTCAATACTAGATTATCTAAAGCAAAGAGGACTGATTCACTTTTATAACCTATTACGCACAAACAAACCGTATTATCTGCGTGAATTTTTCCAGCACACAGCTTCGGAACGTAATCACAATGTGGTAATACCCCGTTTTCATAAATCAGTACAACCTCCTATCCTGTCCAGATAGCCCGTCTCTGGAATAGTCTTCCCCCTAGTTATCAGAACGCGCGATGGGTGGTTTTAACAATCTTATGAGGGTCCACGCTTTCAATTAATTTTGCCCATTTTCATATTCATGTTGTTATCCAGTCTCACAGCGTAGCTCACAATTTCGTAATTTTTATAATTTTTATCTTTCTTATTATTTTTAGTTTTCAATACTGTTTAATATTTTGTTTTATTTCATGTATATCAGCTATAATTTTCTTTTTATTTAATTTTTAATTTTTCTGCCTCTGTTTTTTTTTTAGTAGTATACTTTTTCAGATATTTTAGTCATTTCCAATTTTTGCTTAGTTTTAGTAGGTTTTTAATTTAACTTTAGATATTATATATACTATTTTAAACAAATACATGAGCTTGTTTAAAATAGTTTCCATATTTTTTTGTACTAAAAAGATTGTAAAATCTTGTGTACGTTTTGCCAGTCCAATAAATAATAATAATAATTTGAAATGATGTGCACGTCGAAGGATTCATATTTTTTTGTATCTGAAGTGTTGAGGAAGTCGATCAAATGTATACAAAACTGCTATTATAAAAACACTTGCTTTCGGCATGCTCTAAAACATGTTATGGTCCATCACTACCCATCTCGTCCGGCAGTGAAAATGATTATAACCAATTTAATTGGCTTTTATATTCTGAAGAACTTTTCAGTACAATAAAAATATCTAGGACTTATTCTTTTCACAGTATGCGTAAAAAACCTAAATTTTTATATGGCAACACTAAGAAAGGATTGTCCGATTTTGTCCGTTTTTAAAATTATATTTACAGTATTCATGAATATATATTTCTGAGCTAAACTGGTTTACAGAGACTTCAGTACCTAATTTCTATATAAATTTTATATGGGCAATTGGTGTGACCTCCATCATTGAACTTCTATGGTAGCCGATCAGAGATAACCATACTGATGAGAGCTCTCTGATCGAATAGTTAAATCACTTTTTTTTTGCACTTAAAATGCATTTTGTAAATTTATTGAAATTATTTTCAATAAATTTCTATCTGTTAGATAAGAAATCTCCTTCATATAATTTCTATATCTGTCGAATAAATTTTTTTCTTACCTTGCTTAATTTGGTCACCCGAAAGAAAGAAATTTTTGACTTTTTGGTTGGCTTTTTACCGAATAAGATCGATAAAATTGATGTGTGGGTAAATTGGCAATTATCATGGCATATGTCTCGTCAAATGTAGGCCATTGTAATCAAAAGCTTTTTCACATCAGTGTTTCTATTATAGATGAAGCTACATAGAACCATCAACATTCACTTTTTGCACTCACACTTAACTTTCAGGACTATCCCACTCATAATGGTAACAAGGAAACTTGGTATTACCACCTTATATTCCAAACAAAATTGTCATTAAAACTACTGTATGATAAGTTTGGGCATGCGTCATAAAATTTAATTCTAAGTTGGTGTTACTGACAACGGCTTTTGAATTTGTTGCAGTTGCTATTGTTTTAGTTGTTGTTATTTGTTGCATTTTTTCATGTTTTCACAGTTTTCGCGGTTAAAGCCCAGTGCTTCTTCAACTTTCTCTGTAGTTCAACATTACACGGAAATATAGATGCTTAATGAGAAAAAATTCGATAACTGAGTCAAATTTTAACCGAGTTTAATTAACAAATGCTCATTAGACGGGGAATGGAATGCTGCTATTAGTAATATCAACATAAAAAAAACATTTGTAGAGCAAAATAAGCCATCAATTTGTTGTCAGAGTTGAAAAAATGTGTAGAAAATGGTAATATTCGAAATGCTTTCGACTGTAACTTCGTGAATTTTTATCGTAACGAAATAAGGAATATATGATTAGAAAGGCCTATCTCTCTTCTCTCATATACCATTAAAAATCGACATCAAATAAAAAATGGCGGAGTTATAAATTATTATATACATGGACCTACCGAATAACGATTTTTGTGGTCTAAAATGAGACTTTCAAGGCGTATAAGAAGTTTCTAGTATGCGACTACTTTTAATTCCACTAGACCTACAACCTACACTATGCATCGTCAAAAGTATATCGAGTTTATCTCTTTTTGTAACACAGTGTTATTGATGTTTGATTTCAATTCGACAAAGTTGGTCGTAAGGATGCAATATTTAAATTAGTTAGTGGTGAAACTGGTTCACGCCGTTAAAGTAAAATCCGAATACTTATTTTAACATTTTGGAAGAAGGTTTAATTACGACTTTGAAAGATGCTGAGAATAGTACATATTCCAACAGGATAATACTCTACGTTATATGGCCCGGAAGACCAAAAACCTGGTTTCAAGAACAAAATATTAAATTTTTCAGCAACTGATCTTCCCAAGGTCCGGATTTGAATCCTATAGAAAATCTCTGATGCCATATCGATAGAAAAATTCACAACAGTCATGTTCGCAATATCCACGACTTTTGGACAGCTATAGAAAAAGCTTGGAAAGAAATTCCATCAAGTTTAATTTGAAATTTAACATCATCTATTCCAAGAGGGTTGGAGGACGTTATAAAAAATAAATGCAAAAATACGAGATATTAATAAGAGTTTAAATAAAAGTGAAAATAATATACTTTCTGGTTTCAAATAAAAATATTAAGTGACCTATTTTTGTGGTTTTAATTTTTTTACTATATGTTAGCTTTTCATAAATTTTTAGTGGATGAACCAGGTAGGAACTTTGATGAATATCTACTGTTCCATGGCTCGGGGTATTAGAGTGTGCTCTATTAATTCGCGAAGTATATGCCCGAAAATTAGCGAATTACAGTGAATTTTTGCTGACTAGGTACAATAAGGTAATTATTGGGGGTGATTTTAACGTCAATCTTTTGCTGCGTAATGCACTTTCAGAGAACTTCCTTCATCTTATCCAACAGCTTGATCTCAAGCAAGTTAATAGAATACCAACTTTTCGCGGTGTGCCAAATCCTTCCCTACTTGATCTTCTTCTGGTTATTCATGAAGGTGATATAAATTTTTCTAACCAGCTGAGCCCACTTAGCTTTTTCGACCACGATTTACTGTTATTAACGTATAATTTTATTATGGATGTAAGCTCTGCTGAAATGCCTAGCTACTTTCGTGACTATAATAGTATACAAGTTGATGAAATGTTGATGAAATCTGCCTCAAAATTTGATGACATCATCCAATATCTTCATGATAAGTGCGCACCTCTCCGTTCTAGGCGTACACATAAGCATAAAATTCCTTGGTACTCGGTGGAAAATGAAAATTTGATAGCCGAGCGCGAGTTTCTTTATCGCAAATACAAACATTTAATCAGTACAATCAAACTCCAGTACAAGCGCGTCAGAAATTTAGTAACTAGTAAAATAAGAACTGCGAAGCGTAATTATTATGATGCTGAGCTTGATCTTCAACTCCTCCTGGCTGCGATTTTGATCCTAACGACCTAAATGAACATTTCGCATCACCCACAACATTAATATCACCAGTGACTTCAGATATTGAGAGTGTAACTCCTACATTGGTTTCTATCAATGGTTTCAGCTTTCGCTGTGTTTATTCGTCGGAGATGTACCGTGATATTCTCTCAATCAAATCGAATGCCTGCGGCCCGGATAACATACCGGGACATTTCCTAAAAATACTTTTGCCCGTAATATTACCTGTTGTAAACCATATCTTTAACGCAGTTTTAACATCCTCTAAATTTCCTACAAATTGGAAAAGAGGTACTGTAATAGCCATACCAAAAAAGAATTCCCCTAATTGTATGTCTGATTTTCGACCTATCAGCCTGTAGTGCTTCTTAGCGAGAGCTCTGGAGAAAACCTTGACTGATCAAATGCTTGACTATATCGAAGGTAATGCTTTATTATCAACGTGGCAGTCTGGATTTTGACGCAGGCACAGCTGCCAAACGGCTTTGTTAAGGGTTACTACCGATATTCACGAAGCACTTGATAAAGATAATTTGGGAATCCTTGTTTTATTAGACTTCTCAAAAGCCTTTGATAGCATTAACCACTTTAAATTATTGCATAAATTGGCAATTTAGATTTTCCGCTCCCGCTCTATCAGTCATCAAGAGTTTTTTGTTAAGTTGAACGCAGCAAGTGAAATATGGCAACCATCTCTCTGCCCCGATATGTCTGTGCCGTGGTGTACCACAAGGCTCTATTCTCGGACCATTTCTATTTAACCTCTATATTAATGACTTACCAGATGATGATACGCAACGCAAACATACATATGTATGCAGACGATGTTCAAATTTTTCTTTGCTGCCCTGTTGGTTTATCCGAGGATTGTATCTTCAAAATCAATGAGGATCTGCAGCGCATCCATGACTGGTCTGTGGTAAATGATCTTGCCTTGAATGCAAACAAATCAAATTACATGATACTCCATAGGCGAGGCTTGGATCCATTAAACTTTCCCCAGTTCTCCTAAATAATAATCCCCTGCCTCACTTGGAGCGAGTTAGAAATCTTGGGGTCTTCCTCAACTCTCGCCTGACCTGCTGCGATTATGTTATTAGCATACTTGGTGAGGTATATGGTACACTTCGTAAACCTTGGTGCTCAGCGGATTTTCTCTCGGTAGTTACCAAACTCAAAATAGTCAAAGCTCTGGTTGTTCCATTTTTTACATATGGTAACTTAGTCTTTCCTAGCCTGGATTCTGTCTACTCGCTGAAGTTGGAGGTGGCTTTTAACAACTGTATTAGATTCGTGCTTGGATTTCGACGCTTTGACCATATATCCCTACACAGAAACTCAATACTTGGCTGCCCCCTTAAAACTTACCTTCTGTACCAATCGCTAACCTTTCTACATCGTCTTATATACACCAACAATCCCGCATACCTGGGCAGCAGTATAAGCTTTTTGCGTAGCTCTAGTCACGTCCATATCTTGATCCCTCGTTACCTTACTACAGTCATGGGCCAACGTTCCTACTTCGTTCACATATCCAGTAAGTGGAATTCACTTCCAGTTGATATTCAACGTACAGTGCCTGTTGGCGCGTTTAAGAGGCTCCTGTACCGACATTTAACTGATAGCAGCTAGCCGAACGCATCTAATTTTACGCACACTATTAATATTAATACTGTTACGTGCAATAGAAAGAGACAACTGGTGACATCTACTGGCAATAAACAACTTCAGGTTCGGAGAGTAAATGACTTCAGGTTCGGAGAATCGATTATGAAAGTTCGGGAATAGAACAAATAGAATAGTCAAGAAGCTTTTGGAATAGAACACTCCAGAATAATCCGGAGAGTTTCTAGGGTATAAATATAACAGTTGTCATCCCCAGAAAAAGAGTCTTGTTTTAGACGTTGCAGTGTTAAGAAGCGAAAGTAATAAAGAAGCGATAGTGTGTAATTAGATTGCGATAATTGAAAGTACAGTGTTAGCGATAATTAGAGTTGAGTTGATTAAAAGACTGTTGGTGAATTTTATATGATTAGAGTGAAATAAAGAACTTATATGTATATTAATTATTTAATATTGTCTTTTAAATAACGAACCAAAGGCCACGCTCGCAACAATACTTACTTATATTTAAATTTAATGAAATAATAAATTCAATAGATTATATAAACTACTTGCACTGTTAGTAAATTGTTAGTTATACTTCTTAGTAGGTCATTTTGTCATCTTACTTTTGCATTTAGTCTAAAACTAATGACATTAATGACATCGCCTATATTGCTGTATTGTTGCTATATTCCTTTTGTTTTTTGTCTCTCAGTAGTTTCCTCCAAATAATATATTTTGTACATGTTAAAAAGATTAAGTAATCTTGATGTATAATACCCTTAACAAAGAATTGCATTGTATTGAATTGAATATTAAACTCTAGTGCCATTTATTATGTAATAAAACCATTTTTGCAAAATTTTCCTCTGCTCACTTTTTTTTTTATCAGTATATTGTAGGGGGTAAGGTATACATCTATTGCCACCCTTAAGAGAAGTCTGTAATTTGTGCAACAAATGAAGTTTATTAGGATATTTGAATGGTTTAATTTGAAATTTTTAACGAAATTGCATTAACAAGTTATTAAATTTAAAATTATTGACCTTTATTTAAAAACAATGCCGATTTGACAATTATTGTCACACATCTTACAATTATAGACATAGCATTTTTTTATAACACTATAATAGCCATAGGACATTGATATAATTATGATCAAGCCTTAGATATATTAAGTTTGCATAAATACTTAAAATTAAACAACTTCATTATTTAATCTTTATGTTATATAAAAAATAAAAATTAAATAAAGTTTTGTAACATAATATTCAGTTAACATTTTTCTTAAAGATACCAGCCTCATTTTTAAGGAAATATAGAGTAAGGAATCTATGCTTTAATTCATCACATTTGGAAGGTGCTAAAGTCTGAAGCATATTGGCGCTATATGTTTACGATTGATTTATTTTGTTTTTCTAAAAACATGAAATGGTAGTTATATAATATGCAATTCAATGTTCTTATAAATGTAGTATAGCTTCAGCTAAATATTTGTACGAATTTACCGTTTCATGCTTCGGGTAACTCTTATTTGGGTTGACGAAGTGGACTCAATTGGAACAAACTTTCGAGTATTTTAAAAAGTCTTTGAGCACATTAATTCTGCGGATATGTTCTGTTTTTTTCTTATATTTCGAATAGTCTTGTTCTTTCATCAGAAGACGGACTGAAAGAATTGGGTTCCAATAAATTTAATATTTCTAGCTCATCATCATCGGAACTGAGTTACAATCTTCTTTTTTCATTATTTCCTTCTTATTATGTTTTGTTTCTTCAAAATTTCTTTAATATTTGCTTCCTTTCTTTATTTTTATTTTTTTCTCCTCGTTCTAACTTCCTTTTTTGGATATGTGCAATGCAACTTTTTCTTTTTTGTTTCATTTATACTATCCTGAATACTTATTTCGTGAGTCTTTAGGTTGAGGTGTTTTGGTCAGTCTAAAAAGTCACTTATATCAAGTGAATGAGATTTTCTTGAGTTTTTTTGCTCGATAGCCATAAGCTCAATTGAATCTTTAAAATGGAGAAAGATAACGTACATGTAAAATTCCTTAGAGAATTAACCAAATTTACCTGGAACAGCACGCTTCTGCGAAATGTTAATAATTTTTGGACGATCCTCTCGGAATCTTCAGGTATATCAAGGAGATTGGAATCAGTTGAGCTTCTTGAGGGTAGAACAGTCATAAGATCAACTGGACCGTTAAAGTGGAGAAGATAGAAAAAATATAAAAAATACATTACGAGAATTGATTATATTTACCTGGAGCAGAACATTCTTCCTGAATTTCACTATGAACAACTGAAGTACGGTCTTAGTCGGAATTGAGAGGTGAAGTACATTGTAAAAAATCATGTGCACTACTAATACGATCATTATTATTCTGAAGAATTATAATATTTGGTTCTTCACTTATATCTAAAAGACACGTATTCTGTTAAAACTGTATATCTATATATGATAACTATAGGTACTTACCATGCAAATCAAAGTTATTATGAAATTTTAGATATATTTTATATAGACATAAATCCTCGAAGTTTTCGACACATGCTATTGCCTTTCGGGCCATTTTTTCATAAATTGTTGCTTCATCTTTTCCAATTATTTCTAAAAAGTCTTTATAAGCCACCTTTTTTTCGGAAAATATTGTTTGTACTATGACCATCAACAAATAGGATAACTGGCAGTTTAAGCACTGACATGACATTATCAACGGCATCTTTTGCTTGCTTTATTTTTTTCCTATCGTATTTAGCATATTTATTATAATTTTTATTTATTATATTATTTTTTATTATAATTTTGTTTTATTGAGGTAAACTATTTAAAGATTTAAGCACCTGTATGAAATTTAAAAGAGATAATTAAATCCATAACTTTTTCTCAGATTTATTGCCATCTGACCATTACTGTGATATATACAGCTATTGCCACAATTTTGGCCGTCGCTCATTCCCTTATAAAAACGACACAGTAATGGCTACATCAAATTTGACAGTTTTTCTGGATAAGGAAACTGTAAAAATTGATGTTCTAATAAGTTTACAAGCTATTATATTAATTCAAAACTTTTTTTTTCCTATAAAACATTAGAAAACCACTTAAACTCGTAACACAAAACCACTTACCCTTAAGAAAATCACTAAGAAACTAATGGAGCTTCTCATGCGTTGAGAACGCGTGTATCTATTCACTAGAGATTTTCACTATGAATGAATGAACTGTTAAGACACATGAAAACACTATTCTGCACTAAGAAAGAGGAATTCCCGTCAATTATTTGTTTGTATATTACTCTGGGCTCTCCTGACAGGATTGCCTACCAACGTCTTAAGAAAAATTAAAGTGACAATAATAGAGGGAGTGGCAACAGCTCTATCCATATGAAATATGAACTAAAAGTAGCCGCACTGAACAAGATCTCATGGAAAGCTACATACAAAATTAACTTAACCCTGGAATGCTACCCGTGAGTAAATTTTACTCATTTTCTGCTTGAAGGCTTCACTGCTCTTCACGACATATTACCACAGCGTTCTCACATCTTAAGTGAATTACCTGAAGCGTTTTTGTTAGTTTAAGGGAGGAAGGGCCTTCCTAGCAGGTCAGCCCTCTCATTCCTCATGCTCCTTATTGGCCGGGAACCCACTATAAGACAGAAATTGCAGTATAAAATCCATTCATGACAAAAAAAATTACAAGATGTACAAAATGCTATTACTTTCATTTCTAATTATCCTTACTTAATTAATTAAAAAAATTTTATGTAAATCTTAAATTATTCTTGCGGGAGTTCTGTTCTTTCATTTTTCTGTTATTGTATTCCGCTAAAATATTTCAACTCTTCTGATTTTACTTTTTTCGTGCGTGAGTAATATTTACTCAGGGTTATGAATAAGCGAATATGAAAACGGGTTAGCATTCCAGGGTTAATGACAAGTTAGGACACAGAAGAGCTTTCCGATTGTTTTACATTTAAAATGTACACGGCAAGAAAAGGAAGAAAGAAAGAAAAAAATCGAAAAAAATTCAAACTCTCTTTAAAACCTTTATGAATAAAGATAAAAAATGTGAAAACGCAGATTGCATGCAACGAAACAGAATGGCAAATGACTCATTTTCGTAAATAAATGAGAAGGGGCGGAGTTTTCACGTTTTACTCTCATAAAATGTTGCCGCGCTTTTGTGAAAACCGGTTTTCTCTGAAATGTTGTGAGAAATATCCAATGATTTTTATAGCATAACCAATGTTTGTTAGTGTAATTTCTATGCTATTTGAGCAGCACGTGCTTTTGTTTACATTCGTTTTGCTCTGAAGAGATTAGGTGGGAGAAACTCATGCTGAATTCTCTGATATTTTCAGCAAAAAAGAGAATTTCTTTTGAGAGGAATTTTATATCTCCTTTCAGTACCTTAACCAAAATGAAATTTATCTTTTTCTTCAAAAATAGAGATAGTGTGACCGTAAATAGTTTGAAATAATTTTGAAGGTATTCAATAAGATTTTGTCATTCGGGTAATCCTACATTCTCTCGATTTTTGTTTTTAACTCGTTGTCTCAGTCGCACTACAAAAGTGCATAGCCAAGTTCGTTTTCCCCATTCAAAAGACGAAAGTATATAACATTACCTGTTTTGGGTTAAAAAACACGAAAAATTTCCAATTTTGTTCGGCTGTGTCCTATCTTCTTATTAGGTTATCTTTGGCTACATATCCGCCAATTAAATGGTCCTGTTCTTTAATAACGAAGGCAGATTCCGTATACGTTAAGCTGTCAAAACCATTCAAAATGAATGTGCATGTGGTATTCTTGAAATTCGTATTCGTTATTTTCGTACACAAACCATTCGTTAGACCTTAGTACTAGGCTTAAAGTATGACAGCGGAGACTCAGAGAAAAGATATATTAAAAACAAGAAGAAGAAGAATTTTGCAATTTTTTTTACAGAAATACAACGCCCGGTCATAATATTTCTAAAAACAGATAGTTAAAATTATTTAGAGATATTAAAAATATAAAAATAATATGCATAATGTTTATACAATAAAAAAAAAATTAACAATGATATTTAAAATACGGCCGCGAGAAGAAATCCAATTCATCCGAGCTTACAGCAAAGACGTACAAAACTACGTTAACTACAAAAAATCCAATCATTAAATTTATCAAATCTCAGAACTCTGACAAAAAATATTTTTAGCGCGCTAAAGAACGGCCCGGGCGGATAAATTCAAGCTAAATTTTTTGGAGACTTACTGGTGGTGCCATCTCTATTCAAAACCCAAAGAGAAATTTAGCGCGTTGACCTTAGTACCGCTCTCGCTAAACTCCAGGATAAATTTTCGCCAAAATCTTTTAGCTAGCTAAATTTTCATACAAAATTTAGCTTAGCGCCGACCTTAGTACTAGGCTTATACCTATAACGAATGCGTTAAAACCCTTCGGAATTCAAGAATAGGGCCCCAGATATTAAAAGCAAATTAAGATTAAAAAATATTTCGTGTATGAAAATAAATCTAAGGCTCCGGCGGGTAACAATTCTTGCCGAAATGTGTGTGTATGCATTATACAAAAGCCGGTATGACTTTCTGGTTCACTTATACAATCAAGAAACTTGAATTTATATGAAATATATATAATTATTATTATTATTACAATTTTCCTTAGATTAATGTAACCTACGCAGCTATATTCAAGTATTGCTCCAACAATATAACAAATATTATGAATACTACTAAAGCGAGAGAGCAATAACACAAATGCTCTCTTCTTAACCACCCCTTAATTAACTTTGCCGTTCTAAAAAATAGCTACATATAGACAACATCAACATCACCCCATCGGCCATCACAATACCAATAATAATAATAATAATAATCACCCCTTAAGAGAACTCCGGTTTTGAATCACACACTAAAGCAAAGCAGCCCTGTCTGGCAGCAGCCCTCCTCCTTGATGAAGTATAGGCCGATTTTGTTGATACTCATCTTGAACACAATACATACAGCACACAATTCAACTCCAACTAACCAAAACCAGAGCTTACGATATTAAACAAAAAATTTCTATATAAAATGAATGTTCAGTTCATACCGTTTCCATTTTTGTTTTTTTTTTTTTTTATTACATATTCATTTCGCTCCTCTTTCAATTTTCTTCATTCATTTCCATTTTCATTTCCATTTCCATTTTTCTTTTCTTTCTTTTTCGTTTTTCAAATGTATTAAATTATGGGGTACCACTTTTTTTTTAGTCAGACTCAAATGAAATAGCACGAGAGTTAGTCACACCGACTAGAATTCAGTTTAGAGTAGAGAGAGAATCTATACCTTAGCACTTGATACTATTAAAGAACATCAGTACGAGGTATTTACTAGGCGAGGTAAGACCTAGTAAGTATAGTGACTTGACTTGAACTGACTGTTTCTCAGATTGTTACTGTTTGTGCCTTCTTCTTGGGGGGTAAAGTGAAAAGTGCAAAAATTAACGAAAAAAAAAATAATAAAAATAAATATTTTAATTTGGTACGGGAAATAAACATTTCATCGTCGCGGCGTCGTGTCGTCTTGAAACAACCAACATCAACGCGGTAAAATAAGATAACCGGAAGCAGTGTAACTAACCGGGTGGTATAGGTATAGGGTAGATTTTATCTACCGCACTTTCTTCTTTTATTGTATATTGGCGGCTGAGTTAAAGGAACAGGAGTACAGGATTTCAGGAGCGCAGAAGTGCAAGGAGTTTCTCATCATCACTACCAGGACCAACCAGCGAACATCATCATCATCATCATCAACATCATCTGGAGAAGAAGAAGTGGAGCAGGTGCTAAAGGAATCTAGAACGTAAGTATAAATTTAGTTATTCGTTCTCCAGACTCTCTTCCATATACATATATCCCTCTGCTGCCTTGGGCCCTCCTGTTTTATGTTACTTTCATACCTACATTACAATCCAACTTGCCGTTATAATGCCGTTCGATTCGAAAAGGACTTGAAGTTGAGAGTGTGTTTTATGTTTGATTTAACTTATATTTCTCTGCTAGCTAAGTTTTTTGTTGTTGCTATTTTTTTTTTGCTGCGAGGGTAGTAAGAGTGAGAGACGAATATATATATTATGTAGGATTTTATAGGGACTTTGTGTTCACACAAGAAGAAGCGGCGAAGGGTGTGCTGCTCTGAGTGCGACTGTTATTATGATCGTCGTCTCGTCTTATAGATTAGAGGTATGTGTGTACGACGAGTATATTTTATATATGCATATAGGTATATATATATATATGCGAAGGGAAGGAATAAAGGAATCCTTTTTGGCGCAATAATGAAACATTTTCATCGAACAGATGTCTTCGATGGCACTGTTCTCAGCGTCAGCAGCACTACTTGGATTTGGTTTAGTTTGGTTAGGTTTTTGGGACGAAGAAGTGCAAAAGAAACAAGATACGAGATTAAGCCGGCTGGCTCTGGCTGTGCAATTGCAAATCTTCTTCTCGACGATATAGGTTGATTGAAGGAGGGAGGAGTGGTGAGAGAAGAGAGATGGAGTAAGGAAAAGCAATGAACGAACAATAATTTTATTTAAGGGTAGTTCCACAGTCACATTGATTTGGTTTGGTACTTACTGTACAGAAGAGTGGTCTTCCTGGTCTTCTCTGATGTTTTGTTGTTTTTTCCGCCCGCTTTTTTTTTTTTTTTTTTTTTTTACATTTTGCTCCTACTAATTACTACATGTACACAACCTGCGACTTAATCAACTAGATAGGTAAAGGTAAGTATGTGTATGTTGTACATACATACGATTTTTTTTTTAAAATCAATATTTACATAAAATTTTAAATTAAATTAATCGACATCATGTCATTAATTAATTAAATCGCGCAGAACACACATTCAAGAGAAATAATTTTTATTTAATAATGAATAAACGAAAAATGAAAATAAAAAATAAAATTTAATTTATTTCTCCATTCTATGGTTATTCGATTCAATAATAAATTTTTATCTTAGTCATAGAAAATAGAAGACTCGTCATAGTAGTCATACTTACCTCTCTAATAATAATAATACCCCCACAACCAAACCTCCCCAATAGTAAAATGTAGATTTTGTGCTTGCTTTTTCTGTTTCCTCTTCTCTTACCATCCCGCGGCAACGTCTTCTTCACTTTGTTGAATTGTTCCCGTTTTTATAACAATGGGAACATTGTGTACAATAATTTTAGTCTCTCTACATGTAAACTAAATTTCAATACCGTCAATGTATTAGAGTGCGATTAAAATTGACGTTTTATTTTCATATAGAGCATATAGTTAGAGGTTAGGTATAGGTAGGCAGGTAGGTAGGTAGGTAGATATGTATAGTATAGAAATGTGGATGGAAGTTTTAGTATTTGATATCTTTTCCACCCGGTTATCGTCTCTTGGCTCCCCTTCGAACTTCGAATAGTCTATAATATGTATGATCCCTCTTCTGCCGCACTACCATCTCTTACCCGGTTCTTAGTTCAACACCGATTTCCATTCATTCTTCAGTACAGCATATACATATATATATATATGTATATATATGATATTATCTTTGGATTCTATAGTATATTACCTACATATATAATACCCTACCCGCAGATACTTTATAATATGTTTTATATTCTCTGTTTCTTTCTCTCTCTCTCTCTCACTATTCTATAGATCTTTTGTACGCTTTTAGTTTGGATATACATATTTGTTGTTATGAGTTCAATTGAATGCATTATTACTTTCAGATAAAAAGATATTTTTTTCCTCGCATTCGTTCTCTCGTTCTATTTTCCATTTCTATGGTATTCCTTTATCCATTTTTGTACATGTTTAAGACGTTCGACTGAGGATTATTCTTCCATTTCTTTCAGTTTAATTAGACTGCTATTATGTTCGATATAAATACGAAATCGTTATTTTATGCTTTTTTCTTTTCTTTTTTTTCTCCTCTGTGCTTTTCAATATATATTTTAACCGTGGTGGTTGGTTTTAGAGTTTAGTGAGTGGTGAGTGTTGCTCGCTTGCTTGCACTGATGCGGTAGCGTAGCGCGGTGCCGGTACGGATATACGGGTAACTACCTATATAGCGAGATATTATAAGGTAATGAGTTTTTCGGTTAATGTGAATCATAGTTAGATAGTAATATTTCGTTTGTTAGACGGTCGAGCAGAAACAGAAACGGTAAAGAAGTATATCTCTAATCTATAGATGCATATATACATGTGTTTTTTTTTTTGGGAAGAGATAAAATTTTTAATAAGTACCAACAACAACAAAGATTCATGCACAAATGCTAGTCATAAAAATTGAAGTTGAGAAATTCACCACAGTTTTTTTTTTTTTGAACGGGCGCGATTATAGAAATTTGATGTGTGCGCGTCGCGTAGTCCTCCCTTTATTGTATCTTTTCTACTTATGATGCGATGAAGATGATGATGATGATGACTGAGAATCTTGTTATATTTTTTTTCTTCTTTTCTTATTTCCTTTTATTATTTGTTCTTAGATGTTTTCTCGTTCATGATGATGGGTTCGACGGTTTCTATGTTTATAATTTAGTTTATTCGGTGCTTTGCTAGTATAAGCACCATTTTTAATATAACATTGGTCTTCGACTAAATCACTTTACATCTATAGACAGATTCAGTTAGTGCGCGGCTTTAGTGGCTTGTGTGAATTTCGAATCACCCACCACCATTGGATGGAATCTGACTAAGTCAAATGATATTTAAAATTTTTGTAGAGCGCGCGATTTATGTTCGTTTTTTTTTCTTTTTCCTAATTTTTCTGATTGGTTTTCATGCTGTGTGTGCGGCGTTTTGTTGTTTGTCCTCTGCTGTATGCTGCTCTGATTGTTTGAATTGCGGGTGTTTTCGCGCAACTCTCTTACTCTCCTCAATACATATCTACGTAGTAGCTTACCTAGTAAGTGACTAATTGTGTTAAGTTAATGTGCTAATCGATGATAGCTATAAGCTCAGTCTCAGTGACGTTAGTCAAGGATTGTGTGTGTTGTTTGTATATTTACAGATTATTATTTGTGTTTTTTTTGTATTATATTCGACGCGATTTCTTTTTCGATGGATGCGCTCGATAATAAATAATGATCACCGTGTGATGGATGATGATAACACGACGTTTGAATTGTGATTTTTGTTTAGATTTTTAATTTGTGTTTTTTGTTTATATATACTTACATATTCATATAGGTATATGTGCGGAGTTGTTATTGCTGTGAAGTACTTTTAAGAATATAGATAAACTGTGAACTGATCGAAATATATACATTTTATTGTATATACCTATGAAGAGAAATTTTGATAAGAAATATCTACGTGCAGAGAAAAGGAATTTATTTTTATTAATATGGTAATTTTTTTTTTTATTTAAATTTTATTATACCTAATAACATAATTTTATATAGGTTAGGTTAGTTTGGGTAAGAGATATGCTGCTAGAGATAACCAGCCTGCTTCACTTAAACCTCTAGTGTGTCTATTGTGCCCCTTGATATTATGGAATAACCTTTTTTAAACCATTCTACTTCCATTCTACTTCCTCTGGGAAATTCTAAATACATCTGAGCTCTTTACTTAGCAGCTCCCCAGATTTGAAAAGAAGTAGCTACCCAAAAGCCTATACCTCTTTTATTCATCAGTAGAGCGGGATGTGTGGTCGACATACTCTGAATCCGTACAACTCCTTCAGAAATCGTTCACAGTTATTTCCAGTCTACTTGCATGGTATCCAATGGCCCATAATGACCCCTACTAAATTTCTGATATCAGTTCTACTACCATTAAGAAGTTCTTTTCTTCTCTTCCTTCCATATGTAGTCCATAATTGTCTCTCCGCTGATCCACCGGAGGATTACCATTTGATAGGCGCCTCTGATGATAGCCTTCTGTAAAACTCCGATTAGGATCCCCACATAATCTATTGCTGCGGAGCTATCCATTTCAGAGCCCTTTTTGGGCAATTTATCAGCCATTTCGTTGCCTTGGATATCCTTCTTGTTGTCAGGTACCCAGCATAGGGTCACTTTATGTCGTGTAGTGAATTTCTTAAGGCTGGTCACGTATAACTGCATCAATTTTGATTTTACCAGTACAGCATCCAGCCTTAATGGGTTCCGGGCTATCAATGTACATATATGCAGAAGTACTGTACGAACTCTCTACACATAAATAGCAATGACGCCACCTGGTTATTGGCTGCAGGTTTTTTTTCTCCATTTTTCAGGTTAATATTCGAAAAAGCATCGAAGGGACGTATATGGCAAGAACCACAGCAATCCGCAAACTAGCGGTAAAATGTTGTGTCATCGCACGCACAGGGGTCCCTCAGATGAATTTTGTGGCAAAGGGTGCTGTTTGCAGTATCTGCTTATACTCAAGGTGAGTATAGGTAGAACTGTCAACAGGCATATTCGTCTGCTGCAAGTTGCTATAAGATTCGTTCCACTTCCAGTCTCTGGAGAACACTTCAGCCCCTGTTTCCGCACACGTCTTAGATCCACCCGTAAAGATAGAAATACCGGATGCTACCACCATATCCTTCCCATCCCAATCTCTCCTGGCGAACATAATCGCATTGGCAGCTCCAACAAAAGTTAAGGAAGGTACTTGATAGTCTTTTTATTTCCTGAAATCATTACAGTCGTCTTCTGGAGTATATTGGAATACCCAAAACCCCAACCCCTATCCACCACCCCCTTCGTCTAAGCTTGACAGCTGATTTCTGACGCCCCAAGAAACATTTTAGGAGACAACCGAAAAATTAATAAACACAGCAAAAACTTATTCACCAATACTTTATTGATCAGTAAAATATTCAATAATCATAACATACAAAAATAAACAATCGGTAAAAACTTACTTAGGTACCTTACAATAAAGTGTCAAAACACACAAACCACAACCTAACTCTGCAAGAGCAAAACTGAACTGAAAGCAGCGGCAGTTAAAATGAACTTAAAGGCCGAAACACAGTGCTAGCTTTTCCAACCTCGACCTCAGTATAACTTTAAGAACCTCAACCTGATGAGCCTTGAAAACTTTTGCAGCTCACAATACGAGCTTTGACAACTTCTGTATGATAGCATTTAATTGGGCTATTGGCTTGAAAGTTGAAATTATTTTGTAATAACTTACTACAGCAGGAATAAATTTTCACGATAAATATGTTTTTAAAACATTTTGTCAACAAATTTCCCGTACACTTTTTCCTGTAAAAAATGCTGGCATCAATTGATTACAAAAATTAGCTGTCAAAGCTGACAAAGTTCCAGCAGAGTAGAAAGTAGACCTACTCGAGTTCAACCTCAACCTGGCCGGCCTCACCAAGTTTCCCATTGGGAGCTTGATAACCTGGTCTCATATATTCTACAGAACTGTCAAAGTTGGTGAGGCCGGCCAGGTTGGAAAAGACAGCACTGTGTTTCACGTTTAAGATTACCATGAAAAAGTGTTGCCAAACCTAAATATTAATGAATCCTCGAAAATGTTTGAATAATTCAGTGTTGGATATGGCTCACTGTTGATCACGGTATACAGAGTAACAAAATATGATCGTCCGCTCTGTCAAATTCGTGTGACGTCATGCGTATCGATTCTTAAAAAGGAAAAAACAAGTGTTAATAAAGGGTTTTCCAATAAGAGGTGTTATTTTAATTAGCCCGCTATTTGGGTAGATGTCACTTTTGGAACTGTCATTTTTTGACACTTGACAAGTAGAAACTACGCCATTAATAAAAATGGAACGATACACGATTCAACAACGCATTGAAATTATTAAAATTCACTATTCCCTAAATTCACTAAAATTCACTTGAGTGATGAGGCCCATTTCCACCTCGATGGCTTCGTCAACAAGCAAAATTGTCGCATTTGGGGCTCGGAAAACCCAAGAGTTATTGTTGAAAAGCCTCTCTATCCTCAACGTGTGACTGTTTGGTGCGGTTTATGGTCCCGCGGGGTCATTGAACCTTACTTTTTCGAAAATGAGGCTGGAGCAACAGTTACGGTGAATGGAGCGCTATCGACAGATGATTAATGATTTTTTATGGCCGGAATTGGATGGTATTGATCTGGACAACGTTTACAAGCAACGAAACCATTGATCTTTTACGGGAAAATATCAAAATAACACCTCTTATTGGAAAACCCTGTATTTATGTAAATTTATTCCACTGGATCCATTTAATATATTGAGATAGATAGAGAGCGAAGGAGAAGAACATAAAAAATTAAACAACAGGCCAGCGCCAAATATTCGCTTGCACCAAAATCTTGTAATCGTCAGGATGATGGCTGAATCAGGGTAGATATTTGTATTAATACAATCCGCGCGATTTATTACTAATAACGGATAATGTCAGAATGGTTCGACCATATTTATGTTAGACAGTTCCACGTTCGATAATCTCATTTGATGGCTATGAGGACTATGAGTATACTTTGGTATATTTGGTATATAGAGTTGAAAATTACTGATTCCTAAAATCCAGGTCCGCATCCAAGCTATCCAGATCCGGATCCAGACAATGCAAAGGATGTTAAAAATTTCCTTCAGATTGCATCTTTCATCGTTAAAATGAAATTACATGTTCCAAATGAAACAATGCAATCTCGGAGAAATTTTCAACAACGTTTGCCAAGTCTGGCTCTGGATCCGGATCTGGATAGTTCGGATCCGGATTGGAATAGCTCTGATCCGGATCCGAATTGTTCAGATGGTTCAGATCCCAATTATTCCGAATAACTATTCAGATACTTATAAGCTCTTATTAGAATCAAATTGCTATTTAGTACAGAAAAAACCATATCCCCCATTTCAAATTATTCAACTTTTCAAGTGTTTTTCATGGTGTTGTGTCGTAAAGTTTAAAATGGGAGGTACAGATAAGTTCTTACCACGATACCGAGAGGTGAAAATGTCTAAAATGAGTCCTAATTAATTTTTTTTTTCAGTTAGATTTACTAATTCTTTTACGATATGTATTATTCGCTTCGAATGAATCTGCTTCTTTAAAAAAAATTTTACATTTTTTTTAATAAATAAAAAAATTGTTTTTTCTATTTTTCTCAAACTTTTCATTTCTTTCTTCTTTTTTTTAATTTTTTTCATTTGTTTTTCAAATCACTCAATTTCGCTATTTGGGACCTGTTGATAAACTTGTCATCAAAAATTAATGGGTTGTGTGATGAAATGACAAATTAGAACATTTTTTAGCTTTTGCTATATACCGGAGAATCCCAAAAATTCTTTCTTGAACAAGATATGTATTAAATAATATCCTTGTGTATAGAACTATACAGGGTGTCCCGAAGGCTACGTATAGGTCATGCTTAGACAAACAAAAAATTGTATGGTAAGGGAGGGGGGGGGAGGAAATCGTAACGTTTTTCGAGATAACGGGACTTTAAGATATACCTACTTGGGTATGTTATTATAGATCACCCTGTAACTTCTGAACGTTATACGCTATAATGATGACGTAAACTTTGGTAGATAGGTAATCGTTGGATATTTCCAATGGTCTATAACTGTTTTCCCCCTTTCCGTTTTGAAGTTATGGTTCAACAAAGTTAATATTTCGGAATTTTTACTACTTTTTTTTTTATTTAACCCCTATTTTTATCAAAAAACACGTCATGAATATCATATTGAATTTAAAAAGCCCAAAAGCTTAGCTTTAAAATGACCTATCAAGCCTCGTTTCCACTTATACAAATTTTCTTACCCGACAAGTTTTGAAACAAGTTGGCAACATTCTGTCTAAGTGGAAACGCTATATGAAAATTCAGACACATGTTGGCAACTTGTTCGATGTCGGCTGTAAAAACTCGCAGAATTTGTTGGGTGGATTTGTTCATTTAAGTGGAAACGCTCATTTGTTGTGTTGGCTAAACTAGTGGAAGGCAATGGAGTAGAATGTAAGAAATTAAGCCTGTTGGCGAGAATTTATTTAAATGGAAACACTTGTAAGTTTAAACTAACATGTCGGCTCCCAACAAATACACAACATGTTGCCGAACAAGTTGGCACAATTTGTATAAGTGGAAACGAGGCTTCACACTCTGTACCAAAATGTAACCCTTTCTGCGTTTTTTGCACTTTTTCTTAAGCATCTCCAGCGAAAATGGCTGAAAAAGGTCATTTCCAAAAGAGGCTTTCTGGCTTTCTGGCACTTATTGGACCAAAACGTAAGCAAGCACTGCCTCGCTCCAATACAAAATCTACGATGGCTGGACCTGTTGTAGGGAAAGCAGCAATTTTTTCTTAGAAAGTTACTGGAAATGTTTTCCTTAGAATTGTTATGCATTGGAGGCCGACAACGGCACACATTGTATGATTGGATCTGAAAATAACCCCAGTCGGTCACCAGACTGAATAAAAATTCTCCTGAAACATTTTCTGTAAATTTCTAAGAAATGAATACTATTTGCGCATCTACGAGTCTATGCTCATAAAAATTGTTAGTGGCCCAAACAACCGTTGTCGGCCTTTCCAGTAATTTTCTAAGAAAATATTACGGCCTTCCCTATATCAGGTCAGACATTGTGGATTTTATATTCTATCGAGGGGATATGTTTTTAGTTTGGTTATGTTCTTACGGCTTATCCCTTGAAACAACAATTCAGTTGCACAGCTTTGCTTTTAGTTCATAATGGTACAAGTGGTGCCATCTGACATTATAACAAGGAAGCAATTTCGCAACCACTATATAATTCTATACACAAGGATAATACCAAAAAGAGGTAGGTACTAAATCGCTAGGATATTATTAATACATATATGTATCTAATCCGATCTAGCCATCCTGATGGTCACTAAATCGTGTGAGCGGACTTAATCTGAGTTTTATTTTCTGAGATTCATCTGGCTCAAATCTTATACTTAATCAAGACACATCCACTCCAACTGATGACCAATTCTTCAACCAGTTTAGTTTAGCTGTAGCTGTAGATTTTCACTACTTAAAGTAGCCCGCGGGATTGATTCGAACTTCTACATATACATATATGTCAACAGATTTTCATACAAAGTAGCATATAGTGACCGTATTTGCAGTATTTTTTAAATTTCGGGCATTTTTTCATGATACATATATACTTTCAATAGCCAAATTCAATGTATTTGGTAATCTCAGTAAACATTTTTATACTGTTGGTTCATGTTAGACCTAACGGGATTAGAGACTATTACTGTCACACAGGACAGGTCACGCTCGTCCAAGGTATATAGAATACAAGGTATTCCCATTACGAACCACGTTCCGCCATTAGTGACGTAATATTGTGAAATGTATATGAAAGTACAGTACAGAGAACACAATACTCTCTCTCCTCTCTCTGTTTTTCCTATAAAAATGTATATACAGTAGTCAAAGATTTATGCCACAGGCTACAGCTACAGCTGCAATGTGCCAAAATTTTAATGAGAATACCTTGTCTTCTATTTACCTTGACGCTGGTCACTATGGCTGGTCCTATGACCGTAGGCTAATTTAGTATACACATAGTGAGTAACTGTCACCCCAAAAATTCATGTTTTATATCACCATTCATCAATATAAATTTCGAGGAGGATAGCTTAGATATGTGTATTTGTTATAGGTATATAGATAATATTAGCGAAAGAAACGCTATTGGGTCCTTCCAATTTGGAATGAAAGGCTGCTTAAAGAAAAATGTCACTTAATACACACGAGTATTCCTTATACAGTATGCAAACAGGATTCTGGGGAAGAGTTGAGAAAAAGCAAAGTGTAGAATATATTTTTACTTCTTCTCACCTTTTCCCTAGAAAAATCGGTTTGCATACTGCATCAAGAACACCCGTATAGGATGACCCAATGTTTGGTGAACAACCTTCGATCCTATCCAGAAAAATTCCTTTGATATTTCCGTATGAGTCTTGAAAGATTTGATGATTTATTACTACAGATCTTGAGACCCGTCTATAACTTATCAAAATACCATTATGCGATCATCAATTGAACCCGAAGAGACACTTGCTGTAACTCTAAGGTCTGCAAACACTTGCATGAATATTTCTCCCCACATTTTTAGCCTCAAATTGCTATCAGATTATTTATTCCTTCAAATTTTTGTTGCATATGGGTGTACTTGTACTTGTCGCATTAAGTAATGCTTCATAATTTATATCATCCTCTCACATTATCGTTGTAACTGCCATTTTTCAAAAAAAAAAAAGCTGCTTAAGTTTCTTCCTAGCTCTAAAACGTCTCCCAAAACAATGTCTGTCAATCGGCAATAAAAATGTTGGCAGTACTTGCGCATTCATATAAACGGTAAGGCGCGGTGATAGTTTCGTTTATTCTTGGTTGACTGACGACATCCCTTCTACGCTTGTATCAATCTTTGCTGAAATGAACTAGTAGTAGACAATTACAAATAGACCCATTTTCGCATTTGTCACATCACCATCCTTGTCCATCCGATGTCATGAATTCAATCTAAGATTCTTTTCTATAGGTAGTTGATTTTCTTTTTCATTGCCTGCAATATTGATTTTCCCAGACACTCAGATCATTTGTAAATAATTCAATATTAGCTTAGATGATTCATGTTATTGCCCTTAAGATGTTTCCTTCATTCCATAGCTCAAGAGCGGTTTTCTACAGTACCGGCTGGCATATATTAATTTGATTTTTCATCTCTGACCATATATTCCAGAGACTTTTTACATTCAATTCCCAATTTTCCGAAAAGATTTCTGCAAGTCTACATTGAAACACTGGAGTCCATTTTGTCTGAGCATTTCTGTTTAATTTGTCAGCTATTATTGCATGTCGATATTTTATTGTTTCTTTGGTGACTGCAACAATTGCGGTTTTTCTTTTCTTGATTTAACGCTTAGTCCAACTTTTATATATGTAGGTACACTAGGAGTTTGAGAATGGCTCTTGCGAATCTTCGTCTAATTGGTGTGCCGATGATATCAACATAGACTTGTACTTTTACACATGATATAGCTGTGTCTTTCTGCTTAAGCTCGTCGACAGCAATTGACACGGATAATAGTTCGCCTTGTGGGCAACCTTAAAAAGACACGACTTTTAGTGTATTATTTTTAATTCTTCCTTCCCGTTAGCATGAACTTTATCCAAGTGCATGTCCTTGATGAGCTGATGCAAGATGCTATCAAATACTCAACCACCAACAGCAATTCCTTTGGAATCGATAAATTTACTTATCTAATGTATATCAAAGGTTTTTTTTGTAGAAAATATTATAGGTTAATTCGACGACTCGATTTCGGCACTTCACTAGGTTTCCTTTCAGTTTTTAGGGTGTATGTCAGCCTAAACCTTTTCCTTTTTATACCCTAGATGAAATCTAAAGGGTATACTAAGTTTGTCATTCCGTTTTTAACACCTCGAAATTTGAGACAAATCGGGCAACTCCTTCATGGGGTTGCCATACAAAAATTTCGCTTTCCACTATATATTTGAACACTGCCTGAGAACGCGTCGACGTAGGGAGCTGAAATTTGGTACATGGTGTTTTCATTGTACTAGCAAATAAAATTTCAAAAATGGACTAAATCGGGCAACTCCTTCTTGGTGTTGCCATATAAAAATTTAGGTTTTTTACGTACGCAGTGAAAACGATCAGTCCTAGACATTTTTATTATATTAAAAACTTCTTCAAAATACGAAATTCTATAAAATTGGTTATAATCAATTTTTTCTGTCCGACAAACTGTTCTAGAAATATATGCGAAAAACTAAATTAATACGGGCATTCATCTCTAGGGTATCATAAGAATTGGTCCTAGACCAATTCTAGCTTTTTACTTGTTTTTTCTTTCTTCACTGCTCTTGTGAGGATAGGGCTTCTACATAACCCAATCATCTGACTCTGATGTGGGCCCTCCTTTTGACTTCAGCTCAGGTTTTTTCACATTTATTTACTTCCTTATTGTCGTAACTGTCCTTGTTCATGTAGTTCAGTTCTTGTTCTTATATTTCGTTTCTCCCTATGGATTTCAGTCTAATGCTTGACGAGTAATGGTTTGTGGAAGTCTTCTAAGTAAGCGTCCTATCTATTTCAATTTTTTTCGTTTCATCTGAACTACTATTGATTCTTGGTATGTAATTGATCAAAGTTCGGAACATGTGATTTGTCTTGAACAGAATATTTTGCATTTAATCCTGAAGAATTTGTTCATGATCACTTGAATTTTCTTGGAGCTATAGTTTTCTTGACAAGCTATATATTTCGCTTCCACACATTTAGTAACGAATTCGCTTGTATTCTCGATGGGAATTCAAAGTAGTAACTCCATAGTGTATTCTTTGCCTTCTCAATAGAGATTGTGTAATTAATCTCTAAGACCTGCCTTGGGTCAGTCACTCGGGCTCCTGCTCGTATTAGTTAAATAATAAAAAAAAAAAATTAGCAAAAATGATAGTAATGACGTTGTATCTACATATATATCATTTGACGATAATGCTGTCAATCGCTCACATAAGATAGTAGATAAGATTTCGTTAGTGCACAGGCACTCATAGCTTCCCTGCAATAAGCTCAATGAACTGGTTTAGCCTATTTCGATTGTATTTCTAAAAAGTTTTGGTTATTCAGCTGAAGAGCTAATATCAAATAGTTGCCTGAAAAGAGATATCGGTAATCCTCTAGCTCATCACTTTCAGTACCTACATCTAGAACATTCTTCCAGTTTAAAGTGACAAATTATTGCAAATAAATAAATAACAGTTTTCTAAAAGTTTCATTAGCGTGAATAATCTAAAATTCAATTTAGCAGCTACTTGCCATTCTGCGTATTAAGAAAGTGACAGAAAAATATGAAAAGGCCAGGATACATTTTTGGGCAGACTTTTTCTGTGCGAAATATGGCATTTTTCCAAATACACTAATAATGACCATTTTATATCGTAAAACGAACATTTATTTTAAAAACGATAATTATATTCCTTTCATATCAACATCAACAACAAACAGCAATCGACATTTTGCATATCACTAACTTACATTCTGCTTACATTGGGGGGTATCTGAGGCAGGTGGTTGAGCTTACAAGAAATAAGCGGATTGGTTTCTTAGCTTTAGTTCAATGCTTACTACATGATCCGATATATTGAGAGATTTTTGAAGCTCATTACTTCAACAACCGAACTAATCTTCTTGATTTAGGATAATGAAACGTTCTTTATTTTTGTCATAATCGTTTTGAGCGATTGCAACTGTACTACATTAATTTGAGTTTGTCCTCACAGATTCATACACAAAATAGTGGAAAGCCCGTCAGTTGAAGTATAGTCTTTAAAAAAAAAAATCCCCCAGATAAGCAGGAACTGAAAGGCACATGTTCTGTGTGCAGCAAAAGTGGCCCAATACGACCATAGTATGTGCTGGGCGGGCACATCGGGACAAAACCTGAGCTGTATAAATAAGATTACGATTACATAGGAATTAAAAAATCCCAATGACGATTAGGATTATTTAGGAATCATACTTAAAAGTTTTCAATTGCAATTACTGGTAATCGTTATCGTAATCCAGTGATTCCTGCAAAAGAATTAAGTTTTATATGGTTATATTTCCGCTTATGCAATAACTTGCGATTCCTTAAAATGATTTAAAAGTAATAAATAATTACTTAACGATTATTTTGTAATTTCTCAGAAGTAATTGACGATTGCTTCACGATTACTTTTTGATTACTTTACGACTCCTTGCATTTATTACGTGGAGCTTTGAAAAACCAAAGATAAACTGTAAAAAATAATAGAACTATTGCCTTAATTTAAGATACATTTTTTCCTAAAAGTAATTTTAATTTTCTCTGATATAAAGGGAAAATCAGTTTAATTTCCACAAATCAATAGAACATTTGATGTAGGTATTTATTTGGCACCAGAAAACCTATAAAGTATGTAAAATTCCCGAAATGTTAAGTTCTCTTGGATAGATAGGAAGAGAACATTCAATAAATTAGGTATTATGCCTCATTTTTTATGGAATATAATTTACACATTGTTTTTGAAAACAGGTCATATATTTTTTTTTTCAATATTTTGTTTGAGCGTTCCGAGCACACCAACATAATTTCCGTACTACTTATACACAGTTTTTGTTGCCAATAATAAATGTGATAAAATATTTCTCTAATTTAAAATTAAGTCCATTTAAAAATACATTTTATACTGCAACGAGTTAGCAGCTGTATGTAAAATTACAATGTTATGTGAATATGCATTGTAAAAATACACTGATGTATCGGAAAGTGTTCCCTATGAGTGTGATAGATTAAAATTTCAATATGATTTCACATCTGACTTAGTCTTGTTTTATTTCAGCCAAATTTTCGTTTATAACATTAGAAGTTCGCGTTCATCATATATTCTCGAATAAAGCTGTCGATGGTGCTGTTACCAGTTGTTACTTATGAACACAGATATAGCGTTGATCTGGCCTATTCTTAATTCTATTGGAATGCCATTCCATTCGAATTCAAATATTAAACTGAATTGAGATTCAAACAGTACTATATATTATGTCACTCGGACGAAAATGAAATCAAAAAATATTTATTTTATACATATACATACATATTTGGGTATGTTTTATAGATCACCCTGTAATTTTTGAACGTTACAATCTATGATGATGATTTAAACTTTGGTAGATAGATAATCGTTGGACCTTTCCCAATGGTCTATTAATTTTTGTCACTCACCTACTATTTTGATCAAAAAACACGTCATCAATATCAATTTTTCATAGCGAATTTAAGAAGCCCAAAAGCTTAGCTTTAAAATGACCTTTCACACTCTGTACCCAAAATGTAACCCTTTCTGCGCTTTTTGCACTTTTTCTTAAGCATATCCAGCGAAAATGGCTGAAGAACTCAATAAGTGCCAGAAAGTATGCAATTATCTTTTGGAAATGAGTGAGTAAATGTAATGAAATTCCACATGATCCTTGCTTACAAAAAAACAAAAAAAACTATCAGAGTAAATAACACTTTCTCTTTGAAAAGGTTGAAAGCGAGAGTAGTGCGATTTAAAAGAGAAATGTTTAGAAAACCTTTTACCACATCCTAGTTCTACACATTTAAAAGATAATTTTTTTTTCAATTTGTGCATGTATAAATGGTTGTTTAATTTCGCACTCTGTACAAATAATAAAGAAGTTACTTTGACAAGACATACCTTCACAAAAAAAAATTCCAAGCTATAAAATGAAATGTAACACAACACTGTTGAAAATACATACCTTAAAATTATCTTTAATATACAGAAAACCTTGGGAGGAAGCTAATCACTTTAAAGTCCACCGAAAAACTGATGAAATAACTTATTCATGCTAAACAAGAATAAACATTTTAAATTTTTGGTGTGGAAAATACCATCCATGTGGAATTTTACATTGATTGTGTTGTAAAATTACCATGCAGCATTGCCAATCCAAACTGTTCTGCACGTAAATTAAAATTTTTGTATGAATTCTCAATTTTCAATGGATTTATTAACATGGACATCCTCTAATATTACATGGATAAAGCCGTGTACATGTTCTTTCATGTATTTTTAGATAAATTAAATACAAAAAAACTTAAACTTTTACCACATTAAATGTAGTGAAATTGTATTAATTTTTTACTATGTATGGGCCATAAGAAATGAGCTATTCAGATCTTTCGTATGTTTTTTAAAGGTGTTAGTGTTCTATCACCTATGGTGGAGTGTGGTGCTTTTACGGGAATATACCCTACATTTTAGAGAAAAAAAACGATTTTTTTTTTAAATTCCCTACATTTAAGGGGGGAAATAAAAAAAAATGAAAATTCGCTGCATTTGAGGGGGAAAAAACAAAAATTTCCAACATTTGTGGGAGAAAAACCTAATCTGCGTTTTTCAATGTGGAGCCTTCCTTAATCTTATCGACAAATACCTAACCTTTGTGGCACAAATTGTTGCAATTCACTTTAGAGAATTACTTTTTACTGTGTAAGCTAATTATTCGAAAGTTCCTTAAGTCATAAAAGCAATCCCAAATGAGTATTGTCAGTAAATAAAGAAAATTTCTGAAAACTTCGAATTTTATTATTTAACTTAATTCACTCCAATTAACTTTCAATAAAATTAATTTTTCAAAAAAGCAATCTGAAATTGCCTGCTTTCGTGGAGTATTGAAAGATTGAAAGAAAAAAGTGGTTGCAAAAGAGCAGATGAAGTTAGTTTTAATAATAACTAATAGAAGTAAGATAAGTATTCGTGAAGTAATCATTGATTACTTCTAAACCATTTCATAATCGAATTTTTTTTATTTCCAAAGTAATCGTAGGATATTTAATTCTTGAAATAATTGGCTCTAAACAGAACCATACCAAGCGATTCATAGAGATTCGACCAATGGAAACGGGATGGAAGCTCCTGAGTTACAGCACGAAAGATGCTAGACTCCTAGGTGGTCTGATTACAGGTTGGCGTATACAGGGTGTTTCCCACTAAGAAGTCAATAGAGCGGAAGGTGATAGTACTCACATAGACGAACCAAAAATCGTATGGCAGGGGGGATATCAACCGTTTAGGAGTTACATAGTGATTAAGAGAAAAAGCTAGTTTTTCACAAAACACCCTGTATCTTAAAAACTACAGGGCGTACGAACACAGTTAGGAGCTCATTGTATGGCCTTTCCAACGACTGCTCAATCAGCCCCATACCCCTCTTCCATCAAGATTTATGCTTGTCTAAACTAACAATTCGGATTTTCTTACCTTTTTTTTTTAATTTAACCTCTATTATTTTTGCAAAAAGGTCATTAACATAACTTTTTTGTATAAAAGCTGTAAACTGTAGACTCTCCTCTTTAAGTTGACCTATTACACCCAATGTGCTATCTGAAGCCCTTTAAGAGTTATTAGCTCTAAACTTGTTCTCAAACCTATTTTTTTTTTAACCTATTTTCAACAATAATTTGTTCCCTTAGCACGGAATTTTAAAAAATATCGTCTAATTTCGGTGTGACCTGAATAGGTTATGAGGTTATAACTGTTTAACGGCTACAGTTAAAACATAGGGCTTAATAGGTCAACTTAAAGAGGAGAGTCTATTACAGTTTACAGTTTTTATAAATAAAAGTTATGTTAATCACCTTTTTGCAAAAATAATTGAGGTTAAATTAAAAAAATGTAAGAAAATTCGTTTAGTTTAGACAACCGTAATTCTTGATGGAAGAGGGGTATGGGGCTGGTTGAGCAGTCGTTGGAAAGGCCGTAAAGTTTTGTATACAATGAGCTCTTGACTGTGACCGTACACCCTGTAGTTTTTAAGATACAGGGTATTTTGTGAAAAACTAGCTTTTTTACTTAATCACCCTGTAACTCCTAAACTGTTTATATGCCCCCCCCCCCCCTTGACATACGATTTTTGGTTCGTCTAGGTAAGTACTATCACCTCCCGCTCTATTGACCTCCTAGTGGGAAACAGTCTGTATATGTACCTAGTAAATAGAAATAAGTTGCTTGAAACTAGAACAGCTTCAAAATCAGCTGATGCAAGAGATATTTGAAAAAAACAAAAGAGAGTCCGATTTGTCAAATTTAGCCAATGAAATATTTATAATTCGTCTCGATCTCCATCAGTGTTGGAACGTTTTTACAAGGGTTTAAATAAAGGTGAGAATTTTCCCCTATACGTACTATTTTCAAAACACCTTGAAAAATTCATCCTAACCGAAGCACCAAAGCGAATGATTCAAAAATGACGTTGATATATCGCGGTATATTCCTTCATTATTCAGGTGGGATGAGAATAATTATTAGAGAGACAGTTACCTTTGGACCCTTTTCGCTTATATTTACCCTTGCCATTTCAATTTAGAATCGAAAATCTAAATTTATCGCCGAGCTTAACACTGAACAAACCTTGACAAATGAAGATGATCTTTTGAAATAATAAAAAGCACTTCCGCTTTCAACAAATAATTTATTCCACCAATTTCTACTTTACAACTTATTTGCTGAGATCCAGTTACCAGGTCAATACAGTGGGTTACAAAATTAAATAAATTAAAGTGAATGAAAATATACAAAAAAAAAATGAAAATTATTTAATTGCCACTGATGCTGGAACAAGCACTATTTGACTTTGTACACGGAACCGTGGGCATCTAGAAACTTTACAATTAAAAATATATATATATATTTTAGGATCTTTAATCGATACTGAAATACGGTGGGGATACAAAAATATAGTTTTGATTTCGACTCAGCTATAATTATTCGCTATAATTTGTAGAAGAATTATGCTTTATTTTTGTCAACAACTGTGTTGGGTGGGATGGACCATTCACGAGGGATGGCTCCTGTAGGTTATATTTTTGGTATAAAATGAAACTGTTTGAAGTGCAAATACAGTCGATTTGAATAGCCATTTGTTCGATCTGAAAAACTTCCTAACTGATTTGTTACTCTCAAAATTTTGAATTTTTCATTAAAGGGGTCGTACACACCCCGTTACCACTTTTGGTTCTATTTAATATAAGCATATAAACAATCAAAATGATGTATATATATCTAGTTAAAGAAAAGGACATAGATGTGATTTCATACCATTATCAAACGTGTAAAAATAAAATTCTTAAAGAGATAATATAGAGTTTCTTGAAGTTTTAAGAAAATCATCCCTCTCCATTCTTATATCTGCACCCTTGTTCAATTTAATTTAATATGGTTGTGAAGACCTAAAAGAAAGCCCGTGTTGATTGGAGCAAAAAAAACCAAGCCCGGATAAAAGAAGTTTTCGACGTTTTGGCAAGTAAAGAAACTTGAATTTACTGTTATAAACCAGAAAGAAAGCAATAGTGATGGGAGTTGATCATCGGAAACGATTATGAACAAACTAAACTGCAGCACACATGCAGCATTGGCAAGAAAATGATTGCCAAATATTTCGGATGTTGCCATAATTGCGCTCGAAGATTGTCGTATGTTTAATGCTGAATGGTAGGTACAAACCCCATCTCAATCTATCGCGTTCTTAACCACTTCGAGAGCTCTGGACTTAATGACTCTACGGTGGGTGCGTACTTGACATTACGAGTTTTTTATATGATCCATCATAAAATGGATAAAATGCGCAGATTGACATTTACCAGCTCTGAACATGGTGGAGAGACCTACGAAAGTGTTTTTTCTAAGGCAACTTCAAAAAATTAGACTCAGGATTGGCTCAAGCGTATGCCAAAAGTGTGTAAACCAAAAAAACAAATATAAATTAAAAAAAAAGTAAAAGAAAGTAATCATAATTCTGAAGTTTTCTTAATAAATTTAAAACATTCGCCTGCCATTTTACTCAGACCTGCTATTTTTACTGAAATATTTGATTTTGTCTCAAGAATTTACCCGCAATGGATGTTAGCCTGATTTAATTCATCCAATACAAATGACTGCAGAAAAATGAATCCTGTAAAACGTGGGCGATTGTGATTTTAGTCCTTCTTTCAATGTCTCTCTGTTCTTTTATGTACCTTGTTCTAGAACTCCCATATACTGGCGAGAACAAATTGTTCTGTCGATTGAAGCGAACTATTTGTACTGTTCGTTTCATCTATAAATCTTCTATGAAAATGTATGAGGCTGTCTTTTGTGTATCTTATGTTCTGCTCTGCTCTGCGGACACAAAAGAACATAGCTAATGTTTCTTTCACTGATTTTTAGCCTTCTGGCATTATTATTCGTAAATTTATTTACAAGACTTGTTGTTGTTCTTACCCAGGCTAAAGAAAATTTATCGGTAATGTATCGCTAGTTAGACCAACATAATCTCACTTCGTTCAAAGGCAATGCAACGTTTTGCTGTTTCCGTCTTAGTATTACTTTCGATGGTCTAACCTAACTGAAATTTTGGGTATGTACAGTAGTTTTTCTGATGTTTGGACATCCCTGCTCTGGCAGTCCAGATATTTTGCTCCATTCATATAATATTTGCAGGTTAGGGTTATTTGCCAGTTAGAAGAGATAATACATATTACATACTCTGTTACGGATGTTGATGATTGTGAGGATATGGAGATTTTGTGTGTTGTTTGGAGAATTACGTACAAGCATCAATTACTCAACAAGATATTTTTAATTTTGTTTATAATATATTTCATATTCATTTTGTTCAGTGTACACTAATCTCTGTGTCTAAGAATTTTACTTTTTTCTAGCCTATCTGTTTCAATGGCTTCTTAAGACGACAAATTAAAAACTTGAAAAGAAGATTTGGAGGTGGATTTGTTAGCTTAGGAACCATTTCGACACAACTAGTGTACCCCACAGCTGCGCCTTTTTTATACAAAGACTTGCTAGCATGAAATGATACTTTGCAATAACCATAAACAGTTCTATAGTTATTTATACGTATAAAAAGAGAAATTTTAATTTGATCTCTTTGAGGTTTGGTGTTAAAAAAAAATCAGTAATTCTCTTTTGTTTGTTAATTTTTTCCGTGGAATGCTCACTGTGATAGAAGAAGATATTTTGCTTATTTGACGAGGATTCCATCAAATTTTCTCTAGGCTAATGATCTTATGTTTGACGATGTACTCGTTAGTGAACATATTCACAAAATACGGACACGATTTTCTGCAAGCTTAGAAAAGCTCTGTTGCACAAAGAATAAGTCGGCTAATTAACTCTAGAGAGAGCTTAGTTTACAATGAAAGATGGTGTTTCATTGTCAAATTAATCGTTTTAGTTTTTTTTTCAGCACTATTGTCGAGTTATTTGGACTTGAAAATAGAAAAACTTCATAATACGAATATTTAATGGAATCAAATTTGTTGGGTGCTTGGGATAAAAGCAATACCACCCAATTTTTTTGATCAATCAAAGATGTCAAAACAGATGTCAAAGAATCAGAAAAATAATATTGTCAAAAGCGACATCTTACAGGAAATAGCCTAACCAATAATTTTAAATAGCAATACAGTAAAACCTACCAATTATGGGACACTGCCCAATCGGACCACTTGCACAATTGGACCGCACTACTGTCACACAAAGAGTTTCCTGAACAAACTTCACTGTATAATTGGGGCACCTGTGTAATCGGACCGTGGACCACATATTTATCCATAATTTTGATCTTTTTGAACCTTACAAATCGGACCAGACGTAAAGAAAAATCGCAAAATAAAATAAATGAGATTGACATTATGAAAAATTTCTTCCTGTATCTAATTACAATATGAAATAGAATGTCTGTTTTGTGTAAAATCCCTGTACATTTTTTAGAACAAGATGCATACATTAGAGGAAGGGAGACTGTATGACAAAGCAAAGTTTTACCTACATCGAAGCTGCGTATTTCTACTGCATACATATTTGCAGGACCACGAAACATTTTTGTAGGTTTTTGTGTGATTCCCCGAAATTTAATTCCTATGAATATGAGTCATTTGATAAATAGATACGCATAACACTTTTCATGAGTTACGTGACTGTAAGTAAGGATCTCATTTTATGTGATCTTACTCAGGATTTGTGAAATTAAGTGTTTTTGAACAAAAATTAGCAAGCTACATACAAGGACCCCTTCATTAAATAGGAAAGTAAACCTGAGGATTCATTTTTAATTAGGTAGGTTTTTTCAAATGGGAACTCAAAACAAATAAATGATGTGTAAATTTTAGGAAAAAAAAATACCCATTCTAACATCTTTTAAAAATGAAAAAAAAAAATACAAGAAATCCGACGTTAGTAAAAAATTAGAAGTCATAAAAGCGTTTGAAAAAGATAGGCTTAGTCAGAGGAAGATTGCTGCAAAATTTGAAATTAGCAAAAGCCAAGTGCAGCGAACTTTAAAAAATAAAAATGAAATAAAAAAGTCGCTTGAGAGATTTGAACCAACTTGAAGAAAGCGCTTAAAATTAATCGTCCCGTATGCAAAACTGGATAGCACTTTATTTCAATGGTTTGTGAAAGCTCGTGGAAAAATTTACCAATATCTGGACCACTTCTTCAAAAGAAGGCTTTAAAAATTGCAGAAATGTTAAGTTTGACTGAATTTAAGGCATCGAACGGATGGTTACAGTCATTCCGCAAGCGTTACAACATTACTTTCGGTGTGCTATCAGGAGAGGGAGCAGATGTTGATCTGAGTACGGTTAAGGCATATCGCAGTACTATTGAAAGCCTTTGCGAGGGATACGAACCTTCAAATATTTTTAATCTGGATGAAACAGGACTCTTCTTCCAAGCAACACCAACCAGGTCACTTCTTTTGAAGAATTAAAAATTCTCAGGTGGGAAGCTATCCAAGAAACGCTTAAAGGTGGCTCTTCTCTGCAATTTAGCTGGTGAAAAAGAAGATCTTTTGGTAATTGGAAAGGCTAAAAGGCCGAGGTCTTTTGGCAGAATAAATATTCAACAGCATTTATCTATTACATGGAGAGCCAATTCAAAGGCGTGGATGAACTCTACTATTTTCAGTGAGTGGATGCATACATTAGATGCGAAAATACAAAGACAAAAAAGAAAAATTCTTATCTTCCTCGACAATGCTGCCTGTCATGCATGTGATCGATGAGCTTACTAATATAAAACTTCAATATCTACCACCAAATTGTACTTCACATTTACAACCATTGGACCAAGGTATCATCCAGAATTTAAAAGTAAACTACCGTAACTAAGTATATGATGAACCATTTAATTTGTTATTTGGATGAGGTTGAAAATTCTTCAGAACTTGCAAAGAAAATTTCTCCATTTGATGCTCTCAGTTGGCTTAAATCTGCATGGGACAATGTAACTAAATCAACAATCCATAAATATTTTACGCACGATAATAGTACCGAAGAAATAATTACTGAAGATAGTATTGTAGAGGAAAATGTAAGGGAATTAGCAGATGTTGATGTATTTTTGGCCACTTATGAGACCTTACCGGAAAACTGGGAAGACAATTTCTTTCAACAGATTGAAAATAGACAAGACACTGAAAATATTATAAGTAACTCTAGCAGCAGCTCCGAAGATGTTGTCGAATCCGAAAATGAAGCTTCGAATGACCATGACTATTAAGGACGCTCTTTCAAGCATTCGTAGCCTTAAAAACTACGCAACAAAAAGGAACATACCTACAGTATTACAAAAACTAAATGAGTGTGAAAATATGATTGAAAGAGAACACGTAAATACCTACTAAAAAACAAACTAACATTTCAGATTTCTTTAAGAAATAATTTTATATTGCACCTAGGTTGTGCTTTTAGATTCCAGTAAAATGTTATTTTTCTTTAAATTACAGTGTAGTACATACATATAAATTTTATCAATCAACAATTTGAACTTTTTTTGTATTCGTTTTTAATAAAGCATTTTTTTAGTTTACATATCATAATTAGTTCCCTCATTTTTCATATTTATTTCTTTTATTCATTTCGTCGGACACAGTGGGAAAATAGCACCTTTGTACAGCTTTTTGGTATATGTATATTTACATGTCTATACATACATAAATTCCTTTACCTGTAATATCGGACCACCTGTAAAATCGGACCAGTAATTGCTGCGACCGTGAGGTGGTCCAATTAGTAATTGCTACGACCGTGAGGTGGTCCAATTAGTAGGTTTCGTAAGTTGAACCATTACAAAAGAAGGAAGCACAATCAGAAATTATGCTGAACTATACGTTTTGCCAGTTTTCTACACTGAACGTACATACCTTAAACAAAAAAAAAAAAGGATCCTTACATGTTGAATCTCACAAATGGACAGAAAAACTGAAACTCAATCCTTTCCACCAAGCGTTTATAAACTTGAACTGAGCTTAAACCGAAACCAAAATCTGAGAATATATACGTGACCCAAAACTATAATACAAATCGTAATAATTATTGAGTTAGCAGATCAAATTATGGAAATTTTTCAGTTCCACTAAAGCCTTTCAAACAAAGACGAAAGGAGGTGGAGCTGCTTAAAAATGTTATGCTTTGCTAACGAGTATATGTACATATATACAAAATCCCCAAACAATGGAAAATGTGTAGTCATCATCAGGCAGTAACCCAAAATTCCATTCTTCTTCTTCTTTTTCTACATAGTAAAGTGAGATTTGGGGTAATAAACACAAGTAACGAGCCCATCAAGAAATATGTCCAAGAAGAGACTAAAATAAGCCACCACGGGATTATAGAGATAATTTAAGAAGAAAAAAAAATAAAAAATAAATAATGACAAAGTACAAGAAAAGAAACTATATACTTTACTTACAGAGCTAGAGTGCTCATCTTTTGTTAAAATGTCATCGAACCATGGAGCATGAAGCATATACATATAAAAATCTGTTCAGAGTCGCAGAGTCATCAGAATTTGTTTTGGGGCTCTTTTATATACCCTCGCTTCGCCCTGCCCAGATTTTAGTATCGTCTTAAAATCATCTTAATCGTGATTTAGTCATTCACTTAGTTCACTGACATTTTTATTGCCGGGGATTATGAGAAGTGAGGGGTTCGAATTATAATCGCATTGTTATTACACTTTGAACTGAAAGCCGATGGCTTAGCTAGCTCCGCTTAGATTATACTACTATATATATGTATGTACAGCGTTCATACATCTAGGAAGTATTAGGTACAGTGTTAAAAGACACCTGGTCTATAAGCAGTCTGGTAATTGTTGATATTCATACCTGGGACTCTTGAGTGTTGTATTGTATGGAGAGTTGCGACAAGCACAACTTATGATGATTAAAGTTTCTAGGAAGAGTGGGATCCGTCGTCGTTGTGGTTTAAACAGCGACCTGATTTCCAGTGAATTCACTCATTCATAAGTCATGATCGCTCGTGTTGAAATATGTGATCAGTTCCTAACAGTTGGCTTTTATACCAGAACTCGCATTTTATTTTCTATTTTTTATTTCTTATTATTATTATTTTTTTATTATTTTTATTTTCCACCATCAAGTTTATTGCACGATATGTGTAGTAAATACAGTTAATTTACAGATAGACAAATAACTAGCTCTAGCAGCACATTTTGGGGTAATTGGCTTCGTTTGTTTCGTGCCGTATGGGCGAATTTTATTCGAAAATTAAGCGTGACTAGCATTTAGTGAAGATCACTGATCTTTGCATTGAGAAGAGGCGAAATTGAGAGACTGGGTAAACTATGTATTTTCCGCAGATGAAATCATCGGTAATCACTGTTAATTGTTGTAATAAATATCGTAAAATAGAAACTCTTCTCTTCGTTTTATATATTTCTATGGAATTCGTTTTGTTTGGTTATCGGAAGACTATGGTGATTTTAAAATATGAATTTAAAGGAAATTTTATAAGAAGTAGTTCTTACAAATATCACGTTTAAGTCAGTTTATAGAAAGCTACAGTAATTTTACATATTTGCACATTCTATTTAAGCGACCTCTTTTACCTTTTTCATTGCTTTCATCGGTCTTTATGTACTTAACAGAGGCCACTGTAAATCTATAAGTGGTATGTATTAGGTAAGCTACACGAACTTGAACTACAAAAAATTGTATTTACAAAAGATCGTGTATTTTATGTAGAGTTTGTTCTCTACATGAATTACCCCTTAAAATCGATCAAGATATTCAGGAATTATGTTTTTCCAACATCATCTGTTGATGAACATTTACAGAAATGCCGGATGTAGCTTTTGAACGTTTTAAATATCGAATCCATTCTAGAGTATGAAATCGAACATTGAAAAACTAAAAGAAAAATTTCATTAAAAGGATTGGCTGTTGTAGAGATTAGACGGATATCATCAAAATCAAACGAGTTAGAGTTTCGCTTGTCACGTTGCCCCCGCTCATCGCACTATTAAACAACACAAATCAGCGTTACAAAATTTCTGTCCTATACACGAGATGAACTTGAAAATTTGAGCTTTTCTTAAGGGACCATCTCAGTGTAACCGGCCAAAAAATTGTCAATTTACGCAATTTTTTTTCGGATGGATAGGAGGGGGGATCGGGATGATTTTTTTTTACGAATAAGACCACCCTTTAGCAATACAAAAATATTTTTTTCATTAGTTTTTATTTATTTTTACTTGTTGTTAATAATTATTTTAGAAAGTGAGTTAAAAAAATGGGGGCGAATGGTATCCACGGTTGTGGCCGCAGTTTACATCAGCAAGAAAAAAATCAAATTGATTATTAATCTGTAGGGGGAAGCCGCTCTATGTCCCTATGGAGGTTTTTTTTTTAAATTTGACAAAATGGCGACGGCTTGAGGAAAAAGTACGAAATTTAGACCAGTTTTTCAACAGTTTTTCGTGTGAAAAAATAGGAAGATTTAAAAAAAAACTTCCATAGGGACATAAAGAATGAAGTAAAGAAAATTCCGTAAAAATTTCAAGTCGATAGCTTGAAAACTCTCCCTCTGAGAGTTGACACCGTTTGTAAAAACGGCATTTCGACAAAAACGCGTTTAAAATTTGAAGGAGGGTTTTTTTTTACATAAATTGTCTGCATACAAAATCCATTCTGAATAACAACACAAAACTGACGAATTTGACCGCACTCCTCTATTTCGGTTATAGAAGAGCAGGTAAGAACTCTAGGTAGGGATGTGCCGTTAAGTATAGTTCAGTCAAGTAGCCTCGTTTTGAGTCCCTCACCTCCTCTTCTCTTGACATACCCATCAGTTTACTTGCGCCAGTACGAAAACGAGTTCCACTCACTTCAACTTTTTAGCGAAGTGGAACCTGAGAAATAGTCAAATTGAGTACATTTTCTGCAACTGGTACATTTTTTTGATTTAAGTAACCTTTAATAATATCAGCTGGTGTGGAACTTGTAAAATGTCAACACATTTATGTTTGCAATTTTATACGGAGGGAGTGCTTTTTATTTTTCAGTAAGAAATTTCGTAAATTTAAAAGATAATTATGTAAGCAAAAATATTATTCCTTAGCAATCACTGTGCCAGGAACGTACTCGCACTTCCTTTTTTCTTAGAATTTTTTCTCCGAAATTGCCCTTATTACATTTCTGCACAATTAATGACCTTTTCAATATGTAACTTTTCGCTTGAAACCATTTTGTCTCAAAAATAAATATTTCACATTTCACAAGTTCCACGCCAGATGATATTATAAATGACTACACACATCAAAACGTGTACCAATTGCAGAAAATACACTCAATTTGACTATTTCTCAGGTTCCACTTCGCTGAAAAGTTGAAGTGAGTGGAACTCGTTTTTGTACTGGCGCAAGTAAACTGGTGGGTATGTCAAGAGGAGGTGAGGGACTGAAAACGAGGCTACTTGGGACAGCAGCTTCGCATGTCTGAACTATACTTTAGGGACGGAACAAAAGAAATGACGCGCGTCGCGTTACCAAAGTATAAATAAATATAAGTAGAGACAGAGGCGAACAAAATTGGAAATTTTCCGTGTATTTTAGACTGAAAGAGGTAATCTCATATACTTTTGTCTTTTGCATGAATGGGGGAAAAGAACTTGGCTATGCATTATTGTAGTGCGACTGAGACAACGAGTTAAAAACAAAAATTGAGAAAACGTAGGATTACCCGAATGACAAAATCTTACTAAATCCCTCAAAATCCTTTCAAACTATTCATAATAATGTACATTGGGTAACCCTACCTCCATTTGGCAAGAAAAAGATAAATTTCGCAATGAACAACGCACTAAAAAGAGGTGTAAAATTTCTGTCAAATAAAATTCCCCGAATCCAGCATGAGATTCCCCCACTTAATCTCTTTCGAGCAAAACAAATGTAAACAGAAAACGTGCTGTTCACATATCATAGGATTACACTAACAAACATTAGAATTCCTGCGAAAAACATTGGGACAATTTCTGAAAATCGTGTTTTCATAAAAACGCGGGAACATTTTATGAGCGTAAAATCAGAAAACTCCGCCCATTCTCTCTTATTTACGAAAATAAATCATTTGCCATTCCATTTCGTTACATGTAATCTTCGCTTTCACATTTTTTGTCTTCTTCGTAAAATGTTTAAAGAGGGTTTGATTTTTTTTTTGATTTTTTTCTCTTCCTTCCTTCCTTTTCTCGCCGTGTACATTTAAATGGAAAACAATCGGAACACTCTTCTGTGTCCTTTCTTTTATTTAGTTATTCTTTGGTTACGCTCCAATCTCTTTTTCTAAGAAAGGTTGTAGCGACCGTAATAATGCGAATTTTAATTTGAAAATTTGACAGAACACGCACAACTATGTACTTCAAGAAAAAATCGATTTTTCAAAAATTTTACACTGAGATGGTCCCTTAAAATATTGAATGAAAGAGAGTAGCAAGGAAGGGAATGGTTGTTAAAAAGCAAGCGAGAGTTCATATATTTAGATCACATTCACATCATCACTGTTTGCTAGTATAATCCAAGAGTCCTGGTCACGTGTTTTAAAGCAAAGAGAAAGACACAGAGCATAGATGTAAAAAATTGTAATGATACCTTGGGTCGAATAGACCCCACGTTCATAATAGTCCTCTTTTAGCTTAATGTACTTTTTGCCAAATTGATTTCCAATTGATTTAAGCCTTCTAACAAAATTATGATTTCTCATAAACTTCTACAGAATAAAAATTTCTTTATGTTGAGGTTAGGTTAAAACATAAAAAAGGAAAATCTCACCCCCGAATCTGCTGCCCCCCTATTGCACAAGCTAGTGAGTATACGCTGGAAAACGTTCACCAACATCTTTACAGACGGCTCTAAAACTAGCTGCAAAACGTCTGCAGCATTCTGGATCCCCAATTTGGACATTGAGGTACGGTATTTCCTCTCAACCCGCTATCGACTATTTATCACGCGGAGGCTCTAGCCATTCTGGAGGCAATTATGATGGAAGCCATCTTGGACAGTAAAAAATTTCTTATCCTTACAGACAGCAAGTCTGCTTTAAAGAACCCACTTTGCATTAAGCCCCACCCCATCTTATTAGAGATCAAAAAGGCTCTATTCAGCGCAAAAAATAAAGGTACCCTCATACACTTTCTGTGGATCCCAAGCCACATGGGAATAGACGGAAACGAATTTGCAGACATACTGGCTAGGGATGTCCCGAGCAGCTCTTCGGATTCCGAAATATCAATCTATCCAAATGAACTTCTTCCTATTCTAAAGAAGGATAAGGTCGGCGTATGGCAAACTAAATGGAACAGCTCACCGATGGGCAAGTCTTTCCACTCCTTAGAGCAGTCAGTGGGGAAAAAGCCTTGGTTTTCCAACCTAGGGCTCCCTCGCGTAATCATCACAACTACAACCAGGCTTAGATTTGGTCATGTAATTACCAACGAGCACCTCCACAAAATCAACATAAAAGACTCTTCCATCTGTTCGTGCGGGAGTGTCACGGAAAATATCGACCACAAACTCTTCCACTGTAGCAAGAACTACCACTACCTGCAAGAACGAAGCTTCTTAACGATCTTACATCCATTGACCCAACATTCACCAATCATACAAGTCTGCTGAGAGATGGCAATGTCGACGCGATTAAGGTTCTCATAAAACATATCAAAGAGTGCGACATGGTTTTTTAAACATACAATCCAGATTTGTATGGAAGCAGAATCAAAAAGAAAGTGAAATAAATAAAAACAAAAAATAATAATAACAAAATCTACTAACCACTAATAAGAAGAAGAAAAAAATAAAATAAAAGCCTATGCCGAGTGACGAATGCTTCCGTTAATTTGTTTGTCTCAACGGAAGGCAGTCTATATTTTTGGCTGGCGCAACAGATAACTCTATGGCTGGCCAGGTGCTGTCGTGTGTGTTATATGTACCTTGCGGTGCTCGGCCCCCCGGGAAGAAGAAGAAGAAGAAGAGGTTATGTTAGGTTTTAGGGATGCAGCTAAGATGAGTCTTGGCTTGCTCCACTGGTCCTGGATTTACTGTGTCCCATAGATTAATAGGAATCTATCATTCTAAGAACATTCCTATATCCATCCTGTTTCCTTAAGGAATTTCAGGATATATGTAAGTTATGTACCTTGCTGCTCTCTTAGCTTCGAGAACAAGTTACTAATAAGTATTTTGATTGCTAGAGGCGGACATATGCAAAGCAGATATCTAACTGATTTGGTTTCTGCAGGACTATACAATTTCGACAAAAATCGTAAGACTCTAGACCCAGTATAGTTGTATGTGATATACAATGACCCGTTATAGCCCTTACTAGTTTCTTTGTGTCCGCTCGGCTCCCCCTAAGAACCTCTATTGTTTTCTTCCTATTGAATACCTACCCCCTTGAATTGCCTCGGAATGCGGCAGGTATCCCAATTGACTCATCGATTAGTTGCCTTCTTTTTTGTATGTTTGGAAAGAGAAAGAAGTTGCAAGGGACAAAATCTAGCTAGATTGGGGGGAAGTTAGTAAAGCGATTAAAAAATGTTGGCCATGACATGAAATGGGGCCGGATCATTTTCCATCAATTTAGCGCGGAATCGATCGAATAAAAATACCAATTCCAGAACACTTTTCCAGCTGGATAGAACTGTCTGCGCCTCCTTCTTCGGAGCATGTTTGCTAAGAGTAATCCACTATTTAACAGATCTTTTATTTCTGGAGTGTATAATTATGAATTTCTGTTTTATCACTGTAAAATCAAAACAAAAACTCACTTGGAGATACTTGAGTATGTCCAAGCTCTGCTTCAAAATAGTTGTGCGGTTTTGATCAATTGTCTGAAATCTGTTTGAAATGTTTACCATCTTAACTATCTCGTGTATCTTCACTAGACGTTCGTCGAAGACGATATCATGGATTTTGTTGATCTTCAATTACGATCTTATTAGAAGGTCCCCGGTGGAGCCTAGCATCATTTGTGTGCTTGTAGGACAATTTCACGCGATTGAGTTTCTCTAAAGTTTCCTTAATAAATTTCTACTGTAGATCTGGTTGAAACTTTGTCTTTCTTCTTCTTCTTTGCAAATAACGAAAACTACAACTATTCGTCAACATATGCATAACATGAATAGACGCCTCCTGCCCAGCCTATCTATATTGCCGGCCAATTATGTGATCGCTTCTCCTGCGAAGACAAACAGATGCGGGCGAAGACAAACAGATGCGGGCGAAGCGCAGAGTTTGATATTTTTAGTGTAGTTCCTTTATAATATGATAGTTATCTTGTGTTGTAATTTTGTTTGGGTCGACGGAAACCTGTATGTTTCATCATATTGAAACTACCCTTAACCGGAGCCACGCTCCATTCGTTGTTAGAGTCAAAATCAACTGAAGAGTAAACTTTGATTTTAATAGAGATAAATGAGCGTGTAAGAATAGGGAACAGTTTTTCTGGTGCCTTGCCTCTTACTCATGGTGTGCCTCAAGAATCTATTTTGAGCCCTTTGCTTTTCAGCATGTATATTAATGATCTTCCTGGGGTTATTGAGGATTGTAAAATTCACATATATGCTGATGATGCGCAATTATATATTGGTCGTCCCATTGGTCTAATGGAGGATTGCATCGACCGTTTAAAATCTGACTTGACGAATGTCTCGAGTTGGGCGACTAATAATGGTTTACAACTGAACCGCAAAAAATGCCAATGCATTCCATTTTATCGACGACTGATTGAAGTTTCTGATTTACCGTCTATATTTCTGGATAATCAAGTATTACAATTTACTGATCGTGTGCGAAATCTAGGGGTTTTTCTCAACTCCCGGATTTTGGGAAAAGTTTATGGTTGTCTTCGGCGGTTGTGGTTGTTTTCTGCATGTTTACCTTTTAGCATTCGTTCAATGCTAGTTAAGTCCCTGCTTCTACCGTACCTTACAGCTAGCTGTCTAATATTCCCGCACTTGGATTCTGTATGCTCAATGAAATTAACTGTTGCATTCAATAACTGTACGATGTTTGTGTTTGGCCTAAGAAGATTTGATCATGTTTCACCACATAGTAGCCATCTGTTTGGTTGTCCCTTGGTGGAATATTTAAGGCGCAGGCTTCTTGCATCGCTTCACAAAATTATACACTTCAAAAAGCCTCGGAACCTTTTTAACCAACTTGAAATTCTAAACTCTGGCAGACATTTCAACTTATTGATACCCCTAGGTTTCAACATTCCATAATGAAGGACTCTTACTTTGTTCGAGCTATTCGGGCCTGGAATAAAATTATCTACTCAGCGTGTGGGCTCGACTGATAGGTTCTAGAGGTTGATGGCTTAGAGTTACACTGCCACCATTTAAAATGTTTCCGTTCTGAAGGAGTTGGTCGTGGCAATGATCGGGTTTATAGTTTCTGTAATTTAGTTTGTTGTTTGTTAATTTTATATCTTTTTGTATTATATAAATCTTTATTTTTATTTTTTTACTTATGTCTTATTTTATATTTCATATATGTAATTTACATCTTATTTAAAGTATTTAGTTTAAGTTTTTAGTAACCTAGTTAGTCCAACGTTCTATGTACTATAAAGATGTGTAATCTTATTGTACGTTAAGTCTTTAATAAATCTAAATCTAAAAAAAAACTAGCACTGAACTAAAGTTAACTTAATAATAAGTTAAAATGCAGAGGAGATTTCCGAAAAAAAGAAAACAAATCAAACTTTCTTTTGAGGTAGTGTCAAAGATAACCTAATATTAAGTAGATAGGACACAGCCGAACAAAATTGGAAATTTTTCGTGTTTTTTAGACCAAAACGAGTAATGTACTTTCGTCTATTGCATTAATGGGGGAAAAGAACTTGGCAATGCACTATTGTAGTGCAACTGAGACAAGGAGTTAAAAACAAAAATCGAGAGTGCATAGGATTGCCCGAACGACAAAATCTTAATGAATACCTTCAAAATTATTTCAAATTATTCATAATAATGGTACATCGGGTCACACTATCTCTATTTTTGAAGAAAAAGATAAATTTCATTTTGGTCAAGGTACTGAAAGGAGATATAAAATTTCTCTCAAATGTAATTCTCATTTGTGCTGAAAATATCAGAGAATTCAGCATGAGTTTCTCCCACCCAATGCTGTCGTTTGGAAAATTTCAAGAGTAGTACAATTTGCTGCCAAAGCGGAGTACTTTCGGAAAAAAACGGAGTACACGACTAAGGAAATTTAATGAATTAAATTTAATTAGAATGGGCTGTCCAGAAATCATATTAATGTGAATAAAACTCATTTTCATTAAAATGATTCATATTTAAATTTTTAAATAAATATTTTTATGTCTCCTATTATTACATTATTTATATATTTTTTTTTATATATAGAAACTGGTTATTATTTTAAGATTTTCCCTTGAATTTTTTGTTTCAGCAGTAAGAATTTCTTAAGATTAGTTGACAGCTGTTGATTTAAAAGATTCATTAATTAATAGCTTTCATTCAGATCATACTTGCATGAAGTAAAAAGGTTCTGTTATGAAAAGCTTTTCTTGACAAAAGCATACCTGCATAAATCAAATCATATACATATATAATAAAATACATAAATTCGATCATAGTTGAATTATTTAATTATTGAAAAGTTTTGAATTTGCAAAATATTTGTAAGGATTTTAATATAGTCTTCATGACAAATTGTATTGACAATTTCAGTCGCTTTAGTTTTTCTGCATTTCAAATCTTTTACAATATTTGAATTAGTAATGCACAGAAATAATTCTGGTAGAGCAAAATGCATTAGACATCCTTGCATAAAATTAAAAATTATATCCGTTCGTCCATCCTCACGTTAACTCAAGAGCTCTATTCATATTGCTTGCACCACAGCTACTACATTTAGAAATTTTAATACTATATCTGCAATATTGCCAAGAATTTACTTTTGTAATTTACCTATGGACATACATTTTGGATGCTTTGACACTTACTTCTCCATAGCGAAAGTGATTTTGATCACGTTAGATTTTTACTCTGCACTTCACAGATCTGTATTAAATTCTGTTTCCCCGATAAATATCGAATAGTTAGTAAACTTATATATCTGAAAGGACTTGGGGGTCATTATAAATAATGGTCGATACTCATTAGGGTCATTCCACAGGAAATCGATAAAAATTCGCACTTTGCTAACCCGACCATCACCAATCTCGTCTTTTAAGTAGTTATGAGATAATAATTCAACTATTTATTTTTGTGATGCGCCGCATGCTGGTTTAATTAAAGGACTTTGAAATCCTTAAAATACGCCGATTTTTGGTCTGCTGAATTATATTTAAAAAATCATAACTTTGGTTCTGATTATCATAGAGACATAACCTTTAGGTTATTTTGAAGATGATGGAAAATTATAAAAATAGATGGTTTTTAGAAGAAGAAAAAATTAAGGATATTAAATATATCCTTTATCCTTGAATATCTTCAAATGCATTGCCTTAATTTTTCCTTGCTTTATTTTTAAATTAATAATGTTGTTAGTAACATTAACAGTTCATTAAACAAAAAAAAAATGATCTCGCCTCGAAACCCATTGAGATCCCAACTTGAAAATTTAACTTTTTACTAACAACATTATGAGCATTAATTTAAAAATATGCTGTTAGCTGAAGGTTACTTGAATGTCGTATTTTGCAAAATTTGTGCTCTTGAATCAAATGCCACCGTTTTTGTGGAATTGTCCACAAGAAGTCAAAAACCCCATCTCAATCAGATCATGCAAACTAAACTGTTGTTATATTAAATCGACTGGGGTCTACCTCAACATCATATTTAAAACATTAAAAAAAAAACTTATACAAAAAATCAGCTTTACTGACGAAAAATTTCGTTAAATTTTCAACAAAAGAAGACATTCTTAATCGTCGTCCCTAAAATTTTCCACAGAGATGGTACGTAGGCTGTAAGTTCCTTGATTTTCGTATTTTGAAAATTGGGAACTATTCTCAAGTTTTTTCTTTGTGTCACAGTTCACAAATTTTATATTGTTTTATTACAAAAAATCAACGTTTTTACAACACTTGAATTAAAGTAAACAAATGATATAGTTAAAATAAATCACTAAATACCTTCGCCGAATCATAAACAAAAGCCAAACCTTCCATGAAAAATTTGTTGTTAATTGGACTAAGCTTTTGTGAGAAGGAAAATGAAGAATATATGAAAGACATAAGAAAAGGCAAAGACCGATTTAAAAAAAACTTTTTCTGGACTAGAATAGAATTTTCTGGAGTTCTTCAAGTCGAGAGCGTTCATTATTCACTTCATAAACATCAATCACAGCGTTTAACGAACGAATCATAATGACATGAATTGATAAGTGCAATAGGCTAAAGCAAATCAGATTACACACGCAAACGCTGGAAAAAGCTGCTGTTTGGTATATTTCATCAAGTAGTACAAAACCAACTTTTCAGCCGGACTCGTCAATAGATTTTATTACTAAAATTTACTACGAATATATAGTTTTAAATGAAGGTGAATAAAACGTTTTAGATTATTTGCTAACAACATATATAGGAGTTTTAAGTATGAAGAAATGATAAGCGGAGTACTTTTATAAAAGGAGTAGTACCGGAGTACGCTATTAGTTTTCGGAGTACAAATACTCCGATCGGAGTACAAACGACAGCACTGCTCCCACCTAATCACTTCAGAGCAAAACGAATGCAAACAAAAGCACGTGCTGCTCAAATAGCATAGAAATTACACTAACAAACATTGGTTATGCTATAAAAATCATTGGATATTTCTCACAACATTTCAGAGAAAACCGGTTTTCACAAAAGCGCGACAACATTTTATGAGAGTAAAACGTGGAAACTTCGCTCCTTCTCATTTATTTACGAAAATGAAACATTTGCCATTCTGTTTCGTTGCATGCAATTTGCGTTTTCACATTTTTTTGTCTTTATTCATTAAAGTTTTAAAGAGTTTGATTTTTTTTCATTTTTTTTTTCTTTCTTTCTTCCTTTTGTTGCCGGTGCATTTTAAATGTAAAACAATCGAAAAACTCTTCTGTGTCCTTGTTGGGAGGTGGTTGTGATGAAAATTACCTCCAAAATGGGAATCTCTCGGCACTTTTCCCACAGATTATGATGCAATTTCCCACATTTTTTCCCTGGGTCGAAAAGCCATAGAAATACACTAGAAGGAAAAACTAGAGTAATATTTCAAAGCAATTTCAAATGAACTACATATTTAACAGTTAAGCGAAAAGCTCACTTATGAGAAGCCTTCTTCATGTTATTCATATTCTTCATTAGATTGTGTTACTTATATGTAGCATATATTCTGGAGGGTTCCTTTGGGACAAAGAGCGCTATAACAAACATCCTGACACTCTTCCCTAGAAGCACGCAGCGATTCCCTTCTATATCCCAGTTCATTACTTTTTTACTACGTAGAAGCAAACATTTCGCTGTTCTAAAGAAGCACTCCAAGTGGTATGCTAAATGATGGTATGAAGACGATTTTTGAAGATATCTTTTGAAAAACTTTAATGAGCTTTTTGAATAATCATCGCTGTGTGCTTCTTCCTTAGAGTCATAAGAGCCCTTCAAGACTGCTTCCCGAGAGCAGTAGTAAGTCGCTTGCAACTGTAAGTATGCCTATGAGGCAAGGACATACGTATGGAAAACGGCAGCGGCGCATGCTTCCAATTAAATGCTTCAGTAGACTAATCATCTATAGAACTTGCAAGTGTCGGCTATAGAAGCTCTTGAGTACCTATTTACTAATTTTTCTGAATAGAGCTACCAAATTATACCTCGACAGCGCTTAAAATGTACTTCTTTCAAAATCGCTGGTTTCTTGTGTCAATGGGATACGCATACACTTGTCATTCAAGTTCTCAAAGCCTTTATTTCAGAAGCGCTTGATATTTTAATTTCATGATTTTGATTTCAATAAATTGCTATAAATTGGCTTAATTTTTTTATATTTTAGTAATATTTCATGCTCAATTAATGTTGTCTGAATTATGCAGAAAAATTTTGTTTTAGGAGATGCGATTGTTCCCTTCTCCCTATTCTATTGTTTGATGATGAAAATTCACACAATATGGGAGAATTCCCTCAATCTCCCAACACCTAACTTGTCATTAAATTAACTTTGGCCAAGTTCTTTTCCCCCATTCATGCAAAAAACGAAAGTATATGACATTAAGTACCTGTTTTGATCTAAAAATGACAAAAAATTTCCAATTTTGTTCGGATGTGTCCTATCTTCTTAATATTAGCTTATCTTTGCTCATGTGCGCACACGATAGACTCATGAGAAATTTACGACTCATGTGCGCGATCAGTTCTTAAAAACTCTTGTGCGCGTGCGTAGTTATTGCCATTGCTATGTAATCACGCGCCCATGAGTGAGTAATTGAAAATAAGAAAGCGCACACGAAATTACTCATTTCCAACTCATGTGTGCGCAATTCCATTTATGATCCTACATTATGTAGAAAACATAATTAATTTAATGTTTATTCACCTCATATGCATATGTGCAGGGCTGAATTTGACAAATATATTCTCACATTTTTTCGATAATTTATAAAGACTGTCGCCTAAAAAATTGGTCTGGTGGTGTTCGGTAGTTAAAATATCTAAATAGAATAGTTAAGGAATGATGGTCACCCAACATACTTTAAGACTAACTTTTATTAATTCTGCACATTTTAGGGCCGTATTCACTAATTGAAATTTAATTTAATTTCTGTTTTAGTACTCCTGTAAGAGAGGGTTAGGGCACACTTAAAATTAAATTAAAATTTAATTTGGGTTATTTTATGTTACAATAACGCATATATAACTTTAATTTTAATTTAAGTGAGCCCTAACCCTTTCTAACGGGAGTACTAAAACAGAAATTAAATTAAATTTTAATTAAATGGCTTGGTGAATACGGCCCTTAAAATTGCTTTCTATTGAGCAAATGCCCGCACGAATTAGTTTAAGTAGTGAGAAAGTGCATGTGCGCGTTCTTACTTTGAATTACTCCTTCACGAGTAATGAGCAGTGGGAAATTTCATATACGCTTTCTTCCGTTGAATTGCTCACTCGTGAGTAATGTGCTGTGAAAAATTTCGTGTGCACACGCGAGTGTGTACTTTTTATACCCCAGATGAAATCTATAGGGTATAGATACTAAGTTTGTCATTCCGTTTGCAACACCTCGAACACCCACGCATAATATTAAAAGTAATTTTGAGCTTTGCATGTCCGTACGTCTGTCTGTCTGTCTGTTTGTGCGCACGATAACACGAGAAGGCGTTCGTTTAGAAAGCTGAAATTTTGTACGCAGACTTTAAAAAAAAGTAAAATTAAGTTCGAAAATGAGACAAATCGGGCAACTGTTTCGTGGGGTTGCCATACAAAAATGTTGTTTTCCTTTATATATTTGAACACTGCCTGAGAACGAGTTGACGTAGAGAGCTGAAATTTGGTACATGGTGTTTTAATTGTACTAGCAAATAAAATTTCTAAATCGGGCAACTCCTTCTTGGTGTTGCCATATAAAAATTTAGGTTTTTTACGTATACGGTGAAAACGATCAGTCTAAGACATTTTTATTGTACTAAAAACTTCTTCAGAATACGAAATCCTATAAAACTGGTTTTTACCATTTTTCCTGTCCGACAAGCCGTTCTAGAAATATATGCGAGAAACCAATGCAAAAAATCAAAATTTCTCAAATGGGTGACCATACGAAATTACATACTGGCATTCATCTAGGGTATCATAAGAATTGGTCTTAGACCAATTTTAGCTTTTTTACTTGTTTACGATAAGTTTCAATTTATAAAGACTGTCGCCTAACAAATTGGTCTGGTGGTCCTAACACAGTCTCAGACTAACACATCAAGAAGAATTATTTGACAGGTATGGAATTTATGGAAACCGGATTAAGAACACTTAAGAGATCCCTGCTTTCTAGATGCGATTGTAGTTGCAAAACAATAATTTTCTACAGGACCCTAAAAAAAAGACGAAATACTAATAGGTCGATACAGTAGCGTATCTGGAGGGCAGCCCCTATTTTTTGGTGCGTCATTTTTTATATTTCTGTCTAAATTGTTTAAAGATAAAACTTAATAACATAATAATGTTGTAATCCACAGAATCATTTATTATTATAATAAGTATTTAATTTACCAAAAATGCGTGCTGACCATCGACGTTGAAATTTTTTTAATCACGTATCTAAACAATCATCAGCTGTTAATACTTTCTTTAACGCCATTGTTGTTATTGTAAACATAGCCCCCATCTGTCATGGACATCGCCAATAAGTGGTGGTTGAAGCAATGTTAACTGAAGAACAAGTTGAAGTAAGAAGAGATTTCCTTAACACTAGATTGCTTTTTAATTTCGTTTAGAAAAAAAAACATGTCTATAACGATACAATTTCTTAGAATTTGGAGTCTTTCTATACATGATATAAATGCATTTATATATAGTTGTATTTACCTCCCCCCACTCTTTGTTTCTACTATATGTATGTGTTATACCAATATTGCCCTAAAGCAGTCATTTTGACTTCTTGGGTAATTTAAATTAATTAAATTCATTTTATTACTGAATTTCGTAAGTTTTCTATATGACTAGTCCACCCCTGTATTGGAATTTCATGAGCAATGAGACGAGCAATAAACATTCATTTCTTCTTAGGAATTTACAGTAAGTATTTTGCCAGATTTTTCATCTACTTTGGTGGTCGACTGAAGTTATTTTCAGTAAATTTTTGCAAAAAAGAAATCATCAAATTTTGCAAAATTTTATGATTTTTTGTTTTACAAAATTTAATTGATTTTTTTGCAGAGTTTGATAATAGTTTCTGTCACTGGTCAAAGTGTTAAGCGCAGTGTAGAAACTCGTTGGAGATGCGGTGACTGTTGAAAAAAAAACATTTATTAAACATTTTAAGTGCTTTGGAAAAATTGACATCTAAAGCAGAAAATATTAAAACGAAATCAGACGTTGGAATATTACTCAACACAATGCAATCTTTTTCTTTTCTGTGCTTCCTCTATTTATGGGAATCCGTCCTTCTTTACAAAAGTATTTCATTGGACATAGGGACACGCTAGTGCAAGAAGCAAGCCAAAAAAATATGTGAAGAGTTGGAGATATCCACTGAGTGTCGAGTTAGAAGGAAAAAAATTATGAATGGTGAAAATTCGCGGGACGTGGGGCGCTATCTTTAGAAGAAGGAGGAAATAAAAATACCGTCTGAGCAACTACATGTCCTTGCAGCGAAGTATTTGTGCCAAATACCATCTAGTCTTTTAATTGAATGAAAATTTTGAATGTCAGTAAATAACTTTGTTGACATGGACGAGAAACAATTGAACAATTGAAAGGAAAATATCTAGAATTTACCTGATACAATACAAAAATATTTTATTGAAAGACCCTGGCCAAGGCCACGTCCTTAAAACGGTGGGTACTTAGATGTACAAGACCAAACAAAAGGTAGGTAAACGGGGAAGGTCTCTTGAACTTATAATATTTATCCAAAAATATCGGTTGGAAAACTCTGGGCCCAACATAGTGTAATAATAAAGGGTTTTCCAATAAGAGGTGTTATTTTAATTAGAACGCTATTTCGGTAGATGTCACTTTTGGAGCTGTCATTTTTTGACACTTGACAATTAGAAACTACGCCATTAATAAAAGTGGAACTATACATGATTCAACAATGCATTGAAATTATTAAAATTCACTATAAAAATGGTGAAAATGTGGCAGAGACGGTTCGTAAAACTCGAACATTTTTGGGTCGTCGTGAAGCACCTTGTCGGACCGCAATACAGAAATTGGTAGAAAAATTCGAGCTGTCGGGACAAGTTAGCGATGTGAAGAATAAAACCCGTGCACGTCGCTCAAGAACAGCCGAGAATATTGCTGCTGTAGCCGAAAGTGTTGAAGAAAACCCAGGTTTGTCCATTCCTCGTCGTTCTTTGGAATTAGGCATTCCACAAACGTCATTACACCGTATTTTGCATAAAGATTTGGGTCTTAAGGCTTATAAAGTTCAGTTAACACAAGAACTCAAGCCGGCCGATCATCAACAAAGTCGAGTCTTTGCTGATTGGGTCCTTGAAATGCATGAATATGATCCGGAAATCCATCGAAAACTCATCTTGAGTGATGAGGCCCATTTCCACCTCGATGGCTTCGTCAACAAGCAAAATTGTCGCATCTGGGGCTCGGAAAACCCAAGAGTTATTGTTGAAAAGCCTCTCTATCCTCAACGTGTGACCGTTTGGTGCGGTTTATGGTCCCGCGGGGTCATTGGTCCTTACTTTTTCGAAAATGAGGCTGGAGCAACAGTTACGGTGAATGGTTTGCGCTATCGACAGATGATTAATGATTTTTTATGGCCGGAATTGGATGGTATTGATCTGGACAACGTTTACTTTCAACAAGACGGCGCTACGTGCCATACAAGCAACGAAACCATTGATCTTTTACGGGAAAAGTTTCCGGACCGTGTTATCTCTCGAAGAGGTGATCACAATTGGCCACCGAGATCTTGTGACTTAAGCTTAGGCTATCGAGGACATAGGGCAGCCACTTTGCGATTTGGTTATGGAAAATTTCATGAAAAGGATATGGTCCTGTAGGCGTGGTCGTGGTGGTCATTTGGCTGGTGTTATTTTCCATTATTAACGGCATACCTTCCTCTTTCTAATGAAATAAAGATCCGATCATTTATCTCAAAAAATGGCATTTTTCTTTGAATATCAAAATAACACCTCTTATTGGAAAACCCTGTATTATTAAGAATTTGTTTAACAATAGCCATCAGTGTCACTAGTTGTGAACGGAGCTTTTTCAAATTAAAACGAAGGGGGGTTATTACTGAAATCTTAAAAAACACAAAAAGTTAATACGACTTTGCGTCAAATCTGTGCGTATTATTATGATCAAAATTCCACATAGTTTGAGAAAAAGCATAAACTTAGGTAATGACGTGTCAAAAATAAAGATTTCGGGGTTTTATACGTATGTAATTAGCTTTAGAAAATTCTCCAATTCATGAAATTTGCAAAGTTTGGTACATCGAAACGTAATAATGGTACATCAAGTAGATAAATTTGTATTTGAGTATGGAAGATCTTGAAGTGGAAGAGGAGTGACGGAGAGAAAACTAGTAAAAAAGTTTTCGTTACTAATATATTCTGGTTTGAAAGTTTCTATTTTCAGAGACGAATAACTAACACAATTATGATATTATTGGAAAGAAAGTTCAATTTGTAACAAAGATCGAACCTTTTTCTGTTTATTTTGAAAAACTCAAATTGTTTAGTGCAATGATAAAGGAAATAAAGTCAATAATATTGACCATGGTAACGACAAAAATTTCTTGCTTTTATATATTTTGCATACAATTTGGCGTTTTTAGTTCACTTCATCACCGTCAGATGGAATGATGTGCTTTCGGAAAGCATTCACTTGTTTTGAAAGCTCTGCGGCGCGGGCTGTAGTGTGCAGGCTCGGATAGTGTATGCCGCCCTTTTGTGTATTCGATAAATGAGTGTAGATTTCGCGGAATTATTAAGTTTTATCATTGGTAATTTCTTATTTTTGCTTGGGAGGCGCGAATTTATTTTGATAGTTCTATTTATAATCTACTTTTAATCATGGGACGTGTTAGTAAAATTCAGTCCAATAATTATGGAATAAAAAAGAGAAAACTGAATGTTACTATGTATGTAAATTTGTGTTTATATGAAATATATAAATCCTCTAAGCCGTTACAGAGAAAATCGACCAATTTTGTGTAATTTTTTTTTTTATTTTAATTTAATGAAATTTTACAGGAAGGTTGGCAATGTTCCGATCCATATATGACCGAGATACGGTCTTTTGAAATTTGAAAAATGTGGGAAATTTTCCTTAGTAGATGTAACGTTATCATCGTATCTCCATGAAAAAAACGTAATTTTTTTTGGAACCTTTGAAGTTTCCGAGAAAAGTTCATCAAAGTCATTTTATGAAAATTTGCTTTCGGTTATCTTTGAATATCTCAAAATGTGCAGTCCCGAAATTTTTATTTTATTGTATATGGATCTTAATCCCTAATGGGTTTTAGTGAAGCTGTAGGAAGGAGAAAATGGTTGTTGGTAAAATCATATCTAACTCTTTAAAGTAGTTCTTTGGTTATCTAGTTAATAAAATGATAAAACTGACATTGTGCAAACCTTGCCAAAATCATTTGAAACATTACAACTCAGAGTTCTTTCTTGGAAGAGTTTTATTTGATGAGCGGTTTCAGTAAAATAAAATTTGCCCAAGCAATAAATGAAGCCAGACAAATTACAATGAAAAGTGTCTGTGTGCGCTCTGTACACATTTCGTTCGCCTCTTCTTGCTCCTCACGCAAAACTTTTTATAAGTTAAAAAAAAAAATCTATGAAAAATGCGACAGCAAATCTAAAATATCGCCATGCTTATGCAACCCTACTGCTGTGCAGATGGCCGAAATACTTCGGAAGGAGTACCACAGCATCATATAGCTTTGCATGTACATATAGTGATTTGTTTCAATTTCAAATTGCATACTTTTATGCGTTTATGTTCCACTGTGCTTTTGAGAACAGGAATCGTGAGCTTTTTTTTTGGTGGTAACCCCCCTTAATTGAAAATTATCTTCGTTCCACAATGAATGATTTAAGATTACGAAATCTAGCGATATTGTCCATATAAAGAGAACTAATAGATAGTATAAATTTTGACAATGTCATTCAAGACTTTTGTAATAAAAAAGCTAGAAAAATAAATATTTAAATCAACATTACGTTTCATCATTATGTGTACAATTTGTTTAAACAAAATAAATAAATGGTTTTACTCACGTCTTTATTTATGTTCAATAATTGTTAATAAGCAGTCTTGATTTTGATTAAGTTCGAAAGGGCACCACATTGGGGACCGCCCCAGGCGGCAAAAGCTCTAGCTACGCCACTGAGTCGATAGTAGCCCAGAACCTGGCGAACTGACTTCTTAGGCATAGAAACTATAACCTGTAGTCTTCCATAATCGAGGGTAGCAGGAAGTTGTTAGACATTTATCAATAATTTGCAATACATATGGTGAAATAGACGGAAGTAAAATTTTTAGGAATGTCCCAGATATCTCATCAAAGGCAGAAAAGTTAAATATGGATTCTATGGTCTTGTACAGATCAAGTAATTCAGTATGTATACCTAAAAGAAAACTAGTCTAGATCATTGGTGCTTGAGGAGGAAGGAATAACCAGTAGATCCAAATTTATAGTATTATTTTTTTTTTGTATTAGCTGGGAACTTATAGACCCACAGAATTTGCTAACATCATCCGGATTCACTAACTCCAAATTATCTAAATTTAATAATTTTATTTTTTTTAAAGAGAGATTTTGGGTCAACCGAGAAGTGAAGTAGTATAGTATCTTAGTTTGACGAATTTTTTCATTCACCAAATTTCTTATACCCTTTTATATCGATTTCTGTCTACAATAGATTCAGATCTCTTAGATCTTTTAAGCAGGTATTCTCGCTCAGTTATTAAAATTTCAATTTCTTCTGGTTCTCCAGGACTACTTTTCTTTATACATAAAGGAACAAATATGTCTCAATCTCAATTTCTTTTAGCATTTACAATCTCTTAAGGTTGATGTACGACATAAATCAGAACTTTCCCACTCTCCTCAATACCCTAACCTTTTTCCTTACTTTCTTGCTGTGCATCCTATTGGATATCCTCTAAACTTGGATGAGTAATATTTTCAAAAAAACTGCATCTATTTGTCATACAAAAATTTCGACTTTCGTGTTTACTCCGAAATAAGACGGTTTAAGCAAAATTGTATTCATTTTTAGGAAGAATTCGAATACACGTGTGAGGATAACTTATAACTTGTAGTTTTAGAAGTTTTTCATGGAAAAATTAAAAAAAAAAAACCATCGTTTCTCTTTGGTAGGTATCACAATAACAATTTGCCTTAGACCAGCTTTAACCTTTTTCCTCGTTTTTATACATCCAACTATGCACCTGATCTTTCTTTATAGAAATAGTATAAAAATTAGAGGAAGTAATTAAAACGAGCATTGCTCTAGCTCGTCAAGCATTTCTCTCAAACAGCTATTCATTGTCCCATCCAAAGTTTCATGAAACAGTTTTGTTCACCTATAAACTCTTAAGAAGGAATACCAGTGAAAATTGAAAATTGACTTTCGGCTTGCACCCGATATCTGGAGAACAGGTGTGTCTTATTATTCCAAATAAATTTTAATGTTTAGATAAAGGTCCAATCCGTGAGATAAATATAGCAAATTTCTAACAATTAATCCAGAAATTATTATATAATTATCTGAAATTTGGTAAAATTGTTAAAAACTGTCATCTCTTGCACCACTTTCTCCAGCTAAGTGAAAGTCATTTATGACCCGATTTTGATATAAATCCAAAAATGTGTCATAAAACGATGAGATAAGTTTTTTACTTCTTCTTTTTTGGATCTTTTGAGGTGAATATTTTACCTAAACAAAATATGACAAAATGAACACTTTTCGATCAAAGTTTTAACAGTGTTCCAATGTAAATTAAAAGTTACAAAGTATCTAAAATTAAACATTGTAATTTTACATTAAAATTGCAAGAAAACTTATGCTGACAGCGTAATAATAAAATAAAACAATTGTCAATAAATGATATTATCATGGACATACTTGCTGTTTTGTGTTGGATTATCATGGACACACTTGTTTTTTTTTGTATGCAAAAGTTTCGCTAGGTGGCGCGTGGCACAGAAAGCTTTCAAAATTAAACTAAACTGTGATGTACAAAAAGCAAACAAACAACAAGGAAGAAAATAATGAATATGTATTAAGTTCGGATTGGATGCAGCCCACTCCCACGAAATATTCAACCATCCCGTTCCTATGTACACAGAGCTCATTGCACAAACGTACACTCGTTTTTATTTGTTTCTCTTTCCGATATATTCCTAATTTAGCAACGTCAGCCTGCTCGATGACTGACTATGACTGGCTGTGTTGCTTCTACGATGTACCCATGCACGACCCATGAGCTCGACCTGCTTCATGACTGCTGCTGTGGCTGGCTCTGATCCTACCACGGCATATGTGGTGTGCGTGGGACGTTGTCGCAGGCTGGCTCTTTTAGTGCTAAGCAGAAAGGAAACTCTTCTAATTCTCCATATTTATATAGTCTGCGCTAGCAGGATCTGTGTTACTTGAGCAAAGGAAATAGAGCTTAAAAGCATAAAGCACAGATAAGATTTTATCTCATGCTCAAACCATTATCGTAGTGGATATGATAAAAAATTGATTATTGTGTTCACTGGTATTCCCCCTTAAGCCCATACTACTCTCTGTTAGCATCTAAGCCGTTAAACATCTTCTTGGATAAGGGACTCAAACTCAATCAATGAGGTGGCTAAGTTTATAGCAGGTTATGACCATGAGATGAATCAACACAGTGCGCTAGAGACAAACCAGACAGATAAACAAATTAGCTCAATTTCTTGGTGCCCATCGCAGAGATACTGTAACTGTAGAGGTTATGAGGACCACTTAGAGTTTCTTATCTTAATTTTTCTTGGTACTCATATTATGTGAAAAGCTAGTTTTGTTGTCAATTGGGTTGCACTTCAAGCCAGTAAACTATTTCAATGTAAGATTCAAGAAAGCAAACATTAGCAGCAGTCTCTCATTCTACTACTGACTGCCTATAGTTTATTTCACTTTAATACAAATTCATAAGAATTCAAAATTATTTCTATAATGCTAGAACTCATGGGGAACTCGCAAAAGCAATCCCAAACCAGAAAAATACTCAGGGATACACACACTCCATGAAGATACTATAGAGAATTTTAGTCGAACTTTCTGCTTTTGCCTTAAACGGGACCGAAAATATTTCATCTTTATAACTGAAGCTTTAAAGCATCAAAATAATTTGAAGAAAAAAATTTGTCCTTAAAAAGTGTTCCTTTAATATGTTGTCTCCCAAAAAAAAACAATTTTAAATAATTTAAAATTTACACTTAAAAATATTCTTTTACTTTTATTTGCAGGTAAACAAAGCTCTTTCATCCGACCTGGATGCATTTTTGAAGTTAGCTGCAGGCTGGCAGAACAACAGCCGCATAGAGGGATTCGACAAGAAAAATGGTAATGAAATTAATGCGCAGTTTTAACTTTACGACTAATCATACGTCCTGTATTATAACTACATAGTTGTTTTGACTTAGTAGTCCAATTGATTTATTACCGACTAACAAATTAGAATTTTAAATTATGACTAATAATTTTCATTTTGTATGTATTTCTCTGTCAAGAAAAATCTTTTAAATTTAATTTTTGCATTATTTTACAGATATGCAACATTTCATGAACCCCTCCGTAAACAATATGTACAAAAAACGTGAAAGAACCCAAAATTGGGCACATCAAGAAAAAAAATTTCTTCTAGACTTGTGCCGAAAAGATATGAGAATTATTGAAAATAAGCGTCTTGACGCTGGACTGACTGCCATAAAGAACAAAGCCTGGAAAATAATACATCAACGATTCTCTGCAACATTTGGAACGGACAGGACATGTAATCGACTCAAAGAACAATGGAGGAGAATGAAAGGTATATAGACATATAGAACATTATTTGGAAATTAAAAATGAACTGTCTATAATGAACTAATTTATTATTACAGCATGTACAAGAAACGAGATAATGGACTACAATAATAGAGTGGCACGGTATGGTCAAGAGATCGCCGATCGTAAACGACCATCGCCTTTCACATTTGAAATTTGGGAGTTTATGCAAGAAGCGAAAAGAGTTTGTAAAAATGAAGCCCTAGATGGAGTAGATTACTCAAAAGTTCCTTTAGCCTTAGAAGAAGGGATGGAAGCAAATGAAATGGTTGATAGTGAACATAATGGTAACATTGAGTAAGTATGAATGCGATGATATATGTATGTATATTTACCTAAGTATTGGAGGCTATATGCAATCCTTCCTTGGACAAAGATCTTTAACGTTTATATTTCCACTTTTGTTTATTTTTCATGTCCATCTTCATCTTAGTCTCGCCTTACGCAATCATTAACGACTCTATAATGCAATTGAAGAGCGATTCTGGTGTTACTTTTTTTTCTCTTCGAATTCACATTGCAAGTTAAGATGTTCAGAGCGCCACCGTCATAAATTCTCATTATAAAAAACGACTAGTTCACCGACAAACATCAGTTCTCTCTGCAAGTTTCCTCATGTACCCAAATTCTTTCCCTATTTCCCTCTTGAACTTGTTTTTTTTATAGGCACAGGACGAGAGATCCCATGCATGGACTCCAAGTCGGCTGCTCAGTGTGCTAGCCTGCTAAAAATCTTCTCACCAAAACCTTCTTGTTCTATATTGTTTGCTTCCGATCTCCAAGAAAAAGGCAGAGAAATTCCTATTAGTCCCATCAAGAAAGAGTTTTGTACTCGTGGAAGTACTCAGGTGCACGCATTGCTGCTGATTTTTTGCGCAAACATCCACTTTGATGAGATCAACGTGCGGTGCGGTTCAAGTAAGGGAGAGCCAGAGCCAGACCTAGCTAAAAGGTGAGCCCTTTTAATCCCCATATCCCCAGGAGCCCACTGAACGGGCACCTTGTTGTGGAAACACAGCTTATCCCCCAATAACTGCCTGCCTGACTATCCGAGATGATAGAACCCAATGTCAGGTTGTAGAAAGTAGACACCAGCACCACCTCCCTATTAATGAGAGAGCGTCGATGAATATTTTTAGAGCGGATCGGGAAGGGTCGGGTTAATAATCAATTGACGATTACAGTTGAAGCGGTTGACTTACATAATACTATAACTCTGGCAGCATTTCAACACAGAGTAATACCGATTTGACGTTAGTTTTGAATAGCTTCGTCTTAATAGATCACCAACATCTAAATGCCTAACAGAGAAAAGAACTAAAACATTTGCAACCAAATCTCTTGGGAAGTGTGCATATCAGCATATGCCTGTTAGAACCATCAGGTCAAAGTTAGGTTATATTAGAGTGGTGACTATCAGTAATACCACTTAGACCATCGATGGGCCATTGCGATGTCACCTAATCGCAATCCTACTTGATGATGATTGCTCAATTTTGGAGGTTGCGTCAAACTCACCCACAAGAGTTAATGATTTTTACTAGGTTCCCAAGACTTTGTCTACTATTTCCCTTCAATTCGCAGAAAAAGTTACTGATGAGCATGTTTCTTCTACGTTTGGAAAGGTTGGATCATGCACACAGCAGATTTTAAACGCTCTTTACCTCCTCCTTGTCCATAGAGTTTCTACAGAGGTCATTTGTATGGAGATTGAATTCGTTTCGTATTTGTATATGTCAAAAAGGCAATGTTCTGTCTTTCTAGGACAAACCTTGGCACGACAATATGTGAAATTGTGCAGGTGGTTAGTTTTCCCCATTTACGATTAACCATCTTGTTGGCCTGTAAATTTAGGACTCTCTTCATTAACTCTAGGAACCTTGATATGGATTCTTTCAATAAGCATATATTCATAGCTTAACCCTTTCTGTCTAGCACATCAGCTGCCTCATTCCCTAGTACATTACGCTCAGACGACCGAATGGCTATGATTTCTTCAGGCTTTCGCTAAATCGGCAGGTCAAGCGATCACTGAAGGTTTGGATGGAAGAAGCTAGACCAGAAGAAATTTGGTCTCGACTTCCCTATATATCTTTATTCTCTCCACATTCAGCCTATTGTTTCTTTCTGTTTTTTTTTATATTCTCTCTATTATTTTTGGTTCTTCATTCCTAGACGGGATATCGGACAATAGATAGAGAAAGAAAAATTATGTCCAGAAGACGCTTTAACAATCTCCTTACTCTAGCCCTTCTCTTTCTCATTTTGTACTCAAGTTTTATTTTACAGGTGGAATTGCTTAGAGGAACAGCCTCAATACATTTCTATGCATCTATCTCTTTTTCATCGGGTCTCTGTATGAACAGAATAAGCCCAGGAGAAGAGTTGAAGAGTTTAGTTGGATCCTTCACATGTCACATCGTCCTCAACAAGCTTTCTATTAGAAGGAAGTTTATTAGAGACGCCAAGAATTCGCTGACTAAATTACCATACCATACCATCTTCAAACAAATTTGATACGAATGCAATGCAGGTCGAGAGCCCGGTTGGACAGGTCTTTTAATGTGTGAGACATGTCCAACCGGGCTCTTAACTGTCAATCAAAAGCAACTTTCTATACCACAATAATGCAGGATAAATGGTTGTTTTCTGACATGTCCTGATGCGTCTACTTTGGTTTTCCTTAGAAAGGTTAGCATTGAGCTTTCGCTAGGCGATCAGGAGGTTTAGATTTTGAAAAAAATAAGAAAGGATCAAGATCATTGAACATTGCACAGGATTTCTTCATCGCTTTGATTAATAAAAGAGGTAGGCTATTGGGTAGCTACTTCTTTTCAAGTCTGGGGGAGCTGCAAAGTAAAAAGTTCAGGTATATCCTGAGTTTTCTGAGAGGAGCAGGATGGATCTAGGTAAAGAGTCTTAGATATATCCTGAGTTTTCCTAAGGAAAGCAGGATGGATCTGGGGCGGCTTGAAAGGTTATCGCATGAGGTCTAGGGGAACAATGGATCCACTAGACGTCTAAGTGATGCAGGCTAGTCGTCTAGCGGCACCCCTCTTAACTAACCTAGCCTAACAGGATGTCTTTTTGTGCTCTGGGTATTTTGTAGAAGAAAAAATCAGTAAGGTGGGATTAGACAGTTAATTCTTTTAGTCAGAACTTATTAAGCTTTTCAGTTGTCCTACTCTCATCATGTAGAGGTGTGCTAGCAATGAAGGTCCAACCTTACAGACTCACCCTGTTGATCCCGCTGTTACTACACCCGGAGAAACACTGGCTAATTTTCTGAATAAACCTAGTTCTAATAATAGTTATCTCCTAGAGTTCTTTTCAACTAGCAGTATCAAAATTATAGGCGATTGCTGCTGTTGGCCTCACTATTCCGCCACCAATTAGTGTGGCGGATCTTGCATCTCTATTTCTTTACAAAATATTTCTTAAGCACGATGATTATAAAGTAGACAAACCCGTGAATTTTCCTTTCTAGCAATCTCAAAACGTTTCCTCACAAAATCTTATTTATCCAAACTTCGATGTGGACCATATTTTACTATTGGGATATCAGCTCCACACACGTACGGAAATCTCCTTACTATACCTTAAATCTCACTTTCTTTCTGAACTTACTGCTCATTTTGTTTTTTAATCTATAATTTAAAAGAATTTACAGGACTAATTCGATTCTCTTTCCTATTTTCTCTAGAGGCAAAGTGGAGCACAGCATGTGTGAAGTAAGCATTAAGGAAGAATCAGAAAGTGATAATGATGGTGCCGCATCAACCGATAGACTTTCTAGTCCACACGATCATCTTCCAGAAAATCAGGGACAGAACAATTTTTCTACAGATCCTATTCACATTGCGCCTTCTTTTACCATAAATAATATCGCTGCAACGTTGGAAACCTTAAACGCTCTACGAAATCAGTTTCCACTTCATAATCCCATGGGTGAGCCACCAGCAAAGAAACCGTGCATCGAAGAAACAACTAATCCTGATATAAAAGCATTTATGGAAATGCAAGCCAAAGAACACATGTTACGTATGCAAATTTTAGAGGTTCAACTTCAGACGGCTAAATATAATCGCGATATTGTTGAAATCAATAAGACCATAGCACTGCAAAAACTTCATGACCTTGCTAATAGAAGATTGAGCTAAGTCAAGAGACAGGCGACTATAGTCCCATTACTACTGACATTCCTATTTACACAGTATTTAACGTAGTTTTAGAAGAGTTAAAGTACTTCAGAGATCTATGGATGGATCTACCTCGAATACATTTCTATGTATGGACCTTACCAGCTGCGCCTAGCTACGACTATAAATATTTGTTGTACTTACGCAGAACTTTTTGCATTTTATTTTTAAAACAATAAAAACGTTTTCCTTTTTTTTTCGTAGAGTGTAAGTGTTAAGAACTGTTAGATATTAGCAGCATTTATACCAAGCGTTTACTATAGTAGTCTACTTAATTAACACCAGACTTGAATAAACTAAGAATATTTGTTGATTTGATAATAATTTTGGTTTCATTGTCCTGGAAAACAAAACAAACAAACAAAAAAAAGGATAAGGATGGTGATTTTTTACATACGACAATATTTTTCAGTTTTCATAATTCTTGAGCAGTACATGGAGATTAAAACAATCGCAGTGTACATTTTTGTTATACTGTTAAAGTTAAGCCTAGCTGATATTCTATGATGCGAAGCACAGCACGGCTTATAACGCAAGTATTGCGTTAATCTGCAAGTGATCAGACTAGATATTTCATCGTTACATTGACAGCCATAAAAAAGCGGAATGCATCCAACATTGCGGCGGTGTTCTGATATAGGACTTGTAGAACAGCAATAGATTCGACGGTCTGAAATATTCACACACCTTTGGAAACAGAGAATATGTGATGTGTCTAGCTTAACTAAATGGACATATTAACGCTAAGAATGCATAGTGACGGGGTATCGCCAAAGCGTACTCCATAAAAAGAAACTGAAGTGATGAAATATTGATCTTCGCTTCTTGATTCGCTCTGCCCTAAGCGAAGATCTCCTGAAGGTCGTTATTCAATAAATCTCGATTAACAAATACTGCATTCCCTCTGGACTCCACAAGAGTCCTAAAGGAGTTAGGGAAATAAAGGGTTCATCTGGGTCCACTTTTGTTGGCAGAGGGGCGTGAAAACTATGTTAATTTTTAGTTTCATTTTCGCTTTAACAATCATATTACAAGTTCAACAAGCTCCAAATATATTCAAAATAATTATTTTTAGTGAAAGCTTAACTCCTATAACATCAAATATTCCTTAAACTCGATTTTTAAGGAAGTAAAATTAAGCAATTTTTGTCTGCCTACCCCTAAAAGTAGCTATGAGGCATAGAGAAAGGATTACAAATGTTATATTGGCATCTATTTCTATTCTATATATTCATTTGGAAAATCCACTGAACTGAAACTGAACTATGGTGGATTTCGTATAGAACTTATTATTTCAAGTTCAGTGGAATCCAGTCGTTAAACCAAAAAGAGACAACTATAGAAAAGTGAGATCCTATGATTATGTAAGCGCTTTCAGTGGTGACAGCGGTCTATGTTATACATGTCAGTGCCTTCCGCAGAAAAGTTAAATCATATAACGTCAAAATCATTGGAAAGATCATTTAAAGCCTTCACAGACCAACGCGAAATCGCGGGAGCAGGAACGGAAGCGACATTTTTGCGGAACTCGAACCAACGGGGGCATATGGAACCACTCACACTGACGGGTCTTTTCTAGGTATCGAACACGGAATTACAGCACTTTATTTTCGGTTCGCGTAGTTCCCAAAAAAAGGAAAGATGAATATCATAAAAAAAATGTATAAGAACAACGGGACAAATTCGTTTCCGCTTCTCTGGGTGTGATTCGCTCCCGTTCCCATTCCCGCGGTTTCGCGGTGGTCTATGAAAACCTTAATTCGCAAATTCTCTGTTACATTGTCAAAAAAAATTAAATTAAATTAAAAAAAAAAAATTAATTACAAGTGATTGAAGTTAACTTTTTAATTATAATTAGATAAGTACTTAATCCTGACATTTGAACTACAATTCCATATAAATTCCTCTTGAATTGTTATTTAATTTTAATTTGCAGTTTCTTTCTTTAATTCGAAATTAAAAATTCTTTTTAGAATCAAAATTTTTCGATTCAAAAAAACACTTGTTATAATAAACACACGGAAAATAAATACCACCATGCGAGACTCGAATTCGGATCTTTTTGTTTGTTCAATAAGGCCTCTGAATACAGATCCTATGAAATATTTGAAATCTGTGGATTTTTAAAGATAAATTAAATTTACTTTCTGCAGAGGAAATATTTATTCAGTTGCTGTTATTTTACGCAATAATTTATAATGCTTAAGCTTTTTCCATACATTTAATACTGAAAATTTGTTAAGTTAATGGCTCCAATTATATTGATTTACTCAAGTGATCTCCTTAGAACTGTGCTGACAAATAATATTTCACCAAAAGTTTTGTTATAAAAGCCAAAATTGTTAAAATTTGGTTTTCAGTAAATTAAGTTTATAGGCAAGTGCATTTCTAAAAAAAAATGATCTCTTTCACATTAGTTTTCTTAACTATAATTCTTTCATCGGGAATCTCAGAACCTATTTATGGTGGAATAAGTGTGGGGAAATTGGAAATAAATAACAATAAAGTGAAAGTACTGAATACAAATGAATTTCCTTTCATGGTAAATATCATAATACAGGAAACTACTCAACAAGATGCAATCAGAACATTGAAATCTTACTCATATTGTGGTGGTACTATTATTGGATACCGTACCGTACTTACAGCTGCTCATTGTATAACAGATTCTATATATGAACCAATGATTTCTATTCGAGCTGGAATTGTCCATTTGAAACTGGAATCAGAGTTGGCGCAAATTGTCCATGTTAAATATTATCACATTCATGAAAAGTATGTGGAAGATTATGAGATTACTCCTACATTACATGCAAAAACTATCAATGACATTGCAATAATATGGACGGACCAATCTTTTATATTTGGCCAATCTATAAATGCCGCTATACTACCTACTGGATGTTCTACTACTAATGCAGAGTTCGGCTGGATTATTGGCTGGGGAAAAACTGATAAAGATGACATGTCTCTTATGCTTTTAAAAGGTCGGATGAAAGTAACAACAAAACTTCAATGTCAAGGTTCACATCCACATGTATTAATCACTGATGATATGCTTTGTATCATATCGGAAAATAAAGATGTAACAGCCTGTTTATGGGATTCAGGTGGACCATTCGTTCGTAATGGAATTGTTTATGGTGTCTGTTCCTTTAGTTCAAGGAAACACACTTATTCTGGCAGGGAATTTTGTGATTCCAGAAGAGCTACTGTATATACAAGAGTTGGACAGTATGAGAATTGGATTAAGAATTCAGTGATTAAGTTTTCTAGAACTCAGAATATAATTGAAACTTTACAGTTTACTAATGGAATTTTTCGATCTTTAATCGATAGAGGAAATTCAAAATTGCCAACAACCGAATCAACAACAACTAAAAAGCCTACATTTTGGCAGCAAGTTAAGGAATTAAAGTCTCAAATAACGCCTAGGCTAACTAAAGTTGGCTAAAAATAAAATAAAATAAAATAAATCTGATCATTTTCTTTACTTCTTTACTTTTCCATTATTATTATTATGTTGTTTTTTAATTATATTTAATGTTTATTGAATGTTAGAAGAAAAAAACTAAAATTTTTACTAAAATTAATCCTACATAATTCTTGTTCACAAAAGGGTGGCGCAGTACAGGCTGGAGAAGGCTCAAGCCTGACAAAAAATGTGGTTTACAACCTTCAGCCTTCAACATAGGGGACAGCAAGCCTAAACTTCCAGTCAAGACAAAAGGTGGGCCCTGGAAAAACAGTCGGGACTGCAAAACCCAAGCCGGGGACTTCCTGAAAGAAGTCACTGGACACCAAGAAGAAACCATCTCCCGTTCGTGCCACGCCGTGCAAAATCAAGGATCGCTTAGAATCCTGCAAGGCTGACAATGGCCACAAAAAGCCATCTTAGTCATGGCCAGGGGGCACCTAAGTTGTCTCCAGATAAATCTCCATCACACCAAAGCAGCATCAGACGATTTATCGTGGAGAAGCTTAGTCTGGGGCTCATTCAGGAGCCCTAGTTACATCTAGGCCACATCACAGGACTAATTTAGAGATACTAAATCGAGTTAATAAGCCAACCTTTATCAACTCAATTAGACATGAGGTCCTGAACTTAACACTTGGCAGTATGTTCATAAGTGCAGAAATAAGCAGGTGGCATGTATTGAACGAGATTTCCATGTCCGATCACAAACATATCAGGTTCGATATAGACGCCACACTTAACACATGTCAACTGGGAACTCTATCGACAACACCTTAAGGCTGTAGCTGACTCTCCCGGCAGTAGCATTAGCACAACGGATGAGCTTGACTCAGCCACTGCGCAGCTCCAAACGGCTGTATTGACTTCATTTGAATACAGTTGCCCTCTGAAGCAAAAGACCTGCAATCGGCAGGTACCTTGGTGGAATAGGGAACTGAGTTTGAAAGGAAAAGAGGTCAGGAAACTATTCAACAGAGCTAAACTCTCTGGCATCTGGGGGGAATATAAAAAGGCTCTAACGGAATACAGTACAGAATTAAGGAGATCCAAAAGAAAAACCTGGCGGACCTTCTGCGATGGCATAAATCAATTGCCCGCAGCTACCAGGCTCCATAAGGTATTTTCGAAGGATGACACAAATGGTTTAAGCTCACTTCAAAAAGAAGATGGGAAGTACACCAAGAGTTGCGAGGAAACAGTCAGGCTGTTATTAGAAACCCACTTTCCCTACTCTCTAACTCCCGATCAAGGAATAGTTGCTCCCGACCCAATTGAGGTGGACAAGTACAGGGTCTCTAACAGGAGCAAGAGCCTTGTGGGCAGAATCTTCACTCCTAACAAGGTTAGATGGCCCATTGGCACATTTAAGCCCTTTAAATCTGCTGGATGGGACGGCATCTTCGGCATCTTTCGAGCTAGCTACGCCCTAGGGTACGTTCCCCAATGTTGGAGAGACGTCAGGGTGGTATTTATACCTAAAGTAGGAAAAAAAGGGCTAGTTGTCTAGCCAAATCGTTCCGACCCATCAGTCTCTCCTCATTCTTACTTAAGTCCATGGACACAATCCTAAACCTACACATTCGAAGTGAAATTTTGATTAAATCACCACTTCATTCTAAGCAGTCCGCTTATCAAGCTGGCAAGTCTACCGAGACTGCCATTCACACATTAGTCAAAGACCTTGAAAAGGTTCGTGAATCAAATGAGGTGGCCTTATGTGCATTTGCGGACATTTGTAGAAGGAGCCTTCGATAACACCTCCTTCGATGCAACTAAATCAGCTGCCGAGGATAAAGGCTTTGAGCCCTTTACGGTAAGCTGGATAGAATCCATGGTTAAAAGCAGGAGGATAACCACAACTCTAGGGAACTGTTCAATCACGATCAACGCAGCAAAAGGCTGCCCACAAGGAGGAGTTCTTTCTCCATTCCTGTGGTCGCTCGTAATTGATGACCTGCTAGAGAAACTTACCAGTTCAGGTTTTAATATACAAAGCTAGGCGCAAAATATTGTAGTCTTAGCATAAACCCCAATAAGACGATTATCGAAGCTTTCACTAACGGCTCCTCTTCTTGACAACACGGAATTGATATTCTCAGACGAAGTCAAATATCTGGGGGTAACTGTAGATAAGAAACTTACCTGAAATTCGCCCTCAAGGCCTTAAAGTCCTACACTGTCAATTCTGGGATAGTCTGAGAATGTCTAATAACCCTCAAAAATCCATCAAGGAGAAACAAAGTTATCCCCATGTGGGTACCTGGACATGAGGGCCACAAAAGCAATGAAATTACTGATGGCCTAGACAAAATAGGAGTGGAAACTAAGTTTGCCCTACCAGAGCCATTTTGTGGCACTTCAAAGTGTTACCTCAGAGCTGCCCTAACCGACTGGGAGAATAAACAAAAATCTCTATACAGGGAAAGGCTACAAGGACTTCATCTGGCAAAAAAGTTTATCGACACCTCTAGCGGAAAAACAAAAGAACTCCTACTCTTTAGAAGAACAGAGCTCAAAATTATTACTGAGCTCTTTTCAGGCCATTGCTCCTTAAGATAGCACCTAAACAAGCTGGGCTTGACTGAGACTTCATCTTACCGTTTCTGTCAGGATGCTCACGAAACCTCGGAAGACTTGCTCTGCAACTGCGAAGCATTGGCTAGGCGAAGACTACTCCGCCTCGAATATGCTTTTCCTCCACCAACCTACGTGTGGAATCTTAATACCAGAATGGTTCTAGACTTTATTAACAGTCTGAACCTAGAAAGGGAGTAAATGCAACGGGGACTTACAATAGATCTTTCAGGTCGCAATAACAGCGAGGCTAACGTGACAGGTTAAATTTGTTTTATTTTGCTATTGAAAGCAATATTCATCTTGCCTGCCAGTCAATATAGGTGGATTAGTGGCTTAGATGGATCACTAACTTGGTTTTGAGATCAAGATGTTTCGAAGTGTGCACATTCCAGTGAGTGTTTCACCAAAGAGACACCTCGATTTCTGAGCTGTGGGTGAATATTTGGTGATGCCTGGGTATTGTGACCTCAGGGCACACCAGATGTCTTGCGTTGTTATTTGTGTAAAACTGAAGCGGGTCATATTTAGGTGTTCAGTCCTCAGCTCTCAATACACACTATCTGTCTTGATGTAGACGGTCCTTTTTAATGCGGCTTTGAGCGTGGTTTGAATACACTAGATGTCTTGAGGCACGCGTACTTACATAACTGAAGACCGGAGCACAGCTGTAGGAACAGCCCACCAAAGATATCCTGATTTGGGGTAGGTCTGCGAAAGTCGCTAGCCGGTTTCAATAGTCAGTTTGAATTGCAGAGACAACCAAGAGCATCCTTGGTATGTCACCAGTATGCTGGGAGTTAGTGCCTGCAGTGCACGTAACAACACCTGAAAATTCGGTAATGAATTTATAGAAGAGAAAAAAACAATATGTGCGGTGTGTCCTCCTAGCGCACGAATGCTTCTTGTTGAAGACCAATATGGTTTCAGGCAAAGTAGTGTCGCTCACTATTAGCCTTGTCGAGTACTTTTAGATGCTGTTGACCAACCTGTAACACCTGTAAGTAGTGTAAATAACCAACTGAGCTTATGTCAATCTTGTCAAGGCGGATTGACTAGCTCTACCGTTGTCTGGCCGGTTAAACCAGTACTACGATCTTTGTGTATAGTTAGTTAGAGGTCGAACTACTAATCTATTTATCGTCTACTCAATTCCTCAAAGCTGGTCTTGCATATCCAGCACCTTAATAGCTTTCGGGTTGTCAGTGTATATACAGACTCTCTGCACATAGATACCAATAGTGACACTTTGTAAATCGGTGTAAGCTCTGCCGAAAAGACACTGCATTTGTCGTCAGTCTGTAAGACTCGTGCCACTAGCAGTCTCTGGAGTGCACTTCAGCCGTGGGAGTACTGCACAGACACCCAGTTATTGCCAGACAAGAAGCCCTCTGAGTTTTTGACAGCACATCCAGGTTACATTACCTCGTCAGTGCTGTCCCACACACTGTGGAGCCGTAGCAGAGGATCGGCCGAACTATAGCTGTATAAATGCATCGTACCAGCCTGGGTTTTAATCTCCAACCTACCAGCTCAGCTTGGAATTGAGTACAACTCCAAGATACTTGAGTTCGCTCGACAGAGTAAAATTCTCTCCATCCAGCATTGGAAGTCTGAAACTTTGCTCTTGCTTTTTTCTTGTAAAGATGGAAGTGATGACTTGCAGAGTAGCTATACAGCTGCATTACAAAGATGTTACTGATGGGGTTTATTAATTGTTACATCACAGTCTTATTCATCCTAATCAGTTAACGCATATTAACCGATGAGTTCAGTTGATTTGCACCTCGAGACCCCAGTTTGGCGGATTGTGGGAGGCAGCAGTTACAGCGAAGCATCTGCTGTTAAGGGGAATGGCAGCAGCGTCTCTTACATATGAAGAGTTAGAAACCTTAATGGTGGAAATAGAAGCCATTGTTAACTCCAGGCCACTAACACAAATGTCGATGAATCCAAATGATTTTACGGCGCATACCGGGTCATTTCTTGATTGGAGAGCCGTTGACAACCCCAATAGACTCAAGAGACAGTCCGTTAAGACTAGACTTCTATCGAAATGGAAATTGGTCAGTCACTTGAAACATGAATTTTGGATACGATGGTCCCAGGAATACCTTAACGAATTGCAACATCGTTACAAGTGGAAAAGGCAATCACTGAACGTTCAACCAGACACCACTGTGGTCATTAAGGAGGACAATATGCCTGTGATGAAATCGCCCTTAGGAAGGATCGATCGGACATTCAAGGGTGACGATGGCTTTGTTAGGGTAGTTGACGTAAGAACAGCGTCAGGGGTTTTTTGAAGACCGATCCACAAGCTCTCTCCTTTGCTATGTGAGGAAGGTCAAGCAACCACCAAAACGCCATCAGAAAATAATACGGATTCTAAAGAAGAGGAAGGAGGACCTAGCCGAAGAGCCGGAGGAACTGAAGATCGTCAAAATACCAATGAATCCTCAACACCTAAGGCATCGTCAGAAGATGTACCAAGAAAAAGAGCACGACAGCCAAGCAGCACTGCTGCACTATCTCTTTTTGTGACCTGCATGATCTTGCCGGTAATATGGGGAAATCCAGTTGAAATAAAACAATTCGAACCAAGGCCACGAATACATTTCGAAAACTTAGGAGAAATGAAATTAATATCATCAGAATGGAAGTTTGTGGTATACTACGACTTAGAGCCATATTGGAGGGAGCTAACAGTATTATCCAATGGGACCACTGCGTTAGAGCATTTATGCAACTAAATAGATCAAAAGAGTTCTTGCAGACAAACTGTAAAACTGTTCGAAGATAATTTGGACGAGTTAACGTCAGACAGCGAATTTATATCTTCAAATTCAAACTCGAACTGACAAAAAACAGGAGCACTTTATATTGTTGGTAACGTAGCAAACTCTTTATTGGGCATCCTGGATTCAAATTATGCTGCTGAAATGTCAAGGACAATAACGGCCGTAAACAAAAACGAAGCACATCTTACATCGCTGCTCAAAAATCAAACTTCACTAATCGATTCGACCATCTTATCTTAATCTGGTAATAAGAGTTCACAGCATTTACAACACTATTCCACGGGTTTTCTTTCCACTTTGGAACTAAGTCCTGTAAGAAGAATAAGCATCCGTTAGAGATTTTGAGGTGGAGGGATGATGGGGCAGTTTGCAGAGTTCTATGATACTGCAGGCTGCTCTCTCCTCGGAAACAGGAAGCTGTGATGTCTTGAATTTCTGCTTGAAGCAGGGAACCGTGATGTCTTTAGTCTTGACTCCCTGCCTGCAACAGGAGCGAGAGTAGCTGCAGCGCTAGTGCTGCCTATAGGATTCATGACTTCGGCACCAGGTAGATATCCTAATAAAGTGATGTATACTCTGAAAGTAAAGCTTATCTAATGCATGAAAAGAAACATTAATCTTTTATTTCCTCTCGCTTATTTTAGTCTTATTTATGATTCTCTAAATTTACCCCTCCTTTGGATTGGATTGGATTGAAAAGAGGTTAAGTCCTCCGGGGGAAGACTCTGGAACTTAGGCCAGAGCAAGGCCCATTGTTCACCCTCTAGAGCTATGAACAACAGCTCATAGGTCCCAGCCGGACTGCCTAACAAAATTCAGAATTGGCCCCCAACCCTCCCTGAATGCTTCATGTAGATGCTCCAATAGGTGTGAGCCAAGGAATCTGTAGCGCTTACCGGAGAGTGCCGGACAGTGACATAAGAAGTGAGGCACCGTTTCGGGTTCTTCTCCGCATCCTCTACATATTCATAGGATCATCAACAAGTCTCATCTTGTGCAGGTGACCCCTGAGAAAATAGTGCCCAGTCAGAATTAACACCAGTGTTCTCAGAGTTGGTTTGCTCAGTTCCAATATTGTTTTCGTCAAATTTAGGTTAGGTTTACCCCACAGTTCCGTAGTAGTTCTGCCCATGGGATCAACCAGCACGCCCTTGGGGTTGATAAATTGCAAGTTGGTATCAGACTGATTGCACTTTTTATTTTTTTTTTATTTTTACAAAAGCAAGAGCCTAAACTAAGCCTTTCTACGTTCAGCGAAGTGTTATTAGACGCGAAATTCGAAATTAATTTAGCTAGGCTTACAAAGTGGTTGATCAAGTGTACGAAAATGTACGACCTGGCCCAGACACGTCGCCACAAATCTTTTTTTTCTTGTTTATGTGTTTTAATTTATGAGTTTTTTTATAAGGTTTTAATCAATGAAGGTATTAACATAAAAAAAAACTACAAAATATACAATCTTATGACCTCTGGTAAATATTAAGCAGCCCTCTGCAAAGCGTTCCAGAGTCTAATTGCCTGAACAATGTACGATCCTTCAAACACAGTGGTGTAAAATATTTGTAGTCGGAATTTACATCACCTATTTGTGTTGTGAGGAATAGTCCAATTCATCGCCCAAAGCAAGTTTTAGAGAGAGCTCAAGAAACGTAAAACTAAGATGGGGCATAAACCTAATGTAGTCACTAAATGCGCTACATGTAATTTTCTAAAGCATCCAGAGAATCCAGCTAAAAAAATAAAAGATTACCTTGAGATGGCAAGACTAGTGATTCGACTAGATGGCAACTTAGTATTATAGTTTTTTTTTTTTTAAATAAAAACAATATTAAATTCTGCTAAAATTCTTCCGTTGTTGGCTGGGTTTTTTTTTTGTTTTCCTAAGATGCAAGCGAGTTAACGAAGACCTTGACGCCAGTGGCGACATGTTATAACTTCGCATCGAAAGCGATCATCGAAGCGAAGATTTCGATCTGACGGTATGTTATAAGATTTTCGTTCGACAGGCGATTTTGCTTGTTTCGAAATTATTTCCGAATTTTTTTCCCTAACACAAATGACATTTATAGATTCTTTTTCTAGTTGTTAATAAATTTTAATAATAATAAAACTGGAATTTATGAATTTTTCAGGCGCAGTGGCTTTATTTGTGGAGGATAACAAAAATGACAAAGACATTATTAATTACCGGGACAAAACAAAATTTTTAAGGCAGCGGTATTATGTTATGGATATGCCTAACAAAATGTATTGCCTTAATAATTTTTGGATTCAAGAAATATTCCTACAAGTTTTATTTATAGCTTCAGTTTGAAGAATCTATATAATTAATATATAAAATCATTTATATTGAATAAATTAAAAAAAAATTTAACATTTAAATCTAATTTCTTTAATTTTACATACATTTTTTAATCTTCGCTTGTACTATCACTCTCAGCAAAACTCAGTGATATTCTATCGCATTTATCGCCTGTCGAAAGTGTTACAACATACCGACTATCGATAAATTGTCGAACGTCGAGTCTTTCGAAGTTATAACATCTTGCCCCAGGTTAGAACAAGAGGCGCCTTTGCCTTGCTATGTTTAATTTGTATAATGGTTGCTGTTACAACAAAGCAGGGATGTAAAGGACTCACATTTTGACTCAACTCATCGCTCAACTTAAGCAGTGAGTCCGCTCAACAGTTGAGCGGTGGTTCATCGCTCGAAATTTGAGCGGACTCACTGGTTGAGCGGACTCAATCGTGAGCGGACTCAGTCTTGAGCGGACTCATTGCTTGAATGGACTTGAGCGGACTCACTGCCTGAGCCGACTCATCATTTGAGTTGAGCGGACTCAAATCATATTTTAAATAAGGAAGGAAGGAAGAAGAAGAAATGTTGGCTAAGAAAATTAGCAAAAGCTAAATTAATAAAGTATAATATAATGAATGACTTTTTTATAAGCTTTTCTTATTTTATTGAAATTTCAGTTTCAATTTTAATTAAATCAGATTCTCTTTATGATATTTAAAATATGATTTGAGTCCGCTCAACTCAAATGATGAGTCCGTTCAGGCAGTGAGTCCGCTCAAGACTTGAGTCCACTCAAGTCCATTCAAGCAATGAGTCTGCTCAAGACTGAGTCCGCTCACAATTGAGTCCGCTCAACCAGTGAGTCCGCTCAAATTTCGAGCGTTGAACCACCGCTCAACTGTTGAGCGGACTCAAATCCTGAGTTGAGCGATGAGTTGCAATCATAAATGAGTCCGCTCATTTACAACCCTGCAACAAAGGGTGTTACGTGCACTTGGCGGCTATTTGGCCCACCTATATATTCATTTGGCGAAGACAAGTGGAACTTTCGCCCCTTTTATCCAGACTCTTAATAGGCTCGTCGGAGGTGCGCCTCGAGAACTATGCGCCCCCCGACGCTTTAGCTACAATTATAAACTTATTTAGTTTCTTCTTTGTGGCTACAAATTTTGTCTATTTCTTACCTTATACTAACTAGGTATATCCTTTGTTTGTAATTTAATTTCAATTCGGTTAACCAACTTTCCGTAATCGGGTTCCCACGTGACCTTCACTTTCCTATAAATTTTCTTTATTTCTATAAGTTCTATTTTACGATAATTTCACTCATTACCTTTTAGTTCAACTTAACTTCACTTACTTTCTTCTCTATAGATATAAATAAAAGAGCTTCACTCCTACTTTCACTATTAAAAATTAAACCTTTTCCTTCTTCAACTTTGAGGCTTAAAATTATCAGATTGATGATTCGTTGATCTGTACTCCTCGGGTTCACTATTAGAAAAGAATTAAACTCGTCTAATATTGGACGCCCTCCCGTTACCTAACTATATGTCTAAGTGGTACTTATCCATTACAGGTTTTTGTTGCTACGCGCTTTTAATTAAGCAGTATACTAATTTGTCCCTAGCGACTAATAGATGGCCCTATAATTTCCGACCATTTTTTTTTTGCTTTTTATAGAATTGCTAATGACGCATTCTTAATTAATACCTTGCGAATATTTGAAAATTTGTTCAACCTTTCACATCAAAACCGAAAAGTGTAAACCAAAAAACTCAATTTACTCCACTTTAAAACAAGATTTTTGCTCCAATGATTAATAAAATCATGGGAAATAGGATAAACTAATAATTTCACTAATAAAATAGAATATTTATCTCAGATTTTTAAGAAAAACACAACTTTTATCTTTTCCCGGCCGAAAAACGAAATTTTGGTTGCATCTGTCAATTTCTTTTCGGTTTCCACATGTGGAAATTTTTTCGGTCGTACTAAACTAAACCTCACTTTTGTGTTTACATTTATTACATTATATTATTTTATTTTATTAATTATTATATTATTATAATATGGATAGGGATTTCGAAATAAAATTAAAATACGTTTTTTGTATGAACTCTCATCATACAACTTTTATGATAATTAAATGTCACTTCTATTTAACCGAAGAAAAATTTTCGGTTTTTGATGTGAAAGCAAAAGCGAATTTTCGGTGTAGAACTTATCGGTGAAAGTGTCTGCTGTTTCCCAATTTTTCTTTCGTATTCTGATCTCCAAGATGTGAGATGTTCACATCTATTCTAGTGAATACGAGATCATCAGTATTCTATTCTCCGAGGTGTATGGACATCTACGTCTACTGTCTACTCTAGTGAATATGAGACAATCCATATTCTATTCTTCGAGGCATTAATAGACCATCCGTATTCTGTTCTCTGAGACGTGCGTTCATCCACGTCCATTCTAGAGAATACGAGAACAACCGTATTCTGATCACTGAGACTTGTGCGCATCCTCGTCTTACCTAGGGAATACGAGCTAATCCGTATTTCAGTACTTGTATTTGACAACTAGCCGTATGTATAAGCAAATAGGTACAAAAGCACAGTAAATTATTTTAATTAACTCTAGTTAAGTAGTTAAACTAGGTCAATTGATTAGGGTTCTTATACTTTCAATAAACAACCAATTGGAGTCAAAATACATTAACGTCTTCTCATTTAAATTCATTGTTGGACCTCAGGGGACTCATCTAGTGTCCTTCTTTTTATTATATTTATCAGCGATGTCTTGGGCATCTTTGAATTTTCTTCCGTTATTCTTAATAACATACAAAGGGAACAACCAAACCAGTAACGCCTCGCTATTATATAAAATCAACGATGCCTTGACTTGATGCCGTAACAAGCCAGCAATGCTTCATTCCAAAATAAAATCAACGATGCCTCGACCTGAGGCCTAATTCACTGTCCGTGTTAGTTGTGGAGATGAAAGTTCTTTTGGCACTTAGCTCTCCACTCGGAATTCGTATCTCGAAGAATTTGTATTGAGAATTACAAAACTCTCGGGGCTATTTTAGTTGTGGAGAAGTAAGAAGAATATTTCTCACCTGACAGTATTGTCTAGTTTTGTTGATTTGTGAAGGTACCTAGGTATCTAGGATATGCAAGTTAAATTATGGAAATCCTTGCAATACTTATAGAGAAATATGGATTTTGGTGTCTCAAGGTACTCGCTAAACAATTTAAATCACGCGAAATGTTCAATTTGGTCGTCTTCCACTACAGAAGAGATGCTATACAATTTTTAAATATACACGTAAAGCTTGTATATAGGATGAAATCGCATCTAGGTACATTTTGTCCCCTAATTAAATATGTATGTAGGTTGTTTTTGAGCCCGATAAATGGTTCTCGAGATAACAGCAAAAGAAGTGAATCAGTCCTTCTTAACATGAAAAAATGGCCATTTTTATACCCTAGATGTAATCTATAGGGGACCTATATTAAGTATGCTATTCCGTTTGTAGCATATTGAAATAATAATGATAGAACAAAATGGATTGGACACCCACGCATAATATTAAAAGTTATTTTGCTTTTTGCATGTCCGTCCGTCCGTGCGCACGATAACTCGAAAACACCTGCACTTAGAGAGCTGAAATTTTGTACGCGAACTTTTAAAAAAAATGTAAAATTAAATTCGAAATTGAGACAAATCGGGCAGCTCCTTCGTGGGGTTGCCATAAGAAAATATCATTTTTCACTATATATTTGGACACTGCCAGAGAACGAGGCAACGTAGACTGTTAAAATTTTGTACACAGTGTTTTCATAAAAATAGTAAATATCTTTTCAAAAATGATCTAAATCGGGCAACCCCTTCCTGGTGTTGCCATATAAAAATTTAGTTTTTTTACTTATACTGTGAAAACGATCAGTCCTAAACATTTTTATTGTACTAAAAACTTCTTCAGAATATTAAATTTTGCAAAATTTAATACTATATGCAAAAAACCACTGCAAAAATCAAAATTGCTCAAACGGATGACCATTCGAAATTTCATACGGGCATTCATCTAGGGTATCATAAGAATTGGTCTTACACAAATTCTAGCTATTTTACTTGTTGTACTCTAGCTTCCAAATCTGCAGGAAAAATCCCCAATGCTCTACGGCCCTTCCACCGTCCTTCAATATTGCGACACTTTTCACGTTTACCCTAACTCTCTATGTATGGTAGAGAATCGCGAATGGTTTAGGAGTTTTAATTGGAGAAAACGAAAATTCTCATCTCCCAAACTCCCCCAACAGAATTACAGAATCCGGCCACCCACAGAAAGGCCACAATTTTTTCTTAGAAATTTACTGGACATTTTTTCTTTAGAATTTATATGCATTATTGGAATACGACAACGGGTGCTTATGAGCCACTAACAATAATTTTTATGAGCATACAAATACAGCCATGAACAAAGTCCGAAAAAGAAAGTAGCGGGCCGGTTGGCAAGCGACCATCACAGTCTTGCCTTGTCTTACTGCAGGAGTTTTTCATATAAAAGTAGGTTTTTTTATCAAACGCTATAATTTCTATAAATTTGTTCTAGATGTTTTTTTTTCTTACAACCATTAGAAAACATGTTTGACCGCGATCTGTTTTAACTTCATTTTTCTGTGGAAGCGATAGTTTTATTCTTTAGGACCTGTTTAAGATGAAATCCTAGTTCTTTCTCCATGATGAAGTACAAAACAAGTGAGAGTGAGCTCTTACTGCATGACTGTAGCTGGTCCGTTAAGGCCTTTTAATATGTCGGTGTAATCGATGGCCAGCGGGAAGTGAAAGCAACAAGCACAAGATGCAAACGGAAGCTCTACTCAGAAGGCATAGATGCTTGCTTTTCGTTGCACACCTCATTTCTTTTTAACATTGCATGTCATTAGGAGGAAGCAATAGAAAAGCTTTTCTATCGCTTCCTCCAAGCATCCATTGGAAGGCCTGACAATTTTTTTCACTGAGTTCCCTTCCACCAAGCTTCAATACGACTAACATGGAGCAATTGAGAAAAAGTACATACATACTTTGCTTCCACAAGGCTTCCATTGGAAGGCCTGACAATTTTTCCCCCTGGACAAGTTCTTGACTTGTATCTTCCGCTGGACGGCAATAAGCATTCATTTCTTCTTAGAAATTTACAGAAAATGCATCGGAATATTTTGTATTCAGTCTGGAGTTATTTTCAGATACGTTCGGCCATCCCACAAGAGTATTCTTGATGCAATATGCATACCGGTCTTCTAGGGAAGATGTGAGAAGAATCAAAGACATATCTTTACACTTGGGACAGATATCTCTTTGCTTCTTCTCACTTCTTCGCCAGAAAACCTGTTCGGTTACTGCATCAAGAATACTCGTGTGGGATGACCCAATGTGTGTCGTTGTCCAAAAATACATATCAATTCTAAAGGAAAAATGTCAGTAAATTTCTAAGAAATAATTTAGGGATTCCTCTTCTATACATCAGGTCGAGGCATCGTTGATTTTATATTGGAGCAAGGCATTGCTGGCTTACCCTTTTTTGTTACATCTGCAGTATTAGTAGCGCCTATACAATACAGCAAGTATCCAAGTCAAACTTCGTTTCGCAATCACTAGATTGTTCTATACACAAGGGTTTTACTGATGTGATATTTTATGGAAATTTTATTGTATTCCATTTCAAATCAGAAGTCGATAAATTTGCGAATTGGTGTCATATCAATCTTTTATCGGTAAATTCTTCTACTAAAAAGGTATCACCACTTTTGAAGTGTTTGTCGATAGGATTATCATTTCTAAATGTAGTATAGTGTCGGTCCTTGTTTTTATTCTAGATAGTAAATTTACTTTTTCCAACCATATTGATTATGTAGTAAGTCAAGCTAATTCTCGGCTTGGTTTTGCAAAATGTTGCGTAGTGCTAGTGAATTCTCTCATCCATACACAGTTGTATGGGATCCGTAATATGTGACGGATTCTAACAGAATTGAAAATGTGCAAATGAGATTTTTCAAAAAACTTAACTGGTTTGATGATTTACCTCCTTACGATACCAGATGCTAGTTGATTGGAAACAGAAACTGTATCTCAAAGGAAAAATTTATACTATTCTTATTAGGTATATTATTGAATACAGGATTATTTCTCCTGTTGTTTTAAGGCTTACTCATGTATATGTGTCGTGTAAGCAAATAAGACTGCATCTGATTCTTTTTGAAGCTTTTCATAAAACAAATTATGGCAAGGCGTTGTATTTCAGTTAGTTTAATTTGTGTATTTTTTATATTAAATTGTATGTTAGTTTAAATTGATGTTCTTTAACTTTGTAGCTTTATGCCTTATTTTAGTTGTTGTATATGAATAGTGTGTTGTTCTACAATCTGTAGACTAAGAAGAAAATGCGCAATTTAGCAAGCCAGTCTGAAATAATCACTATGCAACTTTTAGCAAAACATGTAGAGCACACCGACACCATTATCCTTTTAGCAAAATTAGTTACAACGGATTCAGAATGACTCGGTGCGTATACTATACATTCATCGGATGTAAGGGCAGGTCTCACTGTATCTATAGAGGATGTAATCATATGGTCGGTAATAAAGATAATAAATTTTCCTAAAACCAACGAACTAGTATAGAAAATATTTAGAATAGGAAGAAGACCCAAGAACTGAACTGATTAGAAACCAAACTACGATTTTAAGCAAACTTTTATTAGTAACTTTGCAGTGATAAATCTTTAAAAAAAATTGTAGGATGAGTTAAATGCTTCCATCTCCTTTCAAGACACGATTTTTATAATTCTAACACACATTTAAAAGGACGAAAGCATTAAGCGTTTACTTTCCAATCTTATTAAGATAATCCTTGTGACGTTTGATGGCATCTTCAAGATCGACGATTTGTTTCTTGTGAAATTCTACCTGTTCGATTTGATCGTTCTTCAGTTGGTGTAGAAGTTCTTTTTGCTAAACAATTGCGCATAAAAACGAATGTAAACAGAAATAAAACAGAAAATTTAACCTTTTTATAGAAATACTCCTCTTCATGAGCGGCTTCCATTTTTCCAAATGCTCCACCGGCCGCACGGATTGAGCCACCGCCACCACCACCTTTTCCAGCACCGCTTCCCAAATGACCTAGCTGATCGTTATCACTCATTTTTGCAAGTCTGGAAGTGAAGAGATCAAAACATTATCGAATTTATATTTAAAAAAATGTTACGTAATCGGCCACGAACCGCACCGGTTTGACAATGGATCATTTTTGTTGACCCAAAATTTTAAAGAAACTAATTCTACTTACCTCATGCAACTTGGATATAAGCGGGTTGTTGTCTTTTGCAATGAAAACATTATTTCTTATTTTTCTACGCGTTTAGCAATGCGCTTTTAAAAATAGCAACAAATCAAATTAAAATTACAAACTTTCGTACCTTCTAGATGAAGAATCTTCAATAAGAAATTGCGATTTTCTACCTCATTCAACGGTATACAAAAGTAATATGTATGTATGTAGGGCTTTAGTACATAAATACTTGTATTTATTTTGACACATCAACTTGGGCATGAACCTTCGAGGAAAGGAAATTTTCATTTTTATTGCGCCACATCAGCGGCCTCACGCGGGGAAAAAGTAAAACCGAAAACTCTATGCATGTGCGACACTAGCGCCAATAGTTGGAAATTCGCAAGCGCCCCAATTTGGGTAAAAAGATATCTGAAGTTAAATAAGTTTACGAAATTGAACGAGACTGAGGTTTACTTACGAATAATTGATATTTTTAGCCTAAATATATAACACATTCCGTAAGAGTTATTTATTGTTTTCAATTTTAAAAAGTGGTAAAAGTAAAAAAATTATCAAATGGAAGTTGATTTAATCGAAGATTTGTGCTTTCTATTAATTCGCAGTACCATTTTTAATCCATTTTAATTTTTACATTGCACTTTTAATCATTTAGAAATAATTTAATTGTTTGGACACATCACGTTCTTATCGAATGAGCGATTCTTAGCGCACTATACTAATGGAAAATTGGATATTTAAACTTAACGAAAGCTCCCCTCACACGAGTTAAAGTTAGTTTTTGTACGATAGTTAAATTAAAGAGCTCGTTCGCTTTACTTAAGTAAATATACTTACGTATACGTCTGTTGTAGTTCATGCAAAAACAAACACCCCCTAAAAAGTTGGAATGTTTTAATTCTGCTAATCGGAAAGATTATTCAAAAACGTCCCATTAAGCAATTCGAATTAAATTCCGGTCGTTTTACTTGTCATTTTTGACGAGTTGCGGGATATTACATAATTAGTTCAAATGCGATTAGCTAAAATGAAGGGAAATTCCCAATTTTATTTTAAAAATTAATTTTGTACGCAGTTCTTAATTAATTTGTTGCTAAATATTCAGAAAATATTTCAAATACTTATGTTTTTCCAGTTTCAAACTTGAAACAATGCTTCATATGTAATTTACCACTACAAACTGTAATAAATTTTATATTCTCTCTATTCTGGGAAGCTTCCTTGAATCAAAGTAAGAACTGCAAGAATTTAATAAATTCAATTTAAGTGGTGGGCGTAGAGTTTTAAAGTTATTAATATCTACCTACACATTTTTTTAAACTTTCTGAATAAGTGGAAAAACATTCCTTTGAGTGACGATATTGTCAACCTTGATCGATTATTAAATTCTTAGATAGTCAGAAAAACGAAGGTTTCTTAAGGAGCGGCAGTTTTGGCATCATAAAAAATGAATGAAGGAATAAATGAATAAGTATTGGAATAATATAAAATAATAATATTGGAATAATTCTATAATTTTCGATGACGAATACATTATATGATATCAGAATTCCTCAACATTCAGTACGTTTACATGAATACTTAAGTACTTGACTTGAAAACCACTTAAAGCTCAGGGAGGGCGGTTGATTGAATTAATTCCAATAACTTGACTTGAATTCTACTTGAATTTAATTTTCCAATTACTTAAGTTGAAATGTACGCGTTGAATGAGCGTTTTCGTGATATTTTGATTACTTCAAGCATACTTCAAGTATACTTCAAGTATTCATGTAAACGTACTGATTTGTTTCGCTTTGTTATAAATTCAGTCTCTATAGCCAGAATGAAGCTACCACTTTCGCATCCAAGGTTGGAAGGTGAATTATTTATCATGTTTGTTCTAATATAAATCATTCCTACATACCTACCTTATAAGATTTTAATTTAAGGGACTTTCACATCAAAAGCAAGAACCGAAAAAATGTAAACCGAAAAACTCAATTTATTCCACTTTAAACAAGATTTTTGCTCTAATGATTAATAAAATCATGGGAAATAGGATAAACTAATAATTTTACTAATACTAATAAAATTGTACATTATTAGTAAAATTCTTGTTTTTGATGGGAAAGTGCCTTTAATCTTCTATAAGATTTTTTTTTTAATTAATAAAAACCACTTTCGTGTTAAAAATAAATGTTATGTATACAATTTTTGTTAAAAATAACTTATTTATTGCAATAAATAATTTCCTTTTATGCGTAACAATTTCCCTTCTGGAAATATTTTTCATACTTTGTGATTTGTGACAGCATAAATCGCTCGCAATCAACGAGGTAAGGACTAAAGGAGATGCAAATGAGAAAATATCACGTACCCATTTCTAACACATTGACACTGATATTGTTTGTACATAAGCGCCGTAAAATTTGTACACCTGAACATAATTGTACAACCTGTTTCCAATTTTAATCGCCTTTATTTTCACATACTTAAAAGTATTTACTGAATTTGCAAACATGAACATAAAAAAGTTAATAATTATGAAGAAAAGTTCAGTGATAAAAAGTTTTTGAGTAATATTTGCTTCGTGCCCCTACGGTTATTTCATGAGTTTTTCTGCCACAATGCGCCAAGCCCAAATCAAACCAAACCTAAGTATGGATCTGACAGCGAAGACCAAAAATGGCGGAATGAAACATACACAAATGCAGGGCAATTTTGGGTACGCTCATGTACACGGATCGTACATATGATTGCATCTCCTTTAGTTATTACCTCGTTGCTCGCAACATAATTTTGATTTAGAGGAGAAAGTTGTACAAAAATTACACCATGATACAAAGATAACAAGTATAGCCCATTTGAGAGGAACTTTTTGTTTTGCTACAATCATGAGGAGACAATATCATTTCCAGCGAATTTGTTATGAGTTTTTCGTATTTTATTGACTGAAATACGTTTTGAATATATTAAAATATTTAACAAAACATTAGTTTTTCCGTTTAAATCAATTCAGGAAAAATAAGGTTAGTGCTAGTGGGAAAGCAAAGAAATATCCAAATAGAAATTGTTTTTCACTTTGATAAGGACGATTGAAATTGAGACGAACAAATTTATGACGGTTTGGGGTTTGTTTGGTTTTGGTTGCGCTAGCAATCATTTGACATCGGCAATTCTAAATTATATTTCGTGAAATGTGCAGGAGAGAATTATACACAAATTTTGAATTAATATTACTGCTATTTACCTCTTCCTTACATCTTTTTTGCAACAGTTACTCATTCTTCGAAAAGAATGGCCCGATAATGGAGACTCGCTAAAATTTAGTTTAGCGCGGATCTCAGTATTAGGCTTTAAGCATGATTTTCACAAGTGTATAGTTACTGTACCAAGTAACCTTGTTTTTAGCCCCTCACATCCACCTGACATACCCACCAGTTTACTTGTACCAGTATGAATACGAGCTCTACGCAAGGGCTGCCATCTATAAAACCATTAAACTAGGAAAACAACTTCGAAAGCCCCGGACATTTTAGCTTGAAACCCGGACATTGTTGCCAAATAATTTTCTGTTTTACTAATAAAATACGTTGAAATTGTTATGCATATTGTCTTTTTTTTTATTTATTATAAAATTAGTCAGTTTACAAAAAAAGCAGTAAAATAAAACGATGTGAATGAACTAAATTAAATCTCTCTTACAATTAGGAACATAAATAAATCTTCTAAAAATTAGAAATACAATTTTACATTTACATTTAGTGTGCCATATAGCTTTCAAAATAGCTTCATTGCTCGGGAAAGGTGAAGCTACATTGCGAAAGACTTTCTCGATCTCTGGACACCCAAGAGCCCATGCATACACTTTGGAGATGCAAAAAAACTCCAAACATACCAAATTACTAGAAATTATTTTGTTCTCCGGTTCCGGCCTCCCGGTCGTGCGTTTCAAATCAATCGGGTTTCCATGCTCGGTCTCTAGTCTTCGAAGTTTGCTCATTTTTCGTCTCTAGATTTCCGGAGACTATTGTGTGCTTAGCTGTTAAGTTAACTGTGAAGTGAGTTTGGCAAGGTTTTTTGTTAATTTTTATTTAAATTATCATAGGGTAATTCCATCGAAAATCGAACAAAACTTACACTTTCCCAACGTTCTTCTTTTGCTGAAAGTTAAGTTTTTTTGTCGTGCGATGAATACTGCCAGAATTATACTAAATTTAAACTAACTTTGAAACCCTTAAAATCTTCCAATTTTTGGTATGTGTAGTTACTGAAAGTTATATTAAAGAAATGATAACTTTTAATCCAAATACCTATCACAGAGGCACGGTCTTTAAATTATTTCAGAGAAAGTTATATAAAGAATGCCTTTTATACGAAAAACAAGTAAAAAAGCTAGAATTGGTATAAGACCAATTCTTATAATGCTGTAGATGAATACCCGTAAGTATTTTCGTATGGTCACCTATCTGCACAAGTTTGATTTTTGAAGTGGTTTTTCGCATATTTCTAGAACGGTTCATTGGAAAGTATAAACGATGATGACCAATTTCATAGAATTTCATATTCTCAAGTACTTTTCAGTGCAATTAAAATGTCTAGGACTGATAATTTTCACAGTATACGTACAAATCTTAAATTTTTATATGGCAACACCAAGAATCCGTTGCCCAATTTAGTCTATTTTTGAAATTATATTTACTATTTTCATGAAAATACTGTCTACAAAGTTTCAGTTCTCTACGTTGACGCGCTAGTTACGTTTGTTAATAAATGGTTTAATAAAAAAAATAAACTTTTACTTTTAAAATTTTAACTTTATTGAACTAAAACGTTTTCAAACAAACAGCGAACGGAGAAAGACTGAACTCTGCTAGCAATACAATTATTTTTTAGCTTTCTTTCTGAAATAACACCTTATTTTATTTGCGGAAATTACCTAAGCATTTTTCAGGGAATTGAACTCAGGTGTGCAAGAAAATTTATTACAATGAACTTTACTAAAGTACAAAATATTAAAAAAATTCTGCTGACTAAGATTTGGTAACTGTGACTCTGATGAATGATTTATTAAGCTAAGGGTAATTATGCTACGCATGTAATCGCTCTCAGGCAGTGTGCAAATATACAGTAAAAAACGAAATTTGTATATGGCAACCCTAGGAAAGTTTTACCCGATTTGTCTTATTCTCGAACTACAATTTACTTTTTTTTTAAAGCCCGTGTGCAAATTTTTCAGTTCTTTAAATATACGCGTTCCCAAGCTATCGTGCGGACAAACTCGCGGACGACCGGACAGACGAACAGACGGAAGTCTCAAGTTGGGATAGTAATGGCTTTAAAAAAGAGAAATTTTTTCGTCAATAGGGGGCTGTTTATTTTTGAAAAAAAAAACAATCACACTTTGTTATGTTGTCCTTTATCCCGCAAAATTTCTGCATAATTTTTTTAGAGCTTTTTCACTTTCTTTCTAACAAAGTTTTTATTGACAATTAACACAGATTTCTGGAGACCAAATATAAATTTCGTGCATACACTTCAAGAAGTTTCTCTAGAAACTTTGTTTATGGTCTTCAGAGCCTAATTTTTTGATCTGCGACAAGAGTCTCTTGCCATGTAAGCATTTTGGAAATTTTAGATTCTTTAAAAATGAGTTTTACTTTTTATTAAGTTATACCCATCGTATATATTACATACTTTTTATTTTTCTTGTTGTTTTTGTAAATTTCGATGTGTTTTTTTTTTCTCTCGTGAAGTGTCGCCAACTTGGAACCGTATTTGTACGGTGGCATTTACAATTATTTTACATATGTGAACTGACGCACTGTAGTATCGAGATTTTACATTGGTTGGGGGGGGGGGGGGGGGGGGGGGTCGGTACATAAAACAAACGCAGGTACACAAGACAAGTTACACAAGCAATTGTCGTACTGCTGGCTTCGTTACTGAGCTAAGACTGGCTGGGACCAGAAGAGAGAACTTGAGTGAAAGTCGAGTCGGTTTGACTGTCAACATTATCAACTACACCGTACATACACAAAATATTAAATTTTTATTTAATTGGTTTCCAAAATTTTAAAACCCGCCTGGACTCTCTCCGGATGACCTCTAAACTAGGACAAATCTGGGGAAACCCAGACGGATGGCAACGCACCTCAATTTTTTAGCGAAGTGGAACCTGAGATATACTAAAATTGAGAGTATTTTCTGCAAGGATCAGTTTTCGCATCCGTGGTTGCAGAAGATACAAAGAAGGGAGAGTAGCAGTGGAATAATGAGAGCACTGTATTATTGGTACAAGTATACTGACACTGATAATAGCAGCATGAGGTTTCAAATGAAACTCAGCAATGCGGACGATGAGCCGATTTCCTCAACATTACGCTCGCATTATGGAGATAGCGTTCAAAATCAAAATTCCTTAGAAAGAAACTATTTTAATGGATGACAGTTACTGAATTTAACAAAAAACAAACTGCATGCGAAATTTTACCCAACATTTCTGCACTAGACAGACGGACAGAAACGAAGTCTACACCCTAGCACATCATTTCACAATCGTACGCGTTAAATTCATTTGTTTAGTACCCAAACAAATTTTGTACTTTTTTTACCTTCCTTTTTTTTAATTAATTAAAATAATCAAAAGTTCGTCATCAACATTATCAAATAACAAAACCGAACAGAATCAATATAGTCTTCTAATTAGAGTTAATTGAATGACGGATATCGTCGGATATTTTAACCAAAGCTGTTGCACTACAGATACGCTTAGTAAAAAAAATAAATAAATAAAAGTTTGATAATCGTACATAATTTTGCCAATTTTAATATTATGAGATGAAATTTGATTGTAGAGGAGTTTTTAAACACCTTGCGAGAAAGAACTGCTATGGGAAGAAATGCGTATTTCAAAAAATATGCTTTTTTCATATCAATTTGGCGACATTATATAATTATGGTTATGATCGTTATACATAGATTCTAAAACAAAAATATGTTCATAACGCTAATTTCAGAAATTTCAAAATATGTTTAATAATTTATTTAAATTAATTAAATATAAATTAACCCCAAGATATAATTAATTAAATATAAATTAACCCCAAGATATAATTTTGATTTATTGAATGTCCAGTTCTAGCTGAATTAATAAGGTAAAAAGAAAACAAAAAAAAAAGCAAAATTATAAAATTAGCCCGCCCCACCATGTTTGGACGAAAGTTGAGAAAATTTACGATTCCGGAAAATCATGAGCTGATTTGTCCAATTCCTTTTTTCGAAGTACTTTCATGTCATCAAATTGCTAAAATATACAAAAGATATAGAGGTACAGGTAATATAATATGGAGGATATAAACTAAAGAAACTCTCCTACCTCATTGTAAAAGTATCCCTCCTCTAAAACGTCAACAGATCTTCCAGCTTGATTGTGAACACATTTGGTAAGATACTCGTCTATCATCTTCATCTACATTAAATAAATCTTTTGAGATCGAATTAGCTTAACTGACTGAATGCAAACCCCTTTTTCTTTTTCTTCCTCAGTCATATTTTCCATTGCATCAGGGTTTTTAAAATTTTCAATTAATTTTTGAATCAATTTGTGTTGCTGCAAAATGAGATTTTTCATTTTATAAGGCGGCATTTATATATGTATATACTTCTTACTTGCTGACAAAAGTAGACTTCTTCTCGAGTATTTTGAAGCTTTCCTAGTCCACCGCCTGGTAGGTTTCCGGCTTGCTGGATACTTTCACTATCATGCTCATCGTCTGCTCCAGACTTATTAAATTGTAAAAATGATCGAGCTCTGGAAAAGTAAGAATTCCGATGTCTATATGTTCCAGAGAGACTTAAAACAGCTCATATCATCTCTATACTTACGTATAGAAAAACCTAAATCCTCTCCTGTACAGTTCACGGGCTTTGAGCATAGTATATTGCAAAGAATAAACGCCGAGTTTGAATTTTTAGAAATCACCCGTGTTCGTGTAGTGAAATAAAAAAAAATTGTGTCATTGTCAGTCAAGCTAGTCCTAGTCCTACTTGATTTGATACACTAGGATTGCAGGATTAATTTTTTTTTGCTTTGAATAACAGAGTGACTATTTTAAATATTTCTAATTTGTAGGTAAAGGCTTTCATACAACGAAACTAAACTGGAAAAAGGAACATAGAAAGCTCGAAGGAGATCCTTGGGTAGGAAATCGGCTCTGTATCGCCAATCACTGAGTAAGAGGCCTTCATTGAGCCAATTCATCTATGGTGTGTGAGTATGGTAGCCAATCTTAATTAAACGCTACAACCAAAATAAATTGCTGAATTTTCAGCAGACCTTGCTGTATTAGGTTACAAGGGTGCCCTAAAACAGTTCAAAAATATGCTCTAAAAGTAATTCATAATCTACATAAATCTACATATTTATGTACACCTGATCTCTGTATCTATTTATAGGTCTCATTAATGCTTATGACAGACATATGGTATCGATATCTAGATATTCGGAATATCCCGTTTATATACCATGTGTAATACTCCTAATATACCCAGAAAAACTGGGTAGCCTAGATATCTATAGATATCAATATCCCCAAAAATTACTATGGGGGGTATATCCTGATCATCGGCACTTCTTACTTTGCGCAGCGCCATCTTGTTGTTGAGAATAATATGATAATGTCTCTAATTAAGCAAAAATGTGTCTGTGCTTACCCAAAAATGCGAAAAAGAAGAAGAAGAACCAAATATTTTCCGGGAAAAGTAATAAAAAAAAGGAAAATATTAAGCTCCGCAGGAGTTAATAAATTATTCCATTACAATTTTGTTATTTTTAAACAAACCGTCGACCACATTTTACTTCGTTTTACATAAATTAGTGAATTGAGACACCACATCCGCCGATACATTTTACACCTCAACCAGGATCTTATTGAAAAATAACGCAATTTCTGAATTTGTCGTATATTTACAATTAATTGTTGCCATTTAGCCTGCGCTAAAGCTCATATATTTGACACTTTCATTTCCAAATTTGTTACCCTTAAAGATCTGTGAATCTGAATTTAAATGTCAAGTACGGTTTATCACATCAATCTCCTTTTATGTCTGTCAGGGGTGCTTTGATATCTAGATATTCGAAATATCTGGATATCGATACCCCATGTCTGTCATAAACATTAGGCTACGATTACCCCCTCATCAGTAATTCTGAGGCCAGCAACAGCTGGTGCCAGCAATTAGAATGCTTTTATAGCAAATAATGAGGTAACGAGATTAGTGCCAGCCATGCTTGCTGGCGGTTACCGGTGCCAGTGCTTTTTTCTTTTTTATGTGGAGTCATTTTTATTTACGAGTGCCAGTTGTTTAGATGCAATAAAGTTTTCGTACAGCAATGGAAGTGGAAAAATGAACACTGTTATGGAATTATGTTGAGAGTGATGTACTTCGGACGTTAAGTCCAGACTGCCAGCATGAGCTGACAGATCACCCGATAACATCGTTGTATACAGGGCGGCACGCTAGTCGACCTCGACTATTGGCGGAGAGTGTGGGGGGGGGGGGTTCCACAAAACAACCTGCCGCTGTTACCAACCATATACAAAACGAGATATCGTGCCTTCAACAAAAGAACAGCTAGCACACACTCGGTCCTGAAGGGACCCTTACGTCACTTACCTGGATCTAGGTGGAAGGCGTAGGTGTTCTACCTTCCTTTGCCAGACCCATCCTCCCGTTTGGCTTTGGGTGGCACTATTTTCCCAAGTCCCTTATAGACCTGCAAAGAGAGAGAGACTAGGCGAAACTAGGCGACCTTCATCCTAAGCGAGAGGGCTCCAGGATGTGGGAGGAGAAATAAAAACTCTCAGCGATTCATATCGACGTTATAATTCACAGCATATGGTAATTCGTTAACAAGAAAAGTGCTGCTTACTAACAGGAGTACATATCCGAAAAATTCCTTTTTTTTCTCTTTTTTTTCTTTTTATGTGATCTTAACCCTAGTCGTACGCATAACTAACAGCGAAATACGTGAATCGTTTCCAAGTTTTATAGCACTTTACGTAATCTAACAATATAAAAACTCCATTAGACTGAAGTTCGCAATGATCTAACATGTAGTTTGCATCAAATGACTCGACTTGACTTTCATACTGAAATTCATTTCGTTGTCAACTTCCAATTATCCTTTCTTCTATTAAGGGACTTTGGAAATCCATATTCGAAAAATAAAAAAAATTAAATATATTCCAAACTAATTGCAAGGTCTTCAGCCTATATTTTCTCAAAAAAAATAATTTTTTTTCAAATTTTTAGTTTTCCTTTTTAAAAGCGGTATAGCATTTCTTTAAAGCAATTAAAACTTCGTGTAATGAGCCGTGAATGTCAGCCAATCCTATTCCTATTTATATGGTAACCATAATTAAGTGTGTAGAATATTTGTTTTAAGTATTCTGTTGGTTTAAAACCTCTAATAATAGTCATTAAAATTTACCATTATCGTAAGTGTATGCGAAAATCGATTAGCGCGGGCCGAACTTAGTGTCCGTCGTACTGCGACGAGAGATTATAACGTATGAATAATCTTAAAAGTTACATTTTTCTTGAGCCATACCAAAAGAAAAGGAGATTTAATTTTTCTTTTTGTTCTTTTCGCACTTCATCAATAAGGAGTCGCTTTGAGTGAAACAAACTACATGATAGACTAAAGCAATTTCAGAAATTATACGAAAATACTTTAAATTTTCCAAACTTTCAACCGTCACAGTCCTAACATACTCTGCTTATGCTTGTGCACATGATATACATATATAGGAATATATATATACATACAGGAAAATTTTTTCTTCTATTACTAAATTTCTTCTATTCCTTCATTCTGTAAATTTACACATGTATTTATTTGGAATAGCTCATTCTTAACTAAACTATTAAAGCTAGGCAAAACACAAAATTGTAGTTCATTTTTATCAATAATCGTACCAAATTAAATTTTTATCTTATAAGTCAAATAGGAAATTAGTGTCGACACTCATAACCCAAGAAAGCTAATAGGATAGATACAGTCTTAGAGAAACGGTTCGCTTAGTCTAGCTTAAGCTCATCTACATGAGTATATGTATATAAGTGTGGCAATCACATCGCCTAAATGTTGTCAAAATTTTTCTGCAATGATCACAAATTAATCATTGCCACTAATTTCCTTATGTCAGATATTATTATGCAATTCTACCCTAAATTTATAAATTTATACTAGTCAGGTAACCTCCGCGTGTCATGTACAAGAAATTGGCAAATATTATATATATCCTTATTATCGCAGTTTATTAGAATTTAGGATCACTTCATGCTAGTGTGATAAAACATGGAACAACACAAGAAGTTTACCTTATTTTTTGTTTTACTGCCACCATTAATATCGTCGATTTGTTGACTTTGCTGTAAGTTATATCTGTTAGCTGTCGACATGAATCCCTGAATTAACCTTAAACGTTACGACGGAGAGGTTAGGTAGCTGGTCCTTTATCAGCTAACGTCCTGCTGAACTCCTCTCCCTGCCGTTTCTGAGCGAGTCTCTTTCACAAAAACGTGATAGGGCTCGTGAATTTCCTTTTATAATATTCTTCAGGTACTCCTCCGTATTGAGGAAACTCTTAGTTTTCTTGCAAATATTGCTTTTCACGCGTATAGCGGCGACATTGCTGCGGCCGGAATTCAGATGCCTTACTTTTTGAATTTCGGGCGGGGTCGTGTCAAATAACTTCACTAATTGAAAGTAAATTATTACCATAAATGAAAAATCTCTTAAAATTACTTACAGTATGTATTTTATGCTCGATATTTAGAGAAAAGATACGTTGCTAATTTTTCGACGTCCTCTCGAGAAGATCTGACACTACAGTGACGATGGTCTTCTTCTGCCTTGTCAGTCATGTCAACATGGCACTTGAGCGTGAGGAAATGCATTTCTCTCGTTCGGGTGCGTTCATTTTTTTTTTGTTTGACAGAGTCGGCATACACGCTTCAGCACGTGTAGCATTTTGCTATATGCAATATGCTACGACCATAACAACACATTGCTGCATGCTACACTTTTAATGGATGAGACGCATTCAGGGTAGGAAAAATTCCGTGCTACACTTTTCTAAGCTGCATCACGGACATCATCCTAATACTACTGCAAGCAATTAGTTTCGGCCATTTTACAATTTCTCCAATTCTTTGTCGTCTGCGATTTGAGGTCATAATATTATAATTAAATTCTCATTAAGCGTGAATTACAATTACGACTGATCTGTCGACTGGGACTTTGCCCAAACTTCAACTGTGACTACGACTGAAACTAAACTTTGCTCAAAGTGCAAATTTGGTGTTGGCTGTGACCAACTTCAGTTCAATCACAGAAGTCGGGACTTCTGGTTTGTTCAAGCAGTTGAAGCTTTAATTTAATTACAAATTTCACCTCCGCGTCGACGTAATGATTATTAAATTATTATATTATCACATAAAAACGCAAATAAACATCTGTACAGCGATCCGATGAGAAATTTCAGAAATTTCGCAATTTCAAAATGGCCGGCTTGCTCCCCCCTCAATACTTCACGCTCGTAAAATGTGCCATTATCCTCCCTTGTGTGGGCTATGTCTAAGGAACTAGAGCGTAGTAAAGTTATAGTAATGCCACGTCTAAACGTATATAATAAGTGAGCAATTTGCCGCAACTGTCACCTACATAAAATCCACAATGGCTGCACTTCCAAAATCTGTCGTAAAAGAAATAGAAAAGAAAAGCTGTCTTCCTAGAGTGACGGATGAAATGAAAATAAAAAGTAAGTAAATTCTATTTTATTGCCTTTTAGTTACTATTCATAATTGGTACAAAGTAAAACCGACCTAAATAAAATGCGTACATTTAAGGCTTTAAAAGATGAATTATTTGTGTACCTTCTAGTCTGATACTGTTCTACTAGTTGTCAATATCCTCTCGCATTTAAAATGGTTTATTTATTCCTTCAAGGTCAATTATGTGCAATAAGCAAACATGTTTTGTAATAGTTTTCGCTGCGTCAACTTCCATATCCAATGCCTTGCCGTTGCCAGATTGTCTCAGCGTTGCCAGATTTTCGAACCCGAAATTCCCACGAAAATGGGAAAACTCGGTAATTTTTCCCACATTTTTAATCTTAAATATTTCCATTTAATTCCCATTTTATTAAAATTAAAAATAAATGAGTATAATAAAAACAAGTCAATTTAGTTCATCAAAAGAAAAAATATATATATGTATTTCAAAGGATTTTGAAAAATTAAATATAAAAATTCGGAAAGAATACAGATAAATATAATTAATAAGAACCTTAAAAAGAAGAATTTGTGGAATTGTGTAACTGGAAATGCTGGTAGTGCACAGGGTGACGGAATATTGAATTTGCCGTATTCACTTAACGAATGCAAAGGGGGGGAATGTCCACTTATTATTAAATTTTAGGCCATACATGAACAGACATGAGATGTTTTAAACGATGCAACATATGTCAACATATTTTATTAACAATGTTTAGATATTTCAATAAGGCGGGGCCGATCGGATGTACCTTGAGCGACTTTCTTGGGCGAAAAATAGGACTTTTGTACTTTTCGTGATTTTGTGAATGTGGTATATCGCGGAAAATGATTTCCGATGAGAAAAATGTTCACAACAGAGCACTAATCGTCATGAAAGAAAGAACTGCAAAAATATTAACTGGGGTGTGTGTGACCCAAGCGCATTCTAATGAGTTTTCTGGCTGCAAAAACGTCTCGAGAAAGTTTTCTGAATCGGGAAAAAAGAACATCACCCCATAGTACCTACTTGCCGTGACCTTTAATTTGATATGCAACTTGCCGTATTGGAACCATCGCCCACCATCGAGGCTTCCTTCCTCCACCCTATAAGTATGCAGAGAAAAGAAATTCTTTCACGAATTGTAGCTGGTAATTAGCTGAGGCGAATACTTTTCACATTTTCCGATCAAACGAGCTAGAGCTGATCTAAAGTGCGAAAAATCTAGTACCTCATTTCCAAAAGATAATTCTAAAAAAGTGAATATGGGGATCACTATTTCAGCCTGCGAGTATAGGAGTGTGGGTACTCAAACTTCTTCTCAGGACCTAAGTAATTCGATTCTGTACTAGATTTTCCAATATGTACTAGATCAAACTTTGACCCTCTCCCCCCAAGCAAATCCCACTCTTAATTGAAATAAACATTGTTCATAAAATATATTCAGAGTATCATTATGCATCTTTTAAGACATCTCTCATGTCTGTTGATGTCGGGCTTAAAATGGGCATTCCTCTTTGAGGATTCAAATACGCCTCCATCATTTTCCTTACCTTTGCATCGGCAATTCCTAGTAAAATTATCGGGAAGTTTATATTTAAAATATGTGCGTTCGGATTGTGGCGGGCATTTAATGCGTATGTGTTTGCCATCGATTGCTCCGATACAGTTAGAAAACAGCCACTTTTCGTAGAAACATTGAGATATCTTTTTCATGGTTTCTGCTGTAAGTGAGTGCTTCAATATGTTTTTGATACTTAACTGTTCCAAATCATCTAACATATGGTGTTATGCTACTGTAAGACGTTCCAGTAGCCAAAAATCTGCAATTTATACAGAAAATTACATTTATACGCTGCGGTCTCTCATATATGTACATGCATATATGTATATGTACATTTATTACATTTCAGAAAGCAAGGTAAGCTAAAAGTAGAAAAGCATCCGCGACAATTTTAGACAAATTTTAATCAAGTTTAAGCGCAGCTGTACTACATTCATTCATTTTTATTGGAATACCTTAGGGATCAATTCTTGGTCCTGTATTATTTTCCACTTTCATCAACCTCAACGCTAAAATTTGCTTGATTGTAAACTTTACCTAAACGCTGTTGATATTCAGGGGGTCTATTATTGAACACGAAACGAAATTTCGGACCTCTCGAAATTTATGTGCGAAAAACTATATTCGAGCTATGATTGAATACAAACGAACTCTATGTAAAGCATTACCATATAAAAAAAGAGTAATCTAGTACAAAAACTCGATATATAATAGATTTTCTGTTAATCTGTCAATTGTGATAGTGATGTGTTCATTCCTTTCAGAAATATATTCAAGTGTTATTTTAAAAATGGGTAGCAATGCATTATTTTTTTTAAGAAGAGGAGGGGGAAATTTAGGGATTATTCGAAAGCGAATTCGTGATCAGTCTAACATATTTAAGATACCTACGAAACAGTAAGACTCTGTAAGCATTTACCACAAATCAAATTCATTTTAATCTTTCAAGATTCATGAATTACTACCAGCTCGCAAAGGATGCATTTAAATATTTATTAGACGAGATACAAGATAAATTTATACCAACTGTCCGCTCTACATCAATACCACCGATATTATAAATTACTGCGGCAATGAAATTCTTTGCTGAAGGTGGTTATCAAGGTGGGACGGGCCAAGATCTAAATATTGGAATGTCCCCAATCTACTGTATCTGTCGTGTTATCACAAATTTTGGATATTATATGTGAAATGAGTGAAGAAGAAAAACGAGCATCCAAATCTCATTTTTTTAATGTCACGGGTTTTGCTGGAATAATAGGCTGTGTTGACGTGACTCACATAAAGATAATTGCTCCATGATGATTCTGGATATTCTCTCCAATCTTGGTTAATTTCGCCATATAGGGCAGCTTCAGAAGGAAGCAGAGAGGCGATATTTAATACTGTCCATTCAAAGGCAAGGAACATTGTTGAAAGGACAATTGGAGCTCTCAAATCTCGCTTTCGGTGTTTATATGAAAGAAGAACGCCATTGTTGTTGCACTAGCTTCGCTTCCCATTGTGTAGCCGTGTGCCAAATCTGGATGGCTGACCAACAAAATTAACCAAAGTTTTGTATTGATTAGTATTCGTAAGCTTAGCCCTAAAAATATTGCATAGTTATTATCTCATTGTTTTTTAAAGTAAAAGTCTCAATAATATTAATAATAACTATACTTACATGATTGTTTGTTTGCATAAACTATTCCGCACTTCAATAACTCGATAAGTGAAATGTTAATGAGAAAATGAAAAGTTCCGCTCGAAAAATTAACATTTTCGTGTTCAATGGTGCCAGATGTACGAAAATTTCCATTCAAAATTTCGTTTCGTGTTCAATAATAGACCCCCAGCTTTATATTTTAAAAACTGTACTTGGGCTAATTGAAGGCGCTGTCTGTTATTTAATTATTAACGATGTAGCTAACTTCTCCAGATGAGCTATCCTATTAATAACGATCTCTGTTCAAATGCCATAAAATATGTCCGTCTATCTTTAAGGCTTCTTACCATTACCAACTTATTTGAGGAGAATCAACAGCAATCACAACAAGTTATTTGTTTTTCTCAAATGTAATTTTCTTAATAAAAACTCAAATCTCTCTGTCTTATGAAAGATAAGCAAATCACAATCGCGCACCTTCTTCTCCTCAATGTAAATACTTTCTTCTGTTCCCAATTTACATTCTGAAGGACTTTAACACTAAATAGAAGAACGGAGTAAATTCAAAAATGACCAAGAAAAAAGTCTTACAAAAAATATATTTAAGAGTGCAAACTATTCAGTGTGGATTCTAAACAAATGATAGCTTTTCGCTCTAGAATTAAATACGCGTCATCATCAAAGTGCCTCGAAAATCGCGGAAAGATCTGTTCTCCTCTTTCGTAATTCAGAAATTTACGCTTTGGAGGACTATAGCCTAAGTATCCGAAACCGTACTCATCGTCGGAGTCTTCAAATAATTTTACATTCATAATTGGCAAATACTTGTACTTCCACCTGTTTTCTGAGTTAGAAGTTTTTACGTCATCCGAAGCAGTTTCCAGGAATTGGATGAAACTTTCAGGACAGCTACGAAATTGACTTTTCAAATACAGACCATATGCAATTTGATTAACGGAAGCTTCTGAAGAACAACTTAAATTTAAAGTAGAATTTACAGAGCTTTCTGTTTCATTAGCTGACTCTTGTTGTATTTCTTTCACACTCACATGTTTCGGAAACGAAAGTTTTTCTTCGCCGAACTTTGAATCTAATATTTCATTTTCATCATTTTTAGAAGAATTATTTATTTTTGCTTCATTGCCGAATGAGAAAATGTTGGCATTGTTTGCAGTATTTAAATTGACAATTAAATGGTCAAATTTCAAGGAATGCTTCATAGATTTTCTCTGCTTCATTTTCAATGTCCCTTTATTTTTTCCATCATTTTTTGACGGGCTATGATTTTTGGATGTCAATGGTGGAAAGGCTTCATCAATTTCAGCATCCTTAACTGCTCTGTCCAGTGATATACTTTTTGATCTTGTGACACTTTTTTTAATGATCTTTTTGCGAATTTTTGAGTTTGTATGATTCACAGATAGCAAGGGTGCCGCAATATTTAGCTCTTCCTTTTGAAACTCAATCAGTGGTATTCTATTGTTTGGTGGAGGAGACGACGTTTTTCCACCAAACACAACATCTGAATAAAGTGTACCTGGACGACATTGAGAGGATGTAATACGTCCAGGTGTATAAAGTTCGGACCTTTGTTTGGTTGGCTGCAAAGTGATCCAATTTGATGGTTTCTTTCTCCAGGGTTTTATATAAGACCCTCTTCTGTCTGAACGTTTCCAACTACTCGATTTTATCTTTGATTGTATTCTACACTTTGAATTGCAACTTTGTATCTCCATTTGATCACTTTCAGTTTTCTTTTCATTGGATATGTGCTGCGTTTGCTTTTTTGAGTAGTACACATGTGATTTAATTCTCTTTAAATGACTATGCTCTGAAGGATTTGCTTCAGCCTGTGAGGTAAGAGAAAAACAGAACAGATTGATTTAAAATAGAATAAAAATAAGAATAGACAGAATTTTTATTCAAAATTTGAACAGTGGAATTGGAGGAGCATTATACCGTGAGACATGATATACTCTAATTATTATCGAACAAAATGTGTCTTGTGTCTATGATGCTCGCTCTTAAAGCTACTATTCTGCTTCAATATAATCCAGTGCAGTAAATTTGTTTCTCAGCTCAATGAAAATCATTTAAGTTATTCCAGTCTCCAAAAATCTATATTTCAAAATTATTTAAAAGAGTTCTTCACTGTGAAATTATGAATTACGTATGTGTGGTAGCCAAGAAAGAATTAACTCATCTTATGGAAATCAGGACTTAGACCTGAGCACAGCTAATATTGTGAGAATCAAACTTGGTTACTTAAATGCTCTAAGGACTCTCACCGATTTAATTTGGAGAGTTGGTGAGTTTGGTAGGTGAGAATTTTCTTTTTCTTCGATTAAAAACTCCGTAACTCTCCATTTGAAATTTTCTAACATACTTGGAGAGTTAGGGAAAATGTAAGAATTTTGAAAAAGTGGGAATCACCGGGGACGATATAGGGGCTATCAGCATAGGCAAACTAATAACTACAAAGGCTGAGCAAGTAGAAGAAAAATCTGCATCGCTTTGCTCGAGTATAAAATTGACGATGCCTCTAAAGGCCGCTACACACGCTTAAGCAAATCTTGCGACTTGTACATGGCCCAATCGTTTGATATGCATGAACGTGTATAGCATATGTATGGGAACTAGAGTTGAGAGAGCTTGAGTGAAATCGGGCGAAGCTATTGGGCCACCCCACACTAGTATTCCTGATGCGAAATATGCAAACAGGTTTTCTGAGGAAGAGGTGAGAAGAAGCAAAGACATCTCTCTCCAAAGTGTAGAGATATCTCTTTGCTTCGTCTCACCTCTTTCATAGAAAACCGGTATGCATACTGCATCAAGAATACTCTTGTGGGATGGCCCATTGCGTACAAGCAAAACTTACGACTATGCTATAGAATTGAACTAGACAAAAACGGATATTAACTTTTGCCTCCACTCGCAACGAATTTTATTCAAATTTTAATTCATCCCTATAGCAAAGTCGTCAGGTTTGCTTGTACGCATTGGTTTCGTTAGATTTCATTCATGGCAGACTTAAGTCTCAACTCAGGCTGCGACTTGCGCTACAAACGTTTATAATACCACTGAACCATGTATGGGTTGTAGCGGCCTTAAAATTTCTAAGAAAAAATTGAGGCCTTCCCTACATCAGTGAAGGCATCGTCGATTTTGTATTGGACCGAGGCATTCCTGTCTTACCCATTTACACGTCAGCAAGTCGAGGCATCGTTGAAACGTGGCGATTAATTTAAATTTTGTTTTAAAAGCGTAGTTTTCGAGTTTTTCCAGTATAACGAGAGAATTGAGAAGGGAGAGGAGTGTATGCGGTATAAAAAAAAAGGAGGGTTTGAGGCGTATATGATAAGGTAATCGAGTGGTGTAATTTGCTTTTGATCGTTTAAACATCATAACTGATTTTTTACCACTGAAAATTGTTTTTTGCATTTGGGTCATATAATTTGTATATTTTTCTTTTCTTCAGTTCTTTCTATCACATACATTACTACTATGTTTTCAATATTTTTATCGTGCGAGGTTAATTTCCACGATTTAACAGTTCACCAAATGCTGAGTTGAAAATGTCCATTTTTGTACAAAAAAAAAAAAAACCATTTATCGGACTCAAAAACTAATTACATATCTAAAATGTAGATATAAGCTTTCTCGTGCATATTTAAAATTTTTATAGCATCCGCTCTTTACTGGAAGACGGAAAAATTGAACGATTTCGCGTTATTTGAAATTTTTAGCGCTACCTTTTAGACAGACACCGCTTAATTGAAATAAAGATTATTAATAAATTATGCTCAGAATATCATAATTCATCAATTAAAATATCTCTCATGTCTTTTGTCATGTCGGGGCTAAAGTTGTATGAAAAGTGAGCATTCCCCCCTTCTCAGATTTCGCAGTACTACTGGCAGTAAGTGAGAACACTGTAAATGTGTTATTTAGCCGGTATCCCTTATATTCTGGGCGTGTATCTTTTTTCTGCTCTGTAGATCGAACTGTTATGGTCGTAGCATACTGCATGCAGCAGTATGCTACACTGAGGGCTAGCAGCATGAGGTGGGCGCAGACTGTTTCCTATATGGATGGAGAGCTATACGCGCCGAACGCACCCAAAAAGAAAAAAAGGAAGCAGAAAATTAAAAAGAGGGTCGTGGTGTGACTTGCAAAAGTGAAAAGAAGGAATTTTTTGTGGTGTGATTGACAAGAACGAAAAAGTAAAAACAAGTTTTGAGTTTCAAAAAGCACAACAACGAAAAGTGATAGAAACAAAAGTACGCGAAACGTGACAAATAAAAATTTTTGGGAAGAAATATTCACCGAGTGGAGGAATTATTGCGAGGATGCCTCTGATAATGGAGGAATAAAAGTATCATCCGCTGGAACTGCATATTGCTATAAGCTACTAGGCAGATTATCCGGAAGAGGATAAATAAAAGCGACAAATTGGGAATCCAAAAAATTCAGAAGTAGTCCGTCAATCAGCACCAGGTCACTGTGACCTGAAACCTGTATTACATAAGTTTTTTTTCATTCCCTAAGCGTACAGTTTGAGTAGTGAATTCTTATCCGTAGCAATCGATAATGATCAGACATGTATTATGGTTGTAATTAAACACGAATTTTATAACGTAATGACGCAGTAAGTCTTTTGTTTCACCTTTCACTCACCTGGAGCCCTCTTAGCGTGAAAATCGACTAGGTTCGTTACTCCTTTCTTTACAGGTCATCATAGGCGACGAGGGCATACTACAAGAGAAATTTCTTGAGCAGCTGTTCAATACACCCTTATTCGCCAGGGTGTAAAAAACAACAGTGAACCACTACATCCTTATTCACCAGTGTGTAAAAAACAACGTGCCTGGTTATTGAAAAATGTAAACATTTCTACTTCACATAAAACAAGTATATTTCTCTTTGTCACACACATGCTCAATTTCCTTAAAGCTACATGCAATTCTTTCTTTCAAATATTATAATCATTTTTTTATTTTATTTTTTCAAATGATGTCCTATTCTCATGGGTAATCTCTTTCTATCGATCAAGTGTTCAAGAAATTTCTCTTGTAGTATGCCCTCGTCGATCATAGGGACACTGAAAACTATCTGCTCTCAGTGTCGATTGGGTGGTTGTGGCAAGCAGAGAAGGCCAAACATCTGCGCATTCCCAATGGATGTAGGTAAGTGGTGTAAGGGTCCCTTCAGGATCGAATGTGGTGCAACGGCCTTTTATTAGTCAGGCATGAATAAATTTTGTATATGGCTGGTGGCAGCGGCAGGTTTTCGTGGAACCTCCCCACACTCTCCGCCAATAGCCGAGGCGAGCTAGCGTGCCGCCCTGCAGTCAACGCTATCCATCGAGTGATCTGTCAGCCAGGGGCGCACCGAGAGGGGGGACCAACGGGACCGGTCATCCAGAATATAATTTACAAATTATGTATAAAATGTGGTCTGTATATCCAAAGTCCGATAAAATAAAATAAAACCTTTTAATATACAATAGCAGGACGCGAGTTTAGAGCCCTATTTTTCCGACTCGAGGACACCTATGGTCCCCCCCCCCCCCAAAGCCAAATCCTGGGTGCGTTATTGCTGTCAGCTCATGCTGGCAGTCTAGACTTCACATCCAAGCCAATTACTCTATATAGTTTCATAATAGACCGTACAGAAAACTCTCGAAAAAAATATACAAATCCAGAGTGCTCTGAGTGGTCTGTTCGTTGTTTTTTTTTAAATAAATAATAATAATAAAGTTATAAAAATCATAGAATTAAAAAAAAACATTCACATTTTCAATAAGATTTTTTTATGCTTGGTAATACCGATGGATTGCTCTAAGAATGCTCAGAGATCTAACTACGATTTGTTTGAGTATTCTAAGCAATAATAAAGTACACGTTCCGACTGCTCAGAGTTACAGGAAATCAGTGTACAAAGCGTTCGGATTGCTTTGATCAGAAAAAGATACACGCCATCAATTAATTGTATGTAAAAGCCAAAACGGCACAGCAAGCATCAGCTGTGATGCTCGGTTTTATATCATGGCTAGCATATGGTGCAAGGTTTTTTCGAAGTATCAAGATACATACTTGCTGCGAAAATGCGTGCTGCTCGATGTTGGTTTGATTGCCATAGTTCTATGGGGTAGATTTGAACTGCACTTTCAGCGCACATTTGAACGGTCTACTTATCATCGTTTCTAACCATTTTCCATAACAAGAAGGGCTCCATATCAATAGTAAGCCATATACGCAGCGATTATTTGCACTTAATCACGCACACAACTAGACTATAAGGGAAAGCCCGTATGCGTATGGACAGCGACACGTGCCACGCTTAACTCTGTATCATGCTAACCAAGTTTTAATATTGAGTTAGAGGATATTTGAAAAATATATAAAATAGGGTGATTTTAGAATATACAGAGTGTCCCAGACTAACATAACTATATTTTGCCAAATTATTCTTCTCGTACAGACAAGTAAAAAATTGTATGGCAGGACGGAGGGGGACAAAATGTCACCCTACCGAGTTACAAGGTGATTAGTAAATATGCTCTTTTTCATTTTTCATTTTATTTTAAGACACCATTGTATGCAGGTCTTTCCTATGAATGTTAAACCACCTCCGTAACTCTCCCCACTACAGAGCTATGACGCATCAAAATCAAAATCTCGGTTTTTAATTTTTTTCTTATTATTCCGTTATTTTTTTTAAATATGTATGTATATCCCCACTAACATACATTTTTGTCACCTTAAAAAAATATCGTCTAATTTCGGTATGACCTGAATAGGTTAAGAGCTATTACCTCCTTCACCATCACAGGTAGAACGTAAGTGCAATAGATTAAATTAAAGACGAGACTCTAGGCCAGGGATTCCTAAAGTGGTCGATATCGACCCCTTGGTGTCGATATCGGTTTCCCAGGGGTCAAAATAAACGAACACTGATTTTGGGGGTCGACGAGGTCTAAAAATCGACCCCAATTAATTAACACAAGTTCTTATTTGAAACTTTCAAGATACTGTATAAATTGTGTTACGTGTACAACAAGTTGGTACTAATATTTTAGTGGGAAGTATCATTGTTGTACTTTTAAGAAACTCAACAAGTCGATAACCGTGCACAAGTTCGTACAAGATGAAAAACTGGGCAAGTCAATAATCGACCAAAGTTCGTGCAAGATAATGTGATCGAGCGTACAAGTCTTTCAGGCACGTTTTGACTTGCTCTGTATTTGACGAATATACGCGACTTATCATGAACGAAATTATGATCAAGTTCAAGTCCAAATATGCTCCTGATATTTTACCAAATAACAAGCTTGCACTTAGGTTGAAAGTTCATTTGCGTTTTGTAATTCGTTGGGAGCTTGAATGATAATACACTCATCTACTACTGCGTGATTCACAGACAGCATTTAGTAGCAAAAAATCTGAGTCCTAGATTGCATCAGTCTTTATAATATGTTATAAATGCTGTCAACAAGATTCGAAGCAATTCTTTGAACTATCGGTTATTTGCTCAGCTATCTGAGGAAATCGACGAGATCTTAACTCGGTTACTTCTGCACACTGAAGTTCGCTGGATATCAAGAGGCTCTTGCTTAGCAAGATTTTCAGCTATTTTTAAATCTGTGTTGGAGTTTTTACAAGAAAAAGATCCGAATTTGAAAGAAAATCTGAACAATTGTAAAACAGATATTTATTACTTGACTGATATCGTTGGTATGTTGAACAAAGTTAATTTACAGCTACAGGGTGACGATCTCAGCTTGATTAAAACAAAATCAATAATATCGGCCTTTGTGGGTAAACTCATTCTTTATGAACCAAATTTAAGAAGAAAAGATTATTCACAGTTTCCGCATTTGTCAAATTTACCAGAAATGTTTCAAGACAATCTTATTTTATCATATGTCACTCACTTGGACGCATTACACAAGGATTTTACTAAAAGGTTTGAGGATCTCTTAAATTTACAAATTCCTCAATTGATAATAAATTCGAACAATATCACAGCCATGGAAGAAGCTAAAATCAACGAACGCTGAGATTTTAGGCTGCAATTCACCAATATTGAACCGGATTTAGCTAGATTGGTAGAAAGTCATGAGTTCATCAATCACACTGAATTTTTAATTTTGTTTATCTTTACTTTGCGATTTTAATGTTTTTTCAAAAATAATTACTTACTGATATTTACTGAATTTTATGTTTATTTATTTTGTTAAATTTTGATGAGAAAATGGTGTCAAGTGTACTCACTTAACTTAAAACCGCAAAGTTTTTAATTTGGTAAGTATTTTGTATCAATAGGGAAAAAAAATAGAGATAGGAATTTTAAAGTAATTTGGCTATTGGGGTCTAAGGTATCCATTCATTTTGGAAAAGGGGTCTCTTGCCTATAATAGTTTGGGAATCCCTGCACTATGCCATCGAAATTTTGTAACATAAATGTATGTTCATGGGGGTATATTTAAAAAAATAACGGAAAAATAAAAAATTTAAAAAAACGAAATTTTGATTTTGAAAAGTCATAACTCTGGAGTACGGAGACCATATACCATGTACCTACTATCGAGATATAGGGTGTTTACCGAAAAAGAGCGTATTTTACTAATCACCCTGTAACTCGGTAGGGTGACATTTTGCCCCCCCACCCCCGCGCGGATTGCGAGCGAGTACTCCTTTGCGTGTATGACTTGCTATTGTCCGCACTTTCGCCTTATCCAAAAGGTGTGCGACGCTATCCAGAAGGTGCACCAGGGCATGTTCGAGGACCAAACGAAGAAAATTCGATCATGCATGTAAGATCTTCCTTAGATGCTTGAATTCAGAAAGAAACTGTGGCAAGTTTTTACTTCTCGTAGTGATAATGACTTCGTTGCATTAAGGCATGTTCCAGGACCCACAAAGAAAGCTAAATCCCACATTTTAGTGGAATCTGCTACAAAGAAACTAAGGCAAACAAATCGAAAAAAGTAAGTCTTAGGAAGGAAGCCGCAAAATGACGAAAATCCTCTGTTAATGAATTTCGATTTTCTTCTAATAGTGATAGTGACTTTTTGGTCGACGACGACTCTTGATTACTTAGTTGCTTAAGATACAGTGACCGATGTAAAAATAAACAAAGGTGTAACTGACGACATTGCTATTTTCAAGTTTGCGACCAGGAAAATAAAAGTTTCATTGTTGGACAAGTGGAAAAAGGAGATGATCTTATTTTCAAGATAATCTGTCTACGGAGGTATCTAGACATGTGGAGTTCTAAGTTTCCAGGCAAAAGAACACTTGAAAGAGATAGATAAAAACAGCGTCATTTTGAAATTACCATAAATATTCATTACAGCTGCCCTTGTGTGTTTATTTATAGTGGACAGTTTTATTCGAACTGTAAAGATAACTTCATATAAATATGTATGTCAGTGTTTATACTGTGCTAATTCAGTGATCCATTAATTGTTGTTGTAATCAATACTAAAATTTCGGACCAATGTATCTACTGAAATGGCATGGCATGGCACTACAAAATTTACTTTTATTCTAGTATAAATAGCACAAGGAAACATAATTAAAATATACTTACTGCAGCAAACATTTCCTGCACAGAATTGTTACATCTGTAGTTCGCAGGAGGTTGGGATCTCTTCATATACCGTTTACTGCGAAAGTTATAGAGACTCGAGACAAGATTTCTCATAAAAAAGATGAGGAAATTTCTTACACTGCTAGATTTCCGACGAAAAGGCCACGGCTCATGATCCTCGTAGGTAACATATTTTTTGAGATTTGGAAATTCCATGAATTTGACACAACCGTAATTACCAGAAATTTTGACAGTAAACGAGGTTATTTTAAAAGAACACAGAGCCTACTTATTTTGTTTTGTTTTCTAATTGTGAAGATGGACTAGTACCTACCTAGAGTTGTTTAAGTTTTTGCTGCAGCTAGCTATATAGCTCAACTTATAGCCAAAAATAAGAACTATAATATTTAGGAAAAATCTTATCTGTATGTAAAGGTTCCAGCATTTATCTAACAAGTAATTTTGATAGAAAACATAGGTTTATAATTAAAACTTGTAAATTTGTTATTGATTCATAATTAGTACAGTATAGGGCTTTGCCATGATACAAATATAACAAGTATGGCCGATTCGAGAGGGAGCTTTTGTGTTGCTACGCCATGTCATTTCTAGAAAATTTGTTTTGAATTTTTCGTATTTTATTGACTGAACAAAACTCAAGCTCAATTTCCAAAAGTCTAAAGCGGGAAACAGAATGCTACGGTCATGGGGGGTGATTCTGATCTTTTGTCGTTCTATTTAGTCGTGAATTTTGACATATTTGGTCTACTTTTTTTTTCAACACAGTTCATTTTGTGTCTTCACTATTATCTACCACAAAATGAAGTATAATGAATTTTCGATGAACAAATGTCAAAAAACACGACTAAATATACGACAAATTATTCAACTGCTCCCAGAGGTTGTGACAAAAATTTTACACTGGTAAATGGAAATTCTACACCTAATTAGAGCATCACAGGTGCTTAAATTCGAAACATTATTTTGAATTTGTAATGTGAAGTGTCATTTTCAGTTCATTCTACGCCATGCAAGGCTTGCTGAACTGAATAAAAACACGAAAAAATCAGCAGAAAAGTTCATGTCATTTAGTCGATTATTTTCACATTCAAGTACGACAAAAGATCAGAATCACCCCCCAGAGTTCATTAGCTCAAATTTCAATTTATTCCTATATCTGATAATAGAATAGTATGAAAACTGAGCTGATCAGCACTGATGGCTGTCGCATTGCGTTTCAAGCTTAAAACGGTGTCAAATCGCCAATTTTGTTCACCAAAACGGGAAAGTACACGACCAGGAAATGACTCATGATGGAGTATAATTGAATTGTTTCTTGACCTGTATTTTATGTACCATCGTTTTGTTGAAACAACGTGTTATTCACATCCTTAACTTGCAACGTAGACACAAAAACCTGGATTATCATTTCGCGATATTGAGCACCCTGATCTCTTTGTCGTACCTTAATGTCAAAATATACGCCTAAATGAAATGAACTTTTCTACTGATTTTTCGTGTTTTTATCCAGCTTAGCAAGCCTTGCATTACATAGAATGAACTGAAAAGGACACTTCGCATTACAAAAATTCAAAATATTATTTGGAATTTAAGCACTTGTGTTGCTCTAATTAGATGTAGAATATAAAAATACCACAATATAAAATTTTTGTCACAACCTCGGAAGCAGTTGACTAATTTGTCGTACTTTTAGGCATGTATTCTAACATTAATTCATTGCAAATTCATTTTAGTTTATTTTGTGGTTGAAGAAAAGAATAAATTAAAATGAATATGGTGAATATAAAAGTACGACCAATTTGAGGTGAAATGTCAAAATATGTGACTAAAATATACGCCTAGCTACGACAAAGAGAACAGAATCACCCCCCTGAACTGTTATTATCTGACTAGCCGCCATTTTCGAAGCAGAGTTATCTGATGATGAAAACTCCAGCCCAAAGTTAGCACCAAGCAATGACACGTTCTAGATGCTTCTATTTCTTGACAATCATATGTGACAATTTTGTCGATTAATCAAGCCATCAAGATGAAAATGAGTCTCATCGCTGAAGATTATTTTATTCGAAAAATCAACATCCACTTACTTTACTCCATAATCCATTCAACAAACTATCTTCGCTGTGCGTGGCCAGTGTAAGCTTCAGATCTTGATTCAATTACGCTGTAGAGAGCTTCTCAAAATGTCCAATTCTTCACCACGGTGCCGAATTGATATTTCTGGACTCTCAATAACACTCATGAACGATATTTTGTGTTGAACGACCTGTTGAAGGACGGCCATAGAGTGCTTAAAATCACTAATTGATCCAGTCTACGTAAATTCTCTAAATTTTTTAATTATTCTTTTCACAGTTGATGAAGTTTAATCGCTATTCCGACAATATTTTGCACGAAAACTGGATTATTATTCGTGTAGGTGTAGGTAAATCTTGTTATTTTTTTTTTATTTTATTTATTTTTTTTATATTATTAAGCCAAGCGCAGGGGAAACCTATGATGCAAAGCACAGCATGGCAGGAAGGAGATAGGAAAAGGATTAGGGGATATGAGGAGAGTGGGGGAGGTGCCGATGTATGCCGCCCTTAAACTTCCGCAGATTGTATGCCGGAGGAAAAACAGAAGATGATAAGCTGTTCCACATTCGCACTGTTCGGGATAAAAAAGCATCACGGAATTTTACTGTACGTCCGAAAGTAATTTGAAGGGTTAAAGGATGTGCTCGGTTTGCAGCGCGAGTATTGCGTGCATGAATCATTCTACAAGGGATTAGACTAGATATTTCATCAGAACATTGACCATGCATATAGCGATAAAGGAGCGAAAGGCATCCAACATTGCGGCGGTGCTCGAGTGAGTCGATATGACAAGTTATTGCCAAATCGCCAATGAGCTTGAAGGCTCTCTTTTCGACAATATCCAATGAAGCTAAGGCTGTGCGACCAGCCCCGGCCCATATATCGGAGTTGTATTCCATTCAAGGTCTAATATAAGACTTGTAGAGGAGCGCTAGATTTGACGGGCTGAAATATTTCTTACACCTTTTCAGAAATCCAGACATTTCGATGCTTCTTTGCTACAGAATCACCAAATCCGATCCGCAAAACGCAGGGCATTTTTCAAACTTCCTTTACTCTTTCTGTTTCGGCACTAGGAATCCTTTACAATTAATTGGCTTTTCAAAACAATTCAAATTTAGGGTTCTTTACTTCTTCAGGAATCGTAAAATACTTTAGCGTCCGATAATTTTTCGTTTCGTTTAACAAAACGTTTCTACCGGCAACCCAAGAATACAAGTATTCTCATTAAAATTTTAACACTAGAGCTGTGACGTGTTTCGTCTTATAACGTGGATACATCTCTATTGAAAAGACAGAGAGGAAAGAGAATATTGTGTTGTCTATACCGTACTTTCCTATACATTCGGACACAAATGGCGGAACGAGGTTCGTAATGGGAATACCTTATATCTCTGTACCGTGGGTTGACATGTGGTGCGCGATCCATCTGTTAATTGGGTGCTTACGTTACATGGAGATACATGTCAATAATTTGTTCGTCTCAATTTCAATCTTTTCTTACCAAAGTGAAAAAGATTTTCTAATTGGAAGAAAGTAATACTTTTATTAAATATTCCAATATATTTTAAAGTTCCTTCACACATAAAATGAAAAACTCAAAACAAATTCGCTGTAAATCAGTGTTTGTAACTTTTGCACAAATTATATCTATACATAATATGAAATTTAATTCGGTGTCAATTCTTTATAATAAATTTCTACATAAGAGCCTAAGATTTTCCATTTGTTTTTTTATTACAATTTGAAACATTTTCACCCGAAATAACTCACCTATTCCGAAGAACTGTAATTTTTAATAACAGAAATTTCCTACGAAATAGGAATTTTCCCACGACCAACGTCACTTGTCGGAGTTACTACATCACCGCGCAACGCAGAGGGGAGAAATGTTTATTTGAATTTATAGGGAAAAGAAAAAAAAAATGTGATAAACGCCAGACCAGACGAAAGTGCTGCTGCTTGCTGAATACGCTGATTGCTGGATTGTGTGCTGGCTGTGCTTTTTAGCTGATGTTCCTGTGGCTGTGGTGCTATTATAGCTGGCTGGAGAAACACAGATTCTTTCTATCGTGGGAGTGAGTGTGTGTGCCACCGCAGACGTCGTCGGAACTGCTGTGTTCGTTGTCCGCTGAAATACGTTTTTCATGTTTCCATAAGTAATTCCGGTCTAAAATTAATTAAAGATTCGTAAATTAATCGAATTTCAGATAGAATCGTCTTTCCTACTTGTTCGGAACGGTAAATTTTCGCGGAGAATTTCTTGTCTGATGAGAAATTCATCTGAGTGCCCGTATGCCGTGCTATTCGATACCGCCCGTTGGATTTAGTGATTTCTGAAAGGAAAAATTTCCTGTGAAGTGTGCTTGTTTAGTGTAAAAATCCCTAATTTAAAAGTTGATAATTATTGTGTTAAGTGTGTTGTAAAGCAGTCTTTGATTCTCGCTGTTAAATAAGTGCAAGGTAAAAGTAATTTCAGTGTATACAATGCCGCCCACAGAAGGATAACACACCACCGACCATCAACTTGGATGTTGACATTTGCCCTGCTCGGAATGCTGGTTTTCACCATGCCGCTGCGGATGAGGTGAGTGCTGCTAAGGAATTTCTTTTAGTTATTGATTGCGTCCGAATGCCAAAGAAATTAGACACATTTTATTCGTATCAGATCCAATTGTCGAAATATTTTCTTGTTTTATGTTACAAAAAAAAAAAATTCTAAGAAATGACATTTTCATTGCAAGTTTTTGATTGTTACTCACACATTTCTGTAAGTTAAAGTTTTTTAATGAAGTTACACACAACTAAAGCATCCGATCATGCTTTTATTTCATATACGTACACGCGGTTAACGTCGAAAAAGATGAGTATTTGTATGATAAATGCAAGCGTGTGGTCATTTTATTATGGGTAACAAAACTTGAAATATGTGTGTCGCTGCTCGTTTTCGTATACCTGCGATATGAATAGGCCCGAATCAGGGAGTAAAGCAACACGCCTTCGCTATTCAATCGTATATTCTTCTTCCGCTTTTTTTATGTGTTTTGTATGCTTTTTTTTTTTTGCAATGTTGCCAGGTTTAGTGTCTTTCTTTATAGATTTGGTGGCCTTTAATCGAATTTTAGTGCGTTGGTGGCCCTCTGATGAAACTACTTTTCCAGTTGGATCAGTTTTTCACTTGTTTGTTTTTTTTTTGCTTTGATAAAGGCCGAATAATTAAGATCATACATACCCATGTAGGATTGGAGCATGAATAGTTGTACATATATTCTCCTCTTGCTGGTTCTGTATTTGTCAGACGTCTGATTTTATGGCTGTTTCGAATGAATCAACCAACCATGGCTGCTGCTGGAAGAAATCAGAACACCATAGGCCTACGCACGTTGATTTTGTTTTGTTTACAGCTACACGGTTAAAGGGAATTGTGGTAAAAAGATTATTTTCGTTTTTTGCGTAAAACCTGCTTTCCGATGTTGTGTCTGCTTTGAAACCAGTAGAGACATTTATAATGTATCAACTGCCGACATAGGGGAATTTTAAAGAAATTCTTAAATCTTATCGAATTAAAAGGGTTAAATTCGAGGAGTAATATCTATTTAGTCCCTTGCGAGAGAGAGTTCAATTTAATTAAGTGAGAGAGAGAGAGGGAGAGATAAAATTGTATTCGTACAATTAGGGCAGTAAGTAATTTAAAACTGAGGACATTGTTCCTAGTTTAAGCGGAAAAATAACTAATGTTTTTAATACCTACAGATATCAAAGATGGCTTCATTTTGCAATGAGGAATATCCAGATATTTTATACTGTTATAGTTTGTCTGATGGAAATGCCACAGTAGCGTAGCGTTCTTATTAGTAAAGATTCCCCTTCTAAATTGCTAAAACGGTTTGAAGAAGCAGGAAGTGCTACAGGGGCAAAGTTGAAAACGACTGATATAATAAAGTCTATACAAAAAAAGGTCTCTGTTATGTATGTAGTCAGATGGGGGTAAATTTTGAAAGTTTCTTAAATTAGACTAAGCTAAGTTAGTTGTTTTTCTAAGTTTGTATGTAGAAATGTAGTTAGAATGTCAGCAAAGTAATAAAATTTACTATAAATTGTGTATCATGAAAAATTGAAATGCTTTTGACAAAATTGGGATTTATTTAAGAGCAATTTCAGAGTCATTGGATTTTCAGTACAAAAAAATGTGATATTTCATAGAAAAAGTCTGAATTTAAGTTTTGATAATTCGACATCTATCTTTAGTAAAATCTTCAATACTACCTCAATTCAAGAATTATTCGCCTGATTTAAAATACATGTTTGATGTCTATCCGACGTTGTGTAATTTTAAAAATATAAGTAAAAATACAAAACCTTGCAATTTAAGTCGAATTCCTCGAAAACTGTTAGAGTGATTGACATTTTTTCCTTAGAATTGTTATGCATTTGGAGGCGATAATAGGTATTTGGGCGGACCTCTTAATAGTTTTTATGAATGTAGCAATGAGAGGTGAAAGTTTTACTCTACGTGCACCGTCGATTATAAAAAACTATAAATACTAGCCACTGATTAATCTCAAAAAAGCGAGCGTAGTTGCTGCTGGTAATTCCGGATGCTCTGTGGATCCTGATGTGCTGAATACCAAATTTTTATCTCATAGTTCTAACCCTGCTCATGGCAGTGATTTTATTAATTCATTACAATCTACAGGGAACTTATCTCCTTTCCATTTCCTCAGAGTTTCTACGGATGAAGTTTTTACGGCTTTGTGTAGTATCAAGTCTAATTCTTTCGGTATGGATGGGATTTCTCCAAGGTTTGCTAAAATTGTTGCGCCATATATAGTGTTGCCACTTGCTCACATTTTTAACACCTGTTTTACCATCTCAACCTTCCCGCTTAGCTGGAAGTTCTCTAAAGTGATACCTGTACCTAAAGAATCTGGGCGTAATTGCTTCGACTTCCGCCTTATCAGCATCTTACCGTTCTTATCTAAGGTTCTTGAAAAATTAATGTTCTTGCAAATTTCTCATTATTTGCGCATCAATAGTCTCCTTCATGACTCCCAATCTGGGTTTCGTCCTCGGCATAGTTGTACCACTGACCTTTTGAAGGTAGTCAATGTAATTAGAGAAGCAATAGATTTGGATAAATTAGTTCTACTGGTGCTGCTCGACTTCTCCAAAGCATTCGATACTGTAGATCACGTAATCCTGTGTAGAAAACTCATTACTAAATTTAATTTTTCCTTAAGCTCAACGAAATTTATTTTTAGTTATCTAACAGGTCGTTATCAAACAGTGTTTTCAAATTGTAATTACTCTACCTTTCTTAGAATTAACTCTGATGTTCCGCAAGGCTCTGTTCTTGGCCCGCTGCTTTTTTGCATGCTTATTAATGATTTGTTTGACTGCGTTACTCACAGTGAAATGCATCTCTATGCTGATGATGCTCAACTTTTCTTATCGCGACCCTTAGGACTTGTCGAAGATGGAATTAGTTGTATCAATGAAGACCTAAATTCAATATATCTATGGACGATTGACAATGGCTTGATGCTGAATCCCAGAAAATCATGTTGCTTAGCTGTGTATCGTAATAAACTTGATACGTCTACTTATTCTACCGTTGTACCTAACGATACTGTCATACCCTGGGTAGAGTCTGTTCGCAATTTAGGCATAGTTGTCAATAACACTCACTTGGGGTGATCACATCAAATCAATAATCCGTAAAATATACGGTGGTCTTCGCTCCCTGTGGACTTTGAGCTATTTTACCTCACTTTCTACGCGCATGTTTCTTTCTCGTTCTTTGCTTATTCCTGTCTTAATGTACGGTTGTGAAGTATTTGGAAAACTTGATTATCTTAATTTTACCAAATTGCAGATCGCGTTTAACTCCATTATTAGATATATATATCACCTCAGAAGATACGATCACGTGTCAGCTTATGCTTCATCCTTTTTGGGTTGTGATCTTTTAACCTTTTTGAATTTTCGATCGGTAAACCTTCTAGTTAAAATCATCAAATACCGCAGTCCAACCTACCTATACAGCACTCTTCAATTCGCGAGATCTTCTAGAACAGTTAATTGCATTCTGCCCAGATCTGAATACTTAATTACTAAACGCCTGTTTTTCAGTCATCCCATCAAAGTTTATAATTCCTTACCGTCCAGTATTAAGTTATCGGTTACGTCGAGATCTTTCGCCGGCACCAAGGAAAGAATTTTTGAGATCATGTGCTCAAGCAGTAGTACTTGAATAATTAGGAGCTAAAGAGTTAGGCTTGCTTTATAGTATATAGCAGATGTAGCAAGTTAAGTAGTGATTAATTTTGTTTTTTTTTTTCTTCCTTGTGTTTTTGATTTAGTTTTTAGCAGTAAATTTAGGGGCTTATTTCTTGTATCTTACTTATTTTATTATTTTTTTTCTCATGTCTCTTTTTTTTCCATTTATACATATAATTTTTTTTTTTTTGCTTATGATAGATTTAACTTGTACAAGTAAAAAAGATTATATCTTAATTGTACAATGCCTTAGAATAAATTAAATTGAATTGAATTGAATTGAATTAGTTTTCAAAAGGTATTTATTTATTAGTATCTTTTTTACTGAACTCGATAAACTTCATTATATTACTACCACTGCTGATATTCAATTTTTTTAACAACCGCTTCGCTTATCCAATTACGTTTCTAATTCTTCATTATAGTGAAGTAAAATACTTTTTCGAGTATTAAACAAAATAAATTACAATTCAATACAAGAACATTTATTGAAAAAGCTCCACTTTAAAGCTACGTTATAACGTTGAATATATAGAGTGTTATTAAGAAAGTTAACATTTAACGGAAATATATCAAAAGGGTTAGAAAACTAATAAAATTCAATGAGCGAGCGAGCTAATCAGGGCATTTATATTTAAGACCAAGAATTTTAAGGATAAGAATTAGATTACTAGTATTACAATAAGCACCAGATAGCTTATTGGCTTTCAAAATATTATTATTATTATTATTTATTCTCAATGTTACAAACATTCATTAGTTCCTTTATTTACTTTCATTAGCTCCAGTGCTCTTATACACCTTCGATTTAGTCTATTTGCTCTGTTTATTGTCACTTCTCGACCATGTAATCCTAATGATAACTATGTCAGATCTTTTATAAGGCTTGTTTTCAATAACAACAAATTTTTAAAATCTTAAGAAAAGTTCAGACTGGTTATAATAAAGAGTTCGAATCCCAATAAATAAAAAATAAACAAAAATTAAATAAAAATAAAAATATTAAAATAAACTAACAGGAAAATATACAAACTTTAGGAGAGAATCCAATTCCAAGAACCGGCAACTTTAACTAGTTTTAAATATAAGAACGGGGGAAAATTGCATTCGAATTTACAAAAATCGAAAAATTAGAATCCATTTTTAAGTTGACGTCATAACTTTGGTGATAAAGACGCCGTCATAGCGTTACCAGATCTGGCTTTGTGACAGTGCCCAAGCGGCTCTTTAGAGCAGTATTAGATTAATGTGGTGACAGCTTTATTCCTTATGAGGCGTTTCATAACAGCCTTATAATAGGCATGATTCAACATACATAATACAACAAAAACAGTTATTAAAAGAAAACGAGTTTATCGCAAGAATTATAGCCACCCTGTACGGACACATTCGCATACAATATATGTAGGTCTGTTTAATGAACTATTAGTAACTCTACATAGTCCAGTCAAATAAGCCGAAAAAATGCAAAAGATCGTATTTAATTCCTTTCAGGCTGCAATTTGGAGTGTTGGTGTAGGGTGGTCCTGGGAGTATTGTCACAAAAATGCGGCGTCCCAGGGCCAAAACAAAGGGATGAAAGATAATAAAAACACCCCCAAACGCGTGATATATATATATTTTTTTTTTATATTATTAAGCCAAGCTCAGGGGATACCCTATGATGCAAAGCACAGCCTGGCAGGAAGGAGATAGGGAAAGGATTAAGGGATATGAGGAGAGCGGCGGAGGTGCCGATGTATGTCGCCCTTAAGCTTTCGCAGGTTGTATGCCGGAGGAAAGACAGAAGATGGTAGACTGTTCCACATTCGCACAGTTCGGGATAAGAAAGCATCACGGAATTTAAGTGTACGGCCGAAGGTAATTTGAAGGGTAAAAGGATGAGCGCGGGATGCAGCGCGAGTATTGCGTGCAGGAACTATTCTACAAGGGATCAGACTAGATATTTCATCAGAACATTGACCATGCATATAGCGATAAAGGAGCGAAAGGCATCCAACATTGCGACGGTGCTCGAGCGAGTCGATATGACGAGTAATTGCCACATCGCCAATGAGATTGCAGGCTCTCTTTTGGACAATATCCAATGAAGCTAAGGCTGTGGGACCAGCCCCGGCCCAGATATGGGAATTGTATTCCATTCTAGGTCTAATGTAGGACTTGTAGAGGAGCGCTATATTTGATGGGCTGAAATATTTCTTACACCTTTTCAAAAAACCAAGACATTTTGATGCTTCTTTGGCAACCGAGAAGATGTGATCTGTCCAGCTTAACTTACTGGAAATATTAATGCCAAGAATGCTTAGTGACGGTGAATCAGAAATGAATGCTCCATCAAAAGAAACGGGTGTGGTTAAGTTATGATCTTGTTTTAATGAGATAAGACAGCTTTGGGACTTTGATGCATTGAATTCGACGCGATTCGCTTTGCCCCAAGCGAGGATACTGTTAAGATCGTTATTCAATGATCTAATCATGCAGTCTCGTTTAACACATGTGGCGTTCCCTCTGGAATCCGCAAGGGTGTCAAAGGAGTATGCGAAATCAAGGGTACTGTCATCAGCAAAGCTATGGATAGGATTAAAAGTAAGGGAAAGCAGATCATTAATGAAGATTAGAAATAGAGTCGGAGAAATAACAGAGCCCTGGGGGACACCGGCATTAATAGGATGAGGTTCAGATATAACGCCATCTAATACAACACGTATTTGGCGACTAGATAAAAAACTTTCAATCCATAATAGAAGAGGAGGGGCAAGACCAAGTGCTTTGAGTTTGGCTAAAAGGGCTGGATGCCAACTCTATCAAAGACCTTTGAAATATCTAGAGCAACGATTTTGGACTCACCAAAATTGTGAAGGCTACGATTCCAACATTCCGTAAGAAAAGTCAGCAAGTCTCCAGATGAGCGACCGTGCCGGAAGCCGTATTGGCGATCGTTGATGAGCTGATTAGTTTCTAGATACTTCATTAATTTGGAGTTAATGATAGATTCAAAAACCTTTGAAAGAATCGAAGTGATTGCAATTGGTCGATAATTTGAGGGATCGCTACCCTCTCCTTTCTTGGGAATAGGCTGAACGTGAGCTAGTTTCCAAGCAGTTGGAAATTTTCCTGTCGAATAGGACAGGTAGAATAGTTTACGCAGAGGTTTAGCCAAGGATGAGGCACAGCTTTTAATTAATAGGGGCGAGAAACCATCAGGACCTGCGGCTTTAGAGACGTTGATACCATTAAGGACCTTGAACACATCTCTCGTACGGATGTGTATTGGCTCTTGTACACATCCGCACGGGGGATGCACGACAGGTGCCTGTGAAGTGGGTGGAAGAAAAGAATTTGATGCGAATCTAGCAGCCAAAATATTAGCTTTATCCTGGGAGTCAACAACCACTTCACCATTATTAAGTAGTGACGGTATAGAGGAACTGCTGAAGTTGTTCCTGATGGTTTTGACCAGTGACCAGAAACCTTTACTACCTTTGCGGCTTGCCAAGATTCTTTGTCTAACATTCTGGTCAAAAAGAAATTTTTCTCTCTGGATAATGGACTTGCAGGTGTTCCGTGCAGTCTTGTAGATTTCTTTCAGTTCTGGACAAGGATGCACTTGATAGGCGCGAAAAGCAGACTCTTTCGCTTTTATAGCTTGGTTGCACTTATCGTTAAACCAGGAGCGATTTTGCTGTTGTTGAGATCTGCTGTAAGAATACGGAATATATTCACGCATGCCTAGACTTAGTAAGTTACTAAGTTCTAATGTGCATTCATCAGCATCCCTCGAAGCAAAACAGACCGACCAATCTATATCTCTAAGATACTGATTGAGACTTTCCCAAACAGCGTTCTTATAGTGCCAGAGAAGCGTACTTGTAGGTGGAGAAGTGGGGCGGCGCAGAGATGAGGTGATAAATTGAGCCGTGATTAGACAGTGGTCTGAATTACCAAGAGGGGAGCCGACTGAGATAGAATATTTGTCAGGGTGAGATGACAGAAACAAATCTAGTAAATTGGCCCTCTATTTTTAACCATATAAATATCCCAGATCCCACCCATCTAGTCTATACCATTAATATATTACATCCTATTCTTCCCGTGTATCCTGCAATCCCATATCCTATCCCTTCCGTCAAGAAACATTACAAAAATTAAAAACAAACAAGAAATGCACACAATCCTCTCTGCTTATTTTTTCCCACGCTTACGCAATCGCAGTTATCTAAAACCCTAAAAAACATCGAGTGTGTAAAACTGCAGACATAATGAACTAAAAAGTAAGAATTCTAAGGCAAAAGTCATCATATCTCGTCTCGCTTTGCACAACCAACCAAAATTTCTAAGAAAAAATCAAAAATGTTCCAAACACGTCACGACAGTAAAACATGAACGCAAATATTGTGCAACATAAAATTCGATAACATTCTTCACTCCACCCGTTTTTCTGCTCCTCCAACGAAACATTCACGCTTCTTTGGTTGCTAGCTCAAGTACCAAAATGTTGCAGAATTGAAAAAACCGGACACATGTTCGTGGATATAGCGATGTGTTCACCCTTAGCTTCTTTCGCTGTCCCTGTCGCGCTCTTACGAGATAGGGGTTGGTCACCATGGACTTTTTTATTTAGAATCATATTTTGAATAAAATGGCATTTTCAAATTTTTTAAAAATTTTACCATTTCCGGTCCACACGCATGGTAAATAGACTATCACGCGTTTGGGGGTGTTTTTATTATCTTTCACCCCTTTGTTTTGGCCCTGGGACGCCGCATTTTTGTGACAATACTCCCAGGACCACCCTACACCAACACTCCAAATTGCAGTCTGAAAGGAATTAAATACGATCTTTAGCATTTTTTCGGCTTATTTGACTGGACTATACAGAGCAGGTTACTCTAGAGCAGAAAAGAGCAGAAATGAATTCAGAACACTGCTCTAAAGCGCTGTAATGTGTATTGTACTCCGTTTAATAAGTCTGCTTTAAAGTGAACTGTAGTGACCTAAAGCAAGATTTTCTGCTCTATTCGTTTTTCGAGGGAGTAACTTAGAGCAAGCACTTGAGAACCGTAAATTGTATTGACAGTTCTGATAAAAGTTCAAAAATAATTGAGTTTTTTGTTGACAGATATCAGAAAATTTCAGAAAAATGTGTTTAATGAGCTTTCTGCTCATTTCTGCACTTTTTTGCTCTACTTTTAATTTGACAGTTAACCTAAGTTGAGCTATCCTGCTCTGCTCCGAACTTTTTTCGAGTTCATTAAACAGAGCTATTCACATCTAAAGTACTGACGATCCCCAACCTCTATGCTTTCCTGGAGGGTACTTAGCAAAAGTATATGCATGCGATAAGAAGATTTCTTCTTCCCACTTTCGATTTATACATAGCAACCTCTGTATTAAAAATTGACTCGTATATTAGTGAAAGCAGTTAAGAGACAAAATGTAGTCACATTCACTGCCATATATAATATGAACTGCATGTGTTTCTATTCAATGTGAGACTAATTAGAGAACTGCAATTTTGTACAAGGCGTTTCCACAAAAATAGTAAATATAATTTCAAAAATGGTATTGCCATACAAAAATGTATCCGTTTTACGTATACTGTTAAAATGATCATTCCTAGAAGTTTTTATTGTACTGAAAAGTTTTTCTGCATATAAAATCAAATGAAATTGGTTGTAATCATATTTACTGTCCGACGAATCCTTCTAGAAATAGATTCGAAAACCACTTTAACAATTAAACTTGCACAGAAACTGACGAAATTACATACGGGCATTCATCTACTGTATCGTACGATTAGTTATAGTTTTTTTTTTCTTATTCCAGAGCTTTATTTATTTACATAGCTCGATAAGCTTTTGTTTTGAAAACTTTAGCAATTCATCTGGCAAAGGGAAATACACAATAAAATGTTATTTTATTAATGTCTGTCTCTCACGCTCCTTTTTTATAAACTTCTTAGAAATGTATATTTCACAACATTTTAAAAGTTTCATTTTAGTATTTTGAGTTATTTGAGAACTGGTTCGGAAAACTCTGATTTTTTTAACAAACTCTTCGGCCGAATCGGTGCAAACTGGCTGAATATCAACACTGATTACTGCCAACCTTCAAAAAGTACTTAGTAATTTTTATAGACTTAGTACTTAGTTACAAGTACTTTTCATACATGCGGTACTTGTACTTACGTTGAAGTACTCAGGCCTTCGGTACTTGTACTTGTACTTAAGTACTTTTTCTTTGATACTTGCCCAGGTGTGATACAGAGTGTCCCGTATGCGGTAAGTCCCGTTATCTCGGAAACCGTCAGATTTTCCTTCACACCACAAACGGGACACCCTGTATATATGCATGTTATAACCCGTTTTGACATTTGCCGTTCGGAGAACATAAGTATTCCTTAAATGTGTCTTTAATATTACCAGCTGTAATTGATGCGTTACCGTCTAGGTAGGTAAGGAATTTTTTAAGATTCTGTTGTCTTATTTTTTCTTTTCTAAGATTCAATAAGTTTTCTGCAAAGTAATTATAATTGGATTTAATGAAATTGTGTGTTGCACACAAGTTTCAATTATCCACATAGTTAGGCTGTGATTTTTTTCGTCTGTTATATAGATTTGAAATTTTTTTGCGCCAGAATTCCAAAAGCATTTTTCACGATATGCCTAGCCTGTGATAAATGTTCATTAAAATTGATGTTTGGAAACATCTCGTTTTATTTTCATATCGGGGTATGGGCGGCGTAGGATAGGAGATAAAGCTTAAGTATAAAAGCCTCATCTGCAATCACAACATGCGGTGCTTTCACAGTGCTGCCTGGTAGGTTTTTTTTTTTTTATCTTCAGGAATCTCTAATTTCTATACTTCTAAGCCCTTACCCAAATCGCTATTTGAAAATATTTCTCCATCACTCTTTTTTTTCCATAACATCAGCCCACATCAATTGCAATGAAAATGCATTTACCATCCAACTAGCACTAAAAGTACCACCGAAACAGTTTTTTTTGTTTTTCTAATTATAAAACATTGAACCACTGTTCGCAAGTGCTGCTATAACGACAAGTTTGCCATCTATCGTACCAATACAATTTAGGAAATCACAAATTTCCCAAAATTCTTCCTCTATTCTTTTCTCCAGTGTTCTTTTGTTAGATTGGTTGGGCATATCAAACTCTAAATTCATACAGAAAAATCAAAAAAACTTTTCGTAGAAAATTGTTATCAATTTAAAAAATTTATAACAAAACAGATTGTTGCTACAACTGCAACTGATGAAAGTGCAAAAGGCATTTCGTATCAACAAGAACTTAATACTCTTCAGTACGGCTGGTTTTTTCTTGCCGTATATGCCTGGAAAAAACCAAGTTGACCTCACTTATATGCACTCAGTTAAAATTCTGAGTGTGAATTATATGAGGCGAAATACTTAAAGTATTTACTTTGTACTCAGCAGTTTAGCCCTAAATGGGACTAGACAAATTCATACAGAAAAATCAAAAAGACTTTTCGTAGATAGAAAATAATATTTTTGGAAAAAGTTCAGAAAAACATCTTTAGGATTAATATCAATTTAATTTACATTTTATTAGGTAGGTCCAGCTTGTAAACATGCCTGGACGGACTTCACGATACCTTTAGGAGTATTTTGAAAATGAAAAATAATTTATTAGTGGGAGAAATTGAGATTCGAAGAACAATTGTCCTTTTTAGAGCCTCAAATGATTGAAAGGGAAACTAAAACTGCATTGAATATTACAACTTCGAACTGTGTTTCGGATCGTTATCCTGTTGAAACACCCATCCAAGTGGCATTTCTTCCTTAGCTTATGGTAACATAATCGTCTCTAGTATATTTTTATACTTGATACGATCCATTATACCGTTGATTTCATATTGAGGAACAACTCCTCTAGCCGAAAACCAAACCCCACACCATAACGCTAACCCCTCCGTGTTTGACGGTAGGTACGCAATTTCGTCGGTCAAGTCGTTTTCCTTTGGGTCTTCGAACAAAACGAATTCCATCGCAATTGAACAGGTTAAATTTGCTCTCATCACTAAACAGAACAGTTCTCCACTGTTAATATGTATGTATGTTACTTACGCAATAGAATTTGAGATGCCTTAGCAGTACGTCATCTGTGCTGAACTTTATTACTGAACTCGACTTGATCAGAATAAAACCATACAGATGAAGGAAAAATTAAACACAAAAACAAGAAATCGAATAGCAAAAATCCACAAAACAGTGGATGAGCGCAACTTCTTCATAAAGGCACTATACAAAAATTTGTTTTTAACTAAGTACATATATTTTAGACTGGCTAAAAAATGAGAAGGCATTGAATTCCAGTTACTGAAATTTTGTGTACACTTGCTAGGTATGTAGAATATTGAGAACAAATTCCTGTATAAGGACTTTTTGCGTTGCCTTTATTCACTTTATTGACAAAGTGTATGATATGAATTGAAACTAAAAAAAATAAGTAAAAAACGAGTTTCCAAACAAAACTGAAGCCAAGCCGGATGAAAAAGTAGAAAATAAACTTTTCTTCACACACAGAGGTGGACTCAGATTTTTTGATTGGGACATTTCTCTTGAATATTCTTTCTCTTCATGAATCAAATCACTTATTACCTCTGATTGATCATACTGGAAATATATCGGTGATTGTCAGCGAATAAAATCTGAGTCCACCTCTGTGTGTGAAGAAAAGTTTATTTTCTACTTTTTCATGCAGCTTGGCCTCAGTTTTGTTTGAAAACTCCTTTTTTTACTTATTTTATTTTCTGCCTTTTTCACGTTAACTAAATTTTTATTACGTGCTGCATGGAGATATTTTAAAACAATTTTATGAAGGCTGAAAAGACACTGATTTACTCAATTTTCCCGATTTTCCATGTTTTCCACAGACTTTTCCTATTACTATGATTTTTTTTTTTTTAAAATTGACATGAATTTTCCTCGATTTTTCATGCAAGTTTTTGAAGATTGTTGAAGAGAAAGTATTGATGCTAGTAGGACGGAAAAAAAATGATTTCGCATAGCTTATAAAACTTTTTTGTTGGAAATGTCGGAAAATTCCGGAAAATTTTCCAGAAAAATTGGAAAATTCTGCATTTTTTCCGACACAGATTTATAACTAATCATATCGATGAAAATTTGTCCGATGATTTTCCCGCTTTTCCGGGTTTTCCACGGAGTTTTCCACAAAAGCAACTTTATGCAACTCATTACGCTCTACAACTTTGTCTTAGGTTGCAAAACGCTCAAACGCCTCCTTGGTCTGAAAAACTCCGGAAAAGCGTTTTACATAAATTTTCCTCGATTTTTTCTGCAAGTTTTCACCATTGTCGGAGAGAAAGTAACGATGCCAGTTGATAGCGAACTTGATCCTGCATAATTTAGAAAACTTTTTTATTGGAAAATTTTCCGGAAAAGTCGGAAAATTCCGGAATTTTTTTCGGAAAAATCAGAAAACTCTGCATTTTTCCTGAAACGGATTTATCACTAATCAAATTTTTACCAAAATTTAAAATGATTTTTCCCGATTTTCCGGGTTTTCCATTAAAATTTCCGGTTCAAATTTTGATAGATTCAATTGTCACGAGACATGAACCTGCGTGCCAAATTTCAGCTCGCTGTGATGACGAAAAGTGGGTCTACGAGAGTGTCGAAAATAGTAAAAAAAGAAATATATAAATAAATAGACAGACAGACAAATTCGTGTACGAGTTAAAGGGAATGGCCTCAAAAATAGCTAGAAGATACGTCAATTAAGTTGGGACCGCCATTTCATGGTAGAAAAGTTTTGAATACGTCAAAATTTAGGGCTCAATTAGGACTAATTTAATGCCACTCCCAGGAATTTAATGCTCTAGTACCTTTTAAAAAAATCCATGGATAATCCAACTTTATTAAAAGTTAGAACCACTACTACTGACAATAGGTTAAATAATATTGTTACAAAATCCATGGAAGATCCGAAGACAACGTACCAGGGTTTAAAATGCTCGAGCTTTTTAATTGCTCTTGCTCTTACTCTTGCTTTGCTCTTAATTGAAACAAAATAAAGTTACTTTGCTTTGCTCCGCTCTGAAAAGATCATTAAGCAACTTTCATTACTTTGCTTTGCTCTGAAAACTACTCTGCTCTAAATGCTTTGCTTCATAAAACTTTTTGCTCTGGAAATTTTTGCTTTACTTTGCTGTTAAATGCTTAGAATGCTTTGCTCCGCTCTCATGTTTTTACAAAGAAATATTATAACACTCTAATCTCTGGATGAGGAAAATAGAAAAAAAGATCGGTATTGGTAAAAAGGGAAATAAATATTTAACTTTCTCCATGAAAATAAATAACATTTTAAAAACATTTTAATTTCAAACATATTATAAACATATTACATAAAAAAAGCTATACTCATGCTTAAATAAACTATGGTAATTCAATACAAGAATTGTGAAAATTAAATATAAAAAAATATAAAATTTAGTCAGATATGTTATTATTGTCTAAATTTTCTGCTTGCTCAAATAGGGGCAAATTTTTTACGGCTTCATCAAGAAAATTTCGATTGAGCTTAACTAATAAAATATCCTCAAGTAGCTGATGAGATAACTGATGTCTTAAATCCGATAATACAAGTTTAAGAGCAGAAAAAGCTCTTTCTACAGACACTTGTGTCGGCGGAATCGCAAAACATACATTTGCTAGAGCATGTAATTCAGGATCAGAATGCTTTCTTGCTCTCCAATAATCGAGGATGTGTACATCGATGCCAGAAAATGCGGGAGTAAAATTCTGTATTTTTGTCTCTAGGTTCACATTCTTATTAGAATTATTACCAACTCCTTGTAGTAAGAAATTACATAAAATTTCATTTTCATCATCGTCTTGAGATAGAACAGTTTGGTTGCTTTCATTAGGCTCATTCTCTTTGTTTTGTAAGCTACAGAACTCAGGGTTTATACTTTTAAATTGTTCCCATAATTTCAGTAAAAAGTTTATCACTTCCTGTTTTTTCACTGGATTTAACAAATGATGAAATCGTGGGTCAAGAAAAATACAAGCGCTAAAACCTTCGTTATCTAATAAGTTCTTCTCCCGAGTTTCAAATGATTTAAGAAGTTTTTGTCCCAAATATTTAATTAAAGTTGAAGTTGCTTCTGGACGGTCGCTTGGTTCTGCAGCATCAGTTATTTTCTTCGTTAATAATTTATATTTTAGCCAAGAGGCATAAAAGTCTCCATAATTTAATTGCTCCTCTTGAAATTTAATAATTGATTTCTGATGTGGTGCGAAAACTTTTATATATGCATCGATGAAGTTCCACAAGGACTCGGTTAAATCAAAATTTTCGTCATCAGTTTTATTAGCAACGCTGTCAACATTTTCTATGATGCTTTTTGCATTTTCAAGATCTTCTAACATCTTATATGTTGAGCCCCATCTTGTTGCACAGTCCAATCCTGGTACTCTTAGCACTTTAATTCCGAAAAGTTCTCTAAAACCGTTTGTGGATTTCCTGAGGAATTTTGTTAGGTTTCGACACTGTAATAAAAACCGTTTCACATTTTCATCTTTTGTTAAATCAAGTGCACATAATTGACAAGTATGTGCAGCGCATCGACAGTGTTGTAGCACAACTATTCTTAAAGCAGACTTATCGAAATGCTCAAAATTTTTTAGATTTTCTAAATATGTTTCATTATTTTCCTCTGCATCGTGTTCAAAACCAGATATATTGGATAAAAGCTTTGCCGCTTTAATCATGTTAGCTCCATTATCTGAAGTAACAGATACGATTTGTGCAACCGTTATGCCGTATTTATTTATTACATCGACAATTTTTGTTACAAGTTTCTTAGACGTGCTCGCCATTGCTCCTTTTAATTCAACCATTCCAAGTAACCTTGACTGAATCTCATCAGCCGAAATAAATTGCACGCCTATTCCAAAAACAGTTCGATGTAATCTGGTAGCACTGTCGATTTCAAGAGATAACAGCTTCCCCTGCACTTCTGTTTTTATTGATTCACGTACATTTTCAGCGACTAAGGAAACAGTTTTTTTTTGCAATTTATAGCGTTTAGGCGAAAGTTTTTTCCATGCAAGCGCTTAAACCGTCACAAATCGGATCTAAAATTGCTCGCAAATTTGCCGAGTTTAACACATGAAACGGTAAATTATCTTCAGTAACAAGGCCGACGTATGCTCTAAAAAGATCCCTCTTTGATACATTGACCTTAACAGGCACTTTTCTTGAAACAGATTTCTTTTGAATTGTCATGTTGTGAGTTTAAATTTTCATTTATGCTTGCTCGATTTAAATGTAAGTTATGTATCTTCTCCAAATGCCTCCTTAGATTGTTTGTCCGATCAGCTTTCATGCGAATCCCGCATACTTTGCATTTGGCACCTTGATCATCACTTTTCTCGAAATGTTCCCAAACAGTATCTTTTCGTACACGCATGGCTGAAAATTAAGCCCTAAATATCAACAATTTAATTAAGTAGAGCACATTTGCTTACTTGCAATTCACACAAATCTTAAAATCCCAAAGCACACGTACAGTAAGAGTAAACTAATCGAAAGAATTTTACAGTAAACCGCGATGAATGTTTAAGAAACAAGAAGCTTTCAAACCCAAAATAATATTTCGAATGACTCACGAAGATGAAACAAGAAAATTGTTCATACTTTAAAAAAAATGAAATACAGTACCAACAAGAATACCATCTTGGAAAAAGCTTTAAAAGCTTTTAGAAACCTATGCTTATGCGTCACCGACTTGCCTCTTGCTTTCAAACTGTACCAAGAAAGTACATTTAAATCCAAAATTCTGAAATCAAGAGCAAAGCAAAACACGGTATAGTATAGTGTGACGTCATGTTAATGGCATCATATAAACATAAATTGGTAATCATGTAACCTTCCAAAACCTATTAATAAATATAAACGATCATACCTTGTTACTCTATATCAAAGCAAAATTAAGCGGAGCAAAGTACATATATAAGTGAAAGTAAGTGTTTTTTAGAGAAGAGTCGAAGCAAAGCATTTAATCGATATGTTATCAAGGCAATTTGTAACACAATATTGTTGAAGCAACTGAGAGTAAAAAAACAGCTCTTTATGCTTTAGGGAGCCAAAGTATTCTTGAGCAAATGCAGCAAAATATGTTTTGCTCTTGGAGCAAAGTAAAGCACATGATTTAGAGCAATGCTTACTCTTCGCTCTTGCTTTCAAACCCTGCAACGTACAATATAATGGTTGATATCAGACACCGGCGCGGCGATGGTATATAACGCACAAGCCCAATACATACTGGATGTAACTGAGGCATTAAATTAGACCTAATTGAGCCCTAAAATATACGGAACTCAATTGTGACAATATTATTTAACCTATTCTCAGTAGTGGTGGTCCTAACTTTTAATAAAGTTGGATTATCCATGAATTTTTTTGAAAAGTACAAGAGCATTAAATTCGTGGTAGTGGCATTAAATTAGCCCTAATTAAGCCCTAAATGTTGATGTATTCAAAACTTTTCTACCATGAAATGGCGGTCCTAACTTAATTGACGCCGAGAAGATGGCCATATACGAATTTTCCATACAACAACGGATTGGCTACATTCATAATTGATGATCTTCACAAATCTCCGAAATATAAATTTTCGTATAAAAATATATTTTTATTGCATTGGATATGGTTTTGAATTACTTACCGAGGCATTTCATTTTGCAAGTTTAATATGTAGCTCTGAATTTTCCCAACATTTGTTCCTAATAAATTGTAATAGGTACTAGCGCCCTCTCGATGGACTGAAATTCCAGTATAGGTTAAGAGGATGGGTAATGCTTTCAACGATAACTGATAGGTATATACAAACCACGGTAGATGATTCACTGCCCTTCAATTACGAATTGATTAATTCGAGTCACATGACTGTTACGTGCAGCTTGGTTATTTTAATGACCATTCGGACTTGTATACTGAAATTTATGGGAACTCACAAAATGTAAACACTTTGAAGAATAGAAATGCCCTCGATTTCACTATCAACATAGCACTGCCGCTAAGTTGAAATCAATTCGAAACTACATTAATTCAGTATTTTATTGATTTTTTTTTATTGTGTTAATTCATTGTGGATTTTTTTTTAGATATTGAATTTGAAAGATTAGAAAAGATTTAGTATGTGTTTAACTTGATGTCTCAAATTAACGCATATAACGCATAATACGTCAAAATGTTTTGGTGATCATTAAGAGAGAGAAAAAAAATCTGGAAAAATAATACAAAAGGGACAAACATATAAAAATACACTATTATACCAGCAACGCTTAGGACTAGTAGGAATAAGAGATATAAAAAAAAGAGACGGTGCCGGATTGATAGATAACGTAATCGTATAATTCAGAAAATTAATGAAACTAAAAGTAGTCAATCATAGAAAATTTTGTAATGGGGTAATTCCATGTAAATGTCAACCCAGAGAACATTTTTTCATCTTTCAATATATATACAGGGTGTTTCCCCTTAGGAGGTCCATAGAGCGGGAGGTGATAGTACTCACCTAGACGAACCAAAATTGTATGGCAGGGGGGGGGGGGGCAATATCAACCGTTTAGGAGTTACAGGGTGATTCATAAAAAAGCTAGGTTTTCACAAAACACCCTGTATCTTAAAAACTACAGGGCGTATGGTCACAGTTAAGGGCTCACTGTATGCAGAACTTCATGGCCTTTCCAACGACAGCTCAACCAGCCCGGTACCCCTATCCCCCCAGAAGTTATGAAGGTATAAACTAAAAATTTCGGATTTTCTTTCCTTTCTTTTTACTTTGACCTATATTATTTTTGCAAAATGGTCGTTAACATAACTTTTTTTTATAAAAACTGTAAACTGTAGACTCTCCTGTTTAATATGACCTATTACACCCAATGTGCTATCTGAAGCCCTTTAAGAGTTATTAGCTCTAAACCTATTCTCAAACCTATTTTCAAACCTATTCCCAACGTAATTTGTTCCCTTAGTACGTCATTTTAAAAAATATCGTCTTTTTTCGGTGTGACCTGAATAGGTTATGAGTTAATAACTGTTTAACGGCTACAGTTAACACATAGGATGTAATAAGTCAACTTAAAGGGGAGAGCCCACAGTTTACAGTTTTTATAAAAAAAAGTTATGTTAACGACGTTTTTGCAAAAATAATAGAGGTCAAAGTAAAAAAAAAAGGAAAGAAACTCCGAAATTTTTAGTTTAGACCGTCATAACTTCTCAGGGGAGAGGGGTACGGGGCTGGTTGAGCTGTCGTTGGAAAGGCCATGAAGTTCTGCATACAGTGAACCCTTAACTGTGACCATACGCCCTGTAGTTTTTAATATACAGGGTGTTTTGTGAAAACCTAGCTTTTTTATGAATCACCCTGTAACTCCTTAACGGTTGATATTGCCCCCCCCCCCCCCTGCCATACAATTTTTGGTTCGCCTAGGTGAGTACTATCACCTCCCGCTCTATGGACCTCCTAAGGGGAAACACCCTGTATAGTGTTATATATAATTTTAAAGATAATTTCTTGAATTTTTAGAATTTAGCTTAGTTTTTACAAAATATTACTCCAAATCAATAAAAAAAAGACTGCTAACATGACATATTCAGTTATCAAAAATGTCTTATTATTTTCCTATGTTTTCATATTCATATTTTATCAACAAAACTGCACCTAACAATTCAATTAGTTTTGCCGTTAAAACATGTTCCTTCTTCTGTTTAGAAAAATATTTTTTTTTATTGCCATAAAAATTAATATTTGCAAAGATAAATAATGTTCATTCTGATTTACTTGTTATGTTAGTCACAAAAATATAAAGAAAGTTGCATTCCTTCCAGAAAATCATATCTTTTTTACTTTTTTTTCTCTCTTGATGTCTTCAATGTGATGGTTACAGTTAGATAGATGTCATTGAACAAAAATAATTTTCTTTTTTTCTGTTAACAGTACATGTGACTAACATAACACCACTGCTTGTGACTAACATAACATGATTATTTATGAAGTAACTATCTTGAACAAACATTGAAATTATTTTGAGAATAAATCTCATTTATAAATAATTTTCCCACTTTATGTAAAAAATGTATTTTTTTTGAATTGGCAACACTCAATTATTTTGAGCTGAAGTGCTGAGCACATGTGACTGGCCACATGTTCATCCCGCCATAACTAGTAGACATCGGTCTTGCCGAACATTTCTAGTTGACGGGTAGACCACAGAACTTACTCTTCTCTACGTTGATAGAGAGGCCAGCTTTCATCAAACAATCCGGTACGCGAGCTAGTAGAACAAGATGAGCGAAAAAGTCTTGTAACAAAATTAACAGATCGTCTAAATAGTTGAGAACGTTCTCACGAAGATCCGACGGGATGACTTTGTCCATTAGACGGCACATAGTTTGTGGGGCGTTGTATAGGCCAAATGGCATCACTGTGTAGTGATAGAGGGGATGACCTGGTACTGTAAAAGCGGTCTTTTCTCTGGAATCGGTGTCTAATGGGATCTGCCACAAAGCGTCTTTGGGTTACAGGCTTGCCGACTTTGGTGGCTTCGAGACGCTGATTGCCTTGAACAGAAGAACATGGCGGTCAGTGTCAGAGGCAGCTAATTGGCTTGGCATCACTTCCGCAACTATACCCAGAACATCTGGAGCCAACCTGACGCCGAGGTCTATTCCCAGATATAGTGCTTGTGTGAGCACAGAAACCACGTGAAAACGCACGTTTTTGGTCTCACCACGGAAAATGATATTCAAGTCCGCATGTCCATGAACATCCATCATGGCACCATTATCTACCTGCACTTGCATATGATACCTCCTCCATTTGACATCTGCGTCAGCTAGCTTCTCCAGACCTCCCCAGCCTAGGATGCTGATAGTTGAACTATCAAGCAGCCCAGTCACAGTTCGCCCGAGTAACTTTACTTCGGAATACGGCCGAATGTCATCTGGCATCGACACTGAAATTTGGGCCAATTTCTTTCGTTCAGATCTAATTCGTCGGCAATACTCACGCCACCGAACAGTTGATCATTTTTTCTTCTATTAAGGCCCGAATCTGGGATAATAATTCCAGCAAGCTCTACCACTCAGGAGAAAATGCGGGCTCGCACCTTATTGTAATTTTGTCAATGGGTAGAAAGCTGACTCACGCCCACTCGTCATCGCAGATCTTGGTGGCCGCCTTAATATCGAATACGTGTCAGACTGAACCTCCCGCTCAGCAACATTGCTTGAATAACGTACAATTGGTGTTAACGGGATGTCAAAAATCAGGGGTTCTTCTAAAGAAGTGTCTAGTAAAATGTCTGTGAAACGGGAGCTTGAAAATCTGCAGAGAAATCTATTAGGTTCGCTGCCTCTACTAAAGGATTACTATCATTCTTCGGACTGTCAGATGGATTGTTAATATCAGTAGGGTCACTGAATGATATCAACGGACAGTCTATTGGTTCGTCGATGACCATGTGGCCACATGTTATGTTAGTCACGTTATGTTAGTCACAGGTTAAAATTTATCAAAACTTTATATTTTTGTGTTATAATTAAAATTTGTGACAAATTTGCACTTAAGGCTGAATGGCAGAAAATAAAGCTCTCGATTCCGAGCTTCCATTTAACTATGTAGTAGTAGCGTGAGCTTTCGTACAAAGCTTTCGATTTAGTGCCACACGCAAAAGCAGTACTCGCTGTATATAAGTATCGTGACCTAGCAGCAGTACATAATCAATGCTGTATTGACATGGCTAACATTTTTTCTCCTTTAGTTTTTCTAGGAAACATGTCTGCCATATTCAAACCGAAACGTATTGTTTTGTTGTTGTTCGGAATTTAATTGAACTGCTTTTGTAATTTTATTATTGCTTTCCATGTGCGACTTTATAAAGGGAATATCAATTGAATTGAAAATTCTCTCGGTTTGTAAATGCCCTATCCCAGATAAGGTAGCTCCCACTATTATTTCCCGGTTTATTGCAAAATCCATATCATACTTTCGCGATTCATCGAAGCTACAAGTTGATATCAAAAAATCGGTGTTGCACATAGAGCATCTCAATTTAAAATTGGAAGCAAGGCCTTTTCCACATTCGCCTATAATATTTAAATTTGTGAGCGTACATCCAAATTTTTCACCATGCTCAGTAATAACCTTGAGGTTTTTTAAAAAGAAATCTATCTCTATAATCCGACGTCCATAGATGCAACTAGTTTCAATGTTCTGTGAAATATCAACACTTTCCACAATCATGTCAAATTCCTTGGAACTCTTGTCATTATGGATTTGGTTAATTGAAGAAACGACCGGTAAATCCCTTGGAAAAGGGGGGTGGGGGTAATACAAAAACGAAAATTTTCTGCTCAGCTTGTAGCTGAGTACGTAAATTACAATAACAGTATATACAAATTTGTAAAAACATAAAAAAAATGAAAGTTTATTACAACATAGCTGATCTTTGAGAGCCTTATAAAACTTACCTGTGTTTTCGCGGTCTTTTTGCAAACCCCGTTTTACCCCCAAAACGTGAGGTGCCCCTTTTAGGGGTTCTCTTTGGCATTTTAATAACTATTTATCCGTTTATTCAAATCAATTAATCAGTTAATCACAATTCAAAATGATGGCCATGAGTCATTCCACAGAAAATCGACAAATATTGTATAAATTTGTGCATTGACCAACTCCGATTTTGATAAAATTTGATAAGTAGGTTTGTCTTATTGTTAGTAGTACTTTGCTGAAATATTTTTCGTTTTTGTCCATTTTTGACGGCGATATTGTATTTTGAAATTTGGAAAAAGTGGCAAATTTTGCTTGGAAGCTGTAAATTCAAAACTTTATATCTTAGGACGTATGCATCGTAAGCCCATGAAACAAACTCCATTTGTTTAAGAAAGCTTTAAATCTCCTGAAAAAAAATAGCTGAGGTCCTTTTTCTGAAAATTTGTTTCAAGGATAATGGATATGTTCGTTATCCTTGAATATCTCAAAATGCGCACTCTCGATTTCTTTTATTTTTTTTTAATTTAATCCTTGATGGCTTTTGAGGAAACTGTAGAAAGGAGAAAATGGAACTCCTTGAAGTTTGGATGGAGTTATTTTTTAAATATATGTAGTTCAGAAAACTTTAAACGAAAATTGAAGTGTGCTGAGTACTCAGATTTAATATAATATATCTACATCATGTAGCTAGGATTATATCCTGAAATGGTCAACTACCGTAAAAATATTAAAAGAAACGTATTGTAGTATATAAGTATATAAGTATCTTAGAAATATTTATAAGTAAAATTAAAATTAATATGAGGCCTATTTACATTCTATATTTAAGATTTCCTTAATTTAATTAACTCTGCTATATATTTAATTTTACTGGCTGTTAAAATATAAACACCATTATTCATTTGAGGATTAATTTGACATATTAATGAAGATTTTAAAACTGATTGAACATCTGGTGCATTCGGAAATTGAAAGTGAAGAGAAGGTCCTGCTGGATGAAGTGTTGTTACCTTAAACATTTCGTGCTTTTCGTCATTGGAAATAATGTAGCCCAACCACCAGGTGCTACTTCTTTACATAGATGATAAAGCCAGATGTTTCTTCATCAATGGTATTTGTGAGCTTTGCGCCAGACAATAAGTTGTACTTTGTTCCTTCGGAAGGAAACGATTATCTTTTTATCAAAACAATTCCCTCGTTGACCGGAATTACGGTATGAAGTTTTTGTGTCGATGGAATTCTATGAGCTCTTGAAAATCTGTCATTCAAGTTAATTTCTTCCTGGTAATATTCTTCCTGTGGAACAAAATTGAAATTTATGTTATTAATATTTTCACTCGCCCATTCATAAAGCAGACGAGGTGATATTATTTGATGATTGAAGGGACGTTGTAGACTAGCTTTCGTGGCTAAACGTTTGACAGTTCCTCCGAGGCCGTCACATACACTCTTTCCATGAGCAGTTACAAAATAGTGCCAAGTACAAGGACATCCAAAATCTGCATCATGCATGGTAATATTTAGAAAGATTTTTCTATTTTTGTATTGAGATGCCGAACCATCTGAAAAATATGTAATTTTTTTTATAACACCGTATTTCTCTTTTAAGATATTTCATTAGGTATCGCTGGAAAAGGTATACAAGAACAGTATTATGTTTGAGACAATCCGATATTATGACCAAATTTGTATGCTCAATATTTGAATTTTCGTTTTTAAAATATATACCGAAAGGATGTATGGTTGCCTGTGAATTAGTCCAATGAAAACTCTGAACTTCATCTTGAATCACAAAAGAATAATTCTCCGAAAAATCCATAATAACCAAAAACTCGTTTTGATTTAAGGAATCCTTTATCTCCTTGAGAAAGGTGCCTTGTCGTTCTGTAATGAAGGAGTGTGGAATTAATACAGTCATCCTTTTCTGAAATGCGTCTAAGAAGTCATCAGTATTTTCAGTGATTGTTTCCAAATTTGATCTGTCCGTTGATATCCATTGTTGGTATGTAATTGTCTCCACGCAATTCTCTTCGAAAACCTTTTCTAGTTCTTCTTTTAAAGGAAGAAAGCCGGGGCACTGTGGACAATTATTTAAAAAAACATTTAGTGTCGGGTGGATTGCAGATCATGGTGGATATGCAGCTTTTATAATTGGTAATATTTTGTTGGCTATGTGTTTTGCTTTTGATAGCTTCAGTCATTAACTTTATATTTTGATGTGAAGTACAAACGCAGACAGAATGAGTACCCGAAGCACCAGGTAAAATGCAATTTTTCGGTCGAAAGGAGGCGAATTTTGAAAAACTGATTTTGTTCTCTGGATGCGATGACTTGAAGCTTAGGTGTATTTCCTTCAAATTCCCTAAAAGTAACCTTTTTTGCACATGGTTCCTTTCACCATCAACCTGAATAAAATTTTGTTAAAAGAATCCTTGAAAAAATTGACTATTACCTTTATTGAAACAAAATCCTTTTTTCCAGGCATGAGCCTGCTGATTTCGTCATTAAGATAAAATTGTATCGTCATTTCTCTTAATTTCGTATCAATGTCTATAGATTTTCGAGGGCGTATAGATAAAATTCCTTGTTCTTGTAATATTTGTTTACTTTTCTTCAACATATAGCTCGTAGTTCCTGGAAATGTTTCCATGATTTTTGTAGCAGTCCAGTCTTCCGGTAAAAGTGTCAATATCATGCATTTCATATTTTTATCCTGTGTTGTGATATACTTTTCTCTCAGTTTATTCGCGAATTTTTCCGAAAATCCACTAGATTTTGTTTCTTGGACGATTGGTACATAAAAATTTTGGTGGATATGGCATCCATAATGCTTTTCAGTTCTCTTTCCACATATGTGCTATCACTCATTCGCCTCCTTTGAATTTCTGGTTCTCCTAAGTAATGAAGACACTCTTGCAAGCAGTTGAGAGCAGCGTCTCTGTCGAAAAACTCAACATCCTGACTATCAGCAATATTTTGTATATCCTCGGGATTCTCAATCTCTACAGAAGGTGAAGGACCGGGTAACTTATAGACTTCTAATCGGCACTGCGAGCATATTTTCCATTTCAGCTGTAAATTTGGTAGACGCTCTATCATCCCTTTGGTAACATTTCTTAAATCTTGGCGTTTAGAGGAATGACTTGATTTTAAAAAAGGATTACAACACTCCCGTAGTTTATAACGATTCTCCATGCTTAATGCTATAATTGTATATATGGTAATAATATACAGTTACGATTTATAAGAATAATTAAACTTAAACTAATTTCAGAAAACTAATTTAAAAAAATTTAAAATTGCGAAATATGTTTTGATTACTAATTGAAACGACGTTGCACTAATAATTTCAGATACACGGAGTCATCTCACTTTTATACTTACCAATTACTGATACAACACAACTGAAACACATTTTCCTTTAAATTATATACACATATACTTCATTTACCTCACTCAGATTGACTTGTTTCGAATGTGCAAGTAAATACCATTGGTTACCTGCATCCCCATTTCACCCCGGGCGACCAGTGTAGAAAATATAGATATTTAACATATAACCGATCTTATAATATTTTCCAACTTAAATTTCGTTAGGATCATATATTGTTATACATATACATAGTCTAGATATATTAGGTTCGATCAGGTAAAATGGAAACTGTTGCCATGATATATGCGATAAAAGAAAAACAGGTAGAAAGGATGCGTTGAGCAAAATTATAACAGGTTTAAATTATTATATGGTAGGTAGAACTTTCAAAGATTATTTTCATATGTAAACATTGAGTAAACAATGAATTCTTTAGTTGCGGTTTCTGATATAACTATATTCATATGTATATATATATGACATCAATCTAAAAGTTGTAGTATGTGTATTTTCTTTTTATTTTCCTGTATCACTGTAATTTTTAAAACCAGCTGCATACAAGTATTTGATAACGCACCATACAATATCAATTTTCGTTTAAAGTTTTCTGAACTACATATATTTAAAAAATAACTCCATCCAAACTTCAAGGAGTTCCATTTTCTCCTTTCTACACTTTCCTCAAAAGCCATCAAGGATTAAATTAAAAAAAAATAAAAGAAATCGAGAGTGCGCATTTTGAGATATTCAAGGATAACGAACATATCCATTATCCTTGAAAACAAATTTTCAGAAAAAGGACCTCAGCCAATTTTTTTCAGGAGCTTTAAATCTCCCTTAAACAAATGGAGTTTGTTTCATGGGCTTACGATGCATACATCCTAAGATATAAAGTTTTGAATTTACAGCTTCCAAGCAAAATTTGCCACTTTTTCAAAATTTCAAAATATCATATCGCCGTCAAAAATGGACAAAAACGAAAAATATTTCAGCAAAGTACTATCAACAAGAAGACCAACCCACCTGTAAAATTTTATCAAAATCGGAGATGGTCCATTCAGAACATTTGTCGATTTTCTGTGGAATGACCCAAAGGGGGTATTGTGTTTATAGGCGGGGTTGCTATTAACAGACTAAAAGTATTCGAAATTACTAGGGAAATTTTGCGGGCTTCTACAATTCATGATAACAAAAGGGTTTTGGTAATAAGCGGGTTGCTATTATCCGGGGATTACTGTATTCATGATTCATTTCTAAAATTATGTAATCACAGATTTTCTTCTTATTCACTCAATTACTTATTTACAAATTTCAATTTCACAGAATCATATATTTCCTCGTATTACGTGTTCTACTTCATTTTTTAGCACAAACGATATCATTTCTAGATTCCTCCTTTATGATTATAGCTTCAGTACTAAAAACATCTTTTAGCACACAAAAATTCATATATGTAGGTATAGACTTGTCCCATCCAATAGTTATTCTGCCTTGGAACTGCCTCTAAAAATGCTTTCTAGATTTTTAAATATTTTTTTTCTGTTAACACTTTGGCGGACAAAGCGGCATATGCCGTCGATAAATTTAGGAAATATAGGGACAGGACGGTATATACCGTCGATCAGTTTTTCAGCTATTAGGACAAAACGGCATATGCAGACGAAAAATGCATTGTAAAGAATTGAAATTTAATTCAAGCGTCCCTGTAAAAATCATTTTATTTTCAAGTATGTTTAATCACTAAGATTTCATGTGAAAAACAAACCGTTATGACATATAGTTGCAAAATAGGTTCCCAGAAATGCATGACTGCATATCCCGTTCTGTTTTCATACGATTTGCTTCATTAGTAAAAGTGGTGTCAACTTAGCAGGTGTTTTTTTTTTTTGTGAATAATAAAGTAGATTTGTACTAAATTTTTGTTAAAATTTATATAAAATTATTAGATTAGGTAAGAATAAAAGAGAATTTCAACAGTTTTAAGAACTTTATTCGAAAAAAATTTACTTATTTCTTTAGCAAAAAATGGATTGGTACAAAAAATATGAAGAAAAAATTTTTAAACTTTTTGTGGAATATACAGATGATGATGATTCAAATTCATGCAGTGATGAAGCTGAATTGGGTGCTGATCCTACGTACAAACCATCTGAAAATGTACAGGACGAAGGATCAGATGGTGAAGTTATTGACGATTCCTATGAATGCGCAAAAGGTGATAGAGATGATGATAAAGATTTTGTTAGTGATGATGATGAAGAATTTAGCATAGAAGACAATGATTTAGTTGATACACATGATGAAGATGAATATGAAATGGAATCGGAAAATAATGAAATAGAAAGTGATGATTCCATAGCTGAACCAGAAATTGAATGGGTACAAGACACAAAACCTATTCCGAACTTTAATTTCGACAAAGAGAATTGTGGTATAAAACTAGATGTATCTGGAACTTCGACTCCCAGAGAAGTCTTTGATTTTATATTCTGTAAAGAAGTTATGGAATTAATCGTCAACAGTACCAATGAATATGGTAGAAAGCTGTGTGAAAATCAAGGATTCGCCATTTTTAAGTCAACCACTATACAGGAAATGTATAAATTTTTAGGCCTTTGTTTATTACAAGGTCAAATTAAAGTACCCAGAATACGGTACTTGTTTTCGAAAAAATGTTTATATTATCATCCAGTTTTTTCAGCTACAATGTCAGGGAGACGCTTTGAACAGCTTTTGCGTTGCTTCAGTTGTAATGTTAATGTTGGTGATGAAGGTAAGCTTAAAAAGATTAAGCCCTTATTAAAACTTTTAATAGAAAGCTTTCAAAGAGCTTATGCCCCTCAGGAAGAACTCTCACTTGATGAATCACTAGTTTTGTTTAGAGGTCGGCTCAGTTTTCGGCAATATATAAAGGGGAAAAAGGCTAGATATGGCATAAAGTTATTTGAATTAACTAGTAGTGATGGTTATGTTGTAAATATAGAAGTATACCAGGGTAAAGATACAACAAAAGATTCAAAGTTGCAATCATTAGTCTTACGATTAATGCAGCCGTATCTCAACAAAGGCCACCAATTATTTATGGATAATTATTATAATAGTGTAGAGTTATGTGAAACTCTTCTATTACATAAAACACATTGCACAGGTACGCTACGAGCTAATAGAAAATTAAATCCTAAATCTTTGATTGAAAAAAAGCTTACCAAAGGAGAACATATTTGGTGTCGCAAAGGGAAAATATATGTTTCTAAATGGAAAGATAAACGTGACGTTATTTGCATTACAACTGCCAATCATCCAAAAATGGTTGAAGTAGGGAATAGATTTGGAAAAATTAAAACTAAACCTGAAGAAATTAATAAATATAACAAGTTTATGTCTGGAATAGACAGGAATGATCAAATGTGTTCTTATTATTCATCACCACGCAAAACCATTAGATGGTATAAAAAGTTAATGTTTCATTTGCTGGATTTGGCAGTTTGGAATTCATATTATATTTATAACAATAAAACTACAAAGAAAATCCAATATTTAGAATTTCGCGATTTACTTATCCAATCTATGATACAGTTGCCGAATAATATTCACGATGGACGAGATTGTGTAGCATTGTGTCAAACTAGAGGTGCACCAAATAAGAATATTTCACTTGAAAATGTAAGTGTTTCTGACAATAACCATTTTATTGAAAAAATACCGGTACCTGATGGAAAAAAGAGAAAAACAACATACCTAAGATGTAAACAATGTTCAAAATCAAAAATACGCACAGAAACTTCGTTCAGGTGCAAAAATTGTCCAGATAAAATTGCTCTTTGTCCAGGTGCTTGCTTTGAAATATACCATAAAGAAATTTGAACTAATTTTGGTTTTAATAATTAAATATTTTGCAATTGAATTCAATTAATTATTGTTTTGTTTTTGAATTAAAATAGTTATTGTTTTGTTTTATTATATTATTGAAATGCAATAATTTTACTTCATAAAAATCATATATATGTATTCTAATTATAAAAAATAAATGAATTTTTGAGTAAAAATTAATTATATTTTATATAAATAAATATTTTATAGCGACGGCATATGATGTTATATCAACGTGTGGTTATTTTTTTCTTATTACGGGACAGAACGTCTATTGCCGGTAAGACGGCTTTAACCGTCTTGTCCCAATATATTATTTTTTATTATGTATAGGGTCAAAACGGCAAATGCCGTTGAAAAAAATAGCATTGGAAACTACATTATTTCCGTTTATTATTTAATTTTATTCATTTTAGTCCAAACCCCAACCGTTTATCTTTAAAATTGACCGATTTACAGCAAGTGTCCCAGCACTTTTTAACAGCGAAATTATGTTGTCCGCCAACGTGTTAACCAATTTAGCTGCTGGTAAGCTAGAGGAACAATTTATTTTTGACAAATTTTGTTAAGCAGTGTCGTTGGAAGATTTACTTTAACCAACACCAATATTCAGACCGCTACTACTATTTACTTAATACAAATAAATATAATTAAATTTTGTGAATTCTCACCTCCAAAACATCTCCGTAACAAATTTAGACCTAATTAATTTCGTTAAAAATCAAATCAAATATGAAACTTTGTTCCACTGTATAAAAAAAAAAAATAAATCACGCCTGCAAAGCAGTTCTATAGTAAATACAGTGGAGGTCAAAAGTAAGTTAACAGAGAGGATCGTCAGAGAGAAACATAATTAACTTTTCAAAAAAAAATTGTTATTTACTGTAATGAATTTTATATAAATTATGAAGGAATATATTTCGTTTTACAGGTAAGTTTCTTTCTAAAGTAAAAAGTATTTACTGATTTCCAGAAGAGTTAAAGCAAGTATTACTATTTATAGTGGTCAAAAGTATGTTAACAGGAATATTAATACCCACAATGTCCGCCATTATTCCGAGACATTTTAGAAATTCTATCCGATAATGAAAGCACATATTTCCTACACTGTTTTGGTGAGAATGTGAACTAACATTCCTCAATGTATGACTTCAATTCTTGCAGAGCTCTTGGTCTTCGCTCGTGAACTTTTGTCTTCAACCAAGCCCAAACGTTCTCAATAGGGGAGAGATCTGGACTTTGAGGTGGCCAAGTTAGAACATTTATTTGTTCGTTCGCAAGTATTCCTGGACAACCTTGGCTTTATGGATTGGCGCATTGTCTTGTTGCAATATAAAATCGTCCCCTATTAAGCGTCTGCCTTCTGGAATGGTAATTTCTTTAAATAAATTTAAATAAATTGCTCCATTAACTTTTCCATCCAGAATAAAAATTTTCCCCACGCCGTAAGCAGAAAGACAGCCCCACACCATGACACCCTTATCCGAACTTTTTAATGAAGGTTTGGTGCATTTATAATTAAGTTCCTCTCCCTTCTTCCTCCAAACATATCTTCGACCTTGACTATAATTTAATCTGATCAAAAATTCGTCTGTCCAAAAAATGATGTACCAATAATTGGAGGGTTTTAATGCATGCTCTGCATAAAACGTAAGCCTTTTCTTCATATTAACCTTGTTAACATATGGTACTTTTCGAGCAACTCGACCATGGCTATCGTTTTCGTTCAAACGCCGCTTAATGGTCTTTGGTGAAGGTGCCGATTTGCCTTCTGAAAGGAGTTTTGCTCGTATTTTTTGGGCCGACATACCTTTGAAATGTTTTCTATTCTTTTATCAACCCTCGCATTTGTTATTCTAGGACGGCCTTGTCCGGAATTCTCCGACAATCTCCCATTTGCTTTGAACGCCTTTACAGCTTTGAAGACAGTGATTGGCGATTTTTGTAGTTTTGTCGAAATATCTCTATATGTTAGCCCATTTTCGTGCAGCTTAATAATAATTTTGCGTTCGTCCGTGGTAAGGTGCTTAAATTTGGCCATACTTGAAAATTGTTTGCAAGTTATTGCGCTCTAATAACCCTATGCAAAGAATTAACATGTTCATTACAATTACTCGTATAGGAATTTACAAAACTTACCAACAATTTTAAAAGGTTATTAATTAAAACTTTTTAACCAATTTATAAGTGTAGCAAGTTGGACGGACTTAAGAATTATCGCAAAACTCTAAAAAACACATTTGTTAACTTACTTTTGGCTTGCCCCAATTAGTGACAACTGTTAACTAACGGCGATATTATTGAGAAACGCATGTATCATGCACAATTCATCACTGGACATGTTAGAACATGCTTCAAACTTTCAAATTATAAGATCTGCCAAGAACTATTTCCAAGAATTTGTGAATGCGACGGTTTAGTGTATTTGAATGTGTGTTGTTAACTTACTTTTGACCTCCACTGTAGGTATATGTAAAAGTTCCATTATAATCCGTATACGCACAAATATATAAGCTAGTAACTAACAAATGAAAAGATTCCTCTTCGAATTCAATTATTGTTGTAATAAGTTTTCTCCATTTAAACTGCAAACACATGAATTACTTAAATGCTATTATCATAGAAATCAAGAGAAAGCATCGGTTCGACCAAGTCGGTAAAGTGGTTCAATTAAAGTCCCTAAGTGCCCTGGAAGGCTTCATCAACTGCATAGAATATGTCCTTCATTTTATACCATGTGGCTTTTTCTATATTATCTGGTATACGAGTTGAATTGCATCCTCATCAGACGATTTCATTAAATTGCAGTTACTTAAATCCTTCACAATTTCAAACTCCACTTCTGTTCGCTTCCATTCGTTCACCTGTGTTTTCCTGATATGTGTGCTATTTATTCTCTATATGTAGTTTGTTGGCTCCAGTAAAACGAATTATTTTCATTGACATACATATATATATTGTATGTCCATATGTATGTGTATTAGTTTAAATTTATAGGTGAGAAATTTTGGTTTTAGATGATATCTTATGTATACATGTACATTAGGGTAGCCCAAAAATGTATTCAATTGCAAAAGTGTTAAAATTTCTAAATATAATTCAGAATTTGTTATGCAAAATTTCAGTGAAATTCATTGCTCAAATCGAAAATATTGATTTTTTTATTGTTTCGAACTTTCAGGACAACTGTTTCAACATTTTCTGTCTTTTCAATTTGACAATACTTGTTCTTCAAAATTCTTTTTTTTTTTAATTTAAGGGACCTAAGATATTCCAGTGAAAGTGGTTTTAGAAAATTTAGTTCTTCTAATTTTAATAAATTTTTCAAAACGAAAATTCGCACCCGGAACTTCAATTTGTTAATTTCGCGTCAATTGTTTTGTAAGGAAAAGTGTCGCGGTATCCGTAGATAACAAGGTAGCTACTTTTGAAGTCACATTTTTAAATCTATACAATAAACATGTCCCACAGAGAGTTTGTAATATAAAAAATAAAGGCTGCCCATGGTTAACTCCTCAAATTCACAGTCTACTGGCGGAACGTGATTTCCTTTATAGACGCTATAAAGCTACGCGCTCTGATGAGATTCGTAGGATATAGGTAGAAGCAAGTTCATAATAGAACCAGTGTAATGATAAAATATTCAAAGCAAGCTTATTTTAATAGTAAACTTGACGCGAAATTACCACCAAAGAAACTATGGGCAAACATTCAAAATTTTGGGATACATGGGCGTGAATCCACAAAAGTATGTATGTGTAGATCCAAATGCATTGCATTGCATTTCGCAGGAAATTCGTCAGCGCCTAATAAAGGCTTTTCCAATAAGAGGTGTTATTTTAATTAGCCCGTTATTTCGGTAGATGTCATTTTTGGAGCTGTCATTTTTTGACATTTGACAAGTAGAAACAACGCCATTAATAAAAATGGAACGATACACGATTCAACAACACATTGAAATTATTAAAATTCACTATAAAAATGGTGAAAATGTGGCATCATTTGGCTGATGGTATTTTTCATTATTAACGGCATACCTTCCGTTTTATAATGAAATAAAGATCCGATCATTTATCTCAAAAAAGGGCATTTTTCTGTGAATATCAAAATATCACCTCTTATTGGAAAACCCTGTACTTTTTCACAAGCTTCACTCATTGATATTTCTGCTGAAGAATTTTATTCTGATGGCTTTGATTTTCGAAATATTGATGAAAGAGAAGTTTTACTGACTATGTCCACTATTAAATCTAATGCAACGGGACCAGATGAGCTACCTTCCCGTTTTATTAAATTGATTGGGCCAGATATAGCTGGAATACTAGTTCACATCTTCAATTACTGCCTCATGACATCTCAGTTTCGTACTCAATGGAAAAAAGCTCTAGTGGTTCCCATTCCAAAAAAGTCTAATAGTTCTCTGGCGAGTAATTACCGTCCAATTAGTCTTCTCTGTTTCTTAGCAAAGGTCTTTGAAAAGGTGCTTTATTTGCAAATCACGGAATATGTAGAGCGCAAGGGTCTCTTAAACCACTGCCAATCAGGATTCCGCTGTAATCATAGCTGTGAAACTGCGATGCTTAAAGTAACATATATATTGTTGTTGAAATTTTGCATATACTTGGATCAGGGTTTGTGAAAACAAAAATACAAATTAAAAATTTTCTCTATACAATGCCTATTTCGCGATTTATGGTATTTTCAAAATTTCGCAAAAATGCTGAACTGCAGGGTGATTCTGATCTTTTGTCGTACTTAAGTGTCAGAATATAGCCTAATTGTTAATTTACATTACTCGAACATTGCTAGAAAATAGAGTAAGTAGTTTCCCCTTATCTAAAAATACTTTAGAACGATAAAGACAAAAGATAATCCAGCAAAACTTTACTGAGTTTAATGTCAAAATGCCTCACCGAGGGGAAATTTTTACTGCCATAATTAGCCATAAAGAGTTCTAGCCAGAAGTATATTTTATGGCAGTAAATTTTGCTATTATGGCAGCAAACTTAATACATGTAACTCCTAGCATGTACGAATATAATTGTGTTTACACGCACACAAATTAAAAATATTTTATACTTGCACTTCAGCATGTGTCAAAATTTTAATGAGAATATTTTGTATTCTCTTTACACGCAATGTTCTACAATGTGAGGGTTAGCTACTGTGTAAAATTAGCGATTGATTGTTCCTGAAAATCGTGTAAGCCAGGAAGAGGAAATGGTAGGTACTTTTGAGGGCTATTCTAGTGGTAAAGCAACTTTAACCAAATTTACTTAAACCAGAGGTTGATTTGAATATAACACAATTTCAAGAACAGGATGTATTTGTGCCTTGGAAACTGAAATTCGAATGTAGCACGGAGGTGAATGATTGGACTTTTCTGTGTTATTATCATGTTTCCCAAGAAAATGATAAGTTGTGTAAAAAGCCAATGGAATTGAGATTGTTATTGGTGCGTAATTTTTAGAAAATAAAGAAATAAAATTTATATTAAAACTTTTTTTTTAAAACTGAATTTAAAAACGAGATTTTTTGACAATTTGATGAATATGTCAAAAGTGACGCTTCACTATAAAAGATGGGAAATAATATTTTGACAGATGATGACTTCTTCCTTTTTTTCTAATAGTCCAAAGTAATAAGACCCTCTCACTCACTTTGTCAGTAAAATTACATGTTCGAGTAATTTCAATTAGCCTTGCTTTTCTTCTTCCTTTTTATTGTTATTCAACTCATTCAGGTTGTGGTGAACTAAAAATGAACAGAAAATGACACAAATAAATCACTTTGACCGTCAAGTGTAGTTTTTGTAAAAAGTCTCTTATAGTTTAGAAATTTTTAAATTCCACTGGAAACTTCGTCTCTAGAAATTTAATTGTTTTTTTCTACACACTACTTCCTTATTGTCCTATTATTGATTATGCTATCGTTCTATGTTTAAATCATTATATACCTCTGCCTACTACAGGGTGGGCCAAAAGTCACAATGGGGTTTAAAAATTTAATAACTTTTTAGTTTATATATTTTTTTTATATTTTTTTTTTTAGATTATATAAATAACATCTGGAGAATAAATAATGGAGAGATTCACAACTGAACAAAGAACCAGAATAATAGAATTTTATTACTTAAATCAGCGATCAATTATTTTAACGCAAAGAGCATATCGTCGCCATTTTAACGTCAGAATTTCGCCCTCTGAAGCCATGATTCGTTGCTTAGTTGATCGTCACCAGCAACATGGCACCGTAAGTGATTTGCCTCGAACCGGTAGACCGCGTATAATTTACACTGCGGAAAATATTGAACGTGTAGAGCAAAGTGTTAACGAAACACCAGAAACATCTACCAGAAGGCGTTCTGCTCAGCTAGGGATGTCTCGTACGTCACTACGGTGCATTTTAAAAAAAGATTTACTGTTATTCCCATATAAGGTGCAATTGGTACAAGAATTGAAACCCGCAGATCATCGGCAACGTCTAAATTTTGCAGTTAAATTTCAACAGTTGGCCAGAAATGAAATCAACTTTATTGAAAATCTGATTATGAGTGATGAAGCTCATTTTCATCTGAATGGCTTTGTTAATAAGCAGAACTGTAGGTTCTGGGGTTCTGAAAATCCAAGAGCCATTCATCAACGCCAATTGCACCCCATTAGGTGTACAGTATGGTGTGGCATTACATCTGAAAATATCATTGGGCCTTACTTCTTCGAAAATGAAGATGGAAGTGCTGTAACCGTAAATGAAGAGCGGTATCGGTTTATGACAGAAAATTTTTTACGTCGTGCTCTTGAAAACAGACCTGAGATGTGGTTTCAGCAGGATGGAGCCACTGCCCACACTGCCCGAGACACAATGGCACTTTTAAGGCAAATTTTTGGACAGCGAATAATTTCAAGAAATTCGGAAATTAATTGGCCAGCGCTTTCGCCAGATTTGTCAGCACCCGACTATTTTCTTTGGAATTATTTGAAGGAGCGAGTATATGTGAACAAGCCCGAGACAATCCTTGAACTCAAGGCCAACATTGTTGCAGAAATTCGAGTGCTACAGCCACAAATGTTGAAAGATGTTATGGAAAATGCTCTAAAAAGAGCCCATCATTGCGAAGCTTGTAACGGCGGTCATTTAAGTGACATTATTTTCCATACTTAGCGTAAAAAAATTTCCATTTTGTATATTTTATAATCTAAAAAAAAAAAAAATAGAAAAAAAATATATAAACGAAAAAGTTATTAAATTTTTAAACCCCATGGTGACTTTTGGCCCACCCTGTACAAATAGTGACTTGAATACAATTAAATATAGTTTTAAAGTACTTAATTAAAATAGTAAGTAGTAAGTAATTGAAATAAAATTATTCTTTTTTTGTTTTTTTTTTCCACAATTACACTCTAAGTTGAATATTTTTCTTTCAATTATGAAATTATTGGAGTGAAAATAATTTAGGTTTTCATATACAAATTAAATTCTTTTCAATTACAATTTCTTGTAGGTAATTAATCTTTCTTTCATAGTCAATTATTATTTGTAATTGTAATTAAAATTACCAAAGACACATCCATTGTATAATAAAATCATTCCAGGATAGTCCTCATTTTGTTATTGTTTTAGTCATAGTTCTTCGGTTTGCCTGGCCAATATCATATACATATTTTCTTGTTCTTGTCACATTACCTTAACTTACTGCCTTCTTCACACTTATCAGCATAAAATGTGTCGAGAGAACTTTCTCTCCTTATCTTCGTTCTGATGTGATAGAGGAAGAAAAGATAACAGAAAAAAGTATAGCTAGAATTCTGTAAGTACATACATATCTATTAATCACCAAATCGCCAATAGAATAGCATCCGCAAAAGAGACGTTGCATTTTCCGGAGCTGGTTTAAAGCATATTACTGCACTATTTCACGTCTCGGCTGGGAGCTTGCTGAATTCATGACTTTGACCCAGTTGTTCATGAAATATTCCCCCTGCCCTCACTCCTTTTCAAAGTATAGTTACCGATGGTATAATAGAAGCATATACCACTTATTAAACCATGCCCGTGGGTAATCGGATGGTGTTGGGCCACTTCCATTTCTTAGTTTTGTTCTTGGTTTTTCCTTGTCTTCCTTGTGCACCACCACCTCAAAAAGAAAATGTTGGTACATTTCGGTAGATACATACATATATCGACCGACAAGAAAATTCGAGAACTGCTCTATGTACCTACATACATACATAAATATATCTATAGTATAATGCCATCAGATATCCCAGAAAACGCAACGTCTAGCAAAAAGCGGCATATTATTCCTTCCGTACGATGTGATAGAATCTGTAGAATGATTGCACTTTTGTAATATAATCAAGATACGACCGTTCCAGGTTACCCACAAGAACTTCAGGAAATGCGTCATTCAAGCTTAACATAAAAATTATTTTTGAACATTTGCTTACGTGTTTGAGAGCTGTAAATATGGCGCTTCATTATTATTTGTGGATTGGAATTTTTGGAATTTCCTGTAAGAATTTGCGGGTAACGACGACATGCCTTGAAATAATTTTCTTGAGGATATCTAATTCGGATTTGACGACGTTGCTTAGCGAAAAGCTTTTTGTTGTAGACAAATTTGCTAAGAATTATTCCGGCATATTGCATAGAATCGGTTTATAGTTTATACGTATCACGCACGTGATATTACAGTTACTATATAAGTCGGCTTAATTGTTCTATTCAGAAAAGATTATTTCTTATGTATTTTTCCTTGAAAATTGTTTTTTCCATTTTTGGATTGAGATCATGTTTTGTGCTCAATATTTTTTTTTTTTATAAAAAGAATATTTTTGTTAGTTTTTTATATACCTAAATGGAAAAATTATATCACATTATGTATTAAAACAACCCCAAAGGCTTTACAGTTAGTATTTTTAGGGCAGGTAGACTCGAACTCAAAGCCTGTGGCACTATTCAGAATTTTATTATTAGTGTTAAAATAATAATTAGTCGTTTTTTTGTTTTTATAAAATTGTCTTGAAAAACTCATTTTTCTTGTATAGAAAATTTTCAACAAAAATTTTGATGAATAATGTTCCATTTGCCGTGGATTGCCTCTTTGACATAAACCTATTTACCAGTGAGATCTCTTTTTACATCATGGATGAAATCGGATTAAGTGTAGTCGTTCATCCATGTTTTTTGGTGTGACATCCGATTGAGAAAAAACTAAGTTCTTCTAAATTGCAGCCTTCAAGGTAAAAGAGGACGTACATTTATGTGTAACTAAACATCTGTTTACAGGGTGCCCCCGTCTTGGCTGCTATACCCGGAGGAGGCTATAGATAGTGTCAGACTTAGACAAACAGCAAATTTTATTGGTTGGTGGTTGAGGGTGGGGGGGGGGGGGGGTTTGGATTTTAACAGTATCCAAGTTATGGCCATTTAAACATTTGTGGTTGATTTTTAATAGATAGTAGATACCATAACTCTTTTTCTCGATACCCGATATGGAAATTTTTGTGTGTCATTCCTACCATCTGTTGTACCTACACAGCTATCGATCTTGAAATAAATGACTTTTTATAACTCAATAACTCAACCTCATTATACATTTTTGACCATTTTGTCTAGAGAGAGATTTCATAATATATAAAAAAAAAATTTGTGTAGTTACGAAAAATATGGTAGTAAAGGGATGTGTTCTATCAAATAAAAGATAAAACTTCAGACAATCTTTATTGTCTATAAAAATGGTATGGTAACTACGTTATTACCCAAAAAACTTAACCTCAAACTGAAAAAATTTCGAATTTTTCGTTTTTAATCCTTTCTAAATTGTAAAAGGAAAAGAGTATTGAGGTGTATTGGTACAGTCAGATTATGGGCAGATGGGTTGTCGTCATTTGATTAATATATAAAATTTCTATACAGGGTACTTCGGATCTGGATCCGGAACCGGATCTCAGGAATCGGTTAGTTCGCACATCCGGGTATCCGGATATCCGAATATTAGCTAATCCGGATCCAATTTTCAGCTCTAATTGGGTACATATGCATTTGGAATTGAAATACAGAGAATCTAGGAATTATATTAGACAAAAAACTGAGCTGGAAACCAAAAGAATCAAAGAAAAGAAATATTTATGTGGCATAATACAGCAAGAGAGAGAGAGAGAGAGAGAGAGAGAGAGAGAGAGAGAGAGAGAGAGAGAGAGAGAGAGAGAGAGAGAGAGAGAGAGAGAGAGAGAGAATAGAAAAAATAAATAAATAGCTTGAATCCAATATTTCATGGTGTTTTATAATTTTTTTATTCAAATATTTTAATTATGTACATTAATAATTAATAAATAGTAAAAAAACATTATATGATTTAAATTTATTTTGTGTTTAAAAAAGAATATTTTAAAAAGTTATTGCATTGAAAATTTCAAAATTGTATTTGATTGAAACTGTAAATGCTGGCTTTATTGTAAGAAATGTATTGAATAATATGTTTTTTTGTGTTGCTCTGCTCATCAACAGAAGAAATTGCCACTTCCAGTTATCGCTGCAGACTGACAATGTACTGGGAGCACCTTTTTAATTATAATCAAAATATTTATGGAATGTGGTATATTGCCTGCTTCTAAGAAGATTTACTTTCATAAGCATTTTATCTCGACGTTCATCCATTCGTTTTCTATTCTGTTTCGATCAATTTTATCCTAAGTTCGTTCTAAACTCGTCTAAGCTTTCAAATAGAAATATATAAGCACATTCAGCGGTCAAAAGTGACGCTGAATTTTTATTTAATTCCTTTGCTGCAGGCTCTAGTGGTAATAGGACATCTAACAATTCTTTTAAACTTGATTGCCCTTAAATGGTTAAAAATTAAATGTCGCATTGTTGACTGCTGGCTTACTCATTGGTTACGTCAACAAGTCGAGCCTTCGTTGATTTTATATGTATAGATAATCACGTCACATATGGATAACGCCATACGGATAACAGAAAACTCCTACACCGGAATCTGGAGACATCTATTTACTCCATAATTAATGTATATATGTACTACCTTTTTGGGCCATTAACTCAATATTTTATTTATAAATAAATTTAATTTTTAACCACACTGTTATCATGTAATTTCAGTGCTTAGTAGGTTTTGTTATACCCTAGATGAAATCTATTGGGTATACTAAGTTTGTCCTTCCGTTTGTAACGCATAGAAATAATTATGGTAGAGCAAAATGGAATGAACACCCATGTATAATATTAAGAGTTATTTTGATTTTTGCATGTCCGTCTGTCTATCTTTCCTGTGTGTTCGCACGATAACTCGAGAATGCATGTACTTAGAGAACTGAAATTATGCACATGAGCTTTTTTTTAAAAAAAAGAAAAGTAAATTCAAATTCGAAAATGGGACAAAGCTGGTAACTCCTTCATTGCTTTAGAGAGCATCAGCGTTGAGAACTGAAATTTTCTACGCGACGTTTTCATAAAAATAATTTCATAAATGAGCTAAATTGGGCCATATAAAAATTTTGATCTTTTACGAAGGTATTCTGTGAAAACAATCAGTCCTAGACGTTTTTTGTGTACTCAAAAGTTCTTCAGAATATGAAATGCTATGAAACTAGTAATAATAATTTTTACTGTCTGACGAACCGTTCTAGAAATATATGCGAAAAACCACTTAGAAAATCAAACTTACACAGATGGGTGACCATACTAAATTACATAGACCCAGTTTAGACAGGTCAGTTTCAGTATGCTGTCTCTGCCGCACGGAATCTGTAGGTTGGGTGATGCTTTATTCCTGCTCCCAACCATCATATTACCGAGAAATTTTCGTGGGGCAGAGGCAGCTTATTGAAAAGCATTTTAAAACTACACACAAAATACGTCATTTCGGTTGGAAGTAAAATTTTAAAAATAGAAGTACGCGAGTTAAAAACTGGCTTATGTGCACAGCAACCTTTTTTTTACGAAGCCAGGCACAAAATCAAAAGCATCGACATTGGTATCGTAAGAATAAAAAGGAATGTCTTTTGTAAATCAACGGCATTTCACTGGCATGACGCACTGTCATGCGCCGCCTTGTCTGCAAGGAAAGGCATAACTTTGATTGATATGAAAAGTTTAGTTAAAACATTCAAAGAAAAGATTCTGGTGCATCCATCCCAACTAAGAATAGGCGAATTGAAGAATTACCAAAAACTTGGAAATGGGAATTCCAAAGTTTCGCTGAACAGTTGGAGAATTTACACGAGGAGTTCGAAAGAAGCTTTTGGAACTCGAGAAGAAGTCATCAGTTTCATGGTGTTCCTTTTTAACGAAGGTATCAACATTGACAGAGTATCTAGCAACGTCGGCAAAATAATTGATGCTGAATTTGTTGTGGCGGAGGAGGAAATTATAGTTGGTGCGACCTTTTTCAAATCTGGAGTATTTGGAAGTACCTACAGATTTTTTGAAGAAAAGTGTTTGCGTTTTATTTAAAACCCTTGCTGACGGTAGACCGCTACGATATTTTGAATTATAATGTAAACCTCGTACTTCAAAAATTTGGCCACCCCTGATCTAGGGTATCATAAGAATTACTCTTGAACCAATTCTAGCTTTCTTGTTTTATTTAAAATTTGGTTAAAAAAACATTCAAGACAACTTATTTGTTTATTCAAAGAAACTTTAATAAATAAATAATAATAATAAATATAACTGCCACTTGAGAAAGTAATTGTATAATCCTTTGAAAATAGCAGAACAGTTAGAAAAAAAACAGTATTATCCTGAAAAAAAAAAAATTCAAAAATATCCGGATTATCGGATAATTAAGGAAAAATATCCGGATTACCGAATAGTCAAAATGGGTCGGATAATCCGGATAATTTGATATCCGGATTGGAAACCCTACCATAGCCATTAGTTCGTTTTAATTCCATCGTTTTCTTGCGTGTTTTTCACATCTAGATGGAAGTTGTCTCAGGTGGAGGGTAGCAGATTTTGCCAATCATGGTAAAATATTGGATATGGTGCAGAAAATGTGTCTATGTACTTTGCAGGAAAATATCTTATATGTAGAAAATGGGAATCACAATTTGTGTTTCGACCATTTGCATCCCGCCCTATTTGTTATGGATGATTTAAAATTGGGGGAAAATACCAGAGCGTGCATTGGAAATAGAAACAGGTGTTGAAAACAATGTCATTCTATTCCAGGAAGTAATGAAGACCATCCTGAAAGGAAAAAAAAAAGTTGTCTACTCATCTTTATGACAGAATTAATGCTTCTGTTTAATCCTTTCAGTACATATTTATTTATTTCGATGAAAAAATTGTAATTTCTTTAAAAATGCTTTAATTGCTATCAGTTTAACATTATAAAAAAAAATAAATAAAAGGAAGTAATGGAAAGGTATTCATTAAGGATTGTTGCCATATGGCAACAAAAATTCTCAAAAGCTAATAATTTACTTACGTTAAAATTCAATTTTTACATATTTATTTTTAAGTAACTAAGTTTTTTTTTTTAATTTTTTCTCAGAATTCATTTCAACTTTTCCCATCCTATTTGTTCGTATCGTATCAGTCGACATGATACCCCAGGCTCTTTTAGTTTAATTTATTAAGTTTATGCCAATATTTATCAAAGAATTATTTAAAGTTTTCTTCTGTTGGAATTGTCCTTTTGATAGCTGCATAATTCTATCATAGGAGAATCCCATTTAAGTGTTTTGAATTTTCTTTGTGGTATACTTCAAAATCTTGAATAATACAATTTGAGCTGCATACAACGAAAATCTTTAGACCCCATTTCATTGGTTTTTTGGTCATGTATTGCTGTAGGGTTGGTCTTCTTTTAAAAAGTTTCATCATTTCATTCCTCTATGCATAAGCTTTCCTTCTTTGAAACTTTTGTACATCTTAATAGAATTGCGTTTATGGAATGGACGGGTTTTCCACAATATCTCATCCTGGGTTGTCAATAACAGTAAATTACAAGCTGTTTTTAATGGAATTAAAACGATTTCTTGAAATAGTGTCCGGAAAAGCACATATTTGTGTGTTTCTTTTTACCGAAACATTTTAATACGTGGGAAATTTATTGCCCCTATGATAATTTCTCTAGTTTTCCATTGAAACAACCTTACACTTTCCTCTCATAAGTAGATATGTATTGATTTGTACCTTGTAACATTTTTGTATGCAGATCTTCATTAATATCTTGGCTGAAGTATGTGATCGGTGTTTGCACATTTTCTGTAACATGTCCCTCTTCAACGAATACTGCCTGTGGATTTTACCAATTAGTTTTCACCCAATGGAATGGATTTCTTTTTTTTAGGGCTGCCATAGTTGATGAACCTGTATCATTGATTTCGTTCACTAGTACATACCTCGATTTCTTACACTACCACTGAATGTGTTGCGTTGTCATCTTCATCTGTTCACTTCTCAAAGTCGTCAAAATCTTAGCCACATCAAAGACCTCATTTTGTTCATTTTTCAAATCCTCAAAATCTTCCAAAATTTTCGCCACATTCTCTTTACTTACTTTTCTATACATACTTCCGAAAATTCTCTGAAAAATTAAAATCACTTATAGGAGGCTATAACAAAAATAATATTGCCATATGGCAACAATTGGACCATAAAAGCAAATTGTTGCCAAATGGCAACAACCAAATTCAAGTAAAATGTGAAACCAGTCAAATGAAATTTACACGATTTTTTTTTTAGCTGGAAGCTACAACTCAAGCCACTTTTTGAGGCGATTCCCTTTAACTCGCACACGAATTTGTCTGTCTATTTATTTATTTTTTACCATTTTCGACACTCTCGTAGACCCACTTTTTTACAGCGAGCTGAAATTTGGCACACAGGTTCATGTAGCGTGACAATTGAATTTATCAAAATTTGAATGGAAAACCCGGAAAATCGGGAAAATACATTCGAAAATTTGGTACAAATTTGATTAGTGATAAATCCGTTTCAGGAAAAATGCAGCGTATTCCGATTTTTCCGAAATTTTTTTTCGAAATTTTTCAACTTTTCCGAAAAATTTTCCGGTAAAAAAGTTTTCTAAATTATGCAGGATCAAGTTCCCTATCAACTGGCATCATTACTTTCTCTCCGACAATGGTGAAAACTTGCAGAAAAAATCGAGGAAAATTCATGTAAAACGTTTTTTCGGAGTTTTTCAGACCAAGGAAGCGTTTGAGCGTTTTGCAACCTAAAACAAAGTTGTAGAGCGAAAACTTGTGGAAAACTCCGTGGAAAACTCCGTGGAAAACCCGGAAAAGCGGGAAAATCATCGGAGAAATTTTCATCGATATAATTAGTGATAAATCTGTTTCAGGAAAAATGCAGAATTTTCCAATTTTTCTGGAAATTTTTCCGAAAATTTTCGGAATTTTCCAACTTTTCCGGAAAATTTTCCGACAAAAAAGTTTTATAAGCTATGCGGAATCATTTTTTCCCCGTCCTACTGACATCAATACTTTCTCTTCAACAATCATGAAAACTTAATCGTGGAAAATTCATGTAAATTTAAAAAAAAAATCATAGTAATAGGAAAAGTCTGTGGAAAACATGGAAAATCGGGAAAATTCATGTTATATGGGATCAAGTTGGAATACAGCTAAAATGCTTTGTTTAAAACATAATTTGAATTTCAGAAAACCGTTGCAGTACTTCAACGATTTGATACTCAAAAAATATTTGTTTTCGGATCGGCACCAAACATGACTTAAAAATTGTTTTAAAATATGTCCATGCAGCACGTAATAAAAATTTAGTTAACGTGAAAAAGGCAGAAAATAAAAAAAAGTAAAAAAAACTAGTTTTCAAAAAAAAAAAACTGAGAAAATTAACTTTTCTTCACACACAGAGGTGGATTCAGATTTTATTCGCTGACAATCACCGATATATTTCAGTATGATCAATCAGAGCCAGAGGTAATAAGTGATTTGATTCATGAAGAGAAAGAATATTCAAGAGAAATGTCCCAATCAAAAAATCTGAGTCCACCTCTGTGTGTGAAGAAAAGTTTATTTTCTACTTTTTCGTGCGACTTAGCCTCAGTTTTGTTTGAAAACTCGTTTTTTACTTATTTTTCATATTTAAAGGCAAACAAAATTCTAGGAATTGATGCAACATATACCAACTTAAACTTACCCGTTCGGTTTTCCATTGTAATTCACTTATTCATCTACGATCAGATTCCAAATGTAAGTCGAAACTGAGTGATTTACTTTGCGAAAGTCTAATAAAGGGAAAATTTTGTACAAAACAAATTATAACGAAACAAAAAAAGTATAATAGTAGAAACGCGTGTTGCCATATCGCAAAAAAACAAAAAAAGACCTTAATTAAACATTTTTCAACCTTCAAATTGGTATTGGACTATTAAACCATCTTGAATTCCCTTAAGGTATTCATTCTATATGGGAAGTAGATCAAAGAAAATCAACGGAAATAAAGAGATGTATATTCGCTCATCATGGGCTATCTCGGAAATTACCCTACCCTATACAAATCAGAATATATCTAATTACCTTGGGTATTTTAATTATTGTGGCTTGTGTGACGGCACCACATTCACCCACGACGATGGTCAGAATAACGAAATGACATTTGAACTCTTGAAGCTTAACAAGATATCCTTAGTGGATGCTCCTCCTTCTGATGGCATCTACACAGCATATAGGATTAATTCTGAATACAGATGATATGAGGGGGAGGAGACAGAATTGGTTGCTCATTTCCTTTTTCATTGTCCGAGGCACTCTCCTGTAAACGATACATTTTTCTTTTTGCAGGGTGTGTTGAGTGCCAAACATAAACTTAATTAAATGGTCCGATAGGGATTTATGAGCGAAGTTTTATAAATCATGACTGCTATACCAATGGGCTTAGTGCCTCTTTGGAGGCTAAAGTGTCAATCGATACGTCAATGATACAGAATTAGCTCAATTCAGGTTTCGAAACATAAATTGGAAAGTGTTTTTTTTTTCTTAAGGGATATTTTGTGCTATCATTTCCTGATGAGAACACTATTATAAAAACTCCAAAATTGATCTTTAATTCGTTAATTAAAATAACCAAGAAATACGAGAAAAATGGCATGTCCGAAATCCCTTAAGAATAAATCTGTCAGTCCTTGTTCCGTTGACAAATTGTCCCCAGAATGGCAGTAACGATTACTTATTCCAATTCCCAATGTGCTTCCTCATTAGCAAAAATTTTCAACATAATTAACAATTAGCACCTTTCCTAAATAACATGCAAATAAAAAAATAACACATCCGGGAGTCCGTGACAGGTCCCTTAGAAGATATATACTGTTAACGTTACTAGCTATACTGTGATGATAGGACGATGTAAATGTCTGAACGTAACCTTGGAAATGAAGTAAATAAATTTTGTTACATAAATATATTTACATTAATACATATCTATGTATACTTTTCGCTGTAGGCTATATAGCCCCGTACATGATTTGCACTTCATCCCAGAGGGATACAATAGAACTAATCACAATATGGATTCCCTCAGACCGACTGTTATGCCAGAGGACGTAATCAATTCTACAAAACATTTCTCATTTTTGCTAATTCAATTTATATCCTGAAAATATTTGCTAGCATCGAATTATGCTGGTATTCACTGGAATTGTTTGCGGTTGTATTCCTGATGAAAGTACGGAAAATGTAGCGGTCCATATCTGGAAGGTAACTGGACATCAGAATGTTAATAAGATAATTTGATTTCGGATAAATTAATTAATATCCTACTCATAATTATCAATGGCGGTACAGTGGTCATAATGTGTTGCTTCAATTTTAACGTTTCCTGCTGTGAAATAATATATGTAGTCGAACAGCATTGAATTAGTTTGAATTGCTTGTAACCTCCTCCCACTACTTAGTCGCCTTTATTTCGAGTATAATAGGAATTTCGTTAATGTCGTGCAGGGAAAAAATATCAGTATGAAAAGATGTCGTTAGGTGTTGTTAGATGACCAGGTAAGGTTTTAGTGCTGAAGAAGCTTTTTTTTTTGTTGGTTCAGTTGGTTCGGAAAGTGGTATGAATCAATTTCTTTTTAAAATCTTTCCAAAGACTGCAGTGTACGAAGATTGGTATACTTAATACTAGTTTTTCGAATAAAGAAGAAGACTTCTTAATTACTTTATTTTTTTATTTGTGTTAATTTTTAAAATATTCGCATTTACTATGTTCCAAACACTTTTGTAATAGAGAAGGGAGCTTGAAAACTGTTAAATATCAATTCGCGCATATTTTTATCCTGAAAATTTTAAATGAGTTAAAAGCGGTGCGTGCGGTGTTTGTTATATAGGCATTGTTAGAATACTACCGCAAAATGGCGGACCACGCAATGCCCCCCCCCCCCCCCTCCCCTCCTGCCCCAATCCAAAGGAGGTAGCTAGGATTTTTCATTGAGGCCCGGAACTAAATAACATATTGTTGCGAGCGTGGCCTTTGGTTCGTTATTTAAAACACAATATTAAATAATTAATATACAAGTTCTTTATTACACTTAAATCATATAAAGTTCACAAACATTCATTTAATCAACTCAACTCTAATTATCGCTAATACTGTACTTTCAATTATCGCAATCTAATTACACTCTTTCGCTTCCTTATTACTTTCGCTTTTTAACACTGCAACGTCTAAAACAAGACTCTTTTTCTGGGGATGACAACTGTTATATTTATACCCTAGAAACTCTCCGGATTATTCTGGAGTGTTCTATTCCAAAAGCTTCTTGACTGTTCTATTCATTCTTATCCATAATCGATTCTCCGAACCTGAAGTCGTTTCCTCTCCATTGCCAGTAGATGTCACCAGTTGTCTCTTTCTATTGCACGTAACACTGCCCCCTTCTTAAATTTGTTCGTCCCGAACAACAGGTGGTCCACGGTCTTGATGCTTGTAGTATTGACACAAGCGATCCAGATGGACGATTTTTCGTTTGCCTCCTGTACCACGTTGAATCCTGTATACTACGTCATTTATTTTAGTTACTACTGAATACGGTCCCTCCCACTGTTGTTGTGGCTTTGGAGAGCATCCCTTACGTCGGTTCGGGTTGTATAGCCAAACAAGATCACCTTCATTGAATCCTGCTGAATTCGCACGTAAGTCATAACGTATCCTCATCCGATGGGTACTTACTGCTAATTTCGCCCCCGTGGCCCTTTGTACAATAGCTCTCAGTTTCAATGGGGCTCTGACATTACACTTGTACATTTCCTTTCTCCTGTTACGTGGCGGCCCTTTGTAAAAAACACACACAGTGCATCTGCGACACCATTTCTCTACATCCTCCCGCATATGTAGCCAATAAAACTTTTCTCGTATTTTAGACATTGTTTTATTCACTCCCAAATGTTCTCCAGATGCTCCACGATGCATTTTACCTAAAACATCGTTGACCTTTGATGCCGGCACGACTATTTGCATTCGGAACGATTTACCGTTAGGTGCTTCCCATTTGCGTTTTAATATGCCGCATTCAACACGAAGAGAATTCCATTGAGCCCAGTAGCTTTTCAGTTTGTCACTCATCCTCGAAATATCCTTCCATTCTGGTTTTTATATGTCTGCTTTCCAAGCAAGAATAGGTGAAATGTCCGGATCTTCTCGTTGTGCTGTTCGCAGGTCCTCGTTGTCCCAACCTGTAGATGGTTCCACGGATACCAACTGTATAGTAGCTGTTTTCTCATTTCCTTTCTCCCAGCCATAATGCTTACATTCAGGTTTTCATTGACGTTGTACCAAGGCTTCTGCATTTACATAGATACGTCCTTTTCTGTGTTGGCTCTGAAAGTCATAAGGTTGGATTCTAGTCTCCCTAAGAATAGTTTGCTCTCTAGCTCGCCAACTTGTACATTTTTCTGTCCCTTTCTTTTCTGTTGGTTCCTTTCGACGGCGTTTCCTGCAGTCGCTTTGAAGGTGTCCCAATTTATTACAATCCCAACATCGAAGAACACTACGTGAAGGGGTGCTCAGTGATAACTGCAATCTATTGCAAGTCTGCTGCTCAGCTCGATATCTTTGCAATTCCACTTTCCTCTCTTCATCTAGAGATTCCACTCGTCGGCGTTTTCTGCAGTCTCTTTGTAGGTGTCCTAGTATATTACAATTCCAGCATCGAAGGATACCACGCAAAGGTGAGCTCTGCATTCTATTACAAGTACATTTGTCCTCCGAAATGTCTCTCATTCGTACTGCACTCCGCGAAGCTTGTCTGGCGGATTCGTACGCTAATGCATATAGGCTAGTGCTTCTGCTGTTGATTTCCTTCCTGCTAGCCTTAACGCTTATTGTAAACTTTGATCTGCAATAGCGTTCACAAATGCCTCCGTCACCACTTCATTGAGAAAATCCGCATTCACGCTGGAGTATGACAGATGCGCTAATCTTTCTACATCTGCTTGCAGTTGTTGTAGTGATTCGCCATGTTTTTAAATCCGTGCGCAACTGTAGGCGATATACTTGCTGCATGTGCTCATCTCCGTAACTTAATTCTATCGCCTGTACTAATGAAGAGTAATTACGTTGATTTTCAATCGGTACAGTTTGTAAGAGTTCTGACGCAGGACCTCGAAGTGCTAACACCAGAGCTATAGCTTTGTCTTCATCATTCCATCCATTTACCTCTGAAGCTGCCTCGAATTGTCTCTTGAAGATATGCCACGAATTTTGTCCATCAAATATTGGAGCTTTCATTCTACCTGCTCCGGATATTTCAGCTGCTACGTTTAGAGGCTGACGATGCTTTATTCTTTCCAGATCTGCTTTAACGTTTTCAAGTTGCTCGGCGACTTTTTGTTGAACTTCCGAAACCTTTTGTTGAAATTCCTGCTCAATTCCTTCAATTTTCAAATTTTGTTCTTCTAAAGAACTTTTTAGAAAATTTTTCTGACCCTCCAAACGAGTTTCTAGACAATTCTCCAGAGAACTCTTTTGTTTGTCCAAGTGCGTTTCCATAGATTTCTTCTGCTCATCTAACCGGGATTCCAGAGAATTCTTTTGTTCAACAAAAGCATTCTTTTGTTCGTCCATAGATTTCTTTTGTTCATAAAAACGGGCTTCCATTTTACTCATTAAATTACTCAAAAGCTGTTCCATTTTCATCGCAGGCTCTTCTTCAGCTTCGATTTCTTCCAAGTTCTCTTCGAAAACAAATGTTTCAGGATTCTTTCCTTCCTCTATCAAAGATTGTCTAAGTCGCTCGACTAGAACTTTCTTTGTGCCTGTCGTTTGTAATGACCGGTTCCCTAACTCCACTTTCAAATCCTGTGTTCGAAGCTCGTCCACTTTGCGCCCCATTATTTTAGTAATTCTCTTACAGATGAATATAAATTATTTTCCAGAACTTTCACAATTTAACACAATTTCTCAAAATTAATCACTCTTTTAATTTTTAGTCAATTGCCACCACTTTATTTCGCGAATTTATCCCACTTCTGACACCAGTTGTTGCGAGCGTGGCCTTTGGTTCGTTATTTAAAACACAATATTAAATAATTAATATACAAGTTCTTTATTACACTTAAATCATATAAAGTTCACAAACATTCATTTAATCAACTCAACTCTAATTATCGCTAATACTGTACTTTCAATTATCGCAATCTAATTACACTCTTTCGCTTCCTTATTACTTTCGCTTCTTAACACTGCAACGTCTAAAACAAGACTCTTTCTTTCCTGGGGATGACAACTGTTATATTTATACCCTAGAAACTCTCCGGATTATTCTGGAGTGTTCTATTCCAAAAGCTTCTTGACTGTTCTATTCATTCTTATCCATAATCGATTCTCCGAACCTGAAGTCGTTTCCTCTCCATTGCCAGTAGATGTCACCAGTTGTCTCTTTCTATTGCACGTAACAATATATATAAAAATAACAACTACCCCACCTTTCGAAGGGCAAAAACCCCTATTGACTTGACTATTATCGCAATTTGATAATTTGCCTCATATCTAAAATGGCTACCTTCAAAAATTTTTTTTTAAGTTTCCAATGAACCAGATCAATATAAACGAACGCAGCATAAATGATAAATCATAGTTAAGCTGTTCTGCTATTTGGAGATTTTAAATTTGTTTATTAATTATGAGTGTAGAAAGTCAATCGGCCTTGAGAAGCTAAAATAACGAGCTACAAACTATTCCAAGACCATTTTACGTATAAAAAATAGTTGAGGCACTAGGATTATAAAGATCTTAATTTAAAAATCTAACTCCTTCAAAACTCGTATTAATCGTACATACAGCCATTCCACAGAAACCGATTACCTTGAAACTCGATCATCTCCTCCGATGAATGGAATCTAACTTTCAAAGTTTGTATGGAATATGAAAACAACTAGCCCACCCACCTATTTTTTTTTATTTTTATCTTCATCGAAACCAAAAATACGCGGGTCCATAATCAGTCCAAATTAAACGTTTCCGTGTGGACTGCCTGCAAACACAAATGTAGGATCAGGTTTTTTCGCGAAAATTAAATCAAAAGCAGAATTTGACAAGATGCTGTGCTGCAACTGGGCCACAGAGCACAGAGCTGGAAATATCAGGTATGGAAGTACGAAACTCGTCGATGATCAAAAGGTTTTTTTTTCTTCTAATTTTTAAAATTAATAGAAAAGGCAATTAAAAAAGTAAAATGCGACGGTTAGCTGAAATCAGAAGTCATTTCAGGATGGCCGTGTGTGTGGAATTGAGACTTCCCCGTAAAAAGTGAAATTAAGAGGAGAATCGAGCAAGGTACTGGCACCAAGTTGATATACCTAGAGAGGGCACAATTAGAAATTCAAGTATGGACATTTGAATCTCACTGGTTAACAAGAATATTTTAACTCTGATTCCCATATATATATACATGTAAGATTCTGTCGGGCTCTTACGTGGACACCTAGCTATGAAGTCTTAATTCTACGGCAGTCTTAACGCACGGATTACTAACAATGAGATAACCATCGCCCTCATGAGACAGAGTATATCCTGCGCCAGTGAGTACCAGTTATGCCAGTGCATGCTTGACATTAACTTACTGGCCAAAGCGAGACCCAGCTAAAATCTCTGCCCATCTATGGGTCACGGCACCTGGGGCCGGATTCACTAATTCGGAGAGTTTGGGAGTTTGGGAGATGAGAATTTTCGTTTTTCCCCCTTTAAAACTCCCTAACTCTCCATTCGAGCTTCTCTAACATACTTGAGGAGTTAAAGAAAATGTGAGAAGTATCGAAATATTGAAAGACGGATAACTCTGTTTGGGAGGGTCGGAGAGCATTGCGGTTTTTTCCTATTGATTTAGGATCTAGAGTACAAAAATATAGGTGAACAATTTCTGAGGTAGGGGCTTTTGGGGATGGGGGTCGCAACTGACTTTTAACCGCCAAAAGACGGATTTTTTGCCCGTGGGTCATATACACCCCAGTTCCTATATTTTGAATATATTTCTTTCGTTCTTTGTTTCATATCCATTAGTACTCTGTTGTGAACATTTTTCTCATGGAAAGTGAATTTCCACGACTTACCAGTTCTTCATAATGATGAGTTGAGTTTTTGTACCAGAAAACGGCCATTTTTTTCATCTTAAGAAGGACTGAATCACTTTTTTTGCAGTTATCTCCAAAACTATTTCCCGTAGTAAAAAAATAATTCCATATCTAATTAGGGGACAAAATGTAGATGCGATTTCATCCTACATACAAGCTTTAACGTGCATATTTAAAATTTTCATAGCATCTCTTCTGTACTGGAAGACGACCAAATTGACCATATTCGCGTGAATTACAATTTTTAGCGGATACCTTGAGACATCAAAATCCTTATTTCTCTGTAAGTATTGCAAGGATTTCTATAATTTGTTTTTGTAAACATAGCCAGCATATGCAAGGAATGCATAAATCAATTTGAATATCCTAGGTACATTGTTACCTTCACAAATGACAATAAAAGCAGCCAGTACTGTCAGTTGCGAAATATTTTTCTTACTTCTACACAACTAACGCAGCCGAGAGTTTTCCCGAGTTGAATAGAGAGTTTGGTAAATCTCAATACAAATTCCACGAGTTACAGAATTCCGAGTGGAGAGTTAAGTGGCAAAAGAACTATCATCTCCACAACTCTCTCCGAGTTAGTGAATCCGGCCCTGGTTGATTTACCGCAACTCCACGCCGAAAGCCAAACATCTAAGCATACATTCGTAAGCGACCATCCTTCAGATCCTCGGACGAAGTATGCAATTTATTAAAAGAACATACTTCTATGTTCAAAGAAGTATATCCGCCTAAGTCATGTAAGACTCAGCCACTCTCTCTCTCTCTCTCTCTCTGCCCGCATATGGGCTACCACAAGCACCACGATACGCCCATCAAGGGGGCCTTGTCCCATAAAATGCTCGCGACGCAAAATTTGGGCGAATTTCATCCCAATCGCGTTCAATTTAATCTCAAACTAGTTCTGTTGTCGGTTTTGTTTTAGTGATTCATATTTAATTTTGAAGGAGGTTAACAGTTCATTCAATGAGCCAAATTATAAACGTTTAAGGCGTGAATATGGGTATCTTCATAGATACCTCTTTAGACGACTCTATATCTGGTAAACTGAGAAAAATATTAAGAGCAATTGTAAGGCATTTTGGTCGTACATTAACACTAAGCGATTATCGTCCGGCATTCCTATTAATATGGAATAAGATGATATCCTTTCTAATAATCTTGAGAATAGTTGCGAATTATTTGCCAATTATTTTGAATCAGTTTACTGCAGTGATTCTAACATGTCTATAACGTTAGCCCAGCCTTTTTTGAAATTTTTTAAATTGTGTTGCGTTGTGCCGCAAAGAAACAAGTTTTTTTTAAAAACAAATTAAACTTTATATGAGGAAAAAAAAATTTACAAACAAAATTTGCCCAACCATTTTCGAAATTTTGAAAAAAAAATAAAGGGTGTGCTGGATTGTGCTCGAGTTCATTCTCTGGAATAAAACATAGCATAACTTTTATTCCAGATTCCCGAGATACTTCATTTGATTTTATTTTACCTTTCACACCCGTAATTATTTCATCAAATCAATTTTAATTGTGTCTGAAACAGTTCACTGTATACATCTTTATTACGGAAGAATTATTAATATTCCCGTAGAATAACCAATTTTAATAAATATTGTAAAATAAATGTAAAACAAATTAATTATGTGTGTGTTGATAATAAAATTTTGCGGGACAAAAGAAATCAAATTAGGTAGAAATGGCAGACGAAATGGATGCGCGCAGAGATGTAAAACATGTGGGCTATATTCCCTGGATGCACTATCACCGATTTTTCTGATATTTTGCTAAATATGGTGTTGCATTAATTAAAAAAAGTAATTTACTAAAAACAAAAACTTAGCAACAAATTATATTAATTTTTTTTTTTTTAACTTGGTCGATTTATAATGGAATTACGCTAATACCCTAAACAGACTGTCTCCATAATGACAAAATTTGAAATTAAGAACGAAAATTAGTTAACTTGAAAGGTCATTTTCTGTAGTTCAAAACATTTAGACAGGAACAATATATATTTTTTTAAAAAGGTCAGAGATGAAGAAAAGCTAGAAAGGTATTTCATTCATGTTCAGCTGATGCTGTCACTGCTGGCTTTTGCTGGAATAACTTTCCACACTTCAATAAATTCAGCTCATTTTAATAATGGTAGGTGGTTTTGTTTACCGCTATTTCACTAATATGGAGAAAAATTTTTTGTAAGTAAAAAAGCTAAAATTGGTATAAAACCAATTGTTATGATATTCAAAATGAATGGTCGTTTGTAATTTCGTATAGTCCACCTTTCTGTACAAGTTTGATTTTATGAAGTAGTTTTTCGCATCTATTTCTAGAACGGTTTGTCGGACAATAAAAATTATTATGATCAATTTCATAGGATTTTATATCCTGAAGAACAGTGCAATAAAAACGTCTAGGACTGATTGTTTTCATTTTTTGTATGGCAAGATCAATTTCGATCATTTTTATACCCTAGATGAAATCTATAGGGGTATACTAAGTTTGTCAGTCCGTTTGTAACACCTCGAAATAATGATGGTACACATGGACACCCACGCATAATATTAAAAGTTATTTTGATTTTTGCATGTCCGTCCGTCCGTCTGTCTGTCTGTCTGTCTGTGCGCACGATAACTCGAGAACGCGTTCACCTAGAAAGCTGAAATTTTGTACGCGGACATTAAAAAAAAAGTAAAATTAAGTTCGAAAATGAGACAAATCGGGCAACTCCTTCGTCGGGTTGCCATACAAAAATTTCGTTTTCCAGGATATATTTGGACACTACCTGAGAACACGTCGACATAGAAAACTGAAATTTGGTACACTGTGTTTTCATACAAATAGCAAATAAAATTTCAAAAATGGGCTAAATCGGGCAACCCCTTCTTGGTGTTGCCATATAATAATTTTGGTTTTTTACATATACTTTGAAAACGATCAGTCCTAGACATTTTTATTCTACTAAAAGCTTCTTCAGAATACGAAATCCTATAAAATTGGTTATAATCATTTTTTCTGTTCGACGAGCCGTTCTAGAAATATAAGTGAGAAACCATTGCAAAAAATCAAAATTGCTCAAATGGGTGACCATACGAAATTTCATATGTGCATTCATCTAGGGCGGTGGTACGCAAACTATGTGCCGCGGCATATTAGTGTGCCGTAAAAGAATTTAAAATGTGCCGCTAATGCGAAAATATTTAGTACGAAAATATTTTTTTTTAGTTATATAATAAAAAAAAGAAGTTAAAATATTTTTTTTGTAGTTATTTAATAAAAACAAAACACTGTCAAGAAGTAACAATAATTGATAAAAGTGACTGTTATTTAATTGAATTTTTTATGGAAAATTCAAATTTGCTTTAAATTTTCCATAGTAGGCCTTGCTATTTTTCTTAGAAATTTTTAATACTATGATTGGAATAAAGCCATTCGTAAAAAATTTCAAAATTTATAGTGGGGAAATTTGTAGAACTCATTATTTTGTTTATATCTGAAGTGAGTAGTAGTTTGTTCCTCAGTTTTTATTATTAGTAACTGATAAAAATTCCAGATATTTCTTCGATTTGACCAAGGTTATTAATTAATTGGTAGAGATCTAAATTGTTGTTATTCCAAGCAAGTAATTTAATATTTTTTTCTTAACAGCCATTACTAATTTATTTTAATACAGGCATCCTTATGGATAAATTTGTATCAAGAACTCAGAAAACTGGACATGAAAATGTCCAAAATCCAAATCCAAAATCAAATGCGAAATCAAACAGTTTGGCAAAGCGCAAATATCAAGACGACTATATTGAAATTGGGTTTATTCCATCAGAAAATGATAGTTCTCTTCCTTTTTGCTTAATTTGCTCAAAAACTCTTGCGAATGAATCAATGGTACCAAGTAAGCTTCATCGACATTTGGAAACAAAACATCCAGAAATGAAGAATAAACCAAAAATGTACTTTGACCACCTCCGAACTAATTTACAAAGGCAGTCAAAACAAATTAAGGTATTTTGTTCGATCCCTAAAAAAGCCCAAATTTCTAGCTATAAAATTGCTCAACTTTTATGCAAAAATAAAAAGCCACATACTGATGCCGAAAAGATTATTTTGCCAGCGTTAGAAATTGCCGTTGAATTAATGTTCGACCATCAAGCAGTCGAAAAAATTAAGCAAATTCCGTTGTCAGCTGATACAATTTCTCGAAGAATTCAACACATGTCGCAGGACGTTGACAATCAGATTCATGAGCATTTCGTAGCAAATACAGATGAACTTGAAAAACTTTGGGCGCTTCAAATTGACGAATCGACTGATATCAGTAGCAAAGCTCAGTTGATTGCGTTTCTACGATTCATCAGAGAAGGAAAAATTAAAAACCAATTTTTCTTCTGTAGTGAGCTGACGAAAAATACCACGGGAAAAGATGTTTTTGAGCTGGTCAATCAAAAAGTTCAATCAAAAGGACTCCAATGGGATAACTGTGTTAGTGTCTGCACTGACGGAGCTCCAGCAATGCAAGGACGGAACAAAGGCTTTGTTGCTTATGTTTTGCATCGCAATCCACAAGTAAAAATTGTGCACTGTATGATTCATCGAGAAGTTTTAGTTTCAAAAGCTCTGCCCACTCAGCTTCTGCAAACAATGAATGAAGTAATCAAAGTAGTGAACTACATCAAGTCAAATCCGCTTCGGACAAGAATATTTACGTCTTTATGTGAGGCAATGGATTCAGATCACAAAAGTTTACTATTTCATACAGAAGTCCGATGGCTCTCGAAGGGGAAAGTGCTTGCTCGTGTTGTCAGTTTGCGAACTGAGATTATTTCCTATTTTTCTACTGAAGGTGGTAAGTTCGAGTTTCTTGAAAGCGATATATGGTGGCTGGAAGTTATTTTTCTGAACGATTTATTTGAAAAATTGAACTTACTTAATTTAAGTCTGCAAGGTGAGAAAGAAAATATGATCACAATTACAGGAAAACTCAAAGCATTCGATGAAAAACTGCAACTTTGGATCAGACAGACAAAAAAAAATAACATTGAATTTTTGCCAGGTGTCCATGCTTCTCAAAATCAGAGCAAAATAATGAACCAAATCTATGAAACATTGCAAAATCTTTCTTCATCTTTCTCCAAATATTTTCCGTCGCTTGATACTTCACAATATGGTTGGGTGATAAATCCATTCATATGCCACAATGATGTGTCTCTGTCTTTGGCAGAAGAAGAAAAACTCATTGAATTGAAAAATGATGTAGTTTTGAAAGCTGCGCTTGCTGAGAAGGACTTGCCAGAATTTTGGATTTTCGTAAAAAGTCAATATCCTGATTTAAGTTTAAAAGCCATCAAATCTTTGCTGCCATTTGGATCCTCATATCTGTGCGAATTCGGATTCTCTGCACTCACAGAGATTAAATCTAAAAAGAGAGAGCGATTGCTAATGTTGGATGATGAGCTGCGAGTTTGTTTAACAAAAATCGAACCACGTATAAAATTTATTTGCGACAAAAAACAAGCGCACTCATCCCATTAAATAAAATATATACATGTAATTTCATTTTATTAAAAAAATTCTATATAAAAGATACATTCTTTCTATTTGTGCCTTGACTTTTTTTTTTTCTCTATTTTGTGCCGGGAGGTAAAAAGTTTGCGTACCACTGATCTAGGGTATCATAAGAATTGGTCTTAGACCAATTCTAGCTTTTTCACTTGTTTAAATTGTATGTATTATTTTCCTGAATACGCCTTGTACTAAGGTTCAGCTCTCTACGTCAACGCGTTCTCAGGCAGCTTCAAAATATAATTAGGTTGGTAAGAAATTTATGACGTTTTCTTATATTTAAGCTCATATTTAAGATTCAACAATGTCATTTATGTCGCGTATAAAAAAGGTCCTTGTTTTAGATGCCAGGAAATCTATCACTGCCTTCTGAGCATCCTGAAAATTTTGAAATTTTTTTCCTCGTTAAAAAATTTTGCATCTACATCTACTACATATCCAAGAGCCTGGAGCTATTCCTGTATCCTTAAAGCCACATGTGCCTTGCATTGTCATGTTTGAAGACAACACATTTTCGGTTATACAGTGCCGGACGAAGTTTGCATCCAGTCAGGTTAGCTGATCACAATACAGGTGTGACGTGACAGTTTGATCTGGTTGTAATAACGTATGGGGATTTAAATCGGCACAAAATTAAAACAACCATTAATTTATGTAAAGAAAGAAAATTGTTTTTATTTCATTGTGACTCCTTTAAAACTTCATAAATTAATGAATAAAAAAATTTACACCTAGTCTGTTAGCCTTACGAATTTTTAGTAGGAGTTCTTTCATAGCCTTAGTAAAAACTTGTATGTTCAGAGTTTTGATGACGTTTCTGATCCTATTTTCGAGATTTTTCTTTGTTTTCGCCTGAAATCCATTTGCATATACGTTCCTCTTTAAATTGGCCCACAAGTCTTCTATTGGCCGAAGCTGTGGTATGTTCGGGGGATTATGGTCTTTCGCTACGAACGGGATGTCCAACTGATGCATTTTGTCTATTGACTTTTTAGCGTAGTGTACAAAAGCTAGATCGGGCCAAAAAATCACCTTCTTCACTTCTGGCAGACAGACTTCAGAATAACGTTCAGCATTTACGGCCAAATTCGATGAGAAAAACCTCGGGCACGACATTCCCTCAGAGCTGATGTCCAACCACACTAAAATTTATTCTGGGAACTTGGTTGTAGCAGACATCTTCAGATGATCAGCAGCAACTGATTGAGGAGTATCGTAGTAATGGTGCCCCTGCCACTCGTTATCATCAAGAGTGAAATATGACTCATCATCCATTATAATTTTTACTTTACTTTGTGGGTAAAGAATATTTTTTGCTATCAATTTCACTCTTTGCTTTTGCACAACCTCCTGATTTTTGGACACTTTAGGACACTTCTTTCGAGCATTACGCATTATATTCATTGAAAGTAACTCTTTTTTCACTGTCTTGTGGTCACAATTAAATCTTCGTCCTAGACTTCGATAACTTTTAGCAACCTTTCCCACTGTGATCCTCTTCAGTTCACGCCTAACGTTATTGCTTGTTTGTTGTTTTTTATATGAAATATTATTTTCCCGTCTTTTTAGAATACTATACACTGTTTTTCTTGAAAATCCAACATCTTGGAAATATCGCACAATGTCCGATTTAGAAGCTAATGGGTGTAAATCACAATATGAAAATATAATTTTTCGACGCGCTTCTTCATTTACTTGCATTTTTCTGTTGTCACGGACTAAATTACACGCAAGACTGATTAAACCAGTAGAGAAAGCTCAGACAAAACTAAATTATCTAACGGGATAAATTTTAGAATGATACAGGGTGATTCAAGTGAAAATGAGTTTTGTGCCGATTTAAATCCCCATACGTTAGTTCCCTATGAATAGGATCCTGACAATCATACTAAATGTAAAGAATTCGATTTTTTTGGTGCAAATTGGCCTTAGCAAGGGCAGGAGGTGACCTATTTGAAATTACCTTGGATCGTTTCCTATGATTACATTGTCATACACAATCCACTTCTTATCACTAGTAACGAGGCAATCCAAGAAAACAAAGAAGAAACAATGAAATTTCGATCTGCCATATTTTTTTTGCCCAATTCACAAGGAATCTAACTGCAGCATTTGTAGACAAATCCAAGCTTGTTCAAGTGGCTCTCAATCATTATATGGCTAATATTAAACCTTTCCCCGATCTTTCTTGTAGTCATTAGTGGTTCATTACCCATTAAAGTCCTCAGAACTTCGTCATCAAGCTCCTTTGGCCTTTCGGTGCGATTGAAGATTTATGTCAGCTGACCTTTAATTTTTTTCAAACCATCCTGAACCGTACGCACATTAACTTTAGATGGTCCAAAGATGAAACACAAATTTTTCTTAGTCCATCATGTATAGGCTTGTAATGCAATCAAAAAAAAAAAAAAAAACCATTTTTTTCATATCATCAAGTCTAAAAATATACAGACCAGTTTAGTGACCGCTAATCGATGCTATTTCGATCTTTGCATCTGCTCTCTAACTGTAACTGGTCCAGTATCGTTGCATTTCATTGCACTTGCATGGGCTATTTTAAAAATTATATGAAGAGACAAAGTCAGTTCCCAAGTTTGTTGACTAAATGTGGTTTTACCCTTAATCGCTAGTGCCTTTTAATAATTCTAAAATATTTAAATAAATTGTTTGATTGCTCGGCGCGTCCTACAATCATATACTCCGATTTCTCAAAATTTAATGATTATGCACATTTTTTTTTAAATCAAAACTCAAAACGTAGAAATTCTAGCTTTTGAAATTGAAGCAACAGAAAAACGTCAAAAGTTTCTTATCAACTTATTAGTTATAAACGAGATTTTTGTATGGCAACACTACGAAGGAGTTACCCGATTTGTCTCATTTTCGAAAAATGTGATTAAGTGAACACGTTCTCGAGTTATCGTGAGGACGGACAGACAGATGGACGGACGGACATGCAAAAATCAAAATAACTTACAGTTTTATGCTTGGATGTCCAACCGATTTTGCTCTACCAGAATTATTTCTGGGCATTACAAACGGAATGACAAACTTAGTCTTTAGATTTTATCTAATGTATAAAAAAGGACGTTGATGGACTTTATTTGTGTGACATACTGCACATTTGATTCCATTTCATTAAAAATTAAGTCATTATGGAGACAGTTTGTTTAGAGTATGACGAAGATTTTGAGTAGGTGCAATTCTGCAATGGATTATGGCAGTCCTAGCGTATTTGATTTTTTATTTATTTTTTATTATTAAACCAAGCTCAGGGGATACCCTGTGATGCAAAGCATAGCACAGCATGGCAGAAAGGAGATAGGGAAAGGATTATGGGATATGAGGACAGTGGCGGAGGTGCCGATGTATGTTGCTCTTAAACTTCCGCAGATTGTATGCCGGAGGAAAAACAGAAGAAGGTAAACTGTGCCACATTCGCACTGTTCGGGATAAAAAAAAAAGCATCACGGAATTTTACTGTACGGCCGAAAGTAATTTGAAGGGTGAAAGGATGAGCGCGGTTTTCAGACTAGATATTTCTACAGAATAGTGATCAGGCATGCGTAGCGATAAAGAAGCGGAAGGCATCCAACATTGAAGTGGTGCACGAGCGATTCGATATGCCAAGTTCTTGCCATATCGCCAATGAGCTTGAAGGCTCTCTTTTGGACAATATCCAATGAAGCTAAGGCTGTGCGACCAGCCCCGGCCCATATATGGGAGTTGTATTCCATTCTAGGTCTGATGTAGGACTTGTAGAGGAGCGCTAGATTTGACGGGCTGAAATATTTCTTACACCTTTTCAGAAATCCAAGACATTTCGACATTTGGCAACAGAGAAGATGTGATCTGTCCAGTTTAACTTACTGGAAATATTAATGCCAAGAATGCGTAGTGACGGTTAATCAGAAATTAATGCTCCATCAAAAGAAACGGGAGTAGTTAAGTGATGGTCTTGTTTTAATGAGATGAGACAGTTTTGGGTCTTAGATGCATTGAATTTGACCCAATTTGCTTTGCCCCAAGCGAGGATATTTTTAAGAACGTTATTCAATGATCTAATCATCTAGGGGAGCGGGGGGCTAGTAGTAACAGGGGTAAGTAGCAACAGCTTAATTACTCAGCAGGTTTCGAATATTTTGTTTTCAATTTACACTTAATCTGCTCCTTATAACAAGGGCCTATGACGTAAGCACAGTCATTTGACAATAACATAAACTTTTTTTTTTTTCAATAAACAAAAATGTTCAAAATTTTCTCATGGGGCTATTTGTAACGAAACTCCGAGGAACATTGTAACATATTACAACTTGCCCCTTAATGTTTTTATGTGAGTGCCTATGTTTGTCATTGTCTGTTTAATGAGCAGAAAAGAGCAGAAAACCGTGTTTAATGAATTCAGAGCACTGCTATAAAGTACTCCAAAGTGAACTGAACTGTGTTCAGTGAGTCTGTTCTAAAGTGAATTGAAGTAACCTAGAGCAAGATTTTCTGCTCTACCTTTTTCGAAGGAGTAACTTAGAGCAGGCATTTAATAACTGCAAATTGTGTTAGTTGTTCTGATAACAAATCAAATTATTGCATTTTTTGTGGATAAAATAAACAATTTATATAATAATTGTGTTTTTGTAAGTGAAAATAAGGTTTCATTGCATTAATAATGCATTAATTCAAACAATTGTTCTTTTTGGTGACAGATATCAGAAAATTTGTGAGCTGCCTGCACCTTTCTGCTCTTTTTTGCTCTATTTTTAATTTGACAGTTAACCTAAGTTGAGCTGCCCTGCTCTGCTCTGCTCTGAACTTTCTTCGAGTTCATTAAACAGACCTAATATATAGGTAGGTAGGTACACAATAGATTTTTTTAATATCATTAAAATATTCCACTGCTGGCCAAATGCCTTACCAAATGCCTGCTACAGAATCCGTCGCACAAAAAAGCTACTTCGATACAAAGTGAAGGAGACTTGAAATTTGATCTCGAAGACCCCGAATTGCTACAATCTGCTCCGCAGTTGGACATAAGCGTCACTGATATTATTAACCAGCTGACAGGTGAAAAATCTAGTGAACCAGTTCCAGGACCGTCAGGGATCTAAAATAGATCAATAGATTTTTCACCCTCAAAAATGAGACCACTACCTAAAGCTGCACCTAGGAAAGAATCTAACAGAGGTGGACGCAAGCGAAAATCCGCTATATTGAATGATACTCCAGAAAAAGAAGCCTTAGAAAAAGAATTCGAAGAGAAAATGAAAATGAAACAGAAGCAAGAAGATAAAGAAAAAAACAAAGGAAAAGGTAAGGGAAATGGTAAAGGAATGGCAACAGGAAAATCGACCGAAAAACAAAAGATTTATAAAGTGAAGAAAAGGGTTTTGAATGACGAATCAGATTCAAAAACAGAAGAGTGGTTCTATTTGATTTGCGGAGAAGAATACAGCAGATCTGACGGAGAAGAGTGACTGGAATGTTTGATTTGCAAATTGCGGTCACACGTTAAATGTGTAAAAGGTGATCCTGTTTCATACGACTGAATTTAGAGAAGACATTTGATTTAGGTATATTTTCAAACTATACAAGTTCAATGACCAAAATATTTTGTTTTCCTGTCACTTAGGGAAAGATCTCAAAAAGTTAACCTTATTATAAATACGTTATAAGTAATATTTTTCACATTGATTTACAATAAATGCCTAAAAATCATACAAATATTTTGTTTTATTAGGTTGTTACTACTTGCCCCACGCCAGTTACAACTTGCCCCGAGAACGGGGTAAGTTGTAACATGCTACTACTTTCATGAAAAGTCTTTTATACAAGCATTTGTTATTAATTTAAGCCCAATTATTATTCTAATTGATACCTGAATAGACGTCCTCTCATTTAAAAGTGCTTCATCCTGTAAATACTCAATATTTTGATTTCCCCATGAAAAAACTAAAAATTGGTACAACTAGCCCCCCGCTCCCCTACTCTTTTTTAACACATGCAGCATTCCTCCTGGATTCCGCAAGAGTGTCAAAGGAGTAATCGAAATCAAGGGTACTGTCATCTGCGAAGTTATGGATGGGATTGAAAGTAAGGGAAAACAGATCATTATTGAAAATTAAATAGAGAGTTGGAGAGAAAACAGAGCCTTGAGGCACACCGGCATTTATGGGATGCGGTTCAGATGTAACGCCATCTAATACAACACGTATTTGGCGACTAGATAGGAAACTTTCAATCCATAATAGAAGAGGAGGGGAGAGACCAAGTGCTTTAAGTTTGGCTAAAAGGGACTGGATGCTAAACTCTATCAAAGGCTTTTGAAATATCTAGGCCAGGGCAACGATTTTTGACTCACCAAAATTGTGAAGAGTACGATTCCAACGTTCCGTAAGAAAAGTTAGCAAGTCTCCAGATGAGCGTCTAGTTCGGAAGCCATATTGGCGATTGTTGATGAGATGATTAGCTTCTAGATACTTAATTAATTTGGAGTTAATGATAGATTCAAAATCATTTGAAAGAATCGAAGTGATGGCAATTGGTCGATAATATTATGAGAGTCTAATGAATAAGGAAACAATTCAAGGGAACATAGAATGAAGGTGAGTGGCTGATTTGCACCTACATAGGATCGCCTTAAATTATTTTTTGTATGTTAGAAAGCGATTAAATTTAATAAAAGCTACAAAAAAATTTCGTCCTTCTACGATACACAAAAAAAAAAAAAAAAAAGTGTAAGCGTACAAGCAAAGTCGCGAGTAAAGTCGTGTAATTGAATTGAATTGAATTGAATTGTATTGTATAACGAAAATGTAATAAATGTAGTAGATAATATAACTGAAATTACTTTACCCATGATTTTATGTTTTTATCTATACTAAACCATGAATAAATAAATCCTAAATTGTATGCCTGCCTTAAAGAAAGCATATAAAATGTTGAAACGGAGGCTCAGATAACTTTGTTTCTTCGTCATACCTCACAGACTATCGTTCGTGCGGATAAATGGTCTTTCTTGGTGCAATTGTTTGTCTTGTTTTCTTACTTTTTACAGGTAAAAAAGAAAATATTTTTCTTAAAAAAATTTCAAGGATTTTTTAATATACGTATATTATCAAAACACAACGAAAGCTGTAAATGACATTTCAATTACTCATTCCATTCCTCTAACGTATATCTACTTTCGGACAGAATATTGCATTTCCTCATGCTTGAGCAGTGTTAAAAAAAAAAGCAAAATAAATCTCTTCTTTTAGTAACTGACAAAAATGTTGACAGACTAAATAAATTTTCTTGTTTTACCTTAAATTCTCAACGGTAGCATAAAACAAAAAAATTTGATTACCTGTCCATCCAAGTTTATGGAGTTCGATCCTAGTGTGAAAAGTTTATAAACGCTTTTCCTACATTTGTATCTTAGCAAGCAACTTCTCTCTATTTGGGAAATTCGAAAGTGTATCTATCGAATCGCCTAGCTTACCTATGATGATGAACTCAACATAAAATCGTAAAATAGAAAATGCGAAAAAAATTATAAACAAAAGTCCATTAACACCGGCTCATTAATTTTTTCACACACTACACTGAGTACTGATTATTATTAATCAAGATCAAGGTGGTCATTGGCATTCATAAATTTTTCTCACATGCCTCTTGTGATGACCACTCGAGTGGAACGCAAATATGTACACCAGTTGAGTATAATAACTACTAAATATCACGTAGCGGTTCGTTTGGTCAGGTTCAGGTGGAGTGCGGTCTTATCAAACACATTGACTGGTACCAAAGATGTAGATAGTAGTAGCAGCTTACTTTCTTTGAGGTTAATAGTTAGTTTTTTTTTGTTTTTTGTAAATATTGATTTAGTTTTTGGAGAATTTTTCGCGTGTCTTTTGTTGCATTCATGAAGTTGGAAAATTTTCTATTATCTTTTTTTTGTTTGTTCTTGCGACTGCGATCTAGATTTTTTGTCCTTTTTATCATGAAGGTCGGTTCACTCGAAAGCGAAAGAAAATGAAAATAATTTATGTATAAAAAACAGGGACCGAAAATAACTGGTATTTTGAAAACTTTAAACAAAAAAGCTGGGATAAATCACGATCGTGAAACCCGTTTCGATTCCTGCAAAGCTTTTGAAAACTTAAATTTTTATTAAAAAAAACTAAAAAAAAAACAAACCTGGAAAGGCTTTTTACTTTATCTGGCAAAAATATAAAGCCAGCTTGACTTTTTATTTTTTCGGGCTGGAAGTAATAGGTTTCAAAGCCGGAAGTACAAAAATCCAAGCTTGTTTGTTATTTTCAGGGTCCGTACCAGTTATGCATTATTTTTTTCTTATCCGGTATCCGGTAATAAATGTGTAGTTAAGTATTATCAATAATAATAACTAAAGGAAGGTATGAGTTTACGATGAGCTCTGCTTCTGACTTATTTTAGGATGTCGTCATTAACTTACCGAAAAGCCGGAGTTCTTAAAACTTTAACAACTACACGAGCGCGGCTTATCGTTGTCGGCTGTTTCCTCTCTTTTTTTTTTATGTTATTTTTGCCGTTGCCCCGCCGCAGTGCCGACAAATTATTTGAAAATTGATTAAGGATTGCCATATCCGAATTATTTTTAATGGAAACGAAATTTATTTTTTCTAGCCAAAAAATGATACTCGCCTAGAAAAAGTAAGAAACCAGCTTGGATTTTTATACTTCCTCAAAAAAAAAAAAAAATAACCAGCTTCAAAACCTGTTACTTCCAGCTCGAAAAAATAAAAAGCCAAGCTGGCTTTTATTTTTGCCAGAAAAAATATAAAATAAGTAAGAAACGAGTTTTCTAACAAAACTGAGGCCAAGCCGCATGAAAAAGTATAGAAAATAAACTTTTCTTCACACACAGAGATGGACTCAGATTTTATTCGCTGACAATCACCGATATATTTCCAGTATGATCAATCAGAGGTAAAAAGTGATTTGATTCATGAAGAGAAAGAATATTCAAGAGAAATGTCCCAATCAAAATACTGAGTTCATTTCTGTATGTGAAGAAAAGTTTATTTTCTACTTTTTCATGCGGCTTGGCCTCAGTTTTGTTTGAAAACACGTTTTTTTCTTATTTTATTTTCTGCCTTTTTCACGTTAACTAAATTTTTATTACGTGCTGCATGGATATATTTCAAAACAATTTTGAAGTCATGTTTGGTGCCGATCCGAAAACAAAAATTTTTCGAGTATCAAATCGTTTAAGTACTGCAACAGTTTTCTGAAATTCAAATTATGTTTTAAACAAAGCTTTTTAGCTGTATTCCAACTTGATCCCATATAACATGAATTTTCCCGAATTTTCCATGTTTTCCACAGACTTTTCCTTTTACTATGATTTTTTTTTTTAAAAATTTACATGAATTTTCCTCCATTTTTCATGCAAGTTTTCATGATTGTTGAAGAGAAAGTATTGATGCCAGTAGGACGGGAAAAAAATGATTCCGCATAGCTTATAAAACTTTTTTGTCGGAAAATTGCGGAAATTTTCGGAAAATTTTCCAAAAAAATGGGAAAATTCTGCATTTTTCCTGAAACAGATTTATCACTAATCATATCGATGAAAATTTGTCCGATGATTTTCTGGGTTTTCCATGGAGTTTTCCACAAAAGCAACTTTATGCAACTCATTTCGCTCTACAACTTTGTCTTAGGTTGCAAAACGCTCAAACGCTTCCTTGGTCTGAAAAACTCCGGAAAAGCGTTTTACATGAATTTTATTCGATTTTTTCTGCACGTTTTCACCATTGTTGGAGAGAAAGTAATGATGCCAGTTGATAGGGAACTTGATCCTGCATAATTTAGAAAACTTTTTTACCGGAAAATTTCGGAAAAATCGGAAAACTCTACATTTTTCCTGAAATGGATTTATCACTAATCAAATTTTATACCAAATTTTGAAATGATTTTTCCCGATTTTCCGGGTTTTCCATTAAAATTTCCGTTTCAAATTTTGATAGATTCAATTGTCACGCGACATGAACCTGTGTGCCAAATTTCAGCTCGCTGTGATGACGAAAAATGGGCCTACGAGGGTGTCGAAAATAGTAAAAAAGGAAATATCTAAATAAATAGACAGACAAATTCGTGTACGAGTTAAAGGGAATGGTCTCAAAAAAGTCAAGTTGGCTTTATATTTTTGCCAAATAAAATAAAACGCCGTTCCAGCTTGGTTTTTTTTTAGCTTCAAATTATTATCGGTCAGGAATAACTGGTAAAGTTGGCTTTTTTCGTAAAAAGTCATATGTGGTTCGATCAAAAAATTATTTTTAGGAAAATTTGTAAGTCCGTTAACAAAAATTAACTTGGAATATTTTCATAAACAGTCGGGCTGGACTCATTACTAACGAACAAGATTTAATTTTAATCCATGATGGAGATGATGGCGGGGGAAATGGTGGAAAGTCAGGAGATGAAAGTTTCTTTTGTTGTAAGTAGTAATAATGGACAAAATAGATCATTTTGGTGACGCAGGTCATAAAAGTCTTTTGTTATAAGTGATTTATGTAAAAGATTTGCTCATTTGGGTTATTTGAGTTAGTTGGGAATAATCATCTAATACCCTAAAATACCCTATACCTCACCGAATTGTTCATGTCAGAGCAACGCTCAAAGCTAAAAGTAAGCTTCAAAGCAAGCATTTATCAAATACAAAATTGCTGCATTCTCTGAATGATTAAATCAGTCTTCAGTGCTGCAAAAATTTGTGTATTTGTTTCAATGTATTTCATTCATTTGTCATAGAAATAATTTTTCCATAAGAAAAACCCTTCTAAGGATATAAAAATTACAAATCTATAACACAAACCCAAATTATTTGGATTTAAGTATGTGTGCGTGCATTACCTAACCCACTGGCAAAAAACAGCGCTCTAAGAAACCTCTTTAAGGGTTTCCCAGGAAGCTTGCAGCGCTTCTTTTCCCTATTCCAGTTCATTGTTTTTTAACATAGGCATATCCGCAGAGGCAAATGCTTCAATGTTGTTCTTACGAAGCGCCCTAGAAGGAATACCTACTAAATGATGGGCGAAGAAGTTTTTCGAAGCTTTTATGAGCTTTTTGAATAATCATCGCAGTACTTGTTCCTTAATCTTATAAGGGGCCTTCAAGAGTGCATCCTAAAAACAGAAGCGCTTCGCTTGTGATTATTTGTGGTATCAAATTTAAGTTAATCTAACAATATTTCACTTTTCTAACAAACAAAAATGTTACTGTACTCTTAAATTCACATATTGAAAATGATAAATGCGTTACGCATAATAGTGGAAAAGTCCACATAGAATCGTGGAAAATTAAATGAAATCATCCCTTGTTAAATTTCTGCTGGAGCTCATAAGATAATCTTCTGTAGAGCTTCCAAGTGATGCGTATAGAAGCTCTTCGGTTACTTACTTTCGTCTTATTTTTCGGGATAGATCAGTGAATATTCCTCTTAAGAGCTTCCAAATAATGGCTAGAGAAGCGCTTAAATTGTGCCCCTTTCAGATGAGCTGGTTTTTCATCCCAATGGGAACTTAAAATCCGAAGGCGATCGTTACAGGTAGAGCAAGAAAATTTATAATAATATTGTAAACTATAAAAAGATTATCCATCATATGTTTCTTAAATGCTTGGAATAGCTTGGGACCTCTTTGCACACTTGTGCATGTGCAGAAGGAGGTAAATACCAAAACTACGATTTGTCGACAGAGTTGGCAGCTGAGGGACTATGTAGTAGCAATAAAAATTAATTCAGAAAGGATACCTCGGTGCCTATAGTATTAACTTTTTGTTGTTTCTTACGCTGCTGAAACAGAGTTGTGGATGGAATATGTACAATGTGAACTAGAAGCAAAGGTTTTATATCAATGTAAAAAAATATTAGCTAAAGATCTATAGTTGTATGATAGCCCTGCAAATAAAAATTTTAAAATCTGTTGGAAATATTACTTAAGTCTTTTGAGTCAGCGTGAAAATCTCCAATTGTATATACATATAGCATCCTCAGATTTATTTAAACCATTAACAAATGAGTTTAAACCTTAAGCAAATAAATTTAAACTTTGAACAAATGATTTTAAACCCTTAACAAATATATTTAAACCCCCTAACGAATGAGTTTCAACTGTTAACAAAAAGACTTAAACTGCACCCAAAATTAGAGAAAAAAAAATTGTATGAAATGCTTACTTAAGTTGAAATTAAATATTTTAAATATAAATTTGTTAAGGGTTTAAAATAATTTGTTTAAGGTTTAAACTCATTTGTTAAGGGTTTAAAATAATTTGTTCAAGGTTTAATTTTATTTGTTAAGGGTTTAAAATAATTTGTTTAAGGTTTAAACTCATTTGTTAATGGTTTAAATAAATCTGAGAATGCATACTTATCGGTATCGGTTACCTTGAGCGGGATGCAATATTAAAGTTGACTCTTGGTTGCACTCACATGAGATGAAAATGGGTATCAACAAAATTTTAAAATTTTTAATGTTCTATATCCCTCTCCCATTTCTTATTAGAATTTGCCATAATACCTTTGGTACTGAATACTTCTTAAAATGTTTTTGGGTCTCTCTGTACAACATATTCCTTGTGTGTTTTCAGTCATTCCAGCGAATCAATTCCGGATTTGGTGGCCTTCCAAGTGTCGTTTTTCACATTATACTAGAAATATTGCAGCATTGTTTTAACTGAAATTTCGCTTGACCTCTATATTTGGGATATCAGCGAAAAGACAATATTCTTGAATTGGTGATACCGAGATTGATGTCTTTTTCTGTATACTCCAACTTCTTTAATTATATTTAATACCGAAGTAACATAAGATTTTCGGTTCCCTCCATTATTTGGTTATGTAAATTGATCAAGGCACGGAAAAAAGGAAATTGTAGCCGTTAACAACGACGATGGTTCTCGCAAACACTTTTATGGTTAAATATCAACTAACCATCATTTTCTGTACTATACACATTTATCGTAGTATTTATAGGAATGTTCCATGAACACTGTAATAGTTCTGAATACAATACTTTCGGTAAATATTACCTTACAGTAATATGTTAATTTTACATGATCGTTGTATTTATTACAGTTATGAAGTAACTAATCGTACACAAGCATATGTTACTGCTACATATTAGTTGTTGATAAAACATTTTGTTGTTTGCATAAAAATGTAAGATTCACATTTTCGGAGTAATATTTACAATTTTTGAGTTATATTCACAAATAACCTCTTTCATAAAATCTACGATTTCATTGTTCTTGAAACTATGAAATTGTTGCCTGCTTTTTACGATCAATCAAAAAATATGACTTTCTTTTTTCATTTTAAATTAAAAAAAAATGTTTGAGTTTTACAAAAATTTTATTCATTTTCTCATTACAATACCATATTAATTACTAGCGCATTTGTTACAAGATACATATAATTTTGTTTGTACATTGAACAAAAAAAGGATAACATTACAAATTGCCAAATAAAATTGTTGCCGTTTTCTGGCGTAACGTAAACTAAAATAAAAAATAACTGCCAAGAATTCACGAGCAATCCAAAAATGGTTTTATTCTGGTCGTCAGTTTTCCATTAGGAAGCTTGTGCATACTTGTGGGCAATGATTTGATATCTTTTAAAGAAAAGCACTCCCAATTATTATCATCAACTTCATCATTAATACTATAATATTGATTAGAATTAATGTCTGTGTGTGTAATAGAAACACATAACACAAAAAATTCTTTGGAAGTAGCAAGAACTAAATATTTAATTTAAAATAATTTAAATTTCTTCAATGACTTACAGAAAATATTTATTAACTGATTTGTAGAAAATTTTATACCGTTAAATTCAATCCAATTATATACTAAGATTTCCTTGTCTAAAGTTTTAAAGCATTCAAAATGAATGTCGGTTGGTAGATTTAAATCAGACAAATGTAAGGAATATTCTAGACCAGTACTAATATTAACTTGCAATCCTTTTCTGCATGCTATTCTAAATGAAAGCTTTAATTGACTTTAAGTAATTCTACAACACAATGTTCACCTGTCATAATTTCCATTTCGACATCACTTTATGTCTTACACGTTTCACTGTCCCAAACTGAATAACAGAAACAAACGAAATAATGTGCCACACGTATTCTCATCAACGATACATATTAACCAATGCAGACTAACAATGTATGCTGAATATATTTTACTTGTAAATCAATACGTCACCCTGGACAATCTGACTTGAATATCTGACAAAAACAATTTCATTTTCAGACAAATTTTGTATTTAGTGACGTCAAATGTTACTATGTGTGGAACATACAATTAGTCTGTATACGTGCGGATTAACTGTTAAATTGTATATGCTACATTTTCGGTAGTAAATGGAACACATTTTATGTCTAAGATCGCGCCCGAAACAACGAAATTGTAAATAGCACATTTTCAATTGTATCTTCAACATTTTCGGTGTAAGAAATAAAAAAAAAAGCAGTGGCGTATCTGGGTTGAAACATTTGTTATAGCGAGCATTTTAAAAAAGGCGTCACTGCCAAAGTCAAAGGAATTTTTTTTCAGTTGCTGAATAAAATCTTTTACAAATGGTCGGCCTTAACAAACTGATTATGGAGACATTTTTTATACCCTAGATGAAATCTATATCTCGAGAACGCATTCACTTAGAAGCTAAAATTGTACGCGGACTTTAAAAAATAAAAGTAAAATTATGCTTGAAAATGAGACAAATCGGGCAACTCCTTCGTGGGGTTACCGAATACAAAATTTCGTTTTCCACTATATATTTGGACACTGCCTGAGAACCCGTCGACGTAGAGAGCTGAAATTTGGTACATGGTGTTTTCATTATACTAGCAAAAATAACTTCTAAAATGAACTAAATCGGGCAACTCTATCTTGGTGTTGCCATATAAAAATTTATATTTTTTACGTATACTGTGAAAACGATCAGTGCTAGACATTTTTATTGTAATAAAAACTTCTTCAGAATACGAAATCCTATAAAATTGGTTATAATCATTTTTTATGTCCGACAAACCGTTCTCGAAATATATGCGAAAAAACACTCCAAAAATTAAACTTGCACAGAAGGGTGACAATACGAAATTTCATACGGGCATTCATCTAGGCCATCATGAGAATTGGTCTTAGACCAATTCTAGCTTTATTACTTGTTATTAAATGAAGTGAAATTGCAGTGCGTCACACAAATTAGGTGAATCAAGGACCCTTTCGCAACATTTCGATTTCAAATGTACACAGTTCTACTTCATATTATACCGATTTCCATTGATTACTTACCTGGCTGGCTGGCTTATTCAATAGAAATCTTAAATGTCGTACTTTAATGTAATTAATAATTTCAAAAGTACTTAATAGGTATACGTGGTTGTTACAATTTTATAAAATGATATAATAAAATGTATACCTAACATTTGTTTTGTAAAAAAATAAATATCATGAAAAAGTTTTAAAAACAATTTTGTTGCTTCAATTACAATTCTTCAGTACATTTTTTATACATTAATTATACAATTCCGTTGTTGATAAAACTGTTAAATGCATAACGTCGATACCTATAAATACAGTTGTTATGTAAACTATACATATGTTTCAAGACATTTGCATAATGTTATATTTACAATTCCTTTTTTTCCGTGGTAGTGTACCTTAAGTTTTTTTTTTACGGTAGGATTTCCCTCTCAAAAATTTGTAACATTTATCACAAGGATGCTATAGAGTCAAAAGTACATGGTTTGTTGCTTTCAAAAATTTTATAAAACAATGCTATATGAATTGTTTATTCTTTTAAGATTATTTTGTGCGTGAATCATTTCAAAATTCAAATTAGTTCCGAAGTTATAGCAATTAGAAGTGACCGCGGCTGTGAGTAGTTAGGTGTTTTTTCTTTTGCGCTTTTTCTCGAAATTACATTTTTCAAACTGGTGGTAGGGAAATTATCTCAAGATCTACTCAACCCATTTTGATAAAGTTTAAATCACATATTTTTCATAATATTATCTAAGATGTAGCATAGGATAATTAAAAAAAAATGTTTTTTTTTTTTTAGAAATGACAGCTGCTTTAAAAAAAATTCTAATTTTTATCGAAATTTTGAGTTATAAAAATTTATAAAAAAATTAACGCGGCATCTAATCAAAAAACGTCTGTGTATAGCCCTCACGGCACATATGCATATATACTGATAGCCATCAAGGCACTGGATGCTGTGCTAGTAAAATCAAAATTGGTGCAGTAATGCAAGACTAGCCTTGAGGTATTGGTTACGGTTGCTTTTGTAAGGATCCCAATCGGAGCAATAAAAGAGGAAATTCATCAGGGGCGCCTATCAAATGGTAAGCCTCCGGTGGACCAACAGGGATACCTGCCGTATTGCGAGGCAATTGTGGCCTGCATATGATAGGAAAAGGACAAGCGAGCTGCTTAATGGTAGTAGAAAAAACACCAGGGATCTAGTAGGTGTCCTTACGGGTAACTGGGCCATAGGTTACCATGCTAGAAGACTGGCATATAGCGGCGAACGATTTCTGGAGGAGCTGTAAGCGTTTAAATTAAGGCTTACAAATTAAATTAAGAAAGTTAGTTTAGCCACCACAGTACTGAAGTACGAGGAAGGTTTCAGCATTAAACGGTGTGGATGATGTATCATTTTTTAGTATAGTTTTTTGTTTTTTTTTACAAAAAGTCATTTTTACTAGAATAGTAGTTTAGGATACAAACTAACAAACCTTTCTCAATTTTACACTCTGTCATATATATCATGCAGTGTTGGGCAAAATGTAATCTGATTAATGATTAACAATTACAATTAACCATGTAATCTGTAATCAGATTACTTTGTAGCAGATTACTAATGTAATCCATTTCCATAATTACATAATGTAATCGATTAACGTGTAATGTGATTACAAGTTAATCTGATTACACATTAATCGATTACAAGTTAATCCCACTACATGTTAATCTAATTAATGTGATTACATTTAAGACATTTAAGATATTTTAAGATATTTGTATTATAATTCTTCATAAAACTCCCTAAAACTAATTTCATACGAGAACAATACTATTTTCTTTCAATTCATTTCATTATATTATTAATTACTTTTAAGTAATCTACAAAGTAATCTGTTACAATGTAATTAGATTACAAAATAATCTAATTATATTGTAACAGATTACACATTTGATAGATTACATATTCTCTCATAAGTAATCTGATTGATATGTAATCGAATACAATTTAATTAGATTACTTTGTAATTTGACTAAACTGTAATGGAACTATTAATTAAATTACACTGCAATCAGATTACGCCCAACACTGATATCATGGACTGCTCGATATGCGGGTACAAATTTTGTGTATCAAAAATATTTTTAATTCGGTGGCAACATTTAAAAAACGATTAGCGAGAAGTTAAAAAGTGATTTTAATAAAACCTTTTGAGTTTCTGTTGAGTTTTGATTTTTTTAAGTTTTGGAATAAAAATTTTTTTTTTGAAGTTGAATTATATAAATAAAAAAATAATTTAAAGGGGGGGGGGTGACGACCGGGTCATGTCCCCCTGATTCGCCACTGGGGGTAGCGTTATCCGCCATCTGGCATTAAAGGTACAAAAATTGGGGTTTTCTTAAATAATTCCTGAACGGTTGATCCTACGATATAAATGTAACGGTTGCTCCGTTCTTGATATATGATTTTTTGAAAATGACTTTTCGTCGTAAAATTCACGAAATTTCGAACCCACCTAGCGGGCGGTGGGGCATGGTGGGAGAAATAAAAAAAATTGGGAACTCTATTTTCGTATTCTATATACAGTATGAAAGTTCCATCCAAATCATAGATGGTCAAGTTCCAATGTGATCGGTTTCGAGTTTCATGGCAGATAATAAATAAGAAATTACTGCAAGCCTAGAAAATACACATATGACATACATAGGTATAGCAACGATTGGAAACCCTTGAATCCTTTCTTGTACAAAAAAAAAAAAACATTTTTCGAGGCATTTTTCGAAATAAAAATAATACCAAATGCTCTTTAAAAAATGCTTTTGAAACCACAGTTATGCCAGATTTGCAATCAATTATGCTATTTTGGGAGCTCTCACAAGCTACCTGTGCTCAGCTCCGCGCCCATTGTTTGTGGGTTGTGGGACATTTCTGAGTATTTTTAAATCGTAGATCTCTTCGCACTGCAGCCGTAACGTTCAAGCATGGTAAATACTTGTGGTCGCGATTAACCTGGAGATCACAGGCCACGAAGAGCACCGACCAATCTGGCTAGCCTGGCCTGAACGCCCGTCCCCTAGTTTGGATCGGGTCACAGTTTCCGGTGGGAGAATTTTTCCGTAACCATATTAAAAAGAACAGTTCTTGATACTTTTGGGAATTTTTCATGAAGTTCTACGATCATTCAACGCCTATCGACATGCAGCCTTGCTATCTACATATGTATGTGTGACTGCAATTTAATTTCTTTCTTGTTTCGGGTATAGAGCTGCTTCCTTTTTATTTTGGTACAGGAAAAGATTATTTTATCTTATCCGAATAAAATTAGTTGAATTGAATTGAATTGAAGTGCTCTTTAAATTTTTTGAATGATTGCATCAGTGACACATTCCATTCGTTTCTTCATCACGAGCATTTTCGCATAGAATTTATAATATGACTTTGTTAGGTTTTGCTTATTCATAATATTTTCACCATAAACAGAAAAAAAGATGTCGATTAATTTCAGCATCATTTTCTTTTTTTGCGCAAATGAATTAAATATTTCAACACACCTCACATTTTTTTTTATTTATTTATTTATTTAGAACTTCATCAAAGATCTGACTACTAAGTTTACAAAAAGAAAAAAAGAGTTATACATATGTAAGCAATGATAATGACCAAAAGTGAACAAACAATAATAATAAAATGAAAAGTAACCTTAACTAAGCTGATCTCTTAATTGACCTTTTGAAAGATGAAAGTCAATGCAATCAAACTGGTTGTTAAAGAGACGAGACATTGATGAAATCGGCTCGTGAAAACCATAGTTCGTACTATGATGAGGAACGACTAGGAAGTCGCTCAAGGAGCGCGCAGGAATAGATATATTGAAAGTATTTAAGAGCTCAGGAGAATTTGTCGCTCCTTGTATACACTGAAACGCAAAAACAACTCTGGAAGTTATTCGCCTATTTTCAAGAGAATCCAATGGAAAAAGTTTAAGCCTATCAACATATGGAGGTAAAATAATAGGGTTATGCCAATGAAGTCCACGCAGAGCAAAACGAACGAATCTCCGCTGCACAGCCTCAATACGATTTATGTATACAGCATAAAAAGGAGACCAGACCGGACTGGCATACTCCAAAATAGGTCTAACGAATGTGCAGTAAAGGACCTTCGTTATGAATGGATCATTAAACTCCTTTGACCATCTCTTTACAAACCCCAGAGTAGCATTAGCCCTGGCAACGATTGTATTAATATGATCCTCGAAGGAAAGACGTGTGTTAAGGAAGACACCCAAGTCCTTGGTTTTGTCAAGTCTAGATAATAAGCATCCATCTAAGGTATAACTGAAGTTCAATGGCCCCATTTTACGAGAAAAGGACATAGCAGTACATTTGTTGATGCTGAGAGGGAGACAGTTAATAGCACACCATTTATGAAAGGTGTGTCTGAGTCCAAATTTAGAATTCCACACTCGTTTTCATTAGAAACAATACGGAAGATTTTGGCATCGTCAGCATAGCAAAGTATTCTTGAATTAGTCAAAATCAGAGATACGTCATTAATGAAAATAATAAAAAGGAGTGGTCCGAGATGGCTGCCTTGAGGAACACCAGAAGTATTATCTATTACGTCAGAAAGAGCTTCGCGAAATATAACTCGCTGCGTACGATCCGATAAATAAGAATGAAGTCAATTTACAAAAACAGAAGGAAAACCAAGAAGAGTCAGGTTATGAATCAAGATTTTATGATTGATTCGGTCAAAAGCTTTACTAAAATCCGTGAATATGCAATCAACTTGCTTTCCGCTTTCAATTGCAGAAATGCAGAAATTGGTAAACTCTAACAAATTAGTCGTAGTAGATTTACCCTTCGTAAAGCTATGCTGAAAAGAGCGCAGGAAAGGATTGCAGTGGAACGACAAAACATCGCAAACCATGGCTACAAATATCTTACCAATACAACATAACCTAGCGACGGGTCTGTAGTTAGAAATGTCGCACTTATTACCCTTCTTGTGAAAAGGAATAATCAAAGAAAGCTTCTACTGTTTAGGAAAAACACCACAGGTTAAAGATAAATTAAATAAATAACACAAAACAGAAACAATGGACGTAGCACAATGTTTTATGAGCGTGGAAGGAACGCCATCCGGACCAATAGAAAAACTATCAGCTATGCTTGAAATGTACTTGAAGACAGACGCTTCATCGAACAACAGGTCCTTAGGTTGAAGAGAAGTCATCGGAAGCTTCGTCAAATGGATAAAATCGTTATAACTAATATCACAGTGGTTATCACAGAATACAGTTTTAAAGAAGTCACCAAAAAGATTGGAAGTCTCCAAGGGATCAACACTATCTATGTTTCCAAGACACAACGATGAAGGGTATCCATCACAGTTGCGCTTAGAGTTCACAAACTTCCAAAATTGCTTAGGTTCCGTACGCAAGGCCGACCTCATTCTATGTATATAATCATTTTAAGACTCAGTCAGGTACGATATGTACTGAGTACGCAAATTAGAATAAGTTACGTAATCAGCATCGCTCCTTGAGGAACAGAACCTCCTCCAAGCTTTATTCCTCAAATTTTTAAGATGCTTCAAAGAGCCATTGATCCACGGTTGACAATGCGAAGTACGTTTCGAACTAACAAGTGGTACACAGTGAGTAAAACAAAGAAATAAGATGTCATAAAACGAGCTCACAGCTTTATCTATGTCACGTTCACCCAGAACACTGGTCCAGTCGCAAGCGGATAGCCATTCATTCATTTTGTTAAAATCAGCTTTTTTAAAGTTATAGCAATACTCGTAGTTAATAGGAGCATTAGATGATGAAGTTACAGGATCAAAAAACAAAACTGTATGTAGTGCCGGATGATGACTTGTTTCAGGAACCATAGGAGTTAAACAACGCTTAACGAGAGTAGCATTGGGATCAGACGAAAATACCAGGTCAAGAGATTTTCCAGAGTCATTAGTCACACCGCTAGACTGCATTAGGCCTGAAGAAATAATGTTGTAAATAAAAGATATGGCATGTTGAGGAGTCGCTAAAAAAGAGGGCAGCAAGCCCTCATCGTCCAGAGAGTGTACCGAACTCACATTAGGCAGGTTAAAATCACCAAAAAGCAACAACTCATCGGCAGGCACCATAACTTCAGTAAGCCTATCTATACATGAAGCCAACAAATCAAATATATCAGCATATGGGCATGGAGGGATATAAACTGTAGCAATATATACGGTTTTGTGTGAAAGCCTCAGAGCCACACAAATAAACTCCAGATCACCGGAATCAACAAAATCAACCAAGAAACAAGGAAGGTCGCGACGAACAGCACAAAGTACTCCACCTCCAACAGGAGCATCCAGAGACAGACGATGGCGGTCACGGCGAAACAACAAGAACTCGGGAACTCGGCATTATGAATCAACACGCACAATATTGCTATGACTAAGGTCTTATAAACTTTGCAATGTCATGAAAAGACTACCCCAACTGTAAAAACAATAATATCCTCCACATCTTTACTTTCCGGTTAAAAATTCGTAATAGATTCAAGGATAATACAAATATCATGGGAATTTCCAGTATTATCCGCGATCATTTGGACTTTATGAAGAAAGCAGGACACTCGAATCCATATGGTCTCCTCGATAAATTAAAGGAAAGACATGCTGGAAATGTGTACAGAAATTATTACTGGTGACGAAGTCTGGTTTCTAGTTCTTGTGCAGGAGGAAGCCGAAAGGGCCAGTCACTGAAAGTGCGATAGCAAAAGTCCGTCCAAAATACAATAATAGGATTGCTCTCACAGCTAGAAGGCTTTTACAGCGATACCACTAGATGTTGAAGTAAGGGTGATGGCACTGTAAAATGTAAGGGGTCAAACAATTGTTAAAAGAAGAACTGCAAAGAACATTCGGTGGTACACATGAAGCTCAAATTACATTGGATTACATTGCTTCCCCCAAGAATCAAAAATATTACCTTCGCAGCACCTAGCTACTTCTGACTTTTTCCAGAAAGAACAACAGCTGTGAACAAGGAACTTTTTACATATACCGTAGTTAACATATTTTGCATATTGTTGCCGGTTGCGAACATTAAAGAAAAACTGTAGGCAAAAAAAAAAACAGTAAAATCCAATGTTTCTAGATGAAAGCAAAATTAACGATGCACATACCTACCTACCTACATATGTACTACATACATTAACATGCAAATCAATCTACAAAAATGTGATAGATGGTAAAAAAAAGAAAAGAAAAGGAAAAAAAAACAATTCAGAAGAAAGTAGAGAGAATTTTTAAAACGTTTCACAGGTGTAAGAGTATTCATCACCTGCTGGCATAAATTTACAGGTGGGCGGTTGAAGTGCCTAACAACAATTGTGTTACATCAAGCAAATAGTTACCTGTGCCTGCCAAAATAAGCCGTGTACGGTATGTAGGTACTATTAGCCCCAATTCCCTGTAGTGATGATGTTGACATTTTTTTTTCTGTAACAAACAACACATACTTACCAGGGCTTTTGTTCTGCCGAGCTGTTTTATTTAGTTTTTTTTTTCTTTTCTTTTCTATAATGTGCACAGGTTTTCAGTTCTCTCACATATTTAGCAAAAAAAAAAAATGGCGTTTTAGCTGTTTGCTTTAATCTTCTTTGCGGAAATTGTAGAATAGTTGAAATCTGTACATATCGGGAGAGCATTAGAAACTGGGGAATCAGTAGTTAAGTTTGAGCGTGTGAATGGCTTCAGTGAATTTTTAATAGAAAATAAAAAATTCTAACATTTTTTTCCGCATATTTAATTTAGTCACTATATAGCTAGCTACTTTACTACATACTTGAAAGTCTGGCTTATCATAAAAGGACACCAGAAATCTTAATCTCTCTGGAGTTATACTTATGAGATGTATAGGATTTGGTAATGGTCATAAGATTTAGTGGCTTCCTTCTCGTTTGTGTAGAGATTAATATTAAAGAGTATTCTCCAATGCTGGCTAGTCTCGATTTCTCTCGACCCCTCACAGAATGTGTATATGAAGCCCTCTTCTCTGTTTGCTGTAATAAATGAGGACTTGTTTTTTCTTGTTGTAAATGTTGTTTAAAAGCAAAATTGGAAGGATGTTGATGTTGGTGTTTCTTCCCTAAATGGTGTGGTGAGCATTTGTGTCACAATCATGAATCATATTCCTTAAATTAGTGCTGTTTATACAGTCGCTAAATTTCCATTATCATGGAGGTGGTGGAGTACAATTCTGCTACGCTGAAGACATAACGACTGGTTTGATTCTTTCTGAGGCCAGCCCGTCCCTTTAACTCGTACACGTATTTGTCCAACTTTTCGTCATCACAGCGAGCTGAAATTTGGCACACAGGTTCATGTCGCGGCGTGACAATTGAATCTATCAAAATTTGAACCGGAAATTTCCATGGAAAACTCGAAAAATCGGGAAAAATCGTTTGAAAATTTGGTACAAATTTGATTAGTGATAAATCCGTTTCAGGTAAAATGCAAAGTTTTTCGATTTTTCCGACAAAAATGTCCGGAATTTTCGGACTTGACCGGAAAATTTTCCGGTAAAAAGTTTTCTAAATTATGCAGGATCAAGTTCCCTATCAACTGGCATCATTACTTTCTCTCCGACAATGGTGACAACTTGCAGGAAAAATCGAGGAAAATTCATGTAAAACGCTTTTCCGGAGTTTTTCAGACCAAGGAAGTGTTTGAGCGTTTTGCAACCTAAGACAAAGTTTTAGAGCGAAATAAGTTGCATAAAGTTGCTTTTGTGGAAAACTCCGTGGAAAACCCGGAAAAGTGGGAAAATCATCGGACAAATTTTCATCGATATGATTGGTGATAAATCTGTTTCAGGAAAAATGCAGAATTTTATAATTTTTCTGGAAAATTTTTCCGAAAATTTCCGGAATTTTCCGACTTTTCCGGAAAATTTTCCGACAAAAAAGTTTTATAAGCTATGCGCAATCATTTTTTTCCCGTCCTACTGGCATCAATACTTTCTCTTCAACAATCATGAAAACTTGCATGAAAAATCGAGGAAAATTCATGTAAATTTTTAAAAAAAAATCATAGTAATAGGAAAAGTCTGTGGAAAACATGGAAAATCGGGAAAATTCAGTAAATCAGTGTCTTTTCAGCCGTCATAAAATTGTTTTAAAATATCTCCATGCAGCACGTGATAACAATTTAGTTAACGTGAAAAAGGCAGAAAATAAAATAAGTAAAAAACGAGTTTTCAAACAAAAATGAGGCAAAACCGCATCAGAAAGTAGAAAATAAACTTTTCTTCACACACAGAGGTGGACTCAGATTTTATTCGCTGACAATCACCGATATATTTCAGTATGATCAATCAGAGGTAATAAGTGATCTGATTCATGAAGAAAAAGAATATTCAAGAGAAATGTCCCAATCAAAATATTTGAGTCCACCTCTGTGTGTGAAGAAAAGTTTATTTTCTACTTTTTCATGCGGCTCTTTGCCTCAGTTTTGCTTGAAAACTCTTTTTTATACTTATTTTATTTTCTGCCTTTTTCACGTTAACTAAATTGTTATTACGAGCTGCATGGAGATATTTTAAAACAATTTTTAATTCATGTTTGGTGCCGATCCGAAAACAAAAATTTTTCGAGTATCAAATCGTTGAAGTAGGTACTGCAACGGTTTTCTGAAACTCAAATTATGTTTTAAACAGCGGTTTTTAGCTATATTCCAACATGATTCCATATAACATGAATTTTCCCGATTTTCCATGTTTTGCACAGACTTTTCCTATTACTATGAATTTTTTTTAAAAAATTTACATGAATTTTCTTCGATTTTTCATGCACGTTTCCATGATTGTTGAAGAGAAAGTATTGATGCCAGAAGGACGGAAAAAAATGATTCCGCATAGCTTATAAAACTTTTTTGTCGGAAAATTCCGGAAATTTTCGGAAAATTTTCCAGAATAATTGGAAAATTCTGCATTTTTCCTGAAACAGATTTATCACTAATCATATCGATGAAAATTTGTCCGATGATTTTCCCGCTTTTCCGGGTTTTCCATGGAGTTTTCCACAAAAGCAACTTTATGCAACGTATTTCGCTCTACAACTTTGTCTTATGATGCAAAATGCTCAAATGCTTCCTTGGTCGGAAAAACTCCGGAAAAGCGTTTTACATGAATTTTCCTCGATTTTTTCTGCAAGTTTTCACCAATGTCGGAGAGAAAGTGATGATGCCAGTTGATAGGGAACTTGATCCTGCATAGTTTAGAAAACTTTTTTACCGGAAAATTTTCCCGAAAAAGTCGGAAATTTCCGGAAAAATCGGAAAAGTCTGCATTTTTCCTGGAACGGCTTTATCACTAATAAAATTTGAACCAAATTTTCAAATGATTTTTCCCGATTTCCGGGTTTTCCGTGGAAATTTTAGATTCAATTCTCACTAGACATGAAACTGTGTGCCAAATTTCAGCTCGTTGTGATGACGAAAAGTGGGTCTACGAGAGTGTCGAAAATAGTAAAAACGAAATATATAGACAGACAAATTCGTGTACGAGTTAATGGGAATGGCCTCAAAAAACAAGAAGAACTTATACAAAATTACAAGCTAATGACTATGTGCCGAGCCGTGAGTAGCATATTCTCAATGAAAATCCATTAGCATATATAATAATAAAAGAAATGCTTAGTCTAAGAGTATGGGTATATGATGGCAAGCACAAGCCACATGCAACAAACCAAGGATTTAATCAAAGTTCAAAGAATAAAATTTAAAAGGGAAAATAGACCCCGTGGAAGCAACCCCAACATCGAGTACTGCCGGAGACCAGGCCACGTGTAAAAATAAGTAAAAAACAAAAAAAAGGAATTTATCGTTAACTACTTATTAATTATTGCCATTGCTAGCATTTATTTAATTAACTATCTATCTATCTATTTACATATATGCATACATTTTAGTTATTGCCCTAAATACGTATAGGCCTTAGAATTTAGCCAGCGATAGCATACAGGCGGCAAGATAAGCAAAATTAGGCTAAGAAATTAAAATTGCAAAGACAACAAAAGAGAGATCAATTGAATAAATAAAAAAAAAATTAAAATTAAAATAGTATGAATGAAGTGTTTAGTGTTTCAAATAAAAAGGATCAAGAATTCATCCCGAATCAAAGAACCAAATTACGCACAAAGAACTTAAAAGAGGGCATGTCAAAGAATATATAACAAAAGTACTGCTGATAAGCTAAATGAAGTGAAGCCGACCGATATTTGTGTTGGGTGGAAGTTTTTCAATGTGGGAGTACAGTGCAGTTATGAAAAGCTAGAAGAACCCATGAAGGCGCAGTACCACAGTCAATTGCCTTTAATAGGAGTGGAAATTTCATGACATTTCTATACGCTGCCACTCACTTATTTTTTCTCTGGTTTTCGGTTTTGCGTTTATACTGCATTAATTTTTTTCTTTTGTATTTTCTGTTTTTCGTTATGAACTACCCCTTCGAGATATTATTATACTCTAGGTAGACGGACGATATCAATGATCATTCATTTGTAATTGATTTTTTCAAAAATTGCTTTACTTTTGAATTTGAATTTTATTCACAAAATCTTGAGTAACATGTGTATGTAAGCAATGCAGGGTGTTTCCGTCTAGGTAGTCCATAGAGCAGGAGATGATAGTACTCACTTAGACGAACAAAAAAATTGTATGCTGGTGAGGGGAAGGAGGGGGTCCACATCAACCGTTTGAGAGATAGAGGGTGATTAAAAAATTATGCTAGTATCTTAAAAAGTGCAGGGTGTATGGTCGCAGTTAAGAGCATTGATGCCTTTCCAACAAATGTTCAACCAGCCCCGCATTCTACAACTCTCAGGAGTTTTGGTGGTTTAAACTAAGAATTTCGGATTTTCGTACCATTTGTTTTTTTTTTCACAAAAAGGTGGTTAACATAACTTTTTTTTATAAAATCTGTAAACTGTGGACTCTCATCTTTAATTTGACCTTTACAACTCGTATGTGCTATTTGTAGTCGTTGAAGAGATATTAGCTCTTAACCTATTCTCAAAGATCATTTTTGCTCCCTTAGTGACTGAAAATCATAAAAAAAAATCCTCTATTTCCAGTATGACCTGAATAGATTAAGAGCTAATAACTCTTTAACGGCTAGAGATAGCACAGGCAAATTAAAAATGAGAGTCGAGACAGTTTACAGATTTTATAAAAAAAAGTTATGTTAACCAACTTTTTGTAAAAAAAAAAAAAAAAAAAAAAAAAAAAGTGTCAAGTCAAAAATTGATACAAAATCCGAAATTCTTAATTTAGACCAGAGAAGAGTGCGGGGCTGGTTGAAAAGTTGTTGGAAAGACCTCGGAGGCACGAGCTCTTGACTGCGACCGTATACCCTGTACTTTTTAAGATACAGGGTGTTTTGTAAAAGACTAACATAATTTCTCAATCACCCTGCATCTTCCAAACGGTTTATGTGGACCCCCCCCCCCCCCCTCCTTGCCTTACAATTTTTTGTTCGTCTAGGTGAGTACTATCATCTCTTACTCTAGGGACCACCTAGATAGAAACATGTATTTCAAATGGAGGCAAATTTTTCAGCCGGACTCTTAGTTTTTATGTTATGATCTTAGCATTGAAACGCATATAATTTTGCAACAATAACAACATCCGATTTTTTATATTGTTGTTTGTGGGGAGTGAGGTTTTAAAATGTGGCCCCATACAGAGTAAGGCCGCAGCTCATGCCTAATACTCCTTATGGTAAATGCGGTCCTGCTTGTAGTATGTGATGAAATATAATGTAATGAGATTTATTGGCATTCAGTTTCAGTACATTAATTTTGTACCATATACGTTGTTGATTCTACTCAAATCATCATTAATACGTGTAATATTAAGAGGTCTGTTCAGGTATAACTGCATATCGTGTGCATATAAAAGAATCCTATGATAGCGGACAACTTGATTAAGGTCGTTGATAAAAATATAATAAATGGCAACGGACCCACGATTGATCTCTGAGGCACATCAGACGGGAGAGAAAATAATTTTGCTTTAACTCGTTGATGGCGTTCTGATAAAAAATTTCCTATGCAGACGACACCGTAAATTCAAAGAAACGAGACGACTTATGATATGTAGTAGAATGCTGCGGTTAACACACTCAAAGGTCTTTGTAAAATCAAGAAAAAATAAGACGGTTAATTTGTTTAGATCCAGAGCAGCTCTCATGTCACTAGTCATCCTTTAGCATTGCGGTATCGTTGCTGTGAGAAGAGAACGACTAAAACACGACTGCTAACATGACAGGAGCTCATTACTTTCAAAGCGATTAAGAATCTGGAAAATAATTAGTTTTTCCAGAACTTATATAAAATAATTAAAATCTCCATGAGATTCTGGAGAAGGTTTTTTTTTTTGTTTTTGTTTTGTGTATAGAGTTGTTTTTCCCAAGTGGTCTCGATTCTATTGCCTTGCTATGGTGGTTATATACCATAACCATACCATCCTACCTTTGACTCATCTCAGCTTTTCAATTGGGTTTCAACGGAGCTCTTTGAACGCGATGCATACTACAAGGATCATATACCTATTTGGTCAACAGCAAGGATAGGAAGAGGGTCTCTTGTCTGCTTCGACATATACTATTCCTCGTTTTCCTTGCTTTTAATCTTTCTGATTGATTTTTTGTTTTTAATAGAAAAAAGTAAGTTAATATGATCTGGATTTTGCATCAAGACATTTTCTTGACCATTTCATCCTAAGTACATCGCTCATTTGCTGCAACAACGACACAATTCAAAAATTGTTATTTTTCAGGAGACGCATTTGAAGATATAAATGTGTATAACTTCCCGATAATATAATATTAAAATGTAAAATCGACGCAATTGCGTGGAATAAAATCCGGTAATGAGATGGAAGTACAGTCAATCTCAAAATTTATACTATACTTCCATGTCTTGAACATGATCGCAAGTTTTATTTATGACGGTTTTGCTGCTAAAATCCGTTTTTTTTGTCCGACATAAGTAGAGTGTGACGTTATTGTTGATAAGAAAAAGTGCTCAATATTTTTTTCGAATTTTCTCATTATGTCAGTAATGCTACTTTCCAACAACTAAAATGATACAATATTGCAAGAAAGTTCACGTACCTAATTTATTATTTATATTTCAGTAAATATAAAACAAAATAAAAATACTTCAGTAAAAATTAAAAATAATTATAGTTTATAAATTCCGGTAGAAGGAACTGTAAAATTTAGGTATGTGGTTTTTTCTGGACTAATTCAAGCAGATCCTTTTTTTTTTTTTTGTCCGCAATTTCAAGTTTTGAGTGAAAAGCTCTCGTCAATGCTATATTGTTGTTCTTTTTCTTCTTCTTTCAAATTATAGTCGCCGTTTTGAAGTCATCTTCATAGGACGTTTTAAAGAAATGGGAAGTTGGCGATTCGCCTTTGCACTCGGAGGACTTTCACTGATATTATTTTTACTTGCGACATATTCAAGGGCCCCATTTCAGTTAATATCAAAAAAAAAATCTTCGAAGCACAGCTCTGTAACATTAAGTGGATTTCCAGTTCTCTTAGCGGTACGGATAGGAGCGAGCAATGAATGACTCCGGCGTATACATTGGCCCACCCTTAAGATGTCGTTTTACTTGACATTCAATTAATGAATCTCCTGTCGTTTGCTGATTTTACATTTTGAAGTATGTTTACTTTTTGTACTTTAACACTGTTATGTAATTTGTTGTGACAAAAGAAGCTATCATGAGACGAACAGTGAACTTAATTAACGGTTATCTCCATAAAATTTTAAGTTTTAAATAATAAATTAGGCTCTTGTTGTGGAATTGGGTAAACATTACATAAAAAAATAATATATATTTTTATGCTGATGATAGCTTGGGTATGCCACAATGTCTAATGAAGTTAGGTGATACCCGGTTTAAATTTCAATTAAGTGATTTGAATTTAGACAATTTGTTTTAAGTCACTCTGAGTTCATATAGAACTATCTAAGTCAAGAATAGGCAATCAACTATGCATGCGACCGAACACCGTTCTTAATGCGATCTCATTATATGTTATTTTGTACTATGGCCTAAGATTAATAAATTGAATTGAATTGAATGGAAATCATTATACCTACTCGAAAGAAAAACTTTTATCATAAATCAGGGAATTTATTACACCAAGCAATAAATATTACAAGCAAATAGAAAATAATAATTACTTAATCGATCTGAGTTTCCTACTTAATGAGCTTAATTGAAATTTGTAAAGGAAGGAACCATCCATCATATTACTGTGATATGTTGAGCTCAGTGAAAAAATTTGCAAGCAAATTAACGTTACAGAAGTGCCATCAAATTCATTAGAATATTTTCCAAATTTAAAAAAACCATTTTGGAAATTTTGATGGCTAAAATTGCACAAACAACAATAACAATTCATAGCTCGATATACTTATAAAAGAGTATACTATGCAATCGCATGCTACTTTCTCTTAACCGTATGATTCTGCAGACAGTGACATAGTCGAAATTATTGCAATATACATATTTTGAAATTAGTATCACTGAACCCTTCGAACTAGAAATAAAGCGAGAGACTTTGGCCGCCAGAGATCACCATTTTGGTCTCTGGAGTAGAGTCCCAGAAACCCATGTATACACTTTGGAGACGGAAAAAGATCTCTAAAGAGACTAAATCTTTACAGACTCTTTTGGTTTCCGGTCTCCTGTTGTATATTTAAAAAACAACAACAAAAACAAAAAGATCTCCAGCCTCGGTCTCCGGTCTCCGAAGTTTGCTCGTTTTTCATAACCAGGTCTCCGGAACCTATTTGTGGGCTCTGGTCAGTTAAGTGTAGGTCTACTTGGAAGTGTAGTGAGTTTGGCAAATTATAACAAATAAATAAATAAATAAAAAAAAAATAAAAAAAATAATTTACGGCAGAAAACTTGTTTCGTCACTAGAATTCTGGTTAGTGTTAAAAAAAACAAAAATTACACAAATATGTTGAGTTTATTCCGTAAAATTTTGTACATCAAGGATATATATTTTTTTAGCTTTTTCACTTTTCGCATAACATAAAAATATTAATAACTTTTTAGATAATTCTTTCTAACTATCCCGTTCCTGACACAGATCTCTGGAGATCTCTAGAGACCAAACTTCATATTTGATTTATACACTTCGAAAACTTCTTCTTAAGATCTCCAGAGACCAAAAGTCTCTCACCGTGTATATCTTTACCTTGTGCACTAAAAACTTACGCATAATAATATGAAATATTTGAGGTCTAAAGTTCGTTCGAGAGTCACAGATTCTCAATTGAATAAATGCCTTAGAGTCAAAACCTCTACTATGCTCGTCACTAATAAGATCGCGAGGCATTTGACGGCTACTTATTGCGTGGGTCATCGCCACGTACTTACCACCTTTGTGAAGATGATGTCCTTTAATAAGGTACTTATGTGTTATACTTTTGATGTTATCATGGTTGATAAAATATTATGTCTTGTTCACCTAACATAGCTTTTTTATTTATGTATTGAAGAACGTATGTACCCAATTCATTAATACCCCTATGGCCGTTGGATTCATTCCAAACGTAACATTCGTAATCGTTACTCTGAGATCGTGTATAGTGAAATTAAACACATTTAATTTCGACTTGTAATAAAAAGTAGGAGGAACATTGCCTTTAGGTGTTTGCCATACAGCCTGCAAATCGTAGACTGCTACTACTACACCAGGATTCTCCTTATCGCATTAAGTGCCAATCGTAATATTCTTTTAATTTCTCTTTTTCTTCTCCCTCAGCATTATCGTACGCAGTGCACGTTTCACACAAATCCTTCTTTGGAGTAAAAAATGAGATATTAAAATTTTCGGTAAATATTCGATAAAACATTATACGTAATTTACGAATGATATATTTTTTTCTATACAATCGGTCATGTAGTGTCTATGGATCTCTGCAATCGATTTGGTCCCATCGATGAAATGCTTGGAGTTGTTGGCACGGGTGTAATGACTTTCGATCTTCGGAATCTTGTCGACAAAATTTTTAACACTTTCCTTTAGGTCAGGATTCACTTTTTCTTCTGTTTACCATGTTTCCCGCGGCGATCCTATTCCAGTAGAACATTTACCACTTTATTTCGATTTTCTATTACAGTACGAATAGGACGATCACTGTTATCTAAGGTGTTCTTAAAGAATAATTTGCATACGCGGATTTTCAAATCATTACGACGGAAATAGAAGGTATTATTATTATTATCTCTTTTCTTTCTCGCACATATTGATATTTTGGCTAAATGGGATCCATGTTATTCGCAATAAATTGTCGTTGTTTTTTAAAATCGCCCTAAGTTCCAAAATGATGAAAAAATTTCCATTCGTTCCTTTTCAGTAAACTTTGCAGAACAGTTCACTTTACACATGTTTCTATACACGGAGTTTTCATCTTTCTCTCTTTTCGGAGTTTATTCCCTTTGGCATGCATTTCATATTCCTTTCCACTGTTCCTAAAGTTTTTATTTAGGCTGCTTTTCCAGCTAGTCTCATTTCTTTTACGCTTAACTCCTTTCTTAAGTGGACTCGTTAATATAGTCGAAGTTTTGGAAATTGCACAGGAAATGCAGCTATCGGGAGTGATTTTGGAAGTACTCTGTTCAATGAAGGATGAAATGATGACGTATCGATAGTCGGATTCGCTTCATCATTGCCGGTATGAGCATCACAATTACTGCCATCTAAATCAACTTCTTTGTCAGTGTCACTATTGTCAGCATTGTCAGGAACATACGTTTTATCATAAAGAGAACAATCATTATCTTCAGATAATAACGAAAAGTTAGATGATGAAGAGCTTGGAATTGATTTCAATCGGGAACAGTTGCTCTTAATATTAGCTGGTTGGCTGGCAACCGCTACATTCCCTAAAAAGTTAAAATGATTTGCACAATGTAGAGTTAGAATACAGTTATCATTGTCACAAAATAAATTGATAATACCAACATTGGTTATAATTATAGCTTCAAAAAATTAAAAATTTTTAATTTATGTATGTAAATACCACAATCTACTGAAGACTCTTCCTTAGAAAATGAATTCTTATATTGTTCGCATTCAGAAGTAGATGAAACATTTATTATCTGCCATTTTGTGTAGTGTTTCCCACTTGTTGGTTCATAGCTAGTTGCAGCATTCTACTTCTTCGAGTGTTGGATTTCATGATTCTATGACCGAAGTTTTGAAAAATTATGAAATTAACTTCATTTTAGTACTTATAATAAGTCTTTAGCCAATTTATTGGATATTAAATTGATTACTAAGTAAGTGATGTGTATGTATAACTGATTTATTGGATATAGGTTATACCAACAAGACTGACATTAGTAGAAATAGTTCAGAGAGTAAAACGTTAATTTTGGAAGATGATATTCTGCTAGAGTGTCATAATGACACATACATACGTGGAAAATGATAATTAAAAAACGAAGGCATTTTATTCGCAACAACGTATTAACACAATATAGTACGACAATGGGAAATATATCTAAATAATTCAAACATGGTCACATCAAATTTTACACATACAATGGTCATAACCTAGAATGCATAATAAGAAACAAGATAAAAAGTGATCTCACCTTTGCTGATATGTATGTATATAGTCACAACTCAAAATATGTCACTGTTCTTAATATTTTAACGATGTTTTAAGTACAAAAACACATTGCCAACTGAGATGAGACAGTGTTGCAACTAACATGCTGACTGACATGTAAAGCTACTATAACGACACTACTGCTCTCTCGCGGAAAATCGTATTAGCTCAGATATGTTACTTTACCAGCTAAAAGTATAGTTGATTACCCATTCTTCCTGTAGCAATAACTCAAAAATCAAGATTTTTGAGTTATGACGTTGTTGCAGCAAATGAGCATGTGTTTGTCATACCCACCAGTTTTCCAGGATATGTTGTGCATTTAATTTTTGTTTTCATTTAGAAATTATTTTTCGAAGCTTTCAAAATCTTTAACCCTGCTCTAGAGAAACCGTCATCAATATCATCTGGTACCGAATTGATAAATAATAATTTTCGGGCTTTAACACAGAGGCTCCGATTGTTATAATAACGCTAGCGGCTCACCATAGAGGTCGACAGACTCCATTTGAAACTGAAAATTGCTTTAGTCTTCTCGGTATAGTATAGGTCGAAAAACAAATTGTGATTGAGTAGATTTTCATTTTTAAATTTGTGGAGCGCTTGCTGGATTTAGTAAAATTAGTTGAAACTATGTTAAGGACGTCGCTTTTCATTACCCAAATTTGCTCCACCAAATCTCTTGCCTTAGCTTCTAAAGAAACAGTAGATCTATGTTGATGCAAAAAGTTTCTATATAGTAAATGGAAATAAATAAATGAATGAAATTTCTTATTTTCTATCAAACATTTTGTCTGTCTTATCTACATACCTTGTACCTACCTTGAAAAAAAAAAAAACATTTCAATTAAATTGAATTAAATTGAATTGGAATGCTATATCTATTCTTATTGATTAATCGCAGAAATAATCACACGAATAACTCAACGTAAATCAATTTGTATTGAATTCAATTGACTTCAATCGATTCAGTCGATTTTAAATGGAGAGTAGATTTTCTTTGATTTTGTCTCGTATATATTAAATTAAATTGTCCTGGAGCCTTTCGTTGTCAGACACACGACTTTTGTTGCCTTAGCAATATGAAAAGTGAACGATGCGACGTCATCCAACACAAAAATCCATTGAAATTCTTTAATATTCGACCTTAATATTAATGGAAATGTTGCGATATAATATGCTCTATACATACATATGTTGGTCCCTTTTAAATTGCCAATTATACTAATTAACAACAAATTCAATGAGCTAAACTCGTGCAAAGGTAAATACACAGTCATCAACATTTTGTAAGTACCTTTAGCCCGTCTGTCTTTATTCAAATGGAGTTTTATTTATAATGGATAAAATTGCCATCATTTGATTATAATTAAAAGCCTGCAAAAGTTGTTTTGCCTGAAGGAATTCTAAAAACTCAGAAACAAAAACAATTTCTTAAGGAGTGAGAGAAGTTTTTGTGTATCACAATATACAACAAAATTTGTTTTTGTGTTTTGTTTTTTCTACTTACTCCTCACAGTGAATCCTTCGTTTGATAGGATCGGAGTAAAATTGAAAAAGTAATTTCCCTCCTACATGTACGTATACATATACGTACATTCATATGTATGTATGTATGTATATCATTCAAAAACTTTACCTTCAAAGTTTGACTTTTCGTTGGAAATGGTTTTTTTTGTCTTTTAAGTAAATTTTGTTTTTGTCTGAACTCCATTCTTTTCAGAAATCTTTCAACAGTTTCCCTCTTGAAATGAGTTAATCTCAAATTTAAACAAGGATTGTGTCGGCGATTTGTTATCTTTTAATTGGTATGAAACTTTTGCCCCCAAAAGAGATATTTACTAAGGGTAAAGCTGCTAGAGAATTAATGTTGTAGAGTAAATTTTAGCATCTATTAGCACAAAATTTTGCTCATCTTTTTCTTTATATTTATGGCTGTCAAAATAGTTGATTACATTTTGAGAGTGAAGTTTTTGGTAGATATGGTAATGGTCGTTTCTCTTGGTCTGTGAATGTTTTGCACGGCGAACAAATATTTTTAATAAATTTTATCATAAAAGAAAAATGGAAAAAAAAATTTCCACGAAATTTTCCTATCCGCAGAACAGTTCTCTTCTTACTTCTCATCGAATGTTTTATGGATTTTTCTTATTAAAATTTATGGAATTTTGTGGAATTTTCTCTTTAATTTTTCCACTTTTGTAGACTCGATTTCGACTAACATATTTCGTTAGTTTAGACCCACCCCCATGCATGGTGCGATTGCAATTGGCGTGCCTCACTTGTATAGTCAACATTCGTGCGACCAAATTTTTTTTTATTTTCTGTGCAAATGAAGTGGTTGTTCTTTAGTACCTAACTGTACTGCAACATTGCCCCCATTAAATAAAAGGTTAAAAGAAAAGGATGGCGGTAAAAAGAAGAAGAAGGAAATGATTATGGTGAAATTTAAATCATCAAGAAGCACGATTTCACCAAGGAGGTGTACGAATGAGTAGCCGACATAGCAAGGTTTTTTAAACAAGTTTGCGTCGAAAATTTGTACTGTGATATATAGCGTATTGTAAAAGTATGGTAACATACGGTAGATTTAGGTAGCTGGGACCGAGCTAAAAAAAAAAATTCCTACAGAGTTTGGTCCCACACTGCGTTATTTCTGAGTTATTCTGGCAACACTGTTTTGTATACCGAAAAGTGTAGACCACTTTTATTATTGTTCTTTTTAGGAAGCTTTTAACTGAAATGATGGAAGGGGGGGGGGGGGGGTTTGCAAAATATGGTAATAGGTATACAGCTGAAAACCCACGAAAAACTATCTCACCCTCTTGTTGTGTGCTAATGCAAGTGGCGATTTCAGAAGTGAATCACCTATTTGTGAATTATTCTGAGGATCTACAAGCCTTCTACAAATATCATATCGCGTGAAAATTGAATCTATCAAAATTTGAACCGGAAATTTCCATAGAAAAGCCGGAAAATCGAAAAAAATCATTTGAAAATTTGGTACAAATTTGATTAGTGATAAGTCCGTTCAGGAAAAATGCAGAGTTTTCCGATTTTTCCGAAAAAATGTCCGGAATTTTCCGATTTTTCCGGAAAATTTTCCGGTAAAAAGTTTTTCTAAATTATGCAGGAGCAAGTTCCCTATCAACTGGCATCATTACTTTATCTCCGACAATGGTGAAAACTTGCAGAAAAAATCGAGGAAAATTCATGTAAAACGCTTTTCCGGAGTTTTTCAGACCAAGGAAGAGTTTGAGCGTTTTGCAACCTAAGACAAAGTTGTAGAGCGAAATGAGTTGCATAAAGTTGCTTTTGTGGAAAGCTCCGTGGAAAACCCGGAAAAGCGGGAAAATCATCAGACAAATTTTCATCGATATGATTAGTGATAAATCTGTTTCAGGAAAAATGCAGAATTTCCGAATTTTTCTGGAAAATTTTCCGGAAGTTTCCGACTTTTCCGGAAAATTTTCCTGACAAAAAAGTTTTATAAGCTATGCGGAATTATTTTTTTTTGTCCTACTGGCATCAATACTTTCTCTTCAACAATAATGAAAACTTGCATGAAAAATCGAGGAAAATTCATGTAAATTTTTAAAAAAAATTCATAATAATAGGAGAAGTCTGTGGAAAACATGGAAAATCGGGAAAATTCATGTTATATGGGATCAAGTGTGAATACAGCTAAAAGGCGCTGTACACAATCTGCATCGTCTCAACATATCTCGAGAGCATCACTAACCATGGCGAAGTGCGTCGCAGCCGTAAAGAAAACTCAGGCAACAACTAAAATTTAACTTTCGTTGGTGTATTTAGCAACAAAAATTTTCAATTATAAGCTTTTCTTCTTTAGCGATATTTTGACGCAAAAGTTCTGTAAATAAAAATAATTTTTAATCGAATAAATTTTTTGAAAAACTGGTAAATCAGTGTCTTTTCAGCCGTCATAAAATTGTTTTAAAATATCTCCATGCAGCACGTAATAAAAATTTAGTAAACGGGAAAAAGGCAGAAAATAAAATAAGTAAAAAACGAGTTTTCAAACAAAATTGAGGCTAAGCCACATGATGAAAAGTAGAAAATAAACTTTTCTTCACACACAGAAGTGGACTCAGATTTTATTCGCTGACAATCACCGATATATTTCAGTATGATCAATCAGAGGTAGAAAGTGATTTGATTCATGAAGAGAAAGAATATTCAAGAGAAATGTCCCAATCAAAAAAATCTGAGTCCACCTCTGTGTGTGAAGAAAAGTTTATTTTCTACTTTTTCAAGCGGCTTGGCCTCAGTTTTGTTTGAAAACACGTTTTTTACTTATTTTATTAGCTGTTAGAGCATGCCGACCATGGCCAGTGCTTCGTCAGTGCCTGCGAAAATTGATTGTGTGTAGTAGTGTGCGTTTGCACAGTGTACATTCGTGAAACGAATTTTTTACTATCTTAATTTTATGTTGGCGCATAGTAAGACGTTGATTATTTCAGTGCACCATCGCCATCTTTCCAAAACTTTTTGCAATCCCAGCACTTGGAACCGAAAAGCTAAACAAACGAAAGACCGTTAATAGGGCTCAAAAAGCTAAAAACATGAAGAAATCCAAGAAAGAACAAATTGACTCCACCGAAAGCGAAGATGACGAAGAATTGTTCTTGTTGTGGAGAAGAAGATAACGTCGAGGAATGCACTCACATGTGATCATTCTGAGCCAGATTTAAGCTGCATGCTCATTATGTCCAGGGTTGCCAGTTTGGCCGATTTATCGCGAATTGTTTTACTTCGAACTCAACTTTGGTGACAGAAATTTTGGGCTAGTCGGCAACATTTTTTGATAGATTGCATTATTTTCGTCCTAGGGCCAACACACACGTAGTAAGCACGAAGCACGATCATTTTTCTAAATTTATATCCGAATGTGTCATTACAATAATTTTAATCAGCCATAGTTTCTTATATGATTACCGAATGTTTGTGTGTACGTGTTGAATTAAGTTACAGCTTATGATATAAATAATAACTGTATCACAAATTCACAGTACGTGCTGAAAATGGAATTATATATCATCCCCACAAATCGCTGGTCCAGAGCTGCACAGCCATTGAATCAGAAATTTCAAATTCTCTAAATGGCTGACAGTATTCGCTTGCAATAGTATAGGTACGCTTCCCGTGCTGCATCTTAGAAAAGTGTAGCACGGAGTTTCTCATCCATGAAAAGTGTAGCATGCTAGAAGCGTATGGGCTCTAGCTTATAATTGCTTCTACCGCATTCTTACCCCCGATTCTCATATGGATCGTGCTACCTGTTTGTGTAAAATAAGAAGTTCAAAGTTTTTAACATATGGATTAGCGTACTTCGGAGTGAGATATTGGATATTGGAATTAATCACAACCTCAGTGGATCGGAGTGGATTGACATTTGGATATTTTTCGGTATACTTTCATCCTTAGCTTCGAACCCTTTCGTGCTTTTTATCATAAAGTACCTTAGAAATTGTAAAATTACACTTTATTCCATGATCCGTGGTCTTTCAATATTTATAAAAATAACTCCACTTCATCCACACATTAATTTTGAATTTCTGGTCAAAAATGTTTTTTTTTTTTTCATAAATATGTATATGTATATAATAATAAAAATATGTATAAGCTAGAAAAAATTAAAATTATAAAAGTTTTTTTTTTAAATGTCAGTGCCGTACGCAAATATTTTTGCCTTATACAAATGAGACATAAATTTCATTATTTATTTTATTTATTTATTTTTTATGACTAAATTTAAAAATTTTATATAAATTGTCAGTGGCGTACGTATAGAAAACAAATTTAATTCATATCATATTTTATTTATATAAGATTACTAAAAATTTGTTTGAGTGTGGTACGTCATGAAACACGGCACAACACACAATCCCACATTGCAATTTCTACAATAGTACCTTGTCTCTTTTCTTCCCTCCTTCATCTCTCTTGATGCAACAAACAGCACAGAGTCTGTATGGGTTTATTTTTTTTTCTTTTGGTGGTATATTCTTCGGGAAATGCCTCTCCGTCAATCTCAACGGGCCTGGTTCAGAACTGCGTCGTCCAGATCCTTCTGGTACCAGTATGAAACTTTCCGATGATTTTTTCTATAAGCTCTTTGCGGAATTCCAAATTCGCTTTTAGGCCTCCATTTTTTTGGTAAAGAACAAAGGCGTTCCATACGGATATATGTATAGTTGTAATCAATCACAACTTTTGGTTTAAAAATTATATTTCCTTCTCTATCACTCTTCGTTATTTCTGCCATTTCAGGGTTATGAGCCGTGTAAAGAAGAGTTGAAAAGTGCAACCAGGAGCTCCTATGAACGGAAATCTTGGAGGTGCAGGGAGTGCTCCATTTGTGCTAATATCACACCAATTTCTCCTCAAATCTAAATTATCATCGGCGTCATCATCACTCTCCTCAAATTCGACGTCAGTGTCGTCACTTTCAAGTAAAAAAGCTATAATTGGTCTAAGTAAGACCAATTCTTATGACAACCGAGATGAATTCCCGTATGCAATTTCGTATGATGTACAAGTTTGATTGTTGAAACTGGTTTTTTGCATATATCTCTAGAACGGCTTATCGGACAGTAAAACTGATTATATCCAATTTTATATAATTTTTTATTCTGAACAACTTTTTAGTACAATAAAAACGTGTTGGACTGACTGTTTTTATATTTATACGTAAAAAGCCTGAATTTTTATATGGCAACACCAACAACGGGTTGCCCGATTTAGTACATTTTTAAAATTTTATTTACTATTGCTATAAAAACACGATGCACCAAATTTCAGCTCTCTACTTCAATGCGTTCTCAAACAGTGTGCAAATATATAATGAAAAACGAAATTTTTGTATGGCAACCCTACGAAGGAGTTGTCCGATTGGTCCCATTTTCGAACTTAAATTTACTTTTATTTTTTTAAAAGCCCGTATGCAAAATTTCAGCACTCTTAAGTGAACGTGTTCTTCAGTTATCGTGAAGACGGACGGACAGACAGACAGACAGACAGACAGACAGACGGACAGTAAGCAGCGCCCGTGACAGTCACGGGCTTGTACATGAAGTGGTTAAATGACACCTAACTTTAAACTGTCAATAGAAAAATGTTTCTCTCGTCGATTTAATCCAGTCCATCGTATGTGAACACTTGGTACTATGCGAATTAGGACTATTCCAGTTCAATACGGTCCGCTTTATGTGAACGGAGTAATAGAGTGTCACATAAATGGCATTGGCGATTAATTGGGCTACTTTTTATTGATATTGGGTGACTTTGGGCGGCTACCTTTTTAGAAAAATATGACATTATGCAAGGCCGTATATATAGATCACTAATGGCAGGGGTTTTGCCTAGTAAGCTAATACCCTCTAGAAACGAAAGAATAGCTGAGAATTACTCAATTATCGGATTTTTTTTGTAAATTTAATATATTAATTTATTAAGCCTTTAAATCACGGTAATTTTCAAGTAAGACTCGGTGGATCTGCAGAAATTTAAAAAGTTTAGTTCGAAAACATGTTGCTTAACCATATTTTTACTACATATATTTATATTAAAAAAAAAAAAAAAAAATATAAAGGTCGACTTTTTATACAAAAAGAAAAAAAAACAATATTAAGTTTAGTCTTATTATCCTTCTTGCCGGGAAGGGAGAAAGTACTTCATTCATTTCAATTTTAACATTTCTATGAACGCTTAGTAGGCGGGGCAAAAAAGCAATATAAAAAATTTAATAAGAAAACTAATTTTATTTTTTTACGGCATTTATCTAAAATGCCCTAAAAGTAAACAAATAATTTTTTAAGCTATTTAAATAAAATCATGGAATATTGTTCATATGGAAAATATTAGTTTAATTATTTATTTATTTCCTGTCTACAGACTAATACCCTAGGCAGACGGACAAAATCAATGATCATTCGTTCGTAATTGAATTTTTCAAAAATCGATTTACCATTGAATTTTAATTTTAATTATTAAAAATGTGCTTTCAGTCAATTGCATACAAAAATTGACAGGACATTCGTTTTAATCAACAAAACCTTGGGTAAATTGATTTTTGAAAAAATCAATTACGAACGAATGATCATTGATTTTGTCCGTCTGCCTAGGGTATAAGCCTTAAGAATAAATTACGAACTAACCATGTAGATTTTGCAATTCAAAAATACAACTTTTAAATATCTCTCTAGACAGATCAACATGAGTATAATGTGTATATTTGTTAAATTGTACAACGGAATTAGTGATGGGTTCATTATAACCGTCATTGGTTCTATAAAATGGTACTTGCTGCAGCAAATGACGTTGTCTTATAAGCCTTTCTGGGAACAGATGAAGCTCCAATTTTAAAATCGAAGACTATTGGTGTAGCTTTACCGGTAAAAGGACATTACTTTAAATTTAGATACATTTAGCGACAAGTTATTCTCTGAGCACCATCTAGCAAGGACATTTAGATCATTTTGAAGAAATATGCAATCGGCAATAGAATTTAATTTCATAAATAATTTCAAGTCATTTGCAAACAATAAACATTTCCCAAAGCAAAAAACATTGTCGTTGATAAATAGGAAAAATAGAAGCGGACCAAGGTGACTACCCTGAAGAATACCCGAATTTATCTCGATGATCCTTGACAATTTATTTCTCATTTTATCATATTGTCTACGATTTGTTAAAAATTAAGAAATCCATCTGAGGATGTTATATTTAAAGGCAAGACGCATAACCTTATTAATTAAAAGCATAATATCAACACGATCAAAGCTTTCGAAAAGTCGGTATATATTTTTTTTGTTTGGCTTTTCTTCAAAGCTTAAACTCTTAAGAATGTCTGGTGAAAGCCGGATGCAAAAATTCGAAAAAATAACGGAATTATGGCCGATCTAGTCAGCGCCGAGCGGCCGAACGAAATTCAGGTAGAAATACGCCTTCGCGTCGGCCCCTATTGTAACATCGGCTGCGTAACCGGGCGTTATATCGAAAGTTTTCGTTCGGAAACAATATATTCGGTGAAAAATGGATAAAAAAACAGATTCTCGAAAATCTCAGAACCGTTATCAGTATCGGCCGAAGTGGAGTGAATGATTCTATGAAAGTTGAAGAATTTTGCGATTTATTCATTGCTCAACTTTCAAACGCGTTTTCCTCGAAATCTTGTTTTTGAAGTTGGTACGCAAGATATCTCGATAACTAATGAACCGATTGCAATTATGTATCTTGTTTTGTGCTTATTCTAAACATAATTATCTAGTCTTTGTCATATTGATTTTTTTTTTAGTGGCTTAGTTGTTTTTTAATCGGCGAATAAGGTCACTAATTTTCTCTAAAAATCGCTATGTAAATTCAAATGTCCGCCATTTTGTCAAAAATCGATATTTTCAAAATCGCATATGACAAAAACTAGAATATACTGTCCAGTTTAATAATAGTTTTGTGTTTTTATTTTTTATTTTCATGATTACAAATGAAGCAGGAGTGCGTACCGCGGGGGGCATCTTTTTTTGCGGTACTTTACGGACCAGAATATTACTCGGCGAATATTTGATATTTTTCAATAAAAAAATTTTGATATATTTTTAAAAATGTGTTTTATCATTTCAAAAAAAAAAAAAAAAAAATCCAGAAAAATGGCTTTTTTTCGCGCTTCTCGGTGCGTTTTCCCCCTTAATAGCATAATTTGGAAAAAATTGCAAGATTTGTACATGTTGACTTACTTGAGATAAATCCATGTAGATTCGAAGAAACAAAATTCCTTTATTATAAACGAAATTTTAGAGTTGACTATAGAATCCAGCAATTTTGGTATGTTATTCATAATAAATAGGTACACCACGATAGTTTATTACAAACATTTTTTGATCTAGATTTGTGGATAGGAGTTTTATAAGATGTCTTCCATGCATCCAAAAAGCATCCGAAACTAACAGACAAAATAAGATTTAAAGAGGATAGGAAAGACATGATAAGCAATTTTTAAGAAAATTAGTATATATGCTGTCCATATCAGGCTTTGTACTAGAGCCTAAATTATTTATAGCAGACTGAACATCCTCCATATCTATCGAAATATATCCAACGTCAATTTGGGCGTTAGTTCAAAAATTAAATATTGGAATGTAGCCATCACTATTATTCACACAATAAACTACCTATTTCTAAATAATCTGCGAATATGTTACAGCTAGATATAGGAAGTATGAATTTGAACCCCTCAAACCCACCCCATATTACGACCTTGGCATTATGTCTAAAAATTTTCTGACACCCCTGATTTATGTGCCGGCACCGGGGCAAAATGAGTATAAGTAAATAGATTTTTCTCATACTTTAATAGTTATTGTTCTCTTTATTTTTTTTTTAGCTTTTTTTATTTTTTTAATTAATAAATCGACTTATGAATATAAGAAATTAGAGTTTTTATTTTCTTACAAAAAAATTCTTTTAATTTTAATAATGATAATTCTTAAGGTGCCCGTTATTCCCCAGGTTCCCCTATTCGTTTCGATACTAAAAGATTTACATTTTGTGATATGCTGCACGTACTGAGATGGCAGTATAGGAGAGAAATGAAAATATTCAATAAATTCTACAGATTATAATTTTCTAAATGTATTCATCACTTTTTTTCTATTTGAATAGAAATTTCTCTTAATAGCTGCAACTACATTCTACGCGTGTCATTTTAAATACATTATGTTTTAGAAGTTCGTTTATATAAGTATTATAGGCTTTATGTAAATGGAAATTAATTTCCCACCAGTAACGAGAGAACATAGTCATTAAGAATGGTGCTATAGGTCCTACATTGCTATTGCTACCTACCCTAAACCAAAATTGTTCGTATTGTAAATAAATTCTCTCAACTATATACTACATATGTATTATAAAAATATCAATTACTGTAAAATCTGTATAAAAACAAATTATAAACAAATCGCTAACCTAACCTCAAAATTTTCATCTATATGCAAATCGGTCTCTGACAGATTTGTCCACAAACGTGTTAGTAAGTATCCAAGACATTCTTTTCCGTACAATCTCTGCTCTTGCTACTCATTGCATAATCAAATGTTGAGATTTCCATAACACTCGTCTTTGCACGTATTTTCAGTTTCTTCTCAATATTTTCGGGTATACGTCTTTAAATAATCCTCTCTCTCATACACCCACCCAGTCACTCACTCACTCACTCATCCACCCGTACCCATCCACCCTCTCCACCAAAAGAACCATGCATCTTCAGTGTCTACTTCACATATGCACACAGTAAGCGCGCGCCAACAAAAATCACATTAAGAAGTTGCAATGCAACTTGACTAGCATATTTTGTCGCATCCATACTATATGTAACAATACATGTGCAAATCCGTATTATATATGAATGTATATGTATATGCATCTATAGGGGAGCCCTAGATAAAGTTTTCTGTCGCCACATGAAAATTTCTTTAGAAAATAAAAAGGACGAGTCTGCAAGTCCTGGATACTCTTTGTACAGTGAAAGATTTAAACAAGTCTCTCCCTTAAGGCGGCGGCGGCGGCTGCTGTTGCTGCATTCCAAACTTTTCCTTTTAATCTTGCAGATAGTTTTCCGCGTCGAACATTCCTTTCCCCGCAGTATTCTGTTATTTTTTTTTTCACCCTTAGGATGACTACAATCTCATTAAATGTCAACTTTCAAAGACACAAACGCCTTAGTGCCGTAGGGTGGTACCTGTAACAACAGAAAAACCAAAGATGTGTCAAAGAAAGATATTCTGAGAGAGAGAGTATTGCGCACCAACTCTGAAATTAACTTGCAACATAAATCGAAGAATATACTTTCGCCTCTGAATGGCATTAACACTAGATTCGAATCTGAGATCGTTTATTTATCTGCTGAAGGATGTCCTTTTTTTTTTCGTTTTGTGCAGTTCTAGTCGCTTTCAATAGGGAGCTCTCCCCTTGAGGGGTTTTTTGGGTTTGAAGTTCGCCAATGGGACTCTCTGGATCACAGCGAGCGGTGATTTAATGACTTTCCTGTCCGTTGAAAATATTTCTTGAATTTTTATCACAATCTCCATTTTATCAGAGTTACACAGACTTCATTGGAGACTTCCTTTGATGGTGCCCTCAGCTATTTTATGTTGGATGAATTCTTTTTATTCCCCAACGGAATTGATAATGCTTTTATAAACTTTGGATTTCTCATTAAGGCGGATTTTTATATTGATTTTTAGTAGCGAAAATAAAAATGAAAAAGGAAACTGTTGAATGATTTTATTAATAAAATTTTACTACGTAAATTCAGGGGTGGGTATTTATCTGTTGATGGAATTCAAGAGAGATTGTCCGAATTAAGTGGGGGGCTTTGATCTTGTGCTATGATTGTATTTTTGAAACTTAATTAATGAGTTTTAATTAAATTTCGTTCTTATTTGGGTTAAGCTAGATATATATGTAGATGTAGGTAACCTTCAGAGGGTGGATGAAGGCATATAATGAAAGAAAATTAATCTGAACAGCATGAAATTATTTATTCGGCTCTACTATGGTACCCTTAGAGTTAAACCAAGTAAGGACTACAATTGCATATCTTAAATTCATTAGTTTTGAGAAAATAAATCGTTTTAATTAAATTGCATTTGAAATATTTATTCCACATGTGTTTTTCCAAAGATACCCCATAAAACGTTTTAGATTCACATCTTTACTTTGATGTCTCAGAAGGGGCTTACATAGAGCCTACGTCATACATACGATCAGTAGGCAAAGATAATTTTGTAGCTACGACCAGAGTATGAAAATGCTCGCTCGTGAGTGGCTCTCGGAAGAGCGCTCTAGAAGAGCTGTAGAGTTGTTGCCCCCCAGGTCGAGAGCCTTGTAGAGATTAAGAGCAATGGTCCATTTGTCTAACACGTGCTGCAATCCAATGTAAAGTTGTACAGAGAAGTTAGCAGCATCTGGTCGACAATGGACAGTTAACAGGCAGTCTAATAAATATACTTGTGACGAGCAGACGTGTGTTTTTATTGCAATGTAAACCTCAGGTCGCGCAGCCGGTAGTATTTAATAATAATTCGAATCTGTCTACAAATACAATAGGTGAGACACTACAAGCCTGACAGCACAATTTTTTTTACTTAAACGCTCTCGCTCGCGAGCCATTATACCGCTCTGGCTCACCGTAATAAAAATGATTTTCTATAAGTACTTACAAGTTTTAGGGGGGGTTTTTTTTTTACTGGGCTTACTGAAATTTTCTTGAAAATATTCCAATGCGGTTGGTGGGATCTAATATTTTGGAAAACACCCTAATGAAGATAGTTTATGCGCGAAAACAAACAACAATGCACAAGATTCAGAACCCCGTAATCGTAATGTTATCTTTCTTCTAATACCACTTACGAATCTATACACATGCAAATCTTACAATAAGATTTTTCTTTATGGGAGGGGGAGGGGAGGGGAAATTAATTTTATTAAAATTTTATTTATTTTTAATGGCTTATAGCTAGAAAAGAATAAAAACTAAATTATCTTATAATATATTTTCAAAATGGCTTCCTTGCTTGTTACTGCATAAAAAATCAAGCTTCACGTATTAGTAATAAATAATCAAGTTCGGTGTCTTGAGTACGACGATGTTTCAATTCTCCTGATAAAGTTATGATCCTGGAATTGACTATTGTCTTTAAAGCATTCCAACAAAAAGAAATTCATCGGCGTAAGATTAGGAAATCTAGGTGGTCATTGTAGTGGGCTCGTGCAAGATCCATCGATTGAGACACTTGAAAATTCCTGTTGTCTCTTAGGGCATCATTTTGGAATATCATTTTTCCTCTGAAATGAATAATAATTACATAATTAATATAATTGTAGGAATTCATAGTTAACAAAAACAACAAGAGTTAACGAGGCACGTGTTCACTTGTCGAGATTTTATTGCAGAAACTCTTGGGTCAACTCTAGAGGCTTACAAACAACACGTTTTTCTCATCATCATACCGCAACTAAAAGATATAAAATTTTGGAAACCACATATCCCGAAAGGGGGAATTCCCTTTTTTTGGGGGTGTTCTTAAAATCGATAATCGGTAAGAATTCATCTTAGATCCCGTATACAGGGTATACCAGACTACCCAAACTAATATGACTATATTTTTCCAAATGATTCCTCGTCCAGACAAGTAAAACCTTGTATGGTACCCTGTATCTTGACAAGTATAGAGTGTACGATCAGTTTTACGACAGCATTATTTACAACCTTGTGGTCTTTCCTATGAATGTTAAACCACCCCACCACTCTCTCCACTTGCGACGACGCGACGCTTCAAATTCAAAATTTCGGTTTTTAAATTTTTATATTTTTTATTGTTCTGTTATTCTTTTAAAAATGCCCCACATTTTTGTTACAAATCGAAAGCACAGAGTCTCCTCTTTAACTTTTAACTTAACTTGACTTGACTGAAAGAGTTCAATAAGGGCCAGAAAGTTGGCAATTATCTTTTGGAAATGATATTTTTCAGTCATTTTTGCTAGTTATGCTTAAGAAAATATGCAAAAAACACAGAAAGGGTTAAATTTTGGGTACATAGAGTGACAGGTTATTTTAAAGCTAAGCTTTTGGGCTTGTTAAATTCATAGTGAAACATTGGTATTAATGATGTGTTTTTTGATAAAAATAGTAGTTAAATAAAAGAAAACGAGTAAAAATTCCGAAATTTTAAATTTTTTCAGCCATAACTTCAAAACAGAGAGGAGGCAGGAGGAGGGAAAAATTTATAAACCATTGGAAAGGTCCAAAGATTATCTATCTACGAAAGATTAAATCATCATCATTGTAACGTTCAGAAACAGAAACAACGTGTCTATAAAAACATACCCAAATATCTTAAAGTCCCGTTATCTCGGAAACCGTTAGGATTACCTCCCCCCACTGATACAATTTTTTGCTCGTCTATGAATAATCTATCCTTAGCCTTTGGATATTACACCACTTACGGGACAGCTAGAACCGTGCATATATGTATATGGGTGCAGCTAAGTGTCCACCGACACACCCACCCACCCGCACCCACCCACCCACACACACACACACACACACACACACACACACACACACGCACACACACACACACACACACACACACACACACACACACACACACACACACACACACACACACACACACACACACACACACACACGCACACACACACACACACACAGAGAGAGAGAGAGAGAGAGAGAGAGAGAGAGAGAGAGAGAGAGAGAGAGAGAGAGAGAGAGTATTTTGAATATCTAACCACTCCACCCTTTCAAAAAAGCCGCTATATGATCTTTATAGGATTGCGCAGCAGACTCCTTCTCTATAACAAGTTTTTGCTTAGATTGATGTACTCTACCCTTAGATCATATAACGAAAAGGATAGGCTATGCTGTGTAAAATTGTGTACGTGTGGTAAGCATTTTTCTTGTGATTCGTAGGGGAAATGACAAGATGGGTATCACCTTGTTATTCGTCAGTTCGACAATTCTAATTTATTTCTGACATTTCAGATTTTATGACGTTATGGGTTTGATTTAGCGATTTTGTAGTAAATAATTAATTAAAAGTGATTTTTACTTAATAGTAGTGTGGTATAATAGTGAAAAATTGTTTTGTGAACGGGATTTTATATAATCGAGACTCCGGAGTCTTGAATTATCGCGATGAAGTGGGCTGTGCTGTGCTTAGCTTAGCTCTTTTAATAATATATTATAGTGTTTTAAATAAAATATGAGTGAAATAGTTATAAAAACAAGTGAAAAAGGTAGAATTGGTCTGAGTCCAATTCTTATGATACCCTAGATGAATGCCCGTATGAAATTTCGTACGGTCACCCATTTGAGCAATTTTGATTTTTTGCATTGGTTTCTAGCATATATTTCTAGAACGGCTCGTCGGACAGAAAAAATGACTATAACCAATTTTATAGGATTTTTTATTCTGAAGAAGCCTTTAGTACAATAAAAATGTCTACGACTGATCGTTTTCAAAGTATATGTAAAAAACAAAAAAATTTATATGGCAACACCAAGAAGGGGTTGCCCGATTTAGTCCATTTTTAAAATTTTGTGCAAATTTTGTGTGCAAATATATAGTGGAAAACGAAATTTTTGTATGGCAACCCCACGAAGGAGTTGCCCGATTTGTCTCATTTTCGAACTTAATTTTACTTTTTTTTTCATGTCCGTGTACAAAATTTCAGCTTTCTAAGTGAACGCGTTCTCGAGTTATCGTGCGCACGGACGGACGGACAGACGGACATGCAACAATCAAAATAACTTTTAATTTTATGCGAGGGTGTCCAATCCATTTTGCTCTACCATCATTATTTCTGTGCGTTACAAACGGAATGGCAAACTTAGTATACCCTATAGATTTCATCTAGTGTATAATAAACAGCCGTGGCAAAAAAAATTTAACATTTTCCAATGCCGTTTTGTTTGTTTATAATTGAATTGTCATTGTCGTCTTAAGTTACAACAGCTATACAAAGGCAACGCCAAAAAATATTATCAGAAAATAAACGCCCCCCTAAAAAAATTCTTATAAATATAAAAAGTTATAAAAATATTATAAAATTGTAAACTTAAAAATTAATTTAAAAATGCTGTGTTATAATGGGATCTCTTCTATTGAGTTTCTTCAATACTTAATAAAGTTACAACCACTAAACTTTTCGCCCGGTGGTGTGAAAATATCGTAGTTTACTACTTCCATGACTAAAACGAATACATCGATGCGGTTCTACTACATGCAGAAATTTGCTTAAGGCTGAATAAATTTGTAAGCATTTTGTTCCCCCTTTTTATTTTCCACAGTTTTTATGATATTGATTTGCGGCCTTCGGCAAAATATTAGAAACTCTTCAGTTCAAATGATGCCAGACTTAGATTTTTGAAAAGATTTTGCGTTTTTTTTTTTAAATCAAAAACATCAAAAAACAGTGTTATTTTCCTCTCCCCCCCGAATAACTTTTTCATGTACACACCAATTTTTATTATTTTTCGTACATAGGTTTTCCAAACATATTTGTAAATGCTACCGGAGCTTTTTTTTCAAATTTGTTAATATTTTTAATGTTATAATTACTTTCATAACATTAAGATTGAGACTCTTGTAACTTGAATAAAATTTGTTGCTACACGATTATTTTAATACGATTATGAAGATTGAGGTGATTCTATTCAGTGGCCCAAAAACTGGGTTAATCCCGGAAGTAGTTTATTTTATAAAAATCATTTTGTAAACCTCTATCGTGATAAATATTGGTGAATGATAAAATTGGTTTTTATTCATTTTAATTCTCAAAAGCTTTCCGAGATGGCGATAGGCTCCAGTAAATATAAGGCCAAGAAATTTATCTTATGTGTCTCTACAAATGAGTATCTATCCTGCACGTATTTACATAATATACAGGGTGATAGAGGGTAGTAGGGGCATTAGTAAGAAGCAATAAATTTGGGTTACATGGAAGAAAGTTTTTGAAATAAATAACGGTATTTATGAAATTTGCGTGTAAAAAAAATCAATGTTTTGGAAATATTTGAGAATAATTTAAAGATGCCTAATTAAAAAATATAGAGTAATACACTTTTTGACAGCTACTATTCTTAGCTAATTAATAAGCCAACAATAACCAAAATCTATAGTGTGGTTCAAAAGTTATACTCATTTCTTCCCATCAGTGTTTGGCGAAATCTTCAACTGTTCAACTGGCCACCACTCCTAAAGAAAGGTTTCTAGGAGGGGGGGGGGGTATGTTGAACAATTTTTTGATCAGACTACCTCAAGGAATCGCGTGGTATACCGGAAGGTATCTTGATCAGAATCACCCTGTAGTCATAGCACAAGCAATGCCCGTCTGCTGCTAGCTGTGTGTGCAACTTTGTTGTTGGAGTGGATTAGGAATGCACTGTGAGAAAAGAGAAAATATTTGTTAATATTTTTCGTTTATGGTTTAGTTAAAAACTGACGAATATAAGCCGAGGGAAAATTATTTGGAATTTTTTTGTCTTTTCACTTTTTTATTGCATATTTGTTTGAGATTGGGAATTTGTTTTGTAATCCATGCAAATATTCGGTTTTTTTCGCTCTAGGTGTATTCGGAAAATAATTAAAGTTATCAATTGGGTACATTCTATATGGATATATGTATGTATGTATGTTCATCATTTTGAATGGTGATTAAGTGATTACGAAGGAGTTGCCCCATTCGGCCCATTTGTGAACTCCAATGCATCTGATACCTCCAATTTAATCGAACTTGTTTGAACCATTGTGCATATACATTACATACATAGAAGGCAAGGGATGTTATATAAAGATCCCAAAGGCTGTATGGAAAGCAGTAATAAAATTACAAAAACAGTTCAAATGAATTTCGAACAACAACGTGTGGCACTAAATCGAAAGCTTTGTACGAAAGCTCACGCTACTACTACATACATAGTTAAATGGAAGCTCGGAATCGAGAGTTTTTTTTTTCTGCCATTCAGCCTTAAGTTTTTCTTCCTCATAGCCTATCCTTTTTGTTATATGATCTAAGACTCTATCACCCTATGAAATTTTACACCATATATGTATGAGCGATGGGAGACCTTGTATACATATAAGTTCGATTGAAATCCATTAGAAAAAGTTCTTCATTGAAATCAATTTTATTGGGTAAATCATAAAAATTACGAACCTTCGAATTATTAAGAATTTTTGAAATTCCACTAAGAAGAACTATAAATTGATCCTAGGTAGCAAATGTCATCCATTATTTTATGTAGAATACGTTTTCAATATAAAAACATACTTGTTTATTAATACCTACTCCTACATCCTGCATACGTACCTGTATTACATACATACATACCTACATACAATTTTCTTTCTTTCCTGTTAAATAATTTATGTACTTTCCAGAGTCATTGCACTATGCGCATTAAGGAAAAACAACCTTCAAAGCTCTTAGCCATGGTATTAAAAATGTTTTCCTTGAAACTTATGTTTACGTGCGCAAATATCTCTAAGACTGGGGTTCACAAAAGCACCTGCTTTAAGGTTATTGTTCCTATGACTATTTACCGCCTCTAAAGTTGCTTTTATTTAATTAAGTAGGTAATACGTCTTCCAATTAAATAGCTCACTAGACTTTGTTTTTGTACATTTACAAAATAAGCAGCAACCGATGATGGTTTTGCCATCTACTTAAAATTAGTACAAACATCTTTTAGGTCTCAGGTTTATGCTAGAATTTATGTAAAGTTGATTGTGCTCTAATTTTAATCCTACATATTCCTTGCACAAAATAAAGTAATCTGACAAGGAAGGAAGGAAGTTAGTACTTATATGAATGTATGCATTTCTTGCAACAGGTAACCGCATGTGTATCTTCTTTATATATACAAATACAGTCATATGCCTTAATTATGCCATATATACAAAGCTGCTTCTTTTCTAAACCTACTACACAGTACATACATTACTTATATAGTGCTAGGTGCTATCAAAACTCTTACTATTACCGTTGGTGTTTGCTCTTAAATTTTGTTGCATGCATGCTGCCTTTTTATTGATTGCCTTGCCGTAATGATTACATACATACATACATACATGGGATATGGTGGGATTGGGCTGTTTACACCACATTTTCTGTTATAAAAAATTCAAAAACTTGCCTTGCTGTCAACAAGAAATTTTAAGCCAACCAAAATTAAACACACAAGCAATGGAAGGAAACTGGTGGCAGTTCCAGGACTCATAAATTGCAAAACTCACTGCTTTTATATGGATTATGGAGAATGTAGAGAAGTCCAGACCAAAGTCCCCGAGACTCCCGAGACTCCCGAGGCCCTGCTCCAATTGCTTTTCGTACTTACTCTTCGTCGAATATTTCACTTGTAGTCATAGCTTTATACGAGTATAGTTGCGTACTATAGCTCCTGTGCTCCACTCCTCCAAACACATGTGAAATCATAATTTATTTTCTCTCTCTGAGTTTTGTTTTTAGGTATATTTTTTTTCTAGTCTATTTTTTGTTAAACTTATTTTTTATTTTTTTTGCATATACATAGGAGAAATGGAAAAAAAATTTCATTGTGTGATGTTGATTGAATTGAGGATTTGATTTCAAATTTAAAACTGGTGGGCTTCTGGCTTGTTTAATTTTTGTTATGGAATTGATTTTTTTTTTGTGTTCCACTCTTAAATTTAAAATTTTATATGGAATTTCATTATGCAGCGTCACTAGCACTACATGTGTTGTGCAAAACAATAGCAAGCATTTAAAGAAAAAGTCGAATTTATGTTTTTTTTCTAGCAGACTTTAATATTTTGAAGTGTGTGAACTAAAGCTACTCCTTTCTAAAGTAATGAAATTTATTTTTAATTACTTCAGCATATCATCTTCGCGGCATAAATGCTATTAAATTAGTAATTATGCTCTCTCATTATTTTTTTTAAATTAAAGCCCACGCATATTGCAGCAGACGAGGTCCTAGGCCCGAACAAACTCAAGATGAAGAAAGAGTTTCCATTAATTCCCACTTTATTTGCGGAACGTTGGCCTCCAACTCGAAGTTTAAGTACCCTCAATTGAGGAGGGTTTTTCAAAATAGCCTCAAAGTGATGTAAAAATGATTCGTAATGGTAAGATCTATCTATTGGTTACCTTACAATACTTCATATAAAGGATTTCCCAAAAAGAGGTGTTATTTTGATCTTTATTTCATTATAAAGAGGAAGGTATGCCGTTAATAATGGAAAATAACATCAGCCAAATGACCACCACGACCACGCCTACACGACCATATCGTTCTCATGAAATTTTCCATAACCAAATCTCAAAGTGGCTGCCCTATGTCCTCGATAGCCTCACGAATTCCATCTTTGAGGTCTTGAATCGACGCTGGGCTGTTGGCGTAGACCTTCTCTTTCACGTGGCCCCAAAGGAAGAAGTCGCAAGGTGTTAAGTCATAAGATCTCGGTGGCCAATTGTGATCACCTCTTCGAGAGATAACACGGTCTGGAAACTTTTCAAAAGATCAATGGTTTCGTTGCTTGTATGGCACGTAGCGCCGTCTTGTTGAAAGTAAACGTTTTCCAGATCAATACCATCCAATTCCGGCCATAAAAAATCATTAATCATCTGTAGATATAGCGCAATCCATTGACCGTAACTGTTGCTCCAGCCTCATTTTCGAAAAAAGTAAGGTCCAATGACCCCGCGGGACCATAAACCGCACCAAACAGTCACACGTTGAGGATAGAGAGGCTTTTCAACAATAACTCTTGGGTTTTCCGAGCCCCAGATGCGACAATTTTGCTTGTGGACGAAGCCATCGAGGTGGAAATGGGCCTCATCACTCGAGATGAGTTTTCGATGGAATTCCGGATCATTTTCATGCATTTCAAGGACCCAATCAGCAAAGACTCGACGTTGTTGATGATCGGCCGGCTTGAGTTCTTGTGTTAACTGAACTTTATAAGCCGTAAGACCCAAATCTTTATGCAAAATACGGTGTAATGACGTTTGTGGAATGCCTAATTCCAAAGAACGACGAGGAATAGACAAACCTGAGTTTTCTTCAACACTTTCGGCTACAGCAGCAATATTCTCGGCTGTTCTTGAGCGACGTGCACGGGTTTTATTCTTCACATCACTAACCTGTCCCGACAGCTCGAATTTTTCTACCAATTTCTGTATTGCGGTCCGACAAGGTGCTTCACGACGACCCAAAAATGTTCGAGTTTTACGAACCGTCTCTGCCACATTTTCACCATTTTTATAGTGAATTTTAATAATTTCAATGCATTGTTGAATCGTGTATCGTTCCATTTTTATTAATGGCGTAGTTTCTGCTTGTCAAATGTCAAAAAATGACAGCTCCAAAAGTGACATCTACCGAAATAGCGGGCTAATTAAAACAACACCGCTTATTGGAAAGCCCTTTAGCAGGAGGTGATAGTACCTAGAAAAACAAAAACATTTAATGGCAGGGGGAGGGAGGGGGGTTGCATATCAACCATTTTTTTTTTGTTTTTTTTTGTATATTATTAAGCCAAGCTCAGGATATACTCTATGCTGCAAAGCACAGCATGGCAGGAAGGAAATAGGGAAATGATTAGAGGTTATGAGGAGAGTGGCGGAGGTGCCAATGTATGTCGCCCTTAAGCTTCCGCAGATTGTATGCCGGAGGAAAAACAGAAGATGGTAAGGTGTTCCACATTCGCACTGTTCGGGATAAAAAAGCATCACGGAATTTTACTGTACGGCCGAAAGTAATTATTTGAAGGGTTAAAGGATGTGCGCTGTTTGCACACGAGTATTGCGTGCAGGAATCATTCTACAAGGGATTAGACTAGATATTTCATCAGAACATTGACCATGCATATAGCGATAAAGGAGCGAAAGGCATCCAACATTGCGGCGGTGCTCGAGTGAGTCGATATGACACAAGTTATTGCCAAATCGCCAATGAGCTTGAAGGCTCTCTTTTGGACAATATCCAATGAAGCTAAGGCTGTGCGACCAGCCCCTGCCTAGGTCTAATGTAGGACTTGTAGAGGAGCTCTAGATTTGACGAGCTCTTCATCTGAAGACGAAGGCGATTCCACTGAGGCGTGCCTATTTTGCAATGACCTGTATGGTGAATGTGTTGCTGGAAAAGGGTGGATACAGTGCAACGCGTATGAGGGAGAAGGAAATTTTATATGCGACTTTTGCAATAATGTCACTGCAGGGATAGATTGGTGGTGATAATATTGCTAAATTGAGTATCAGAGTTTTTGATGAAGACATACATTAATTTAACTTCATCTAATTTGGATGTGCAATAAATCATAAAAATTGGCAACAGCAAATGAAAACTATCGATTTTCTCGAGTACCCCTTCTTACCCTATCCCTCTTCAAAATGACGGTTTTGACTTGATCTACGAAATTTATTTTTCCGAGTGTTTAAGTAAATTATTTTGGTAAATTGGATAATATTTTGCTTGTCCATATCTGTCTAAAGATAATAGCTGAGAAAATGAAATTTTTGTAAGGCCTAGAATTTCGAAACTTTAAAAAACAGTTGTGGTTTTGCCTTACTACATATCGCACCACCTCGAGTGTAAAGCCACACATCTCAAAATCATCACTTTTGATTTTGAAATGTCATCCTACCGAATTACAGGGTGATTAGTAAAATATGCTCTTTGGAAATATTTTAAATTAAGGCATAACATAACATAAAATGATAAAATTTTACCGACAGAATAGGGCCCAATAACTCCTTAACCGTCGCAGATAGAACATAAGTGTAATAGGTTAAATTAAAGAGGAGACTGTGGGCTTACGATATTTTGTAACAAAAGTGTATGTTAGTGGGGGTATTTTCAAAAAAATTACGAAAAATAAAAAAAATAAAAAAATTAAAAAGTGAAATTTTGAATTTGTAGCGTCTTAACTCTGGAGTGGAGAGAGCTACGGGGGTGGTTTAATATTCATAGGAAAGACCTTAAGGCTTTGCATACAAAATAGACCGTATACTTTGTACTTTTCAAGATTCTTAGGGCAGCGACATACGATTAGGTTTTTCCCGTCTGGTTGGCCGTCTACGGTTTTTACAGTCGCCGTGATTACTCGACATACGAGACGAATATTCTCGATTATTTTGTTTTGTGGATACAAGTCAGTGAAGTCAGTTCATTAATTTTTAGGGGTGTTATAAAATATGGAAAACATTAGTGATATCGAACATGTAATTATTTTACTTTTAATTGAGGATGAAGAAGAAAGGAAAAAAACATTTGCAACGTAGATTTTCAGTGCATCCGTTAAATCAAATGAGACCATCGCGAGGACAATTTCATTGCATTTATGCAATTTTAAGGAATGACGAAGAAATTTTTTTTAGTTTTTATAGAATATCTTCTCGCTCTTTTGATATATTATTTACTTGATTTAGTTAAGGAAAAAAATTCAAAATCAAATACTTTCAAAGGGGTTCCAATTAGTGCAGAAGAAAGACTAACGGTTACTTTGCGGTAAGTAAAATTTATTTATAAAAATTAAAAAAAAACTTTAGTAGTAAAATTTATATGTGTGGTGGAACTGTGTCATGTCATCATGAGTAGCTATGTAATCTTGGATTGATTGGATACTTGTTCTTGAAATAGGGACAAAAACAGATCGAGGCAAACTGCTCGAAGTCACTGTTGAAGACACCTCAGGAATAATAATTGGAGAATTAGAAGAGAATAGTGAAATTGTGATTGTGGTTGTTGAAATGCTTGTTGAGGGTTAGAAATCTGAGTAGCCTGTGATGGGAATTGATTAGTGGATGCTGAATCAAATTTTATATTCCCAATTAAATTAAGCATCCTTCTTTTAAACTGAACTTTCTGCAATTCAATGAACTTCGATTAGCATAGAAATTACACTAACAAACATTGGCCATGCTATAAAAAAACATTGGTCGATTCTCTCAATTTTTCAGCAAAAAGCGGTTTTCACAAAAGCGCGGGAAAATTTTTAGAGCTGAAAGTATCCGGATAATTTACTATCCAGATTATCCGAGATAATTAGGATCCGATTCCTCAAATCCGGGTATCCGGATAATCCGGATCCTATTATTCGGATCCCAACTATCCGGATTCGGATCCAAACTATCCGGATTCGGATCCAAACTATCCGGATTCGGATCCAAACTATCCGGATTCGGATCCAAACTATCCGGATGCGGATCCAAACTATCCGGATGCGGATCCAAACTATCCGGATGTGGATCCAAACTATCCGGATCCAGATTAAGCAAAAAAAGGTCAAAATTTCCCTCAGATTGAATTGTTTCATTGGGAAAATATAAATTTCATGATATTCTCATTTTCTCAATGAAACAACACAATTTTGAAGCTTTTTTGCATAGTCCGAATCCGAATAGTTTGGATCTGGATCCGGACAGTTTGGATCTGGATCCGGATAGTTCGGATCTGGATCCGGATCCGGATAGTTGGGATATGGATCCGGATAGTTGGGATCTGGATCCGGATAGTTCGGATCTGGATCCGGATAGTTCGGATCTGGATCCGGATAGTTGGGATCTGGATCCGGATAGTTCGGATCTGGATCCGGATAGTTCGGATCTGGATCTCAGGAATCGGATAGTTCGCAGATCCTGGTATCCGGATATCCGGATATTAGCTTATCCGGACACAATTTTCTAAGTAAAACGTGAAAACTCCGCGCCCTTCTCATTTATTTACGAAAATGAAACATTTGCCATTCTGTTTCGTTGTACGCAACTTTCGCTTTTTTAAATCTTTATTCATAAAATTTTTAAAGAGAGTTTGATTTTCTTTTCATTTTTCTTTTTCTTTCTTTCTTCCTTTTCTTGCCGTGTGGATTTTAAATGTAAAACAACCGAAAAATCTTCTGTGTCCTAACTTGTCATTAAGTTAACTTTGCTACTGCACTGCACTAAATTTTAGCAAACCTTCCGGGAAAAACCGTAAAGTATGTCGCGTCACATTGCACTTAATGAGTTTAGAATTTCATTCGACAGCAAATCGTATGTATCAGCCATTATGGCCAGCCACGGTTGCGCTCAGGTTTTGATACAGATCCGGTTTTAACCTGATCGTATGTCGCTGCCAAGCTAATCACTTGGGATTCATTTGGTACGGAAAAAACCTAATCGTATGTCGCTACCCTTATAGGGTATTTGACGAAAAAGAGCATATTTTACTAATCAATCTGTAATTTGTTAGGGTGTGAAATTTGCCCCCTCCCCTCCCCCGCCCCTGCCATAAAAAATTTTTTTTTTTTACTTGTCTACACGAGAGGAATCATTTGCAAAATTTAGTCATATTAGTTTGGGACACCCTGCTGTATATTTACTATTTACTATGAAAGAAAGAACTACACCAGTACTGAAAAAATTGAATTTATAGAGGGATTTGAAATACAATTTTCGAGTTGTGGGGGTCTTGCATTGAGGGTGCGATATCTATATATGCGTAGACTATGTCATGTATGCTATGAGAATGAAAGACATTTGCACAACATAGATTTCAGGCATGGAGATGACACTCTCTAAGTAAAGTCTGCCGACTTCGAGAAAATTTCATTCAAAAAGATGCTGCTTTTCTTGGGGAGTATTACTATTGGAGGAAATATAAAAGAAAGTGCACCGCTCTACAATAGGCCAATAAATGGCTGCAAGGTAAGGGACATTTGCAAAAACCACATACATTTGTTGATAGCGTTCGAGGCTGGATAACTTTGTGTTTCTTTACTGTAATGGCAAAAGTGAATTCTGCGTGCTGATAAAGCAGTAGAAATTTTGCGTAGAATAACAAATCTGTTAACAGAGTATGACGAAAGATTTAGTCATTCCTCCTGGAAAACAACCCTAATGGCTATGGCAACGTTTTTCGTAATGGAAATTTTTAAAAGTAAACCAATTTTTCACTGAAATAGTCGAAAAATATGAAGAAGGACCGTAATCATCATCGATTAGCACAGGACGGCTTTCTTTGACACCAAAACCATCCTAGATTAATTGAAAGAGATTTTGCCGATTATGTACAAATCATCTAACTGGAACCAGAAGGGTGAAAATTGTGTCATTCAAAAGGTTTGAGAAAAGAATCGAGATTTTGGTGTCCCAACTGTAATGTTGCTTTGTGTGTATGTTTGCCTCATTGTTTCAAGAAATATCATACCGAGAAATAATTATTTTAATTTGTTTAATTAATTCTTTGTGCATTGGAAATGTTTTCTAAATATGTCATGAAATATTTTGTCAAAATAAATAATCAACAAGTGAAAAGTGATTTTCTTTTATTACCTTAAGCGTGATATTATAACTTTTCACTATGAAGATAAAATCTCCATTTTGAAATGAGTTGAAAAAAGTTAATTCCCCGATTAAAAGGTTAAAGAAACTGAAGAATAGCTAAAAAAAAAGTATCATGAGGACCCTTGTCACTCTCTCTCTTGCTTGGAATAGTTCCACAACAGTTGGTTGCAAGGCCATCATGAAATAGCTAAGATGGTAAGCATTTTAGGGTGCACCGGGTTTGCTCACTGTTCAGTCTACCGACGTGTTGTGATTCCCCCGATGTAAACACATTCCTAAAAAGACAAAATAAAAGAAACACAAAGATCCAAATTCTAAATGAAATCAACAAAAAATACTCATCTGATAGTTGGGAACTTCCTTCCTTTGGTCCAGCGATGTCTAAACACTTTAACAAATACATTCAACACCTAAAACATACAAAATTATTATTATTTATAACAAAATTCTATAAAAATATCATCAACTTACCTAAAGTGTACATCCCTCTCGTATATTTACATTTCGCAATGTCACATAGTGACATTACGTCAATTCATTTGATTTCGCCTCAGTCATCAAATCCAACAAACGTCGCTAGGGCAACACCGAGAGGCGAGAACTCATAACTGGATGCGGCGGCTATAAAAGCCGACGAACCGCAGCAGAAAATCATTCTTGGTTCAGAGCTCATCTGATTCGGAGACTAATCCGAGTAACAAGAATAAAATTTCCAAACCTCATATAGAGGATTAATTCTATATTTCAGAGATTAATCTGAAAATCCTATCAAATCCAAAAATTCCATCCCACACCTAAGCAGAAGATTAATTCTGCGCAGAGATTAATCTGCAAAAAGATCCATCCCACACCTAAGAAGAAGATTAATTCTGCTGCAGAGAATAATCTGCTACATCTCCTGCTCACATTTACAGAGGAATAACTCTGCTGCAGAGACTAATCTGCATTCTTCGTTATAGTAGCATATTGCTACATTTCTGCGCACGCTCAGAATACTGTCAGAGACTAATCTGACTAGTTGTACTGACAGAAGAATTTTACTGCTCTTGTGCCCTCACGCACTAGCAGCATCAATATTTTCCCCTTTTCTTTGTTTGATGACAGATAATAATTCTGATCTTCTCTCCCTTTTTCAGAACGAGGAGAAAATTGGCAGCGCCTGAGCAGGAGCTCATTGATTTTGAATTTTAATTTTAATTTGTTTATTTTGTTTATTTCATTCGGATTTTTATTGAATTTTTTTTATATTGAATTTTTAGTAGTTTGTAGGTTAGTTTTAGTAAATGAATTTGTGATATTAGTGTAAGCAATTGAATTATATATAATAAAATTTTATATTTGAATTCTTAAAAACTGAGTTGTCCATTAAAAACCGGCACTCCCTCCCACGTCCGAGACTAGCTCTCACACTCACAGTTGACCGAAAACGAAATCGCGCAATCATTTTGTAGTATAGTATTTGCACATGTTTAAGCGCAATCCCAGTGCGTATTTATTTGTGAAGTTACATAACCGTGATCCGGTCCGAAGAATGCCAAGAAATCGGTAGGAAAGTTTGTGCCCTAAATTTTCTGGAATTTGAATGACAAAATCTTCATCTACTATGTGTAAAAGAAGAAAAAACAAACTATCACAAGACAGTATGGATCGATTTTGGCCCGGTCCCATTGTGGAAAAGAAAAATCTTTTTCACTACTCACTGGTTTGGTGGGAAAAAACTCACATCTAGTATATTCATATATTTAAAAGAATTCATGTCCAATAGATGTAAGGCTGTCAAAAGGTACCAACCCAACAAAGTATGAATTAATATTATTTATTAAATTATTAAACAAACGCTAAGGAAAGATATTGACACTCAAAATGTTATCCTAATTTCGAACATTAAGGTAATTAGATTAGAAATTTGTAGATATTTACGTTAGGTTAGGTAAGGTTAGAGTGGCGGCCATCGTGCGAACGCCTGCGATCAGCCTCACTTAGACCATTTGCTGTCCATTGTGATACCACTTTAATGGGTCCATACCTGGGAAAGATACCTCAGATTTAGTGGGTGCGCTAAAACCAGAGTTAATGAACCTTACTAGGTCCCCCAACTCATTGTCTGCTAACTCCCCCAATTCGCTGAAGGAGTAGCTGCCGACCGCATTTCTCCTATGCTTGGAAACTTAGGGGATTCACACAGCAGTTGCTGAACGTTCTCAATCTTTACCTAATCCATACAGCTTCTGCAGAAGTTATTGTGTCTAGTTTGCATGTGCTCTGCATGTTTACCAAAGAGGCAGGGCCCCGTAATAACTGCGATAAGGTTACGCACATCATTACGGTTCCTCCTCAGCAGAGATATGGTTCTTATAGGACAAATTTCGGCCATAACTGTCTTAAAATCGCTCATGTGGTCAATTCTTCCCATATGCGATCTGCCAGCTTACAGGTCTGTGCGTCTAGAATCCTCTTCACTGATTTTAGAGGCCGATCTATGCGTTCCTTCGCTAGGCAAGTAATCATAGCGAAGGCCTTTCTGCCCAGAGCATCAGCAGCCTCGTTTCCAGATATGTCACTGTGACCAGGCACCCAACAGAGAATACTCCTGGTTAGCACGCAGTTTCCCGAGTTTACATCCCACATCCATTTTCGAATAGTCTGCGAAAATACATGTCAGAGTCTTTTACCACGTGATTATCATCCCATTCCTCTCTACTAGGAATGCTAGTTGAAAATGTTTTCGCAAAGTCTAGTATATGGACGATATAATCCGCAGCTCCCCGTATACTATCCCCAGCATAGAACTTCAGTATTCTGCTGTGCTCAAGGTCTGCTGTTGTCCAGCAGCCAGACTCTCTTCTAAGTTTTAGTGCACTTTTTGCAGCATTTCCCATTAATGTTAAGGAGCAGGAGCCAGATGCACGATGCGAGGGTGAGTGTCCCATCTTTTGCCAAAAGTTTTCTTGCAGGTATGTATTGTAATGGCCGCGCTCATTCACATTTATTCTCCAATTAACTTCGAATCTAGTATCACTCCTAGGTATTTGGCTTCAGTTCTAAATTCAAGAGTAGTGCTACTCAGTTATGGGGGAGCGAAAGTCCGAATAACTCTCCTCCGTGTAAAGAGGACTAGTTCGGTCTTTGCGGATTTGAGCCCCAGATCACAACTCGTAGCTCAGTTAAGAAGCTTTTGTAATGCTTTTTGAGTTAGTTTACTAATCGTCGATAGGAATTTACGACTAGGATGACTAGATTATCAGCATATGCCACCGCTTTTATTCCATTCCTCTTTAAAGAGATGAGAATTCCATTAATCAACAATAGCTACAATCTAGATGAAAGAGCTCCTCCTTGTGGAGTACCTCTGGGCACCACCCTCTTGCAAACTTTATTGCTGCCAAGCACTGTGTATTCTAGGCGGTTGATAAGCATTGCGAGTTAAACCACCTGCATATATAGGATGTAACTCCGATACCAACCAGGGCGTCCTAAATGGCCTCCATTTTAATATTGTGAAAGGCTCCTTCGATTTCCAGAAATGCACCTATAGTGTATTCTTTTTATCGATTAATTTTCAATGGTTCCTACTACGTCATGTAGCGCAGTTTCAACTGATTTACCTTTAAGGTATGCATGCTGTGATCTCGAAATATCATTTCCTCTGAACAGGCCGTCCATGGGCGCCTCTATCAACCCTTCAAAACTTGTCAGAAGAAACGATGTAAGGCTGATGGATCTGAAGTCTCTGGCAGTCATGTGACCGCTATGGCCTGACTTGGGAATGAAGATCACTTTAGTTTTCTTCCTGAGGTATGGGTCATAGGAGCGGAAAAGATCAGCAAAAGTTCCGGAATAAACAATATCTTGTAACTTCTGTAGCATAATAGGAATGCTGGCATATATTCCTGGTGATTTATGGGAAGCAAAAGATTGAATTTTCAATTTTCTCCTTGGGGACTATGTTTCAAAGTTCCCAGGAAAATAGTGTTACGCCCCACAAAGTGATACAAGCGACATCTATTGGAAATGGAAACAACTTTAGGTTAGTGACATCCTAGTAAACTGGGTTTGGAGAATGGAATATTCAAGAAGGTTCTAGGATAATTCGTAGAGTATAAATACGGCGCTGCTCACATCCAGGAGGCGAGTATTATTTCAGACAGCGAAGTGAGAAGTGAACGAAGTAAACTATTTGGATTGCGATAATTAGAAGTACAGTACTAGCGATAAATAAAGAGTTGATTTGATAATTATTTGTGAATTTGTGAGAGTAAACAGTAAAGTTAAATAAAGAAAGAACTTTTGAATTATATCTGAAATATTGTGTTTTAAATAACGAACTAAGGCCACGCTCGTAACAACTGGTGTCAGAAGTAAAATAAAAATCGCGAAATAAAGTGGTGGCATTTGACTTTGAAATTCAAAGAGTGATTAATTTTGTGAAATCGCGCAAGAATGGGACGCAAACTAGAGGAGCTTCGCATACAGGAATTGAAAGTGGTGTTGGGGAAGCGGGCATTGCAAACGACAGGTCTAAAGAATATTCTAGTCGAGCGACTTAGACAAGCGTTGATAGAGGAAGAAAAGAATCCTGATACATACGTTTTCGAGGAAGAGCCAGAAACTGAAGAAGAGCCTGCGATGAACATAGAACAGCTTTTGGGTACTTTAATGACCAAAATGGAGCTTTCAACCCTGCAAGTGAAAAATGCCCTTGAGGAGCAAAAGAATGCTTTTGAGGAACAAAAGAATTCTCTAGAAGCGCGTTTGGATGAACAAAAGAATTCTCTGGAATCCCGTCTAGATGAACAAAAGAATTCTCTAGAAGCCCGTTGGGATGAACAAAAGTGTTCTTTGCAGAATTGTCTAGAAACCTGTTTGGAGGAACAGAAGACTTTCCTTAAAAATTCATTAGACGAGCAAAATGTAAAAATTGAAGGAATCCAGCAGGAAGTGCTGGAAGTTCAACAGCAAGTGTCGGAAGTGCAACAAAATGTTACGGAGAAGCTTGATAACTTTATAGCAGATTTGGACAGAATGAAGTATCGACAATCTCGGCACGAAGGAACTGAAATATCCGGTGCAGGCAGAATGAAACCTCCAATATTTGATGGACAAAATTCGTGGCATATTTTCAAGAGACAGTTTGAGGCAGCTTCCGAAGTAAATGGATGGAATGATGCAGACAAAGCTACAGCTCTGGTATTAGCACTTCGAGGTACTGCGTCAGAGTTATTACAAACTATTCAGATTGAAAAGCAACGTGATTACATTTCACTAGTACAGGCGATAGAATTACGTTATGGAGATGAACACATGCAGCAAGTATATCGCCTGCAGTTACGCAACAGGACTCAAATGCATGGCGAGTAACTACAACAACTGCAGGCTGATGTGGAAAGATTAGCTAATCTTTCGTACTCTAGCGTAAATGCGGATTTCCTTAATGAAGTGGCAACAGAAGCATTTGTGAACGCCATTGCAGATCAAAATTTACAACAAGCGTTAAGGCTAGCAGGAAAGAAATCAACAGCAGAAGCACTAGCGTATGCATTAGCGTATGAATCTGCCAGACAAGCTTCGCGAAGTGCAGTACGAGTAAGAGAAATTTCAGTGGAAGAATGTACTTGTAATAGAATGCAGCCATCACAGAGCAATTCTTCACGCGGTATTCTGCGATGCTGGAATTGTAATAGACCAGGACACCTCCAAAGGGACTGCAGAAAATGCCGTCGAACAGAATCACCAGAAGAGGAGGACAGAACAGAATGCCAAAGATGTCGAGCCAGGGAGCAAGCTATTCGGGGAGAGCCTAGAAATCAAACAGCGACTAGTCGCATCAGCTCCCCTGTTTAGCAGTCGGAAAACATGTAAAAACCAACTTCGGGGGGCAGAAGTTGGTTGGTAGAGTCGACAGCCCCGAAGTCATCATTCAGATAGCCCAGTTGCAGAGAAATAATAGCAGTCTTGTTATATATGGAAGTGTGGGAAAAAATGACTGCGTTGTCACTATCGACACTGGAGCTTCGAGATCAATTATTAGAGCGGATCTTGTCAAGAACAAATGGCTTCACAATACCACCAAATATTTACTAAAAACAGCAACTGGAGCTGCAGCACAACTTTTTGGAGAAATATCTCTGGATATTCAACTAGGTGAACTACTATTTCCTCACAATTTCCTAGTTTCAGACATAATAGATGAATGTATCCTTGGAGTAGACTTTATGACCACATATAAAATAAATTTAGATGTCGGAGAACGAATACTCAAATATGGAAACATAGAAATTCCTATGAGACTAGGAGGAGGAACAGATTATCCTGCAAAAATAAGGACGATGGTCTGTGAGAATATGACCCTCTCCGCATTCTCGGAGACGCTAGTATGGACAAAGCTTACTGATGACATCGGGACCTGCCGATTCTATTTGGTGGAGCCTAACCCTACAAAAGTAACATCGAACATCATCGTTGGTAAGACTTTAGTGAAGACAGAAGGCGCAACATTAATTCCAGTCAGAGTGCTTAACACATCCGAAAACGAGGTACAACTAAAAGAAGGTGCTATAATTGGAAATTGTGAGCCTGTTTATCAGATTGTTAATTTGGAAAATGGTAGTAATATTAAGGAGGCAATACGTATACCAGCTACTGCTCAACAGGTTCAGAAACTTCTTTCATCTAGTGCCTTAAGTGAACAGCAATACAACGATGCCAAAGAGGTGATCGATGAATTTTCGGAATTATTTGCAATGAATGATGATGATTTCGGCAAAACAAATCTTGTCCAGCATCGGATCAATACATTCTAGGCCCATTCGGCAACCACCACGAAGACTACCATTAGCCAAACAACCAGAAGTTGCAGATATGATAAACTCCATGAAAGAACAAGGCATAATTGAGGAATCTAACAGCCCTTGGACATCGCCAGTTGTTTTGGTCAGGAAAAAGGATGGCAGCACACGATTCTGTGTGGACTACCGCCAACTAAATAATGTAACAACAAAGGATAGCTATCCGTTACCAAGGATTGATGACACATTGGACACCCTTTCCGGAGCGCAATGGTTTTCCACATTGGATTTGAAGAGCGGTTACTGGCAAGTGGAAATACATCCCGAGGACCGAGACAAAACTGCTTTCTCAGTTGGAAGTGGCTTATGGCAATTCAAAGTTATGCCATTTGGATTATGTAATGCTCCAACCACATTCGAACGACTCACGGAATGTGTTTTACGAGGATTAACCTGGAAAACATGTCTTGTCTACTTAGATGACATAATTGTGATCGGAAGGACATTCGAGGAACATAAAAACAACTTACGGGACGTACTTCAAAGACTGAGAGATGCGAAACTGAAGCTCAGCACGAATAAATGTGCTCTATTCAAGAATGAAGTAAAATATTTGGGGCATATAGTTTCATCACAAGGAGTAAGAACTGATCCAGAGAAGATAAGAGCTGTTAAAAATTGGCTTGTTCCAAAGGACAAACATCAATTAAGGAGTTTTCTTGGATTGACTACCTACTACAGGCGATTCGTAAAAGGTTTTGCAGATATAGCAAGGAGCCTACATCAACTTACAGAAAAAGGAAAGCCGTTCATATGGTCAGATAAATGTAACGAGAGTTTTGCAAATTTGAAGCAACAGCTCTGTGGAACTCCAGTGCTTCACTATCCAAAGCTGGAAAAACTTTTATATTGGACACGGATGCCAGCAATGTAGGTATTGGTGCAGTGCTTTCACAGGAGGAGGATGGTCAAGAGGTGCCAGTAGCTTATTTTAGCAAAGCACTCTCAAAATCAGAGAGAAATTATTGTGCTACAAGGAAAGAGCTACTTGCCATTGTAAACTCAACCAAGCAAGCATTTCCATAAATATCTCTACGGGCAGAAATTTATCCTCCGCACTGACCATGCAGCGCTTAAATGGCTTTTGCAGTTTAAGAGCCCTGAGGGGCAAGTGGCGAGATGGATAGAGCGACTCCAAGGTTATGACTTTGAAATCCAACACCGAAGAGGACGTATCCATGGAAATGCAGACGCCCTTTCACGACGTCCATGCAGAGTTGAATGCAAACATTGCGTTCGGCTGGAAGAAAAAGAAACAAAAGCAACAATACAGCTGATGACGGTGGAACCATCGACAGGTTGGAACAACGAGAGCTTGCGAACAGCACAACGGGAAGACCCAGACATATCACCTATTCTTGCTTGGAAGAAGACATGGAAAGACCACAATGGCAAGATATCTCGGAGAGGAGTGAGAAACTGAAGAGCTACTGGGCTCAATGGAACTCTCTTCACGTTGAATGTGGTATATTAAAGCGCAAGAGGGAATCAACTAACGGCGAGTCATTCCGAATGCAGATAGTCGTGCCCGCATCCCAGATCAAAGATGTTCTAGAAGAAATGCACAGTGGATCATCTGGTGGACATTTGGGGGTGAATAAAACAATTTCCAAAATACGTGAAAGGTTTTATTGGTTGCATATGCGAGAGGATGTTGAGGAATGGTGCCGAATGGTTGCTTCTTGCAACGGACCACCACACAGAAGTAGAGGAGAAATGCATAAGTATAATGTAGGAGCCCCATTTGAAAGGATAGCCGTAGACATCACTGGACCTTTTCCAGAAACAGATAACGGTAACCGTTATATATTAGTTGCTATTGACTATTTCAGTAAATGGCCTGATACTTATGCAATCCCTAATCAAGAGTCTACCACAGTAGCGGATCAAGTAGTAATGAATTGGGTCAGTAGATTTGGTGTTCCTCATGAACTTCATTCGGACCAAGGACGGAACTTCGAATCACGGACTTTCCAAGAGATGTGTAAAATTCTGGGAATAAGAAAAACCAGAACAACTCCTCTGCATCCATAATCTGATGGCATGGTAGAACGCTTCAACAGAACATTGGTCGAGCATCTAAAGAAAGTAGTCGACTATCACCAACGCGATTGGGATCGACATATTCCCATGTTCTTAATGGCCTATCGATCGGCTGTACACAACACGACCGGACAAACGCCAGCAAAAGTAATATTCGGAAAGGAGATGCGTTTACCTAGCGATCTCAAGTTTGGTACACCCAGAGGTGAACAAAAGTTACCAGACGATTATGTATCGGAACTTAGACAACGATTAGCTGATGTACACGAAGTCACGAGAGCAAAATTAGCAATAAATACCGATCGGATGAAGACCCGCTATGACTTACGTGCTAACTCAGCAGGATTTCATGAAGGTGACCTTGTTTGGCTGTACAACCCGAAACGACGTAAGGGACGTTCTCCCAAATTACAACAACACTGGGAAGGACCGTATTCAGTAGTGACTAGAATAAATGACGTAGTATATAGGATTCAGCGGGGTACAAGAGGCAAACGGAAAATCGTTCATCTAGATCGTTTATGTCAATACTGCGAGCATCAAGACCGTGGATCACCTGTTGTTCGGGACGAACAATTTTAAGAAGGGGACAGTGTTACGCGCCACAAAGTGATACAAGCGACATCTATTGGAAATGGAAACAACTTTAGGTTAGTGACATCCTAGTAAACTGGGTTTGGAGAATGGAATATTCAGGAAGGTTCTAGGATAATTCGTAGAGTATAAATACGGCGCTGCTCACATCCAGGAGGCGAGTATTATTTCAGACAGCGAAGTGAGAAGTGAACGAAGTAAACTATTTGGATTGCGATAATTAGAAGTACAGTACTAGCGATAAATAAAGAGTTGATTTGATAATTATTTGTGAACTTGTGAGAGTAAACAGTAAAGTTAAATAAAGAAAGAACTTTTGAATTATATCCGAAATATTGTGTTTTAAATATTGAAGTAAGGCCACGATCGTAGCAATAGGTATTGATAAGCAGTTCTAGAGTCTCCTTGTCAGTCTCGGTCCAGCTACAGTCCTCCCTTTTCAGAAAGGAGGAAACACTGGAATCCTAGCGGATTCACTTGTGCTCTCTATAGATTCGTAGTATGGTATAAATATTTAATTTTAAATTGGTATTAAATTTGTAAAATATTAATTACATGAAGAATTACATGCAGTGGTCTTGATTTTAAAATAAATCCAGTTCTACGGATCGATACTGTTTTACATCTCTTACTTTACATTTTCTTTAACCTATTCTCCATATACCTATTGTATGTACATATGTAGATACATCATATATAGGTATATATAAAAAAACACACATAAACTAATTCACTATCAGTATTTTAACTAGGTAGGTATGTAATAGGTCATAAAATATCCATTTGTAAAATAACTTAAAATTACTGTTTATGGTAGGTATGTACATGTTCCCAAAAGTCATTAATACACCAAATAAAAACCACTTTCATAGCTCGAGCTTTTTGGGATATAATCCATAAAATCACCCCATAAATGGTTTAATTATAGTCGTTAAGTTCAAGCATTTTGCTTTTTATTTAGTATGTGCGACTGTGAATAAAAGTGACCGTCATGCTTCAGTTGAATTAAAAACATTCGTGAAAAAGCGGCTTATCTCTCATTAAGCGCGTTTATGTGATTGTAATTCAGAGCAGACCTATGTATGTATAATGAATGCAATTCTCCACGCATTACGAATATTATTGTCTAGTTGTTGTTTACGTACTGCGGAGATTATTAATGTAATCTATAGCAATTATATAATTTTTTTTTATATATAGTATATATACGAGAGTATGTATGTATTTATATCTGTAGAGAAATATTTCAACAATGTATTGAGGAATAGAGACAGATTATTTAATTCTATGAAAAGAAAAATTTCCAATGTCAACATTTGCGGATATGCATTATGAGGTAGAATCTATGTATATTCTTATACTGGTCAATGCCAAACAGTATCTATATACTAATTCACGACTCACATACATAGCATCGGAACAGTATACCACGACGAAAATTCGCAAAATTCTCAAAATTTCAGCATAAGTGTTCCGGAACAAAGTCTCGTGTCAAGGTCTGAGAGTGAGAGCTTGCACATTTTTTTTTTTTTTTTTATATTATTAAGCCAAGCTCAGGGGATACCCTATGATGCAAAGCACAGCATGGCAGGAAGGAGATAGGGAAAGGATTAGGGGATATGAGGAAAGTGGCGGAGGTGCCGATGTATGTCGCCCTTAAACTTCCGCAGATTGTATGCCGGAGGAAAAACAGAAGATGGTAAGGTGTTCCACATTCGCACTGTTCGAGATAAAAAAAGCATCACGGAATTTTACTGTACGGCCGAAAGTAATTATTTGAAGGGTTAAAGGATGTGCGCGGTTTGCAGCACGAGTATTGCGTGCAGGAATCATTCTACAAGGGATTAGACTAGATATTTCATCAGAACATTGACCATGCATATAGCGATAAAGGAGCGAAAGGCATCCAACATTGCGGCGGTGCTCGAGTGAGTCGATATGACACAAGTTATTGCCAAATCTCCAATGAGCTTGAAGGCTCTCTTTTGGACAATATCCAATGAAGCTAAGGCTGTGCGACCAGCCCCGGCCCATATATGGGAGCTGTATTCCATTCTAGGTCTAATGTAGGACTTGTAGAGGAGCGCTAGATTTGACGGGCTGAAATATTTCTTACACCTTTTCAGAAATCCAAGACATTTCGATGCTTCTTTGGCAACAGAGAAGATGTGATCTGTCCAGTTTAACTTACTGGAAATATTAATGCCAAGAATGCTTAGTGACGGTGAATCAGAAATGAATGCTCCATCAAAAGAAACGGGTGTGGTTAAGTTATGATCTTGTTTTAATGAGATAAGACAGCTTTGGGACTTTGATGCATTGAATTCGACGCGATTCGCTTTGCCCCAAGCGAGGATACTGTTAAGATCGTTATTCAATGATGTAGTCATGCAATCATCTCGTTTAACACATGCAGCATTCCCCCTGGATTCCGCAAGAGTGTCAAAGGAGTAAGCGAAATCAAGAGTACTGTCATCTGCGAAACTATGGATGGGATTGAAAGTAAGGGAAAGCAGATCATTAATGAAAATTAAAAAGAGAGTTGGAGAGATAACAGAGCCTTGAGGTACACCGGCATTTTTGGGATGCGGTTCAGACGTAACGCCATCTAATACAACCCGTATTTGGCGACTAGATAGGAAACTTTCAATCCATAATACAAGAGGAGGGGAGAGACCAAGTGCTTTGAGTTTGGCTAAAAGGGCTGGATGCCAGACTCTATCAAAGGCTTTTGAAATATCTAGGGCAACGATTGTAAACTCACCAAAATTGTGAAGACTACGGTTCCAACGTTCCGTAAGAAAGGTCAGCAAGTCTCCAGATGAGCGTCCAGCTCGAAAGCCATATTGGCGATCGTTGATGAGATGATTAGTTTCTAGATACTTCATTAATTTTGAGTTAATGATAGATTCAAAAACCTTTGAAAGAATTGAAGTGATCGCAATTGGTCGATAATTTGAGGGATCGCTACCCTCTCCTTTCTTAGGAATAGGCTGAACGTGAGCTAGCTTCCAAGCAGTTGGAAATTTTCCTGTCGAATAAGACAAGTAGAAGAGTTTGCGCAGAGGTTTAGCCAAGGATGAGGCGCAGCTTTTAATTAACAGGGGCGAAAAACCATCAGGACCTGCGGCTTTGGAGACGTTGATATCCTTAAGGACCCTGAACACATCCCTCGTACGAACGTGTATTGGCTCTTGTACACATTCACACGGGCGATACAAAACAGGTGTTTGTGAAGTTGGTGGAAGACGAGAATTTGAAGCGAATCTAGCAGCTAAAATATTAGCTTTATCCAGGTAGTCAACAGTCACTTCACCATTATTAAGTAGTGAAGGTATAGAGGAACTGGTGAAATTGTTCCCGATGGTTTTGACCAGGGACCAGAAACCTTTGCTACCTTTGCGGCTTGTCAAGATTCTTTGTCTAATATTCTGGTCAAAAAGAAATTTTTCTCTCTGGATAATGGACTTGCAGGTGTTCCGTGCAGTCTTATAGACTTGTTTCATTTCCGGACATGGATGCAATTGATAGGCGCGAAAAGCAGACTCTTTCGCTTTTATAGCTTGGTTACACTTATCGTTAAACCAGGAGCGATCATGCTGTTGTTGAGACCTGCTGTAAGAATACGGAATGTATTCACGCATGCCAAGATTTAGTATGTTACTAAATTGTAATGTGCATTCATCAACATCCCTCGAAGCAAAACAAACCGACCAATCAATTTCTTTAAGATACTTATTGAGACTTTCCCAATCAGCATTCTTATAGTGCCAAAGAAGCCTACTTGTAGGTGGAGCAGTTGGGCGGCACAGGTTTGAGGTGGTAAATTGAGCCGTGATTAAACAATGGTCTGAATTTCCAAGAGGGGAACCGACTGAAATGGAATATTTGTCAGGATGAGATGTTAGAAACAAGTCGAGTAAATTAGCTTTATCTCCAGCTGCATCAGGAATTCGCGTTGGTGCATCCACTAGCTGTTGCAAATTAAATGATTCACAGAAGAGTTCAACGAAACGGCCCGCAGGACTTGTGGTAGAAGAATGTCTGAACCACGGTATATTATGAACATTAAAATCGCCTGCCAGGACGATTTCGGAAGAGGGGGAAACAGAAAGCAAATGATCAATATTGTTGGAGATATTGTCAAATACGGATACCGTGTCGTCATCAGACATTTTTGGGCTGCGATAAAGGAAACAGAAGTATATGATGTGCTTGTGAAGTTTGAACCTAATCCAGATATAATTAAACTCTGGATTAGCAGAAGGAAAATCTTGAAGAATAGTAAAGGCCACATCATTCCGAATATATACTGCGATCCCTCTATGCTGAGAAAAAAGAGGCACGAAGCTGTAACCAGGGACGTGATACTGATTAATATCAGCATCAGAAACGACCTTGGTTTCAGTTAGCGCAAGAATTGCCGGATTTTTTGAGTTAAGGTGGCAGTACACCGAAAACCGATTTGCTCTTAATCCGCGAATGTTGCAGAAATCTAAAATAAAATTCTGCATGCTGAAGGCAAAAACAAAAAAGCAAAAACGAAAAAAAAGCGACACACAACAACACAAAAATTTGGGCGCTACCAGCCGCAGTCAACGACACAGCGAGGTAAAAAAAACAACAACAATAGTGTTATGCCTATTGCTGCTTTCAATACCTCAGACCGTGCAGTTCAATGACAATGACAGCTGGGTGCACCCGGATTGCTGATCAGTGACAAGTGCTAATGCATTTGCACTGATCACAGATGAAGAGAAGGAAAGGAAACGTTACCGTGCTGCCGGCTTATTGAATGTTGATTGGGCATAGAAGAGCCCTTAACTTGGCGGATAAAATTTATTTTGTTTATTTATTAATTTATCGGTCGCGTCGGAATTTAAATAATTATAGTAATTGATTATATTGAAGATATTTAGCACAACACTATCACTTGTTTTAAATTAATTGATTAGCTATGTTTAGATTAATCGATTAGATCTACAACACGAGGCAACGTCCGATCGGATGGACTCCACGCACTCGACTCACATTCAGACGAATAGGAGTAGAAGTGCATGATATGTCATGACTATATCTTTTGACGGGAACTTAACTGATCTTGCTTTCTTCTGAAAAAAGTTGGCAATGGTCTCATCTGTTTTCTCATCATATTCGCTACTATTTCTAAATCCATCGCTAACTAGTGTAGCAAGTTTATCCTTCTCCTACAAATTAAAAGTAAACAATAAGTTAAATTAAACAACACTATTTGAATTAATACGAAAGTACAAGCAAAACAACGGCAACTACCGCATGCAGTGGGAAGCGAATGGTTTTTATTTTTATAGTCTTTCCGTAAAAATTGTGAAGAAAAATTGTAGTACCAATTTTAGTGGTATCAATCCAATCAATCGTTTTCAGCAATCAATGGTGTATAAAAATTCGAAAGAAAAATGTTTAAGTAATTTTCTAAGAACAAAATGTATGTTTGCCAACGCTCATAAATATCTTTAGCGACCCAGATCAGCCAAGGCATCTGAATCAACATACATAACTCTTTAAAATCATTGTCCGCCACCAATAGTGCATGAAAAATCTAAAGACAAATTTTTCAGATCTTTCTAAGGAAACTGAATGCTTGTGCCCCTGTCCGAAAGAGTGAGCCACCAGAATCAATGCTTCAATTCGTTTAGACCGTTGTCGGTCTTAAGAACAATTTGCAAGTGTATTTCTAAGAAAAATTTAATGCTTCCCTACGAACGTAAAAATTTTGAAAAACTCTTGAATCAGTGTCGCTATGAAAAATTAACGGATTACTAGATGTTGTTGATTGCATGGAACTAGGGTTCTACTGGAAGATGGAAGAACCGTAAAACAAAATTTGTCAAGTCAAGGCTTAAATACAATTGCGACGGGCAACGGCAAATGACGAAAAATGCCGCTGTCAAACTTCTAAAAGCACAGCGTCTTATGCGAATGCCCAAATTTCGACAGGTGACGGTCAGTGATGGACGAAGTTGCCATCGGGATTGATCAATTTCTAATTTTGCCGTTGTCGCCATCAAAATCAAATGAATGAAATTTTTGTGGCATTTAGTTTTGTCAAGGTTGTAAGGTCGCGTCAATTTCAAAACACTGAATTTTGATGAAAAATTGATTGAGGAAGTGCGATATCATAAAATAATTTATGATATACACAAGACAACCAGTATAGACGAATTGACAAAAAAAAAAACATAGTTTGGATGAATATTTCGAGGCGCTTAAATTAAAATGGTAAAGTTGTGATATTTTTGGCATTTAGTTTGATTTGAATTTAGTTAATTTCTGTATTTTAAATTTTTCCTTTCCACACTTTGGACCATTGCAATTCTTTCAAAATAATATAAAATATTCTCGATAAAAATCTGTTTCAAAACGCTCAAAACTAATAACAAATGAAATCTCAGTATCTTCTTCTTGTTCTTGTTTTGACAGCGAATTTCCTGCTGCCATCTACCGTCGGAAAATCAGATAGGTAAAAAAAACTTATGATCGCTTACTAATTTCTCAGAAACAATAACACTTTTTATATTCGAAATTGTGTTCTTATTCATATATATGAGCAATGCCCCCCCCCCCCCCATATAGGCGCCTGATCTCGAAGGCTTAGGCCTAAGATGTTGCTGTGAAATACATATGGAGATTATTGCTAAATATATATTTTACCTAAATATTATATTTTTTTATTATTAAACGAACGTACATTTTTCAGAAGTTTTTACTTAAAAACTAAATTGAATTTTTCCCAGCGAAAAATAGTTAGTTACTAGTTTTTAGTATTGTCTGACAGCTAGTGTCAGACGTTGCAGGAAAGAAACCTTATAGTTTGAGACAAAAATGAATTATTTATCTGATGCAGAGGATATAAGCAACGATGATTGTATAATATAAGATCGAAAAGTGTGACCCGTGAAAAAAATTATAAAAAGGCGCTCGAAACATTTCGAGAAATGGAGATGACGTTAATTTTTATTCTCGGTTCCGACTGTCGAAATATTCGGCTATGATGATTTTGGATCTGATAGCCATAGCCCACACACGGAAGTTTTTAGGCAGTTTTTACGGATGTGAGAATAATTCAGGGGTAGAAAAAATTCCGTGCTATACCAACTTTCGATCGGGAGTACGGACAGGATACCAATATTACTGTAAGCAAGTTAGCTCCGGCCATTTTGAAATTGCGAAAGCTCTGAAATTTCTGTTCGGACGTCTGTACAAATTTTTACCTGCGATTTGAGGTGATAATAATATAATTTAATAATCATTACGTACTGTGAATTTTTGATACAGTTATTGTTTATATCAAAAACTGTGACTTAATTGAACGCGCACACAATTAATTTTGGTAATCATATAAGGAACTACGCGGAGCACAATTATTGTGCTGGCAAGTCTCAGCGCAATGGAGGAAATTCCTTCCATCCCTTCTCATGTGGGAAGGCCTCCTATACACTCGCAGATAATAAGCTCGACTGAGTGGGCAAAAAAAAAAAAATTAAGACCTGCCTGTAAAAGGTGATTGAAAAACTGCGCACAGTTTAAACAAACGAGTAATAACAATATTTTATTTTGATGTTTTCTTCTTTATCGGGATTCACAATGTGAATTTTCCTTTATAAATTCACAATTACCGCAGTGCTGATAGCTTAAATATTTTCATCTGCGGTTTATCTAAGCCTCTGATTACTGAGTACTGTGAAAGCGAGTAGGCTTAAATTCTGGGCTTAAGCCACACCCGTGGTTAGGCCTGGACTGTAAAACCGCTCAAAAATCGCTCTAAAATTCAACTGTACTCATGTGAAATATCAAAGATAAGTCAGTCGTCTGCAACTTTGTGCCTTTTACCTTGGTCAACATTATAGTTTTGGGACAACTACCAGGGCCGGATTAAAGTCCTTAGAGCACTTAGGTACTGAAACAATTTTGGTGCCCCCATATTATATCTAATTCAATTAAAAAAAAAGAAAAATGCAAACTAAAATGTTATTTTTCTAAACAAATTACTATTACACTTATGCCAATTTCACAGTCCAGTTTAAACCAAGCTTTAGTTTTTTAGCCATTCTCCGAGTTTAAATGTAGTTTAAACCAAATCAGGTTTCACAGTACATTCTTTTAATAACGTTGGTAATACTGGTTAATTTGTGAACTAAATTAGTTATCGCCGATATTGTGAAGCAATTTTTCTATCAATCAATCTGTCAATCGGAAAAAATAAATAGACCATAAGGTTAAAAATAATAAATTTGTATGTAGTTATATTCACATATTTTAAATATGCCACCATCGCCTCGCTGCCTCGCTGTGTCGTTGACTGCGGCTGGTAGCGCCCAAATTTTTGTGTTGTTGTGTGTCGCTTTTTTTTCGTTTTTGCTTTTTTGTTTTTGCCTTCAGCATGCAGAATTTTATTTTAGATTTCTGCAACATTCGCGGATTAAGAGCAAATCGGTTTTCGGTGTACTGCCACCTTAACTCAAAAAATCCGGCAATTCTTGCGCTAACTGAAACCAAGGTCGTTTCTGATGCTGATATTAATCAGTATCACGTCCCTGGTTACAGCTTCGTGCCTCTTTTTTCTCAGCATAGAGGGATCGCAGTATATATTCGGAATGATGTGGCCTTTACTATTCTTCAAGATTTTCCTTCTGCTAATCCAGAGTTTAATTATATCTGGATTAGGTTCAAACTTCACAAGCACATCATATACTTCTGTTTCCTTTATCGCAGCCCAAAAATGTCTGATGACGACACGGTATCCGTATTTGACAATATCTCCAACAATATTGATCATTTGCTTTCTGTTTCCCCCTCTTCCGAAATCGTCCTGGCAGGCGATTTTAATGTTCATAATATACCGTGGTTCAGACATTCTTCTACCACAAGTCCTGCGGGCCGTTTCGTTGAACTCTTCTGTGAATCATTTAATTTGCAACAGCTAGTGGATGCACCAACGCGAATTCCTGATGCAGCTGGAGATAAAGCTAATTTACTCGACTTGTTTCTAACATCTCATCCTGACAAATATTCCATTTCAGTCGGTTCCCCTCTTGGAAATTCAGACCATTGTTTAATCACGGCTCAATTTACCACCTCAAACCTGTGCCGCCCAACTGCTCCACCTACAAGTAGGCTTCTTTGGCACTATAAGAATGCTGATTGGGAAAGTCTCAATAAGTATCTTAAAGAAATTGATTGGTCGGTTTGTTTTGCTTCGAGGGATGTTGATGAATGCACATTACAATTTAGTAACATACTAAATCTTGGCATGCGTGAATACATTCCGTATTCTTACAGCAGGTCTCAACAACAGCATGATCGCTCCTGGTTTAACGATAAGTGTAACCAAGCTATAAAAGCGAAAGAGTCTGCTTTTCGCGCCTATCAATTGCATCCATGTCCGGAAATGAAACAAGTCTATAAGACTGCACGGAACACCTGCAAGTCCATTATCCAGAGAGAAAAATTTCTTTTTGACCAGAATATTAGACAAAGAATCTTGACAAGCCGCAAAGGTAGCAAAGGTTTCTGGTCCCTGGTCAAAACCATCAGGAACAACTTCACCAGTTCCTCTATACCTTCACTACTTAATAATGGTGAAGTGATTGTTGACTCCCTGGATAAAGCTAATATTTTAGCTGCTAGATTCGCTTCAAATTCTCGTCTTCCACCAACTTCACAAACACCTGTTTTGCATCGCCCGTGTGAATGTGTACAAGAGCCAATACACGTTCGTACGAGGGATGTGGTCAGGGTCCTTAAGGGGATCAACGTCTCCAAAGCCGCAGGTCCTGATGGTTTTTCGCCCCTGTTAATTAAAAGCTGCGCCTCATCCTTGGCTAAACCTCTGCGCAAACTCTTCTACTTGTCTTATTCGACAGGAAAATTTCCAACTGCTTGGAAGCTAGCTCACGTTCAGCCTATTTCTAAGAAAGGAGAGGGTAGCGATCCCTCAAATTATCGACCAATTGCGATCACTTCGATTCTTTCAAAGGTTTTTGAATCTATCATTAACTCAAAATTAATGAAGTATCTAGAAACTAATCATCTCATCAACGATCGCCAATATGGCTTCCGAGCTGGACGCTCATCTGGAGACTTGCTGACCTTTCTTACGGAACGTTGGAACCGTAGTCTTCACAATTTTGGTGAGTCTAAAATCGTTGCTCTAGATATTTCAAAAGCCTTTGATAGAGTCTGGCATCCAGCCCTTTTAGCCAAACTTAAAGCACTTGGTCTCTCCCCTCCTCTTCTATTATGGATTGAAAGTTTCCTATCTAGTCGCCAAATACGTGTTGTATTAGATGGCGTTACATCTGAACCGCATCCCATAAATGCCGGTGTGCCTCAAGGCTCTGTTATCTCTCCAACTCTCTTTTTAGTTTTCATTAATGATCTGCTTTCCCTTACTTTCAATCCCATCCATAGTTTCGCAGATGACAGTACTCTTGATTTCGCTTACTCCCTTGACACTCTTGCGGAATCCAGGGGGAATGCTGCATGCGTTAAACGAGATTGCATGACTAGATCATTGAATAACGATCTTAACAGTATCCTCGCTTGGGGCAAAGCGAATCGCGTCGAATTCAATGCATCTAAGACTGAAAGCTGTCTCATCTCATTAAAACAAGATCATAACTTAACCACACCCGTTTCTTTTGATGGAGCATTCATTTCTGATTCACCGTCACTAAGCATTCTTGGCATTAATATTTCCAGTAAGTTAAACTGGACAGATCACATCTTCTCTGTTGCCAAAGAAGCATCGAAATGTCTTGGATTTCTGAAAAGGTGTAAGAAATATTTCAGCCCGTCAAATCTAGCGCTCCTCTACAAGTCCTACATTAGACCTAGAATGGAATACAGCTCCCATATATGGGCCGGGGCTGGTCGCACAGCCTTAGCTTCATTGGATATTGTCCAAAAGAGAGCATTCAAGCTCATTGGCGATTTGGCAATAACTTGTGTCATATCGACTCACTCGAGCACCGCCGCAATGTTGGATGCCTTTCGCTCCTTTATCGCTATATGCATGGTCAATGTTCTGATGAAATATCTAGTCTAATCCCTTGTAGAATGATTCCTGCACGCAATACTCGTGCTGCAAACCGCGCACATCCTTTAACCCTTCAAATAATTACTTTCGGCCGTACAGTAAAATTCCGTGATGCTTTTTTATCCCGAACAGTGCGAATGTGGAACAGCTTACCATCTTCTGTTTTTCCTCCGGCATACAATCTGCGGAAGTTTAAGGGCGACACACATCGGCACCTCCGCCACTCTCCTCACATCCCCTAATCCTTTCCCTATCTCCTTCCTGCCATGCTGTGCTTTGCATCATAGGGTATCCCTTGAGCTTGGCTTAATAATATAAAAAAAAAAAAAAAAAAAAAATCCAAAAAAGCAGCTGAAAATTTTAGTAGAAGTGAAGTTGAGCTATTGCTTTCCCTAGTACATAAAAAAGTAGTTAGTAAAGTGCAAGAAACCGAACAAGTATAAATTCGAAGACAAAGTGACAAAGCTCTTTACTTAAACGGAATCTAGCAATAAAAATCAGCATTGTGGCGCACTCATTAAAATTATTTGGACTATTTCTAATTACTCTCGGTAGTCGATAGAGTTTTAAAATATGCTAAAAAAAAAAAAAACTTCTTCATCGCTAAAAATGCCTAAATCTGAATCCATAATAAAATTATTTTCTTGATACAAACAAACATTGCTACTGTCAAAATAAAATGTTACATTTTTCAAATACTTTTATCTTGAGTTTAAGCCGAATGATTGCCCGGTTTAAAATCTAGTTTAAATCGGGGCTTAAACTTTAAATCAAATAACAATGCGAAAACGCGCCGCCAAACGTAAGAAAGCGCCGCTCTAACGCTCCTCCCCTACCCGCGAGTTAACTATTTCGTTATTCTCCTGGAGAAAAAATATATGAACCTTTAAATAACAACAACTCACTTTCTTTTATCAAACTTTATTCAAGATAATTAATAACACTGCCGTTCTTAATTTGATCGCCGTTCTGATTATAAGTTGTTTTTACCGACTTCGAGTTTAAGCTACCGCAGACTGACTCTCTTTTTGTTAAAATTTCGTATTCTGAATTTACCGCTGCTTTCTGCAGTCATCAGCGTTTTATGCAAACTGTGTGAAATTAATTTGATACTACTGCTGTCGGTGCAACGTAAAATGTGGGAACTTTATGTTTTAACGAATTTATATTTTACCAAGCCATTGGCTTAGGTTTCTTTGGAATTTGGTACGTTTCCGGTAAATCGTGGGAATGAATATATGTAACTCCTCCCCGCTTTAAGTCAGAAGTCTCCGACTTCACATTTTTAATAGTTATATTATTTCTCTTAAGCTTCAGTGTTATAAACAAAGCCAGGCTCAATAAACCTATAATCATCACGACGGTCAAACTTACACTTGTTCCATACATAATATTCTTATGATATTTTAGTTCCTGTATTTCTTCCAGGTTTTGTATATTTCCTAGCATAATTTTTTCAAAATTTATGGGCTTTACAAACATTTTCTTTATTTCTTTCGATGGATAATAGTATTTATCTAAAAATGTTATTTTCTTATTGTAGAATTTTCTGTCTTTAATGCCTAAGGAACAATTGTTAAAATTTATTAAAAAATTTCCTGTGAGTGTTATTTTTCTCGTATCACAATTGTGCCATAAAGTCTCATTACACATATTCTTAACTAAAACACTTTCATCATCTATTTCCTCTATACTAGTTATATTACTATATCTCAATTTACAGTTATTTTGCACAATACAATTCTTGCTAACTTTTAAATCCTTTAATAATTTTTGTTCTTCATAATGATATATTTTATTATTTATTTCCACAATCGGTTCATCAAATTCATCGATTTCTAAATATTGTTTAATTAACTGAAGCTCTTGAAGTACATAGCTTGTAGGAATTTTAATTGCAAAGACCAAAAGCTGATCATTATATCTCATAACACCTGCCTTTACAAGTTTTAACTTATGAAAATCAACCTTATATGCATCTAACTCCTCTAACGTTAACATACTAGGATGTATTATGTTATTTTTTGTCGCCATTATGTTATCTAATATTTGATTTACTTTATTTTCGAAAAATCGAAGTTTGGTCTCTTGATCTAAAAATAAAACTTTGTAACTTAACTCCTGCATATTGTGGTCAGTTGTATTGAAAGAATCTAAAATTTTTGTTCGGTCGTTTTCGATTAGCATTTTCAAATCTGTTAGTGTTTTGTTATAATGTTCATTTATCTTAATCTGTTTGTTTAAATTTTGAATAGCATTATGATTATTTGTCTCAACAACTTTAAGGTGTTCTGTAATTTCTTTCCTATCATCATCATCCATAGTGCCAAATAACCATCTTTGTGCATTACCTGCCATATTTATTAAACCTCTCTTTTTTCTACTAGGGTTTTGAATTGTTTTGAGTTTACTCTTAATAAGATTTATTTCTGTACAAAGTGCTTCCCTATCTTCGACTTTAAGATATTCTGTGTTTCGTTCTAACTTAATTAAAATCTTGAGCATTTCAGTTGGATCTATTACATGCATAATTGTGTCAGTATCGTTCGCTATTTCTACTTCCCTTATTTTGATTTTTACATACCCATTTTCTTCGTTAATAGGATGAACCTGCAATAGCCTTTGCACTGGCGTCGTCATCATTAGAAGTATTATGATTACCTGAAAATTTTTTTGGTCTTTTAATGTTAGACGGATGCACATTTTCTAAAGGATATTTTCTAAAATAGGGTTGATCTTTATGCCTAAGTCTTTTATAGTTCTTAATGTAGCCTTCCTTCCTATTTTCGTTGTACTCTTCTCTACTTTTATTGAGTTTATTTATATATCCTATTTTCTTTTTATTTATCACTTCTATTAATGGAGTTGTGTCTGTTAGATTGCTGGCTTCTCTGGGAGTCATTTCAATTGTCGTATGGTACCTATCATTATAATTACCTATAGCTTTTTGAATTTTCTGTTCAACTGATATATCTTCCTCAATGGCTTGTACCTTCTCAATTATTGTTGAATGTAATCTTTCTACATCAGCGTTGCCGGTGTGACTGTTTGGTTTCGTCCAATGGACTCCTATACCTTGTTCCTGTAGAAACCTTTTTAGCTGTTCAGATTTAAACTCGTTATCCATTACAATAGTTTTAGGTTTACCAAATGTAGCCAAATATCCTTCTAAAATAGCAATCTTCTTTACCCAATTCCTATCAGTAATTGGATAAGCTACTGCGAATTTTGTTAGTTTATCAATAATAGTTATGAATGCTTGTTTTTTATAATGAAATGTGTCCAGATGAATGACGTCGTTTTTGTTTGTAGGTGTTTCTGTAATACTTAACTTTGGTTTAACTGGGTTCCTATCGTATTTGATACCTTGACACTTTTCACAATTATTTATTACGAGTTGTATATGCTCTTGTAACTTGGGAAAATAGATTTTGTCTTTAAGAGTTCGATAGGTTTCATTGATACCACTGTGTAAAGATTCCTTTGTATGGTATAATGAAATTTGTTTGTGACATTCTTCTTCATCTTTCATTTCTTGAGCTCGCTTTGTGGCTTTCATGACCTTAATATTTGAATTTCCTGAGAACAACTTTATTATACATTGCTGTACTTTATTATAATCGCTATCCTGAACTTCAGAATATATTCCTATATGTCCAGGTTTAAGATACTTCTTCAATATTTCGTTAATTTTTTCTTCTTCATACTGAGGGTTAATTTCTATTATTCTTCTACCAAATACTACTTCTAACTCTTTACTTGGATTATAAGTTAGTATTAGTTGTGTTTTATACTTGTTTATGATTTCTTCTTTAATGCCTATATGATCTAATAATTGTTCACTTACTGAGTGTGCAGTACTAGACAGGTCCATATTAGATTCACTACTGTTCTGCTCGTTTATTTGTGAACTATTCTCAATTCTACTAAGAAAATCAGCCACTTTGTTTTCTTTGCCTTGTAGATATTCGATATCAAAATTATACTCTTGCAATTTCAATATCCATCTTTGGTTTCTTTGGGAAAATTCTTTGCCTTTATATTTCGTATTTAAATATTTTATTGGAGCATGATCAGTTATGACTCTGAATTTCCTACCGTACAAATAAGGTCTGAAATAAGTTACAGAATAAACTATAGCCAGAAATTCTTTATCTGTTACACTATAATTTTTCTCATGATTATTTAGCGATCTAGAGACATAGCAGACCGGATGACCGTCTTGAGCGAGAACTGATCCGATTGCATACTCACTTGCATCAGTAGTTACCGTAAACTCTTTCTCATAATCCGGAAATTTCAGAATCGGATGTGAAGTAATTAAAAGCTTCAACTTTTCAAATGCTTCAACGTACTGGGGGTCATTTGTATTTATTTTGGCATTTTTCTTTAAGTACTTTATTAAAGGTTGAGCTACCTTGGCATAGTCTTTCATAAACTTTTTGTAAAATCCTGTCATTCCTAAAAAGCTCTTCAACTGTTTTTCGGTTTTAGGCAATTTGACTTTCTTTATATCCTCTATTTTATCAGGGTTTGGTAGAATACCCTCTTTGGTTAGAACATGTCCAAGAAATTGAGTTTCCCTTTTTACAAAACTACATTTATCGGCTTGAATTTTTAAATTGTACTCTGCTAGCTTTTTAAAGATTTTTTCTAATGACACAAGATGTTCTGCCAAAGTTGTAGAAAATTTTAAAATATCATCCAAATAAACGACACAAATTCGGTTGATATAATCTCGCAATATTTCATTGATAAAACGTTGAAAAGTAGCAGGAGCATTTTTCAAACCAAATGGCATTCTGACATACTCATATAGACCACAGGGTGTCACAAAAGCGGTCTTTTCAATGTCATTTCTAGCTACTAGAATCTGATGGTAGCCTTTTGCAAGATCCAATGAACTGAAATATTGAGCTTTACCCAATTTATCTAGTATGCTATCAATATTAGGTAAGGGATATTTGTCGTCTATTGTAATTGAATTTAATCTTCTATAATCTACGACAATTCTATATTTCTGAGTCCCTGAATTGTCTTTTTTCTTGGGTATCACTATAATGGGTGAACTATATTTACTCTTACTTTTTCTTATTATACCTTGGGCTTCAATTTCGCTAATCTGTTTTCTCACTTCCTCTTCATGTTGTGGTGGATATCTGTACAGTTTAGCATTTATTTGCTCCGAAGTAGTGGTTTTAATGTCATGTACAATACTTGTGGTGTTGGTTAATTTATCCCCTTCTTTATAAAATAACCTTTTATATTTCTCTAGTAATTGTTTTACCCCTTGCCTCTCTTCATTGTTCAAATGATCTAAGGTTATATTTCCCAATCTACTCTCTACATTTACTTCTTCTACGGTTTTATTTAAGAATGGTAACTTTACCCCATTTTTTAAAATAACTTCCTTATTTTCAATATCAATTAATTTTACATTATTTTGAACCCAATCCATTCCTATCAAAAAATTATATGTTTTCTCTAAATTAATTGTAACCCATTTCATTCTGGCGTTATATGGTTGTTGGAATTCAATAGGGCATTTTGTTTTCACATACTCTGTGTCTTTCTGTATTTCTCCTACTATAGTGCTAATACTTATCTTTTCACCTAACATCACTTCATAAGTTTCATTCGAGACATTTTTTGAATTTAGTAAACTAATAGTAGAGCCAGTATCTAATAAAGCGATGAACTCTTGATCATTGATTGTTAAAGTAATAAATATTTTCTTCATGTCCGAGGCTAGTTTATAAAAAACTCGTTTTGTTCGGCTTGGTTAATATTTTGTCTAGCACTAATTTCATCAACATCCATCGGTTGGATATTAGCATTATTATGGTTTGCATTATTATTATAATTGTTATTATTATAATTATGATTATTTTGATATGGGTTTCTCCACTGAGCACTATTATTAGGAAAGAAGTTTCTTCTAGGATGACCAGAATTATTATTTCGAAACTGACCAGAATTATTATTTCGAAACTGACCAGAATTATTAGCATTGCGATTATGAAATCGATCCGAACCATTGTTAAAATTAAAATTTCTTGCCTGTCTGTGATTATTGGAATTTTGTTGAAAATTACTATAATTATGTCTTTGTGTAGGCCTATGGTTATATCTTTCTTTTGGTATTTGATGGAGTTTACAAAGTTTTAGATTAAACTGATCTTGACCGATATATTTATTCAGAACTGTTCTAATTTCTTCTAAACTAAATAAATTATTTAATTCTGCAGCTAAAGCACCAGCTGTTATTTCTTTTATTTTGAGTACTAATACACTGCTTAATTGATTAACTATTTCACTTTGATAATCACTAAAAATTGCACATTCTGATATATCATTAACAAATACTGAAATTTTTTCTGATAAATCTAAAATCGTACTTACTTTTAACATACTTATGTCTTGCATTATTTGACCTTGATCTTTTATTGGTTTGTAATGTAGTTTCAGTTTCCTCTTACATTCTTCCCATGAATCTGGTGGTGAAGTATCCAAGTAATTCTTTGCTGAACCCAATATCTTCTCATTATAGATGACTGTGTACAATTGGTATGCTTGCTGTGGATATTCCAATAATGCTCTATCAACTGCTGATATAAATGATGGTAAAGTTCCTGGTTCCTGGAGGTAGATAGCGGAGTTCTTTCTCGATTCTGCTTCTAAAAGGTGGTGGTTGAGCCTGCCTGCCTAGGATCTCCGTCAATGCTACTAAACATTGCTCCATTATGTTTGGTTGAGCCGGTTGTGCCATTCCTCTGTTGCGGTCAATAACTAGGTTTCTATGATTTCTTCTCTCCAGTATTGTTTTAGTTTAGTGGTCGTTTCTTCGAGATCTATTAAATTTAGCTTTAGATCACTGCGTTTCACACTTTCACAATGAAAACAAAATAATATCGTTAATTTTTCACTATAAACTTTCGATAGGTTCGAATCACTGGATCCTTGTTCTACAGAAAAGGATCCTACCGACTGCGCCAGTTAACTATTTCGTTATTCTCCTGGAGAAAAAATATATGAACCTTTAAATAACAACAACTCACTTTCTTTTATCAAACTTTATTCAAGATAATTAATAACACTGCCGTTCTTAATTTGATCGCCGTTCTGATTATAAGTTGTTTTTACCGACTTCGAGTTTAAGCTACCGCAGACTGACTCTCTTTTTGTTAAAATTTCGTATTCTGAATTTACCGCTGCTTTCTGCAGTCATCAGCGTTTTATGCAAACTGTGTGAAATTAATTTGATACTACTGCTGTCGGTGCAACGTAAAATGTGGGAACTTTATGTTTTAACGAATTTATATTTTACCAAGCCATTGGCTTAGGTTTCTTTGGAATTTGGTACGTTTCCGGTAAATCGTGGGAATGAATATATGTAACTCGCGCGACATGTTATTACTTTACACTATCGTTGGGAGATATTTCCTGCATTTTCTGAAATGATTTTTGGACATTATTTCATATCAGGATCAATTTTATTTCTTGGACTTTATTTCATTTACGAATTTTGGATTTTATATCATTATGAACTAACGCCCCAAACCGATAAGTGAAATAGAATATTTTTTTTTTTTAATAAGTCACAAGGGAACAAATTATTATTGAGAATAGGTTTGAGAGTAGCTGGTATGTACTACATAATACATATGCATATATAAATAACAATGAAGATTTTGAAAACCGTCAGAAAGTCGCTTAGAAAAATGTCGTGATTTATATCAAGGTTGTTTATATAGGAAATTCATTGTTACTACATCGATGTGGTTTTTTTTAGGCCAGCCCGTCCCTTTAACTCGTTCACGAATTTGTCTGTCTGTATACTTCTTTTTTACTATTTCGACACTCTCGTAGAGCCACTTTTCGTCATCAAAGCGAGCTAAAATTTGGTACACAAGCTCATGTTGCGTGACAGTTGAATCTATCAAAATTTGAACCGGAAATTTCCATGGAAAACCCGTAAAATCGGGAAAAGTCATTTCAAAATTTGGTACAAATTTGATTAGTGATAAATCCGTTTCAGGAAAAATGCAGAGTTTTCCGATTTTTCCGAAAAAAAATTTCCGGAATTTTCCGAATTTTCCGGAAAATTTTCCGGTAAAATTTTTTTCAAAATTATGCAGGATCAAGTTCCTTATCAACTGGCATCATTACTTTCTCTCCGCAGAAAAAAATCGAGGAAAATTCATGTAAAACGCTCTTCCGGAGTTTTTCCGACCAAGGAAGCGTTTCAGCGTTTTGCAACCTAAGACAAAGTTGTAAATCGAAATGAGTTGCATAAAGTTGCTTTTGTGGAAAATTCCATGGAAAACCCGGAAAAGCGGAAAAATCATCGGAAAAATTTTCATCGATATGATTAGTGATAAATCTGTTTCAGGAAAAGTGTAGAATCTTCCAATTTTTCTGGAATTTCTGGAATTTTTCGTCTTTTCCGGAAAATTTTCCGACAAAAAAGTTTTATAAGCTATGCGAAATCATTTTTGTTCCGTCCTACTGGCATAATAGTTTCTCTTGAACAATCATGAAAACTTGCATGTAAAATGGCGGAATATTCATTTAAATTTTTAAATAAAATGTATAGTAATAGGAAAAATCTGTGGAAAACATGGAAAATCGGGAAAATTCAGTAAATTAGTGTCTTTTCAGGCGTCATAAAATTGTTTTAAAATATCTCCATGCAGCACGTAATAACAATTTAGTTAAAGTGAAAAAGACAGAAAATAAAATAAGTAAAAAACGAGTTTTCAAACAAAACTGATTACAAGCCGCATGAAAAAGTAGAAAATAAACTTTTCTTCACATACAGAGGTGGACTCAGATTTTATTCGCTGACAGTCACTGATAGATTTGAGTATGATCAATAAATAAATAAGTGATTTGATTCATGAAGAGAAAGAATATTCAAGAGAAATGTCCCAATCAAAAAATCTGAGTCCACCTCTGTGTGTGAAGAAAAGTTTATTTTCTACTTTTTCATGCGGCTTGGTCTCAGTTTTGTTTGAAAACTCGTTTTTTAGTTATTTTATTAATATTGCAATTAATTCAGAAGGTGTACTAAAAAACTTTCTGTACAGAAAAAAAAAAAAAAGCTCAAACGCTCGATTATTACGATAAAGGAAACAGCATGGCAGCAAAATCTTAATGCTTTCATCTTAATTATTTCCACCATAAATTTCCCTCGAAATTTCCTCTTTAATTCTCTATTGTCTCCCATAATCTGCAGGAAAGTTCTATACAGTATGAAACAGAAGAAATGTCAACTATGCTATGTTTGTGTCTGGAAAAATTTTACAAAAACATCTTCTTCTAAAGTATATCCACCAAGGAAATTGTCTTTCTCTTCTTATAAGAAAGAAATAACTAACAGCAACAGCGCTCACAGGCGTGTAACATCTTCAGAACCGGATGGATATTCAATTTTTCATTTTCAATCATATTTTCTCATCTCATAATCGCTCCTCTCCCCCCCCCCCCCCCCCACAATCTCAGATAGAAAAGGTATTCATTGTAAGTACAATGATGAAAAATCAGCAGCTACTACTACTATGTATGTACTTCTGGTAGTGCTTCTGGTGCTGCGGCTTCTTCTAACCCTTTAATCCTGCAATGAAATGCACCCCCAACAATTTCTTTGTAGCTCAAAATGAACTGAATTGTGCAGTAAATCACCCTGACATTGTCTTCGAGGTTTTCTGTGTGGGGGGGCGGCATTCGTTGAATGTTATTATGGGGGCTGAAAATTGAAAAGAACGGAACGAGCTTAAGTAGAAATTTTGCTCTGATGGCAGGAAATAAACAAAAGGGGAGCAGATCGATTCCATTTATCGGTGGTTTTACAGTTCATATTGGATGCCAACATTTTTAGTGGGAGCTGTGCTCCATATACTTTGGGAATTTCTCTAGCAATTGAGAATGTAATAACACCTCTCTTTCCTTAACACCCCCCCCCCCCCCCCCGCATATTCATTCGAGAATTTTATTTTAAATTTGTGTGGTTTTTGGCGTTTCTATATTTATTGTGCAAGACAAGGAATTGTTAAGATAAAGCTCAGCAGCTTATTTGTCCCCGCATCGAAGGAAGACACAAGCCTTTTTGTACTATGGATATTACCTTCAACAGCAGGAAGAAGAAAGTCAAAGACGAAGTGATATAAAGTGCTTAGGGGCTTGCCGTTCAACAACTTTACACGGGAGGAGGAAGAAGAAGAGAAGAAAAGTAGCAATTTGGAGGAAGGAAAGCGCTTAGTCGTCTGTTTTAGTCGGTTGGAAGATGACTATATATGTATGTAGGTGCCGATTTAGATCCTGTCATATATCACAGCGAACAATGTCGACTACATACAGATTTAGGCGATAAATTTTCAGTAATTTCACTTGTCTTGAGTTGTATTTTGTCCTATCTAGCTTGATGCGAAATTATTATTATCATTTTTGAGTGTTGCCAGATAATTCATAGTAGGTATAAGTAAATATAAAATTTTCTGTACGGTATTTAAAATTAAACGCAGACATTTTGGAATATTAATTAATGTTTGAAGTTTTTTAATATTGAAACAAATAATTCAGGTGAATAATACATATATAATTATTACCTCAGAAGGTGTATTGATATCATGGGATGCGACATTGTTGTTGCTGTGATCAAGCGCGTATACAGGGGGGTGACAGGGGTCATGCCCCCCCCCCCCCCCCCCAAGCGCTACATAACCTTCGCGGTGAATTGAATGTGGCGCTGGACTGTAGAGCGAGCTGTTAAAGTTTAACAGGAAGATTTTAGTATGATACGCTTTGTTTGTCTTCTTATAAATAGTAATAGTGGATTGGGTATAATAGTCATTCTCTCGTAGCTCTTCGTCTTTTAAAGGTGTACAAATTTTTTAGAATTTTCTTTCTTTTCTTCTTTTAATATATCTAGTGTCGAAAAGTCATCTATCGTAACTAGCACAGGATAGTAAAGTACTTTTGGAATGCATATTTATTTTAGTATTTGATTTTTTAGAAAATGGCACGTAATGCTCAGCAGCCCACCTATGAAGATGCTTTTATATTTTTGTTGCGCCAATTAAAAAGTTTAGAAAGTGTTATTGTTTCTACAAAATTGGTTAGAGATCATAATTTTTTTTTTACCTATCTGATTTTCCGATGGTGGACAGCAGCGGGAAATTCACTATCAAAAAAGGTAGACGCAAAATTGGGACTACAATCGCAATGACAGGCAGTGAGCGGCGATTGTGAAAGAAGAAGAGATACTGAAATTTCATTTGTTATTAGTTTTGAGCGTTTTGAAACAAATTTTATCGAAAATATTTTATATTATTTTGAAAGAATTGCAATGGACCAAAGTGCGGCAATGAAAAATTTAAAATACAGAAATTAACTAAATGCCAAAAATATCACAATTTTACCATTTGTATTTGAGTGCCTCGAAATATCCATCCATACCACGTCTTTTTTGTCAACTCGTCTATACTGGTTGTCTTGTATATCATAAATTATTTTATGACTTCACAATTCCTCAATAAATTTTTCATCAAAATTCATTATTTTAAAATTGCCGCGATATCCTACAACCTTGACAAAAATAAATGCTACAACAAGTTCATTCGTTTGATTTTGTTGGTAGTACTGCAGCGACGACGGAAAAATTAGAAATTGATCAATCCCAACGGCAACTTCGTCGACCGCTGACCGTCGCTCGTCGTAATTTTGGCATTCGCATAAGACGATATGCTTTTAGAAGTTCGACAGCAGCATTTTTTCGTCATTTGCCGTTGCCCATCGCAATTGTATTTTAGCCTTGACTTAACAAATTTTTGTTTTACGGTTCTTCCAGTAGAACCCGAGTTATGGAATCAACGTCTTGCCACCCGTTGATTTTTCATAGCGACACTGATTCAAGCCTGAGTTGTTCAAAATATTTACATTCGTAGGGAAGCTTTAAATTTTTCTTGGGGTTCGTGCACAACAAGGCGAGGCGAGGCGATGCGTGGCTAGGCAGTTTGGCGAGGCGAGGTGAAGATATATCTCGAGGTGTATTGTTTACAACAAGGCGTTCAGTTTCTTGGTAAATTGTGAAGTGAGAGTATAAATTATGTCATCAGATTCAGAAGTAGAAATTTTGTGTTTGTCAAGTAGTGCAGCTATATGAAATTTTTGACCTAAGTGTACTTTCCGCTCTTTTGCTTGCCACCCGATAAAGACGAAACGTCTGGAATTTGGCGAATTCATCATTCATGTGAAGATTTTCGGACTGATCCTGATAGATTCTTCCAATATATGAGAATGAATAAAGACGCCTTCGATTATATCAAAGAAAAAAACCTATAAAAATATGCCATCTATCAAAATTAGTGCGCTGCACCTCGCGAAAAAATTCTCGAGCGTTTTACATCGAGGTGTCTCCGCACATCGCACGCTACCACAACATTTTTATGAATTCTCTCATAGTACATCGTGCAATCATTTTATTTCTTTAACTCTTGATATAGCCTCGCCACACTTCGCCATGTTGTGCACGTATCTTTAGAAATATAGTTGCAAATTGTTCTTAAGAATTTGAATGATTAACTATTCACCGACAAAAGTCCAAACGAATTGGTGTATTGATTCTGGTGGTTCTCTCTTTCGACAGGGGCACAAGCATTCAGTTTTCTTAGAAAGATTTGAAAAATTTTTCTTTAGATTTTTCATGGCGGCGGATAATGGTTCCAAAGAGTTATATTGATTCAGGTGTCTTGGCTAATCTGGGTCGGTAAAGATATTTCTGAGCGCTGGCGCTGGCGCTGTTCTTAAAAATGTTATTGAACATTTTTCTTTCGAATTTTTATACACTATTGGTTGCTGAAAACGATCAGTTGGATTGATGCCACTAAAATTAATTCTACAATTTTTCTTCACAATTTTTACGGCAAGACTATAAAAATAAGAACCATTCACTTTCCTCTGCCTGCTGTCGTTGCTTTTGCTTATAATTTCGTATGAATTCAAGTAGTGTTGGTTAATTTAACTTCACGGTTACTTTTAATTTAAAGTTAGCGATGGAGGTAGAAATAGTTGCGAAAGTGGAAGCAGAGGACTGATAAGCATATTGATAACTTTTTTCAGAAGAAAGCAAGATCAATTAAGTTCCCATCAAAAGAAATAGTCAGTGACATATCATGCACTTCTATTCCTATTCCTCTGAATGTGAATCAAGGTGCAAGTTCTCACTCTCTGTCATTTACTTCAGCTTTGACAGAATAGGTTGCATCATATCAATGTCTACAATCTTTGCACGAGAAAGAGTATCTGGATATTAGTCTGTAATGTCTGTCCACTCTGAGATCGACATTGATGTGGATAATATTATGGACAGGTTTTCCAAATCAAACCAAAAATTGAATTTTGTGATATCTAACTTAAATATGATAAAAAAAAAAATTAAAAGTGACTACTTCCGACTTTTTCCTCCCACCTCGAACATTTTAGTTGTGACCCCCCCCCCCCCCCAAGCTGCAGGTCTGGATACGCGCCTGGCTGTGATGCTATTGTTTCGAGCAATTTATCAGCAATCGAACAAAGACTTTTTTACGGTTAAAATTGTTCATTGTTTTGAACTACAGGTGACTCCTTTTGACAATCAGCTGTCGTGCATTTGTGATATTATTTCGTGTTCTGTTAGATTGCTATTGCAATTACCCAATCTCGAAATAGTAAGGAAAATTGTATATATACTTACCTACTATTTTAATTTCTTCTCAAAAAAATTGTCTAAATGAAGACGGAATTTTTTGTCAGAAAAAAAATAATAAAAATAAAAATAAAAGTATTGAGCGGATAAATCTGATGCTAAATATATGTTTGTGGAAATTACTGCCATCTACTTGTCATATCTAAACAAACTTTTAGCTCATAAAACACAATACCACTTTCTTCAGTGATTTGGCTAAATATTTCGCAACTAAATTTCACCGATAAATTTCCATACCAAACTTTTATCCGCGAAATGAACAAAATACTAGGCTTAAATCTTGAAATATTTTTCCGATTTCTTCTTCGCTTCTATGTTGGTGGTTTCGCACAATTCTGGTATACATAGATATGTTCGACTTCCTGACTTCCTGTTCTCATTTGCTGCTTGTGTTTTTAACAAAAGTAGAAGAAATTCAATGTTATAATAATGAAATGAATTTACATCCAGTAAATATTGATTCTAATTTCGCAAATATTCTTAACTAGAACTAAAGTATTACTAAAATTTAGAAAAGAAAATAGAAAATAGATAGAGTAAATAGAAATAGAAATAGAAAATAGACAGATTAGTAAGTAGCGATGCTATACATTCTTTCGTTCATTCTACAACGCGACGGATTTAATACTCGCTTTGAAAGCACTGATAGAGCTACTAAGCTGAATACGAGCAGGAAATGAATTCCACAACCGCACAGTTTGGACAAGATAAGAATTTTCCATCACTGTTTTGTGAAAACCCGGAATAATTAAGTTTAAATTTCGCTGTGAGGTTGTTAACCCCAAATTTTCTTTCAGGTAATCAGGCTTGCTTTTGTATATCAGGTTATGTATAAATACAAGAGCTTTACGCTTTAAATAAGTATCGATGGAGCAACCCAGCAGTCTAAATTTAAAAGGTGAAATATGATCGTATCTGCGTAGATTAAAGATGAATCTAATGCAACCGTTAAAAGCTACTTCAACCCTACGCTTACAGTGACTGTCCAGGTTCATGTATACCAGGCTACCATAAGTAAAATGAGGTACTATGAGCGCCCTAACCAGTTTCATTTTCATATCAAGTGACATAAGACTAGCAAAAAGCCATAACCTTCGAAGACCAGCATAGACTTTGCTTAACATCAGGTTGACATTTTCGCAACACTTCATATCTTCAGTTATAACCACTCCAAGATTTAAGACTTTGTTTCGCACAGGTAGTACAGAACCGTTAAGATATATTGGCGGAATATCTGCTTTACACAAAGGATCGCTGTAAAACGAAATACACTGGGACTTGGACGAGTTAAGTAATAACCCATTGGTTGCAAAAAACTCATGAATTCTATGCAGATCACTATTTACTCGTTCAATGCAATCCTCCAGAAGTCCTATGGGTCTACTTAAATATATCTGTACGTCATCAGTATACAGATGTACCTTTACATCCCCCACCACTTCAGCGAGGTCATTAATAAATAAACTAAAAAACAGTGGGCCCAGTACACCATTAGATAGCTCTAACGCATCAGATAATCTACTGCCGATTTTGACAACTTGGGATCTATCAGAGAGGAAACTTCCTACTAGACTGATTGCAGATTCGCTGAAATTAAAAACCGTGGAGAGTTTACGCAGAAAAATTACAAGGTTAACACAATCAAAAGCTTTAGAAAAATCCAATAGGAGAAGAACACTAAAGAGATTTTTGTCTAATGCAACTCTTAAATCAGTAGTTATCTTAAGCAAGGCAGTTTCACAACTGTAGTAAGGCCTAAAACCTGATTGCCATTTAGTTAAAAGCATGTTGACGTCTAAAAAGCTCACAAGCTGGTTATACATTAGCTTTTCCAGGATCTTGCCCAGAAAGCAGATATGACTTATTGGTCGGTAATCGGAGAGTGCTTCAGGCTGTCGCTTTTTAGCTACTGGGAGAACCGTAGCTACTTTCCAGCTGTGAGGGTAATTAGAGTACGTAATGGAGAAATTAATAATATGTAGAATATAGGGATGAATAAGTGGAAGTAGAAGTTTAATAAAACAAGGAGGTAAGTTATCTGGACCACTCGCATCAGATTTAATAGAATAGATAGCTTTAAGCATTTCTTCTAGACTTACGTTGCGGAAACTAAAGTCACTTATGTGCTGATCACTGATAGGAGCAATGATTGAGCTAGTATCTGGGCTGAAGCTACACTCCTTACGATCTTTACCAGTAATACCAAATTGTCTCAAATTCTTCCATAGGACCTTGGGTTGGAGGGTGGGGTTAAGCTTGGAGCCTAAGTATAAGCGCTTAGACTGTGTAGTACCTTTGCTGACCTTCGCCGCTAGCTGTTTTCTTTGTTTTTCTTCTTTTTTCTCTTGCCTTTGGATAATTTCTTCTTCTACGTTTTGCTGAGGTAATAAAGCTTTTTCTTTATGTTTTAAATGATTTTTTTCTTCAAATTGTCAGCAGCAAATATCTTTTTCTCCATTTCATCATGAAATCTTCGATAGTGATATGAAGATATTATTTATGTAGTGGTGGAGAAATTTTCGTCTCTATCGACTGAAATTCACTGAAAATAATTTCAATGATCACCATCCAATTTGAGAATTACTATGAGAAATCTTACTACATACCATATAATTCACACGTGCTTTTGATAAAAAGGTATTTGCATGGGCAATTGGATGGTCATATCATTGAACTTCTATGGTAGGTAATCAGATATAACCATACTGATGAGACCTATCTGATCCCTGGGTCGAAAAGTTGGATTTTTCCATATAATTTATTACCGGTTATACTTTTCTTGTTTGTAAAGTCGTTTTGAGTAGTGATGGGAAATATCCTTACATTTCGGTACCTGCAACAATTTTTTACATCAGAAGCATATACTTGTTACTTTGAAATCGGTACTTTCGTTACTTTCGGTCCTGCTCTCACAATTTTGATATTAATTGATCTGTCTACAACGCCTTTATTTATTTTATGTATATTTACTTATGTAGTTTTATATGATATAGGTAGTAGGTATTTACGTTACTAATTCTGTTGTGATTCCGTTATTTTGCGCTTCAGATTTCGATTATTTTTTTAACATGATAGCGTTCAAAATAATAATATATTTTTTTTTAATATAAAAAGAAAAATAAGTTGTTTCCAAGTAATAAAAAAGGAGAAAATTATTTTTAATATGAATGAAAGAAAAAAATATATTGATTGTGTTTATTTATTTAAGAAATTCTTGCGATAGTAAACAGATAAATCCACTTACTTACTATCGTTAAACAAATGCAAACTTTAAGTAAAAAATAAAAAAGTAAGAAGAACTACAAAATTTATACAAAAAAGAAAGAAAAAATGAATAAAAAAAGAAGAAACTCAAATTAAAAACGAAAGCAAATTAAAACTATATACTTAATACATAGAACACATAAACGGAGAAAAAAGAAAAAAAAAGGAAGCAAAAATTCAATAGGGAGGAAGTCTATTAATTGCTAAAAAAGGAAAAAAACGAAACAACATCTGATATAAATCAAAAATAGATAATAGAAACAAAAAATAAGAAATAAGATAACAAATAAAGATAATAAGGATAACTTAAAAAGTATAATAATAAAAAAAGAAAGGAAAAATAAAATGTAAAATAAAATAAAAATACAAAATAACAAATAAGAAAGAAACGCAAGGAGGAAGAAAGCAGAAAAATAAGGATGAACTAGATCTAGCTAATGTAAAATGGAAAAATTATCCAAATGTTTTATTACGACATACAGGGTCTTTCAAATTGAGTTTTCAAAAGTACGCGACTGTGTAACACACTTCAAACATCGAAAGCACCCATATTATATGTCATTTTGACAGCTGATGGTTTGCCATTTATAAAAATGGAGTCGTATACATTACAACAACGTATTGAGATTATTGAATTATTTTATGAAAATGGTCGTTCTGTGAGAAATAGGGTTTCAAATTATCCGACATTAATGATTATCCGAATATAGAATACTGAGAATTAGAATTATCCGGACAATCCGGATAACAAAAAAGAAAATAAATATAATAGCTTGACTCCAATAGTTTTATTATGTAAAATTCAGGCGAGTTGTATTTTTTGTCTAAACCAGGGCTGCAATTGGAAATACGCGTTCTGTTGCAGTAGATGTTGGCTTTATTGCAAAAAGTACATTAAATAATATATTTAAATCATCTACCCTTGTTTTTGTGCTTATTAAAATCATGAAATCTCTTTTCAGCAATGTAGTAAATGTGTTGCTTTGCTCTTCAACATGGGTATGCAATTGAAGAAATTGCCACTTCCAGTTGTCGTTGCCGGGAATTTTTAAACAAAATTGTAGTGTTTTGTTGACTTTGAAACTTACTTTCATTTGGGATTTCTGCAGCTACTTCCTTGATGTCGTCGTGGTGGCCCTGTCATAAGCAGATACAGTTCTACTGACAATGTAATGAGAGCACCGTTTAAAGTGTAATCAAAATATTTATGGAATGTGGTATATTGCCTGCCTCTAAGAAGATTATTAATGTTATATGTATTTTATCTCGACATTCATCCATTCGTTTTTTAATCTGTTTCGATAAATTTTTACTTAAGTCGTTCCACATTCGTCTATACTTTCAGAAACTTATAAACATCTTCAGCGGTCAAAATTGTCAGTTTCTAGTGGTGGTAGGACATTTAACAATTCTTTTAAGCTTGCTACATGAGTATTATACTCTGAAATGCTAAATGGTTAAATATTGAATATAACATCGTTGACTTGTCGCTGCCCCCAGGTTACCTAACAAGTCGAAGCATCGTCGAGCCATCGTCGATTTTATATACATAATCACGCCATGTGGATAATACGGAAAACGTGTACATCGGAATCTGGAGATATCTATTTACTCCATAATCAATGCATATACATACTACATTTTTAGGTGATTGGCTCAATATTTTATATAGAAATATATTTAAATTTTAATCACACTGTTATCATTTAATTTTAGAATTTAAATAACAAAAAACTAATAGTAGGTACGTAGCACAGTGAATTTCGAGCAATTTCAAAAAATATCAGTGCTTAGTAGGTTTTGTTTTATTTAAATTTTGGATAAAAAAAACATCCATAAGACAACATGACATGTATATAAATGGACTGCTCGTTGAACTGAAAATACATGAAAGCAAATGGCAGCACTTTCATGTTCCTGTCTCTTTCCGTGAGAGCATACTTCCCCCTGAACTGTAACGATTCAACGGTATTTCCAACCAAAACAGCCTTTTAAAAACCACTTCTTTCGCCCAATACTTTTGTGATAAATTCGGTAAACCCCACTGACATGCATATAAGTAAATTCCCAAATAATTTAAATATAGCGCCAGCAAGAGCATACTTTCCGAAATCAAAACTGGTGCCACATGAAACAGGAGATCAGATAGTCCATTTATATACATATCAGTGGTTTATTCAAAGTAACCTTAACAAATAAATATTTTTTTGAGCGAATTATAACAATTTCAACGCTTACTATATGTTTTGTTTTATTTAAGGGGAGGTTACCTTCGAGAGGCTTGAAAAATGCACTTTGAACATGTTTTTGACATAAAATAAACTTTTTTGGAAATGGTTTTAACCTCAATAGAGAGTAAATTTCAATCTTATTTATAAAAAAAAAACAAAAATCCCAAATGCCGGCTCCAGCACCCATCAAATAAAGCCGTGCAGGGCGTGTATTGGTCTGCGCGTGGCGCTCCACAGCTCTGCCAATTCATTTGAAACAAATGGGGTTGAAAATTATTAAATTTGATAATATTTTGGGGGCTTTACTGGTTTTCGTTGTCAAAACAACCTCTAAATAACAAAATGCTATCCGTTTGAAAAAAAATGTTTAACCTGTTTTTTTGCTTCAACGAAAAAACTATTTCTAAATAAATTTTTGACAAAAATCGCTTCCTAATGGCCCCGAAAATTGAATTACCTTTAAATTGCGCAAAGATTCATGTGAATCGGTTCATCCGTTGAAGCTGTATACAGTCCCGCGCGCTGAAAAATATTGTTCCGAGAAAAACGTATTTAAAGCTTAAGTTATAAAAAAATCTTTGACAGCTTACTCCAACTATTCCAGCACCATACAGATGTCCTTCTTCCTCCAAGAGCTGCTTATGCTCAATCTCAAGGTTAAAGGTTTCCCGAAATTTATGAGGGTACCTCAGGTAGCGAGAAACGGGCTCCCCGGTAAGCACGCTCCGAACACCTCAGCTACCTGTTTTTTAGTCGGCGGTTCCGCGCTCAACAGCCTGTGAATTCTAAAATACTTTAGATATGAAAATATTCTTTTACGCACGTGTTTTAAGCACTTTAAGGATGATAATTATGTAAAAAAAAGAAGCGAAGTTTTCATCGTCATGAACATAACCTCTCCTTAAAATTAAAACTATAAAACTGCCACTAAAGAAAGTAATTGTTTAATAAATATATATTATTTAAAAAATAGTTAAAAAACATTGTAGAAAGAAAACGGTATTTTGCTGAGAAAGTATGCAAAAAAATATCCGGATTATAATTACCGAAAAATATCCGGATTAACGAATAGTCAAAATTTGTCGGATAATCCGGATAATTTGATATCCGGATATCCGGATTGGAAACCCCAGTGAAAAATGTATTTCGTAAACTACGCGATGTTTATGGTCGACACAATCGTTCAACTGATCAACAAATTGGTAATATTGTGCGGAAATTTCAAGAAACTGGTGCAATACAAGATCGAGAAAGACGTCAGTATGCTCTTGTCGGTCGTTCAGAAGAAAATATTTGTGATAGTGTTGCAGCTGATCCCAACACGTCAATATCCTGACGTTCACAACAATTGGGACTTTCTGAGTCAACTGTATGGCGTATTATGCACAAAGACTTACCGTTGAAGGCCTACAAAGTTCAATTGACATAAGAATTGCTGCCACAAGATTATTCCATGCGTCGGGACTTTGCCAATTGGGTACTGGAACAAAACGACAATTTTTCAAAAAAAAAAAAATCATCTTTTTCGGACGAACCACATTTCGAGATCGGTGGCTACGTTAATAAACAAAACTGCCATATTTGGGGAAAGAAAAACCTCCGCGTGATCCAAGAACGCATCCACAAATAGTCACTGTTTGGTGTGCATTGTGTGAATGGTGTGATTGGTCCATACTTTTTCGAAAATGATGCTGGTAGAGCCAGTACCAGATATCGCGACATGATCAGTACTTTTTATGGCCAAAACTGGAAAATATTGATACTAAAGACATGTGGTTTCAACAAGATTGGGCTACGTGTCAAACAACCAGAGAAATTTTGCAATTACTGCATACAAAGTTTCCAGACCGTATTATTTCCAGATGCGGTGAGACGTGAATTGACCTTCAAGTTCCTGTGATTTGACACCGTTAGACTTTTTTCTCTGGGGCCATGTAAAAGCACAGGTCTACAAGGATAATCCTCGAAACGTTGAAGAATTGAAAGCAGAAATTATTCGAGTTATTGGTGAGATAGAGCCGCAACTATGCCAGAATGTGATTGAAAATTTTGATAAAAGAATCAGGTAATGTAGAGACGCACGAGGTGGTCACATGGGAGATATCATTTTTAGAGTATAAATGGGAAACATTGAATTTCAAAAATAAATAAAAACTTTTTCAGTTTCAATTCAAATCCGATGTCTTCTAATTATTTACTTTTCAAAACTGAATTTGAAAGACCCGTTATATACAATAGCGCCACCTATTATGTCCAAAACTATGCTATCTTTCAAGCTGGAAGAAACCATACAGATTCATAAAATTTCATTGTAATCGATTGGGCGATTTCGGAGATTAGCGTGGTGTACGAACACAGTGACATGTGGTTTTTATATATTAACGCTATGCACTCCGTTGTCGCCGCTGCGGCGACATTGTAAGGTAAACATAGAGCTCCGTTGTCGCACATCTTTTAATGGTGTTGGCCTTTATGAGAAGGGCTCGCATCCGGCGGGACAGGTGGGCAAAGTTTCAACTTCTTTTGCTTATAACTCCTTATCGAAAACGCGCACAGAGCTCATTAAGGACTTAATGAAAGCTACTATCGGGGGCTACAAGTGGTCGCTGAAAGGTGATTAGGGTGGGGTCGCTGGTAGGCGAGGGGGTGGAATGGAGGGAGCCTAAATCTCAATTTCTCGTCCATGTACAAAAAAGTTTGCAGGGGTAATCTCCGAAGACACCCATCTGATTTACAAGATTTCAAAGCGGATTTAGATAATCGCCTATAGAAGGACAAGTAGGGTACTACATTTTTTGAGTTTTTTGGAGGGGGAGGGGAAACGGTGGGGGTATTTAGTGTTATGCTTATAACTCAGCCATGTCACCTCGGAGTAAAGCGGTGTAGGTACTCAAACTCCATATAAAATCATATTCGAATTTGTACTAGATAGTCCGCCTATAGAAGGACAAGTAGGGTACTACATTTTTTGAGTTTCTTGGAGGGGGAGGGGAAACGGTGGAGGTATTTAGTGTTATGCTTATAACTCAGCCATGTCACCTCGGACTAAAGCGGTGTAGGTACTCAAACTCCATATAAAATCATATTCGAATTTGTACTAGATTTCCCGAAAACGTACTAGAATCACTGTTTACCACTCTGCAGGGAACTTTTTCTAAAACCGCCATAATTCTTTGTTTTCACTTCTCCTTCGATCTCCATACCCGCTTTTTTTAGTACCTACGTTACTTTTTTTTCTAAATTGGGTACTAGATTTTTGCACGGTAAGTCACCTATAACTTGGTAGGGTTAAGTCCGATTGGTAAATCGATTCCACTGTTCATCTCAACTTCGTGCCAGCTACAATTTGATGAAGATCTTTTTTTACAGAGGTACTTTAAGGATCCGGGTTAGGTACGACTGGAGGGGGTCCTTCCAGTTTGGCATATCGCATATCAAATGAATGGTCTCACTGAGTACTATCGAGTGCGTTTATTATTTTTTTTTCAATTAAAAAAACTTCATCGAGACGTTTTTCGCCTAAGAACCCATTTTCATATAGCTTGATCCCCTTCCCCCAGTTCCTACATTTCGCATATATTTCATCAGCTCTTTCTTTTAACGGCATTAGTGCACTGCTGTCAACATTTTTTTCATGGGAAGTTTTTGCCCCGACGCGACGCATCAATTCTTCACAATCATGAATGGAAAAAAAACTCAACTCAACTGTTTCACTCAAAAGACGGCAATTTTTCTCCTTCAAAAGGACGCGTTTTCTTTTTCTTTTTCGATTATCTCAGAAACTATTTATCACACGTAAAAATTAAGTACATACACACGTTGAGCCCAGTAAATTTTCCAGGAAAAACTTGTGGTCTTCCCTACATCAGGTTGATTTTATATTGGATCGAGGCATTGTTGCCTGCCTCGAATATGCAAAATTTATAAAGAGAAAATTTCCAGCAAATTTTTCACTCAAAAAATAATCAAAAGGAATTTTGGAAATCTTACTATATTTAGCTGAATTATAGGGTGGAGATGGATTTATACACTTATAAACACACTTAAATAGAATAGAATAGAGATTTTTAGGGGCTGAAAAAAATTCCAGATCTTTACTGGGAGGGAAGGGAGGGGGGACTAAATTTGACTAATCTAAGTCATTTTCAAATATGTATTTTTTTAATGCAGTTTGAATACTCACATTGGCGAGGTGAAATGGTTTATTTAAAGCGGCCAGAGTAAAAAGGCCGTTATTTCCTCCACGCCCCCCCCTCTCCCAATCGAAAAACGTAGTATATAATCGACGCAGGATGTAAAATTAGGAGAACCGTTTTCAGTAAAATTAAATTGGTTTCTTTTTGTTGGAGCTTGAGGGTTTTCCATTTTTGCATATGTATGGTGGAAAAAATCGTGATTCCGACACCACCGTAGACTCCGCCCCTTCCCACCGGGGAACTTTCATTTAAGACTTCAAACTTTGCCCTACGCCACTTCTTTCATGAACTATAAGCATTTGAAGTTGAAACTTTGTCGCCTCGCTACTCCGAGAGATTACGCCTCCCGATAAAATGCATAGGAAGAAAGAAGCGCGTAAACATGAAGTATGTAAATACCAAGCTTGGCAAAAAAGTGTTTTTTCGAAATTACCCCCTCCATCTTCGAAATCGAAAGTACCCTATGGAACAATAAATTTAGTTGTGAATCCAATCACATAAGAATCATAGTTTGTTGGTTAAAAAGCGTAGGAGGAAATAGATTTCTACGAAAAGACGAAGTGGGTTGGGATGAAAAAATTGCTTTATTTTAATCTCGTGTTTGCGAAGAACCGTTACGTCGAGGAGATTTGCCACCCAAACAAAAAACGTTCACAACAGACCGCTAATGCATTCGCAAGAAAAAATATATACATATATGCAAAATGGAGGAAGGGGTGTTGTTCAGCGAACCTGGAAGAAAAGGGAGAAAATCAGTAAAGATTAATAAATGATTATACATAAAAAATTTACCTGCACCTGGAGACTGCACAGGTGGAGAACTCCAGCGAATATCTGAAATGAAATAAAAGAAATGAATTAGAGGAAAGCAAAATAAACAAGAATTTTATTATAATAATAATAAGGTCATTGACATGAACTAAGAGCATTGCTGTGCGTACATATGTACAACAATAATGCCATGGAAAATTGGAGACATGGAAAACACGAATGAATTCATGTTCCCCATAAAGTATACAACATAAAACATTAAGTTATATTTATATTAAAATGTATAATTATTACAAGTATGCTAAATATTTTGTGAACAAACAAGGACAAAAAATGTCACGAAAGCACTTTACCTGACATTTGCCACAAATTTGCAAAACGAACAAATTAATCACTAAAGTAATTAAATGAATGCAAAAAAATGCTTACCTGATGTTAAGAAGTATATCCAGAGCGATAAAAAACATTTTTAACACTTCTTACACACTAAAAAACACGTTGAAAATAATACTTAACACACTCGCACGGGATAGTGTCAAAACACGTCAAACTTTATTATTTCGCGACGTATGACATATCGAAATCACGTAAAATCGAACCGTGATTTCGATGGTCGCGTTCGTTTCGCGATTTTTTTACACGGAAAACGCGATATTCGCGATTTTTTGTAAATATATTTCCCACAATGAGTGCGAAAGAGACTCACAGTGGGAAAAAGGCAGCAAATACTACGAAATGACGTAAAAATCTACTACATTGAAATGAAACGTAGCGAATCGAGATTTTTATAGCAAAAGTTCTAAAATTTACAAAAATTGTTTAAAAACATCGAATTTACAATCAATTTTCAAGAGAAAATTATCAAAATGTAAATTATTTAATTTGCTATCTTTTGACATTAAGAAAATTCAATTCGTTTGTGATTTTCAGTGAAATTTTTGAATATTTCACTTCATGAATGTCGAAAATGGAACAAATTTCTCTATAAAAGGGGGGTCATTTCGTCAATCGTTCTTCTTTTTCGTCGAATTGTCAAAAGAGATATACATCTGCCGACCGAAAGGTCACAGTGTTTCAAATTTGCAATAAATTCTCAAGAAAATCAGTGATTAATTCAATAATAGTTCATTTAAAATTTTTTAAATTAAAAAGTTCATTTTTCAACATTAATAATTAACATTCATTTTTTTGTGCATAATAATCTTCTGTTTAGTTTCCTTTTCAATTCGCTTCAATTTTATTTCATTCTTCTTTTCCTTTGCTTCAATTAGTTCGTTTTTTTTCTCATTCTACAAAATTTTTTTTTGGTAAATTTTCAACGCGCGCATTTCGCATTTGTCACAACAAATTACAAAGTATTTATTCTTATCTAGATAAATCATTGGAAAAAGGTTGTTGTCCGTAAAGTGTGAACGCATGCTATTTGGAATGTTGGTTACACTAAATAGGAATCACAGAACAATTTAGATTTATCTAGGAATAACACATTTAATACAGAAAATAGTCAATTAATTAACCTATACACAGTATAAAAATCTGCCTTTTCTAAGGTCAGCTTCACACTACATAATTGACAAATCTCAATTAATATTTTTCTTTCAGCAATAGTTTGTAGGGATAAATAGTAAGGAATATAAAAAATTGAAGTTTGATTTGAATTATTTATTAGCATTAAGAAATTTGAGCAGAACTTAAAATCATTAACTTAGATATAGATTTGAATGAATAAATTAAAGAATTGCAGTTTAGGTTAGATTGAAATAATTTACTCAAGAATTAATTAAGTTTTATGGAGCAAAATCGTTTGAGAATACAATCAGTAATAAATGAGCAACCAAACGATATTTTTCATTACCGCTACACTACCGCCACCTACATGTGATTGTGCTTAGACGTCGTTTTGCATTTTTCAGTTTCTACGTTGATTGACAGCGGACAATAGGCATCAGTGTCGTGAGATCTTATTGGAAGCTCACTTTGTTTGTGGCCACACGTTGCAATTTCAGGTGGATTTATTTTAGCTCATTTTGTTTGTGCCCACACGTTGCAGTTTTAGTTTCTTTAAGTTGATATTCCACAAGAGAGAGGTTTACACTAATAGTAGCTTATAGAAAGTTGCACTAGTGCATAAACATAAGAATATCAACTAATCGTTTTCTACTTACAGGTGACGCATAAAGATTTCGCAGCATGGAGTTAGTTTATAAATGCGCACAATTTTCTGTGCTACAAGAGGAACGTAGAACTGCCAGACATTTTGTTTTGTCAAATCAGCTGTCAGTCAAATTGGCAGCAGGCACAATTTCTCTGCGATTCAACCTTCCTTCTTTAATTTGATACCCCACACGCCCCATTTCGGACAACCCCTCGGGGTACCTGCCCCCCCCCCCCCCCATACAAACCCAAAGACACATTTTTCTTCATCTATCTTCTTCTACCGAATACCACAAATTCAACTAAAAAACCGCATTCCTCTATGGCCATCCCACGTAAAGTTATTTTTTTTATGAATTTTTAAATCACCGTATACGGTAAAATCACTGAAGTACTATTATTAACAATATTTATTTTCGTTCAGTGCTGCTATAGTTTTTTTGTAAAATATATAAAGCATTATGCTTCATTCCGCATTTATACCAGAAAAATCGGTTGCTTCGTTCTCGAGATATGATTTTTTGAAAATTACGTTTCATTGTAAAATCACGTAGTTTCTAACCTCTCTAGCGGGGGGGTGGGGCATGGTAAGGGGAAACAAAAAAATACGTGTCAGCTATTTTGATATCCTATACAAACTGTATAAGTTTCATCCAAATCTGGCGTTATAAGCTCACATTCAACACATACAAAAGCTCGACGACTTACGGACGATTATATTCCGGAGTAGCTGGTAGCCCATAGTAAAAATGGGTCTGAGTGCAAAGGGTTAAGATAAAAAAAAATATATAACAAATATTAGTACTCACTTAAACTCATAAATTATAGTTAATAGCGGTAATTTCTTTTAATACTTAATAATAGAAAAAATAAATATTTTCTTTAATTTTCTTTAATTATTTTTAAATAAATTCTTTCTTCTTCTTTTCCAGGTGAGTTTCATGTCCTTCCTTATATATGAACAACAGTAAGCCAGTCGCTCGTTTACTTATTAACTTTTATGGATTTATGTAAGTTATTAAAATGATTTTCTTTGTCCAAATCTCAGCTAATAAGTTTCTAAAAAACCAATAAAAAAGTAAAAAAGAAAAACTAAATAAATAAATTCGTAATTCAATAAATAACGTTCAGAATCGAGGCTTTTTCTTTGAAGAACTCACCCCGGAAGGAATCACTTTTATCGTATTAAATTTTCTCGTCACACCTGTCTTGTGAACTTTTTTAAAAGAACTAAAAGAACTTGTCCATCAAAGTTCTACTAATGTGTTTTTCTTGGCTACCCCCTTCCCCTTCCCACCATTTCTTTTTTTTGTTATATGCCCAGAACTGTCACTCAATTCGTAGAGCAATTTCATGCTGCGATATCACCTTTTCACCTCAGTGACCTTGTCTTAACTTTTGGTTACGTAAACTTTTGATGGGAATATTTCCGTTTGTTTTCATATTCGTGTGTGCGTGTTTGTGTATAATATAGACAAAATATTTCGTTACACAACAACCGTCGTTTTACAAAGAGAATCGATTTTCTGCTAAAATACGGGAATTTCCGTCAAACTTTCAGTTTTCGAAGAAATTATTTTCACCTCTTATGACCCGATGAAATTGCTTGATATGCAGGATTTAAGATTTTACTAGGAAAAAGCTTAGCATAATTTGTTTGGATTTATATATATGTGTATGTGTGTTGCTTATACATATTATCGTTTTTCATGGTAATAAACCAATGAACCAAGAAAGGGTGGAACTTTATTTAAATGAATTATTTACAAAGTTGATAGTTAGCAGTTTTTGGCTTACTTTTGATTCTGCTTAATTACATAGGTTATCAGTGCGATTTCAAAACAAGCTGTCAATAGAGTGATTAGACTGTAGAAATAAAAAACGGTTTACCCGTGTAGAGATTAGATAATTTAAAAGGTGTGACGTCGTTTGCTCAGGCAGGCGTCTATATGGCTCTAGAGGTCTGTTCGGTATACTTCTATTCGTCTGGTTGGGCATTCTATATAGAGCAATCTTATTTTTTAATAATCATTTGGATGTAGCTGGCTGAAACTGCGGCATGTTTCTGGAATAGCATAGCTACATTCCTTGGCTACGTTTGTCGTAGAATCAGCAGATGGGTCATACCAGAAATAAGTCAATTAAAATTTGCACTTTCATAACCCAACCATCACAAAATTTCTTCTTCTTTTGCCGAAAGTTATTATGAGATAATAATTCCATTAGTTTTGTTGTTGTTCTGCGACGCATGTTGGCTCAATTAAAAGACTTTTAAATACTTAAAATTTGAGAATTTTTGATCTGGTGAGTTTTATAAAAAAAAAAAAACATTACTTTGGTTCTAATTATCACAGAGGCATAGTAGTAGTAGTTTATTTTATAGAAGAATGTTCATAATTTCAGACAAAATTATGTAAAAAATGTCTTATAAGAAAAAAAAAAAAAAAAAAAAAAACAAAAACAAGAAAAGTTCCTTAATATCTCAAAATGCATCCTTTTAAATTTTCTAATTTTTTTAAAATGTGTTAGTAAATATTATATTATCAAGTTGAGATCGCAATAGCTTTCATCAACCGAGGTCTGGTAATTTCAAAAAAATACAAATTCTTGTTTTTGCATTACAAATTATTTCGAAATGACTGCAAAAATAGAGTGGGAGGTAGAGTAGCTAATTATATCGCACACTGCTATAGGGCCAAAATTATAAGCTCTTCAACGACGCCAGGGTGTGAATTCATGCTAGTAGAAGTCTGCACGGGTATGGCTAAAGGTGTTTTGGCTGCGGTGTATTGTCCTCCTGATATTTACAACGCCGAAACCATCAAGGAGTTCGAGGAAGAAATTTCTCGGGCTACTCAAATTTACAGCCATGTGATCGTAGGAGGCGATTTCAATGTTGACATTCTTCGAAGCGATTCGCGTGCTAGAAATTTTCTATCCATGATCCAATCATCACAGCTAAAAGTCATGTTAACACAATTCCAAATTTTATGAACTCGGCAAACCCTTCATTGCTTGATTTGTTGCTCACTTCTGATGCGGAACGTGTCGCTTTTCATAACCAGCTTAGTCCACCAAGCTTTCTTAATCACGACATCCTATTCATGTGCTATGATCTACCTTTGCACCCTTCACAGCCTCAAGTGGTATCATTTCGAAACTATGATGGCATAAACTTGGAAGAACTTGGAGACGAATGCAGTCTCCTGAACTGGGGTGACATTTATTTGAGTCCTTCTGTCGACCATCAAGTAGAAGTTTTTAGTGCTTTAATCAAGCACTTGCATGACCGACATGTTCCTCTAATACGTAAAAGTACACAAACTTCTGGATGACCTTGGTTCTCTGCTGAAATATCTTCTTTAATATCTGAGCGAGAGCATTTCTATCATCTCCACCGTAGGAGTAGGAACTGACAATACCAAGAGTTTGTATAGATCTGCACGGAATCGTGCTATCGCAGCCATACGCAGCAGGGCAAAGCGTCAGTTTTATAAAAATAAACTGAACCCTGAGTTGCTACCTAAGTTGCTTTGGAACAATCTGAGAAGAGCTGGTGTCAGTCGCAATAAGGATAGCGGTCCTACTTGCGATTTTTGCCCCAATGATTTAAATAATTTTTTTCAGCTCCACACAGGGAATCGTCCGGGCTTTGTCAGATGATCGTGATCACTTAGTTAATATTCCTGGATCTAGCTTCTCTTTCAGGTGTGTGGATATTGACGAGGTAATTAAAGCTATTTTCTCTATAAGATCTGATTCGGTAGGCCCAGATGAAATACACCCTCGTTTTGTCAAACTAATTTTGCCTATGATTATTAGTCATCTGGTATATATTCTGAATTCATGCCATTGTTCTCGCACTTCCAAAGAAGTCGTGTCCTAAAGAGATGAGTGATTTTCGCCCCATTAGTATATTTTGTTTCCTTTCCAAAGTTCTGGAAAGGCTAATACATGACAAACAAGCTACTCACGGAATGACAGTCTGGCTTTCGCTCCCAGCATAGCTGTGAAACTGCCCTGCTAAGGATTACTAACGATCTCCGTGTAGCTCTTTATAATAATCATGTAGGCGTCCTGGTGTTGCTCGACTTTCCAAAAGCATTTGACATTGTAAATCATGACATCCTGCTGTCTAGGTTATCTGCTCACTTTGGTTTTTCGTCTTCAGCCATCGAATTGATATGTTGTTTATCGAATTGATATGTTGTTTATCGGCCAGATGTCAGCAAGTGAAAGCGAATAATGTCATATCTAACCTTCTACCCATCCGGTGTGGAGTTCCACAAGGTTCTATATTGGGACCTCTATTATTCAGTGCTTTTATAAATGACCTTCCTAATATTATTGAAGACGTGAAAATTCACCTGTATGCTGACGATGTGCAGCTTTATTTCAGTAGAGCTGTTGTGACCACATCTTTGAGGAAATTATATGGAGGCCTTCGTCAGTTCTGGTTATCAGCTGATATTTTATCGACAGATATACGTACGAGACTAGTTAAAGCACTTCTTCTTCCCCATTTTAATTTTGGTAGCTTAATTTTTCCAAAGCTCGATAGCTCATGCGCTCACAGGCTTAACGTCGCTTTTAACGACTGCATTCGCTTTATTTTCGGACTAAGACGCTTTGATCACGTCCAACACTTGAGATTCCATCTGCTGGGATGCTCTCTAGATGACCATCGTGCGATGAGGATGCTGGTCTCTTTGTAAATTCTGATTCACTTTAGGACTCCACGTTATCTGTATGATCAATTGCAGTTCTTACATACCTCTCGAAACCATAATCTTCTCATTCCTCGTTTTTATCGTTCCATTCTGGAGCGCTCTTATTTCGTTCAGGCTGCACGCTCATGGAATGAGCTACCCGTAGCCTTTCAAGGTGTCGGTTCCGTCAATAAGTTCAAATCACTTTTAAAATCACTTTTCTTCACAGTCATACTTTTCCATACACTCAATTACAACAAGAAATTCCTTATGATACCTGCAATAACTTTGAATTCCCAAAGCAGCCCTATTCCTAGTGTTCCTCGCAACTTTTCATCATTTAATTTTACCCGAGTAACAGCTAATGACGTTCTCATGGCTTTTTGTTAAATCAAGTCTAACAGCACGGGATATGATGGTTTAAACCCGAAATTTGTTAAAATGCTCCTGCCTTATATTCTTTCTCCTCTTGCACATACATTTGTAATACGTGTTTTACGTCATCTCAGTTTCCGAACCAGATACCGATAATACCGATTTCAGACCTATTATAGTATCTTACCCTTTTTATCTAAAGTAATTGAAAAAATTATGTCTGCCCAGATAAATAGATACATTGCATATCATTATTTACTAAATGAAGAACAATCAGGCTTTAGGTCTAAGCATAGCTGTATTACTGCTCTTCTTAAAATAACCAATGATAAACGGATTGCTATTGACATGGATGAGTTCTCCATGTTAGTTCTCTTGGATTTCTCTAAGGCATTTGATTCGGTGAATCATATCAAGCTATGTAGAAAATTGATAATGCAGCTTAATTTCTCTCCTCAGGCTGCAAACTTTATCGGCAGTTACTTGAGGGACCGGTATCAATCTGTGTATTCTAAAAATTTAAATTCCTATTTTAAATTGGTATCTTCAGGAGTGCCCCAAGGATCTATCTTGGGTCCTTTGTTGTTCTCTCTTTTCATCAATGATTTATTTCATTGTGTTAAGTACAGAAAACTGCACCTTTATGCTGATAATGATCAATTGTACATCTCAAGACTAATTGGATAAGCTGAAGATGATGTTTCTTGTATAAATGATGATCTCCATTCTATTTATTTGTGGACCATTCACAACATGCTACACTTGAAGGCTTTGTTCACTCTGGGCGACTAGTAATTTCACTCCAGCGAAAACCCGCTTAAAAGGTGGTCAGGACGCTTCTCGTCCATCTTTTTACGTATGGGTGCGAAATATTTGCTTCTCTTGACTATGAGTCTATTCGAAAGCTAAATACTGCATTAAACGCTACTATAAGGTATGTTTTTGGTCTTCGCCTTTTTGATCATGTCTCTCCTTACGCCAACTCTTATAATATTACTTATTGGATAATGTACCTATTAATCTTGTATTAAAATAAGGTTTTATATCTTTTTGTACAATGTCACCTATAAAAGAATAAATGAAAAATGAAATGAAAAATTACAACATTTGCCATATCGTCTCCACGCGTCTGACCTTTCAGTGGCAATAATCTTTAAAGTTCTTCTTTGAGATCTGTATCAGGCATAAATCTTAGAAAAAGTGTAACTTGTGCATTTATGTCTCGAGACTAGTCAACTGCTATTTTATACAGCCGAAACCAATTTTAGATCTTCGATTTGCTGGATGGTTATATCCGAAGACATCTTACTTGTTCTATCTTTCATTGTTTTCGCAGACAATGGTCCCTCTTTAATTTTTCTTTTAGAATATCTGCTGTGTTCTTAATATCCCGTAATAGATCTTCGGATGCCTTTATAAAAAAATTTTTTTTATGTATTCGTCGTCTGCGTATGGTTTCCCTCTCTTAGCTGGACTAACAACAAAATTAATATTGCTGAAAAATTGCACGCAGTTATTAAATACAGAAGGCATTTGCGAATCTACTCAACTCTAAATTTACGGTTTTGATCTTCCGTTTTTCTTTGCTTTTTTTTTGGTCGCTATGTCGTCAAATAGGGCACGTATAAAAATATTCCAAAATATAATTTTTTCAAAAGCCACAAATACAAAATCATTGTTATTTTTGAGGCCTTTAACTCGTACACGAATTTGTCTGTCTGTACATTTCTTTTTTACTATTTTCGACACTCTCGTAGACTTTTCGTCATCACAGCGAGCTGAAATTTGGCACACAAGTTCATGTCGCATGACAATTGAATCTGTCAAAATTTGAACCGGTAATTCCCATGGAAAACCCGGAAATTTGATTAGTGATAAATCCGTTTCAGGAAAAATGCAGATTTTTCCGAAAATAATTTCCGGAATTTTTTGACTTTTCCGGAAAATTTTCCAGTAAAAAAGTTTTCAAAATTATGCAGGATCAAGTTCCCTATCAACTGGCATCATTACTTTCTCTCCAACAATGGTGAAAACTTCCAGAAAAAATCGAGGAAACTTCATGTAAAACGCTTTTCCGGAGTTTTTCCGACCAAGGAAGCGTTTGAGCGTTTTGCAACCTAAGACAAAGTTGTAGAGTGAAATGAGTTGCATAAAGTTGCTTTTGTGGAAAATTCCATAGAAAACCCGGAGAGGCTGAAAAATCATCGGAAAATTTTTCATCGATATGATTAATGATAAATCTGTTTTAGGAAAAGTGCAGAATTTTCCAATTTTTCTGAAATTTCCGGAATTTTCCGACTTTTCCGGACAATTTTCCGACAAAAATTTTTATAAGCTATGCGGAATCATTTTTTTTTTCCGTCCTACTGGTATCAATATTTTCTCTTCAACAATCGTGAAAACTTGCATGAAAAATCGAGGAAAATTCATGTAAATTTTTAAAAAAAAATCATAGTAATAGGAAAAGTCTGTGGAAAACATGGAAAATCGGGAAAATTCAGTAAATCAAAGTCTTTTCAACCGTCATAAAATTGTTTTAAAATATCTCCATGGAGCACGTAATAACAATTTATTTAGTTAACGTGAAAAAGGCAGAAAATAAATTAAGTAAAAAACGAGTTGTAGATTGTCCTGCTCCTGCGCTTTTGAGAAAACATGTTTTTCTGAAATATTGAGAGATTTGGTTCCAAAGTTGTGTTGCTGTAATCCTATGTTGTATTGTGGCTCCAAAGTTGTTGTTGAATCGTATGCTATGTACCAAAGTTTTTTGCTGTAATCCTGATATTTGAACAGCACGTGCTTCTGTTTACATTCGTTTTGCTTGAAATGGCCAAAGCTCATGCTGAATTCGGGGAATTTTATTAGACAGAAATTTTACATCTCCTTTCAGTGTGTGTGTGTTGTTCAATCCAAAATTTATCTTTTCCTTGAAAAATTAATAATAATGTGTCCCGATGTTTGTATGAAATAGTTCGAAAGGATTTTGAAGGAATTCAAGTAGATTTTGTCGTTCGGGTAATCCTACGTTCTCTCTATTTTTGTTTGTAACTCGTTATATCAGTCGCACTGCAATCGTGCATAGCCAAGTTCTTTTACCCCATTCATGCAAAAGCCATAAGAATTTTACATTATTTTTTTCTTTCTAGAAAACACGAAAAATGTCATCTTCCGACCGATATTCTCGGCGCGTAATACGTGCCTGCCCATGTCAGAGCCACACTTAAGGGGTCAAATAGCCGCACTTTTCCGACCTATTGATTAATCCAATAATCCTCACTTACTTACACTTTATTCTTTTCCTGCCAAGGCTGTGCAACGGCATCATAGAGTATCTCCTATGCGCTTTGGCTACATCATAAAAAAAATTATCACTGTTTTATTGTTAATTATGTTATCGTCTCTGTTTGTTTGTTTGTTTGTTTGTAAATGTTTTTTTAACAGTTTTGATATCAGAAACAAAGTTCCTTTTATGTGTTCCATCAATTCATCCATAGATAGAATCGACAGTAATTGGAACTTTCCGTAAAGGAAGAGTAAATACCATTCGTGACGTCGGTCGTCCACTTTATTCCAGGTAGGTCACCCCTTCTGTCTGAGTATCCTTAGTATAGGTTGTGCGTACACACAGGTAGCGCATTCTTGATAATACAGAGCTTCTACTTGGCAACGAAATCAGGTACATACTGAATACGCTTCAAGAAGAATGAGAAAAATCATCTTCACGCCCATGAAGGTATTGTGCAATATTTTCTTTCATTGATTTATCCGATAGCAAATTGATTACCTGTCTTTCTTCTGTGTATATTGGCAATTTAAAAAATGAAATTGTTCATCAATCACATATCCAAAAAAAAAAAAAGCAATTGTTTTTGAAATCAAGAACAGACTTGAACTGTGTGGTTGGTCTCTGGGTTCATCTGATGAAGATTCATTTCATCGAGCGCAGCAAATGATGCTACTGTTTTATTGCCATATTTTTTTTAGCACACGCTTTGAATACGCACTTAATCGACAGTCTCTAGTTTACGCTATTCTTTCTCGTCCTGTTTTTTTTTTTACAATATACGTAATCAGTTGCTCCATTTAAATATGAACAATTTCAGACAGATGGATCTATGGATTGCTGCTGATGACTGAGATTCTCACACACCATTAAAAAATTATTTAGATTGTACCTCGTTTGTTTTTTTTCAGATACATTTTAAGGTAACCAGTTGCTTGGTAGTGTCAACGAGTGGCGAGTGGCGAGTTTGAGTGGCCAACTTTTATTAATGAATCTGACCAACTGCAAATGTTGCGAAATTATAAACTGAGAGAATTAGAACTTTTCTGTCGCTACTCCTAAAGAATTTCTCAACATTTTTCTATTCGTAATTCGTTCATAGTTCCTAGATTACATTCATTGTGTTCCCAATCAATATGAATAACTGAGCCTTATGACAGAGGGAAGGGACATATTCAGTGAACTGCAGTGAGTCTTATCTACATGTGTGAACTACTGTTACCGTATATATATAGAATGTAAAAAAAAAATAGAAAGTAAAATAAACAATACAAATTTTGACGGAATTCCGTAAATTTAATTTTCTTATTATTATAAAAATGGAGACCCAATTCATTGATGTTTCTACGAGAAAGTTTGCAAATTAATTCCACATCATCTTATTGCTAAAAAAAATCAAAATATTTAAAGCATTCCAAGGTTAACTTAAAGAGAAACGAGTGCAATCTGATCTGCGAATTTTCTGAAAATTATTTTTTCGTGGTACAGGATGCTGTTAAAGAATTTCAAGTATATCGTTGATGTTAAATGATATTCGTTTTGTAATGAAAATGAAATTATAAAATTTATGAAATGATAAAACAAAACTATTATTATAATATTATTTAAACCCATATTTCATTAAGATATCTAAAACCAATAAAAAAAAATTGATTTCTTTGGAGTAAATTCTAAAACTTTTATATGAAATTTTGGAGAAACGTTAATAAATAAAAAAATAATTGAGAACATTTCAAAATTAATATTTTTTAGGTCAAAAATTTTGTTTTTCTCCAATATTTAATTTTTTATTTAGTTTTTTTTTATATTTTTGGAAAGCCCCATTTAATACCAATAATTTAGCATATCACACGAACGAATCGAGTAACCCGGTCTCAAGTTATCAGAATATTAAAAAACATGGCTACAGTGAAAACCGTAAATTTTGAGTCACCCTATCTACATATATTCAAGACCTCAGGTCATCAGGCTAAACAAAAAAATATGGGTCGAGTATTTTTTTAATACTTAATTAATTCTGAAAGTTTCATCGAATCCGATGGCGGTCGGGTTTGAAAGTTTTTAATTTCGATCGTTTTCGTATCGAATCGCTGTCACATTTCTGCGCAAGTTAACTCGTTAAAGTTGATTTTTTCATTTATTTTTAGATAGGTTTATCGAACAGTAAAAAAGAAGGGTTATAACCAATTTCATAGGTTTTGGCATTCTGAAGAGCTTTTTAGTGGATTAAAAATATTGTGGGTGGGACTGACCGTTTTCCCAGTAGGTATATACAGGGTGGGCCAAAAGTCACAATGGGGTTTAAAAATTTAATAACTTTTTCGTTTATATATTTTTTTTATTTTTTTTTAGATTATATAAATAACATCTGGAGAATAAATAATGGAGAGATTCACAACTGAACAAAGAACCAGAATAATAGAATTTTATTACTTAAATCAGCGATCAATTATTTTAACGCAAAGAGCATATCGTCGCCATTTTAACGTCAGAATTTCGCCCTCTGAAGCCATGATTCGTTGCTTAGTTGATCGTCACCACCAACATGGCACCGTAAGTGATTTGCCTCGAACCGGTAGACCGCGTATAATTCACACTGCGGAAAATATTGAACGTGTAGAGCAAAGTGTTAACGAAACACCAGAAACATCTACCAGAAGGCGTTCTGCTCAGCTAGGGATGTCTCGTATGTCACTACGGCGCATTTTAAAAAAAGATTTACTGTTATTCCCATATAAGGTGCAATTGGTGGAAGAATTGAAACCCGCAGATCATCGGCAACGTCTAAATTTTGCAGTTAAATTTCAACAGTTGGCCAGAAATGAAATCAACTTTATTGAAAATCTGATTATGAGTGATGAAGCTCATTTTCATCTGAATGGCTTTGTTAATAAGCAGAACTGTAGGTTCTGGGGTTCTGAAAATCCAAGAGCCATTCATCAATGCCAATTGCACCCCATTAGGTGTACAGTATGGTGTGGCATTACATCTGAAAATATCATTGGGCCTTACTTCTTCGAAAATGAAGATGGAAGTGCTGTAACCGTAAATGAAGAGCGGTATCGGTTTATGATAGAAAATTTTTTACGTCCTGCTCTTGAAAACAGACCTGAGATGTGGTTTCAGCAGGATGGAGCCACTGCCCACACTGCCCGAGACACAATGGCACTTTTAAGGCAAATTTTTGGACAGCGAATAATTTCAAGAAATTCGGAAATTAATTGGCCAGCGCGTTCGCCAGATTTGTCAGCACCCGACTATTTTCTTTGGGGTTATTTGAAGGAGCGAGTATATGTGAACAAGCCCGAGACAATCCTTGAACTCAAGGCCAACATTGTTGCAGAAATTCGAGCGCTACAGCCACAAATGTTGAAAGATGTTATGGAAAATGCTCTAAAAAGAGCCCATCATTGCGAAGCTAATAACGGCGGTCACTTAAGTGACATTATTTTCCATACTTAGCGTAAAAAAATTTCCATTTTGTAGGTATATTTTATAATCTAAAAAAAATATAAAAAAAATATATAAACGAAAAAGTTATTAAATTTTTAAACCCCATGGTGACTTTTGGCCTACCCTGTATAAATTTTTTTAATTATTGTATGACAACTTCACAAAGGAGTTGTCCGATTTAGGTCATTTTTCAAATTATATACAAAATACTTTTAAGATATTCACGTATAAAATTTCAGCACTTGCCGTCAACTTATTTCAATCAGTGTCCGAATATATAGTGAGTGTAATTTTGTAGGTTTCCAAATATTGTGAGTGGAATTTTGAAGGCAGCCTTACAAATACCCTACTTGATTTAACCCATTTTTGAACTTAGACCTACTACACCTTTAAAAGGTCCATGTAAAAAGCTTCAGCAGTAAATGCGTTCTTGAGTTATCGTCAGACGGGCGGACATGCAAAAATCAAAATAACACTAAATATTATTCGCGGATGTGCAATCCATTTGCCTCTACCAGCAATATTCTATGCGCTACAAATGAATGGTATCTTCATGATACTCAAGGATTTCATCATCTAGGGTATAAAAAGTAATGCTTCGTCCGGTTGTTGAAGTCGATACGTTCCGCTCTTTGTCCGACTGTTCTTACAGAAATTATTGAAGCAGATGTCTTTCGATGAAAACGCACAGACACGTTGAAATTACAATTTATGTTTTTAATGAACCTAATTTTATAGCTTTGTAGCTTTGTGTACAGTAATAAATTAAATCTATGTCTAAATTGAATAAATGAACCTAACGTAAAACAATAACAAGAAGAGCTTAGCCACAACCTGGCCCAAATAATTTATTCGCTACAAATGATACTGAAATAATGACGCCGAGTTGCTAGCAACGAAATTCTGAAGAGCTTTCTATCAGGGGGCCATCAGATCGTTTTAAAACGAAGCTTTTGTTTCATATTTTTATACGGCCTCTTCAAATCTACTTGTAAGTTGTCGCTGGTAGTGTATTGAAAAATAATACAGGAACCATATACCATTCAGTTTCTTACTTGTAGCATATAGGTACTAGTTAAGAAGTTGAAAAACTGTGGCGTCCTATTAAATGTATATGTACGAGGTCAGTTTGATAAGACTTTTTGAATTAAAGATAATTTTTTTGTTTTTGCAAAAAAGCGTTTTAATTCCCAACATAGTCTCCTTTAAAAAGGTCGATACATTTATAGTCTAGCGTTTTTCCAATTTTTGTATTGCTTCCAAATAACAGGTTTTCTCAAGGCCCTTATAATAGGCGTTTTCCCGTTAGACTCAAATCTCTTACCGCCCAGCCATTTCTTCAGGTTTGGAAACAGAAAATAGTCGCAGGACGCTAATCTGGATAATACCCCTGAACGGGGTAGCAATTCGTAGCCCAATTTATGGATTTTTGCCATGGTCACTACATACGTGTGCACCGGTGTATTGTCTTGATGGTGTAACAGCACAGTTTTCTTCGCCAAATGTGGTCGTTTTTGTTTCAAATCAATATCAATGTGTCCAAAAGCTTTTAATAATTTTCGCGGATAATCGTTTTATCCTTTTCAAGGTCATAGGTGTGAATAATATCGCGTGCTTTCCAAAAAAACTGTGGCCATGACCTTGTTGGCCGGCAGACCCACTTTGGCGTTTTTTGGTGCACGTTCACCCGGAAAACCCCACTGTTTTGATTGTTTTTTTGGTTTCTGGTGTGTTGTGATGGATCCTTCGTCCACGGTTACGAAACTACGCAAAAACCCATTCGGATTGCGGCTGAACATCGCCAAACACTTCTTTAATGTGGTCACACGGTTGCGCTTATGGTAGAGTGTGAGCAATCGCGGCACCCATTGCGCGGATAGCTTTTTCATGTCCAAATTTTCATGTAAAATTTGATGTACCTACTCAGTTAAAATGCCTATAACCTCAGTCAGAGTGATCGTCCAATATCATTTCATGGATTTTATTAACTATTTCTAGAGTGATGATCTCTTTTGGGCGACCTGAACATTCGGCGTCACATGCGGTGATACAACCACAACGGAACTTAGTAAACCATTTCTTTACCATTGAAATTGAAGTCGTAGAGTCCCGATAGTATTTATCAAGCCTTTCCTTCGTTTTGGTGATGGTTTCTTTTAGCAAAAAAATGTTTAATCAGCACACGAAATTCACTTTTTTCCAATTTCATTAAAATTCACGAGGCTGTCTGCTTTCAATATGGTTGTCAAACACAAACAAAATGACGCACCTTGCTAAAAATATGACAGTAGTCTATTAATAGACGGCAGTTGGCGGGAGAAGTGTTGAATCTAAAGTTACAATGCGGGAAATTCAAAAAGTCACTGACTTATCAAACTGCCCTTACATATAACGGGTGTTACAATAGTTTGGACAGATGTTAAATGTGAACGGATTTGAAACGTCAATTATTTTTTGAGGTTAGTTTTTTTGTTTTGACATCTTCAGTCATTTACTAATTGAATCATGGAAAAGTTGAGCATTGAACAACGTATTAAAGTTCACTGATTTTATGGATAACACTTGGTGGAATAAGTTTATTTTAATTGCCATCTTAAAAAAAGATAATAAAAAATACTACTTGTTTTTTTTTCCACAACGTACATGTATATTTTAAATTTACATATAATGTAACAGCCAACGCGTTTCGTCTTGTCAGGACATCTTCAGGGCTTATGTTGTACTGAGGGAATGATTGATTTAGCTGTTAAATAAACTCTCATGGGTAGCTAACGCATGCGTAATGTACTAAAATTCACATTCAAAAGTGGGCTGTTGTTTTTAAAATCTAGCTGATCATTTACTATAAAGCAGCCATCATCCTTAGCTTTTTTAATTTCAAAAGTTTCATATCTATCTAGTAATTTTTTATCAGATAAATTGTGTAATAATTTAATGTCGTCTGCATTAGGCCTGTGTCCGGTTAAGCTAAGGTGTTTAGCGAAACCGGAATTAGGGTTTGCAGCCTTTGAGCTATTTATATGCTCCTTGAATCTTGTTTTAATTGATCTTTTAGTTTGTCCAATGTAAATAGCATCACAATCCGCACAATTTAGCTTATAGACCCCGCATTGGTCAATTTCATTGATTTTAGGTTTAAATTTGTTGTTGACTAGAATATTTTTTAGAGTTCTGTTGTTAAAGAAGGCTGGCTTTATGTTTTTTTCCCCAAATAATTTATTTAAACATCTGGATATCTCGCCAAAGTAGGGGATCCTTCTCCATTTTATTGGGTCATTATCCAAACGTTTTTGTTCGAAAGGAAAGGTCATTGAAATAGCTTTTTTGTAGTGCTTTTGCGTCAGTAATTTGTAGATAGTTCTATTACTATACCCATTGTTCCTAGCGATCAGTTTTATTGTCGTGAGTTCTTTTTTGAAATTTTCTTGATTTAATGGTATATCTAACAATCTATCAAGCATGGAGTGAAAAGAGGACATCTTAATATTCAACGGGTGTAAAGAAGATCTGGGTATTATTGCGTCTGAATAAGTATCTTTTCTATATATATTAAAATCTAGTTTGTTATCCGCTAAAGATATGGTCAGGTCTAAAAAATTAATAGATTTATTACCTAATTCTAATGTGAATTTTATGTTATTGTCAAGTCTATCTAAAACATTAGTGAGGAAATTATTTAATTGTCTATTTGTTCCCGTCCAAATACAAAATACGTCGTCGACGTAACGCAACCAAACGAGAACATGTTTTACAAGGGGATTTTCTGAGTTAAAAAGGATTTCCTCTAGATGGTTCATAAAAAATTCGGCTAGAAATGGAGAAAGGGCAGATCCCATGGCCAGACCATCGTTTTGTAAATAAATTTTGTTGTCAAACATGAAATAATTTTGTTCTATGCAAATATTTAACAAATTGTTTAATTGTGAGGATTGTGATGTATCGGTTAGTTTCCTATTAATTGTCTCAGTTAGCAAATCTTATAGCCAAAAAATGACAGATTGTTTAAACTCAATGAATTTAACAGAAATTAATTATGATCCGACAAACAAATTTAATAGGTTATTAAAAGAGACTGTAAATAGATCAGAAAAAATTTTCGATAGGAAAAAAATGTATTTGCTAAAAAATAGCCATCCTTCTATACCTTTAGTTTATGGACTTCCAAAGTTACATAAAAATAATATACCAGTTCGCCCCGTTTCAGCTTCTTTTAATGCGCCTGCACAAAGGCTTTGCAGAGAATTGAACAGCTTGGTGCCAAACAAAAGTGGATTTCGCGCTCTTCGTGATTTTTTCGACATTTATAATCGACCAACCAAGAGTGCCATTGGCAGAATTGTGAAGAAATTCCAAAAAAAAAAAACGGGTCTGTGGTATATGCTAAGAATCCAGTATGTGCTCGCGCACGTTCAGCTAAAAACATTACTGTCGTAAGGGAGAATATGCCCGCGAGCCCAAACACCTATATTTGTGCCCGAGCTCAAGAATTGCACTTGTCCACGGGTACTTTGCATCGGATATTGACAAAAGATCTGTCGTTGCCCGCGTAGAAAAGAACTTAAGCCGACGGAACATTTAAAGCGCCTTACATTAACCGATTCGATACACGAACGAAGACAAGCAAATAACGAACTTTTCTACCTAAATCCTCTTTGAAGACGAAGCCCATTTCCATCACAATGGCTTGGCCAACAAGCAAAATTGCAGAATATGGTCTAATGAAAATCCAAGGACAATTGTCTAAAGATCAATGCATCCACGAAAAAGTCTCTGTGGGGAGTGCATTCTTTGCTGCAGGAATCATTGGACCATTTTTTTTTTCCTTTAAAATGATGCTGGGAATTCGATCACAGTGAATGGCGACCGTTGACGCGCAATGTTAAACAACTTTTTGTGGCCAATATTGGAAGATTATGACATCGATGATATGTGGTTTCAACAAGATGACACCAAATATGCTACACAGCCAACGCCACAATGGCTCTTCTGCATGAGAAGTTTTTCGGGCGCATATACAGGGTTTTTGTTTTTGCTTCGGTGTTAACCCTCATGTCCATTTTGTGTTCGATTTGCCAGAGTCATGGCACTCGTGGTCGTGACTCCCGAAGCTGTCACTTTTTGTTTTGGTTTGCTACTTGGGTTAAACCCGGGTTAACCCTAGCTGCTCCCGCTCTTGACTGGGAGCACCTCGGTTCTTGTTGAAATGTCAAAGAAAGAAGAAGAATGCAGTTGTTTACATCACATGTAATATTTATCTCTATACATATCTACAACAGACAAGAAGTGAGGTTGTCATTTTTGTACAATAATTATTGTGATTTGTGTTTCAAAAATTTTAATAATCAAAATAACATTGAGGATGTAACTGTAAGTATATTGTATTCAAAAAGTTGTGCACACTATTTAAAGATTTGAAATCATGTTGTCATGTTAAAATAATTCTATGGAGAAGGGAAAAAGCATATCGCTGTCTTACAAAGCTTAAATAGAGTGCACCATTTTTCGAAAATAATTTGTTAAACCTGTAAAATAGTATGTATGTATAATAAATATTGGGTTTATATACAGGATTTCCTAACTACTGTGTGTGAAAAATGCCACAAAAGGATAATGAGACGAGATCTCTATAGCCATCCGTATTTTTCGGAGGAGACGATATTTGTTTCCCCCGATTTTTTTGAAGAGCTGCAATACAACAATTTAGTTGAAGGATCAGAGCAGCAAACGCAGCCCCAACCTGGAGAAACGAGTAGCGGAAATAGCCGTAAGTAGTTGTAAATTATACTTTAAGGAAAGAAAATTTAACAAGAGAATTGTTGACAACAATAAAAGTTCTGACCGTGGGTACCAGTCATGGCCATATTTCGATGCTATGGATTCAACATTAGGGGACCGTCCTGTTAAGAAATAAGTCCAGATACAGCATCCAGAGATCAGCCGGGGCCATCCGGTACAGCTGTACGTAGGAAAAGGAAGCCGGATTGGTTGGAGGATCTCCTTGAAGGTCAACAAAATCGCCATGAGGATTTGATGCTGGCACAACAGAACCGTCACGAAGAACGCATGTTGGCGGAGTAAAAGCGTCATGAGGAAGCCATCAAATCCACCGACAAGTTGTGCTCGGTGCTTGAAAATTTTTTAAACAAATAAAAAGTACTAATTACGATGTGTGTTTAGTTTAAGTGTTTATTAATATTTTAAGGTTTATATAAATATAAATTAATAATTACAAAAATTAGGTATTTGTTCTTAGATAGCTCATAATAAAATTCCGTTTTGCTTTCCCCTGGTGCCATCAGCAAAAACATCTTGGCCGATAATGTCAGGTTCTTCTTCATCTTCAACTGTGACTTCTTCATCACATTCGTGTCCATATTCGATGCATATGTTGTGGAGAACAACACATGCCAGAACTATCAACGGTATCTGCTACATATATATATACTTAAGTCTACGGAACCTTGACTTAAGTAATCCGAATATCCGTTCGATAACGACTCGAGTGGTAGACAACTTTTTATTGTACAATTTTTGGTTTGCACTTAATATTCCTCTTTTTTTAAAAGGAACCAATAGAATTTCTGACAGAGGGTATGCCGAGTCTCCAATCATATGGCTGCCGCCAGGAAATAACAGATTTTTCTGCTCTCGAATCATTTCGTACAGATAAGATCTCCGCAGTACCCTTGCATCATGCATACGGCCTGGTGTCCACGCTTATAAATTTCAAGTCTGAAGTGCAGACCGCTTGCATATTTAAAGCGTGAAAGTTTTTTCTGCAGATGTAGGATTCCGGATGCTTCGTAGGAGCACTAATAGGTACGTAAGTGCCATCAATAACACCTACTACACCAGGGAAACCGCAAATCTCCCGGAATTTCCTCATTTCGCCTTTAGCCCTTTCACCTTTAGGCCACTGTATGAATTCCTTCCTATTGTCTACCAGCAAGTTGCAAATGCGAAAAACTGACTACCAAGCGGTGGAAACGCATACTCCAAACCTGTCAGCCACTGATCTAAAGTATAAAGATTTCTTAATCCCAAATCGAAAAGTATAACTAAATGTAGCCAGTACCTGTACACTTCCTGGTTGCCCAATATCCATAAGGTAATTTCCAGCTGCTTTTTTAATGTTATTTGTGGATTACCAACAGAGTCTCTCTTGATGCTTTTCTGGTTTAAGAAATCCAGTAATTTCTCAAACGAACTTCTCTTCAAACGGAAATGTCCCTGGAAATCTTAAATAATGCGCTTAGATCCTTTTTGCACTTATAAAAACAAAATATTTTACCTGCATCGGAATACAGCTCAACTATTTTTTCACTGTACCCGTGGATTTTGTGTTTCCGCTCCCTCCAAAAATTCCCAATAAAAATTATATCGTCCAAATCGCTAATGACATCATCTTCATAATCCTCTTCTTCAATATTCACCGATATTTTATTAATAAAAGATGCTGTTGTAGCAACTATTATTTTGCGCGTCTCTGCCATTTAGATAATTTGACGTTTGCTGCTTCCTGTGCACAAAAACACGAACCTGACACGTCGGAGTTAATGGATTTTTGACAAGGTTCTGACATGTCCCCAGATGTCCCAGGTGTCACGTTCCGGTAGCAAAAACAAAAACCCTCATAGTCTACCAAAACAGTGAAATCAGTTGGCCACCGAGATTTTGCAATGTGACAACGTCTTTTTTTTGGGCCATATGAAGAGTAAAGTCGTATGTCAAAAAGCCAACCACCATACAGCAACTCAAAGACGAGATTTCACGGTGCACATTGATGAGAGAGAGATTGATGAGCAATTATGCCGAGATGTTATAGAAAAATTTTGATATTCGGATCGATTTGTACCGCCGGAGCTGTGGCGGACATTTGACGGACATTATCTTTCACATTTAATTGTATTGTGGATCAAATAAGATGTTTTTTTATTAAAGAAATCTTCATTTTTGTACATTATTGATTTTTAATTAACGTTCAACATCGATCCGTCTTAGTGTAATATCCTTTATAAAAATCTCTGAATTCCTTTCGGCTTTTATTTCTTTCCTTTTTTTATTAATTCCGTTCCTATACACGTAGGGTAAGTCCGGGTGAGATGACCATACGGGTGAAATTGCCAAGGTCAATAAATTTGTGACCTGTACATGGACGATTGCATTTACTTGCACATTATGCCAGTAGCAGCCGAATTTTAGAGCAGTAAGCATAGACACGCTTACTTTGCTTAAACAAGTGAGTTTTCTTGTCAAAATAGAAACTGTACGTTGCCACAAATTCGTAGTGTTCAATAATTTCCACTGCAGTTTTTCTGTAAATTACGTTTAATTTGGTGTTTTATATTAGGTGCGTTAAAAATAGATAGAAATTCATAAATAGACTCAAATTCATCGCTTTTCTATCCTTTTGATTGTTTATACTCTGGTGGCCATATCTCCTGTATAATTGGGAAGATGGCCAAGATATTTCCGGTACAGATGAGCAACTTTCAATTATGTAATTTTTTCTTTTAGTAAAAATGCGTACCCACTATAAGCGTAATGCTTGGAACAGAATGCATCGCAGCCAACCCGCACACAGGCCGCGATGAAGTGTCAAAATCGTAGCCACCAACCTGCTGAACAGAATGGGCATTGGTGCCTGCGTCAAGTTGACACTTAAAATAGTTTCATTTACTGTCACACTGTTCCAAGCATTTTGATTATTAACTATTTAAATAATTTTTAAAAGTATGGATGATATCGAAGTTTGCATCATTGATGTTCATGATAATTATATGTTATATTGTGATACAACGTTCAAATAGAACTCCTAGACGATGGTGGGTTAGAGAAGCTAACCTGACGAGGGAGATAGATGGCTATTTCAAAACCTGCTATCAGACAATCAAAAATAATGACCCGGAACAATTCTTCAAGCACACCAGGATGGCAAGGCCAGTGTATGATAACCTCTTACTCAACTTATTAACAGAGGGCCTGGCAAAGAAATCGATACGATCACCAATTGATCCTGAGTGTAGATTAGCCGTGACACTTTCGTAATTAACTCAAAAGTCTTAAAGAATAAAGTCATAATCGAAACTGTTGTAGGTACCTTTCTCAGGGAGTCTCTCACCAATTTCTGGCTTGGAGTTACAAAATGGGGAAAACCACTGTAAGACAAATAATTCTAGAAACGTGCGATATTCTGTGGAATAATTTATCCCCAATTTATGTTAGCCAATTAATTAATCAAGATTATAACGACATAATGAAGGATTTCGAAAACATTTGGGATATGCCCAATTGCATAGGTGCTCTAGATGGGAAGCATATTCACATCAGATGTCCCCCCCAAGAGTGGTTCAAATTTCTACAACTATAAGAATAGTTTCAGCATTGTGTTGTTAGCAGCGTGTGATGTTCACTATTGTTTTACTGCTATAGATGTTGGAGCGTATGGCAGCCAGAGCGATTGCGGTAAGATGCTGAAGATTAACAAGCTTGAAGTAAAATATGAAGATATTGTTTAAATTTTAGGAGTTCTACAACATTGAAAATTTGGAAAGCTGCTTCTACGGGATGAATTGCCTTTGCCAGCAAATTCTATTCTCCCTAACTCGGATACAATATTTCTGCCATTTTTTTGTTGCAGATCCGGCATTCTCGCTTAAAACCAATATTATGTGCCCGTACTCTGGAAAGCTTTTGGAAAAACGAAATAGAATTTTCAATTACAGGCTTTCTAGGGTTCGCGTAGTAATTGAAAATGCATTCGGGATTCTTGTTGCCAGATGGAGAGTGCTCTAAACAAATATGCACTGCATCCCAGAAAACGCCGAAAAAATTCTTCTTGCTACTGTTGCTTTGCACAATTTTATAATGCTTAATAAATTAAACACACAACTTATAATCCACCACGTTTTGCTGACTGGAAAGATGCGAAAGGCAATTTACAACCGGGAGAATGGCGGAAGGAAGTAAGCCAAACTTTCGACGAAACAATCAAAATTGGCTCAAACAACGCAACCAGAAAAAGCATTCCAGTTGAGAGATACACTGATGGAGTATTACATGAAAGAGGGGGGCCATCGAAAGGTAAAACAAAATAAAAGTAAAGCTGTCCTGTCAACACCTTCAAAACACATCTACACATCAAAGTATTATTTAAAAATTAAAAATTTATTGTAAACAAGCACGCTATATTAAATACACACAACAAAAAGGTTGGCCAATAATTTTCAAGTTGACCAATAATTTCCAAACAGAGTTTACTTCATCTGTGAACACGTTTAGGACGGAGTGCAAAGTTTTCTGCGAAAATAAAAGTGATATTCAGTAAGCTATTTTTTTTTTTGTTTTTCATTTTGAATATAATTACGAGTAGTTTAATTTGTATTGCTTATTTCCTGCAATTGCAAGTGTGCTAAATACTTTAAGATTTCGGCTCTTGCCCTTTTTTGGTTGTCTTGGTTCAAAGTCGAAATTATGACTGTCGCAGATTGCATAAAGACATCATTCGGTTCTGGGGGTGGCTGTGGCGCAGGGCTGTTCGGTTTCGTCCTAAGATAATCCTTGAAGGCACCCATTGTCTCTATAAGCTCGCTATTCAGGTCTTCCTGTTTTACTCTTTTTTTTCTTTCTGGTATTTCGCGAGAGCTTTGCTCACTTTCCAGAGTCTCAGACCCATCAAGGGAAGTGAATGAGTCGTGATTGGGATCTGTTTTTGAAGACGACGATCTCCGCCTCTTCAAACTCGTGAAGTCTTCATCCAAAGACAAATCGATGCTTTCATCTCCCACATCTGAGTAATTTCCTCTGGATCTGAAAAATTTATTATTAAGAAATAAGTTACTGCGAATCAACACAAAATATGTTTTATTACTTCCTGGGCTTAATATGTTCCTTCAAAAATAATAATGAAGTGTAATACTCCTACTCCACCACTTTGATTGCTGCACTACCTGATGGTAAATCTCTATAATTTGATTCCTTTGAAAATCGGTCTCTTAGAGATTTCCAACGACGTTGACAGTCTTTAGCTGTATATTTATAGATTTTTATTTATTACATTTTTAAAAATTTATATTGCTAAATCTTTTTACCTGTTGAAGACAAGCTTGTCGCAATTCCATCCCATATTCTACATTTTAATTGGATGTTTTTATATCCGCCCGAAGATTTCTTATGCAGAACAGGATGTTTTTTCACCTCCATAATTAAAATTTCTTCAAAACTCATTCTGTACAAACTTTTAAAACAAGCAGAATTTTATATCAGCTGACATATGTCAACGCACGGCAATTGCTTTGAAAGTTGAAAGTTGCCTTACTTCTGTGTCAAGGCACCGTTGGCTACGTTAATTGTGCTCACTTCTTGGCATTGCCTTATAATTTACTCCTGCGTGACATTTGCCTGCGTGGTAGCTACGTTCATTCTGCTCCTAGGGTAAAGCAACATCCGGTAGGGGCTCATGGACTACAGAGGATTTAAGTAGTGCTATGCTGGCTGTCATAAATGGTTCTTTGATTAATGCTGCAGCTAGGAAATGTGGAATCCCTAGAAAAACATTAGAAAGAAGACTTAAGAAACATGATTCTTCTAGAGGACGTATGGGTCCTGAGTCTGCTTTAGAGGAATAAAACGAATTAACTCTTGCAAATCATTTGAAAACAAATGCAAAGCTCCGCATTTCCTATGAGTATTGATGATGTGCATAGAGTAGCATTTTTTTTTTCACAGAACAACTCAAAATATCGAACAGATTCAATAAGGAAAAGCAGAGAGCAGGATACGACTGGTTTAACTCATTTCTACGCCGACATCCAGATCTATCCCTCAGAAAAGCAGAAGGTGTTTCTATTGTACGAAGTCAAGGAATGAATAGAGTAGAGATTGAAATCTATTTCCAACTTCTTCAGAAAACTCTTGAAGAAAATAATTTGGTGAACAAACCAGGCTGTATTTATAATACCGATGAGACTCGCCTAAAACTGAACAATAAAACGGGTGTTGTAGTTGTTGAAAAAGGTTTCAAAAATGTATCCATGACTACGTGCTCAGAAAAAGGAGAAACATTATGGTGCATCAGCTGATGCAATGCAGAAGGCACATTTCTCCCACCAGCTTGCATTTTCAAGGGGAAATATAAAAAGGAAGAATACCAAGATGGTATGCCACCCGGATCCGTTATTTTTATGTCACAAAAGTCGGCTTATGTCAACACAACAATTTTTATCGAATGGTTGAGAGATCATTTTATTCCTAGAAAGCCTGCGGGTAAGGTGCTATTGATCTTGGATGGGCATGAATCGCCCTCTAGCTCTGTGGAATTACTTGAAATGGCTCGGGATATTTTGCTGTGTCTTCCTAGCCACACGACTCACTACCAACAACCCTCGATATAGCAGTGTTCAAATCTTTGAAATCGTATTTCTATAGTGCTTGTCAACAGTGGGTGCGGCGCTGGAAGAAAATTAACCCGACTTGAATTCGGTCAAATGCTAACGCAAAGTTGGGGGAAATCATGCACGGTATTTAATGCTGTATCAGGATTTAAAACAACTGGAATTTTCCCGTTTAACCCTGTTGCGATTCCCGACCATGCGTTTTTAGTTTCGGATTCAATTGTGGAAAGCTCATAAACTTCAACACCAAGTAATCAGGCTTCTTTCGAGCCTCAACCTTCTACGAGTGCTATGATAGTTCAAAAATCAAATGTCCCTTCATCACTGATATTAGGATCCGCAAAATTCATAAATAATGTTGGTTGTGGAGAAGTGTCAACACACCCAAGTACTTCTAAGGCAGATGCCAATCCTGGAAATTTTCTAGAACAGATTTCTCCGATTCCTAAACTCCCTGATAAAATTAAAAGGAGTTCAAAGAATCTTGGAATTGTTTTGAAATCATCCGAGAACATTAACGAATTGGGAGAAAGGACCCTTAAAAAAAAAAAACAAAATGTTACCCAAGAAGGAAGCCCAAAGGAAAAATTACCAAAAAAATCATGGAAGAAAGCAAGGAAAGTCAGTTCGAGTTCGGAGTCGGAAATTGACGTGATTCTGGAAAGCGATGACAAAGAAAACGATTTTTGATGAGAATGAATGTGTTGGTTGTCTGGAAACTTATTTTGCGACGACGAAACGAAAAGAACATTGGATACGTTGTATTAAGTGTTTGCGTTGGCTACACGAGCAGTGCACAAATTTTTCATAATATTTGCATGCAATGTAATAACGCTGAATATGTAGTTCTTTTTTGAATGTTATACCTACTATAATTTCTTAATTGTTTTTTTTTTTTTACCAGAATAAAAGTCTTTTTATGTTGAAATAAAAATTTAAATACAAACAGAAGGAATTTAGGTACACACAGAAAAATCTGGGCATAATTATCTAATCTTTGAAAAACTTACAACTTTTTATACCCTAGATGAAATCTATAGGGGTATACTAAGTTTGTCATTCCGTTTGTAACACCTCGAAATAATGATGGTAGAGCAAAATGGATTGGACACCCACACATAATATTAAAAGTTATTTTGATTTTTGCATGTCCGTCCGTCCGTCCGTCCGTGCGCACGATAACTCGAGAGCGCGTACACTTAGAGAGCTGAAATTTTGTACATGGACTTTAAAAAAAAAAGTTAAATTAAGTTCGAAAATGAGACAAATCGGGCAATTCCTTCGTGGGGTTGCCATATAAAAATTTCGTTTTCCGCTATATATTTGGACACTGCCTGAGAACGCGCCGACGTAGAGAGCTGAAATTTCGTACATGATGTTTTTACTACATTAGCAAATAAAATGTTAAAAATGGACTAAATCGGGTAACTCCTTCTTGGTGTTGCCATATAAAAATTTACGTTTTTTACGCATACTTTGAAAACCACCATCAGGTAAATACAGAACATAACTATGTTTTTTCAAAGTAATTTATGAGTTGTTTTATAGCTAGTAACGAGTTTCATTTTCCTGTGGAAGAATTTTGCCATTTTGTGGATTAATACGGATTTACAGTTCCGGAAGATATAATTCTTGAAGTGTTGGATAACTTTTCTCATCACCGGTTTAGTTTAATGATCTAAAATCACTCGAAAATAATGGTATTATTGTTGACGGAAAATTTTTAAAAGGCTATATTATATCTTTTGTAACTGACAATTTAGGTGCCAATATGATTTTCGGCTTCGTTACATCTTTCCAAGCATCTTTTTTTTGCAGAATTTGTGAAGTATGTAAAGAAGAAACGCGCACCTTAATAAAAGAAGTAGTTAGCAAACTGAGAAATTTAGAAAACTATAAAAAGTATTATAAACAAAGTAGCGCTAAGACAAACAGAAAATATTGACTACAAACTAAGTAAAGGGTTAAAAAAAATATTGTAATTAAATGAACTAAAATATTTTAACATCTTTAAAGATTGTTCGGTGGACCCAATGCACGACATTTTGGAAGGTGTTGTACCATTTCTTTTGAAGCGGGTTTTTTCTCTTTTTTCATTAAACATAAATTTGTAAGCTTGGAGCAAATAAAATGTCGAATAAAATTTTATAATTTTGGTATATTAGAAAGTACAAATCAACCTTCTACAATTAACTTGGAAAAGTCAAATATTGGGCAAAATGCTTCCCAATTGAAGTGTTTAATGATTCATTTTCCTTTGTTAATCGGTGATATTTTCTTAAAAGATCATTTAATTTTATGGCAATGTATTCCAACTATTTTAAGTATAATGGAAATAGTTTTCTCTTATGAAATTCGGAATGAAGATATGGTCACTTTGAGTAACTTAATCTCGCTGCACTTAGAAAGTGTAATGAATTTTTTTAAAGCAGAGTTAATTCCAAAGTATCACTTTTTGACGCACTACCCTGGAATAATAAGGAAAATGGGGCCCCCTGTTTATTTCAGCGCCATGCGATATGAAGTTAAACATAAAGTGTTTAAGGCAATCTACAGCCAAACTAACAATTTTAAAAACATTTGTAAAACTATGGCCTTTCGTCACCAAGAAAGCCATTTCAATCAAATTTCTTTCTTAGAATTTCCCTTATTGATAGGAAAAATATCACGAAAGAATGGAAAAATGTATATTCTAAGAGAAAAAATGAATATAATTTTATAAAATTTAACAGAACAATAATAAATGCGTTACATTTTCAGAAAAGTTATTTTATTGAATTAAATTCCCATAGCATTTTTAGTTCCCAGGTTATATTTTAATGTTTGGAGACATTACTCTGTAATGCAGAGTCTTTCACATAGGATTGGAATTTAATCTTAACCTATATTGGGAACTAATTATTAATAATTTAGTAATTAACTTTTAATAAAATAGTGTATTAATTTTTAATCTTTTCCATACTAGAAAGGTAATTTAAGATTTATTACAATTTAATACAAAAAACATTAAAAGCTTTTAATACCAAACAGAATTAACATCGGGCATAAAGTTTTAAGTTTTAGGGATGCTTAAATTTTAATAGAAAAAAAATTTGGTCATATATGTAATGTAAAAAATATTAAAGTTTACTACCAAATTTTTCTGTGTGTAGTTTTATGCAACCATTTATGCTCATAACATATAATAAAAAAATGTATTCTAGGAAAAAAAATTTAGTGGCCATCTCTCCTGCAGTGTCAAAATATGTACTGGTAATCTCACATTGGCATTACGGGACTGATGGCCAATTTGTATCTATCTGTATACAGCCTTGTCGGAAATCAAAAGTTATCACATATTCAGGGTTACCATATTTTAGTTCGGCAACCAAATAGTTTATACAAATTTTAATGCAGATTTGAATTGTTTTGTTTTTCGCGTTCTGTAAATATATTCAATAATTTCCCAAGGTGGCCATCTTACCCGGACTTACCCTAATACTACCACCGTCTTCTTTGTACAATTGCTCCTAAACTATGCTGTAAATTGAAACCTCATTTCAATTCAAAAACAAGACAAACAAAATAAGTATGTCAACTAAATTAAAAAAAAAAAAAAAAGAATCCATCCTGTAAAATACTTAAATATTGTAAGTACTTCCAAAAATCTCTTTGAACATGGATTTCTGTTTTGGAATCATTGACCCGAATGTAATGCTATTCATCCGACCACAGAGATAAGATTCATCTGCTTTACAAAATTCAGAATAAATCAAAATCCCAATTCGGGTTAAGTCTTATAAATATACATTGAATTCATTACTTGTATACGTATGTATGTATACACATACACATATATCATCAGAGGAGATTCATCATTTGCCTGACCTTGCTTCCTGTTTGTACCAAAAATTTCTAATTTTCATTTATTTAGTCATCGAGTATCCATTCAGCAGGTATCCGTTATCTTGTTGCAAAACATCAAGGGAATTCTTGTATGTATATCCATCGAATTGAACACAATAAGCTTGATAAGCTTTCGTTTTCTTTGCAAAAGTAAATTTCTTTCATATGACTTTCAGATAAATTTTGAAAAAAAAAAAAAAACGTTGCCACATTTCTTACTTACGGACAAATCTTGTGTAAAGGAAACAACAAAACGCATCATCATATGGATTGAGGTTAGAAAATAGATTCGATTCCATGCATAAACATTTATGCTTATATAAATCGAAATCCTTTTAGATTTATATACATAGATACAGGATTCAACCTTCTGATTTCATGATTTCTGCTTAACAATGTAAAGGGATACGAGTAGAATACAAGACGCCTAGAGACATATAGTACCTACCTACATATATTATAATGTATGTTGAATATTTCTTCCTTGTTAAAGGAATTACAGTTGCTGTCTTTCTGTTTCTCTATCTCTATCTCTCTCTATCTCTATTTCTCTCTCTCTCTCTCTCTCTCTCTGTCTCTCTGTTAATTTTCATCTATGAATTTAAATGAGCCTGTAAACCACCGAATCTTCTTCAAAATTGAATTTGTACTGTATTTAATGTGATGGAGTTAAGTTAGCTATAGATAACCGAGGCCAAAAACTAATTTCGGGCAATTCTTGTTTGTCTTTGAAGTTTCCTGATCTACGGGGTGGGCGCTTTTAGGTAAATGGATTGTTTGACTTTGAGATTATAAGTAAATTTTGCTATAGAATTAACGAGATGGAGAAAGGGATTATTTGATTTTTTTTTTTTACATTTGATTCATTAAATGATTTGCGGTTTTGTGTTGAAAAGTTACAATAAATTTTATAATAAATTAACAAAAAGATGATGATTTTTGTTTGGGTTTTTTTTTTTTTGTTTTAAAGTTTGAAATTTGGCAACAAACTCACACCTTTAATTTACATTGAAAGTCGTAAGGGGAGATATATGTACCTAAAAAATGGAAAAAATCTCTAAATTAAAAGGAAGAAGATCGTAAGGAGGGATATAAATATCGAAAATGAGATTCAAATGAAAACTACACTGTAAAAAATGTATAGGACAATTTCCTAAAGTTAAGACACGTCTTTTTCGTACAAATAAATGTAATTTTCTCTGATAGAAGGGGAAAATTAGTTTAACCACACTAAACCTACCATGACGGGTAATATGACCCTTTTTAAACTTTTTGTCAGAATTTCTTGAAAATAACATTATCACATCGCCATTTGCCTTTACGGCTTTTATTAAGAAATACATCAAATGTATTTTTCAAGAATTACTCCTCAAATTGTTAATTTTTTTTTTTTAACCGAGAATTATATGTAATCTGCCCTAACTACCGCAAGGGGTCATTTGACCAGTGCAAAGATTCTGTATCTTGATTTATATTTCTTGTGATAAAAACTGCTAGATTTTAAATTTTTGCTACTGCGTGATATATTTTGCTGCATTGTGTTATAGTGTTGGTTGTTGGCTGACGACGGATGTGTAGGAATTAGCGTTAGGACTTTACATAAAAACACACAAAACAAGACGGCACGAGTTAAAAGAGGCACGTTCAATGGTCGAGACTTTATTGCAGACTAATTTCAACTATAATATTTCCATGATCGACTGGACCAGACATCGACAGATGCATCGACAGATGCACCAACCGTTAGGTGATCGATGTGTAATGTGATTATTCAGTAGGTACAATGCACTCAATTATTTGGAGAATTTGTATTAGACAAAACTTTTTTTTCACTTTGTTTGTACATGGTACACTACAGTTCGTCCATCCTGATATATAATCGATCCGATTATACATACATATATTTTAAAGAATCACATCGATTACCCTCCAGCCTTACAGTTCACTTACAAATAGCCCTTTTTGTATGAATTTAATATGTATAAAGATTTACATTCAAAAGAAAAGTCAAAAACTGACTAATTGTAAGTCTCGTAAACTAACTAAGAACCTAATATCGCGTGTACAAATTTATACATTTTTTGTTTTTTTTTTTTTTTCTTTCAAACATACATTTTGGAAAACAAATTTGTAAGTAATGCAAATTTAACGAAAAGTCAAGCTGAAACTGACTATAATAAGCTAACATTGCATAACTCATACTAAAAATCGAAATTACAAAATTAACTTGGACACTTACTTACATAATATAAAAATTATTTCATTCTTATTCATTTCCGAAAAATCCTTATAATAATAACATTAGTTTTACGTACGTACGCAAACATTATTCATTTAAATATCCTTTTTTTTCAGAATATTTACTTTGCTATGCGATCAATTATTTTAAATATTTAATATAAAACAACTCAAAACAAAAATATTTTTTTTTTTTCGTTATACAAAATTTACATAAATTCGTAAGTGTATCAAGCATTTAAGAACTTAGCTTCTCGCACCCATGTTCAACTTCGTTAAAATCTTTTGAAACATATGGTTTCATGTTAGCTGGAGAACAAACTCCTTTATACGGTGTCCTAGCCAATTGTAAACCATCAATATCTTTTATAATGTACCGGTCATTGTTTAGAACTTCAACAACTTCGTAAGGACCGCGGTATTTTGGCAAAAATTTCTTATTTACACCTGGGATCGTTACTACGTTTTTATACCCTAGATGAAATCTATAGGGGTATACTAAGTTTGTCATTCCGTTTGTAACACCTCGAAATAATGATGGTAGAGCAAAATGGATTGGACACCCATTCATAATATTAAAAGTTATTTTGATTTTTGCATGTCCGTCTGTCCGTCCGTCCGTCCGTCCGTGCACACGATAACTCGAGAGCGCGTATACTTAGAGAGCAGAAATTTTGTACATGGACTTTAAAAAAAAAAAGTAAAATTAAGTTCGAAAATGAGACAAATCGGGCAACTCCTTCGTAGGGTTGCCATATAAAAATTTCGTTTTCCGCTATATATTTGGACACTGCCTGAGAACACGTCGACGTAGAGAGCTGAAATTTTGTACATGATGTTTTTACTACATTATCAATTAAAATGTCTGAAATGGACTAAATCGGGCAACTCCTTCTTGGTGTTGCCATATAAAAATTTAGGTTTTTTACGTATACTTTGAAAATGATAAGTCCAAGACATTTTTATTGTACTAAAAACCTCTGCAGAATACGAAATCCTATAAAATTGATAATAATCATTTTTTCTGTGCGACAAACCGTTCTAGAAATATATGCGAAAAACAACTTCAAAATTAAACTTGAATAGATCGGTGACCATACGAAATTTAATACGGGCATTCATCTAGGGTATCATAAGAATTGGTCTTAGACCAATTCTAGCTTTTTTACTTGTTAACCATAATATAATCACCTTTTTTTATAATTGCGGGGTGGTTTATGTTTTCTATCAAAATAAATTTTATTATACCTTTGATTTTTAGTAATCGCATCAGAAGCCTTATTTCTGATTTTACTTAAATTTCGCGTATCAACATTTTGCACCTTATCTTGAAGATATTCCATAATTCTGTCGCATAGCTCACCCTTCTGATTCACGCCGAATAACAACAAACTTGTGGTTGTAGCTATACTTCGATTTAGTGTGTTGTTTAATGCATATTCCACTTTACTTAACTTTTTATGCCAATTACTTGTGGTTTCAGGGTCTGCCTCTTTGGAGAACATAGGTGTTATAATAATACGATTAACACGCTCAACCTGACCATTTGATTGTGGCGATAAGGTAGCTACTTTGATGTGCTGTATATTTTGGTCTTCTAAAAATTCCGCAAATTCTTTAGAGGTAAAACTTGTGCCCCGATCAGATACTATTTTACTTGGTCTACTATATACAGAGAAATATGTTTCTAAGCAGAATATAGCTTCTTTTGTCTGCATTGTGGATACAGGATATAGTTTTATAAATTTAGTAAAACCGTCGACTATAAGGAAAATATACTTTTTCTTCGTACTAGTAGGTGGTAGAGGTCCGAAATGATCTAAGTATGTGTAAAACCTCGAAAGGTTTATCTCCTTTCGGGATATTATGAAGTGTGCCATCAACTTTTCCAGAACTTGGAGAAAAGTGAATACATTTAAGACAATTTTCTATGTACGACGTAATTTTGTTTCTCATGTTTGGGAACCAATACGATTTTTTTAAGATGTTCATAACATTTAGTCAATCCTAGATGACACATAGCTTCATGGTGAGTTTGAATAACTTGGTTCTCCATTTGGGTGGGAACATAGAACATTACATTACCGTTAATTTTACGATATACTAATCCGTTGATGAGTGCGTACATTTGACTTTCTCATTTCTCTAAGACAGATGCTATTTTAGAGATAATTAAATCACGATGTTGTGCTGCCGCAAGAGCAAACTCAAAGAAACCTTCTTCAATAAGTAAAATTTCAGTGGACCGGCTAAGAGCGTCAACATGACCCATCATACTTGATGGTCGGTGTTCAATCTCATAGTCGTAGTACTGGAGCTCTAAAGCCCACCGTGAGATTTTAGGATTCAATAACTTTTTGTTCAGAGTTAATGTCAAAGACTGGCAGTCAGTTATGATTTTAAATGGAATTCCTATAAGATATATTCTAAATCTTCTTAGAGCGTAAATAATTGAGAGTGTCTCCAGCTCGTAGCTGTGATAACGCGACTCCAGGTCAGTTGTTCTTTTAGAAATGTAAAATACAGGATGCATCTTATCATCACTTTGTCGTTGCAATAATATAGAGCCATATCCAATGCTACTTGCATCGCAGTGCAACTCTGTTTCGTTATAAGGACTGTAAATGGACAAGATCGGAGACTCGAGCAATTTTGATTTTAACAATTCAAATATTTTTAATTCCAAATCACCAAATTGAAATTTAGAATCTTTCCTAAGCAGATCATAAAGTGGCTTAGCAAATGTCGCGAAATCTTTTATGAATCTGCGAAAATATGAACAAAGACCAAGGTAACTGTGTACGCCTTTAACACATTTGGAAACTGGAAACTCGCTAATTGCGCGTAAATTTTCTACGTTAGAACGTATTCCTTGTGTATTAACTAGATATCCCAAATACACTATTTCTTCGTAAAGAAATTTACATTTATCGTACCTTAACTGCAAAGCGTTATCCTTGACTAGTTCCATGACTTCTTCCAAAACCACTAAATGATCTTCAATTGTTTTGCTCGCAATCAAAACATTGTCCATGTAAACAAAAAGTTTATCTGCTTCTGTCAGATCTTTAAAGATATGGTGAACATATCTTTGGAAAACAGAGTGTGCATTTTTTAGACCAAATGACATCTTGAGATACTGGAACTGACCTATTGGGATTACGAAAGACGTATACTTGACAGAATCCGTTGCTACCTGAACATGATGAAACCCGTTACGTAAATCTAATAAAGAAAAATACCTTTTATCGCGTAATCTATCTAAAAGGTCGTCAATAATCGGTAAAGGGAGGTTCTCACGTACAGTATGTTTATTTAAGACGCGATAGTCGATACACATTCGCAATTCTTGATTTTTCTTTTCAACTAATACTATAGGCGAAGCATACGGTGAATTACTTTCACGAATAATTTTTCTTTTAAGTAAATCGTCAATAATCTTCTTCAATTCTATTTTATGCATATAAGTCAATCTTCGCGGAGTGCAATAAAAAGGTTCGTCTTTGCTTAACTTAATTTCCATTTGAAAATTTTCAGTAACATTCCCGGAAATATTTTTATAGCATGAAAATTTTTGCCTCAGATACGATATTATTAACTTTTTCTTTTATAGAATATGGCAATTTTTCATTTATAATCAGAGATGGTTTACAATTCGTTTCATTTTCAAATAGATCAATATTAAATATTTGTTTATCAAAGTAGTCGTCACAATTACCTGAATTTTGCGATTGAACATGGTTGCGAAAGCCGATTCCTTCCTTATTTTCTTGTTTTTTTTTCTTTAATACTGGACACATTAAATTTTAAATTACATTTTGGCCAAAAAAATCTCGACCTAAAATTGCAGGAAATTTCATACTCAAATTTTCAACTATTAACAAATTTAAATTGACATTCATGCTACCTAATCTTACTTTAATATTTGAGATACCCACGATGTGAAGGGGGCTATTATTGATTCCACAAAACTGATAGTCATCAGAGTTTACTTTTGTCACAATGCAAGCTGGAACATATCGCTGCTGAAGGAAACTAATTGGGCTTCCTGTATCCAAGAGCGTTAACAGAGAGCATTCGAAGAGCTCAGCATCATCAGCCTTACCAAAGGTGTATCTAATAATATATTCAAAATTTTCATTAGCGGTAAGCAAATACCTAAGCTGTTGAGTATCCTCGGGAAGTTTCGCTGCATTATGAATACTGTTGGTCTGAACTGTCATCACAGGAGCGTCACCGGAACATTAATGTGAATAATGTCCCAATTTACCACAATTGAAGCATGATCCTTTTGTCCTTTTAGGCTTCGAACATCTGCTACTAACATGACCATACTCGTTACAGTTGAAACACTTCAATTTACTAAAAAATGGTTAATGTTGGATCTTGATTCCTGTGCGCGATGTTTTCTTTGATCATGGGATAGTACGAACTGTGATTTCATTTTTTCGTATTTTCTTAACGCAAGTTTGAGTTCGCCTAATGTATCGGCACCATATAATAAAACTTTATTCGTTTGTGTGTCCTAGATTCCACTAACGATGTATTGAATAAGGTCTGTTTCTTTCATGTTTGATAGAGAAGCAATTTCTTGCATCGTGAAAACGTATTGCTGATAAGTTTCATCCTTTTTCTTCTTACGATGCCTCAATTCGTTATGGATGTCTGCACTGGTAACTTTTCTAGAAAATTCACTTAACAGTTTATTTTTCAACTCACTCCAAGATTTTATAGATACAGTTCTCCAAGAACATTTTAGCGGTACCAGTCATTAACCGCTTTGCATAGATGAACCGCATTTTTGAATCTCATAATAAAAATTCTGCTGATTCTTCAAAAATTTTGCAACCATTTCTTTACACAATAGTTGTCGTCTCCACTAAAGTTTGTAAAAGATTCTTCAACATCTTTAAAATTTACAAAAGGTCTTATGCTAACTGCATCCTCAGGTTCTGTAAGCTGTGAGATTTTTTTTTTTTTTCAGTTCTGCGATTTCACTCTTTTTCACCAGTTTTTGTCGCAACATTTCGATTTCAGCATCCAAATCTTCATCGTTATCGTCTGTAACAGTATTTTCTTCCAATTGATTATTCCCGTTGGTTATAGGTTCCGCAAGCATGTGATTAACTGGAAAATATTTGTTTATCTGTACTGTAGAAAGATCTTTTATAGCCTCCTCAAGTCTTTAATTTTAATGCCGTTTGTATTCCTGTCGATTATAATCCTAACTCTGCTAATTTTTCTTTTAGTTGGCCTGCCGTAGCATTTTCTAAAAATCGCTCTACACGTGTATCCATGTGGCCGGGAGTACAGCTGTGCACACTCAAAACACTAGCAAAAATTTGATAAAATCACAAATATTCTTAAATAAATAGGTCACCGATGATCCTCTTCTAGATTTTATGCTGGAGGTCACGTTATCGAGTTGAGTTCAGAAAGTGAAAGTGATGTGGAAGATCGATGTACTAAATTTGTGGCTGATGGTACACATTGACAAGAAATTGAACAAGGCTCAACACTTGGACGAGCTCCAAATTTATAATATTTTTAGGGAGATTGTAGGCCCGACAGCATATGCCAAACGAAATAACTATTATGAAGGGTAAAGTAGAACTGCATTTTCTTTGATTATTGACAATCGTGTAGTGAAGGACATAAGAAAATGCACAGAAGAAGAAGCCTCTGGAGTATTGGGAACTCAATGAAATCTTACTCCTGCAAAAATAAATGCATTTTTTTTCCATTCTTTCCTTTAATCCCGCATCTTAGCTATTTACATTATTTCGACTAATCCTCGCAGAACTTCAAGCAAACTAGGGGTCCTTCAAATATATTTAGATAACATTTACCTCCCATCCAAACTTTCTGTATATACGTAAAATTTCAACTTTTACATATGTATGTACAGAGAATACCTGCACTGAGGTAAATTAATTAATAATCCAAGACCCACTTTTCAATTGTTTAAGCATGAGCTCATTTGATCTTGAACTCTTTCCTGTTAAACTAGAATAAAGTAAATTAGGGCATAGAGTTTAATTGCGAACAGCGTAATTAAATTATTATTTAATAGAACCGCGGCCTCTGCCTTCCAGTCCTTTCGCTTCTCAGATAGGATGGTAAGTCAAAAATTGTATTTTCCACTCAAAAACCGAGCAAAACGTATGGTTCGTCTGTGTGCTGCAGGCATTCATCATATCCTTTCCCATCCTTATACTAGTTGAATGGAGTGAGTAAAGCAGAAAATCAGGTGGAGAATGGAGGGAATGTCTGTGGTTAGAGAGATAGAAGGAGGAAAGGTATGTACATACTATACCAGACTCTTCCATCCATTCGAGCTGGGCTATACGAGTATGTAGTAGGTAGAATACAAAATGCTGAAAATGGGAAAATGTTATTTTTGCATAACTAAATACACACAGGGTCGGGTCTAGATAGCGTACTCGAGGCTGCCACTATGTTTGTATATATATCCAAACAATGGGATTAGATTAAATTTCATCGTAGCTAGATAGGTCCTTTATATGACATCGTTGTGTCAGTGTCTCAACTATGTGCTGCATTATATCACCATACTATATACATATGTATATATGGATATAGTAACTGAATCCCATTTACTTGAAATGTGTGGCAAAGTGATACGTGCCGGTGAAAGCCTTTCGGGAAAGATGGAAGGCCACAATACAAACAAGTCAAATGTAAAGGATAATCGCATCAGAAATAATGGACTACAGTATACACTAGGAGTACAAGTAAAGTGTTTTAGTATTAGTAGTAGTAGTTGTTGTAGTAGTGAAATGACAAAGTTTTAACCAGTTCCATTGTTGTGCAATTACGAAAAGTCTATGTGGAGTTTATAGATGAAAACATCTAACAAATCTATATTTCGGTGGTAATACTCAGGATGGCATAATGTACTAGGAAATGGGGAATTATTAATGCTTGTATAGAAAACGAATGGTGGGAGGTAAACTTCATTAACCTTCATTAACTCATCAAAGGCCTCTGATTGTTTCTGAAAAAGCTTTTAGCAGAATTTTCTTAAAATCTCTACAAAACTTGAAAGGTTTTCTATCTTGATTGTGATGTGGGGGGGGGGGGGGGGTTAATGTGACATTTTCCAACATTTTTGGTAGGTCTAGGTAGGTAGTTTTGTTGAGCTATAATTTCCAAGCAGAGAAGGAGGGGAAAAATACTAATTGAAGTCTTTATAAATAATAAATTTTACGTCATCCTCATAGAGATGGCATTTTTAAATAGCTATATAGTGAAATTCATAAAATATAATAAAATATCTTTTCTGGACTACCTACATCTTCTGAAATTCTGATTTTTCTGGAGGAAGGGGGGGGGGGGTGATTTTAATCTGAAACACCGTATATTTTTGTAACGTTGTAAAACGATCGATTTATAGAGAAGGAAAAAGGTACGAAATTCTTGTTCAGGATTAATTTTGTGTGTGCATTATTTGGTATCAGATGTTGAGCTGCTATCGAAACGGTGTTATTTTTTTAGCAAAAATGGCGAGTTGCGGTTGAAAAAAAATAGCAATGTAAAAGTCTTCTGGTTGCTTTTGACGATTTTGTTTTTGCTAGGACACTTTTGTTTCTGTCACTTTAAAATACCATTAGAAAAGTAGTATTCTATCAGAGCAAATATTAATTTATTTAAATCGACCACGATTACTTTTAATTTTTTTTGTTTTTGTTTTTTATAATAAAGTGAAGTGAATATGACACGTGGAAGGGCATTGTACATAGAAAAAAAAAATTATTAACCCTTGTGTGCACAACCAGGTACCCGGGTAACTATTTGAACTTTATTCTGCGAATTCAGTATTAAAAAAATAATTTCTCTCAAGTTGATTTTCGTGTTAATCTTAAATCATGTAATTTTCAGACAATTAACGTGCGTTTTTTTTACTAAAAATGTAAAGTCAGGTGGATGAAAAACGCCAGTTATAAATTTTCTCCTCAAAGGCACACCCATGGTACCCGGGTACCTTTATAAATATTTTGTATCAAATAGCACGTGTTGAGTGAAAATTGTACATAACTAGGCCCAAAATTGACTAAAAACAAAATAAATTATTTTATAAATAATTTATTTATTGATATTTTGCATATATGTAAGTATGAATGTAAGTTTAATTAGGAAGTCGATTGGCTGGCCCTGGTGATCTGTAATTATAAAATATCAATTAGTATATTGATTATTTTCCTAAAATATTTTGCAAAAATTACTTTTCAGTTGCATCCGCTACATTTATTCAGTGTTATTGCATGGACGTTGCAGCCAGCGCTGCTATATCTAGGATATTGTACAGGGTGGGCCAAAAGTCACCATGGGGGCCAAAAGTCACCATGGGGTTTAAAAATTTAATAACTTTTTCGTTTATATATTTTTTTTATTTTTTTTTATTTAGATTATATAAATAACATCTGGAGAATAAATAATGGAGAGATTCACAACTGAACAAAGAACCAGAATAATAGAATTTTATTACTTAAATCAGCGATCAATTATTTTAACGCAAAGAGCATTTTTAAACCCCATGGTGACTTTTGGCCCACCCTGTATTATTTTCTGGTTCTTTGTTCAGTTGTGAATCTCTCCATTATTTATTCTCCAGATGTTATTTATATAATCTAAAAAAAAAAATAAAAAAAATATATAAACGAAAAAGCTATTAAATTTTTAAACCCCATGGTGACTTTTGGCCCCCATGGTGACTTTTGGCCCACCCTGTAGAAGAAAGCCAATGGCCACCGCAGGGTTTTTTCGCTTTGTAGAATAGGTGGCCAGCATCTTGTCCATTGTATCTACTCCACCTTTCATCCTATTATAGTATTCAATTATTTCAGGTTTTTTGAGTGCACCTGATACTTCATCAGTGCGGTACAGTATGGACAACATAACGACCGCTTTGTTATTTCTTGGAACGTAGGAACATATAGTTATGTTGTCATTAAATCCAAAAATGATGGAATGTACTTCACGTGTTTTAGATGGCAGCATCTGCGGCGGAATATAAGATTTGTTTTTCTTCAGTTGTCCCCACTAAAGATAACACCCATGTGAAAAAATTGTCAGTAACAACAATATTTCGACCAGTACCCTTATACCGCAAACACAAATCTCTCACCACACGTTCTCCTTGATTGATTTCACCGGTCGTACCCGTATTTCCTGTATAGATTTGGCCTTGAAATGGAAATGAATTTTTGGCATCACAACCCCATCAAACTTTTATGCCATATTTTGAAGGTGTGGACGGGATATATTGGGTGAACTTAGTGCGACCCCGGAATGGAAACAATTGTTCGTCAATTGTTATGCAGTCCGTGGGTATACGTATTGAGAAGCCAAATTAGCGTTCAACATTATAAATAAATCCGAGATTGGGGCTGCTTTATCGTCCTTTATTCGTTCTGGCCTCGAGTTCGGGTTGTCGAAGCGAATAAATCTGGTAATAGCTTTGAACCGATTTATACCCATTGCTGCTCTGTAAATTGTACGCGTCAAATTCTTTTACCGTCAATTCTTTCCAAGTTTTTTTTTATTTTCGGGATTTTCAATATTTTGAGCAGCATGAACAAATCATCTTGCTTTGCGATTTGTTTCCCGAATAATTATATCGCACATGTTACTGTCAAGAAAACACTTGAAAGTATCTCTGTATTGATAAAGTTTTATTTGATCGGGCTGGACCATATCTATGACGGATGATGTTATGCCTCGGCATTCTGACATTTTATAGAGGATTGCACATCAATCTAGTTTTATCTTTACCATGCAAAACATGGGCAACGTCATCTTAAGCTTCCTATTCGGATTCAGCATATATTTCATTATCTTCCTCGGTTTCCTCACTACATTCAATTCGTAAATCATTTGAATATACATACATCGTCAATATCTGATTCTTCAGGATTGCGATCTCGGTTCATGGTCGGGGGAGGAAGCTAATCTTCATCACTGATTTCATCACTATCAAGTTCAAGAAAAGCCGTAGAAGTTTCTCCAAATTCGTCTTCTGTAGAATCTTTCAAGGCATTTCTGATGTACTCTTGCTGCTGTTCGTACGACATTGCATTGAATGTTGCCTTTGAAATATCCATTTTGCACTGTGAAAAATAATTTTTATTTTGTGCGCTAAAGCAACTCAATAAATTAACAACAGAATTTACTTACCGAAAATTAAAACAAAAATTTCGAAGATTCTTTCACAATTAAATTTCTTAGATTTTTATACATCGATCTCTGATAATATTATGTTGTTCGTAGTATAGTATTACACAAGGAAATATACTATTTCCTTGCTTGAGGTGGGAGGCACAGTAGATATAATGAGTGTTCTTCATACAGTACATATGTATGAAAGTCAGTTTTATATGAGTAAATGGGAATTTCCACAAATATGATGCACTTTAAAAGGAAATTTCCATTTCCAGGGATAACTTAAACCTTCTCACGTATTATGCCGCACTAACACCACAACAATAACACATTGATGGCATTTTATTCGTATCTCAATGTGACGACTGCGGTTTTGCGGGTTTTCATAATCCATTCCTCAGAATGGAAAAGACACGAAATACAGTAAATCAGAGAATATTGTCGACCACGTTGGGCATATCCTTTCTTGTAGGTCATAGAATCTTACTCATCGTTTACCTGTCCTCTCCATAAAAGACAGATATTTCTAGCAAATTACATTCAACCGAATATTAATTTTAATTAAATTTAGTTCTACCTATAATATAATTTCTATCATTCTACACATGATGAAATTCCAAAAAAAAAAGTTGTGAAATTTTTATATTGATTTGTGTTTATTTTGCCATTTCTGAACGGCCAAATTTTGATGTTTCTTTACAAAATATATTTTAATTTTTGAAAAATTCAATTAATAAAATTTTGATTTGGATTTTATCGAAGGAAAGCATTTTAGTTTTAAAAATCTGAACAATCATGAACATTTTCATAAGATTCAGTTTAGGGAGTATTTCCTAAAATTTAGGGGACTATTCCCTACATTTTAGGGAATACTACCTAAACTTTGTAACAACAATTGTGCAAATTTTTTACTATGTAGCTAGCTGGAAGTGCTTCGAATCTGTTTTTTTTTTTTTTTTGAAGCGCTTGAATTTTTCCCGCTAGGCTGTATTTTGTTGATTTGTAGATCTGTATTGCCTTCTCTTTTGTTTGTGAAATTTTGCAACTTTGCTCTCTATTTTTAATTGGCGTAGAATCTATTTTCTACTATCACTGAACGAATTCCATCTAGATTGCAATTTTAGCCCATTGTGGACGTCCTTTTATTCTCCACTTACCTGAATCGAACGTAAATATTAGGTAATCGCAACTTAACCGTGATTAGTTGCTGCCCTTATTTACGATGAATAGACGTAAATTCGACCTAAAGTGGGCGGAAATGTTGCTTGAAGATTGTTATGAGAAATGGTGACATAATCTGCAACATTAACATAAAATTGTCTGTTTTTAGAGAAAATTCGTACATTTTTGAGGCCATTCCCTTTAACTCGTATACGAATTTGTCTGTCTATTTATTTATAGATTTCTATTTTACTATTTTCGACACTCTCGTAGACCCACTTCTCATCATCACAGCGAGCTGAAATTTGGCACACAGGTTCATGTCGCGGCGCGACAATTGAATCTATCAAAATTTGAACCGAAAATTTGATTCGAAAACCAGGAAAATCGGGAAAAATCATTTGAAAATTTGGTACAAATTTGATTTGAAATAAATCCGTTTCAGGAAAAATGCAGAGTTTTCCGATTTTTCCGAAAAAAATGTCCGGAATTTTCCGACTTTTCCAGAAAATTTTCAGGTATAAAAGTTTTCTAAATTATGCAGGATCAAGTTCCCTATCAACTGGCATCATTACTTTTCTCTCCGACAATGGTGAAAACTTGCAGAAAAAATCAAGGAAAATTGATGTAGATATATCGCTTTTCCGGATTTTTTTCAGACCAAAGAAGCATTTGAGCGTTTTACAACCTAAGACAAAGTTGTAGAGCGAAATGAGTTGCATAAAGTTGCTTTTGTGGAAAATTCCATGGAAAACCCGGAAAAGCGGAGAAATCATCGGAAAAATTTTCATCGATATGATTAGTGATAAATCTGTTTCAGGAAAAGTGCAGAATTTTCCAAGTTTTCTGGAATTTCCGGAATTTTCCGACTTTTCCGGAAAATTTTCCGACAAAAAAGTTTTATAAGCTATGCGGAATCATTTTTTTCCGTCCTACTAGCATCAATACTTTCTCTTCAACAATCATGAAAACTTGCATGAAAAATCGAGGAAATTTCATATAAATTTTTAAAAAAAATTCATAGTAATAAGAAAAGTCTGTGGAAAATATGAAAAATCGGTAAAATTCAGTAAATCAGTGTCTTTTCAGCCGTCATAAAATTGTTTTAAAATATCTCCACGCAGCAGCACGTAATATCAATTTAGTTAACGTGAAAAAGGCAGAAAATAAAATAAGTAAAAAAAGGAGTTTTCAAACAAAACTGAGGCCAAGCTGCATGAAAAAGTAGAAAATAAACTTTTCTTCACACACAAAGGTGGATTCAGATTTTATTCGCTGACAATCACCGATATATTTCAGTATGATCAATCAGAGGTAATAAGTGATTTGATTCATGAAGAGAATGAATTATTCAAGAGAAATGTCCCAATAAAAAAATCTGAGTCCATCTCTGTGTGTGAAGAAAAGTTTATTTTCTATACTTTTTCATGCGGCTTGGCCTCAGTTTTGTTTGAAAACTCGTTTTTTACTTATTTTATTATCTATTTTATCTTGTGATAAAAAAAAAAACTTATCTGTGCGGATTTTGGGACATTTACTTTATAATTGTGTTGTCTTGTTCTTGTTCTTGTTTTTGTTTTTTTTTATTTAATTACTTTCAATATAAACCTTAGTAGTAAACTGAAGAACATGTTTTTCATAAATTTTCTCTAAAAATAACAAGAACAGAAAAAAAAAATTCTTCTTATCACGACAACGCCCACTTTTCTTATGACAGTCGCTTTCAATTTTGTAATCAATTTATAACCATAAGCTCCTCAAGCTCTGCCACTTCCGATAGGTTACATAATTATCTACATTATTTCCTTACCACATGAACCGCTGAATATTCTCTGTATTATGACAACATCAAAGCACGTTTCATCACCGATTTGACTGATAAGCAGCTGGTAAGATGCTCTAAATTTACTTACGCGTCAAAGCCACAGGAATACACCGTCTCAGGACTAATTGAAAGTGAGAGCACAAGCATATTTGGATGAGGGGTCCTAATTGAAGACATTTTATACGTATAAGAGTATTTTGTTCCACGCACGCATATCAGCTTTTCACCATTACACACCCCCCCCCCCCCTAACGACGTTATAGCGCATTTTAAAAGAGAAATTTTTATGCTCACATCATCATCCCTTATGAGAAGTTATGATTATTTCCAGTCTCCTCTCGTATGTATATATGGAGACAATTTCACATCTTCATATATGTAAGTAATATGCTGCGGGATAAAAAGGAGTTTTAATATTTTTTCACAGAAAAAGGAAATATGTCGCGTAGTAAAAGGAGCGGTAAATTATTTTTCACTTAATGTATTTCAATACCGCACAGGGAAAATTTCATATACATAAATCTGTGAGTGTATATGTAGATTCATCTGCCTTACATATATCGTCATCGTTAGTCAAAATCTCTTGGTTTTTGTGATTATTAAGAGCGAACACTTGTAAGGGAATTATGACAGGTGAAAAGCGGAAAAGAAAATTGGCAACTTTCTTCCGGAGATAAAATGATTTTCCCATTAAGTGGTATTTTTATTGCCCATCCCTTCTGCACGAAACTTTGTTAACGCATTCATGTCTACTTCTTGTACATACATATATGTACCTCATCCCACATAAGAAAATCTAGATACTTTATATCAGATCATAGGGGTTATGTTATACTTACTGGAGGCAGTAGGGGAGGAAATGGGGGTATGCCAGAAATATAGAACTCTTATGTATGTAGGTAATATTCGGTGTGTTTTTGCAGATACGTGATAAGGTTCTACTTAAAGTCGATTTGAAGGATTTATGTTTCGAAATTTACACCTTGAAATGATTCATTTTGTACTACACCTACATATTCTGCAGGTTACCGGATATTTTTTTTTTTAACTTTTGTAAGGAACATAAAATCTTAAGATAATTTATTAAAAATAAGTAAAAAAGAAAAGCTAGAATTTGTCTAATTGTAAGACCAATTCTTATGATACCCTAGATCAGGGGTCGGCAACCTTTTGAGTCGGAAGAGTCAAAAATTACAATTTACAAAATTTCAAAGTTTTTAAAGAGCCACAAATTTTTTTCTTGCTAACAATAAATAGTACTCGCATAAATAAAGTTTTTTGATAAAAAAAAAACAACTAATCTATTTTATTCATAAGAAAAAATCTATTTATTCATATAAAAGTAGTTTTGTTCACAACAAATTAGATAATAAAGGGTTTTCCAATAAGAGGTGTTATTTTGATATTCAAAGAAAAATGCCATTTTTTGAGATAAATGATCGGATCCTTATTTCATTATAAAATGGAAGGTATGCCGTTAATAATGAAAAATAACATCAGCCAAATGACCACCACGACCACGCCTACACGACCATATCCTTTTCATGAAATTTTCCATAACCAAATCGCAAAGTGGCTGCCCTATGTCCTCGATAGCCTCACGAATTCCATCTGTGATGTCTTGAGTCGACGCTGGGCTGTTGGCGTAGACCTTCTCTTTCAAGTGGCCCCAAAGGAAGAAGTCGCAAGGTGTTAAGTCACAAGATCTCGGTGGCCAATTGTGATCACCTCTTCGAGAGATAACACAGTCCGGAAACTTTTCCCGTAAAAGATCAATGGTTTCATTGCTTGTATGGCACGTAGTGCCGTCTTGTTGAAAGTAAACGTTGTCCAGATCAATACCATCCAATTCCGGCCATAAAAAATCATTAATCATCTGTCGATATAGCGCAATCCATTCACCGTAACTGTTGCTCCAGCCTCATTTTCGAAAAAGTAAGGTCAAATGACCCCCGCGGGACCATAAACCGCACTAAACAGTCACACGCTGAGGATAGAGAGGCTTTTCAGCAATAACTCTTGGGTTTTCCGAGCCCCAGATGCGGCAATTTTGCTTGTTGACGAAGCCATCGAGGTGGAAATGGGCCTCATCACTCAAGATGAGTTTTCGATGGAATTCCGGATCATTTTCATGCATTTCAAGGACCCAATCAGCAAAGACTCGACGTTGTTGATGATCGGCCGGCTTGAGTTCTTGTGTTAACTGATCTTTATAAGCCTTAAGACCCAAATCTTTATGCAAAATACGGTGTAATGACGTTTGTGGAATGCCTAATTCCAAAGAACGACGAGGAATGGACAAACCTGGGTTTTCTTCAACACTTTCGGCTACAGCAGCAATATTCTCGGCGGCTGTTCTTGAGTGACGTGCACGGGTTTTATTCTTCACATCACTAACTTGTCCCGACAGTTCGAATTTTTCTACCAATTTCTCTATTGCGGTCCGACAAGGTGCTTCACGACGACCCAAAAATGTTCGAGTTTTACGAACCGTCTCTGCCACATTTTCACCATTTTTATAGTGAATTTTAATAATTTCAATGCGTTGTTGAATCGCGTATGGCGTAGTTTCTACTTGTCAAGTGTCAAAAAATGACAGCTCCAAAAGTGACATCTACCGAAATAGCGGGCTAATTAAAATAACACCTCTTATGGGAAAACCCTTTATACTATACAGGTTGTCCCGTAAGTCGACGTCAAGCCGGAATCGGGTGATAGACCAAATCATACCAGTTATCAGAAAAATATAAAAAAAAAATTAAGTCATGTATTTTTTTAAATTATAAACATTTTTTTGTTTTCGTGAAAATGTACACCCTGTGATGGTTTTTTAGCGCCTGTTGTATGTTCACACTGCCTTCCATCAGCTGCAATACAAGTCCGACACCTTCTTAAAAAGGATCGGGTTATCAGACGGGCAAATCTTCCATTGTTGACAAATTCAATTGCTTCCGTAATTCTGGAGCTCATGTTTTTGTAAAATTCGGTGAGCTATACTTTTAGGCACTCTTGTTCTTTCCTGGATTGCACGTACCAAAGCATTTTAGTCTTCTTCAACTACTTGAAGTACTACGTCCTCGTAATCTGAGGAACTCTTTCTTCACCATGTACTTGGTTTGGAAGTCTGCCCTCTGTGGAGAGTAGACGATGCACATTTGTAAAAACTCAATGATTTGACGAGCGAGCGTCACTATCTTGCTCACTCACACTTCTTGTAATGACTCTGCGTCTCACTCAAACTAAAATCTGAAAGTTACGGTCTTACGGCAAGCTTTAGGTTACACTAGAATCATTTTTAGTAGGTGAAAAGAAATTTTCGAAACTTGGTTTCTTGAAAAAAAAATTTTTGTTTTCCGTAATCTAACAAATATTGTAGAAAGTGTTATACCATTTTAGAATCCTTATTAAATGCGTCAACTTTTAAAGTTACTTGCCAAGCAGGCGTAGTAGATTTCTTTTTTCATTACAGTCAGTTAAAGTTGGGTGAAATATTAATTTTCTATTCTTGGTTCGGCAAAATGTGACATTTTCTTCCAAGCTGGAAAAGTAGGCTTAGAATTTAAAGCAGCAGGTTACATAAGCACTATTCGGGATTACATAAGAAAAATAAAATTGAAAAAAAAGTAAAAATTTGTAGCAACAGGAACTAAAAAACCATCACAGGGTGTACATTTTCTCGAAAATAAAAGAAATGTCTATAATTTGAAAAATACATGACTTAGATTTTTTTTTATATTTTTCTGGTAACTGTTATGATTTGGTCTATCACCCGATTCCGGCTTGACGTCGACTTACGGGACTCTCTGATGTATATGGCATTATTAGATAATTACTTATTATTTAAGTAAAAAATTAAAACAATTAAACATTTACTTACAACACTAACTTGTATTTCATTAACAAACAATTTAGCAAACAAATTCAATGGGAGCGTTGGCTTTGCATGGTTTTAGAATGTTTGGATAAATTTGGCTCATAACTTGTTGTTTTAAGTTTCAAACACGACTCTAAATTTTCATTTGTTAGTTGGCTTCTTACTTTGCTTTTAATTATATTCATGCATGAGAACGCTTGCTCGCACGAATATGTCGATCCGAAGATAGTCAGCACTCAAAATGCCAACTTCTTCACCTCAATGTACCAATCTGGAAGACTATTCCATGCGTCGAATATAAGTGCCTCATAAGTGCGGCATTTCTTTTAAAGCTGTCCACTTTTGTTGCGTTACGTACATGTATTTTTGGACCTCCAACTCTTCCAACTTGCTTTTCACCTCTGTAAATTTTCCACTCCACAAAGCTTTACTTTTTAAATGGATCAATTGTGCATTTCTACAGATCCAGTATCAATTCCAAATGCCTCAATGTGGATTTCGTTACTATTTGTGTTGAGAGGATTTACTATGAATGCTAGAGCGGTTTTGTTGGTTTTGAATTGCTCAAATCAGTCAGTAAATTCATCTTTAATTTTTGCTGAAGTAATTCGTGTCAACAGTTGCACTGGTTTTTATCGCGATATTGCTTTAGAAATTGAAAATGACGTAATTTACTGCTCTGAATATCTTCTGCAAAAGGAATTAATTTTTCTTCAAAACAAAACACTTCTTCTACCAAAACATAGGCTGGGTCTCCCTTTTCTTGCAGTTTTTTAGGTAAAAATGACCAGTTCCTTACTTGGACTTAGTGGAAAGTGGTTCTTGATCGGAACATGGGCGCAAATGATTCAGCTATTCGAATTATGGTATCGAATTTTACAATCATTATAAGTTTTTAAAATACAAAATAAATAAACATAACCTTTTGTTGGGTACTAACAGATAACTAATAAAACTAATATTTGCGTATGGCACTAAAGAGCCGCAGGTTGCCGACCCCTGCCCTAGATGAATGCTTGTTTGTAATTTCGTATGGTCACCCATCTGCGTAAGTTTGATTTTTGACGTGGTTTTTGAATACATCCCCAGAACGATTTGTCGAACAGCAAAAATGATTACAACTAATTTTATAGGATTTCATATTCTGAAGAACTTTTCAGTACATTAAAACCGTATAGGACTGATCGTTTTGATAGGGTACGTAAAAATCCTAAATTTTTATATGGCGACACCAAGAAGGGGTTGTCCGATTTAGTTCATTTTTGAAATGATATTTACTATTTTTATGAGAAAACACTATGTGCAAAATTTTAACGATCTACGTGGACGAGTTCTCAGACAGTGTCCAAATATGTAGTGCAAAATTAAATTTTTGTATGGTAACCCTATGAAGGAGTTACCCGATTTGTCACATTTTCGAACATAAGTGTACTTTTTTTTTTAAAGCCCATGTGCAAGATTTCTTCTCTCTAAGTGAACACGATCTCGATTTATCATGCGGACGGACGGATAGACGGACGGGCGATTAGACGGACGGACGAACGAAGGGACGGACGGACGGCCAGACGGACACACAAAATCAAAATCCATACCATAATTATTTCTAAGTGTTAAAAATGCAATGACAAACTTAGTTACCCTTTAGACTTCATCTAGTTAGGATATAAAAACTAAAACTTCTACAGGGTGTTGCAGGAAAAGTATGCAATACTGAAACCCGCAAAAAGATGAAGTGTTTTGAAATCGAAAATATTATCTAAAAATTTTTTTTTTCGGATTCATGGTATTTTCGAAATTACAGGGCATTTTAGATTTTTTTTTTCGAAAATTTGATTCTTGTAACGCTTTGTAACCCAGCTCGTTTTGCTTACTAAATCGCCTATTTGGTCTTGTTTTATTGGTAATACAAAGTATCTATACGTTTAGACCGTTGTTTCTGTTTAGTTTTGCATCAGTAGGGCTTACGATGTGAATAGAGTTTATACCGAGAATGCGCTTATAGTACCAAACTTGCATTTAAAAGTATTTTTTTAATTACAAAAATTTATTTAAATCATTTAGAGCAAAAATTTAATCTTTTAACTATAGTTGAGGTTATAAATTGGCATAGCATTTGAAAGGTGTTTAGACCGCTTTCAAATGTGGGGTTATACAGAATAGAAAGGAGTATGAATCACTATAAATGTTGTACCAAAACTTCAAATTCTGCATGAGTATCTATAAAATGAAAATAAATATTATGCTGCATAAGTTCCTACGACCTAAACGTGACTAGTGTCTGTTCAGTGGGTTAATGAGCACATTGGGATAATGGGGAATGGAAGTGTTGATCCTCCTGAGAGCTCTGGCTCTGGTTTTGGACCATAGTTATTCGGTCACACATCTAAGCGGAGTATTTACAGGTGCTCAAAATTTTTTCTTGATAGAAAATTTCTAATACGAATTTCTCTGACTTTCTCTTGGGGTTTGGCAGGAAACAATCCAGAACTGTGGTTGGCATGGCAGAATCACTGGCCACAGTACGCTTCATGATCCTATAACAAGGATGGGAGTTGTTAGCTGATAGCAGACAACTGAACATTTTCTGTGTACTTGTTCGAACTTTGTCGGAGCAGGCTTGATACGCTTGAGTCTACCACCCTCTTATCTGTGAAAAATTTAGACCTGATGCGCCTGATTAAGAGGACATGAATCTTTTGGTGAGAGGGTTTCTATCAGGTTAGCACATTGGTCCGCCCTGGCCACCGTGCTTGGAATCATCACTCGTCCCCTGCCTGTGTATAAAAAAAAACCAACAGTGGAAAGAAATGTAATCTGGAAGGGCCATTTTAGGCCCGACACCTCCAGACATGAGAGATGTCTTAAACGATGCATTATGATACTCTGAAAATTGACAATGTTTATTTCTATCTAAGGGGGGGGGGTCAAAGTTGATATCTAATACATTTTGGAAAATCCAGTACAACAGCGAATTCCTTGAGTCCTGCTAAGATGTTTGAGCACCCACACTCATCTACTCGGAAACATAAATAGCTATTTATAGCCATCCCAATGGCTCACTTTTTTAGTATTTCCCGCTTTTTTATTCTATCTGAGGTACTAGATTTTCGCACCTTAGATCGGCTTTAACTTGTTAGGGTTATGTCCGATCGGAAAGCGGGTTTGACTGCTCGCCTCAGCTCATTACCAGCCACAATTTTAAAATTTGTCTCTGAATTTTTTTTAGGTAGGGGCAGGAATGACCGGCGAGGGGGGGGGTTGGTTTCAATACCGCACTTTGCATATCGAATTAAAGGTCTCGACGAGTACCTACTATTGGGTGGTGTATATTTTTCCTGATTCCAGAAAACTTTCTCGGGACGTTTTTACAGCCGGAAAACTCACATTTTCATGCACTTGGGTCGCATACACCCCCGCTACTATATTTCGCATATATTTTTGCAGTTCTTTCTTTCGTTGCCATTAGTGGTCTGTTGTGAACATCATTTTTCTCATCGGAAGTCATGTTCCACAACGCACCAATTCCGAGAAATAGAAAAGTTCACTTTTTCACCCAAGAAAGTCGCTTAAGCTACTTCCGATCGGCAAAGCTTTCCTCTGCTAGATAGAAATAAACATTGTTAATAAAAAGTTAGGGTATCATAATCCATCTTGTAAGACATCTGTCATGTCAGGAGGTGTCGGATATAAAGTTGAATGAAAACTGGGCATTCCACTTTTACAATTAATCAATGCTGCCTGGTTACTACAGTAACCAATAACAGCTATCAGCTATTTGAAAATCTTGAACAAAACAAAAGATAAAGAGCCAATTTGTGTTACTGTTGACATGTAAACGCATCGGCATGAAGGGAGCAGTTATAGGAAAAATCTTGAACACACTTTTTGTGGATTTTATTTTTTTGATAATATTAGCATAAATTTCCGCAGGGGTGGGGGAGGGGGTGGTTGACAATTGACGGAAGGGAAATTAAAGATTCAAAATCGATATTTGATGTCCAATTTTTCGACCATTTCCTACTTCTAAGTATTTGTTGTATTAAGGGGGTATTCCAGTCTAGAAATTCGAAAAAATCGATTTTTTTTTGTTTTCATATTTTCAAAGTTTAACTATTCAAGAATATGCCTACAAGAGGAATTTTCAAATTTGTATCTTTTACATTTAGTGTTCACTTGCATCCAGCTGCTAACACTTGAATTCTAACTTCCAAACCACGTGGACGTATGGACTTTAAGGGGTAACGCCACTGTAACGGATAAAAAAAAGAAAAGGTTTTTTCACGAATTTTTTTCTCGCGAAATTAAAGGTGTCTGAAAAAAACCATTTTAAGGGTATTATCGGGTATACATTGAACTTTATTGATAAATTTTTGACAGCGAAAAAAAACAAAATGGCGGCTCCACAGCCATCTTCCTGGGACATGTTTCGGGGCAAGTTTGACGCGCTTGGTGGCGACCTCCATTTTCAAAGGAAAATTTTTTTTTCTCCGACGGGACCTTTTCTTCTTCTTCTTATTCTAGAGGGTTTAAACTATTTTTTAAGCCAATAAAAAAAAACGATTTTTCAAAAAATTTACAGTGGTGTTACACCTTAAACGCGTTTTTCTCGAAACTGCCTTTTTAAAGACGATGCCCACGATTTCTCAAGTTCTACAGGACCGATTTACTTGAAATTTTTTTGAGAGTCTTCTTTATAGACTTGTCTATGTCCGGAACTAGTCGCATCCCCAAATTTCAATTTTTACTATTTTTAAAAAAATTCGAAAAAGTAAAAAAAAAAGTGGTACAAAAATTCCTTTTTTTTTTTCAGGCAGCGGCCATTTTGTAAAAAAAATTTTAGCGACATTACTCTAGACTAATAATCTTTTTTATTTATTTTTTTTTCGGATTGCTAGACGAGTTGGAATCGTGGGCATGATCACGCGCCAATTTTTTGAGCCCCCCCCCACTTCATCAGCTGCTATTTTTTTGAATATTCTACTTTTTTAATTTTTTAATTTTTTTCTGTATTCTTGTAATGTTAATAAATAACTCATAAAAAAAATGGATAGAAAAATATTGATTGCCTTTTTTTACGGGACTTCAAAAATCCCCTAAAATTCGGTCCTCTAGACTAGAATACCCCCTTAAGTTTGAGACTGTATTCTGAATAGCCCTGTGACATTCTTCTAGTTGCGGAGTTTTAGCTGTGCATGTATGGACGGCTAATTTTATATTAGGGGCTTTCGGCAAGCACTGTCTCAGTGAGACAACTGAGACAAAACTTTGAGCAACCGTCTCAGTTGTCTCAGTTCAAACCAATCAGATGATTTGCAAATTTTGACATTTAAATAATTTTGAGCACAGCAAATGGATAGTAATAAATTGAGGAAACTGTTGTTAGTTTATTCCAGGGGTCACTAAACTTTAATTAGCAATTAAAATCACAAAATAACGAAACTGAGTCATCTGAGGCAAGAATATTCAGTTTCACTTGTCTCAGTTGCTCAGTGGTTGCGTTCGAATTTTGTAGCTCAATATGGAACTAAGACAGTTCACCGAAAGTGCAGTCTCAGTGAGCCAACTGAGAATACCTCACTTGTCTCACTGAGAATGTGCTTCCCGAAAGCGAATATTATCTCTTGATTGAAGAGTGTTTTCCATATTAGTCACAATAAGGTCGCTGCTAAGAAAAATGGCGCATGAACTAAGTGAGTTTTTTTCTTGATATAATACAATGAAATCTGTAATAAAATTCAAGTCACCTGCTATGTCTGTAGCCGAAACAAGTTAAATTTGTAAAATATGTATATATATACAGGGTGTCCCAGAAATCAACGTTAAGCCGGAAGTCGTAATAGATATCAGCAAAATATAAAAAAAAAATCTAAATCATGTATTTTTCAAATTATAGAAATTTCTTTTGTTTTCGAAAAAATGTACACCCTGTGATGGTTTTTTAGCTCCTGTAGCTACAAATCTTTACTTTTTTTCAATTTTATTTTTCTTATGTAATCCCGAATAGTGCTTATGTAACCTGCTGCTTTAAATTCTAAGCCTACTTTTCCAGCTTGGAAGAAAATGTCACATTTTGCCGAACCAAGAATAGAAAATTAATATTTCACCTAACCTTAACTGACTGTAATGAAAAAAGAAATCTACTACGCCTGCTTGGCAAGTAACTTTAAAAGTTGACGCATTTAATTAGGATTCTAAAATGGTATAACACTTGCTACAATATTTGTTAGATTACGGAAAACAAAAATTTTTTCTTCAAGAAACCAAGTTTCGAAAATTTCTTTTCACCTACTAAAAATGACCAAAGCTTGCCGTAAGACGGAGAGTCATTACAGGAAGTGTGAGTGAGACAGATAGTGACGCTTTCAAGGTAGAAATCCTAACTTTTTGTTGAATTTAGGACAAATTTTCCTTAAATTTAAAATTAAATACCAATTATTTGGAAGCTAAGATTTATTATTTACAAAAGATGTTCAAACTACCTTCCTTCAGCTGCAATACAAGTTCGACATCTTCTTAAAAAGGATTGGGTTATCAGACGGGCAAATCTTTCGTTGTTGACAAATTCAACTGCTTCCGTAATTCTGGAGCTTATGTTTTTGTAAAATTTGGTGAGCTATACTTTTAAGCACTCCTCTGCTTTCCTGGATTGCACGTACCGAAGTACATACTTGGGTCTACGTCCTCGTAAGGCAAGGAACTCTTCCTTCACCATGTAGTTGGTTTGGAAGTCGGCCCTCTGTGGAGAGTAGACGATGCACATTTGTAAAAACTCAATGATTTGACGAGCTAGCGTCACTATCTTGCTCACTCACATTTCATGCAATGACTCTCCGTCTCACTCAAACTAGAATCTTAAAGTTACGGTCTTACGGCAAGCTTTGGGTACACTAGAATAATTTTTAGTAGGTGAATTTTTTTTTTCGAAACTGGGTTTCCTGAAGATTTTTTTTTTTTTTTTACCGTAATCTAAGAAATATTGTAGTAAGTGTTATACCATTTTAGAATCCTTATAAAACGCGCCATCTTTTAATGTTACTTGCTAAAATAGTGTAGTACATTTTTTTTACAGTACAGTCGGTTAAAGTTGCGTAATGTAATTATTTTGAATGCAATGTTGGCCAAAAATCTAACTTTTTATTTGAAACTGAGCCAGTTATGCTTTAACTTTTAACTGTAATTCACAGAAGTTTTATTCATGGTTACATCACAGAAAAAAAACTGACGAAAAGTTAATATTTGCAGTCACAGGACTTGAAAGATCATCACAGGGTGTCAGTTTTTAGGATTTAATTTTGAATCCTTATAATTTGAAAAGTATATGCCAAGATTATTTTCCATATTTTTCTGATAACTGTTACGACTTGGTCTATTGCCAGATTCCAGCTTAACGTTGATTTCTAGGACACCCTGTATAACAAAAAAAAAACTGGGAAAATTGCCAAAGCGAATAGAAAACCAAAGGTAGACAGATAAAATACCATCATTTCCGATAAATCAACATTTCTATGCCGTAAAAAAAATCTTTGAAAATTATACAAAAAAAAGAAAGAACATAAAACCATTTTTTTTTCACCTTACCAAAAGCAACAGCAGATGACAATTATTTCGCCTACAAAAGTCAGCTTTTACTAAACTGTGTAACGTATCTCATCTCCACACAAACGGGAAGCTCCTTTTACAGTGGAATGTGTTGTCACAAACTGTTACCGTTTTAGCTTTTTAAGCATTACACCAACATGCGGTAATAGACGCAATTACAAACGGAACACATAACTGCAATACGCATCAATTACCCTATAGCTATGTGGATATGTGTATGGATTGCACTGCACAGCTCGGATTTCAGCAAGACGGCAAGTATGTAACAGCATAGCACTAATAGTAAAACTGGCAGCAGCAGTTGTCTTATTATTGTCACAGTTATCATCAACGAGTGACTAGCTGCCATTTGTTTGCTGCAACTTAACATTTATCCATCCATATGCAGCGAAGCTTTCATTTGCAGTAGAGCGCATCATTTCCTGTAGAATCCATGTATACCACGAATGTCAGCTTCATTTTTGTTTTTTTTGTACATCTAACTCCATATAAAATAGAAACAAAAGTTTTTGAGTAATTGTAGGATTTTATAGTATCACGTAAAGGTAATCTGCTAATTGGGAAATTCATAGTACACAAATACGTAGAGGTCTAAAGGTTATTCAGACAGTAATTGAGTTGGAATTCATTGTTGCCGCCGAATTGCTTTCAGTGTTGTAGAAAAGGTTCAAAGTGTACTTTACACGATTTAATCGATATGTAGATGTCGCCACGCGATGCGATTAGATTAAAAATATTTACAGGTAAAGAGTGATAGAAAAAATGGAATATATTGAAGAATTATGTAATTTAATTACTATTGCTATCAACAACAAAAATGCGTTTTTTTTTCTTTAATGATGATTGTATATCCATAAAATAGTCCACACCTATTCTCCGAGCAATTCAATAGACATAAAGTGTGGATCAGCTTTACATAAACTGTTCAGCGAACCTGAAACAGAAAAACGGAGAGAAATAGTCAAATTTTACAATGATGATACATAAAAATATTACCTGCACCTAGAGACTGCACAGGTGAAAAAACTCCAGCGAAAATCTGAAACTAAATAAAGAAATGGATTAAAAACAAAATAAATCAAGAATTTTATTATAATAATAATAATAATAAGGTCATTGTATGTACATATGTACAACAACAATGCCATGGAAATTTGGATACATGAAAAAACATGAATGAATTCATGTTGCCCATTAAATATTCAACATAAAACATTAATGAACACGACAAATTGTATATAATTAAAAGAATTATGTTCAATATTTGTGGGCAAATAAGGTGAAATTTGCTAGATAAGCACTCACCTGACATTTGTCCACAATTTCTCACATAATCGCATATTTACGAAATTAAACACTAAATTCACCAAGTAAATAAATAGATATAATTACCTGTTGCTAAGGAATATCCTCAGTGAAGGAAAATACCTGAAAAACACTAAAAAATTACTTAAAAACACATTAAAAATAAACTTGACACTCGCGCGCGAAAGTGTCAAAACAACGAAAACTCCATACTACCGCGACGTATCAAAATCACGTAAAATCGAACCGTGATTTCAATGGTCGCGTTCGTTTCGTGATATTTTCCACGGGAAATGCGATATTCGAGATTTTTTAGTTACACATTTCCCACAATGAGTGCGAAAGAGACTCACAGTGGGAAGAAGACAAAAAATTATTACAAATGACAGGAAAATCTACTACATCGAAATGAAACGTAACGAATCGACATTTTTATAGCAAATGTTTCAAAAATTACAAAAATTGATTAAATAATATAATAATATTCGAAATTTTCACTGAAAATGACAAAAAGTTGAATTTTTCTTGTTGTCAATCGATAGCAAATTTAACGATCTAAATTTTAATACCTTTGTCGTAAAAATTGATTGTCCATCTGATGACAGTTAAGAAATTTGAGTAGAATTAGAAAAAAATCTATAATAGTTAAATTGAATTGCAATTAGGTTAGTTTTTTATGAAGTTATTTTTTACTAGTCTAATTTTAATAATAGAAGGAATTTTTGCTCAATAAATCTAAATGAATGAATAACCGGATGATTCTTTCATTTACCGTTACACTACCGCCATCTAAGTGTGATTGTGCTCGGCCATCGTTTTCATTTTAGATTTCTACGTTGTTTGGACACTAGACAGTCGGCATTGATATCGTGAGAGCTTATTGGAAGCTACACGCATCGCCCAGACTTGGCAGTTTTGAGGTGGATCATTTCAATCTCGTTGTTATTTATAGACCACACGCATCACCCAGACGTGGCAGTTTTTGGGTGGATTATTAAAATCTCGTCGTTATAGTCCACACGCTGCAGATTCAGTGTGTTTGAGTTACTATTTCACAAGAGACGTTTACACTAGCAGTAACTTATAGGAAGTTGCACTAGTGGGTAAACGTTAGAAAGTCAACTCATCGTTTCATTACAGGTGACCACTGAGTAGTCAACAACAAAGCTCTAATTTATGAACGTACACAATTTCGATTCTATAAGAGGAACAACGAAATTGGGTAAAGTTCAGAAAATTGAGCATTTCAGATTTTCTTGTTTTCAGGACGTCAGCTGTCAGTCTAGTTTTCAGCGAAGCACAAGACATCACATTTAAACATAAACTAAAATTGAGTTTTCGGTTTTTCTGAGAGTCATGGACTCCAAAGTGTGGTCATGATGAAAAAGATTTATGTGATATTATTTGCATATTTGATTGAAAATGGACACTAGAATTGATAAAATAACTTTCAAGTAAAACTACAATTTTTTTTTCGTACCTCCACTACCTATCTGACTATTAGACTATTACCTCCAGGAGGGGGGGGGGGGGTAGGAGTTTCTCAGAAACCACCATATTCAATATTATTTATTCCAGACGTCAATAGGGGTTTTTGCCCTACAAAAGGTGTGGCGTAGTTGTGATTTTTATATATGTTATTTGCAGTGGCAGGCGTCAAGGGTTCAAGGTGTTCACTGAACACTCAGCCTTTTTAAACATATTGAAAATAAAATAAAAATAATAAAAATTCATTCTATCTAAATTTGCTCTATTTCCACAGCACTCATGCCTTTGCATTGCTTATGACGGGTGTTCAGTATCATAACTAAACGCTTAGGTGTTTTCTGTGTTCGACGTCATTCCATAGAAAATCGACAATAATTGTGTAAATTTGTACATCGACTATCTCTGATTTTGATGAAATTGCACAAGTAGGTTGATTATATTGTTAGTAGTATTTTGCTGAAATATTTTCTGTTTTTGTTCATTTTTGACAGTGATACGTTATTTTGAAATTTGAAAGTGACACAATTTTGTTAGGTAGGTGTAATTCCAAAAACTTATATTTCAGTATGTATACAATTCGCCAGCCCATGAAAGAAACGCTATTTATTTGGAAGTTTTGAAGTTTATAAAAATAATTAGTTGACGTCTTTTTCTGAAAATTTCTTTTCAAGCATAATGGATATGCCCGTTATCCTTAAATATATCAAAAAGTTCACTCTCGATATCATTTATTTTTTTTTTTTTTATTTTTAATCCATAATTGGTTTTGAGAAAGCTGTAGAAATGAGAAAATGGAACATCTTGAAGTTCGGCTAGAGTTATTTTTTAAATATATGTAGTTCAGAAAGTTTTGAACGAAAATTGTTGAACTTGGACACACTGGTTCCACAAAGGATCTATCAACCTTTATTACGATATTCAACGTACTGTTACGATTTATGGACAAATGTCTCAGTTATCGATCCTTAAATTTGAAGTCTTGAAAAAAAAAAAAACGTCATGCAAATTTGCAGTGTTATCCTTGATCCTGTAAAGTTTTTACATCAAAGTCGCATTTTTTTCCCCTTTAAAATATGACGCATTGTCAGTTCTTTACAACAAGAACAGAATGACCCCAAAATATGGTTTTGTTCAAAACTTATTAACATTCTTACGTTATGCGAAAAGTGAGAAAGTATAACACTTATTGTGTTCTGGAAATTAAACTTTCACTATTCGTATAACAGAAAAATATTTATAAGTTTTGAACGGAAACAGATATTGAGGTAATTATTTTTATGTTTTAAATGACTATTAACGGATCATATTTGTAAAGGGGAAACAATTATGTCCTATGTCCTTGGTGTAAAAACTTTACAGGATCAAACATAAAACTATAAATTTGTATGACATTTTTTTCAAGAATTCAAATTGAAGGCTCGATTACGGAGGCATTGGTATTTATCATTCTGTACACACTCTGCAAAGAGGACTTTTTATGAACATGTTGGAATAAATGCTCCAACACGTTGGTCATCAAATTTTAGAATTTGAACACTGTTTGTCAGTGTAGAGAAGGCATTATCGAGTTTTTTGAGAAAAGCAAAATTCATTAGTTGGTCTGTAGGATGTTGGAAAACCTCCAAAGCAGTGTTGGGCAAAATGTAATCTGATTAATGATTAACAATTACAATTAACCATGTAATATGTAATCAGATTACTAATGTAATCCATTTCCATAATTACATAATGTAATCGATTAACGTGTAATGTGATTACAAGATAATCTCATTACACATTAATCGATTACAAGTTAATCCCACTACATGTTAATCTAATTAATGTGATTACATTTAAGACATTTAAGATATTTAAGATATTTGTATTCTAATTCTTCATAAAACTCCCTAAAACTAATTTCGTACGAGAACAATACCATTTTCTTTCGATTCATGTCATTATATTATTAATTACTTTTAAGTAATCTACAAAGTAATCTGTTACAATGTAATTAGATTACAAAATAATCTAATTATATTGTAACAGATTACACATTTGATAGATTACATATTCTCTCATAAGTAATCTGATTGATATGTAATCGAATACAATTTAATTAGATTACTTTGTAATTTGACTAAACTGTAATGGAATTATTAATTCAATTACACTGCAATCAGATTACGCCCAACACTGCTCCAAAGTTGTAACTATTTCATAAAAAATATGATTTCACCAATAAAAGTTTAAAAGGATTAAGTATGTGAAGCTCTTTACGTATATACATAGCTAAAGTAGAATTATTTATACTAATGATTTTGATTTACGTATGCTGTCCTTTACTTCTAAGGTCAAATAAAATATAAATAACTTGACCTTAGAAGTAAAGGAAAACAAGAATTCCCCCAACTTTTTGAAGTATAACACAAAAAAGGGCAGATTCTTTAGAAACGATCAAAAACTTGCAAAGGTAGAAATATTGCGAAGTAATGTGTCTATTGAAAATGTTTACCACTGCAGGAATCACTCGGTAAAAATGTATCAGATAAGGTTTGTAAAACATGAAAAGAAATTTTAAGAAATGTTTCTATCTGGGTTTAAAATCTAGTAAAGCTTCTGGGGCGGATGAAAAGAAATATATTTAGTCTTGATATTTTAGCAGAATTCGTTCTCTGGAGTGTTGCCAGGAAGACAGTGATAAAAATCTTAAATTCTTGCTAAAAAAATCTTTCTTCCAAAAAAATCTGCCTTAGAATAATTTAGAGCAGTGTTTCCCAAACTTTCGACATTTATGTACCCCTTCTATAACTTTCGTAAAACTGAGTAACCTTGTCTAAAACAAAATGCACATGATTTAATAACTACAAATATATATTTATTTTTCCTATTTATAGTACGTAAACAAAATAGTAACAAACGAAAAATAAAATTCATTCATTAAAAACAAATATATAAATAACGTAAATAACAATTATAATATAACACAAAGAGTTTCAATTTTTCTTTTACCATAATATGTTATTTATATGAATAACATTCAATGAGAAGGATGAAATTGTTTATGTTGAGATGCCAAATCATTATAATTTATTTCCCTGCTTGTTAATTTTAATCTGAGATGCGGTTCCACATCCAAAAGCCTGTTCCTTTTTTTGGACTTAATGGGTGTGTTCAGCACAGCTCAACGGTTGACACTAATCACAAAACATGTTGAGTATGCTGGAAGTCAACCGTTGAGTTTCATCTGAACGTTTTGCTGACTGTAATCTGTTGCTGTCAAGTTTGGCTATATTGTTTTGAACTTTTTGTTAGCAAAATGTTATATTATATTTATTTGACAGCGCTTACAAATTAAGCGTAAATAATCGCCGCTGCCTACTATACTCAACAGTTGAGAGTCAGCGGAAGGACAGCGATTCGACTGAACGCCACCGCTTAGTCAGCAACTCAACAGTTGAGCTGAGCTGAACACACCCAATGTCTAGAAATGCTGAAAAAGCAACTTCACATAGGTATGAAGTTGGAAAGGGCAAGATGTATTTCAGGACTTTCTCTGTTAAAACTGGATATACATGTTGCATTTGCAACCAAAATGATGTTAAAGTACACTCCTTATGTTTATTTTTTAAGAATCCATCCGAAGCTAATTCTAATAATTGCTCTTCTTCCGCATGTGTTAAACCTTCTGGAATGGATGTTGTATTAATGTTGAAGGGATATCTTATCCATTCAATATTTTTGTTTAAATCATGAAAATAATTTGTTAAACCCACTTGTAAATTCTCTAAATGCGCTGTTATAGATTTCAGATTATCAGTATCTATTTTACCAGCCGAACTAGTTATAAATTCATGAAGAGAGGGAAACGAGTCCACTTCTCCATTACCAACTCTCTTTTGCCACAAACTTAATTTTGCTATGGTATAGCGTTCACTTTATCTTGAACGTGAAACAATGAAATTTCTTTGCCTTGCAACGATAAGTTTAGACAATTTAAAACAGAAAATATATCTGCTAAGTATGCCAATTTACAGAGCCATTTCCAGTCATCTAAACATTTTTTTTAACTCAAATCTGTCATTAAGAAAAACTTGAAGTTCATGTCTAAGTTCAAATAATCGGTTTAGAATTTTCCCTCGAGACAGCCAACGAACATCGGTATGAAAAAGAAGCTGAGTATGACTACTTCCCATTTCTTCACACATTTGCGAAAAAAGTCGTGCATTCAAAGGACGCCCTTTAATAAAGTTAATGATTTTCACGCTTTCATCCAGAACTTTTTGGAGATCCGCGGGCATCTTACGAGTTGCCAAAGCCTCTCTGTGTATGCAACAATGTGTGGATATGACATTTGGGGCAACATTCCGAATTCTTGCAACGAGTCCTTTATTAATTCCGACCATACTTTTTGCTCCATCTGTGCTTATTCCAACACATCTATTCCAATCAATTTTATTCTCTTGCATAAATTTATTCATAACATTAAATATATCTTCTCCTGTTGTATGACCTGATAAAGGCTGGCAAAATAAAAATTCGTCATGGATTTCTTGATCTTTTTCGTATCTAACAAACGCCATAAGATTAGCAAAATTCGCGATATCAGTGGACTCATCGACCTGTAATGCATAATAACGACTTTGAGAAATATCAGACAATAACATCTGTTTTACATTATTAGACATTTCAATGATTCGTCGATGAACTGTATTATTTGAGAGAGGAACGCGATCAAAAGTTTGTTTTGCCTTATCTCCTATCATTACTTCTGCCATTATCTTTGCTGCAGGTTTGATTAAAGTTTCGCCAATCGTCTCCGCTGCACTACATTTTGCAATCAAAAATGAAACACGATACGAAGCTTCTAGGATTTTTTTATTGTCACTTCCTGTCAAACTCCTCATTACTTTTCGAGACTGATTTAAATCCTTAAGTTTGTTTTCAAAAAAATCGATTGGTTTATTTTTATATTGATTGTGGTTTGCCTCAAAATGGCGCTTTAAGTTGGACGGTTTCATGCTTTCATTTGTTAGATTTTTAGAACAAATGACGCAAAGAGGACTGGGCTCTTTTTCATCTCCAGTCCATGAGAATCCGAATTTAAGATATTCTTTGTCGTACTTGCGAGTTTTCCTTGCTTTTTTCTTAACAGGTTCTGTCACGATTTAAGATGGTTCACCCTCGTTGATTTCATTATTTTCTATTTGTTGCGTATTACTACATTCACCACTTTCTTTTGGTTTAATAGTTTCAGATTTCAACCAGCGATCCATTATCTTGAATGTTAGGGATAAAAATTATGTTAACTATGAATTATTAAAACCAATGGGGCTTACTAAAGAACATAACAAACCTTTCCTTTTAGAAAAATCGCACGAAAACTAAAAATTCGCTCTGTGACAGTTCAATATGTAGATACTGACGGTTTTTCTCTGACACTTTTGTCTGGGGTATGGAGTAGGCCGTGGAGGAATGCACGAAATCTTAGCGACACCACGCCTACACATACATACAAAACCACGCATACACAATTAGCAAATAAGGAAGATTTTTGTTATTTTTCTATGTTTGCAATCAAAAAAAAAACTAAGCTACGAAACCAAATCCTGGTGCGGCGTGTACCCCCACCAAACTCTTCCCGTACCCCAAGGGGTACACGTACCACACTTTGGGAAACACTGATTTAGAGGAAATATAATAGAAACTCTTTTTATTGAAATGTTTTAGAGAATGAAATTAACAAGTACAAAATCAAAATTAACAAAAACAACAAAACTTAATAAATATATTCTTTTAAAGAAAATAAAACGTAATCCTATAACAAAAAATTAAATGTAAATTCCTTAACAAAACAAAATGCAATAATGTTGACAAAAGTTTTTATAATATGATTAAAACATTTACATTTTAGGTATTAAATATTAATCACCATCAGTTCTCTCATTTTGTTCGTACATACCCTTATTAAATTTTTTATCATTAAACTTGATACGTTTAAGTTAAAACAATTTTGGTTACTTTTTCTCATTATATCTTTGGATAAAAGCATTCCTTTTAAGGTTTCAACCTCTAATCTATTCCTTAACTTTGTTTTATTTAAATACATTTGCGAAAAAAATCGATCTACCTTAGCAGATGAAAAATTAACTTGGAAATTAACGGAAATGCTACTATGCTGTCACCTCCTTTTATTTTACATATTGTGGCCCAAAACAGTTCCACATAAATTCCGTTAATATTATTCAAATCAAACATCTCACTGAATTCTAAATTTCGAATTTCTCGCCATTCGTTATCTATTTATTGTGCGTTTTTTAATGGTACAATATTTGTAAAAAGCTTACACAACTTGATGACCGAGGGAATATCTTTTGAAATAACTTTTGCGGAACTTAAATTTTGTAACAATCCCCGCTTTTAAAGTCAAATCTTAAATAAATTTGACGGACAAGCTCAGTATAGAAATCTCTGCATTTCAATTTAAAATTACTGATAAGCTCTAATGACATTGTTTTCTCGGAAAAAGAAAGTTCAACATCAGCATCCAAGTATAAATTTAATAAAGAACAAAAGTTCTATGAATTTTCAAATTCAACTTTCTCAATATTTTGACGCGATAAATATATGATCTAGAAATCGATCTAATATAGAAAAAACCAGTCTCTTTATTTCAAAATGCAATCTGTGAATTTTTGGTTTTTCGCTTTGGAATAGTTTTAGTGGCAAAATTGAGGAATTTCAAATAAGCCTCATTTAAGGGATCATTCAAATAGTTCATGATATTCTTCGCACTATCAATTTTGTCAACATTTACTGCAAATCCGAAATAAATTTTAAGTGATTCAAAAAGCTGTAAAGTACGGTTAACAGATAATTCCAAAGAAAGCCACCTTGTTTGTGAAGGGTGCAAAAGCTATTTTGGCTTTGACTCTAGTAATGCTTGAATCTGGCCAAAACCGTGAATTCTATTTGGACTATTCGATATATAATAATAACTCTCACGCATCATTGTTTCGACAGAACAAGGCAATTTCATTCAAGCGTATGAAGCGCATAAAGCAAACGAGTGGCATACGCATTTGATAATAAATAAATGGGGATAATAATCTTGGGCAAGCAGAGTTGCAACTGAATGTCTAGAGCCGGTCATTACCGTAGCACCGTTAATATTATTTTTTATAAAAGCTTCAGTAATTGCGTTATATAAAGTATTTGCATCGCCTATTGATACTTCAATTAATTAAAAAAAAATAGTCTCGAATAGAAAAATTTTCTACAGTACGAACAACCATGCTTAGAGTCTTGATTTTTCCTTGATCAGTAGACTCATCTATACACAAACAAAATTTGTTTTTATTTAATAGCTGGCATAAAACTTCAAACTGTGTTGCACCCAATACATTTTTCACGATAGCCGTAGTTTTTGTACGTCTGCAACTACTAATGCTCTTAAGCATTATCGGTTCACGGAAGATATTCTTCTGCAATTTAATTAAATGGTCCATTACGGAGAACGGGATACTGTGCTCCACACAGCAGGCTGAAAGTTTGATTTCCGCTTTCATAGCACTTTCTTTGACAACTGTGAAATTTTTAAACAAATTAGAAACGCCTGGTTGACTTTTCAAGGCTCTAACATTTTTAATATGTTTATCGGTTTTTGAATGAGCTTTAAAGTCCCTTTTGTCTCGTCTGATTTTTAATGGAACAGCACATATTTTGCAAAATGCAGGCAGCAATTGCAAATCGCTTTCGTTTTTGTTATTCTTAGATAACCATGGTCTTAATTCTTCATCCTCTTGCCAAGTAGCACAATAATTTCTTACTTTCCGCTTCTAAAATTAATAGATTTATTTGATCCTCTTATAAAAAGTGGAATAAATGTAATACCTTGGTGGAAATTTCTTCACAGTTTCCTTTGTTGTCCTCATCTGAGGTTTCTGAATTATGACAGTTATCTTTAATAGATAGATAACTAACTTTACTTCACTTTTATAAATATATTAAAGTACACATTTACCTGAAATTTTGCTCACAACAAAACGATCCATGGCGAGATTAATTAGCAACGTATTTTGATTAATTCACATCCAAGCGACACAGTTTTGGCAAAACTTGACACAATAAATAAGGCAGATTTAAAAATGATTTACGATTAAAAATATGAAGTTAGCACCACATTTGGTGTTCTAATTCATGCGTCCAGAAATTCTTGATGATACGTGAAGTTAGCACCAGAATTTTATTTGATGTGTTCAGAAAATGCTTGAATACTTTTAAATTTCTGAATAGTGATATAATAAGAGAATTTAATGAGAAGTAATACCTACATAATATTAAATTCTTAAAATTAACATAATTATTTCAAGAACTTGAAAATTCTTCTTTTTAATACAGAAAATCTTCAAAACTTTTCTTGTATCTGAAATCTGCCAAATGAAGATAAATCTGCATATCTGGCATCGCTTCTGGTACCTATACCTACATAGCAACAACACAATAGATGCCGTAAAAATATAGATGGAACACAAACAGCTTTTTTATTTTGTTGCAAATATATTTTATACTGCCCGTAACCACAACTATGTACAACAGAAATATCATTCTTAACACTGTGGGAGAGACCGGATTAAATTGCTTTTGGCCAATCTTAACATCATTCATCGAGAATTAGATGTTGCTTATATCGAAGTAATTAAGGTTTTAAATAAAAAGGACACTCAGTTTTCGTTTTCAATAGAAACGTTAAAATTTTTTGGCTTATGGGGTTAGCGGTAGTTAGAGATATGAAAAAATGAGAATAATATGGCATCATTACATCATGTTTTGACTTGACTTTAGGAAAATTTGAAAAACAATTTTTTTATAATTTCAAACGTTATGGCTGTTTGTGTTGTTGACCCACTTCCAAAAGAAGTGCCTTGCGGTGACCATCACAAATTCTTGGAGATTCATCCAAATCGGACAAAAAAAATTAGTTAGATAATCTAGTGCCTGATAGTAGTTTTTTTTTTAAATTAACAAAATGATGGCCTCAGGAAAATTTTCTCGAGTTTTCTGGGGAAAAAACCAATAGTTAATTGTTTATAAAAAATCAAAATTAAAAAAAAAAAAAACCTTCGATCAGGCACTAGTTTTTTATGTTTTAAAAAAGCTGTATAAATTTCATCGGAATCTACTAAGCGGTTTTCGAGTTACAGTGGTCACCAGTTCAAAAGCCATAGTTTTGAGAAAAACGTATTTAAAGTTTTACAGTCGATTTATGTAGAGACAACTATCGACTGCTTAGTGCAACTACCACAGGCATACTGACGATACGCAAATATTTTTCAGCATTTAACTACCTCAAAATTTTAAATATACGGCTGATTCAGATCAAGATACCTTCCGGCATACTACGCGATTCCTTGAGGTAAGCTGATCAAAAAATTGTTCTACATACCCCCTAGGGCCCCCTAGAAACCTTCCTTTAGGAGTTGTGACCAGTTGAAGATTTCGCCAATATTCGTGAACCCTGATGGGAATAAATGAGTATAACTTTTGAACCACCCTATAGATTTTGGTTATTGTTGACTTATTAAATAGCCAAGAATAGTAGCTGTCGAAAAGTGTACTACTATGTATTTTTTAATTAAGCATCTTAAAATTATTCTCAAATATTTCCAAAACTTTGATTTTTTTTACACACATATTTCATAAATATCGTTATGTATTTCAAAAACTTTCTCCCGTGTAACCCAAATTTATTGCTTCTTATTAATGCCCCTACTACCCTCTGTCACTGGGGAAAAAATAAAACATGCCAATACCTGTATCAGTTTTAGGCTAAAAAACGTTTAGCACATAAAATTGCAATTTTGCAGATGGATTCTTGAAAAAGAGCCAGCATTCCCATCAAAAGTATTGTTTACAGATCAAACTACTTTCACCAGGGATGGAGTAGTAAATACTCATAATTTGCACACCTAGGCTTCAGGCCATTTTAGGAGGACATCATCAGAGGAGCGAGCTTATTCAATTTTGTTGAAGATGTTACAATTGCGAAGATTCAATAAGAAATTTTGTATATGTGGGATTGGATATCTATCTGGAATAGTGATAGCGTTTAGTTGTCTGTAATCACTACAGGGACGCCAATCCGAGCTGTTTTTTTTTTTTTTTTGTACTAAATGTAGTTGCTGAAGCTGTTGATGATCACGAGAGTTGGCAGAGATCTAATTGAAGCATAAGATAAAACTCCATTTTTTCAATTTTGAATATTCGACCATCTAATCTACGTGGTCTAGTAAACGGAAGTTGTTGTTTTGTCGTAATGTGGTGTACGACGTTATGCTTGACAGGTACTCCATAACAAGAAAGTTCTATCAATAATGGAAATTGTTGTACAATACTACCATATTCGTTTTCAATCGTGAAATATTTTGGAGATGATCGTTATTTCATTTACTGACAAATTTTTGTTGCCATAGATTAGACGTTTATTTTGTAGATCCACTAAAATATGGAATTTTGTTAAGAAAAATTGCGTCTCCTACTATTATTGGACGGTTTACATTAGCAGTGATAAATGGAAACGTGAAGTCTCTTGTTAAACCAAAATTGATTTTTAGTAATCTCGAACCAAAAGTTTGTATTGTAGAGCCGTTTGCTGCAACAAAAGTTAAAGAATGATCTCTCTTGTATTTGCTGCAGAAAGAGTCTGCTTTAGTATCTATAAATTTAAATTTATTTTCTTTATCAAAAATGAATAAACGTTTTGATTTAACATGAAAAGAACTGTTCGAGGGGTTATTTACATTTTTGAATTTGGATTGTTTTTGAAAGAACTAGGTGGTATGCATTTTGATGCCATATCCCCAAACTTCTTCGTGTGGTGTCATCAGATTTTAGAAAACCTATTACCGACTTCTACCACGGTATCCCAAATTTGAAAAATTTGGTTTATTTTGGAATGAAATTTGTTTTTTATATAAATTGTTCCAGAGAGTCGATTTTATTTTCTACATTACAAATTCTGTTAATTAAATTTAAATCACTATTGAAGAAGTTATGTGAACTGATTGCTGAAATATTTTTTAGATTTTGAAATCTCATATGTATATGCTATGTTAATATTTGCTGGTAATTTTCTCATCCAGATTTTCTGTAATTTCTGAATTTGAACCGGCTAAAATTTGCATGATTCTAAAGAAATCCGATGGTCGTCTGTCACCAATTTTGGTATCTGAAAGAAGAAGTTCTAATTTGTTTTTTTCTTGAGTCTCGGCAAATCGTTGAATCAGTGCGTTTTTTAGCGTATTGTATTTTTCAACTTGTGGAGGTGTTTGTAAAATTTCCAACATTTTTTTTTGTAATATCCACGGGCAACGCTTCCACTACATATTCGTACTTTATTTGGTCTTGCGTAATTCCTTTGGAGCTAAACTGTGATTCTGCCTGGATAAATTATGCTTGGGGTATGGTGTCCACAACAGAGGCAATTTAACCGCAATGGCATTCGGATCTGCTCTATCTCCTGCTGCCAAATTTTCTCCAATATCTGCATTCGGCATTTTATTTTCTTGTAATATAAACGGAAAACCACTCCTATAAAAATCACACTTAATACTCGTATTTATACTTTCGCGGTAGTTTTATCTGATAATTTTGTGATTATATAAAAAAAATAAAAATTTTGTGCTACGTAGTAAATTAGCCGATACTTGTTTTTTTTTTTTAAAGGAAAAACTTATCAATATTAATTTTAATTAAAATGATTCACTTTAAATATATATACAGGGTGTTTCCCCTTAGGAGGTCAGTAGAGCAAAAGGTGATAGTACTCACTTAGATTAACAAAAAATTGAATGGCATGGGGGGGGGGGGGTGTGATATAAACCGTTTAGGAGATATAGGGTGACTAAGAAAAAAGTTAGTTTTTCACAAAACACCCTGTATTTTAAAAAGTACTGGGTGCGCAGTTAAGACCTCATTTTATACAGAATTTTATGGCCTTTCGAACGACTGCTCAATCTGCCCCGTACCTCTCCTCTCAAGAACTATGCTTGTACATACATATAAACTAAAAAATTCGGATTTTCTTACTTGTTTTTTTACTTTGACTTCAATTTTTTTTTTTTCATAAGGGTCGTTAACATAACTTTTTTTTTATAAAACTGTAAACTGTAGACTCACCCCTTTAATTTGACCTATTACACCCAGCCTATGTGCCCCCCCCCCCCCCCCCCCCCCCCGCAACCTTTCTTTAGGAGTTGTGGTAAGTTAAAGATTTCGCCAATATTCGTGAACCCTGATGGGAATAAATGAGTATAACTTTTGAACCACCCCATAGATTTTGGTTATTGTTAGCCAAGAATAGTAGCTGTCGAAAAGTGTATTACCCTGTATATTTTTAATTAAACATCTTTAAATTATTCGCAAATATTTCTAAAACTTTGATTTTTTTTTACACACAAATTTCATAAATACCGTTATTTATTTCAAAAACTTTCTCCCATGTAACCCAAATTTATTGCTTCTTATTAATGCCCCTACTACCCTCTATCTATCACTGGGGAAAAAATAACACCTAATTATAATAATACCCAGTTTTAGGTTAAAAAACCAGTGCCAGTGTTAAAAAAGCCAGTGCTAAAATTGACTCAGGTATTAGTATGCATTTTTTTCTCGATAGATAGAGGGTAGTAGGGGCATTAATAAGAAGCAATAAATTTGAGTTACAGGGAAGAAAGTTTTTGAAATAAATAACGGTATTTATGAAATTTGTGTGTAAAAAAAAATCAAAGTTTTAGAAATATTTGCGAATAATTTAAAGATACTTAATTAACAAATACAGAGGAGTACACTTTTCGATAGCTACTATTCTTGGCTAACAATAACCAAAATCTATGGGGTGGTTCAAAAGTTATACTCATTTATTTTCACCAGGGTTCACGAATATTGACGAAATCTTCAACTGGCCACAACTCCTAAAGGAATGTTTCTAGAGTGGAGGGGGGGGGGGGTATGCGGAAGATAGGGTATCTTGATCTGTATCACCCTGTATACATGTAAGACGCTACAGTTGTCTATGGATGCATCAAAGTTTTTTATGTAGGTTATATCCCGATCTCTGAAAATTATTTTTGTAAATGAAGTGTCCATATCAAAGGTGCAGGGATGTGAAGGGCTTCAGTTTTCAGAATTATAAAATTTAAAAAAAAAACGTGATGTCCATGACAGAAATTGTAACATTAGCTGTGTTCCATTGGGCTGTGTAAAGTACTCGCGATCACTTTCCGAATGGAACGCAAGTTTGTGTTGTCAAGAGTAAAATATAACCTCCAATTTCAAACATTTCTGTTATGTTTCTGTTATATCAAGATTCTTATGAAAATAGTTAGGATTATTAACTATATTACTCAAATTAATTTCATTAAAGGCAACTGAAAATAAAATTATGAAAAACTGGACCTATATTCGAGCAGTACCTACTACCTATTAAATTTAAGGATAAAAATTCGTCTCCGTTCGATATTTATTATATTAAAAGTTATTACCGTATTTATTTTCATAACGATAATATATAAATTTGATTAATTCTTCTGTTCTCGATGAACTAATTGTTTCTTTATAAACATTTTCTCTCAAATTTCATCTATCTGACATTTCAATAAGCACTTAGCATCCAAATCCACCTAGCGGAAAATTCTTGCGAAACTACTCAGTTCACCTACTCGCGGACAAGATCATGAGTAGTTGCGAGTAGGTAGAAGTAGTTGGGAGTACTTTACACAGCCTAATGGAACACAGCTATTATATTTGGACGATCGTAAAATGATATTTTTGCTAATTGAGTCAACCATGCAAGTTTTGCAAGATTTAAAAAATTAAAAAACATAAAATAGAAAAAAATGCGAAATGCGAAACTTGACAGGATGATTAATTAATTACATACCCAAGATTGAATTTTGTGTTTCCGATCAGCCATTTTGTTATTGTAATTTTTTGAAAATATGAAAAATAAATTGCCAATTGTACATCAAGGAAATTATACCACTGTCTTCATGGAGTCCAACTCATGAAAAACTAATTTTCTGCCATTTCATCAAATAGTAAATTCCGGACAGAGAACACATTTAAATTCTATTTTAACGTGGACAAATATTTCTGTACTAAAAATATTTGAAAATAATTAAATAAAACGTATTTGTTAACTTGAAAATCTTAATTAGTAATTGTAAAAATACCGCGTCACTTACGTTCTTGGTTTACGAAACGAGGAAAAAAAAACATTTAATAAAAATATATTTCTATTGAATTAAAAACTTGCTCAAGACTTTAACAAAATTACTTTATTTAGATTAAGACTTAATTCTTTCACCGACTATAAACTACAACTGAACTGGGTTCTTTTACCTTTTTGATTATGCCTCGCATGCTGACGTGGTATTTACAATTTCCTTTGATTGAAAAAACAAGCTGTCTGCGCGTTTTTACTTGAATTTGAAGTGTGTTTCGCAATTAACATTAAATTGATGAAAGTGCATTTTAGATATGTGCAGTTTGATGACTTTATTAGTTTTGTTGGAAATGAATGAATATTTATAGATAAAAAATATATACATATATATAGGTAGGTATGTGTAGAATACGTAACTCGCGTAAGGGGGTTTGGTTTGTGCGCGAACTTTGCAGGTAAATCCCTTCCAGTAGATCAATTTTGGCAGATAATGATATTTCCGCATTCTTCACTTACAGAGACGAATTGTTCAGTCCTCACATAAATTGACATCCCACGATGAATATCCTACCAACGTTTCAATTCCTCCGATGCTTTTCCTTGTTGATAATTTTGTATTTCCTAAAATACAAAATAAAAGAAACACAAAGAACAAAAAATACTTGATATTTTTCACATTTCCATCAGGAATGCTCTCCTAAATCTGTTCAAACCAAATCAAGAAACAACCAATTAGAACCCTTGGGAGCTGCAGTTCACCTAAAAGCAATCAAAATTCATTAATAAATACAAAAAACTGCACAAAATTGTTGATGACAACAAGTGACATACGTCAACCAGCTGTCTGTGGTACATTCAGATATCACATCAAACGTTGCTAGGGCAACACCAAGAGACGAGAAGACATAAGCTATATAAAGCCGACAAAATTCAGTAGATAGCGCCATTCTTTTGGCTGAGTTGATCTGTATCAGAGCTAATCTGAGTTATAAAGAATCGTGCTTCCTACCTTTTCCACAGAAGATAATTCTGGTCGGGGATAACCTGAATTTCCTATATTTTCCATAAAATCATTTTACTACCCTGGTGCCCTTACGGACCATCACAGAAGATAATTCTGATCAGAGATAATCTGAGTGTCTGATTTTTCCAACAAATCATTTTTTTACTACCCTTGTGCCCTCACACACCAACAAAGGCATTTTGTCAATTAATACCAATTGAAATTTATTTTTTTGACAGTTGCTTAATTCTTCTTCTTCCTTTTTTCCAGAATTAAAGCAAGCAAGAAGGCGTATCATTTTTTTTGAGGCCAGCCCGTCCCTTTTACACGAATTTGTCTGTCTGTATATTTCTTTTTTACTATTTTCGACACTCTCGTAGACCCACTTTTTTACAGCGAGCTGAAATTTGGCACACAGGTTCATGTCGCGTGACAATTGAATCTATCAAAAATTTGATCCGGAAATTTCCATGGAAAACTCGGAAAATGGGGAAAAATAATTTGAAAATTTGGTACAAATTTGATTAGTGATAAATCCGTTTCAGGAAAAACGCAGAGTTTTCCGACTTTTCCGGGAAATTTTCCGGTAAATTTTTTTTCTAAATTTTGCAGGATCAAATTCCCTATCAACTGGCATCATTACTTTCTCTCCAACAATGATGAAAATTTGCAGAAAAAATCGAGGAAAATTCATGTAAAACGCTTTTCCGGAGTTTTTCCGACCAAGGAAGCATTTGAGCGTTTTGCAACCTAAGACAAAGTTGTAGAGCGAAATAAGTTGCATAAAGTTGCTTTTGTGGAAAACTCCATGGAGAACCCGGAAAAGCGGGAAAATCTTCGGAAAAAATTTCATCGATATGATTAGTGGTAAATATGTTTCAAGAAAAATGCAGAATTTTCCAATTTCTCTGGAAAATTTTCCGAAAATAAACTATGCTATACTATACTATACTATCATTTTTTGTTTTAAAATATCTCCATGCAGCACGTAATAACAATTTAGTTAACGTGAAAAAGGCAGAAAATAAAATAAGTAAAAAACGACTTTTCAAAAAAAACTGAGGCCAAGCCGCATGAAAAAGTAGAAAATAAACTTTTCTTCAGACACAGAGGTGGACTCAGATTTTATTCGCTGTCAATCACCGATATATTTCAATATGAGCAATCAGAGGTAAAAAGTGATTTGATTCATGAAGAGAAAGAATATTCAAGAGAAATGTCACAATCAAAAAATCTGAGTCCACCTCTGTGTGTGAAGAAAAGTTTATTTTCTACTTTTTCACGCGGCTTGGCCTCAGTTTTGTTTGAATACTCGTTTTTTACTTATTTTATTTTATTTGAATTTTTAATTTGTTTTCTTTTTTTGAAGTTTTGAATTGTACTAGTTCGTAGATTAATTTGTTTCTGATTTTTTTTTTGTGATATTTGGTTAAGGAAAGTTAAATTGAATTTTTGAATAAAATTTTATATTTTTAATACTAAAGAACTGAGTTGTCCTTTAACAACCGGCTTTCTCCCTGCACGAACGAGACTAGATCTCACACGAATGATTTGAGCCTAATATCGTCCATGGACATTAATTTAATTGAAATTTTGTCAAAACTGGCAGGATTGGCCACATTAGCACCCTTTTCGTCGTCCAAAATTTTAATGTCAAAATTTCTGCACGGGCCTCGCGCTTTTCTAATTTTTATAAGCTTAATACTGACATCCTCCAGCATGATTGATATGGAATCAAAGAATTTATACTTGTGTAGAGTTGCTTAAATAATAAATTAAATGAAAATATGGACCCTTCATTTACAAGAATGATTTTTATACCTACGAACAACACCTGACCCATCATTATTGCAGTGATATCCCAGGTTTTTATGAAAAATGAAAAAAATAATGATGACAAATTTTGAGACAATTCCGAACTAAATCAAACAATGTTGTCTATACTAACTTTACCACCGTAAAATAATAATTTTTTTTTCTACATCTCTACAAATTCCGATCATACTATAATTAACAAAATAAAAAAAAATTAAAAATTTTCGTCGCAATAATAAATGCGCAACAATATTTCTTTAGGAATTTTCGCTACTCTATACCATACCAACAACATCGTAAATATGGGGCTTAAATAATTGTGCATAAATCTTACATAAATGAATCTAAGTCCATGGTAATTGAAATGAAATTATCTAGTTAGCTAGATGATGATGCCACTTTGAATATAGAACGACAACCATCAATGTGGGATTATATGGGGCAGTTGAGGTTGAGTAATTTATTCTTATACACAAATTGATAACAATTGCGTGAGTACTGCGAGCACTTTATAACTTCTCTTCAAGGCCGCTCAAGTTCAAGACAGACAGCGTAAAAGTTTTCATGTGAATTTTTTTTCTTTCTTCTTTTCTTTTGAATGCTGTTATCGAAATAGCAACATTTTATATCTACGCTAACATGCTATAACATCACTCCACATAACAATGGGGGGGGGACATGAACATGGAAAGTCTTTTCAACTTTTGGAAATGTGTTGAAAAAGTTCACACAAAGAATCTTAATAAAGGAGCGAGTATGACGAAAATGGAATTCACTGGTTCAAGTTTGAAACTTAAACAAGTTGAAATAATTCGACTTTGTATATAGAGGAAGAAGAGATTTTCTGAGAAGCGATTGTTTTTTGATTTTTATACATTTTTAAATGGCCTGTTGAAAAGTAGAAAAAAGTTTTTTTTTTTTTTTTTAAAGATATTTTATTTAAACATTTTATTGTAAGTATGAATGAAATGAAGTCATAGGAAAAGTTTCATTTTTTTTTGCCCTACTAAAATCATATCTTTTTAGGTTAATGCCATAATTCAGAGTGGAGCAGAGTTAGTTTTGTGTCCAGAACGAAGGTGTTCAAAATGCAGCCCGGAGTTAAATTCGAACTTTGAAATTAACAAAACAAAACGCCATAACACAAACAAGTTGGCAACTATCGTTGTAAAAACAATAAATTCGAAAAAGGAGACATCTGTTAGCACCATTAGATTGCTTCGAAGCTAGCTAAAAATTAATGTACTTTTTTGGTTTTAAATTCATGAATTTTGCAAAAAATATCTCTTGTTTTGTATTAGCATTCATAAAAAATATTAAATCACAAAATAATATTAAAACATGTTAGTTATGATAAAAAGACTGTATGGAGCTTTTACCACGCCATCTACATGCTAGTAGTTCGAAATTCCAGTTTGTAAACTTTCGAATAGAATAGAGCCTATTTGCATGTAGGCACACTCTGCTCTACTGTGAGCCATACAAAGATGGCCATATGCACTACTACATGCCACTCTACTTCACTCTGCATAAGGCTGAATAATTTTGAAATCATTAGGGACCAAAATTTTCCAAAAATTTTATGTTATTGATTTAAAAGCTTTGGCAAAATATTAGAAACTTTTTAGGTCAAATGAAGGGAGGGGGCTTAGATTTGTGAAAAACGTGTTGAGGTTTTGAAAATTTTGAAAATATTGAAAATTTTTAAAAAAATTTTATAGAGGGAAAGGGTTTTTTAAATTGAAATTAATTGATCTAATTAAAAAGAAATGTCCTACGTTAGAAAAAAGGACATTCTTGAATATTTGAAAGAAAAATTCCAATTCCGTGGTAAAATTCAACTTGATACCTGAAATCAAAATTTCTACTGAAATATAGCATATACGTACATTTCGCCGAAATATGGTTACTGCTGCTTCAATTTTTAAACGAACGCAAAATAGGTAAGTCATTTTTCTTTCTCAATTGTAAGCTAATGTAAAATGTGGACGTTAAAATGTACCGCTGAAATCATGAGATGGATAGGGATACCCTAAAAAACTCTTTGAAATGAAACTGGATTATCAGTTGAATACTGTAGATTATCTACTACATGAGTGCACAAAGTATATAAGAAGCGAGCGAAATTTAAAAACGCGAATATATGACGGGCCATTGAAAAAAAAATGTGTTTTTTTGGTTTTTTATACATATGTAGATATACATATTTAATATAAAATTAATTTTACAATTTTTCGGAAAGTTTGGAAATGTCCGGAACCAATTGTGTTGTGTTGTTAAAACTGCTTCGAAGTTTTCGTCTGCAATACGCGCGATCGCAATTTGATTTTGTTGAGGTTCATTATTGTGAAGGTTTGTTCACAAATATATGTTGAACCAAACAAAGATCCGTAACGTGCAGCATTTTCATACAAATTTGGGTAATTTTCCTTATCCAAACATTGATAAAATTTTTTTAAATCCCCCCTTATCAATATATTTTTGCCTTAACATTTCGCATGACTGCAGGTCTATTAATTCCAATTGTAGATTTGAATTAGTTTCTTGCGGGTTAATTGAAAAAGGATTCGAAAATAGTTTGAAATCAAATTTATATTTTTTTAAATCTTCGAATCTGTTGCCGAAAATTTCTATTAAGTTTGCAATGTTCGCAGCATAAAGTTGGCAATATTCAATTTTTTTAATAAATTTTTCGCATTTTGGGAAATGAAAACATTGTCCATTCAAAAATTTCAAATTTCAAAAGCTTCCAGATGATTAGCCATATCTGCTATAAATTGATTTTTTCCTTGAAGCTTCAAATTTAATAAGTTTAAATGGGTAGTTATGTCCACCAGGAAAACTAATTCACTAAGCCATTTTTCATCTTGCCGTTCTGGTCCATTTCTTTCCTTCTCAATCATGAATATTTTTATTTCTGGCAATAGATCGAGAAATCTTTTGAGGCAATTTTCTTTGCTCAGCCATCTAAATTCACAGTAATATATAAGGTCCTGGTATTCAGCATCCACCTTCTCAAGATGTGATTTGAATTGGTGGTGATTCAATGCTCTTTTCTTAATGAACTTAATTATTGAAATTATGGTTTTCATTATGTGTTCCATTCGCAGATCTTTTCCACAAAGGTTTTGTTGGTGACACCTACCATAGCTGGTGCACCATCAGTAGTAATTCCCGCCAAATTATCAAAATTTAAGTTAGCAGCCTTGCACGCATCCATCATATTCATCTTCAACGACTTCATGGCCAACATTTCCTCAATCACTTCAAAATTGTCAGTTATTCCTCGAAAAATTATCATGAACATCTGCGGCATGAAAAATTTTTTTTTTTTTTTTTTTTATTTTTCCTTAACCCTAGAGTCTACAGCCCGCACCTTCTTTTTGATACACCAAAGGTACAAATGTACCTCCTTGTTATTGAGAATAAAAGGCGTGTGGAGTGAGATTTAATATAGAAAATAAGATGGAGAAAAAGGTATATAAAACGAAAAGTAGAGTGTTTAGGTTTATTTAACTATTTTTATTTTAAAATAAAAGAAATAAAGCTACTGAGGTACAAAAAAGTTACATAATACGATTTTGTTTTCTTAATTTTGTGCTTCAATTATATTTTCACAAACATGACAATTACAGCCTTTATTTACGCTATGAGGAACGCAAACTGGTTTCTTGCAAGTATAGCAACTCCTTCGTGTTTTTCGTTGCGGCTTCTTTTCCATGCTGCATATAAAACATGAGCCCGTATGACCGAATGCATTTCTTGCGGTGGTAGAAGAAGTAGTAGCAGTAACAGCAGTTACTGGCACAGGAACTAAAGTCGGCAATTCAACGCCATTGTAACATGTAATACCTGTCCGTGAATTGAACTGCTTCATTACTTGTGGATTTGTGGACCGGATTTCCATAAGTGGCTCCACTAAGCAGCCACTTAGTTCATGTAGAAATTTTCGCGGAACGTCACTTTTATTATAAGCAATTCCTTTTGAGTCTATTACCTCTTTTTGTATAATGTGAGCGGCCAAAGCTGAGAGGTCTAAAATATTATAAAAAAAAGCCAAAGGCCAACGTTTGGTTTTACGTTTTGCAGCTATAATTCATTAGCATCCTGTCCATAACATCAACGCCCCCCTTGTGCTTATTATAATCTAGTATAGGCTGAGGCTTGTTTTTTTTTCCTGCAATAATATCTGGCGTATAATGCTCGCTCGACATCAAAATAACCGCCTTCATTTTTTTTGGTACGTAGGATATTAACCCGATTTCATCCTTATGCCAAGCAAACACAGAACTTTCTACAGGTCTGCTTTTTTGAGGAAGCATTTCAGTGGGAATATATGGCTTATTTTTCCGAATCGTACCAAGGAATGACAACTCATTTCGACGGAGAGTTTCACATCCATTTAGCGTTGTAAAAAATTTATCTGCGACCACTGTACGCCCAGCTCTTTTATATTGTTTTGTTATTTCGGTAAGCACCCGTTCTCCTTGCCCTATTTCCCTTGCAGCTCCAGTTTTTCCTGTGTACAAGATACCTCTTAACGGAAAATTCGTTTTCGCATCCGCCACCCACCAAACTTTAATTCCGTACTTGGCCGGCTTACTGGGGATATATTGAGTAAATTTGGTTCGACCGCGATATGGGTAGAGCTGCTCATCCACAGTTATGGTGTCGTGAGGCTTGTACACATTGGAAAGTCGAGCGTTCAACATCTCCCAAATGTCTCGAATTGCTGCAGCTTTATCGCCTTTCTCTCTTTCAACTCGGGAGTTTCGATTATCAAACCGCACAAAACGATTGATTGTCCAAAACCGTTGCAACGACATAGTAGCTCGGAAAATTGGAAGCGAGCGCGTCCTCCATAATTCTCTGGTATGCACAGAGCCACATCCGGATACTCCTGCTGCCAATAGTAGCCCCAGCCAAGCACTGAATTCCATCGCTGTTATCAATTCATAATTCTTCTTTTTATCTGGATGTTGACTGTTGTACATTCCGAAACTTTCTTTCATCTTCCGATTTGATTCCCTTATTATGATGTCACACATTTCATCCGTAAAAATTTCTTTGAATAAGGTGTGTGGTCTAGGAACTATGTCATAATGATGGTTTGGGCCTCCAGTTTGACGTACAAAGCAATGAGTACGTGTGCGGGTGGTGGGAGGTAGAATAGTACTCCATCGAGTACCATCTCGTGCTATTAGCACCGGTGTTTCATGCCGTGGTTGTGCTGCTGTTGATGGCGATGCTATTGCAGCCTCTACTCTTTCCGCTGCTGCTACTGCTGCAGCTGCTGCTGATCGGTGTCTCAGAATTAATTCCTCTTCCACCATCTGTTGTCTTTCATCTTCGTCCATATCCTCATCTTCCTCTTCCTCTTCCTCTTCGCACATTTCAACAGAACCTTCAATTTCTGCATCGGATGCATCTCTATCATAAACGTAATCAGGATCATCTTCATCGCTGCTATAATCTCCAGCATCACTGTCTTCTTCGTCTACTGCAATTGAAGCAGCTAGACGTTCTGTGTATGCTATTTGCTGCTCCACAGTCATTTCTGAAATAATCGAAAGCAAAACAACAAGAAAAATACTCACTATATTATAGTAAAAACACGTAGTAATCTGCAGCAATAACACTTACCGAGAATATCGTGATCCTGGCATCATATCCACTTCATCAATTCCAAATTCCATTTTGAATTGAATAAATTTAGAAAAATTCAACTTCTTTTACACAACAATATATTTATACTATCCAAAACTCAAAATGCAAGTGAAATAACAGCACTAGCAATCTGTATTTATATGGAAACCGAGATGATTTTCATACAAGAACATACACGCTAGCAGATTTCCCGCCCCGAGTTGAAGGTAATTCAGCCCATTAGAATCCATAAAAGTCTTTGAGCGCGCTACCTATGCGACTATATAAAACAATAGGGAACTAGAAAATTAAACCAGGTGAAACATCTTGAATCCTAATAAAATTCTCAAGAAATGATTTCTACATCTCGATCGAGTTCCGTCTGAAAATGAAATAATTTATGAGGATTCAAAATTATTTTTCCCTATTCTTTTATACTGTCGATGTATGAATATTGTCTCTGCTTCCATAATAAAGCCCCTGAATATACGTAGGTACAATTGTACCTTTGGTATACATAATCCGACATGCAAGTACATATCGCTACATAAACAAGATAATAACACACACATCTTTCTGTTTACAACGTTAAAACCCAATAAAAGATATGTTTGAGGCTATCATGGAATATGAACTTGCTGCGACAAATATTTCTATATAAAATTGCAATTGTTTTCTCAGCAAAGGTACATTTGTACCTTGGTGTAGACTATAGGTTAAACTGTGTTCGAATATCTTCTGCTAGGTTAAATACTCTTCGTTGTATTGTCGTTCTGCTCAATTAAAGATTTTCGAACTTTTTCGTAACATCTGGACACATTTTTTTTCTGATGCAGTTATTAAACATTTTTTTATAAACAACTCTCCTTCACAGTAAATGGACGAGATGATTTAGCAATCAAAAGTGCAATATTATAGCTAGTTTCCAGGGAAACCATAGCATCTTTATTAATTTTTCTGAAAACACTTTGCTGTGAGTCTAATCCTCGTTTGAGAAAATCGAGTTTTTCCAATTGAATTTTTCCCTGAATTTTATGATATTCGTGGTGATTCGTTTCATAATGGCGTTTTATATTAAATTCTTTTTTCATACAAGAGATAGTTTTTTGACAAATTAAACATAAAACGCCACTATTTTGCTCAATAACAAAATATTTTTCCGACCATGCATTGTTGAATTTTCTATTTTCCAACTCCAGTTTTCTTCTTTTCATAGGTGCTGCCATTTATTGAACTGTTAAAAATTACAAAAAAAAAAGCAAATTCGAAATTCAAACTAATTTTGAAATAAATGGTAAATAATTCACAACCTTTTATATCCAAACACGAAATACAAATTTACTTTGGTAATCTTACAAATTTTCACTCAAAAACAAAAGAATTTTATCAAATAAACGTTTTTGCAAAAACAATTTTCAGTCTCGAAACTAGGAAGACAAAACCGTAATGCCGAATTCACAATGCAGAGTGGAGTAGATTGGCTCTATTCTATTTTCACGCTTCCATTTCCGAAAGCTTGCAAACTGGAATTTCGAACTATACTAGCATGTAGATGGGCGTGGATTTTTCCCAATACTTCTTTTTATCATAACTAACATGTTTTAATATTTTTTATGAATGCTAATAAAATACAAAAGATATTTTGTGCAAACTTCATGATTTAAAATCCAAAAAAAAAATTGTAAAAATGTTTGCTAGTTGCGAAGCAGGAAGAGGACTATCCTTTTTCGAATTTATTGTTTTGAAAGCGATAGTTGTTTGCTTGTTTGTTGATTTGCCGTTGTTATGTCGTTTTGGTATGTTAATTTCAAAGTTCGAAATTCACTCTGTGCTGCATTGTGAACACGGTTCTGGACTCAAAGCTCACTCTGCTCCACTCTGCATTGTGAATTCGGCATATTAAATAAATATTAGAAAATAAACCAAAAAACACAAAAACCACAATTAAGCGTTACTATGGGAATTATATTTAGCATGGCACACTCCAAATTTTTTGCGACAATATAGCGAATAATAATTGATTGACCTTGCAGAAGAGATTTCTTCATAATTTACGGAAAAATCGCAAAAAAATTAATAAAAAAAAAAGCTGACGAAAAATTTCTGTATTAGAAAAATTATAGAAAAAAGAAAATCAATAATGAATAGTCATTAGTAGTCCTTAGAAATATTTTTTATTAAATTTTCTGATAAAGTAATAAAAATTAATTGCATGCCTGGCCACAAAAAAAAAGGTAATTTTCTGAAACATGTCGTCTGTAAAAAATGTTCCACTTCTCATCCAATCCTTGGGCCAAATATCCTCTTTACCAATCGGATGGCAACACTACAACCATTCTTTTATTTCTGTGATAAAGTGATAAATGTTGATATTAAAAAACGATTTGCTTAAAGGTTAATTTGTGATCAGTAATTATACCCTTGCTTGTGGCATGCTATTACATATGTCCCATAACCTCAAATTAATTGAAACTGAAAATATATACCTTTTGTGAATATTTTGTAAAATAACTTTCCAAACAAAAATTTAAATGCTGTAGCTTACTGCTATTTCGTAATAAAATCCCGAAAATTGTCACGAGATTTACTGACAGATATTGTCCAAATTTGAGCACTTAAAATCCTTGTAAAAATATTAAGTCCAAACCGTAGAAAAACAAAAATTGGCTGAAGAAAATTTCTAAGACCTTGCTGATTAGATTGCATGAATAGAAAACTATGCTTGGCATGAATTTTTGGTTTTTCATTTAATTACAAATTTCACCTCAGCGCCGACTTCGACTTAAAATCAAGTCGCAGTCGACAGATCAGTCATAATTGTAATTCACGCTTAATGAAATGTTTTGTACCTTCATTATAGATATAATGAGGAAAAATGTGCTAGATTTGACATATAATATAAATGTGGAGCTCCACGAGGGCAACTGTTGATTTGAAAGAAAAATAAGAAGAAGAAATGCAAAGAAATCGAAATCACAAACTATATTGTTAATATTATTTTTAATATAATGTTTTTCTCATTTGTAAATTATTAAATTGAAAAATAAAATAAATAAAATCAAAGTTTATCGCGTTAATTCGATCCATATCGCTTCTTTAATGTCATAAAATTTCATACTTTAGATATGAAAATATCCTTTTACCCACGTGTTCGAAAAACTTTAAGTTTAATTAAATTACAATTCTATTGTCACTGACAATGATCCTAAATAGGTGTATGGTGGTGACTACATTTTCATCCTATTATTTACTACCAGATATATATATATTATCTCTGACTATCTTAACCTGTATATATGGAACAACCTATAAAAACGTAATCTTGATATAATGATTTTCAGGCTTATTTCGGATATTAACGCGCGTTAACAATGGTATTAAGGGATATTTTCTATATCGAACTTATTATAAAAAAACGATACTTGGTCCCAAAAATAACGAAATCGAAAGGAGAATTCAATAAATCAAAGCAAGATAACAGCAGGAATATGAAAGCCAATTATGGAGATTTTAGGTATACTCTTGAAATGTTTCCTTTTTTGTACGTACATAGCTATACAATACATATATATATATACAAGTCCACCTTTTCTATTGCCCCTCTTAGTTATGAAATGGTAACAACTTTCTACGCTCCAGTCTGCAACTTTTTGAAAAGCCCCCTTTTAAGTATGAAAAATGGTTGGAACTGAGGAGCAGCAAAAAAAAAAAAATACGAAACCACCCTTATCGTATAGCGTGAATCCATATTTCATAATATATAATACAACTGTGGCTGGCTTGTGGCTGTTCCATCGGTTTAGCTCTCATAACGTTTTTACCTACCTGAGGAGGGTAGTAATTCACCAACCTGAATATTAAGAAGAGGAAGAATTGTATACGTTTATGTAAGTATGTATATGGTATGCCTTTGTCGAGAGAAAGTTTTGGGGGATGCCATAAAAATGGACAAAACGCGCATCGGAATCACTTGAGCATATATAATATGTATAGGTACGTATGTAATATATATCCATAATTGCCACTATACACATCGCCTTATACATACTCATTTTTTGGTTTAAATAATTTCTGAAGGAATGCTCAAATATCAAAGTATCTTGAAGTCGATATATTTTACTCCTTCTTCTACTTTTACCCTTTTTCAACCCCCATTTCACTGGACTCGCTAAATCAATAATGACATTTCACTTGTACATATGTAAGTAGGTATATGTTTCCCTAGTGTTTTATGCTTTACTTCGGAATTCTTTGCGCGTTTTTGGGAGAGTTGCAATTTATCATTAATTTATTTGAAAGAATGAGGAAGTATACATTTTCCGAATGGATTTATTACGAAAAAAAGATGTTAAATGCTAACTGCAACTGTATTTAGGATATTTAATGTATGTAAGTATGCTGAGAATACAATTCTATGTTATACGTGTATGAATATCAAAAAAAAAGTTTCGGCTTCCTTTTTTGCGTTTTGGAAAATTGCCAACGTCTTAGAAATTCCTGTATATACTCCTGATTCGTATTGCCAACTTACTTTAGACCGGATTAGTCTATTATGTATTAAGATCCTACAGAAATTAATGTTCTGTATAATTCCAGAATACCTGTGTGAAAATATTGTTATCAGTTCGTATTAATCAGGCTTTCACTGGCATACTGGCATGACAGCTGCGAAATAGTTGCACTCAATGTATAACAACTAACAAACTGATATTGACTGTTCTTTTGATAAATATATGATATAGATCCCAACTTTTCACATTGAATAATGGTGATACTTTAGATCTTTTTAATCTTTTGAGATGCAACAATTTTAGAAGTAAACGTTTTTCCAGTATTTGAGCTGATTCTTAAAAACGAAAACCGGTAAAGTAGTATAGATAAGATTTTTAACAGAATAACAAAATATAAATTTGATTTTCCTGAGTTACATATGAGTAGGTACGCTAGATCAAGATCAAAATATCTAAAAAATTAGATTCGCGATTATGACGGCGAAAAATAAATTCTAAATAAGCTAAATTAAATTATTAATAATTTCTCATTTGCTAATTTGCCCCCGACTGTACCTTTTTGTTATCAAAATCATATTCAACACGTATCCGCTCTAATGTAATATTCCCATATCTAACGTTAAATTCAGTTTGAAAAAATTGCAATTTCCTCTCGCGCCCGCGCAGCTTGAACATACTTGTCTGCCCACAATCGAAATGCTTCATAATCGACCAACTTACATGAAATTGATGGAAGCACAAATAAAACCACCTCCACTTGAAACAAATACTGCGTTGATATATCATAAAAAAAAATATTCATATGAATGAAATTAACACCTAATACATATATGCTACCGGTATAGCAGTGTTTGTAGCTGCCATAGAAGCAGTTTTTCAATTGTATTCCATAGGCTTCGAACAATTGTTTGTTGAGTGTAGCCAAAGTATATGTGGCGAACGAGCAACAGAGATGTGTGACGTCATAGGTAAATCTTAGACTTGTTCGAATGCCATTTATTTTGTTGGATTTTTTTTCGATTGTTGTTGGAAGGAAAAATAAAACCACCTCCTTCATGCAGTTTTGTCGGTAGTGTTATCATAGAGATAGACCGCAGACTTTTCGTTGTATGTGTTCCGATTGATTTGTTTTTGATTATTTTTGTTCAGAGGAGGTGATTTTATTATTGCTTCTCTTTGGTAGTTTACAGTGAAGCACGAATAAATAGACTTTAGGGAAATATATTTGAATGAAATTATTTTGAACAAATTTGTTGTCGTAATTTTTTTATCTAATTTCATTTTTATTTCTTTTGATTAAATTGAATTTGAAAGCCTAAGGGAAGCAATGCTTCCCTTGCTTCCAAAGATACCACGCCACTGTAATATACCTAGTAAAAATTTAAAAACTATTTCCAACTTCTTCAGTAAACTCTGGACGAAACAAATTTCTTTAACAAATTAGACTGAATTTATAATACCGATGAGAATGGTCTAGAATTGAAAAATAAAACTGGTGTTGTCGTTGTTGAAAAATATTCCACCCAAGAGCATATTTTCATGTTCACAAAAAAAAAAAAAAAAAAAACACTATCGTGCATCAGTTATTGCAATTCTGAAGACACATTTCTCCCACTAGCCTGCCTGGATTTTCTAGGGGATATATAAAAAAGATTAATACCAAAACGGCATACCACTCTAACTACTAATCGGTATAATAGTGTTGTGTTGTTCGATAGAGCGGGGTTTAAATTTTTAAAGTCATATTTCTATGATGCTTGTGAACAATGGGTTCGCACAAAAACGCTGGAAGCAAATAAATTCTTCTTTAATTTAGTCAAATGCTCTCGCAAAATTTGGTGAAATCATGCATGGCATCTAATGCTGTATTTGAATTTAAAGCAACTGAATTTTTCACGTTTAAATCCGCTGAAATACTCAATGATGCATTTTCAGGTTCGCATGCAATTAGGGAAAGCTTATCACTCAAACCTAGACATCAAATAACTATAGGTTTCTTTCCAGCCTCAACCTTCTACCCTATATGTGCTCTGACAGGTGTAAAATCAAATGTGAAACTATCAATGATATTAGAATTCATAAAATCCATAAATAAAGTCAATTCTGCGGAAATGTCACCACGCCCAAGTATACTTCTAAAGCAGTCAGAGTCAGTTCCATAAAACTCGTAGAACAAATTTCGCCAAAAAGTTACATACGGAACTACACTAAAAAAAACAACAGTGTACCTATTTTCGCCATATACAAAGTCTACAAAGTACACACAAGGATTAGAGATAATTATTACTGGTATGTTTTATAGGTAGAAAATCGCTATGGGCCTATGTACGTTTTCTCTATCGACTACAACACTCACCAATCCAATCGGACAGTGTGTTTTAGGATACCCCATTCATTATAATTTTATGTATACCTATAGCACACCTAAGGCTACCAACGCATAAGTATTATGCGATTAGAACATAAAATTATTATACAAAATGCGATTTTAAAGCCGGATACAAAGGCTCGTATGAGCGCGTAGTGCATCCTGTGTTTGGTGGATATTAAATCAGATATGTACTGTTGCACAACCCAGCGGAATCTATGCTTTCCGTAGAGATGGAACCAACCAACTCCATCCCGAAAAGAGAAATTTAAATCCATTTGAATTTGTTTTTGCACATGAAATCGTGTATTTCGTTGTTTTTGATGGATGCATTTGCCTCATGGCTAAGACTTTTTGTTTTTAATCCTTTAAGCGACATAGGGAGAACATGGTAACGTAAATGTACCAATTTAGTCGACACATAAAGGAATAAAAAGTAAATAGTATCCTTCAGGCCCGTACGCAGGATTTTTCAAAGGAGGGGGTTTTGATATACTTAGAATAAAAATTCTAATATTTGTAGATTCGTTGAATAGTTAAATTAATATCATGGCATTGCTTAAAGAAAAATTTGAACGAGGAATATGTAGCATTCGCAGATTTATTTAAACCAAGAACAAATAAGTTTAACCCAAGATCAAAAAATTTTTAACTAAGCACAAATAAGTTTAACCTAAGCACAAATAAGTTTAACCCAAGAGCAAATAAGTTTAACCCAAGAGCAAATAAGTTTAACCCAAACACAAATATGTTTAACCCAAGCACAAATATGTTTAACCCAAGCACAAATATGTTTAACCCAAGAGCAAATAAGTTTAACCCAAGCACAAATAAGTTTAACCCAAGCACAAATATGTTTAACCCAAGCACAAATAAGTTTAACCCAAGCACAAATATGTTTAACCCAAGCACAAATATGTTTAACCGAAGCACAAATAAGTTTAACCCAAGCACAAATAAGTTTAATCCAAGCACAAATATGTTTAACCCAAGAGCAAATAAGTTTAACCCAAGCACAAATAAGATTAACCCAAGCACAAATAAGTTTAACCCAAGCACAAATAAGTTTAACCCAAGCACAAAAAAGTTTAACCCAAGCACAAATAAGTTTAACCCAAGCACAAATAAGTTTAACCCAAGCACAAAAAAGTTTAACCCAAGAGCAAATAAGTTTAACCCAAGCACAAATAAGATTAACCCAAGCACAAATAAGTTTAACCCAAGCACAAATAAGTTTAACCCAAGCGCAAATAAGTTCAACCCAAGCACAAATAAGTTTAACCCAAGCACAAATATGTTTAACCCAAGAGCAAATATGTTTAACCCAAGCACAAATAAGTTTAACCCAAGCACAAATATGTTTAACCCAAGAGCAAATATGTTTAACCCAAGCACAAATAAGTTTAACCCAAACACAAATAAGTTTAACCCAAGCACAAATATGTTTAACCCAAGCACAAATATGTTTAACCCAAGCACAAATAAGTTTAACCCAAGCACAAAAAAGTTTAACCCAAGAGCAAATAAGTTTAACCCAACCACAAATATGTTTAACCCAAGCACAAATAACATTTGAAATTATGTATATGTACATCGAGTGATTCATATTTTTTCGTAACTGAAGTATTAAAGAAGTCGATCAAATGTATATTTAAAAAACATTTGCTTTCGGAACGTTGTAAAACATTTTATGGTCCATTCCAGAATGCACCACCCCTTTTCACAATCTGTATTCTCTGTATGCCATGCGACATCTAGTTCTTGTGTCATCTATGATTTGATGAATAATAGCAGAAGTCATCTGAGATATGTGACCTAATTAAATTTGGTCTGTAATTTAAGAAATATATGTTAATTCTTCTTTTTGTTTTAGATTTCAATTTCAATTTTTATTTCCTGGCTAATGGTACAGTAAGACTTACAAAATCTTTTACCTGCGCCTACTATTACTAAATATATAATATATTGAATCAAAAGCTAATGAGTAAGCTTAGAAATTTTCATCTTTTGCATTTTCGCCGAAAATCTCAAAAAATCACTTTCAACCCCTAACACCCCCCCCCCCCCCCCTCATTCCGGAATTTCACTTTATATCGTGTTTAATTTATGTTTTTTCTCTTAATTATAACCTTAACTAAATTTTCCGTATGGTCCTTGCCTGTTATTAATTTATTTCTTTTCAAAAAACTATTGGCACCAGTCTAATTATGGAATATCCGTGTCGCGGAATTAACATTTTAAAATTTCAAAATGCACACAAGAAAACTGAGTCGGCATGTAAGTAAGAAGGTACTCGGTTTTGATATATAATTCTATGAAGAAAAATTAACTGCCTTCGAATAAGAAAAGTGTTTAAAGAACATCCAAATATATGCAACCGAAACGATGAAATGTGATCAAATCGTTTCAGCCCTTGTCTTTGAGAATCTAAACGGGGGTAAATTAGACAAGACCCAATAAAATATGGCAATAAAAGCGTTAGTATACTAGTTAATAACTACAGCCTCTGAAGGCCACCATAGACCTTACGAATTATTCCGTTTACATGGTAACAGCAGCTCATTGAGGCGTTCAGAGTAAAGTCGAGATTTTTAACTTTATTTACAAAAGGCAGGTAGTTCCATCAAGAATGACCAGAGGTAACGCGCTTATATCAAGATTTTGTCTATAAAAGATCATTGCTTTGGATTTATTAGGATTTAATATAACCTAATTTTCGAACGCCCATCTTGATACTCGCTCCAAGTCAGAGTTGAGGCGGTCCACGTAGTCTTCCATTAGACAAATCGGCCCATTCAGGTAGAGTTGTACATCGTCTGTGTACAAATGGATGTTACAATCCTCGATAACATTAGGAAGATTGATAATGTACATACTAAACAATAGTGGTTCAAGAATAGATCCTTGGGGTACTCCACAATTCAAAAGTAGTACTTCTGAGAGACGCTCATCAACAATCATCTGTTTGCATATATTTGCCAAAAAATCAGCTATTAAGGTAATGACTGATGACGTAGAAAATTTGAACCGTGAAGCTAATTTTGTCAGTAACTTAAGATGGTTGACACTGACACTTTTGAAAAATTCTCAGTAGGGTCAACACTGCAAGGTCATTGCTATCTAAAAATTTACGAATATCATTGGTGACTTTTAAGAGAGCGCGATTTCACAACTATGGAAAGCACGGAAGTCCGACTGCTAGCGAGTGAGGAGATTTTTGCTTTCCAAGTGTTCAATTATTTAGGAATAAATTATCTTTTCAACGGTCTTTGAAAGATAGCATAATACACTTATTGGCCTGTAGTCGTGGGAAATTCAGAAGTTGTCAAGCAAGCATTGAAGATATGCATGACAGAATGCATTATATAAGGTAGATCTATCTTGAGAAATTGAGGAGGAACTCTATCTGGACCCACTGCATCAGATTTTATTGAATGGAACGCTTTACTGACTTCTTCGATATCAACACAACGGAAACTAAGATCGTCGTGCGTCTGAGCCGCACCTGCATTTCCGTTAACAAAATCTACAGAAGCTGTGGCAAAATTCAGAGCAACAGAGATTGTGTTAATGTAAAATGAACATTTAAGGTATTATGATCTAGTTCACATGTGTATCTGTATCTTTTTGAAAAATACCTGAGCGTTTTAAATTGCTCCACAGTCTTTTTGGAGGCAGGTTAATGTCAAACATACATTTGAAATAGCAAAATTTAACTGCACGAATCTTGGAATTTACTTTATTTCTAATTGTTTTATAACGATTACGGCTTTCATCAGTTCTTAGTCGCAAAAGTCGACGATACAGAAAATCGCGCTCAACAATTAACGAATGAACCTCTTGGGAGAACCACGGGCAACCGTTTAAATTGACCGACCTTGTTCTGAGAGGTCGTGTATATGGTAAATCAGGTTGTAGAAAATATTCAATTTATCATTTATTGATGGGATTAGATAAAGCTCATTCAAAGGCAAAGCGGCACATTGTTGAGGTAACTCAGTCACATTAATATTTCTGTAATTTCTAGTTGTATTAAGAAATTGTACGTTAAGAATAAAATATCATGATCAAATATAGCAGGAGGTTGAGGAGGAGATTTGAAAGAGCATTAATGTTGGAGAGGAATGCTGTGCTGTAGTATACCGCCCTTTCCATCTCTACTGATCACCTCTCTTTACTGATCAGCTCTCTTACGATCTGCAATTGAAAGCTTCTTCTTCACTTCAAAATTTGAAACGAATACACTTTGCCAGCTACATCTTAGCTTTGAATGTGCATAGATTTTTTGAGGATTTCCTCCAGGAAGGAGTTACTTATAAAAGACGTACACTGTCCAAGAGTCTTTGAGTCTCTGATTTAGGCTTCTTTGGCACAAAACACATAATTATACATAATTCCTTCTGGACTGTGTCAAATAATGAACCGATCAAAAAAATATTCAATTATGTGTTTTCTTCGTTTTTCTTTTTGTTTTTTAACTCTGGCATTGAAATTCGAGATCACTTATCAAATCTAAATGTGTTGTGAAGGTATTTATTGCTAAAATCCATTCATCTGTATATAGACTAGCCTCAGACACAACAAATTTGATATTATTCCAGATAGCATTTTTAATATCTGAATCAAAAATTGTTTCTAACTCGTGCCTGTTGCTTTTGTTTTTTAGTCTTGCTGTATCGAAAACGGCTTGCGCGTTTTTCTGTTCTTGACTGCTAAAGCAAACAGTATACGTCGCCCCATATAATCAAAACTGATTTTTTTTTCTCATGCAGTTTTTTTCTACAAGAAATCTTGAAATCGACTTTGTCCCCATTGAATTTCGTGGTGACATTTATATAATTTCAGATATCATTTTTATATATTTTATTTTTAGATTTTTTTTTTTTTATATACATACCTTTCATGCGATTATTATAATTTTTCAATACAACCAGTCCCTTTATTCCTGGGTATACTGCTAAATAATGCTCTAAAATAAATATAACTAGGACCACAATAACAGAATACTTGATCTGAGATATGGTCCAATTTGGCGCAAAACGAGATAGGCATAGCTTTATCTCATGGTGTATACTTTCTCGATCTTCATCATCTACCGAGGAATATCGCCAGGGTAGGCTACCCCTTTGATTTTTGCCTTTAATTTCTGTTTAAAAAAGAATTTTGTCAATCCAAGCAAATCGGTTGGAAGGGTCTAGGAAAAAGGAACACTTTTGCTGAATATCGTAAATTGATTGGATGAAAAATGAAAAAAAAATATAAACATTTAAAAAAAAAAACAATGATATGCTCTCAACGACGGCTCGTTCTGTCTAGACTGACCCATCGCTGAAAATCAACGAAATATGTGCAAAAATGATAGAAAAAGGAAAAATTAAGATCTATTAGAAATGAAAACATATGAATAATTAGTTAGAAATAAGGACGAATCAGGATGTGCACTAATTAAAAGCAATAGACTTTAATCGCTTCTCTGCTAGAGCCCACAGCTAGTAGGTCAGACGGCAGTATAGATTCCACTTACGTATAGGATTTGAACAAAATAAGAAGACCGTTCACAATAATTTCAGTTACATTCTAAGGAGTTCTCCTGTTTCTGTCACAACCTGTGGCGAGTGCTTAGCGATTAAACCGTGTCATATTCTACAGCTTATCAAAGGTATTTTCGATTCCTTCTCAAGCGACCAATCCTTTATTGCGAATAGTGTTAAGGACATATACCTGTCAACTGGGTCGTACCTCAATGCTTTCTCCGAGGACCTTAATACCTTCAATTCACAACTCGACAAGCTTCTTAATTTTTCAAAGGCGCTCAGTACAAACTCATCCCTCTTACTTGTGATAAGGCGCATGCTCTCTCTATTCGCCTCGAATATTTGATATCCACTGTTGATGATCTTCACGACCCGCCGAACAATTGTAACTCGCCTCTTTCACCACCTGGTGCCAACTCAATCCTTTAAAATATTCAGCACAATATTCTGGTGGTCAAGAATGATTCCTGCGAGTTCGTCTGCTTCTGCTACTAAGGACTCCGTGCTTTTTGGCGCTATCGCCTCGGACATTAAGTGCTTCACCTCTGGAAACTTGAACATCTCTTCTTCTCCTGACGTGATGCCTTCTGTGAATGGGCATATGCCTTGTACTGAGGTTTCTTCGCTGTCAGCAGCCTCGTTGCAAGCAATAGCCGCACCGGAGGAAGCGATCTAATTTTCACCTGCCTACTGAAACTCCTATTGCGAGTGCCTCACCTGTTATAACCGTAGGTAATGCTGGGAGTCAAAGCTCTGAAAACATCATTCTAAGACCTGCATCTGTTTTCGCGGTATTGAATGATACTTCATCTGTGTTGTCTCTAGGTAATGATATTGTTGTCCTTTGAGAACAGTACGTTTCTCTCCAGAAACGTTGTGTGAGGACATATTGATGGTATTTCTTTCGTAAGATTAGTAAAAAGTCTAAACCGGTTGTATCCTTTGTTTTAACTGTCTCAGAAGATGTGTGGGACAAGTTTTTTGATATCACATTTTGGCCCTCTGGCACGTTTAATAAATTGTTTGTACCTTCCCGGCGCCAATCTAGAAATGCATCCAAAATAAGCAGCGATATTTCAAAAAACTCAAATCGCTCTCCCTTTACTGTCAAAACGTAAGGGGGATTCGTACAAAAACTACACAAATCTTCAAAGCCTCTGGTGCGAGTTGTTTCGATATAGTTGCTTTCACTGAAACTTGGCTGTAGCATGGCTTTCGCGATGTTGAAATCTTTGACAGTTCGTACCAAATTTTTAGAAAAGATAGACATACTGAAACTGTAGGTCGAGGTGGTGGCGTACTTCTCGCCTGTAAAAACCATTTTAATTGCAGCCAGGTTGAGCTTCCCCGTTTCTCCAACACTCTGGACATCGAACTTATTGCTCTTAAGTTATCTCTTTTAAAATCGGACTTATACATTATTTGTTGCTATATTCGTCCAGACTCCATAAATATTGTTGAAGACAAAGGTCAGAATATTTATGACCTACTCATTTTAACATTTAATTTTATCCATGGTAAGATGGATCCTCTTGATGAATTACTACTAATTGGTGATTTTAACTTTCCCAATATTCAATGGGTACTAAATGAAGTTGACAATGACTATCTTCCACGTATCCCAGTCAGAATGTCTACTCATGACAAATATCACCCCCCTTCCCCTAATAACATATTACTATGATCTTAGAAAGGCTTCAATTTCAGAAAGGCTAACTTTTCGGAACTTTCCAGTAGACTTACATCTATTGACTTCAACACATTACTGTCTAGCAATAATGTTGACGAAGACGTTTCTAAATTCTACATAATTCTTTTCGATTTATTTTCCTCTCACGTTATCTCCACCATGGTTCAATAAAGATCTGAAGCATCTTAAAAATACAAAAAAATAAATTGTTGAAAACTTATATATGGATGGTGCAGAGAATCATACACTCTGCAAATTATATTGGTGATATGACTACATCAGAAAAGTTTACGACTCAGCTGATACGGTAAAATGACATTATTAGCTGTGTTCTTTTGTGTCCGCAGAACAGGGCAGAACAAGTGATACATAAAAGAATGTCCATGAAGTTCTGCATACAATTCCGTTTTAAAATAGACCGTGAAAAGTGTACTTTTGAAGATATAGGGTGTTTAATGAAAAAAGAGCATCTTTTATTAATCACCCTGTATCTGGACAGGGTGATATTTGCCCCCCCCCTCCCTGCCATACAAGTTTTTACGTGTCTGGATGAAAGGAATAATTTGGCAAAATATAGTTAAATTAGTCTGGGACACCCTGTATACAGGATACGGACTGTTTCCGTCTAGGTGTCCCATAGCGGTGATAGTACTCACCTAGACGAACACAAAATTTTATGGCTGTCGTTGGAAAGGCCATGAAGTTCTGCATACGATGAGCTCCTAACTGTGACCGTACGCTGTGTACTTCTTAAGATACAGGGTGTTTTGTGAAATACTAGCTTTTTTCTTAATCACCCTATAATTCCCAAACGGTTTATGCGGGCCCCCCCCCCACCCATCCCTAGCATACAATTTTTTATTCGTCTAGGTGAGTACTATCACGTACTATGAATTCTTGTGGGTAATCTGATGTGTAATATTTGGGGGAGTTGCAAAGAACCTGTGCGTATAAAAAAAAAGATTAGTTGCTTCAAGCCAATGAATTTGTTTCATTAACAAATAATCAGTTGATTTTCAGCTTACGAATCATATTCGTTAAGAAAACTTATTCGCATTAGTTGATTTAGCTAATCTTGTTTAGTCATAACATTTGTGAATTGAACTAATTGTTTAGTTAGTTTTGATAATCTTTCGGAGTTTCGTATCCGAGCATCTTTTGTTTTTTCAACTAATCATTTTGTTGAATTAACTAATTTTTACATAATAAATTTCGAAAAAATAGAAATATCAGCTAAAACAGTCGCTGTTTAATTCAGTCTTTAGAAGTACTTATTAGAACAATCGAGTAATTTATATTGATCTTTCAACAAATTCAATTCTTCAAGTTAACTAATTCATTGGTTGATTTTGCATGCCGCATTATTTAAAATAACTGAACATTAGTTTGAAGACATTAGTTTTCAACTAATCGAATTTGTTAAAATATGTAATGAAATTGGAAAGTTCAACTAATTTTTTAGTTGATCTTAATAAAAAAATGCTATGAATTTTATTATTTTTATATTTTTATATGATTTTATTATCTGCCCGCAGTAGGCTGACAATATTTTTAAATAAAGAGGAAAAAAGCGTTCTGTATGGGCAAAACTCTATGTGTATTGATTAGTGCGACTGAGAGTTTCTGCCTACTGTAGACGTTGAAGAAAATATTAAGCAAACCCCATATATACACTAAGTATAATTTCTAAGTGCAACTTATATGAGACAAAAATTTCGGTTTTGTTGATTCATCGAATGTATAAGTCGAAATTACGAATTGTCCAAACGAAATTCAAATTGGAAAAAGATTTGTCAAAGAATTTCAGATTTGTCGATTCAACAAATGTATTGGTTTATATTAATGGTTTTACGCATAAGAACAATTAGAACGATGAAGCGACAATAAAAATGGTTATGATTCATTTTGCAGGTAATTTCTCAGTACAAGATCGAATTGGCCGTAAACGTTTTCCCAGAACACTTAAAATATTGTAAATTTTGTATGACAACACCACGGGTTTCAAGATTTCTACCATTTATGAAATTATATCTATTATTTTTTTCGAAATTACCATAAACGAACGGATAGATGCACAAATGGACAGATATGCAACAATCAAAATAACAATTATGCGTGGGTGTCCAACCTATTTTTCCTTAACAGTAATATGTGTTACCAGCGAAATAATAAACTCAGTATGACCTATGAGATTTCATCTAGGGTATAAAAATAAATATTAATGATGCAGTGATTTAAAATTTAAAGTTATGCGAAAATTATATTATTGATATCAACTAATGTAATTCATTAAATTAGAAAATTATGAGGTTACATCACATTAAAAAATCTATCAATTAATTTGTTGAATTTATTAATTGCATAAATTTGCTAATATAACAAATCATATTCTTAAAAATAAACAAACAGTAATAATTTTATATGTTGATTTTACTAATATGTCTTCTGAAATATGATTAGTTAATTTATCATCAAATAATTGTTAACTGATCTAATTGAATTCGAAGTTACAACAAAAGTATTTTCCAAAACAACTAAGGGCACAACAACTAATTCCAATTAGAAATTGCAACTCATTAGCACTTACAATTTTATTAATCACTTAATTGTTTATTCAAATCAATTTACAGGAATTACTAATGTACAATCAACTAATCGTGATTTGTCGTTTTAACTAATAATTTTTTTTTTCAGTGTGGGCTATAATCACAATTAGGCTTGTCCTTACTATAGACACATTTTCATCCTTCTTTAATTAAGTTCTTCCAAATAGTTTTTTAACTCAGGGTTAAGCTTTAAATGATAATATAGCCAGTGGTCATACGTGGTGATTCGAAGAGGTACAACCTTCTCAAATAAGTAGGACACAACGCGGTTGAAAAAATCGTTACTGTTCATTAACTGATATACATTTAAGAATCCAATGACAGAGTGAGTAGGGTGTCGTTCACAAGAAATAGTCCGTTTATATAATTTTTAAAATCACCATCGAAAACACTTATGTGGTGGGATCAAAGCAAAAATTGTAAGTCAGAACGAGAATGTCATGTTCCAGAGTAGTAAATGGGATAATCTGGTTTTAAAACTAGACACGGTCCAAATTGGTAACGAGAAAAAAATCAAGAAGAAATGGATGCTATAAAATAAATAAGATGGGAGAAAATTTTTTATATAGGTACTTATAAAATTAATTGATTGAACAAGAAAAAAAAATCAATCATCGTTTATGTGATTAATTCATTTACTTATACCTTCCCCACTTTTGTTTATTTACACTCTGCATAAAATCCCAATTAAACTCATTTCAGTGCGATATATATAAAATGAAAAAATGAAAAAAATATATAAAAAACATCCGTGGCCTAGTAACATTGAAAAAGAAGAAGTAAAAAAAAATAAATAAAAAATACAAATGAATCGATTTAACCGCCACAGAACGAAAACAGATCCATATCAGATATCGATGAAATTAACACTTTTGCACTCTCGTCAACGACACATTAACACCTCTTTCTTGCGCAATTTATTCCCTCAATACCAATCGAAGCGAACAAATTTATTGCAAAATTTCTACCAAGTTAAAAGCGTTCGGAACGGGCAAATTAATAAGAAGCGCGCAAGCAACCAACACAATACAGACCGCGGATATTATAATATGTAGGTATAGACCTTGAGGACTTTTGTTTAACAAATGCTCTTCGATTCATATTATTAATATTCAATGAGGTGCATACTAAAAGTGGACAATGATCTGATCAATCTGGCGCCCCCATCTCGCGGTCCAGTCCAGTATTGATTTACATAATCGATAGACAGATGATGTGTGAGAGCCCAGAATCAAAGACATAAAAAAAACTCATCTTCATGAAATTCTTTATGGTGCGACACTAGTGTAAATGAATGCATAGAGTAATTTATGACCACAAACTGCGGCCTCTTAGAATTGGGATTTCATCTTGATTATATCAATTTTCTTCAGTTGCTATGCTCTTTTCAGTTGGAAATTAAAAAAAAAAACAATTCTACATAAATATTAATTACAATATGACTAACACCTACTCACGCTTTATGTATATGTAAATATCATAGAAAAGTTCAGATTGATGCATTTTTACCTATTACCTTACTACCTTAAAGATTTCGGTTCAAAAAAAGAGATCGTGACGCGATTGCTTCAATTATTTAGTCCCAATACATCTATATATCTACCTACATATACATATACATCCATACAGGGAAAAGATACTTATGCTAATGAATGGATTCAGCAAGACCGGAAGTTTTATCTTTCCCTCTGCCTATAACTAGAAGGTGAGTGAGAAATTGCTGCACATTAAATAATGGGAATCCACGGTGATGCGTCACCATCTCACCTATTTGTATTTTTAAGATGCGTGAGCAGGAACAGCTTCTGGCTTTTATGTCTGTATGTATGTATGTATGTATGTATGTGTGCATGTATATGTATATAATTCGATTCTGATAGATTAAGAAAGCGTAAGGAGCATCTCAATTTATACCGATTTTCTGTAAAGAAGAAAATTTTCTGTTGTTTGTAATTTATCGCAAGAAATTTATATTAACCCCATTCAACAGAAGCCCCCCCCCCACCCGGCATGGCAAAAATGGTTTCATGGTTGGCATTTTACGTGATTTCTAAAAATAAACTTTATTCGCGCGCTAAGCGTTGCTTATTAATGCTTCTGGCATATCCATTAAGTCTTTGAGTGGATTTTACATTTTTATTTTAATGAATGAATAAATGAATGAAAGCCGACGACTGAAGATTGCACGCTGCTCTTGGATTGGAATGGATGCAAATGAAATGATTGCAGGATAATAAAAAAAAAACGAAAAGAAAAATTATATAAGAAAGAATGTAACCTTGAATTTTTCTTAAGTGGTTATCTGGTCAGAGTAATTTTTTGTTATATCCATATGTATAGATGTACGCAAAAATAACTATACTTTAAAGACAGCTGAGAACAGTCGTCTTCGTTTGAGCTTTGAAAAAAGTCATAGGTCAAAGATTGAAAAATTCAGTTTTTTTTTTGCTGATAGTAGCTTCGTTCCATTCCCACATAGCTTAATTAAATTTTGCATAAGAAATATTTGGAAATTTTGTCGATTAAATTCATAAGAAATTATTATAAATTAATACTTCTTGCGTCGAGAGAGGATTGGGACTATTGTTGGCAGGCGCGTATCCAGACATGCAGCCTATAGGTGGAGGGGGGGGGGGGGGGGGGGTCACAACTAAAATGTGCGAAGTCGAGGAAAAAGACGGAAGATGTCACTTTTAATTTTTTTTAATCATTTATCGTTATATCACAACATCCAATTTTCAGTTTGTAAAACCTATCGGTAATATTATGCACATCAATGTCAATCTCAGGGTGGACATTAAGGACTCATAACCAGATACGTCTTCTCGTGCAGAGATTGTAAAAATAGATGCTGACGCAAGCGATTCTGTCCCGGGTGAAATAATTGACTTCGAGTGGGCTTGCATCTTGAGTTACATTTAAAGGAATGGGAGTAGGAGTGCATGATATGTTACTGACTATTTCTTCTGATGGGAACTTAACTGATTTTGCTTTCTTCTGAAAAAAGTCGTATCAGTCTTTCGCTTTACACTTTCGCTACTATTTCTACCTCCATCACTAACTGAAACAGCAAGTTTATCCTTCTCCTACAAATTAAAAGTAAACGTGAAGTTAAATTAAACAACACTACTTGAATTATATACGAAAGTACAAGTAAAGCAACGCCAACTACCGCAGTGGATAGCGAATGGATTTTATTTTTATAGTTTTGCCGTAAAAATTCGAAAGAAAAATGTTCAAGTAAATTTCCAACAACAAAATATATGATAGTCAACGCTCATAAATAGCTTTCGGGATCAAGAGCAGCAAAAACACCTGTATCAGTATAAGTCTTTGGAACCATAGTCGGCCACCAGGGGCCGGATTCATTAACTCGGAGAGTTGTGGAGTTGTGGAGATGACAGTTCTTTTTACAATTAACTCTACACTCGGAATTCTCTAACTCGGGGAATTTGTATTGAGAAGTTTACCAAACTCTCTATTCCACTCGACAGAACTCTCGGCTGTTTTATGTAGTTGTGGATAAGTAAGAAAAATATTTCTCAACTGACAGTATTGGTTGCTTTTGTTGTGTTTTGTGAAGGTATCTAGGCATCTAGGAAGTTTTAAATTAAATTATGAACTCTCCGCATATCCTGGCAATATTTACAATAGCAAATTATGGAAATCCTTGGAATGCTTACAGAGAAATATGAATTTTTGGTGTCTCAAGGTACCCGATAAAAAGTTTAAATCACGCGAAAATGGTTAATTTGGTTGTCTTTCAGTAGGTACAGAAGAGATGCTATACAAATTTTAGATATGCACGTTAAAACTTATCTGTAGAATTAAATCGCATCTACATTTTGCCCTCAATTCGGTTTTTGAGTCCGGTAAATGGTTTTGGAAATATCTCCAAAAGAATTGAATCAATCCTTCTTAAGATAAAATATGGCCGCTTTTTCGTACAAAAATGGTCATATTTTCTACTCATCATTGTGAAGATCTGATAAGTCATGGGAATTTAATTTCCATGAGAAAAATGTTCACAACAGAGTACTAATAGATGTGAAACAAAGAACGGAAGAAATATATGCAAAATATAGGAACTGGGGTGTATATGACCCAAGTAAAAAAATCCGTCTTTCGGCGGTAAAAAGTTAGGTATGAAGTTAGAATGATCAAAAAATAACTACACCACTATATTACTCGCTTCTCTATCTTTAATTTGATGCCAAACATGACGTATTTTGGACAAACCTCAATGAAAATTTGTACGAACCCCCCCCCCCCCCCCCCCCCCCTCATCAAAAGCTCCTCCCCCAAGATTTTTTTATCCATATTTTTGTACTGATTTAGGGTATATCTGAAAGAAAAACCTCCCAAGGCTCTACGACCCTCTTACACAGATTTAGCCGTCCTTCAATATTGCGATACTTCCCACGTTTTCCCTAACTACCCAAGTATGTTAGAGAATCTCGAATGGAGAGTTAGGGAGTTTTAATCGGGAAAAACGAAAACTTTCATCTCACAAACTCTCCGAGTTGCAGAATCTGGCCCCAGTAGTGCATGAAATATCTAAAGAAAAAATGTCAAATATTTGTAAGAAAACTGAATGCTTGTGCCCGTGTCCGAAAAAGTGAACCACCATGAATCAATCCACCAATTTGTTTGGACCATTGTCGGTGAATAGTTAAAATTCATAAGAACAAATTGCAAGTATATTTCTAAGAAAAATTCAATGCTTCTCTATGAACGTAAAAATTTTGAACAACTCAGGCTTGAATCAGTGTCGCTATGATTGCATGGAACTAGGGTTCTACACTGGAAGAACCCTAATTCAAAATTCATTAAGTCAATTTTAATGCTTCTGTTGCGAGCTCCCCACAAAGTTAAGTTGCCCTGTTATTGATTTTATGTCGGTAAATCAGATCAATAAAAAAAAAAAATTTATGAACGCTGACCAATTTCTTAGAAACAATAAGGCTTTAAATCTCGAAATTATGTTCTTTTCATCTATAGGAGTAATCGGTGCAACAAAAATATAAAAGCATCATATTAATCGGGCTGCTAAGCATTGAGTGCCTTTTTCTAAACAATCTTATACTAAAATAAATATGTAGTATTCCATAATTACTTACCATCCTGTGATAGGTGTGATCAATGACTTTTCTACACTATATAAAGCACAAGAGAATTCTAAAAAAATTGTACACGTTTCAAAGACGAAGACCTACGAGCGAATGACTATTATACCCACTCCAGAATCCACTATTACTATTCAAAAGAAACCCAAACAAACGCCCAGCCCATTACTAGCTGTCGCCGCCTGATTGGAATAGTGCGTTACAACACCAGCATTAATCGCTGGCGACAACTACACATTGTGTCGGTACCATACGAAAATCGTCCTGTTAAAGTTTTAAAACTCACTCTACAGCTCAGCACCACATTCAATTTATCGCGAAGGTGAAGTGACGCTTTGGGGGAGGTCATGACCTCCGTGCCCCCCCCCCGTATACGCGCCTGATTGTTGGCTGCTTGGCCTATTGAAATAAAAATGTGTCAAATAAATTTTTATGAAACAAAAATTAATGTTTATCTCTACCAAGGACATAAACATCTTTAACAACAGCGTCCCAATTCAATCCAACTCGATTGGACATTGGACCGTTTTTGCTAATATATTTACTTACAATTAATTTTTTGTTTTTCGGTTGAGAGATCGAAGCTGTTTTAAATTTAAAATTGAGTTACGGGACCGGGATTGGGATCGGGGTACGACATGTGGAAAATGACGGTGAAATTAGTGTTAGTTTGATTTATCATGAGTCTGATAAAAAAATTTTCCATAAAACTAATAAGATGAAAAAATAATTCCGTTAAGAGCGAGTCGGGTTCGCACATTCTGATTTCCGTACCAGAATTTTATCAACGAACAATCGATTGAAGAGAATTCAAGTATATTTAAATCTTATCCAAATTTGCCTATAGGATTGTAATCCAAACGTTTAGTGGTGGTCTTAAGGCGCCTCCTCTTAAAATAAAAGTTCGATGTCTGACAGTAATGCCACCTGTCAGGCTTTGCCTAAAATAAATGTTCCTTTATGTAGTGCCACCTGTCGAGTGTTCGCTAAAAGATTCGTATTCTTAGAAACAAAGAGGAATACTAACAGGCTATATTAGTGTTACCGGACCTTTGTGATGAGCTCAAACAGCTGACAAACTAACGCATACAAAGACTGGACAAGTAACAAAAATCGATAGCGCCTCATTCGAATATAAAATCGACGATGCCTCGACTTGCGTTTAATGAGATAACCAAAGGATAAACCAGCAAAGAAGCACTCAACTTGTTCTTAGAAATTTACTGTAAATTTTATGCATTATTCGAAGCAGACAGTAATGCATCGTTCCAATATAAAAACAACGATGTCTCGACCTGATGCAGAAATCCTTAAATTTTTTTCTAAGACGTTAGATATTTCTTAATTTTGCGATGACACGCCATTTTCAAAAAATCATATCTAGAGATTGGAACAACCGATTTACCTGATTTAAGTTCCAAATGAAGCTCAACACTTTATATTTTTCATAAAAAAATACGACAGTACCGAACGAAATTTTCTGTTGTTTTTACAGTGACCACGTATACACAGCTGTTCCACGCAAAAGCAATCCCTTTGTATTATTTTGGACTAATTTTGTAAGAAATCATTTCCGATTTAGATTAAACGTTCATAGTTTATATGAAATACAAAAATAGCTCACCCGTATTTTTTGTTTTCCCCCTGGGGATATGGTATGGTAAGGGGAAATAAAAAATATTGGTCAGCTAAGTAGTTCTGCATTCCATACAAACTGTGAAAGATTCATCAACATCGAAGATGCTCGGGTTCCAAGGTGAATTGATTGGTTTTGTGTGGAATGGCTAGTACGATACCAGGTTGTATTATATACCTTAGGAAGGCTTTACTTTGAAGAATGATAAAAAGAGAAGTAAAAGTAGCCAAACCGGAGGATTATTAAAAAATGTTTACAAAACAGAATAATTTATCGACATTTTAGTGTTTTACACATCTTCTTTCTGGTATAATTTAGAGATATCAAAATATAATTTATAAATATTATCCTCATTGTATTCCGTCATTATCCCGAATATTTGCTCCTTCCCTCCGTTCTCCACAACTAGAGTTAGGACAAAATTATAAATTATTTAAAATGAAAGTGTAATACTTCAGTATACCTTCGATCTCCTTGCGAGCAAAACTCTTCAAAACTGTGGCCATCAACTTTACGAACCTCCATTCCACGCGGTTTGTGCGGATCTATTAATTCGAGAATAATGGAGGATTCATAAGATTTTATCAACTTTTCCTTCATTTTATATTTCCAAAAATCATCGTCCCGAGTTATTGTTTCCTTGTAGGTACTTGAAATTATCAAGTCTCCTCATTCCAATTTTTCTTTTTCTCACTTTATTTACTTTTGCACCCATTATCACAATTTTTTTAAATACATATCTTAAAACATATATAATGTGAACTTTTGCACACACAAAAACATACATATATCAAATAGAAACGATCGTCGCACCATTTAGGTTTGTTCGTCAGAAAGCCAAGTAATACAGAGCTTTTCTCTCATACAAATTAAAGCTCAATGAAAGAATTTCTATAATTCAGTTTGAGCGCCATCTACTATTGGTTAGTAAAAAGCAGAATAGCAATTTGTATGAAAGGGCGGGTTTTTAAAAATTAAATTAAATTCGCCTGTAAAAATTAAAGTTTTTCTCAAGAAAAGGGTTATGGTTGAGAGTGCTTCTTAAGAAAATAAAGCAGAATATTAAAAAACTTATTTCCAACAATTTCTCAACAGCATTCTACTTTACTGATATATTTGCTTTCGTTTTAATTTTATTAGTTTTTAAACGCTGTATCACATTTTGAAAATCTCCGAAATTTAGCTAATCTAGTAAACACCATGTTTCAAAAAGCTTATAACTTTTTATAAATTCCTTATATCCAAAAATTATTTCCAACAATTCCTCCGTAAGACAACATTAGTTATTATTTAATACAATTGAAAGAGTATAGACGCATGTCGTAAGTTATAGCCGTGTTCAAAAATCAGGTTTTATCACAATTAACTTGCATTATTAGTTCTAAAAGGTTTAAATAATATTTACAAGCGAGAAGGTGCGAATAAAAAAAAAGTAATTTCTTGAAATTCGCTGATGTACTATTTATGCCATTTTCACATCCCTTTATAACGTTTGCTTTTCTTATTTAACCCGTTTCGCTCCACAGTTGCGTTTTCGCAACATGAAGTGTGTACTGCCTGTATACTTAAAGACTTAAAGTGTGTTATGAACATACTTTTCAACGTTTTTGATATTGCAACCCAGCAAACATTTTCTCGGGTTTTCGTATTTGCGAGAAATTCTCGAAGCGTAACAATTCGATAATCTTTCACTTTTACGAATTTTTCTCGACATATGGCTTTCAGGTTCAGAGAACTTGTAGTATAATCCGAGAATTTTTCGTTTTTACGAAATTCCTCGAAAAATTACGAAGTCTATCAAAAGAATTATCAGTACATGATTTTTCAGCTTGTGTATGACAATGCAAGCATGCCAACATCAGTATTTTCAAGCATTCGGCCGAAAAAAAGTGAATTGAGTGCTGAGAAATTAAAATTTGCATTTGGTAAAAGTTTCTTATAGTTTGCTTGTTTATTTTCAATTGGATATCGAGTAGTTTTCACAAAGCATAGTTTACTTGTTTATCCAATTCGAGATCGAATAGTTTTTACGAAGAAATCTCGAATACATATGACTCTTATACATACATAACACCAATACACAAAAAAATTTCGAAATAGTCACGAAAAGACGAATCGATATCGAGTCGTTATTTTAATTCGAATTAGCGTTCCTTTTCCTTCATTTTCGGCTCGAGATCGAATCGAGCACGACTTAGAGATCGAAGTTAAACTTCGATTGAGCGGATCGATTCCGATTCGATCTCCAATCGTAATGTTTGCATATTCGCTACTTTTTGGCGAAAAACTTTTTACAATAGTATTGTTTAACGGCAAAACAAAAGCAAGCTGGGGGAAATGAATTAAATTTTTTTTAATTTAATTTAATTTCAGTAAATAACGAGTTTCAGGAAAGATAGAAGCTCAACCTTTCCTTATTTCATCACACCACTTGATCTTTTCGAAGTGTTTTTCACCGACACGGTTTATATAATCTAATACTAGACCAAAAAATATATATGCTGCTCAGAAAAGTTACCAAATTTGCCCTTACCCCCCCCCCCCATACTAGAAAAGATTTCTTGGAATTTTGATGATAACTGGCCACCATATCGCTCCCCAAAAGAAAACTACTGGTCTAATACTCTTGCCTTTGAAGCACGATGACCAGGAATTGTGTATTACAACATAAATTCAAATATGAGATTCCCCAATAATGACCCCATAGACTATTATGATCAATTTTATAAAGTGAGTATTTACCAGAGTCTAATTTCTCAGAATTGTGGAAAATTGGAAAATTTTCGCACCTCCTATCGATAGATGAATCTATGTGACCCTAATATGGTCGACATAGTGCCAAATGTTCATAGATGTGCAACTTTTTTCACTTTGGATATAAGCTTTGGTGTTTGACATCATCCACAGGATATTAATTTAAATTTTTCCCATATAGTGACAAAAATCTGGCATTTGGAGTTACTGAAAACGTCGTCGTTAGACATTTAAGTTCGAGTATCTAAGAAACGTGTTCATGGAATTGGATTGATATATGTACACGTTAAATGTGCTCAAAAGTTTCACAAAAAGAAATAATTGTGTTTTTTTATATTATTTTGAATACAAGTCTTTTTTTTTCTTTATTCCGTCTTTTTCAATTAATGAAAACGTTTTCGCAACGTATCAAATCTTCTAAACCACCCGGTCTATATTGATAAAATTGGTTATTTACATATATTTCACTAAAACGCAAGAAGTTTGATCAAAATCTCCCAACGGGAACTGTATGCGCAGCGAAACGGGTTAAGGTAAACCAACGGCCATCCTTCAACGAGAAGAAATTTTTGTTACTTGCAAGCTACCGTCGTCCATGTGAATAACTTGAAGAGTCCCGCAGGCGGTTTTTACTGTCTCCGTTACTTATTTTTCTGGATACTTCTGCCGCATTCACAATGCAGAGTGGAGCAGAGTGATCTTTGAGTCCAGCAATAAGATGTTCACAATACAGCGCATAGTGAAATTCGAACTTTGAAATTAAAGTAATATAAATCTCCATAATAACGCCAAATAAATAACGAACTTTGAAATTAAAATAAACCAAAACGCCATAATGCAAACAAGTTGGCAACTATCGTTGTCAAAACAATAAATTTGAAAATGGCGACATCTGTTGACAACATTAGATTGCTTCGAAGCTAGGCTAAGAATAAATGTACTTTTTTTCGTTTTAAATTCATGATTTTTTGCAAAAAATACGTCTTGTTTTGTATTAATATCCATACAAAATATTAAATCACAGAATAACATTAAAACATGTTAGTTATGATAAAAAGAACGACTCTATACGGTACTACGCCATCTACGTTTTCGTAGTTCGATATTGCAGTTTGTAAGCTTTCGGAAATGGTAGCGTGAAAATAGAATAGTACCTATTTTCCTGCACCTCCACTCTACGCTACTCTGAGCCAAACAGAGATGGCCATATGCACTACTGCGTGAGAAAAAAAAAACATTGCCAGTTGCCACTCTACGCTACACCACCCCAGTCTGCATTGTGAATGCTGCATTCAGCTTCCAAGTAGCTAGTTATTTGCTTTCTCTGCTTCCTGGCTTCAAATTTCCTTTGAGTCTCCTTTTTCTTTAAAAATCAACTTTAAATAATTTTCAGCCCTGGTGTGTTGGGAGGTTGTTGCGCCCAAATTCCCTAAAAAGTGGGAATTACTGGGAACTTTTCCCACAGATTATTATGCAAATTCCCACCATTTCACCCTAGGTATCAAAAAGTATGAGAAATAGTATAAAAAAAAAACCACGTAAATTATGAAAAGAAATAAGTTTTTATTGCTAGAGGAGCAGTGTTGAACTGTTGCGCAAAAAACTGGGCAATGAAATATCGATAACTAAATTTCTTTTATTATTTATAGTGTAAACAAAATTGAAATTCATCATACCTACTAATTAAAAAAAAAAAATAATAAAAAAATAAACTAATAAAAAATATCGAAAGAGTGAACCAAACAGAGATGGCCATATGCACTACTGCGTGCGAAAAGAGGATGCCAGTTGCCACTCTACGCTACTCTACTCCACTCTGCATTGTAAATGCGACATTAAGATGTTATTATATTTTTAATGGGGGATATGAAAGGTGGTTTAATCAACTTGAAACTTTTAAATCGAAACCATACGATAAGAAAGGAGGTACTATATTGCAAGCAAACAACTTAGTCAGCAGCGCTACGAGAAAAACGAGCATCTCTATAGCTTCAGGACGAAAGGTGTAAAAAAAAAGTTACAAAAAACGCATTATTTATGGGGGATAATACATAAAGAAGTGCAAGGAAAATGTAAGTCCATCCGCAAAAAAATTCCCAATAACATAAACTATACAAAAATAAGTAAAAAACGTGTTTTCAAACAAAACTGAGGCCAAGCCGCATGAAAAAGTAGAAAATAAACTTTTCTTCACACACAGAGGTGGACTCAGATTTTTTTATTGGGACATTTCTCTTGAATATTCTTTCTCTTCCTGAATCAAATCACTTATTACCTCTGATTGATCATACTGAAATATATCGGTGATTGTCAGCGAATAAAATCTGAGTCCACCTCTGTGTGTGAAGAAAAGTTTATTTTCTACTTTTTCATGCAGCTTGGCCTCAGTTTTGTTTGATAACTCGTTTTTTTACTTATTTCATTTTCTGCCTTTTTCACGTTAACTAAATTGTTATTACGTGCTGCATGGAGATATTTTAAAACAATTTTATGACGGCTGAAAAGACACTGATTTACTGAATTTTCCCGATTTTCCATGTTTTCCACAGACTTTTCCTATTACTATGATTTTTTTTTAAAAATTTACATGAATTTTCCTCGATTTTTCATGCAAGTTTTCACGATTGTTGAAGAGAAAATATTTATACCAGTAGGACGGAAAAAAAATGTTTCCGCATAGCTTATAAAACTTTTTTGTCGGAAAATTCCGGAAATTTCAGAAAAATTGGAAAAGTCTGCACTTTTCCTGAAACAGATTTATCCACTAATCATATCGATGAAAATTTTTCCGATGATTTTTCCGCTTTTCCGGGTTTTCCATGGAATTTTCCACAAAAGCAACTTTATGCAACTCATTTCGCTCTACAACTTTGTCTCAGGTTGCAAAACGCTCAAACGCTTCCTTGGTCGGAAAAACTCCGGAAAAGCGTTTTACTTGAATTTTCCTCGATTTTTTCTGCAAGTTTTCACCATTGTCGGAGAGAAAGTAATGATGCCAGTTGATAGGGAACTATTTTACCTGAAAATTTTCCGGAAAAGTCGGAAAATTCCTGAAATTTTTTTCGGAAAAATCGGAAAACTCTGCATTTTCCCTGAAACGAATTTATTACTAATCAAATTTGTACCAAATTTTCAAATGATTTTTCCCGATTTTCCGAGTTTTCCATGGAAATTTCCGGTTCAAATTTTGATAGATTCAATTGTCACCCGACATGAACCTGTGTGCCAAATTTCAGCTCGCTGTGATGACGAAAAGTGGGTCTACGAGAGTGTCGAAAATAGTAAAGAAATAGACAAATTCGTGTACGAGTTAAAGGGACGGGCTGGCCGCAAAAAAAGAATTCAATTCAAAACTTGATTTTGCTAATGGAATAAATTTATTTAAATATTTAAACGAAAACCTTGCTACCTTCTTCTCTTGTGTTGGAAGGGGAGGTTTTCATTTCTAAAATTTTCATTCTAAGAAAAATGAAAAGTTTCTTCATAAAAGTTTCGTTCGCTTTCAATTTCCTTGGTTTTTTGTCAAAAACTTTTTTAACACTAAAATAAAATAAAATTAAATAAAATAAAAATCATAAGAAAAAGTTGAGTTGAGATTTATTCTAACGTTGTTTGTTGGTTGTATTTTTTTCTTATTCTTCTTCTTCTTGAAAATAACATAATTTCCCTCTGCTGGAAATATATGTATATGATCTACTATGTGTTGATAAATATCTTGAAGCTATTTGATGTGTGATACTAAGAAACCCTAAAACCTTTCTGTTTCCTTCCAAGCAAGCTCATCTGCTTATCACAAACTTCCTGCAGGATATGTGCATACATAGATACGTTCCATTCCGTTTTCCTTCAATTCTGCTTTCCTTTGTTATGGAAAATATGAATTTTTGATGCATTTAACCGTAGGAATTCTCCGCTCTTCCCTATACATACGAGTACATACATATACATATGTAAATAAAGCATTTCATTTCATTTTTGTCTCTGCCAGATAAAGATAACTTTTTTTCTTTTTTTTTTGTGTATAGAAGAGCCTGTCCAATATGATTTCAATTCTGACAAGCACTATCTACTGCGATGCAATTCACTGTCTACATTCGTTGGCTATATATTTTCATAAAATACATCATATATGTATGTTTCTGAAAGGATTTACAACTTTATTTGTTTCCTCGTAAGCACTTGAGTTTTGCTATTATCTATCTATCTATACAGGACGATGAGATTCTTTTATAGTTAGTTAGAATGGGTTACCACAAATATAAAGGTAAGACTAGGGTAAATTAATATTCACGTAACGAGTGCAAAACAAGCATATGTTTGCCTCCTATCCACCCTTCCAACCACATGCATAAAACTTCTAGATAGATATGAAACCGAAAATATCAAACACTGAAACCATACGGGCAAAACTTTTTGCATATAAACCACCGAGTATTGTTCTTTTGCACATGTGTTAAGTTGGAGGGGGATTTTGTAGCTTTAAAATTGGAGCATAGAATTTGTCGGGGGGTTTTTGTGTTTTTTTTATTTATTTTATATAAAATAAAAACTTTTGGTGGTGACAGATAAAATTCTCTCTAACCCACAAAACAGGATTTTTTTTGCGACAGGATTTTGAGTTAGTTTTAGAATAGATTTACATGAAATGATAAATTTACCGTAGGGAGTTTAAGTGAATTGTTTGTGAAAAGTTAAAATTGTTTCGGTTTTGCTGATGGAAACCTAATATATGTATATCAAAGCTACCTACATTGAATATGTTTTTTGAGTTATGTTTATTGGTTTTTTTTCTCTCCTTGTTTTTTATTTTTTTTTTGTAAATGTCTACTGCCATTAAAAAGAATTAGATATGGCAAATAAAATTAAAAATTTAGCGGAATGTCCGTTATTGAGGGAGTCAAAACAAAAATACCAAGAGTGCTATGCATAGAAATATACATACTAGTATATACATATATATTATACAGGGTGTCCCGTATGTGGTCTCGCACCCGAAGGCTACGGATGGATAGGTCATCCTTAGATTCGAAACTGTTTCCGAGATAACGGGACTTTAAGATATTTGGGTATGTTTTTATAGATCATCCTGTAACTTCTGAACCTTACACCCTATGATGATGATTTAAACTTTGATAGATAGATAATCGTTGAACCTTTCCAATGATATATAAATTTTTTCCCTCACCCTTTCCGTTTTGAAGTTATGGGTCAACAAAATTAAAATTTCGGAATGTTTCCTAATTTGTTTTTTATTTACCTACTATTTTTATCAAAAAGCACGTCATCAATACTAATTTTTCATATTGGTTTTAAGAAGCCCAAAAGCTTAGCTTTAAAATGACCTATAACTCTCTGTACCGAAAATGTAACCCTTTCTGCGTTTTTTGCACTTTTTCTTAAGCATATCCATCGAAAATGGCTGGATAAGTCCAATAAGTGCCAGAAAGTAGGCAATTATCTTTTGGTTATGACCTTTTTGAGCCATTTTTGCTGATTACTTCAATTGGCTTCTTAAGACTTGGTTCCTTTTATTTTATTCACTATAAGGTTTTCAAGTATTATTTGCCATTTTCAAAAAACCTTCCCCGTGAGTCCATTTACCCCATGCCTGGGTTTGATTGGCACAGTGAACGGGGTTATTTGAATATATCAATTTAATAAAGTAATAAGCAAGCAAAAAAAAAAAAAACAAAGTTTGGAAAAAAAAGTCTTTTTTTACGAAATAAAGAAAATTCATAATTTTTAAAATAATCTATATGTGGTAATTGTGCAGAGGTCCTAAACACATAATATGTTTAGGATGCAAGCATATAATAAAAATTGCTGTCCATGTGGTGCACGATTATCCATATCTTAATGTCGATGTTCTAGGCGAGATGGGACCACAACTGAACCAGACCCCATTTCGTACATAAATTGGAATAATTAGCCCATTTGACGTTAAATTGAAGAATGATAAAATTTTGATGATATTGGTGATCTTAATGGTGGTGAGTCCGAATCCGAGAATTTTTATATACTTATATAGTGAAAGGGTGGGTTTTATAAAAGTGTAGTTTTATTGGACATAACTTCCCGGTAATTGCAATGTGTAATAATGTAGCATATATAGCGGTCTATAATATGCTCGAATTTATTAGTAATTGGGGAGTCTGGAGATGGCTTGTTTGGGGTGGTTTGGAGGCAACAATGGCCTTTCTGGACGTTTCGCTCCAGCTACGGAGCTCTTCAGCGGTATTCCTTACATTAAGCTTCGTAATAACCTCTTTGTAGATAGCTTCCATCACATCTTTAGATGTATTCGATCTTTCCGTTTTTCGTTTCAGGGTCCTCAACGTTCTGAATGTAAGAAAAGCATTAGTATTTATGAGATTAACAAAATAAAAACTTCAACTAATCCCGGTCTACATTACATTCTTACACTTTTTATGAAGGAGCATACTTTCCAGTTGTATATGTATGAAAGTATTTATTTAAAAGAAATCATTTGTTGCTCTTTCTTTATGTTGTATAGAAGTGTTCACATTTTCGTAATGTGTCCGACAATTTTTTAATCATTTTAAAAGCTTCATTGATCTACTGTTTTTAGAGCAAAAGTTTGTAAGGACTTATATGCTTTCTGAGAATTTTTCTGAAAACCGATAGCATTTTCTGCTGCAATCTCAGCGTAGCTCTCATTATCAATTTCAATATCGACAGTCTACGTCGGACTCGTGCTCAGTATCGTACTCAGTATCTATCGTGCTCAATATCTATAACAATTTAATTCTTCATGTGCGTTAAGATTACTCGCATGTGAAATATTGGATTTGAAAGTGTCGAAAATTTGGTCAATCCATCCATAAAGATCATAATAATGTTTTCACGAATATACCCTTGATTTTGAAAATCAGTTAATGTGTAAAAAGCAGAAAAGCAGGGACCATACCTAATTGTTATAATAAGATCTATGTATAATAAAAATTGCACTTCGACTAATTATTTTTTTGGCTAAGCCTTAATCATTATTTCACAATGTCTTCTTTTTAGTTGTGAATCCTTTAGTTGTAATCCTTTTTACAAGAAGGAGACGGGTGCAAGATTTCAGACTTCCAATGCTGGGAGGAGAGGAGCTTACTCTCTCCAGTGAAGCGAAGTTTTTGGGTGTCGTCCTCGATTCCAAACTGAGCTGGAAGGCTAATCTACAAGAAAGCGTGAAGAAGGCCAGTGTGGCCTTCTACACGTGCAAGAGAATATTTGGCGGAAACTGGGGATTAAAACCCAGGGTGGTACACTGGATGTACACAGCCATAATTCGGCCCATCCTCTGCTACGGCTCTACGGTCTGGTGGACGGCACTGACGAGGAATTGTAACCTTGATGTGCTGTCAAAAATCCAGAGAGCCACCTGTATGTGTATAACTGAGTGTCTCTCTATTGCCTCTGGACCTTTGTTGTAAGGGTGTGGCGGCAACTAGTGCTGTCAGGCTTCGAGCAGGGGTCTAGTGGACGGAGAGGGGTTTTGGGCACTCCAATATACTCCAGAAGGTAGACTGTAGGGACTGCAGGGTAGAAACAGACTATCAAGTAACCATCCTGGCTTTTGGTGGAGGTATCAATGCAACGATACCCACCAGGAGTGACTGGGAGGGGAATGAGGTGGTCGTTACATCCGATATTTCTATATTTACGGATGGCTCCAAGACGAGGGCGGGCACAGGGGCTGGAGTGTACTCTAGAGATCTCCAGTGGCACGAGTCTTATATACTGCCTGACAAATGTAGTGTTTTTCAGGCAGAGCTCACAGCGATTTATCAGGCGGCAACATTGGTATCCATGTGCAGAGAGCCCGCACTGATAGCCAGGCAGCCATCAGGGCGCTGGATACTGAGCTGGTAAAATCAAAATTGGTGCAGTTATGCAAAACCAGGCTTGAGGAATTGACTGTAAGGCAGGTGACCCTAAGCTGGGTACCTGGCCATAAGGATATCTCAGGCAACGAGATGGCTGATGAGTTGGCCAAAAAGGGCTCCGAATTGGATAGCTCCGCAGCTGTAGCTTACGTGAGGATCCCAATAGAAGCCTTAAAAGAGGAAATCATCAGGGACGTCTATCTAAAGGTAGGCCTCCGATGGACCAGCAGGGATACCTGTCGTATTGCGAGGCAATTGTGGCCTGCATATGACAGTAAAAGGACAAGGGAACCGCTTAATAGCAGCAGAGCAAATACCAGGAATCTAGTAGGGGTCATGACGGGTCACTGGGCCATAGGGGACCATGCTAGCAGACTGGGAATAGCGGCGAACGATTTCTGCAGAAGTTGTAGGGACTCGGAGGAAATTGAATCCGTCAAGCATATGCTTTGCGAATCCCCCGCTCTGATGAATAAAAGAAGTAGGCTACTAGGTAGCTACTTCTTTTCAAGTCTGGGGGAGTTTCAAAGTATAAAGTTCAGAGACATCCTGAGTTTTCTGAGTGAGGCAGGATGGATCTAGGTTAAAGGTCTTGGGTATATCCCGAGTTTCCCAAGGAAAGCAGGATGAATCCGCTGCTTGAAGGGTCATCCCATGAGGTCTAGGGGCACAATGGACCCGTTGGAGGTCTAAGTGAGGCTGGCTGGTTGTCTAGCGGCACCCCTCTTACCTAACCTAACCTAACCTAGTTGTGAAATAAGAGTTATCGATCTTTTTTTTTTAATTCTTCTCAATAATAAGAGTTCGGAGAATTTGAATACCGGACTCGTTTTTAATATGTAAAAATTTATAGGAATTGGCTAATAGAATTTATATGACAGAAAACATGGTGACCAGTGTAGTTCTTACGGATCAATAATATATGCAAATTGAAGGAATGGATATCGAACAAATAAAATAAAAATCGAAAAATAATAATTATTATTATTATTGACAAGAATTATAAAAGTTTATTGATAACTTTTATTGCACAACCAAAATAAATTAATTATCATAAATTTTTGAGTAATGGTTATCCTATAAACAATAAAAATAAATCGAGGTATTAAAAAGATAATTTTTCACATCGATATTCCATCAAATGGCTTTTGAACTGGAATTTATTACTTATTTTTGTTTATCGCATTTTTTTTTATTATTAGTAATTATATAGGGGAGTGGCGTCAGGGTTGCCAGCCTTTTGACTTTTGCTCATAATTTCCGTTTAAAAAAGAATTTTTGGAAAGGCCTGGGAAAAAGGAACACTGTTACTAAACTTTGGTATGATCGCATAAACGCAAGCAAAAGCATTTTACAAATTTAGCAAGAATAACCATTGCAACGTAAAGACGCAAAAGAATGAGTTAGCAAAAATAGTTCGCGTTACGTAAACCAACACAAATAATAATCAATCAATAATAAAGTTGCGTGTCAGCAATTAAAACTCGTGCCGGAATTGTTCTAGATAAAATACCACTTTTGAAATACCTGTGCCGGGTCAAACGAAGAGTGCGTCATCACCCAAAAATAATTTAAATAAAATATAAATGCAAGGGTGCATTTATGAATAAGAATAAGTGAATTGTATTAGTATAAGTAAGGTAAATAAGGTAGCAACCCTATTAGAAATTGCTCACAGTTTTATATTGCCTCCTGCCCCGCAAGGAGCAGTTTTTATGTAAACCAATACTAATTTGACTGAAAAGTATCAAGATGTTTGCAATTCATAAAAACACATACAGAAAATTAAGTCCCGATGAGCCTCCTGATGAGCATTCATTAAATCTCATCGAAGTGCTCATTGGATAGCATGAAACTGCTCCATATATACTAAACACCAGCATCAAATAAATATTTATTCTTGTCATCACCTTATCAGATGACATTTCTACAAGGAAAATTGAATTGATTTTTGTGATTTATTTATTTAAGTTTTTAAATTATTTATTTTAAATTAATTTTTTGATTTGTTTTCCCCAAAAAGACTATCGCCCATATGCTGCACAAGACGTTATGCCAGAATCACCACGCTTCAGCATCTCCAGAGCTTGATTTCCAACCGGAGTTTGAATTCGGAAAAATATATGAAATCAATCGTAAAATCAGATTCTCATTTATAAACTCATCATGACACTCATGACACATGCTCATTAATAAGCTCATCGTGACAGTAATTGCTATGCTCATTAATAAACTCATCGTGACACTCATTGACATGCTCATTAATAAGCTCATCGTGACCCTCATTGACATGCTCATTAATAAGCTCATCGTGACACTCGTTATGTACTCATCGAAGTACTCATCTAATATACATTTCTAAATAAGTGAAAGAGATGCAATACCTCATGCAAACTATCTGTGAATAACTAAATAAATGATTTTTTTCCAACCTTAATTCAAACGCGAATAAATTTCATCAGTATACGTTCATTTGATTGCTCATGAGGAGCTCATTGATGAGCTCATCATGATATGTCTACCAGGGAATACCTAAAGAGAATACAATCTGTTGACAAGTTGCATATATGTGTTTTACTTCTACTTTCCTACCTCTGGGCATCTGCTCTCTGAGCTGTGCCCAAGACATAATCACGGGATCTGCTTTTCTAAAGGGTTTTCCAATAAGAGGTGTTATTTTAATTAGCCCGCTATTTCGGTAGATGTCACTTTTGGAGCTGTCATTTTTTGACATTTGACAAGTAGAAACTACGCCATTAATAAAAATGGAGCGATACACGATTCAACAACGCATTGAAATTATTAAAATTCACTATAAAAATGGTGAAAATGTGGCAGAGACGGTTCGTAAAACTCGAACATTGTTGGGTCGTCGTGAAGCACCTTGTCGAACCGCAATACAGAAATTGATAGAAAAATTCGAGCTGTCGGGACAAGTTAGTGATGTGAAGAATAAAACCCGTGCACGTCGCTCAAGAACAGCTGAGAATATTGCTGCTGTAGCCGAAAGTGTTGAAGAAAACCCAGGTTTGCCCATTCCTCGTCCTTCTTTGGAATTAGGCATTCCACAAACGTCATTACACCGTATTTTGCATAAAGATTTGGGCCTTAAGGCTTATAAAGTTCAGTTAACACAAGAACTCAAGCCGGCCGATCATCAACAACATCGAGTCTTTGCTGATTGGGTCCTTGAAATGCATGAAAATGATCCGGAATTCCATCGAAAACTCATCTTGAGTGATGAGGCCCATTTCCACCTCGATGGCTTCGTCAACAAGCAAAATTGTCGCATCTGGGGCTCGGAAAACCCAAGAGTTATTGTTGAAAAGCCTCTCTATCCTCAACGTGTGACTGTTTGGTGCGGTTTATGGTCCCGCGGGGTCATTGGACCTTACTTTTTCGAAAATGGAGCTGGAGCAACAGTTACAGTGAATGGATTGCGCTATCGACAGATGATTAATGATTTTTTATGGCCGGAATTGGATTGTATTGATCTGGACAACGTTTACTTTCAACAAGACGGCGCTACGTGCCTCACAAGCAACGAAACCATTGATCTTTTACGGGAAAAGTTTCCGGACCGTGTTATCTCTCGAAGAGGTGATCACAATTGGCCACCGAGATCTTGTGACTTAACACCTTGGAAGAAGTCCTTTGGGGCCACGTGAAAGAGAAGGTCTACGCCAACAGCCCAGCGTCGATTCAAGACCTCAAAGATGGAATTCGTGAGGCTATCGAGGACATAGGGCAGCCACTTTGCGATTTGGTTATGGAAAATTTCATGAAAAGGATATGGTCCTGTAGGCGTGGTCGTGGGGGTCATTTGGCTGATGTTATTTTCCGTTATTAACGGCATACATTCCTCTTTATAATGAAATAAAGATCCGATCATTTATCTCAAAAAATGACATTTTTCTTTGAATATCAAAATAACACCTCTTATTGGAAAACCGGTAATTTGAAAGCTTTCTCACTAGGAGTTCTGCTCATAGAGTTTCTCCATCGTAGACATGCTTGTTTAAGCTTCTTACCACAAAACATTGCAAATTGATTGGGTGAAAAATGAAAAAAATTTAGGCATTTAACAAAAAAAACAAAAAAAAGTGAAATGCTGTCAAGGTTAGCCAGTGTTGTGTAGGTTGGCCAGTCCACGAAAAATGTGCTGAAATGATTGAAAATGACCTGGAAAAATTAATTGAATGAAATAAAAAGCTGAATTTGTTGCATTTTCCTGTTTTTTAGCAAAATTTAAATGGCACATTATTCGAAATCGCATATTTTCGGAAAATGTCGTTATATTGACGACGCACTTTAAATACACATTTTCTCTTGCATTGTCCTAGGAGAGGTTTTCTGCGCTCGGGCATATCCATTTAGCTGGTGTTTTATTGACGGACTCCGTTGGGATTGGTGATGGAAATTTTTTGGGCATTATCAAAGCACACAATCATAGTGGGCCAACCCTGACTACACAAAGTGTGGCCAAACTTGATGACAAGCGCCATTTCCGCATCACATAACACCACAACCAAACATGTTACAGGATTGAATTTTCCTCTTGGTTTATTTTTAAGCATGATTCACACAACACATTCACAATGCTTACCTTGATGATTGCATAATTGCTCCTCACTTTCTGGCTGTATTCACTGCTGCTAAAAAAAACTTTTGTTTTTTTTTTAATTTAAAACCATTGAGTGCACGCACATACTTCGCGTGCACTCTCCAAATCTGGAATGTCACGCAAATATCGCTATCACTGAGAGAAGCTTTCCGCGCTCGAACATAGATGGCGCTAGTGGTCAAAACAACGCAGGCACCTATGCACCTATTTCAAACAATTAAGCTTATTTCTGCGGATTGATCTACAAATTTCACAAAAATATTTCGTAATTAAATAATTTCGCCGAAACTTAACCCGAATCCGCCCAGTGTTACCATATGGTTACGCCAGACACAATGTAATTAAAAAAATTCCACTGCTTTTAAAACCGGTTTGATTCAGATGCACAAACCGGTTTTGCATTTCGAGGACTTTTGCCTGCCGAGTGCATTATGCGGAATATTATTTCAAGGCGAGCTAATGCAAGGACGACATTAGTAACAGTGAATAAAAATTAAAATTGCGAAAAATGTCAAAATTAGTGAATATGAAGAAGTATACAGCTATTTTATTTAATTGAGCTTATTTCTCTGTAAAAATTTGACAACATATTCTAAGAATAATGAATTTTAATTTAGTAAATAAAGTTTTATAAAAATCGAAAATTTGTTTAAGAAATTCCTACTTTTATTTTAGGTGTGACTATATGGTCACACTGGGCGCATTCGTAGGTTTCATTCATATTACATGTAATTTGGTTTTTTTTGAAAAGAGAAAGTGTATAAAAGGATTTTACCGTTCATTAAAGGTTGTTTAATCACAAACCTTTCTTTTTTTGTTGTGTATTTTTTTCAACCTCAGAAAATTGACATTAGTTGAGGCACTCGACTATCTGGAAGAGTGCATGTCGGACGAGGAGGAACTTTCCAAAATATACATACAGCCTCCTGAGGTGGAAGTAGGTACTTTGAGCGGGGAAGACGATGCCGACGAAGATTCGGCAGGAATTGCGGACAATGTTGCAGTAAGCAATTGAAAGGTAACTGCGAAATTGTTACTAATCTACGACGTTTAGCGACAGTAGATGATGACGATAGCGATGTAGAGGGCTCGTTAGCAATGAGTGAACCACTATTGGAGAAAATTTTTCGTAATTCGCTGTATTTATCGAAGAATGCGCACGAACAAGGTTTTGATGAACAGTTATACCAGCAACCATCAACAACATCCTCGACACGTTCCATGCACTTGCGACGAGTTCAGCCATCAAGGATAAACTGCCATATTCCAAAAGCCGCTAAAGACACCGTTTTCAAATGTAGGAAGGATACAGCTGCAGCCATGATCCCAATTTTTCCACCACCGAACTACGAAGATTGCAAAGATCTGCATCCACATGAGCAATTTGAAAAATTTTTTGATGATGACCTGGTGCGGCACATTTGCGAGGAGTCTGCGAAATATGCTATATTTCTCGGCAAGCCAAACCCAAACATTACTGCTCCGGAGATCCGCTGTTTTATCGGTATTCTGATAATAAGTGGCTATAACACTCTTGCCAGTATGCGTTCATATTGGAGCACTGATGACGATATCCGGAATGATTGTATCGCGAAAGCTGTGCGGCGCAATCGCTTTTTGGAGATTCATAAATATCTTCACTTCGAGGATTCCAACGAAACGGTGAATAATGGAGACAAAATGTGGAAGTTGCGACCAATTACAGATCACCTAAAGGTCAATATTATTAAACATTTCCACCCGGAGCAAAACCTATCGTATGATGAGAGTATGATAGCATATTTCGGGCGCCATGGTTGCTAACAATTTATTAGAGGCAAGCCTTTGCGTTTCGGGTACAAAGTTTGGTCACTATGTACTCCTGATGGCTATCTAGTAAATTTTATAATTTATCAAGGAAAAGATCCTAGAGCAGAGACTATATATGAGCAACGGTTTGGGAAATGTGCAGCTCCTCTCATCAATATGATTGATGATTTCCCACCTGAGATGCAACAGCTTCCGCTTTCTTTTTATTTTGACAATTTGTTCACTGGACTGCCGCTACTACTTTATTTGAAATCACGTGGTTACAATGGCACAGGTACAATTCGTGAAAATCGAATCCCGCAAAAATTGTCCTATTATGGCCAAAAAGAGCATGCAACAGTAGAATCGCGGCTATATGACATCCAGCAAAACTGAAAAAAAAATGGAATCATCCTGACGTCTTGGAAAGACAACAATGTTGTCAATATTGCCTCGACTGCGTTTGGCGTTAATCCAGTTTCGAGTACTCAGCGATATTCAAGAGAGCAATCTAAACGAATTCAAGTGTTGCGCCCTTACGTAATCGCCGAATATATTAAGAACATATGCGGGGTCGATCGGTTGGACCAAAACATGAGCCTGTATCGTATTGCGATCCGTGGGAAAAAATGGTGGAGTTCAATTTTCACCTGGTTGATTGATGCGTGCATTCAGAATGCATGGCTCCTTCACCGCACGGCTCATCCTGAAATGCCTCAATCAGAGTTTCGTCGACAAATTGCTGTTTACTATTGTAAACATTATGGAGAAAGTCCAAAGCATCCCGGCCCCACACGAAAGCGAAAGTCGCTTAAATCTTCAGCTAGAATTCTCCGATTCGATGGAATGCACCATTATCCAACCCAATGCCATAAAAGACGTCGCTGTGCGGGCGAATTGTGCAAATCGGTTGGACGAATGGAATGCTGGAAATGTGACGTTTGACTTTGCTTGAGCTGTTTCAAGCAATATCATACTGCGAAACCAATCTAATAAAAAATACAATGTATACAAGTTTATTCAAATTAGAATACACAAGAAAAAAAAAATTTCGTAACACAGTCCTTGTAAGTATTATTTAAAAAAAAACTCTAGTTAACACATAGTGACTTAGGTATATAAATATTATGTATTGAAATCAAAACTTCATAAAGTTAAGTTAAATACAAAAAAAATATTAAAAAAGAGCAAATCAGCGTTTTATTAATTTAATCCGAAAAATCCTGGAGAAAACGATTTCTCACATATCCATATATTCCCTATAAATCCCATATAGCCCAGAGTGACCATATGGTCACAGCACCACGCCGGGAAGTACGCAGCTGGGGAAATTTGAAAACCACCTTTTTATCCTTCTGAGAGGTTTAGAAATGTACCTTTAAAGTTTCATTTCGGAATTCAAAAAGAAAAGTTATGGGCGGATTCGGGTTAAGATTTATTTAATTTTTCATTAGGACGTAATCCCACTTTTGATATTTTAGGAGATTTTTCTAGTTAAACGTAGAAATGAAAACCGAATTTCTTGTGCTAAACAATTTAATTTTATACTACAAAGAGGCCTCTTTATGACTAACTCCGATCACTTTATATTCTAGCATTCAATTTCCTAACGGGGGTTAACTGATAATGAGATAATGATGACTATCCAATTTATATGGACCTGTGTGCATTAGTTTAGTAATGCAACTTGTTCAAAATTCAATATATGATTTCATTTGTTTTTATCACAAATGCGACTACAACTTCATTCTCACATTTAATTCTTACAAACATTAAAATTCTCTTCTATGTCTACACATATCCAAATCCATTGGCATTCTGAATCAATTCAATTTTTAATATCTGATAAATGTCCACGCATCACACCAATCAGCTAGCTACTCGTATACCTACCAATTCATCCATGATTCAAAAAATTCCCATTTTGTTATCTCTTTTAAATTGAACGAAATTTGCATACTATAGTTTGTCCCCTCCTAAATACCTACATATATCGAGCTTCATTTTAATTCAATTTCACATCCATACTATGCGACCACATGATACAATTTACACCTCTAATTTTTTCCTCAATTTTTTTTCCTATCATACACGCAGCAGTAAGATTAACTTCATTTCAAAATAATTTGAAATTCTCTGGTCATACGAGACAGGAAGCAAATTTTTTGATCTGTCGTAAACGATATGAATTCCTACTGGAAGAAAAAAAAAATCCTTATTGGATTTTGTGTGGAGTGTTTTTTTTTTATGTAGGCTAGGAAATCGTGTCGGTCTCGTATTTGAATTAATGTGAACGTTATAGATCGTTTAATTGACTATCAGAACCAGCTTAACACAAGCTTGCTGCATGGAATCGTTTAATAAATAAACGGTCAACACTGCATGCGTTTCATCACGTACACCTGAGTCCACCTCTGTGTGTGAAGAAAAGTTTATTTTCTACTTTTTCATGCGGCTTGGCCTCAGTTTTGTTTGAAGACTCGTTTTTTACTTATTTTATTTTCTGCCTTTTTCACGTTAACTAAATTGTTATTACGTGCTGCATGGCGACACTGATTTACTGAATTTTCCCGATTTTCCATGTTTTCCACAGACTTTTCCTATTACTATGATTTTTTTTTTAAAAATTTACATGAATTTTCCTCGATTTTTCATGCAAGTTTTCATGATTTTTGACGAGAAAGTATTGATGCCAGTAGGACGGAAAAAAAATGATTCCGCATAGATTATAAAACTTTTTTGTCGGAAAATTTTCCGGAAAAGTCGGAAAATTCCGGAAATTCTAGAAAAATTGGAAAATTCTGCACATTTATCACTAATCATATCGATGAGAATTTTTCCGATGATTTTTCTGCTTTTCCGGGTTTTCCATGGAATTTTCCACAAAAGCAACTTTATGCAACTCATTTCGCTCTACAACTTGGTCTTAGGTTGCAAAACGCTCAAACGCTTCCTTGATCGGAAAAACTCCGGAAAAGCGTTTTACATGAATTTTCCTCGATTTTTTCTGCAAGTTTTCACCATTGTCGGAGAGAAAGTAATGATGCCAGTTGATAGGGAACTTGATCCTGCATAATTTAGAAAGCTTTTTTCCGGAAATTTTATTCGGAAAAATCGAAAAACTGCATTTTTCCTGAAACGGATTTATCACTAATCAAATTTGTACCAAATTTTCGAATGTATTTTCCCGATTTTCCGGGTTTTCCATTCAAATTTTGATAAATTCAATTGTCACGCGACATGAACTTGTGTGCGAAATTTCAGCTCGCTGTGGATGACGAAAAGTGGGTCTACGAGAGTGTCGAAAATAGTAAAAAAGAAATATAAAGACAGACAAATTCGTGTATGAGTTAAAAGGATGGGCTGGCCTCAAAAAGTTACGTGGGTCACTAAATAATTTCGTACGCATACTTTGAATATACTCATCATAGAGTGAAGAGGAAAGTTCGTTGAACTCATTATAGGATGTGAGGAAGTTGCTGTGATTTATAATGTCCTTGTCCCGCAAATATCCTTTTCACAGTTTATTCTTTTTATTTTTAAGGCGTTTCAGCTCTTTATTGAACAATGGCGGTGATATTTTAGAGATCCGCTGACGCTCACGGGGAATATGAGAAGTGAATAAATCGAAAAGAATTATGTAAAACTTAGAAACATCTTCATCAACACTACTGCAAAACAGCAACGTGTTGAAATCAATAGAGGTAAGTCTACTAGAAAGTTCCGAAAAGTCAGCTTTTCTAAAATTGATAAAGTATTGTGTTTCGTCACAATTTGCGAGATTTTCGGTTTCATGGCAATATGTAATTAGTAGAGGGGGGTGATATTTGTCAAGAGTAGACATTATAACTGAGCTAGGTTCAACTAATAAGTTCCCCGCGTCAGTAGAAAATACCAGGTCTAGCTGCCTACCTATGCCATTGGCTGAGACCAAGAGATGAAATAGTGTCAGGAGGCCAAAGTAAGGGGTCTAATAACGTGTTCTGCATATATCTGCTGAAACAGTTAGGAGAAAGTATGCAACCGGCTTAGAACTTTTTACTGATTTTTCGACAAGAAATACGATCAGTCGCAATATTTTTGGACTTCAAATACTTCGATATATCCTCGCACATCGTTTCTGGACAGAGACGGGTGACGAAAACATTCGAAGGTTTAGGTACCGTTCTTAAAGAGGCACCAATACCATTTCCTAAAGAGTACTGAGATGGAGTACCATTCGCTACTGTGGAAGGCTCCCTCCTTTCAGTCGCAATTGCACGTTTCCGGGATCGGTTATTACGGATGCTTTGTTTACGGATTGGCTTGGAACACTCCACAGTAATAGGAGCATTCCTATTCAAACCCAAGTCAAGTGTGGTATGGAAGAAGCGAATGCGGTAACGTCAGAATACAGAGCAGATATATTAGTCTGTGGGCACTTATCGTTTTCGTACAATGTGTCGCAGATTTGGCCAACGGAGGCGGCACGTGCGAAGCCCGGACAGCATTCTTATCTACAGATAACTCCGTCTGACCACCTGCAGAGGTCGTTGTCGGAAGGGATTTTTGGCTACTAAAATTAGTGTCCAAGATGACGATTGCATTTTCCCCATGTGACCAGGAGCCCACACAAGGGACACCGTGTACACAACTTATCCACAATCCACAGAAGACCTGCAATCCCCCAATAACTAAGATGTTATCCGAGGGCGACTCAGAGCCATCAAGGCTGCCTGACTATCCGAGAGGATAGCAATGTCCTTCTCCTTGATTTGCATGGCAAGGGCTAACTTCGCTGCCCTCGATATGGGGAAGACTTCTGCCTGGAAGACAGTGGTGTGTCTTTCAAGTGAGTACTCCCTCCCAATATCAGCCTCAGGAAATAAGACACCCGCCCCAGCTTCCTCATTTGTGAGGGAGCCGTCTGTGAAGACTTTTTGAATCAGACCGGGGAAGGCTCAATAAGGCACTTCTCTCAGTTCACGATTCCCTTCCAGGAGAGCTCACAGAGAAGCGACACCCATACCGAAGCTCAGCTACCATCGCATCACATGGCATACTGGGCAGAGGGTTTTCCAAGTCCAGCCCGTACGCCAAAGAGCAATGAGAAGAGCCAGTGCAGCCATCCTCATGTGACGACATACACCTCAGTTATACTACATTTCACATATATGTATTTTTGCAGTTCTTTCCTTCATGGCCAACATTTTTCTAAAAGGATATCATTTTCCATGACTCACCGATTCCGCGCAGTCAAGAGAAGTAGAATAGTCCACCCTTTTACCCAAGAAAGTCACTCAAGCTACAAGTGGTCGCCAAAGCTTTCTTCCGCTTAATTGAAATAAACATTGTTAATAAAATAATATGTTTAGAGTATCATAATGCATCGTTTAAGACATCTCTAATGTCTGGAGGTGTCGGGCCTAAACTTGTATATAAAGTGGGCGTTCTCCTTTTAAAGGCATACTTGCTCTATTATCTTTCATTTTTTTTATTCATATTTAACGTTTCACAATTTTACAGAAATAATCAAACTATCAAGTGTAAAAAAACGCATGTCCATCATCTACGTATGAAGATAATTTATTAACCTATGCTTGTAGCTATCTAATCCAGTCTCCTATAAATGTAGGCTCTCATTTTACCCTTAATGTTAATTAAATGTAATTTTAATTGGTCACCTCTTTTACAAATTTACTGAAATACAAACACGACAAATTTGTGATCTGTTCACGCTAAAATAGAAAAATAGAACAGAAAATCTTGTAAGTGTAAAATTCTCAAAAGTTCGGGCATAAAACAGATAAAGATAAATAAAAGCGAACATAATTTATATTCGCGTTCGTTTCGCTTTTATATCGTTTCGATAACAACTAATTTTTAGTTCTGTCACATTTACTTTTATGTTTCGCATTATGCAGCTCTATTGTCGTTTAAGTTTCGCTGTTGCGGACGTTCATCAAATTGTTTGCTGGTTAGGTAGGTACTGTTTAAGTTATGCCGAAATATTTATGCCTTGTTTTTAGAATTTGAATTTTGTTGTTGGGATTGCGCCACATTTTGATTATGTGATCCATGAAAAGCATCATTCATGAATACTTAAGCAAGTAATATGCCGCGCAATTGACGTACAGACAAGCATTTAATTGAACTTAATTTTAAAAGCATGAGAATTTATATTCGACGTTCGATATCTTTAATTTAAATAAAATTCAATTTGCCTCAGGAAAAAATAAGTATATTCCGCCCCCGCCCTTAATATATACGGAGTCATTCCTTTTCCATCTTAATACCTATCTATTCATTTTTCAAGATGTCGTTATTTCTTCTTCCTTTTCCAGACACATTAAATTTCCGCCTTTCAGCGATGAATTCCCGAAATTTATATACGTACCTACCTACATCCATATATAAGTGTATGCGTAGGTGTACAAGAAAGAAAATTGAATTTCACAAGCTCATTTCCTTCTGAACCAGCCAGCGCAATGTCTCGTCAGTTGATGCTGCGGGCGGGCATCTGCACAAGACCAGATTATAACATTCGACCTTTCTCCTGACAAATTTTCTTCATCATTTTTGGTTCTATCCTCCATCAACACGACCAATCACACCTTGTTCGTCTGGATATCTTCCTTCGGACTCGTCTTATTTAATTTCGACCTCCTACCTGTAATTATACATATATGTATGCAGCTGTGTACCATCATCATCATCATCATCATCAATCCAAGTTAAGTAGAAACGGATTTCATTCTGTCTTAACTTAAATCCATTAAGAACAGTGTGCCAAAGAATTTCGGATTCATTAAGAAAATATTCTTATGCCAGGAAATGTGTGGAACGATAATAGATTTCACCGTTTCCGTAACACAAGGAATTCTGCTTTGATAAATAATAAATTAATAACTGCGCGATAAATTTCTAATAATTTTTTTATTTTTTTTTACGGATAATATCAAATCATATTTAGTTAGGTTATGTCTTATATTCTACATATATACAGGCATGTACACACACACACATATATACATATATATATATATGTCATAAATCCCTGAATTATGTGGGAGCTGGCATATGTTCTCCATCTGAAGTTTTTCATTCGAAAGGAAATCGATCAAACTGGAAAAAAGGCCATCACCATTTCCAAGCAATAAATTACGATCACATTTGAGTCAGGACGAAAAAAAGGGAAAAAAAAATTCACACTATGGACATATGTATGTATGTATGTATGCATGGCAGATCCAAAAAAAGTGAAATTGGATGTATGTGGATAATAGCCGGGGATGCGATTACATTTTTCATATTATTAGAAGGTGACACCGCACACACACACACGTATAAATATAACAAAACGAATCCTTTCTACTCCTACTCCTACTTGGCTGGGGTCATGTAGGTATCTTTCAGAATTTGAATTTCATCAGAATCAGGAAATAAATCCTTTCATCTTTTCTTGCATACCAAATTGAATGCAAATATTTGATATCAAAACAAAAGTGTGGAGGAGGAACGTTCTTGTCTATCTATTTACTTGAGGGTTCTTATACTGTTTCGCAGTAAGGACATATATATACAGCATCCTATATAGTATATATATACTCAAAAGCAAAGATTATAAGGAAATTTCCACCTTAGTTTCGAATTTATAGCTATTAATGCGGGTGTACAGCCAGCACCAGATGCATCCAGATTTCCTTTCACATCCTGTGAAAAGGCGTCGAAGGGGGACATACGTTTCGATTTTAGTTATGGTTGTTTACTTATTTTATCTTCTTTTCACCAAGGTTTAGATTCCCACAAAAAAAAAAAAAAGGATAATCGTCTTTTGTTGGTTTCTCATTGTACTCGAAATCTTCAATACACTTGTTAACGTAAGTATTAGAGTTGTTCGGTGAAGATTTATATGGATTATTATAAGAAGATAAAGTTTTTTAATACAATTCGAAAAATTTAGTTTGTGTGTTCCTTTTAATCAGCTCTAAAGTAATATCTTATAAAGTAGACGGAAATTTATGTAGGAAACTTGTGATAATGTGGGCTTTTTTTTTTACATACACATAGTAAAAAAAAAATCCCTAAAGTCAGTGGGGCAACAATTTATGCCACTATGCTTAGGTATTTTTCGATAAAATTAAGGAAAGCTCCACCGTGGGAAACTTAGATTAGGTTTTTATCCCTAAAATTCAGGTAGGTTTTTTTCCTCTAAAATGTAGGGAATATTCGAAGATCATTTCATATTTAATAGGCAATGTGATATGACCATCAACAATTTTGTTGAAATTTAACATACTTGAAGGGCTTATGAAAACAAAAATACGAATTTAAAATTTGCCTATACATCGCCTAATTTGTAAGTTATGACATTTTCAAAATTTCGCAAAAATGCTGTCGTCGTCGTCTTTTTTAAAAATTCGTATATATTTTTCTGTTTATTCTATAGGCCAGTGAAGTATTTGAAAGATAGGATTACAAGTTATCTAAGAAAAATATCATCTTAAAAATATATGCGGAAAAGGATATCAAGATTTTATCCTTTATCCTTGAATATCTTGAAAGACGTACTTTTTATTTTATTCATTTACTTTTTTTATTTTTTTACCTTATATTATCCACTAAAACATATATTAAAATTTTAACTTGGGATTTCAACAGGATCAAGGAGTAAAAAATCAAGAAAGCTTCACTTGCACTACCTAGAAATAAAAAAAAAATCGTTTTTTTTACAGGGTGTCTCATATGTGGTCTTGTACCTGTAGGCTATGGATGGGTCATACTCACGATATACAGAATAGAAGGTAATATATTCCCGCGTGATATTTTGTGTATCTTCTGCGCATGTACGTCATCTGAATAATTATTGTCGTTTGACAGCTACGCTTTTTCCTTCATTTTCGACAGAGTTTGTATGCTCATGGCAGATGAGATGAAGATTCGCTCCTGTTACGAATATGAAAAAAAAGATACTTTATTTGGGAAATAGTCTCAAAAAATCATAAAAAAAAATCCCTGCAATGAATTTAGCAAAAAGAATTATGAAAATCCGTTGGAATTTGGTCGAGATATAAAGTAGCCAGCTATGTATGGGAGTTAATTAGATTGAATCTAATTTAGCATACTTAGCAATGTATTTGTGTAAGTATAGCTCCTAAGGTAATAAAGATAATGAGCTGGGGTTTGTTTTTAGATGTAAGATAAGAGATTGAAGAAAGTAATAGTAGAAAAAAAGTGGCTTAATGTTGCAAAATAGACCCGTATGGTGGCGTTGCATGTAATCTAATTAAAGAATTTGGGTAGTGTTCTAGCAAAATCATCCCAAATTCGTTAATTACAATCGGAAATGGATTTTGTAAAATGTATTATTTTAAGAACAGATAAGGGTTGAAAATATCACCACCCACTAGGCCTCATTGTTAATTTCATTACTAAAAAAAAAGGTTTGAAGTTAATAAAAAAAAACAGCGAAAAATGTTGCCGTTCCCCCTCTTCCCCACCCGTGGGGGCAATCCCCTCAAATGTATAGTTGCCATGTTGGTGCATATCCTGGCTATAGTTAAAAAAAAATCATAGAAATCCGCGTAATACTTCTCCAGAAATATCGATTTTAGTGTATGAAGGTAGTTTAAAATTTTTCTGAAATGACCCCAGAAATGGGCGATTTGGTCGTCTTCCATCACAGGAGAGATGCTACGAAATTTTTAAATATGAACGGAAAAGGATGTTTGTAGAATGAAATCGCATCTACATTTCTAATTAGTTTTTACGTGCGTTTTATAGTTTTCGAAAAAATAGAAAAAGAAAAAATGCGTCGTTTTTCACGTGAGAAATGAGCTTTTTTTATATGAAAATGACGACCTATTTTCCTTTCACTATAACAGTGAATTGTTGTATTCTGAGAAAATAACTTCCTATGGGAAAAATGTTCATAACAGATCACTAATGCGTGTAAAAGAAAAAAAAATTGGAAACATATGCGAAATGTAGTAACTAACAACTAGGTAAGTATGCACTTTTAAATTCAAATCTGCACTTATTTCTACAATAGAATTCAAGTGACGTCACACGAAAGAGAGAGATAGGATAACGACATGCGCAATATACTACCTTGTTTTCTGTATATCGTGCGTCATACTTAGACAAAAAAAAATTGTATGAGGCCAGTAGCTAGAATCAAATTAAAAGTAGGGCATCAGAAATTTTAGGTAGGCTCAAATGTTCGGTGCATTTGCGATACATCTGCTCAGATGAAGGGACATCTTTTTGAAAAAAGTAAGCAGTGTCTAGAGATCTCTAATTTTATTACATTTTTTTTATATGTGAATTAAAACAGGTATCTACAATAAAAAGAAGTTAACACTTTATGTGCGGAGAGCCGCTCCCGCGTCACTAGTACGTGTAGCGGTCGAAAACCATCGGAATGTGATAAAAAAAAAACAAACTTTGGAAAAAACGTTTTATCTTCCAAACCGTTCGTTATTTTTTAATGAAATTTGGAATTCTCACTTACCACAGTATGGTCCTCGATATTGTATACTATCTGTCAACAAGTCGCCTAAATTTTTAAAAATATATTGAGGTAATCACATATGTCACGCATGTATTGCAGGGTGCAGGTTGCACTATGGTGCACGATGGTGCTCGATGGTGCACTATGGGTGCACTATGCATGGTGTAATAATTGGCTCCCCCCTTCGAAACGATGCTTCTTACCACCCCCTTCACCTTATAATTTTTTGCTTGACTCCACCTCAGCTATCACAGCCTTGAGCTAGGCGCACCAATTATTACACCCTGCATAGTGCACCCATAGTGCACCATAGATCAATTCTAGCTTTCTTACTTATAATTTACTACATAATGGGCACGAAGACAAAAGGGTATAGTGGACGTATATTGGGATTTTTTATACATGTAGATGTAGTTTGGACCTTTACCAAGAGATTGGTATACAACATTCGTATACACAAATCGGGTAGTTCTACCTTTCCCGCCTTTAAAGTAGAGTCTGCTAAAAAGGTAGAACTACCGGTCCCGCCGTTTAGCATCAGCCATGCGCGCGGGTAGAACTACCTTTCCCGCATTAAAACTTTATTAATAGACCAAACAAGAAACACAACATGAATATTCTATTCAATATAAAATCCATCGATTTACCATATTGTGAAATTGTCGTAGCACTTCGTCAATATCTTTTTTGTCTGTTATTTTCCGTTCAAATGCAAGAAACACCAAAGTTGCCATTATATCGTGAACCATTCACATTCTTTGAGGATTATTGATAGCAATTAGTGTCGAAAAGGTAGATTCGTATACGAACTAGTACTATATCCGATTGTTGCGACTGATGCAAATAGTTCAATACGTATCTATCTCTGAAGGATTCCATTTGTCGTTATAGAACTTTTAATCTCTTTTGATCTCCTCGACCATTCCAACTCATTCAAGTAGTTTTTCACAACAGTAGGCTCTTCTTTGAAAGGAGTTTGAATACCTGAAAAATAATTGCAAATATGGATTTGTTTTTTTCTCATTAATTTCCTCACAATAATTATATATTTAAATGTTGAACAGACTTAAACTTTGTCCAACTCATCAAGACATAAAATTGAATTTAGTAGATCCTCATTGTCTTCACATCTTCTTTTCATCTCAGCTGTTATTATGTCTACAGTTTCATAATATTCCGCTTTATATGGCGGAGCTTAAATTACGGCCCCGGGGGGGGGGCATTCTAACGGATTTCGGGTTAACGGGACTTTAAGATATTTGGGTATGTTTTTATAGATCACGAACGTCACATTCCATGATAATTATTTAAAATTTATTAGATTAATAACAGTTGGATATTTCCAATGATTTTAAATTTTACCCCTCCTCCCTCTTCGTTTTAAAGTTATGTCTCAATAAATTTAAAATTTTGGAATTTTAACGATTTTTTTTTTACCCAAAATGTAACTCTTTCCGCGTTTTTTGCACTTTTTCTTAAACATATCCAGCGAAAATGGCTTAAAAAGCTCATTCCCAAAACTTTATTGCCTACTTCCTGGCATTGAACTTGACATTTGCCTAAATTGCTGGTACCATGATGATAATAACAGCGAAGTGTATATATACTATTTTTAAAGAAATTTTACCGTTTACGACAATATTTGGGAATTGCCTCATTTGGAGTTGTTATCTTTTTCAAGTTCATATAGCGTCATCATTCGAACAGCATAAATAAGAGTCACTGCATTCGCAATACCATTTGTGACCACATTTTGTGACATCGTCACATTGTGTTTCAGACTTAACTCGAAAGGGCGCTTGGTAGAGTATAAAACCAATGAAAAAGCATTAAAAATTGCAAACCCATAAATATAAGAACATTTATCGCCATAGCGACCAGAAAATGAATCACAATGCAACATTTACCTCCGTCAAGTTAAACATAAGCGATAAAAAGGCATTATTGTCTGCAATAAAAATGTTCGTTGTGAAAATAAGAAATCATAAGAAAGCGATTCGTAGACTAACCGTAATGCTTGCTGGGGTTGTCTCCCACTTATACCCTGAGCTTTAGCTTAAGCGGTGAAATCCGATGGACCAAGTTCAAGCCAATTTTAAACCAAGTTCAGCACTTAACCAGCACTGTGAAAGAGTAAAAACGGTTGAGGAAAAGCTTATATCTGAGCGAAGGCTTAAACCGAGGCTGTGAACCCGATTTAAAATTTATTTTATTTTTTTAATAATAGAACTCCGAGCTTTCATTAAAATAAAATAAGTAAAAAACGAGTTTTCAAACAAAACTGAGGCCAAGACGCATGAAAAAGTAGAAAATAAACTTTTTTTTCACACACAGAGGTGGACTCAGATTTTTTGATTGGGACATTTCTCTTGATGAATCAAATCACTTATTACCTCTGATTGATCATACTGAAATATATCGGTGATTGTCAGCGAATAAAATCTGAGTCCACCTCTGTGTGTGAAGAAAAGTTTATTTTCTACTTTTTCATGCGGCTTGGCCTCAGTTTTGTTTGAAAACTCGTTTTTTACTTATTTTATTTTCTGCCTTTTTCACGTTAACTAAATTGTTATTGCGTGCTGCATGGAGATATTTTAAAACAATTTTATGACGGCTGAAAAGACACTGATTTACTGAATTTTCCCGATTTTCCATGTTTTTTCGTATTACTATGAATTTTTTTTAAAAATTTACATGAGTTTTCCTCGATTTTTGATGCAAGTTTTCATGATTGTTGAAGAGAAAGTATTGATGACAGTAGGACGGAAAAAATGATTCCGCATAGCTTATAAAACTTGTTTCTCGAAAATTTTCCGGAAAAGTCGGAAAATTCCGGAAATTCCAGAAAAATTGGAAAAATTTGCACTTTTCCTGAAACAGATTTATCAATAATCATATCGATGAAAATTTTTCCGATGATTTTTCCACTTTTCCGGGTTTTCCATGGAATTTTCCACAAAAGCAACTTTATGCAACTCATTTCGCTCTACAACTTTGTCTGAGGTTGCAAAACGCTCAAACGCTTCCTTGGTCGGAAAAACTCCGGAAACGCGTTTTACATGAATTTTCCTCGATTTTTCTGCAAATTTTCACCATTGTCGGAGAGAATGTAATGATGCTAGTTGATAAGGAACTTGATCCTGCATAATTTAGAAAACTTTTTTACCGGCAAATTTTCCGGAAAAGTCGGAAAATTCCGGAATTTTTTTTCGGGAAAATCGGAAAACTGCATTTTTCCTGAAACGGATTTATCACTAATCAAATTTGTACCAAATTTTCAAATGAATTTTCCCAATTTTCCGGGTTTTCCATGGAAATTTTCGGTTCAAATTTTGATAGATTCAATTATAACGCGACATGAACCTGTGTGCCAAATTTCAGCTCGCTGTGATGACGAAAAGTGGGTCTACGAGAGTGTCGAAAATAGTAAAAAAAAAATATATATATAAATAAATAGACAGACAAATTCGTGTACGAGTTAAAGGGAATGGCCTCAAAAACAGCAGAAAGTCTTCCTGCTCGCTGAATTCCGTTTTATGTACTTGCTATTTTGACACATAAAAGTCAGATGACTTAAAGTTGATGTAGCATAACCTACTGATCTGATGTCATCGCAATATATCAGCTGCAGATTTTTTTTTAAAACATCACCATCACCACATCAGTAGTTTGGTGTGGCATTTGCCTTACATCGGCGAACTTCGCCACCCAATCAAAAAATACGGCTAATGAATATTAAAGAAAAATCTGGAAAAATATATGTATATGGACACAAATGCCAAAAAAGTCCATTTTACGGTAAAAACGTCTGTATGAAGTTGACAGGGTCAAAAAATGAACACCGCACCGCACTCGATCACACTCTGTCTTCTCTCTTCAATTAAAAACCCAACACGCCCATTTTAGATTTTAGACAAGTAAAAAAGTTAATATTGGTCTAAGGATACCCTATGAAATTTCGTATGGGCACCCATTTGAGTAATTTTAATTTTTACAGTGGTTTTTCGCAAATATTTCTAGAACGGTTTGTCGGACAGAAAAAATGATTATTACCAATTTTATAGGATTTCATATTCTGAAGAAGTTTCTAGTACAATAGAAATGTTTAGGACTCATCATTTTCACATTATCCGTAAAAATTCAAACATTTTTATATGGCAACACCAAGAAGAAGTTGCCCGATTTATTCCACTTTTGAATTTTTTTTGCTAGCACAATAAAAACAGCATGTACCAAATTTCACCTCTCTACGTCGACGCGTTCTCATGCAGTGTCCAAATATACAGGGTGTCCCAGACGTACCGCATTTCCTTTATACCCCAGATTCCTCACTCAATTTCGAGAAATAAATTGTATGGGAGGAGAGTCAGAAAATGCACGGTGTGGGCGGTAGGGGGGATTTACTATTTTTAGTACTGTTTCCACTTTACACCCTGCAAATTACTTGATATACACCTCAGGTGATAGCAAACCGTCTTTGCTTTGCAATGAATGCCCAACCAGCCCTACTGTCATCTTCAATCTTAAGTTAAATGCTACCGTTTTTTAGATATTCCTGTTTTTGTGATGCAGAATTTCATTAATTTTGCTAATAACAATAAATATCGCGCCTAACTTTATGCAATTCCACGTAAATTAGCAAAATTCATAAAATTATGAATCATAGAAACGGGAATATTGCAAGAACGGTTGCATTTATGTAGGTACATGTGCATAGTCAAATTAAAGGTAACATTCGTTAAAATTTCTCCTCCCATACAATTTATTTCTTGAAATTGAGTGAGAAATCCGGGGTATAAAGGAAATGCGTACTGTCTGGGACACTCTGTATAGTGAAAAACGAAATTTTTGTATGGCAACCCCACGAACGAGTTGCCCGATTCGTCTCATTTTTAGAAGAAGATAGATGAAGAAAAAATTTCTTGAGGTTTGCGGTGGGGGGGGGGGGGGTCCGAAAAGGGGCGTGTAGGGTATCAAATTAAAGAGGGAAGAGAATGTAATCGAGTGGAGATTCTTGTTTTGATCCTGTAAACTTCATATGGATGTTTTTACTGTTAAAAAAGTATTTTTTGGGAGTTGGGTCATATACACCCCTTCCTTCATTTTGTATATACATATATATATATATTCTTTCTTGCGAATGCATTAGCGGTCTGTTGTAAACGTTTTTTGTTTGTGTGGAAAATTTCGTCGACATAGCGGTTCTTCGCAAACACGACATTAAAATAAAGCTATTTTTTCACCCCCAACCCACTTCGTCTTTTCGTAGAAAGCTATCTCTTTCTACGCTTTTTAACCAACAAACTATGATTCTTATGTGATTGGATTCACAACTTAATTTACTGTTCCATAGGGTACTTTCGATTTCGAAAAAAAACTTTTTTACCAAACTTGGTATTTACATACTTCTTGTTTGCGCACTTCTTTCTCCCTAACCATTTTATCGGGAGGCGTAAGCTCTCGGAGGGGCGAGGCGGCAAAGTTTCAACTTCAAATGCTTATAATTCATGAAGGAAGTGGCGTAGCTCGAAGTTTGAGGTCTTAAATGAAAGTTCCCAGCGGGGGCTATCATTGATATGAATTTCAAGTCCCTCGGTGGGAAGGAGGCGGTGTCTACGGTGGCATCGGAATCACGATTCTTTCCACCATACATATGCAAAAACGGAAAACCCTGAAGATCCCACAGAAAGAAACCGATTTAATTTTACTGAAAACCGTTCTCCTAATTTTACATCCTGCGTCGATTATATACTACGTTTTTCGACCGGGGGGGGGGTGGAGGAAATAACGACCATTTTACTCTGGCCGCTTTAACTAAGCCATTTCAACTCGCCGCATAGGCATGTGGGTATTCAAACTGAATTAAAAAAATTCATATGTATTTGAAAATGACTTAGATTAGTCAAATTTAGTCCCCCCTCCTTTCCCGCCCAGTAAACATCTGGAATTTTTTTCCAGGCCCTGAAAAACTCTATTCTATTCTATTTAATTGTGTATAAATCCATCTCAACCCCATAATTCAGCTAAATATACATAGATTTCCAAAATTCCTTTTAATTATTTTTTGAGTGAAAAATTTGCTGGAAATTTTCTCTTTATAAATTTTATGCATATTCGAGGCAGACAACAATGCCTCGATCCAAAATAAAATCAAAGATGCGTCGACCTGATGTAGGAAAGATCTCAAGTTTTTCTTGGAAAATTTACTGGGCTCAACGTGCGTATGTACTTAATTTTTGCGTGCGACAAATAGTTTTTGACATAGTCCAAAAAGAAAAAAAAGGCCGTCTTTTGAGTGAACAATTTGAGGTTTTTTCCATTCATGATTGTGAAGAATTGATGTCGGGGAAAAAACTTCCCATGACAAATAATGTTCACAGCAGTGCACTAATGCCGTTAAAAGAAAAAACTGATGAAATATATGCCAAATGTAGGAACTGGGGAGAAGGGAACCCTGCTGTATGAAAATGGGTTCTTAGGCGGAAAAACGTCTCGATGAAGTTTTTTTTTATTGGAAAAAACTAATCCCACTCGATAGTACTCAGTGAGACCTTTCATTTGATATGCGATATGCCAAATTGGAAGGACCCCCTCCGGGGGTACCTACGCCGCACCCTTAAAGTACACCCTGTAAAAAAAAGTCTTGAGAATTGTAGCTGCCACGAAGTTGAGATGAACAGTGGAATCGATTTTCCAATCAGACTTAACCCTAGGATGTTTATCGTGCAACAATCTAGTACATAATTTAGAAAAAAAGTAACGTACTAAAAAAAGTGGGTATGGAGATCGAAGGAAAAGTGAAAACAAAAAATTTTGGCGGTTTTAGAAAAAGTTTAGAAAGTATACTGCGCTCCCTACAGAGGGGTTAACAATTATTCTAGTACGTTTACGGAAAATCTAGTACAAATTCTAATATGTTTTTATATGGATTTTGTGTACCCACACCGCTATGGTCCGAGTTGACATGGCTGAGTTATAAGCATAACACTAAATACCTCCACCGTTTCCCCTCCCCCTCCAAAAAAAAAAATCAAAAAACGTTGTTCCCTACTTGTCGTTCTAGGCGATTATCTAAAAACCGCTTTGAAATCAAGTAAATCAGATGGGTGTCTTCGGAGATTACCCCTGCAAACTTTTTTGTACATGGACGAGAAATTGAGATTTAGGCTCCCACCATTACGCCCCCTCGCCTACCAGCGACCTTACCCTATCCACCTCTGTGCGCGTTTTCCGTAAGGAGTTATAAGCAAAAGAAGTTGAAACTTTGCCCTCCTGCGCCGCCGGATGCGAGCCCCTGTCCTATAAACCAACACCATTAAAAGATGTTCGACATCAAGACGAACACACCCACGTAACGTTAAATTTCCATTATTTTGATTTTAAACTGTATGGCAATTCTTCCTAGTTACTAAACGAACTACATTTTTAATGGTACGTAGCGTCGTCTAATCGAATAAACGCACCGCTCTGTACTAACTCTTCTATGTGAACTAAATAGAACTTGAAAAGGTCGGCTAAGCTAGTTATTTTAAATCTCCTTGCCTGACTGTATACTTCCATTTCCACAAATTTTATCAATTAGTGAATTCCGAATCAAAGGATTCTTAAGAACTTCATCATTCCTGAAAAAAAGAAAAAATAAAAAAAATATTGACTGGCACAGTTCTACAATATCAGTCACGTGGGGCTAAACATACTTTTTAGCTTCAAGTACTTACCTAAAAATTTATGCATTCCTTCATGTGTTTTTGCATATTTCATATCGCGACGTTGTGATGATTTCATACATGAAAAGCATATGTTACTGCACACACCGTATATTCTCTATGTGGTGGTAGGTTCTATAAAATATAATTTATGTTGCTCAACTACACCAGCTATGCTGAAATGAGTCATCTAATTTGCATACGCATTAAGGACGAAAAGTACTACCTACCATTGGTTATGTATGTTTGTTTGTTTGTTTGTTTGTTTGTTTGTTTGTTTGCATGTATGTATGTATAGTAGAAGCACATATGTCACATGATGTGCATGATTTAAAACTTCCCATGTAGATTGCGTGTTACCGAGAAAGACCATGCTGATTCCATCTGCTCTAATTGTTATTAAAAAGTAGAAGTGTCCTTGGAAGTGTTTTACATAGACACACACACACACAACCCTACTCTACAGTACACAGTGTCCTGCTGTATTTTAAAAGTAAAACAAGAACTTGAATTCGATTATACTATATCTAGGTACACTTCCTTTCTGTGGTCAAAATAAATAGAATGGGGCAGTAGATCTCCCTTTTAATACAAGTTTTACTACAAGTTACAGGACAGGCTGGATGAGTGCCTTGTTGCTCTTTGACCACAAACGCCCAGCCAAATAACATCGCCACACCATGCGTATCGTTTCTAACTAACACGAGAAATATTCACCCAGTGAGGCTAATTTGAGCGTGCACATAGTCTGAAAGGATCGTATTCATTTCGTTGCATAATATGCTGCTGCTGCTGGTCCTCCCTGTGCTCCTGCATTGAGTATTCCAGAATAAATAGCGCGGCCGGACAAGCAAATACAACGCCTCATTCGAGTATCACCTCTAATGAGAACTTGTTTCAATGCGGTGCGGAGACTAAACAAATTTGCCGCGCTACTCCCCTCGTACATCATTTCGCATGATAAAGTGTTGCGAAATTTGTTTACAACAGAGGAGAGGTGTTTTGTTGTTTTTGTCTCAAGGAATGGATTTTAATCACCGGATCTATGTATGTTAGTGCGTGCGTATGTCCGTTACACAATGCCTTTATGTTGCGGAAAATTAAGGATGTGTACGCATGGCTTTTTATGATTGGTAGGGGGCGAGAGAGGTTGTATTGATGTTAAATTTTGCATTAACACAAAACAATTGAATCTAGGTAGGTAGAATGAAACTTTTGTTGTATAGGATACAAAGGTATTGGGCAAACTAACCTTTTAGACCGCAGTGATTAGGATTTCCCATATGAAGGCAGAATAATCGAATATCGTTTAGAGAGCACTTAAAAATTTTCAGTAGTCGTATTAAGGAAAATTTCATGGTATAGTTCAGGATATGACAGTGTTTCACTATAACTTGGCAGGGAAAGAGAATCAGTATATAATTGCTATTTTCTGTGTAAGGTGTTCAGATATTTGCTTGCTGCATTAAAATAAGGCGATTCAAGGGGTGTAAGCGAAAGGGATTTGTTCAGTTGAAATTAATATGAAGCAAATTTCCAAGGAGGTTTTGAGCTTCGTTTCTAAGTTAACAGACTTTTTTTTTTTGCTAATTTTACGAGCTTTTATGCTTCTATGATGTCACATATGTAGTAAATTATCAAAAACCTCCGAAAAGATTATTTTCGATTTTTAACCGCTATCCGTTGATTAACCTTTAGCTTATGACATATAATAGTATATACAGGGTGGTGTACAACTGAAGGTCCAAAAACTGAAACCTTGACTTATGACGAAAACTTTATTCAAGGGGGTAATTTGATTAAATTTTGTCTATATCTTAAATAAAATAAGTAAAAAAGGAGTTTTCAAACAAAACTAAGGCCAAGCCGCATGAGAAAGTAGAAAATAAACTTTTCTTCACACACAGAGGTGGATTCAGATTTTATTCGCTGACAATCACCGATATATTTCCAGTATGATCAATCAGAGGTAATAAGTGATTTGATTCATGAAGAGAAAGAATATTCAAGAGAAATGTCCCAATCAAAAAATCTGAGTCCACCTCTGTGTGTGAAGAAAAGTTTATTTTCTACTTTTTCATGCGGCTTGGTCTCAGTTTTGTTAGAAAACTCGTTTTTTACTTATTTTATTTTCTGCCTTTTTCACGTTAACTAAATTGTTATTACGTGCTACATGGAGATATTTGAAAACAATTTTTAAGTCATGTTTGGTGCCGATCCGAAAACAAAAATTTTTCGAGTATCAAATCGTTGAAGTACTGCAACGGTTTTCTGAAATTCAAATTATGTTTTAAACAGCGCTTTTTAGCTGTATTCCAACTTGATCTCATATAACATGAATTTTCCCGATTTTCCATGTTTTCCACATACTTTTCCTATTACTATGAATTTTTTTTAAAAAATTTACATGAATTTTCCTCGATTTTTCGTGCACGTTTCCATGATTGTTGAAGAGAAAGTATTGACGCCAGTAGGACGGAAAAAAATGATACCGCATAGCTTATAAAACTTTTTTGTCGGAATATTTTCCGGAAAAGTCGCAAAATTCCGGAAATTCCAGAAAAATTGGAAAATTCTGCACTTTTCCTGAAACAGATTTATCACTAATCATATCGATGACAATTTGTCCGATGATTTCCCCGCTTTTCCGGGTTTTCCACGGAGTTTTCCACAAAAGCAACTTTATGCAACTCATTTCGCTCTACAACTTCGTCTTAGGTTGCAAAACGCTCAAACGCTTCCTTGGTCTGAAAATCTACGGAAAAGCGTTTTACATGAATTTTCCTCGATTTTTTCTGCAAGTTTTCACCATTGTCGGAGAGAAAGTAATGATGGCAGTTGATAGGGAAGTTGATCCTGCATAATTTAGAAAACTTTTTTACCGGAAAATTTTCCGGAAAAGTCGGAAAATTCCGGAATGTTTTTTCGGAAAAATCGGAAAACTGTGCATTTTTCCTGAAACGGATTTATCACTAATCAAATTTGTACCAAATTTTCAAATGATTTTTCCCGATTTTCCAGGTTTTCCATAGAAATTTCCGGTTCAAATTTTGATAGATTCAATTGTCACGCGAAATGAACCTGTGTGCCAAATTTCAGCTCGCTGTGATGACGAAAAGTGGGTATACGAGAGTGTCGAAAATAGTAAAGAAATATATAAATAGACAAATTCGTGTACGAGTTAAAGGGAATGGCCTCAAAAAGAGTTTGCTTATCGTGCATTTTGATGCATAAAATAGTAAAATTTGAAGAAGCTCGGATAAATTTTCTAATTACTATTTTCAATTTGTCCTCATGTAACTCCCGAAATAATACGTGTAGAAACTTACGCTGAAAATTGGATCCGGATTTCCGAATCTGAGAAGTATCCAATTCCTGAAATCCTGATCCAAACTGTCCGGACCTGGATTTTTACTATCCAGATGCGAATCTAGTAGACTAAACAGAAAAGCTTCAAAATGTTTTCTTCTAGTTTTCATTGTTTCATTAGGAAAATGGAAATGTCATCAAATTTATATTTTTCCAATGAAACAATTTAATCTGGTGGAAAATTTAAACTTTTTTTACTTAGTCTGGATTGGGATAGTTCGGATCCGGCAGCGGATAGTTTGGATCCGGCAGCGGATAGTTTGGATCCGGCAGCGGATAGTTTGGATCCGGCAGCGGATAGTTTGGATCCGGCAGCGGATAGTTTGGATCCGGATGCAAATAGTTCGGATCCAGATAGTTAAGATCCGGATTTCAGGAATCGGTTTCTAATCATGCCGGATAATCTGGATAGCAAATTATCCGGATACTTTCAGCTCTAGTAGAAATCTGATTGAACATTTCATACAAAACCTGGATGATTCTCTATCATTATCTTTATAGAGTGTATTGTAAGAATGTTAGATGGTATTGTAACGTTTTTATCTACTGGATAAAAATTTGCTCCGGCTAAGCGGTAAACGGGGGAGCAATTTTGTTCTAATATTTAGAAACTCCTTTAAGAAATATTAGCAATTTAGTTAGTTAGTAATAAGATTATTTTAAAAGAAAATTTATTTTGCTGTATCTGACTTTGTACTCACATGATCAGTGTTTGGCAGCTGATTCACTTGGTTCTCCATTAAGGTTTTTAGGATTGGGATATTCTTTATTCCAGTCGAGACCCAGAATAAAGTCAGATTAGTAATACTGACTGCAGTCGATACCCACAGAAAGAATCCTTCATCACAGTCGAGACCCGCGATAAAGTGTTTGGAGTTAGTAATGTATTCTTACTGCAGTCGCTACCCACAGAAAGAATCTATATTACAGCAATAAAGAGTTTGGTGTTAGTAATTTATTATTACTGCAGTCGATACCCACAGTATGAATCTTTATCACAGTCGAGACCCGCAACAAAGAGTTTGGTGTTAATAATTTATTCTTACTGCAGTCGCTACCCACAGTAAGAATCTTTATCACAGTCGAGACCCGCGAAAAAGTTTTGGAGTTAGTAATTTATTCTTACTGCAGTCGCTACCCACAGTAAGAATCTTTATCACAGTCGAGACCCGCGATAAAGTGTTTGGAGTTAGTAATTTATTCTTACTGCAGTCGCTACCCACAGTAAGAATCTTTATCACAGTCGAGACCCGCGAAAAAGTGTTTGAAGTTAGTAATTTATTCTTACTGCAGTCGATACCCACAGTAAGAATCTTTATCACAGTCGAGACCCGCGAAAAAGTGTTTGGAGTTAGTAATTTATTCTTACTGCAGTCGATACCCACAATAAGAATCTTTATCACAGTCGAGACCCGCGAAAAAGTGTTTGGTGTTAGTAATTTATTCGTACTGCAGTCGATACCCACAATAAGAATCTTTATCACAGCCGAGACCAGCGAAAAAGTGTTTGGAGTTAGTAATTTATTCGTACTGCAGTCGATACCCACAATAAAAATCTTTATCACAGTCGAGACCCGCGAAAAAGTGTTTGGTGTTAGTAATTTATTCGTACTGCAGTCGATACCCACAATAAGAATCTTTATCACAGTCGAGACCCGCGAAAAAGTTTTGGAGTTAGTAATTTATTCTTACTGCAGTCGCTACCCACAGTAAGAATCTTTATCACAGTCGAGACCCGCGATAAAGTGTTTGGAGTTAGTAATTTATTCTTACTGCAGTCGCTACCCACAGTAAGAATCTTTATCACAGACGAGACCCGCGAAAAAGTGATGGAGTTAGTAATTTATTCTTACTGCAGTCGATACCCACAGTAAGAATCTTTATCACAGTCGAGACCCGCGAAAAAGTGTTTGGAGTTAGTAATTTATTTTTACTGCAGTCGATACCCACAATAAGAATCTTTATCACAGTCGAGACCCGCGAAAAAGTGTTTGGTGTTAGTAATTTATTCGTACTGCAGTCGATACCCACAATAAAAATCTTTATCACAGCCGAGACCCGCGAAAAAGTGTTTGGAGTTAGTAATTTATTCGTACTGCAGTCGATACCCACAATAAGAATCTTTATCACAGTCGAGACCCGCAATAAAGAGTTTGGTGTTAGTAATTTATTCTTACTGCAGTCGATACCCACAGTAAGAATCTTTATCACAGTCGAGACCCGCAATAAAGAGTTTGGTGTTAGTAATTTATTCTTACTGCAGTCGATACCCACAGTAAGAATCTTTATTACAGCAATAAAGAGTTTGGTGTTAGTAATTTATTCGTACTGCAGTCGCTACCCACAGTAAGAATCTTTATCACAGTCGAGACTCGCGAAAAAGTGTTGGAGTTAGTAATTTATTCTTACTGCAGTCGATACCCACAGTAAGAATCTTTGTCACAGTCGAGACCCGCAATAAAGTGTTTGGAGTTAGTAATTTATTCGTACTGCAGTCGCTACCCACAGTAAGAATCTTTATCACAGTCGAGACCCACGAAAAAGTGTTTGGAGTTAGTAATTTATTCTTACTGCAGTCGATACCCACAATAAGAATCTTTATCACAGTCGAGACCCGCAATAAAGAGTTTGGTGTTAGTAATTTATTCTTATTGCAGTCGCTACCCACAGTAAGAATCTTTATCACAGTCGAGACCCGCGAAACAGTGTTTGGAGTTAGTAATTTATTCTTACTGCAGTCGCTACCCATAGTAAGAATCTTTATCACAGTCGAGACCCGCGAAAAAGTGTTTGGAGTTAGTAATTTATTCTTACTGCAGTCGATACCCACAGTAAGAATCTTTATCACAGTCGAGACCCGCCATAAAGAGTTTGGTGTTAGTAATTTATTCTTACTGCAGTCGCTACCCACAGAAAGAATCTTTATTACAGTCGAGACCCAGAAGAAGAATATTTATTTCAATCGTCAACTAAACAAAGTATTTGATTTGTGAAAAGAAATTAGAACACTGGGAAATAACACTAGGAATAGATAACCACGTGATTACTGCATTGCCAAACTGAAAAAGAGATCAAGTCAAGTCAGATTGCTGTTTATATAGTCAGAATTTGCACACGGCACCAAAGAACGGTAGTCAAAGGCGCATAGCAACAACTAGCATAGCAACAATAACCTGACATAGCAACTGCACCTCATCATTTGTTCATGAAGTGTTACCATTTTAGTTATTGTTGTTAACACGCTGCTCTCAACTTATTATAGAAAAAATATTTTGAGTAAATTCAATTTATTTCTAATTCAATATGGTTTAAATGTTAAATAAAAAAACGAAACTTTCGCCTTTTATTGAATTAGAAACTTTACTTAGCAGGAATAATTTGTACATTCTTAAAAACTGTACCTTGAGCTGGCTTAGACGTAGCTGGAAGCAGCACGCACGAGTTGTTGCACTTATTCTTAGATGTATCAATATTCTGCTGCGCAGTGATTTCTTGTGTGATAGCTGCAGTTAATTGTATACGTATTCGTACGCTACAGTTTGGAAGTAGGAATTTTCGGATTTTTCTTCATATTCGTAGTTTTTTATCTGTTTTATCTCTATTGCCTGTTGATTGATTGATTAATTTATTTATGAGGTTTGGAACCTCTTTCAGGTCCCCCGAACGAAGGCCAAGTCAAGGCCCATTGTTCACCTTCCAGACCCATGAGCGATCGCTCATAGGTTCCAACCGGACGCTCTTATAAATTTCAGTATTGGCTCCCAGCCCTCCTGGCCGGCATCATGCAACTCTTCCAGGAGGTGTGAACCAAGAATTCTGTAGCATATTCCTGAGAGTGCCGGGCAGTGACATAGAAAGTGGGTCACTGTTTCGGACTCCTCTCCGCAACCCCTGCATATAGGATCATCACAAGTCTCATCCTGTGAAGGTGGCCCCTGAGAGAGGAATGCCCAGTGAGAATGGCCACCAGAGTTCTCAGGGTTGGCTTGTTGAGTTTTAGGAGCTTATTCGTATGATTTAAGTTTGGTGTACCCCACAGTTCCTATGTTGTCCTACCCGTGGGATCTTCTAACCAAAGGCGACTGTGTTGGCGGTCAGCCCAGCTTGAACCTGTTATTGCCTGTTAGTAGCGTGTACGCCTCACGCAATGCTTCAGTGGGAACGGTGCATGGCGGAACGTGGTTTGTAATGAGAATTTCTTGTATCTCTGTACGTACCTTGTTTCAATTTTGCTTTCTAGTACGATTTATTCTTTACGCGGAATGTTCGTTCTGACGTATGTAATGAGATAATTCGCGTTTGTTTATCTCTAGCAATTTGAGATAATGTGAGTTCGCAAACTTGAAGTGCTCACTTTTGTTTGATTTAAGTGTTGTGTTTTGCATAACCATTTCACATTACTCAACTCGCGAGTGTCTTATGAGTGTTTTATGTCGATGCGCCGCTTCTAGCCAAGCCGGCATTTACTTACATCGAGGGAAGGAAATATAATTAGGTAGATGCATTTATTAATTAAAACTAGAAGTGGTTCTTTGTGGTCTCTTTCTGTTTTCACGCGAAGCCACCGAGGAGCGGAAGCCGTGAAGATAAGGCTTTCGCAACAGTATTATTAGAAGATATACCCGGGATCATAACCTGCCCTCTCCCCCAGTATCCTAACAGCGCATTTTGCATCCATCCCCCTGCCACACAATTTTGGTTATAACTCTCAATGTCCACTACCCTATATATCAGACAGTGAATCGGTTTTATCGTAACTATAACTATATGAATAGGAACCACCTATAATGGGGCTATATTTAGCTTCTCTTTCAACTAACACACACACGTCAAGATTTATACAAAGAAACAATTTTAACCGAAAGTTGGTAGGAAGAACGGTGGATACTAACAGAAAGAATATTTTCTATACGCCACAAATATGAACGATGCATGTCAAGGCAGTATATGTATAATTAACAAGGGCATATTTAATCAAAATTGACAAATGTCGCAGGTGACAAAGCATAATGTGACAATTAAACAATTTTCAAAATTCTGTCTCATGTCGTTTTTTTCCTTTTGAAAATTGTTAACAATGTTTATTTCAATTAAGCGGGGGAAGCCTGACGGGAGTGTAAAGTTTGATCTAATGTATTTTGATAAATCTAGTACAGAATCGAGTTCCTTAGGTCCTGAGATGAAGTTTGAGTACTCACACTCCTATACTCGGAGGCTTAAATAAACCATCCCTATACTTACTTCTTAGTATTTCTCTCGAACTGAGGTACTAGATGTTTTGAACTTTGGATCGGCTCTAACTCGATGGCTATGTCCGATCGGAAAACGGGTCTCACTGTTCACCTCAGCCCTCAGCTCATCCAACTACAATTCGTAGCAGAATTTTTTTCTGTATCCTTTTAGGGTGGGCGGAAGAAACCGCCGGGGGGGGGGGTGGTTCCAATATGGGATGTTGTATCTCAAATTAAAGGTCTCGCCGAGTACTATCGGATGGGGTACTTTTTCTCGATCCAATAAACTTTCTCGGGACGTGTTTTTGCCGCCGGAAAACACTTGGGCCACATACGCCCCTCCAGTTACTACATTTGGAATATATTTTTGCAGTTCTTTCTTCCATGACCGTTAGTGCTCTGTTGTAAACATTTTTTACGACGTACCTGCGAGAAATAGAAAAGTCCACTATTTCAACCAAGAAAATCGCTCAAGCTACATCCGATCGCCAAAGCTTTCCTCCGCTTAATTGAAGTAAACATTGTTAAAAAAATATGTTTAGAGTATCATAATGCATCATTTAAGACATCTCTCACGTCTCGAGGTGTCGGGCATAAAGTTCTATAAAAAGTGAGCATTCCCTTTCATGACCAATTAATTTCTCAAAAATTTGTGATTAATTCAAGGTTCTATATCAGCTTCAGAAGACTTGACTTCTCAACTACCATGTGTATACATAGATCTGAGAGAGTTAGTAGGTCAAACTTTTTACCTCATATATTAGAAAATTATGCCTTTACGAAGTTGATTTAGCATTGTCATCGGCTGCTCAATCCAGTTGCTGAAAACTACAACGTTCACCATTGAAATACTGTGAAGTGCCCAAGGTTTCACTCACTACTTTCATAATTATATCCCCCTCTCGTGTTCTACCCACAGCAGAGATATCTACTTAAAACATAGCGGCAGTTGGAAAATGTCACAGACTGACCTTTAAATCTCATGGGGACTTCTATTCCGTTAGGTTATCCAAATGCGGATTGGACTTCTAATTTTTTTTTAATGCCGAGCAGCTTACATTTTTGCCTTTAGACAAAATGTTTTTTTTTAGTCGTAAGAGCAAAGCATATGTCTGTCGGTAACGCGTTCGAGTCGTTCCTAGGTTTTTTTTTTAATTAAGAAATAAAAAAAAAATAATAATAATAAAAATAAAATTATGAATTTAAGAGAGAAGCTGGTCGAAGATCGGGCAACTTTAGCTAGTAAGTTTATATTTTAGAATATCTATAACGGACCTCTTTCGTTCATTTTAATATTTTTAACTTAACTCAAGCATTAACCGCATTGGATTACAAATACACTCTTTTTCAAGTCTTCTGATAAATAACGGATGCGTCCACTCTCCTCAGACGATAATTTGATGTCATTAGTTCTTGAAAACTGTTAAATGGCGTCGTAGACATTCGAGTAAATTACTTATATACCTCCACAGTGCTCGTTTTTGCTCCCTTCATGTAAAGAAATTATGGCAGTACCAGTTTACCTTTTGATGACATTTTAACTTTGAAACAATAGAAAATGAAATAACTCCTTTGATGGGATAAAAATAGATAGAGCCCTGCAGCTTGTTCTTATTGCTTTGACACAAAGCAAACAATTTTGCGGGAATTTTCCTCGCAATGTGTATGTTAAAATATTGCGCAGTGATAAATTAGAGACAACATTTCCCTACCAAGAAATAATAGATTCATTAAAATTTTACTAAATTTTGAACTTTATAATAAAAACGTTATTTTTTTTTTATTTTTCAGAAAACAACAACAGAATCGGTAAGTAACAATTAAAAAAAAAATTGTTTACTTTAGAAGTAGATAAATAACAAGTTCTGCAGAAGTCACTTCAAGTGACATAGTGATTTGAATTGATTTTTTACAGGGGTAGTTTTATAATGTGCATTTTAAAACCCAACAATTTTTAAAGTTTAAACGTCTTACGAAACTATATTATCGTGTATTAGGATTATCGGGCTGGACGGTCAACAGGAAAAAAAACACCTCTTTAGTTAGCGAGAATTTTATTTGTTCTCCGACTTTTCGACCGATGTTTCGAACCGTTCTCAAGGACGCAGTCTAATTATAAACATTAATGTATAATGATATAAAAATTAAAACAATTAGAAAACAAAGGCTACTTACGGTTAAAAAACCATTGTAAAAATATTAACAGATACAGCAAACACTAATTAATTAAAAAAAACAGTATAAATAAATAAATAAATGACAAAACATGGTAAAAGAAACTATAGGAGTTGTGGAAGGTTATCCAACCATTCGTCAAAATCAAATGGTGCTAGACGTAGCTTTATCATTTCACAAAGCTCTCCAAGTGCGCGCAGTCAATTTTATTGATATTGTCTGTGTCCGCTTTTTTTTTGTTCATGCTATTGTGAGTTTTCTGAATATACAGGGTGTTGCAAAAGTATGGTTACATACGATAAACTTAGGTAGCTGGGTCGAGCTTAGAAATTTTTTTTATAGAGTTTTGCCCCACATTGCGTTGTTTCCGAGTTATGCTGGCAGCACTGTTTTGTGTACCGGAAAGCGTAGACTTTTAAATTTTAATGTATATCTCAGGAAAGAAATGGCCTAGAAAACTGAAATAAATTTTGTTTATCTTACATAATCTTTCACTTTAAGAAAGCATATTGCCCATTCATTCAGTGTCGATACTTTGGGATTTGTGTCTTTTGTTTTAGAAATTTCTTACTTTGGGAGCGATTTATGCGAAATTTCTAATAAAATTTCTTTTTGTTTTTTTAATTATTTGGTAGCTTATCTGATTCCCTTTCCAACAATATGTAACTTAATGATGTATCTACAGAGTTTCATTTGAGTGGCTTTTATTACGATCACTTGGTAACATAAAGCAAGTTTTCTGATGAGTTATGATCTGTTCCGTCGCGGAACAATCTTTAAAATTAAAACTAAACTTACATGTTAAAAACTCACACTTTTTTCAATATCCCACGATGACCATCGGCAATAATTCCCGCAATATATTCCACGAAGCAAAAGCTAAAAGAAAAACAAAAGCATCTATAAAAAATAAATAAACAAATAGAAGTCTCAGATCATTGACGATCTGAGACTTCAATTAAAACGAAAACTTACACTACACTACAATGTTCCCACGACGTCTTAAACAATCCGACGGGATCAAAAATCTGAAACAAGGAATAAAATTATAAGTTCAATAAATAATTAACATTAAAAAGAATGTAAACACTTACCAAAGCATCTGCCATGAACCACTTTGACATTTCCAAAATGGCAGCTCATAGCATAGAGAAAAATATTCCGATTAGAGCTATGATGACGCCATTTGGGGACCAAATGTATGGAAATTCACGCGGGCGTCATTGGCAACGCCACCGGCAGACGCAATTTCTATTGTGTTTTATTAGCCTCTTCAGAGTATACGAAAATTCTCATTTGTTTTTCAGGAATACCCTATTTGTGCACCGGTAATAAAATAATATAAAACTTCAACATTGATGTACATACCTAAGTAAAACAGACATCATCAATTCCGGTAGCCCATCCTTCATGAAATTGAGATAAGCCTCTCCGGATAAATTATGGCGAAAGATATAAGGCCCGATGAAATTATAACCCAGGATTCCTGCCTAAACATTCATCCTGAACCTATCTTGGGAGTTTGATTCCCTGCTTACGTGAGGGTTGCTTTCAGCCCATCTATGTATATTGCGGAAGTTAATCACTCCTTCCTTTGTCAAGTTTGAATCATCAGTCCGCAGCACGTTGCTTAGATAGCGGGGATCAGTCCTATCCGTTTATAACATAAGCCTGCAGAAGTCAACGCGAAGTTCCTGTACGGGCGTTAAATGATAGGGATGAAGACGTTCATTCCTCAAAGTCCGCCACACAAGCGTATGGTCTAAATTGAGCTCCACTGCCAGAGCCCTAATTCTTAAGGAGTCATCTTACCGAATCCTGTCCATAATGTTTTCGATGTTCTCCACTATCTAAAAGTTAAATTGTATTTATAAGAAATTTTAATTTGAAGATAAAAATATTATTTACACATCTAGGCATGCCTGAAATTTCTCGTCGACTGACAAGGGTCCCTTCCGTGATTAATCTATTAAAAAGAATAGAAAAACGCCTTGAAGAGGGACGATGTCTCTCAGGGAATCTTCTAACATACTCCGTCCTTGCTGCACGCGCATTTCCACGACAATACCCGTAAAAATCACCATATGCGCTAAGTCGCGTAATTCATGTCTACCTTCTACTGGAGCTGACATAATATTTGTTTTTCACTAAATTTTTTTGCTATAATTGATGAAACGGTGTCTATCAATAAGGCGATACAACTAGAGAAATTTCATTTTATACAAAAATTTTCAGGTAAAATTGACTTCTTATTGCATGCAGGCAGTAACAGAATTTTTTTTTTTTTTTGGATCCCATGATAGTTCAGAAAACCTACTTGTACGGATTACTTTCGTGCATCTGCCAAAACTGAATCGAGTATCTAAGTACCCGAGCATAACCTTTTGTTTATTTCTGTATAGTACCTGTATAGTTTGCACAAACTTGACACCAATGCTGTAACTTTACCTGAATATAAATGGGATATTCCTGGAATGCAAATGAGAATTTTCGTATACTCTGAATAGGCTAATGAGCATGACTCATCAGAAAACCAAGTGACTGCAATAAAAGCCACTCAAATAAAACCTAAAATGAATAATGTTTGAGGTATGAATCCCACTCCCAAAGTAAGAAATTTGTAAAACAAAAGACACAAATTCCACTTTGACATTTTTTTATTTCGAAAGTATCGACACTGAAATGAATGGGCAATATGTTTTCTTAAAGTGAAAGATATTGTAAGTTAAAGAAAATTTATTTCAGTTTTCTATGCCATTTCTTTCCTATGATATAGATTAAAATTCCAAGGTCTACGCTTTCCGGTACAAAAAACAGTGTTGCCAGCATAACTCGGAAACAACGCAATGTGGGGCAAAACTCTATAAAAAAAAATTTATAAGCTCGGCCCAGCTACCTAAGTTTAGCGTATGTAAACATACTTTTGCAACACCCTGTATAATGCTTCTATCAATAATCTTTTCTGATAGTGTTTTTCGTGATGTTCGACAGAGGCATTTTCAGAATCTGTTAGCTAGATAATCCACAGTGTGTAGTTGGCTCTTTTCACACTTGGCAATTTTTTCCGATCTACCCGTTTTCTCTGGCCTGCAGTATCAAAAAGAGGAACAGAATAAAGCTCTGCTTTGTCTCCATAATCCTTGCGATATTGAATTCGAACAAGGTCTGTAGAATCATATTCGATTTCCTTGGTGGTCGTATACGGGATAAACTGTAAGCCAGTGCTTGCCGAATTATAGTTTAAAAAATCTGTGGAATCACATTGCATCAATTTGATTTTGACATTATCAAAATCCATAATTTCAATGCTCTTAAAAGTGATAAGATATATTTCTTAAATGGCGCTCTATATAACGCTATGAACCGCATCAAGTTCCTGAAATCTAGAGTGACCAGATTCAGAAAATCGGATTGGATTACCTTTTTATTTGTGTATTCTTTTCCATGAATTTAAGTATAGCGAAAGATGTTATCCTATTCCTATTTTCGGGAATGCACGAATCTGACCATAGGATAATAGAATTTATTTGAGAATTATCTGCCATTATATTATTTAATATTTTTATTAGAGCACTTGCAATGTCGTTTCCTGTTCTACCCGTTTGCGTTTCATTCCAGATTGTGCAATAAGTAACTTTGTTCAAATTACAATGACCTGTGAGATTATACATATTAAACATCCTTTTATAAAAAAAAAAAAAATTGCTAACATTCGTATGTGGCAAGAAAAAAATATTTTGCAAATCATAAAATACTATTGCGGTGCTTGTGCCTGTATTGATTCTGTCTTCATTACGTCTCACTTTAGCCATTACGTTCCAGGCTAAATGTCTTTCATAAAATATTTTTTCAAAAATCGCACTGATCTTTTTTCGGTATATAAAATGCCAAATTATACTGTGTATTAAAAATTTTGCGGTATATTGCATATTTTACCGGGTTCGGTGTTTCCGATTCAAAAAGCTTGTACATTTTTTTTAATATTTAATCCCACTTCCAAGTAGGTACTGTCTTTCAATACAAGGAAATTTTTCAATATGCTTTTTGGCTTCCCTTCCTTATGCGCAGGAGTCGGTCTCTTTATGTTTTTGCCTTGAGTTGTTAGTTTTGGTGATCCCGTTGAGTTATTAAAATTATTTTCAAAAAAGTAATAAATTCGTCTTTGGCTTACATCTACCGTTGCCAAAAAAAAAAAAAAAAATTTTGCAAACCTGGATATTCTGTCCTTCAATTTCAAAAGAATACTTAAACAAATTCCCTCTTCGCGAATGCTCGGACAACGCAACGTTCTCTTCCTTTTGGTAGGTAGTTTTTCGATGAACTTTGAGTAGAAAAATCGCTTTTCATCATCAGTCAAGGCCCAGAATTTGAGTTTCAATAAAATTGGACAGGTAGCACCACAAGGCGCAGCTTTTATTTCTTCTTTTATTTATTTTCTATACTCCTTTTCTTGCTCGCGCAGCCTTTTTTATATTTATTTTTTCCATCCGGAAGGATTACGAGGTTTTTTCCCAGGACGTTTTCCAGATTCACATACATTTCTGGGTCGTAAGAGTTGTTCTGAAAAATTCAATAATTTGCTTAGCTCCGAAAAGAAATATTACTTGAACTTACTTTGAATATCTGAGGCGGATGTGGAGCAAAACAAAACAGAGGGATTTTCTTGATCGCTCAATGTAAAACTCGGATCATCTTCAGAGTTGTCTTTAAAAATCGATGGCTCTGATTGAGAATCACTCACATCTGTGTCCAATAGTAGCAGCAACCTATTAAGCATATATAATAAGCTCCGTTGGAATTAACACATTAGAAAAATACACTGAATTATGTTCAACGTTTCAGAAAATGTTTTACTTAAATTCCTTGATAAAATATTTAATTTAATACATGAAATATCAGACAAAGCTTGTTGAATTCAAATAAAAAGATTTGAATAAATAGATTTCTTTTGAGCCATTTTAAAACCGAAAATAATTCATATTTGAAAGGCGTAATTAAAGATTTGTTTTTGACATAAAATTATTAACCGCGATTTCAATATTTTTGTATGTAAGAATTTGAATTATAGAATATCCAAAATTTAAATTACTTGCTACTGCGCAATGTTACGACAGTGTTATATAAATAGCTTATATTGCAAAAACAAAGTATTTCACATTTTACCCCCAATCTAGAACAGTTTAAGAGAATACAGCTAATATTATGTCTGCAAAATGTCATGTCATGTCAGTTTTGGGAAAACTTACTTCTCGAGAGCAGGACTAAGATCAGGTGCTGGCGACTCCTCAGCATATTCGACTCTTATGAAGTGAAAATAAAATAGAAACAAAATAAGAAAATGTTTCATCTTTCTGTATGATCCAGACGACCGACGCACAGTGGGGTATTTGATCGAAAAAGTTGGCCAAAATTATTTTTTATATGAAATGGATCTATGATAATTGTTTCATTGATAGAAAAACTGTTTTAAAGCATTTTGAAGATTTTTTTTATTAAAATTACTAAATACTACGAGTTATTCACAGTTCTTCTTAAATAATACTAATGTCGGCGTCTCCAGGTTCAATTTAAGTTCTCGTTTCGGCAGGCAGTAGCAAATTCAAAGTTTCTTTAGAAAAGGACCTCATTTTCTTTTTTGGTGGCTTTCTCATGCCCGTAAGTACTGGATCTGACGTTATAAGCAGTCTGTTTAAAACATCTAAGTTACAGGCTTCTCGTGAAAATTTTCGTGAATAATTGAGTCTGTATGCTCTCAAATGTTTGTTGCGAGCTTCCGCAGCTTCTTCGGAGAGCTGTCCGATTGGAAGCAGAGCATTCGAAATTACTTCAGAACCATGACGGAGTATTTTATGGATCGTGGGAGACATTGGATGCCATTTATACAGCTGGACATAGAGTTCTTCAGTCTCTCTTGCATATTTTTGAAATTTTTGACTGTTAATTTTGTGACCACTCGATAATACCTGAAGTATTATCTTAAATCTATATATTAGATTTAAATCTATTCCAGTAATGGATGCAGACAGCTCGTGTTCAGCAAAGAATCGCCTACTACTGTTTCCATCATTAGTGTTTCCAAAATTGGCTTTGGGGACGTCCACTATCAAACCCATCTCACTCCTAAATCGTTCTTGGATTTCTTTCTTTCTCTGTTGGACAGCATCTTTATCGGACTTCGTCCTTATTTGCCATTTTTGAACATGTAATTTATAGGAAAGATGTAAAATGCTTTCAAAGAATCTGATCTTTGCATGAAGTATCGAAAGGCCAAATTTTAATGACTCTTCTTTAACGTCTCGTTTCTTCGTTATATCATTAAACTCTTTTGATGTGGCACCACATATATAGCACCTCATTGTCGAGGTGGTGTGAGTTGGATCGTTACACACCTTGGCATCGACCATAGTAAACAGCATAGTGTGTCTTATTTTGGTGCTGTCAAATTCAGTCGGTTTGAGGGTATTTATTTTTGATTCCACATACTGGATCTCTTCGTTTGTTATATCCACAGTTTCACGTACAAATCTTATTCTTATAGGTCTACAATACCGTGGTGACGAGGGTAAAGGATTTTGCCAAATTACTTTTTTCTGCTGACCACAAATTAATTGCAGTGGCACCATGGAGCTTTGGAAAATGTTGGCATCAGAATCTGTTTCCTTCTCAAACTTCTGCTTATACTGCACTTGTTGGGATCCATCGCATCCCCATTTATAGACTAATTCCATTGATTGCTTATCGTCTTCCTTCAATGTATCAACTACTTCCTTCAAATGCATAATTAATCTCGAGGAAGTATGGTCCAGTAAGTCTTGCAAGTTTACTTCTGCACACGTAGCTGTTATTTTGTAAGATTCTCTTTTGGGATAGCAATCTCCTTTTGCTTTTTGTAGTATACTGTAGCAGGGATATAATTTCTTCCTGCTCGATCTGACTATTTCATATTGTGCCCGTGACAGGCTTGCTTCTATGTACATAGACAAGGCCTGTAAGGGTGATAGTTGACGAAATTCTTCATCATTACGCTTTTTGAATGACGATCTGTATTTTTGTGCCCGAGTTGGACTCTCTGTGAGATCTTTAACAACATTCGCTGCATCTATCTCGCCAGAAGCACGTAATTTCATATGCGTCGCGTAGGTTAACGTTTCTACTTCTTGTGACCGGATTTCTTCAGTTTTGCGCCGCTTGCTTCTTTCACTTGATGCTACAAATGGTTTTTCGGGGCGACCGGGACTTATTCCTGCAAATAAAATATATATTGTGTAAAGAAATCTGACCTGAATCGATACTAATGAACAAGTGAAAAAATGTATTAGGCCTTTCCAAACGAGCATTCTTGATGCGGTGTGCAAACCTGTTTAACAACAGTCGGAGAATCCAGTCAGGTATTGTTGCTGCAACCTTCACATTCATAAACGAGTAATAGAATCTGGATGCCTGCGTACACTGCACGACAAATTATTGACCCACCTCTTACAAAGAAACAATTCACTGTGGTTGTATTAGTGCATCACAAAACGTGAAATATATTTGATTTTTCAGGTTCCGCTTTGGTTCTTTTACCTGTTCCTCACAAGACTCGTGTGAAAAGGCCTATTGACATTGTACATACCTGTGGTAGGTAATGGTATTGTAGTCCTTCCATTAAGCCAAATGCTGTTATTTTTTTTTCAAATATGGCTTTCTTCTTGTGTGCTGTTTGCCATCGAACCTTGAATTGATGCTTTATCATTGACAATTTATGCTTCAAATCTTGTCGCCGGTCTTCATCATCAGAATACAATTCAATAATTTTTTTTCCCATAAAATCAAGTTTTCTATCGAAAGTAGGCTCATTGGAACTTTCCAAAATAGAATAAATATTTTTCCTAGTCATAAACTTTATGCCCGAAGGCCCTAGAATAAAAAATAATCGTTAATTCGTATTGCTCATAAAATGGGACATGCTATATAAAAAAAAAATTACAAAAAATACATCCGCGGCATTCCGCGGCAATATTGTTAGTAGTTTTCTTTTAGGATAAATGCCCTTTAATTTGAAGTATAAACAACTGCATAGAAATGCTTAGAAGTAAATTAAAACGCCAAGAGTTTGTACTGATAATTTTAAAAATTATAGTTTTTACCCTATGTCTTTTTTATATTTTATAATTTCTAGAATCCAGATTGATTTCACTAAATAATGTATAAAATGTAAGAACATACCTGGTGTCGAATTATCCATAGAAAGAATTTTACACACTGGATCACAAAACAAAATTACAAGAATTTTTGTGTGAGTAAACTTAAAGCGCATCGAAAAATCACACGTACCACTATCAGCAAACGGTAACTTCTGACTGACGGGATCGCATGGCGCGAGACCCGAGTGAAAAAAAAATGGCTGCCTTTTGCACCGTAGGACCTTTGGCTTTAATAAAAACGGATTTTTGTTCATGAACCCACATTTTCGAAAATTCATTTTTGGCCAGACTTTTGCGTCAAATACCCCACTGTGCGACGGCTAAATCAAGACTGGGAGCTTTCCGCTTTATATAGCTTTTAAGTCGCACAACTTATTGCCTTTGCGATTGAACACTCTAGAATAAAACATGCTCGTACAACATTTAAGAACAACACACAGAGAGCTGCAAAAAATGTTCTAAATGCCCGGAAAATTGGAGTTTGATTACTTAAGAATAAAATAGCGGTAATATAAATTTTCATGCGAACACTGTTCAAATAAAGCAAATAATGTTACGATGGACAATTAAGAATGAAAATGATGCATAAAAAGAGGTACTTTGAACAAACTAGGCGCGCTATATCTGCAGAAGTAAGAAAGATAGCACAGATTTGATAACAGAAGGTGAAAGAGAACCACCCAAATATACCAATGCACTCAAAATATAAAAATTCACAAAAATGGTCCGTTGAACACTTAAGAATTCACGCGACGATTATACTTATTATTTTGCGCGGCTTGTGGCCTAGTTTGATTTGATGATCCTGAGGTTTAAGAATTTTTTGAAATCTTTCAGGGATATAAGTTGCACCTTTAAATCTCAACAAACTTTCAGATCCACCCCCCCCCCCCCCCCCCCCCCCTTAACACAGCCCTCCTGTTACTGATTTGGAGAAACCATTCTCGCTCAATATGTTCTCAATTTTTACTATATTGGCTCTATGGAATTTTTCGTGGCTAAGCTTTAAAACTCTGTCGATAAAGTTAATTTCTGATGTTCAGGATTGAAAGATTTGTAGTACAAAACCCTACCCGAAGAAGTAGGTTTTTGGGTACTTAGTCAGTTATTATTAGGCTTTTTTCCCTAATAACTCTAATGTCTAAGTACGGTAGGGATCCCATACACTCTTCTTCATATCTAATTTGAAACTATATTATACCATCATAGTTTGGTTTCACAATCTTTGATCCATTCTCTCAAATTTTGTCGTACGTGTGCTGATACAGATAATATTCAACTTCAGGATAAGAAAGTTGGAAAAAAATTTAACGCGAAAAGCCTCCGAATTTTTAGAAATCCTGATTTCGGATTTCAGACCATCCAGTCTTTCGAATTTATTGCAAGTTAGGTACTAGCACTTCGATGATATCTGTGTGCATTTTCGAGAAAAAATGGCAAAGGAACACGGTGCATAGAGTACATATAATAAAAGGTTAAACTGGAATTTTCATTATAACTTTTTCGTATTAGTTTTATTCGCGAAATTCAAAAATGTAATCTAAATGTATCCTTAATGAGGACGAAAATGATATTTTTTTAATATATCCCTTTCCAAGTCCTTTTTCAATGACTTTGGCCATGCCAGAGGATACTTTGACTAAAGATGCGTAACTTTTATTATGAAGACTTTTTCGATATCTCTGCACATTTTCGAGAAAAATGGCAAGGGAACACGTTACGTGGGACATCCTGTATAATGAATTTATGGATTTCCCATCATTCTAGGACTAAATTAGAAATTAGCATTTTCGTACATTAATTGTATCTGTGTGTGCACATCTACCTACACATAATTAGAAGTTAAGGCTTAATTGTGTAGAGTTTACATTAAATAAATAATAATAATAATAATATGGTGCACTTAACTTACATGGGCACCAATGAATGTCTACTACACAATATATAAAGTTAACTTTGAAAATTACAACCTGACCACGCGTGTTAACCGTTTTCGAAATAGTAACGAGAAAAATCTGAAATGTTACTACCAGCTACTGCAAGCCTACATACTTACTAGCGCAAATTAAAAAAAATTTCCGCGAATAATATTCCTTTATTACTATTCTAAGCAGAATTTCGTTTATTCAAAGATTCAAGTAAACTAGGAACCGTTAAAGCCTGTTGTTACCCATTTCATATCTCAGGTATACCTGCAGGTAAAAATTTGAAAATTTTACGTCCAACTTCTATCATCTATATAAGCATTCCAATAAAATTTCAAGACAATTCTACGACAGGATCTATGGGCAGGCTTTAATGGGTTAAAAGGTGAACTCATAGGGTCAAAATTTGGGATATCTTTTTTATTAAATTAAATTTATTCAAATTATGGTACTTTGGTAATATCTGCATACTTACTTACTTTGAAATAAGTTATTTTTACTTTTATAACTTCTTGTAATAAAGTGTACTTGTAACGAAGTTACATATTTGAAACCGAATTAAATTATTTTTGCCCGCCACTGGGTTATTTAATTAAAACTTGAACTTGAATTCAAGTAACCACACCACTGGGGCATGCAAACAAAGCTGCCATAGCCATGCGCTGCATGATCAGCACGCCTGTACATGTACTAGTCAACTGTCAAGTACAAGAAAAGCTTTTCAAAAGAGCTTGAAAGCTTTTTTGTACTCACGCCAGGCACTCATCCACTGAGAAGCTCTGACCCCCGGCTATATAAAGCACGCCAGTCGCCCACAGAAATCAGTCTGGTCAGCGAGCTCGACGAGTTAGGTGAAATTCCCGCACTAGTGATAACCTAGCACGCCGTGTGAGTAATCCCCGTGCATTTTTTCAATAATTACTTGGTACGTCGTGTGATTATTCCTAGTACCATCCGTCCTAATCCGTTGTGTTAAAGTCAGCGTGTACTATCCCGCTTTAACATTTCCTTGGTAAGCTGAGCGAGAAATCCCCGTACCTTCCGTCCTAATCCGTTGTGTTAAGGTCAGTGTGTACTATCCCGCCTTAACATTTCCTTGGTACGCCGTGCAAGAAATCCCCGTAACATCCGTCCTGATCCGCTGTGTAAAGGTTCGTGCAAAAAATCCCGCCCAAACACTTATCGTGTACGCCGAGTGAGACATCCCCGTATTTTCCCCTGTATTCCCAACCAAGTGTATTAGAACTAAGGCATATAGGTACGTTGTGTGAGAAATCCCCGTACCTCTCCTAAAAATAGCGAGATCTGTGTGAAATATCCCGCATCTGCAAGTATTCTCTTGATACGTCTTGATACGTTTTTAATTTTATTGTATTGTAACTGAAGGAGTCTCATTTTTAAGAAACCCTGGTACGAAGAGCTATCCGCAGTAGGGCTTGCAATACCGGACCAAATTTTCAAAACCGGGATCTCGGCATTTAAAAAAAAACAAATAAAAAGCGAAACTACACTGCAAAAATAGAAGAAAAAAAATTTAATAAACAAAATAAAATATTTAATTTAAAACAATAAACTTTTTTTTTAAAGTGCCATAAAAGAGAAGAAAAATATAAAATAAAAAAAGAGTAATAAAATAATTAATAATATACAAGTATAATAAGTCCTATGTCCTATTGTTGTGATTTGCCTTTAAAATATGCCCTCAAAAATGTTAAATTATCAAGAGTTTTGTCGCTTAAGCTGGCTCGAATTTTTGTGCACAACAGTCCTGCTGCTGAAAAGGCTCTTTCGGACTCGACGCTAGTTGGTGGTATGGACATAAGGCAGTCATATACTAGTTGAAGATATTTTCCTCTTATATGTTCTAGTTCGAAGTATGCTAGTTTCTGTTCTATAACTTTATAAAGTACTTTAGAATTCATCGTTTTTGAAATTTCACTCGCAGTCTTCATCACATTAACTTTCTTTGAAATTGCCATTTCTAGTTTTTCTTTCATTGTCATCGAAATTAGAATTTCTGGCTCAGAATCAGCAGATGACTCGGAAACGTCGGTGGAAGAGGCTCCTATGTTTTCAATATAAGCGTTCCAATAAATTTATAATTATTTTTATAATTGTTGCGTTGTTAATTCAATTAAAAATTTCATCTTCTGATTCAGTAGGACTGTGCAGGTATTGCAGTAGACTCGATAAATCAGTACGCCTTTGTTTTATACGAATAATTAGCTCTTCCTTGAATTCATTACATAAAGCAGTGTTGTCTTCTGTCAATTGATTAAAAATAAATAGTAAAGCTGCATTTGCGCTAAGACTAGTATCATCTTGACGACAACAAGGTTCAACAGTTAATTTGATTGGAAGAAGAACTGAAATAACTGATGATGCTAAAGAAAAATCAATTTCCGAAAATGATATTTCGGCATTTAAATTTAAATCAATCAAAACCTTTTTTGTATGCAGTTCTTTAACTGGACAAACCGTTCTAGCATGGGAAGTAAGCTATTCGAACGTGTTTTAGAATCTAGAATTAAATTCAGTTCATTTCCAAATTGTTCTTTAACATGTTTCTGTAAAGTTTTATCATTTTCCATTGGCGAACGTCTGAATAGCTTCACAACTTTTTTTTTTTTTTTTAATCAATGGACCTATCTGTTCATGAATAATAATTAAACAGTCAATTGCATTGTTTTTTTGAAGTATGGCTAAACTATTATCATCAAGATCACTATCATTTTCATTACTTTTGTATACTGGTTATCATCTTCGTTAGAATTGGAATGTTCTGAATCAGACTTATCTGTGGTGTTCAGTTCATCTTCATTTACTAAATTTTGACGTATCATATTTATATATAAAACCTTAATGACAGCCAATTGAATTCCGTGAACTAAGCAAAATTGTTGCCTTGCACAAATCAATTTTCCAACTTTGGTCATTACAGATGCACCATCATCGGTTGTAATGCACACAATGTGTTTATTTAAGGAAACTTGGAATAATTTAAGCTTTTCTTCAACGAGGGCAACACACTTTTCTGCAGGCAATGATCCTTGCACCTGAACTAATCCTAGGTTCGAGAATTTTTTGATGCCCCTCATGAACATTTATATTTAAATAACGTCGGTTTTTGACCGATGTCCATTCATCAAATGTAAGACTAAATCTTTGTCCTAAAAGAATTTGAGGAGTTTATAGATTTTGGTATATTTTCATACCTTCTGGCAGCTAAACCTTTTCTGATATCCATGGAAGTGCAAAATATGTTAAACGACAAACCGTCACATGCCGTCATGTGAGCTAAAACTGCAGACAAAGAATTGTCGGTTTTAGAACCGAAAAATGTTGTTATTTTCCTGCTTGAAACTTTTTTCACTTTAGAAGTTGATGGTTCTGGCTCAATTTCAATCAAAACGTTGGAGCTCGGAGCATTCCTTTTTTGATTGAGGCCATACCCTTTAACTCGTACACGAATTTGTCTGTCTATATATTTCTTTTTTACTCATTTCGACACTCTCATAGTCCCACTTTTCGTCATCACAGCGAGATGAAATTTGGCACACAAGTTCATGTCGCGTGACAATTGAATCTATCAAAATTTGAACCTGAAATTTCCATGGAAAACCCCGAAAATCGGGAAAAATCATTTGAAAATTTGGTACAAATTTGATTAGTGATAAATCCGTTTCAGGAAAAATGCAGAGTTTTCCGATTTTTCCGCAAAAAAATTCCGGAATTTTCCGACTTTTCCGGAAAATTTTCCGGTAAAAAAGTTTTCTAAATTATGCAGGATCAAGTTCCCTATCAAATGGCATCATTACTTTCTCTACGACAATGGTGAGAACTTGCAGAAAAAATCGAGGAAAATTCATGTAAAACGCTTTTCGGGAGTTTTTCCGACCAAGGAAGCGTTTGAGCGTTTTGCAACCTAAGACAAAGTTGTAGAGCGAAATGAGTTGCATAAAGTTGCTTTGGTGGAAAACTCCGTGGAAAGCCCGGAAAAGCGGGAAAATCATCGGAAAAATTTTCATAGATATGATTAGTTATAAATCTGTTTCAGGAAAAATGCAGAATTTTCCAATTTTTCTGGCAAGTTTTCCGAAAATTTCCGGAATTTTCCGACTTTTCCTGAAAATTTTCCGACAAAAAAGTTTCATAAGCTATGCGGAATCATTTTTTTCCATCCTACTGGCATCAATACTTTCTCTTCAACAATCGTGAAAACTTGCATGAAAAATCGAGGAAAATTCATGTAAATTTTTAGAAATACTTCATAGTAATAGGATAAGTCAGTAGAAAACATAGAAAATCGAGAAAATTCATGATATATGGGATCAAGTTGCAATACAGCTAAAAATCGCTGTTTAAAACAGAGTTTGGACTTCAGAAAACCGTTGCAGTACTACAACGATTTGAAAAATTGATTCAAAAAATTTTTGTTTTCGGATCGGCACCAAACATGACTTAAAAATTGTTTTAAAATATCTCCATGCAGCACGTAATAACAATTTACTTAACGTAAAAAAGGCAGAAAATAAAATAAGTAAAAAACGAGTTTTCAAATAAAACTGAGGCCAAGCCGGATGAAAACGTAGAAAATAAACTTTTCTTCACGCACAGAGGTGGACTCAGATTTTATTCGCTAACAATCACCGATATATTTCAGTACGATAAATCAGAGGTAGAAAGTGATTTGATTCAGGAAGAGAAAGAATATTCAAGAGAAATGTCCCAATCAGAAAATCGGAGTCCACCTCTGTGTGTGAAAAAAAGTTTATTTTCTACTTTTTCATTCGGCTTGGCCTCAGTTTTGTTTGAAAACTCGTTTTTTACTTATTATATTTTAAATTAATTTGGTGGAGTGTCATTAGGTGGGTATGCAAACCACTTGTACTACCTCCTTGCGTCGTTATTACCTTGTAACTCTTCTTACATTTTGAAATTTGTCCCTTTTTCTCACGAAGAAAATAGAACCATACGGAATTTTCATCAGCTGATTTTTCCTGAAAAACATAATTTTCCATGGCTAAAAAAAAAAACACCGCTTTAACTCTAAGTAAATTACAGAATTTTTTTAAATATTTGTCTTGCTGTTATTTATTATTTAAAACATCAGAGGGCTTGCTATTATTATTTTTAAAAAACCCGCAGCGCTGCGCTATCTATTATATAAATATATAGGAAATAATAATTTTACTTATACTTACACAAAGAGTTAATTTTCTCACTTTTCACTTACCTTTACCTATCTGCTATTTATTAATTGAAATCAAATCTTATGTGATATGTGATAATTAATTATAATAATGATTTAAATTTTTTTTTCACTTTTAGGTATATTGTACACAAACACAATACTCTAAATTTTCTAAAACTTTACAACTAACTATGCGCACATAACTTCTCTATAAAATAAAAAAACATGGCTTGAATATTGAAAATTTGGAAAAATACAAAACAATAATTTTCCATAGCGACGCTTGCTATGTGAATTTGTGTCTTTTTTTTAGTATTTTTTATGCAAACGCCCTCTGAACTGAAGGAAAATTAACGTACAAAAAAGCTCTTTCTTAATATAATAAAAAACAAATTACTTCAGTAGGGTCACTCCACCTGTACGTAAATTTCAAAATTAGATTTAATCTTTAAACATGACAACACCTAAAAATATGCTAATTACTTATAAAAAATAAAATAGTTAAATAAAAATGATATGAATGTTAACTTACAGCAAAAAAATTTAATACCGGATACGGGTATTGAACGGTATTAAAAAATGTCGGCAATACCGGAATCCCGGTATTGCACGCCCTAATCCGCAGCCATGCCACCGAAACTCCGTTACATATTTTAGAAATTCCAGAAAAATGTAATTTTCAATATTTTCGAATAAATTTGAGAGAGTTCTCGCTTTATGAAATTTTTTTCAAAAAGAACGGCAATGTTAAAGTGTGCGATTTGAACTGTTATTCTTTCAACTGCTTTGTAAATTGACATCCAGCTGATATTACATGCTCTCACTATTTTTAAATTGGCCTTACCCTCGTTAATGAGTTTGAATATTGTGGAATAAGCTTAGTGTCGTGTGCTTGAGTTACTAAACCAATTATAAGTTTCAGAAACTAAAAATTAAATTATCTCGGGAAGAAAATCATTTGCAGCGCAGGACACGGCAAGTTGAAGAGAGTGGAAAACACAAGGAATTAAAATTATGAATTCATTGCATTAAGGGGATTCGGTTTATTTTTTTACATAATTATCATCATTAAAATGTTTAGAACACGTGTGGGTAAAAGAATATTTTCATATTTACAGTATTTTAGAATTCACAGCCTGGGGAGATGTTTTCTCGCTACCAGAGGTACCCTCATAAATTTCGGGAAGCCGGTAACCTACAGATTCAGCACAATCAGTTCTTGGAGGAAGAAAAAGGGCCACTGTCTGTTGCTGGAATAGCTGGAGTAAGCTGTCAAAATTTTTCATGTAACGTTAAACTTTATATGAGTTTTTCTGGGAACAAAAGTTTTCAGCGCGCGAGGCGCTCTACAGCTTCAACGGATGAACCGATTCACATGAATCTTTGCGCAGTTGAAAGGGAATTCAATTTGCGGGGCTATCAGGAAGCGATTTTTGCCAAAAATTTATTTACAAATAGTTTATCGTCCGTTGAAGAAGAAAAAAACAGGAACAAATGTGTTTTTTTTTTTCAAACGGCTAGCATGTTTTTACTCAGAGGTTTTTTTGAAAACGAAAACCGGTATCAAGTTTAATCATTTTCAATCCTATTTGTTTCGAATGAATTGGCAGAGCTGTGGAGCGCCCCGCGCAAACCAAAACACGCCGTTCATGGTTTGATGGGTGTTGGAGCCGCCATTTTGGATTTTTTTAAATAAATAAAATTAGAATTTCCTCTCCATTGATAGAAGAATAAAATACGTTAAAACCCATTTCCAAACGTATTTATTTTATGTAAAAAACAAATTCCAAAATTCATGAATTTTTCATGCCTCTCGACGGTAACCTCCCCTTAATGGAATGGATAAAAAAAAACAAAAACACGGGGACGAATATGTGCTAAAATTATGCCATTTTTAATTAAATATGTGAAAAAATGCCGGCATAATTTGGTTTTAAAATTGTGCTAATAATGGGAAATCCCACATCTTGATGCAGAATGCAAACAAGTTTTCTAGGGAAGAGATCAGAAGAAGCAAAGAGATATTTCCACACTTTGAAGAGATATCTCTTTGCTTTTCTTCTTACCTCTTTCCCAGAAGAAAGCCTATTTGTATACTGCAACAGTAATACTCGTGTGGGATGGCCAATTATAATGCACAACAAATAGTAAACAATATCAATAACAATAACAATGTTTCGTGTTGGCCGCCTGTACATAGTAAGTAATCATAAAAGTACACCTAGAAAATTATAAAGATTTTTGTTTTTCACTCTGAATATCGAGAATATATCTAGAAAAATTAAATAAATTCAAATGCTTTAAATTTCACACAGTTTTGCATCATCCGACAGAGCGTTATTAATTCATATGAGAGTCTTGTTTCAGTTAGAGAAGATTTTACGTAAAGCTTTTGGCACTGAGAATAAATAATTTAACTCACTCACAGTCAAAGCTTTTACACGAAACGGAATGTTTTGATTCACTTAAAGTCAAAGTAAGAGTCACCACTAGTCACTAAAGCAAATACTGAGAAGACTTCACAAGTACTTAAAATCAAATTTGAATAATTTAATTTCACTTGTCTTTACAAGTTTTAACGTTTGAATTTTTTATGCTTTTCTAATACAGGTAGTTGCAGTAATACTATACTTACTGCGACAAATGCATATAGGGGATGTAGGTGGGTTGATTTGATGACTGAAACTCCAATACACGTATATCGGAAAATGTTCCATTATACACTTGTACCACAACTTTTAAGTTTCTGGAATAACAATTTGTGATATTTAATTGCTTATAAGTTCTGCGAAAATTAACGAAAGACAATAAAATTGTTATCATTTCAAAGGTAATCAAACAAACTTTCGGCAGCTGTAACTATTTTAAGCACAAATTGATTACTGCTACTGAGATACCGTTGCAGATAAAAAACTCATTGTAAGCGTGATTTTGATATCGATCAGAGATCTCGTACAATTAATCAGTGAACCGATCGTTAAATATGAAATTTTCTGTTTACAACTGATATCGTGATAAATCATGCTATTAAATCCTACCCATGATGGAGTATTTGGAAAGTAAAAAAAATGAGAAAGTACTCAAGAGAGATCACAATGAGTGAAAAACAAAACTCTTTTTATATCGAAAAGTCTTTGAAAAAGAATTTCCTTGTGTTTCGTATCGACAGGAACCGTATACTCATCAGTACGACTTGATTCCTGCCTGTCGTATAAACAAAAAAAAAACTCTTTTTGCATCGAAAAATCTTTGAAAAAAAAATTCTTTGCGTTTCGTATCGGCAGAAGCCGTATACTTATCAGTACGGCTTGATTCCTGCCTGCAGAATACGCCAAAGCTGATCACATATATGCACTTAAAATGATTTTTAAATTTATTTACGTGAATCCCTAGAGCTTTGCTATGAGATCAAAATGTGTCAATGATCGAAGATTTTCAGAAATATATAATCCCAATGGACTTTTGATAGGCTCTTCTAAAGTTTCACGTAATTTTGGTTTTATGTTGTATGTACTGTTCCAATTCAAACGTTTTTGCATCAAAAGTGTACCGTCTCTTTGAACTCCTTAGCATTTATAGTGCAATAGTTTCTAAATCCCCGATATTTTCTGCGATATTGTCAAAATCTCTCTTTATGGAATCATTCTGAGCAGTATCAAAAATATCTTGGAATATAATACCAACATGCAATGTGTCTTTGCCCATTGGAGTATCTACAAACCGATCGAAATTGTTGTAAGCTAATCCTTTCGATAAACTTTTTGAGCGACTGATATCTTCAGGACAAAAATATCTGCAGATCAGAGTCAATATCTTCATTATATGCACAATCAATAAAAAGTGATTTTAAAAAATATAAAAAGAAGCATTTCTGTTTTTTTTTCAATATTTTCCAAAACAAAACGACACACTTGTTCAAGAGATTTTTTGCGAATTTCTCGGGACTTGTGCCATTCTACTTTCTCACTCTGCGCAACAGTCTGCAACTTGATATCAATATCAAAATCAGCCGGCTTACTATGACTTTTTCCTTTGCAACGCTATCTCCCAGACTAGAAGAATACAACCGAAGCTAGTCCCGCACGACATAGATTTGTAAGTCCCCTCTATGCCACATGAAACGCGCAGGTGTTCCTCGAAATCTTAGGGAGAGGGTATTGGGTAGCTCGAAGTTCACAGTATCGCCTCAGATAGCTCCAGCGTCTATCCCGAAATATATGTTTAAAAGGAAAAAGCGCAGTAGCAATGCTTGAATAATTTTACCTCTACTGCATCAGCCTTTCACCACTACATACGCAGCTGATTGTTGAATTTCATCCGGCATACTATTACTTTATTTTACGTTATTTTTAGAAGTTCATGCGAGCAGCTGACACATAATCCCCCTCTACGATGCAGTTGACGATTTTTTTCAGCTCACTATGATGTCAACTGTTTATAAAAAAAAAAACAGTTTCAGTCGGCGTACTATTACCTAAAAAAAAAAATGTTTTTACCACTTTCGCAGCCTCTCACACCTACGTGACACCTTCGAACCCACTTATTAGTCATACCAGATCTATCGCAAAAGATAAATAACTATCGATCGGCGTAAAAGCACTACCTAAAATGCAACGCTACCTCTAGAACTATAAGAAAAGGTGTAGAATTTCCGATTTTCTTCAAATTTTAAATCAAGTTTTTCTCTAAAATTCTGTCTTCATTTTTAGGGTTTAGGTATTACTAAGACTTCGTTGTCCGTCCGTCCGTCACCAGGTTGTATCTCATGAACCGTAATAGGTAGAAACTTGAAATTTTCACAGACTGTGTATTTCTATTGCCGCTATAACAAAAAATAATAAAAATTAAATAATTTTAAAAATTAAAAGGGTCCCCATCAACGTTCCCTCTTATTTTTTTTGCACGTTGCGCGAAAAAATAACGTACTGTGCCCATATTTTGAAAAGTAACCACATTGTGCGCAAGAGAAAATTTTGTTTTGGTAAATTAAGACTTTTTATTTTTATACGAATTTTTTTATTATTAGAAAAAGAAATTACATTTTACATTAATTACCACGTCGATCTTTATTATTTTTGCAAAAATTGAAAACTTTTTGTACAACAATTTCGTTTCCATGCCTTAAAAATAATTTGATACGCATGAGATGGTCCAAATGTAATGTCTCCAATATGTTTCTGGCCTTTGTTTTATTGGCATTCATTTGACTAAACCCACGCTCGCAATCTGCACTGGATGCTTGAAAGGTTGTAGAAATGTGTCTATTAAAGAGGAAAGCTCTTGAAACTCCTCCTCCTTGTTGGCAAGGTCTACCATATCCGCGAAACTGCTTACGTACGACGTTAGAGTTAAATTTGGTTTGGTATAAAAATTTAAAATTCGAATATAGGCTTAGAATTTGCTTCTTCACTATAATTTGGAATAATTTTCGAGTATTTCTTAAGAAGATTCAGCAAGTTTTGGTTTCCAAAATTAAAATTGTTGCTGTTTGCGATTCCTATATGATCAAATGCAGCCCAGTCTTTCATTTCTTCTTCTGGAAATCTGCAATCTAGATGATCACATAGCTTTGTGATAAATTCAATAATTTCAGCAGTATTATATCTTGTGTTGAGAAGTTTCATTGCTTCTTCGCTCCAAAAAATAGTTTCTCCAAGATACTGGATCTGAATCTTTTTAATAAAGGATTTTACGTATTGATGAGCTTCCATAGGAGAAAGCAGGCTTTTTTGAAAAAATTTGCTCACTTTAGCTAAGTCAGTTAAAATATCATTTAGTACTGTTAAAGCTTATCGGTTCAAAGAATTAGTAAGAGCCTTAACACAATATTTAGAGATTGGATCATTTGAATTTTCAACTTCACCTTTTTGCAATACTCAATCAAAACATCATAAACTGCAAAGTGCCGTGAAAGCATTCCATTACTGCAGCTAAATCTTGAAATTTGACTTTTTCCACCGATGATCTACTGAGCATTGTGTGTACATCGTTCTTAACAAAGTCTCTAGAACTTTCATTAAAGGTATTCCCCTCCAAGCATCGTCAATTCCAAGGTCTTCTCTGTGTGCCACACAATGCTGAGCTGATAAATACGGAATATCTCGTTGTAGTATCTTTGCTACTCCATTATAACCACCCAGCATAACCGCAGCTCCGTCCGATGTCATCATTACCATTTTATCCATATCCAACTTAAAATCAGAGTAGAATTTTTTGATAGCTGCCACAATTGATAAAGCGTCGCAAGCACTTAACTGAATTATAGTTGCAAAAGTGGTTTTGTAATCAAAGTTTGTTCTGAATTTTATGTAAATTATAAGCATTTTATGAACAGAAATATCTGTGTTCGCATCAATTATTAATCAATGATATTGTGATTTTCTAATAGCATCAAAATCTTCATTCCGAACCACTTGGTTTATGCATTCCACGAATTCAAAGGCATAATTTTTGCTACGCCAACTTTCAGGAATTTGAACATATTTTGATACGTGGCTATTTATTTCCTGCACATAATTCATTGAAGTGTTCAATTTTATTGTCAAAATTACGTTGTCAATAAAAACTTTAACCATTTTTGGATTTGCCTTTTGTCTTCCAGCATTTTCTATTCGTACCTCACGGTCTTTAGGAGTCTCAGTAATCAGTCGAACTAATCCACCACATCTATGTATGAGCTGTAAGAATTTCAACAGCTTCAATGTGTTTTTTGTGATTTAGATGACGTTTCAGATAATCCAATTTCCAATCATCCCACTTTTTCCCAATGGAAAACTCTCCATCTACTTTCGCTACGGTATAAAATTTGCACTTAATTGTACTTTCTTCTTCATTGAATTCGAACATCTAATCTAGTTTCACATGGTCGAGTTCACGTGAAGTTGGTATTTTAGTCTTAACAAGTTGCAAAAGCCAAGCAGGTTTGAAATTTGGACATACTTTCTTGGATGTTGACTTGAGGAGTTTCTTTTTGACATCGTTGAAGCTGAGATTGAATGTATTTAATTTTATTTATTTTTCCCGCGGAGGGAATCGAACCTACACTTGTTAGAATCGGTCAATGATGGAGAAATAAGAATTTTAAGAACTTTTATTTTTAATGATTCTAAATCAAATTTATAAATACAAGAAGAAAAAACAACCGCCTCGTCCGGGATTTGAAACCGGGACCTTCCGCTTGCCGGGCGACTGCTCTTACCACTGAGCTAACGAGACAGATGATTTTCCTTCTTGCATTTATCAAATTTGTAACTAGCCTACTAAGCCACGTTTTGCTTTCAGCTGGCATTAACCAGTAACGATGAAAGCGCACAAATAAATTGTAAATTCAATTTTATTTATTTTTCCCGCGGAGGGAATCGAACCTACACTTGTTAGAATCGGTCAATGATGGAGAAATAAGAATTTTAAGAACTTTTATTTTTAATGATTCTAAATCAAATTTATAAATACAAGAAGAAAAAACAACCGCCTCGTCCGGGATGGTTTCAAATCCCGGACGAGGCGGTTGTTTTTTCTTCTTGTATTTATAAATTTGATTTAGAATCATTAAAAATAAAAGTTCTTAAAATTCTTATTTCTCCATCGTATTTAATTTATTTAATTTTTTTTAAGTACCAGTACCGGGAATTGTACTTGAAAAATTTTAAAGTACCAGTACCGGGACTTGTACTTGAATTTTTTTTAAGTACCAGTACCGGGACTTGTACTTGTACTTAAAATATTTCAAGTCCAGGTACAGGTACTGTACTGGTACTGGTACTTGGAATTTTACAGGTCTGCTATGTATGTATGTATGTATGTGTTTGTGGCACGGCTTGCAATGTATTTTCGTTATTGTTTTCAATAAATCGCATAGTTTACGAACTAAAATAAATAAAATGAATCGAATTATAAAAATTGTTTACCCTAGTTCTACTGAAACGTGAAATTTCTTTACTAAAAAATATACGGGCATACTTTTTTCTAAACTCCTTTTAAGTTGCTCAATTTGACTTCATCCAATGACGTAGCTATATTTTTTACACCATCCAAAATATTAAAATTTTTCGAGAATGTTTTTAAATCTATTCCGTTCACATCATTTGCTTCCACAGCCTGAGAAAAAGTTTTTCTTAGATAATAAGCTTTAAAGGAAGCTATATAACTCCCTGATCCATTGGCTGGAGGAGAGCAGTTATGTTAGATGATAGAAATACCGCATTTATTTGTGGATCAATATCAGCAATACGGGGAGGATGACCTGGGCAATTTGTAAACTAAGTTTTGTTGAGCACAGTAATTCTTGACTTCAGGAGTAAAGTTTTGAGTAAACCATTCTTTGAAAAGATTTCCAGTAATTCAGGCTGTTCCAAATGACACGAAGATAACCTTTAGCATAGTTTTTTTCTGATCGATACATTAAGAGAGGCTTTAATTTAAAATCACCTTGAGCATTAGAGCCCAATAACAATGTGAGGCGGTCTTTAGCAACTTTAAAACCGGGAATAGATTTTTCTTCCTGAGAAATGTATGTTCGTGAGGGAATTTTTTTTTTTTTCAAAATAGCCCGGTCTCGTCGACATTAAAAACTTGATTTGCAGACAGTCCCTCTTCTTGGATGATTTTCCAAAGATTTTCAGGAAAATCGCGTGCCGCTTCTTCGCCTGCACTCGCAGCTTCTCCTTGAACTGCGATATTATGCAATGCATACATCGCAACGTTGTGCTGATGTCATAGTTGGATGGTGACTTTAATGTAAATATTGCCCGCTATGATTCCTTAGCTGATCGATTCTTGCACTTTTTCCAATCAATTCATCCCAATGTAGTCAACTCAAAGCCAACTTATTTTAATGCAACAAACCCTTCACTACTTGACATGTTCCTGGAGACTGATAGAAAAATGGTGTTGTTACGCGATCAGATCAGCCCTTTCAGCTGGTTAGATCATGATCTTCTGCTTATGGGCTCCAATTTTTTAATATACAATAATCCTCCAACAAACTACTCCCACCAAGATTGACGTTGAATCTTTATTTGAAGAATGTAGGCAATTGCCATGGGACACAATATTTGATTGTACCTCAGTGTTCAGTCTACCGACGTGCTGTGATTCCCCCGATGTAAACACATTCCTAAAAAGACAAAATAAAAGAAACACAAAGAACCAAATTCTAAATGAAATCAACAAAAAATACTCATCTGATAGTTGGGAACTTCCTTCCTTTGGTCCAGCGATGTCTAAACACTTTAACAAATACATTCAACACCTAAAACATACAAAATTATTATTATTTATAACAAAATTCTATAAAAATATCATCAACTTACCTAAAGTGTACATCCCTCTCGTATATTTACATTTCGCAATGTCACATAGTGACATTACGTCAATTCATTTGATTTCGCCTCAGTCATCAAATCCAACAAACGTCGCTAGGGCAACACCGAGAGGCGAGAACTCATAACTGGATGCGGCAGCTATAAAAGCCGACGAGCCGTAGCAGAAAATCATTCTTGGTTCAGAGCTCATCTGATTCGGAGACTAATCCGAGTAACAAGAATAAAATTCCCAAACCTCATATAGAAGATTAATTCTATATTTCAGCGATTAATCTGAAAATCCTATCAATTCCAAAAATTCCATCCCACACCTAAGCAGAAGATTAATTCTGCGCAGAGATTAATCTGCAATAATCCGTCCCACACCTAAGCAGAAGAATAATTCTGCTGCAGAGAATAATCTGCTACATCTCCTGCTCACATTTACAGAGGAATAACTCTGCTGCAGAGACTAATCTGCATTCTTCGTTAGAGTAGCACATTGCTACATTTCTGCGCACGCTCAGAATACTGTCAGAGACTAATCTGACTAGTTGTACTGACAGAAGCATTTTGCTGCCCTTGTGCCCTTGTGCCCTCACGCACTAGCAGCATCAATATTTTCCCCTATTCTTTGTTTGATGACAGATAATAATTCTGATCTTCTCTCCCTTTTTCAGAACGAGGAGAAAATTGGCAGCGTCTGAAGCAGGAGCTCATTGATTTTTATTTTGAATTTTAATTTGTTTATTTTTTATTTCGTATTGAATTTTTATTGAATTTTTAGTAGTTTGTAGTTTTTGCTTTGAATTTTTCTTTTAAATGAATTACTGTGATATTTAGTTTTAAGCTATTGAAATTTAATTAGATTTTATATTTGAATTCTTAAAAACTGAGTTGTCCATTAAAAACCGGCACTCCCTCCCACGTCCGAGACTAGCTCTCACACATAATCAGGTTGATATTTTGTCCTTCTTAGTTGGACACCTATAAGAAACACATGTTCCTCTTAAATCTGGGCGCTTATTGAGTGAAGGGTGCCCTTGGTGGTCGGCTCGTATTCGTTTATTGATCGCTGTGAGAGAATTTTTGTACCATCAATATCGGTGTTTGAAAACTAATGAGGTGTAGTACTCAATATAAAATTGTTCGCAACAAAGTCACGTTAGCTGTAAGAAATCCTAAACGCCAATATTACAGTAGCAAGTTTAGCACTGACGTGAAAACCAAAACTCTTTCGCGTAATCTCCGATAAGCTGGTGTGTGTGGTTCGGAAAGATCATCCTGCTCACTACGTCCTGGTAACCTAAATGCGTATTTTTTGTCCGCTGGAATATCTTCTACAAACAATTTTGACACCTCCCACGATATTCAAAGTTTGCCTCTGTATTCCTTCTCAGATAATTGTTTTTATTTTCGCGCAGTAGATCTGGAGGAAATGATTTCTGCTGTTTTTTCGGAGAAGTCTGATGCGATTGGGCCAGACTCCCTTCCACCACGTCTAATAAAAATACTGTTACCTGTAATTGATAGATACATTCTTCATATTTTGAATACCTGCCTAACGTCATCCACTTTTCCCAGCACATGGAAGACTGCTACTGTTCTGCCATTCCCAAAGAGAGCTAATGCCAAATTGCCTACTGACTTTCGTCCCATAAGCATCTTATCTTTTCTATCCGAAAAACTCGTGTATAAACAGATCCTTGGTTGGGTGGTGGTGAACAAGTTTCTGTCTCCTTGGCAGTCTGGATTTCGCGCTATTCGCGGTTGTCAAACTGCTGTATTGAAGGTAACTACGGACATCAGGGCTGCCTTGAATTATAATGATTTTGGCATTTTAATTCTCTTGGACTTGTCTAAGGCCTTCGATAGTGTTGACCATGGCTTTCTCCTTCATAAATTAGCATCCTATCTTAAATGTAGTGCAACAGCTATTTCATTGGTCAGGCCGTATATAAATGGTCGCTCCCAGCAGGTTAAAGTTGGTAATGAATTCTCAAATGGCTTGCTCGTGCTTTGTGGTGTTCCGCAGCGTTCTGTGATTGGCCGATTATTATTTAGTCTCTTTATTAATGACCTTCCTTTGGTAGTAGAGGATGTGAAGGTACACATATATGCCGACGATGTAGGTACAGATGTATCTAAGCAGGTTTATTGGTCTGCATGAGTATTGCATTCAGCGTCTTAACTTTGACCTATGTCGAATAGACAGGTAATCGATTCTCAAAGGACTTCTACTTAATCCTGAATCTATAAACCCCCGGTTATCTTGAATGGTTTTGGAGTCCAGGTGGCCAGAAGGGCTACTAATTTGGGAATTGTTCTGAACTGCTGCTGCAACGTTAGTTCGATTCTCAATAAGGTGTATGCGGGGTTGAGAAGGTTATGGCTCTCGGCGAGTATTCTGAGCACTAATATGAGGCTTAAGTTAGTAATTATCTCTATTTCACATTTGGAAGTCATAGTTTTGCTAGCTTGGACAGCGAGTGTAGGCGTAAGATGGATGTGGCTTTCAACGATTGCGTACGATTTGTTTATGGCCTGCGAAGGTTTGACCATATTTCTTCGTTTATTAACACGTTACTTGGTTGCTCGCTGAGTAAATATCTTAAGCGGAGAATAATCCTTCTTCTACTCAAAATATTAAAGAGCAACCAACCAGAATATCTTAGAGAATTTTTCCAACTCTCTTCATCGCCACGTACTCACAATATTGAAATTCCGCGATTCAATAAATTAGTTATGGAACGTTCTTCTTTCCCTGTTCAGGCTGTTCATCTTTGGAATAGTCTACCTGTAAGCGCTCAGAGCGCCCAAACTGTCGATGCATTTAAGACTCTCATTAAAGCTCACATTTAACGTCGATTTTCTTCCAATATTACGGAAAATAATTGATATTTGTTGGATAGTTTCCTGTCGCGCGGTGAGTACAACTGCGACGTATTAGACGATAAAGTTGAAATCTTAGTCGGTAAACTTTTATATTTATTCGATAAATACGTTCCTTTAAAAACTTGTAGACGCACACAAGATAAATGTCCATGGATCACTCGAGAAATTCATTACCTAATGGCAGAGCGTGATTTTCTCTTTAGGCAACACAAAAGAAGGGTACGCGACGTAGCTGCATTTAACAGATATAAAGTGGTGCGTAATAAAGTATCGTCTATGATTCGTGCTTCTAAGCGCAGTTTTCTTTGCAATAAGTTAAATGCAAACTTGCCTGCGAAAACTCTATGGAAAAACATGCGTAATTTGGGAATGTATGGGCATACACCACCGGAAGTGAATGTCGATCCTAATGCTTTAAATACCTTCTTTATCTCAGTGGCCTCAAGTCAGCATGTTCAAAGTGGTATATTTCCAGATAGCTCAACAGACGGGCTTGCTTTCTACTGCACTGATCATCATGAGATCTTAAGAACAATGTATTCAATAAAGTCCAATGCCACTGGCATTGATGGCTTACCTTCAGAATTTATTAAACTACTAGCTCCTTATATATGCAGTCCGCTGATGCATGTCATTAATTCCTGTCTCACCACCTCCCAATTTCCTACCATTTGGAAGCAGGCTCTAGTGGTTCCAATTCCTAAAAAGACCTCTTCCTCACAATTAAATGATTTTCGACCTATTAGCCTGCTGAATTTCCTTGGTAAGGTATTGGAGAAAATTATGTACAGGCAAGTAATGGGTCATATTGAGGCTAACAACATGTTATCGCCGTGGCAATCAGGTTTTCGGCCAAAGCATAGTTGTGAGACAGCACTAATAAAAGTAGTAATAGATACTCACGAGGCTCTCGACAATGACCACCTATCAATTATAGTTTTACTCGACTTCTCTAAGGCATTTGATTCTGTTGATCATTCCAATTTACTTCTTAAACTATCCAATAGTTTTCATTTTTCATCATCAGCTATAAAATTAATTAGCAGCTTTCTATCAAATCGCTGCCAGATTGTAGTGGTACGAGGTTCGCGTTCTACTCCATCTTTCCTTCATTCTGGTGTCCCTCAAGGATCAGTCCTTGGTCCACTCTTATTCAGCCTATATATAAATGACCTTCCGTTGGTTGTAAAGAATTCATCTATACATCTGTATGCTGATGATATTCAACTATACCTTAGTAGGCCAATCGGACTAATGGAAGATTGTGTGTGTCGCATTAATGAGGATCTGCAGCGAATACACAATTGGTCACTAGACAATAAATTGTTACTCAACCCATCAAAATCAAATTGCTTAGCTGTGTATAGAGGAGTTATCGATAAATCTGACATTCCACCGGTGATGCTCAGCAATATGATATTGGAATATGTTGATTCCATAAAGAACTTGGGCATTCAATTTAACTCAAAGTTCAGCTGCTGTAACTATACCACTCAAATGTTGGGGAAAATATATGGCAGTCTGCGCCAGTTGTAGATTAGCTCTAGCTGTCTACCCACATGCCTTCGTAAAAAATTAGCCCTAACGCTTGTTATGCCTCATTTTACCTATGGTAGTCTCGTTTACAGTGGGCTTGATTCTGTATGTCGAAGAAAACTGGTAGTTGCTTTTAATGATATGGTGCGCTACATTTACAAGTTTCCGCGGTATGCTCATGTATCTGAATACGCAACATCACTACTTGGAACCTCGATTGAGACTTATCTTGATCGTCGTAGACTAATATTCTTACATAAGCTAATTATAGGAAAAACCCCAATGTATCTGCATGACAAACTGCACTTCCTGCAGTCGGCCAGAAATCTTCAACTTCTTGTTCCGAGGTGTGCCTCTAGATATGGTGAGCGTTCTTACTTTGTCCAGACTATCCGCAAGTGGAACTTTCTTCCAAGTAATGTTCAGCGCATTGGGTCCAGCAGGGAATTTTCCAAGTTATTAGAGGACTTATAGTTTAGAAATGGCCTTCATATTTTAGAATAGTTGTAGTATTCCTTAAATCTTAATACAGATAGTTTAGTAGTTTAGTATATATAAGAATTGAACTGAATTGAAGTTTTCTATATATATTTTTTTTTTTTATTTTTTTTTTTATTTTATTTTTTTATTTTTATTTTATTTTTTTTTTTTTTTACTTTTGCTATTTATTTCCTTGAGTAGTACTAATATAAGATGTTGTAATCTTCAGTACGGCACCAAATAAAGTATTATTATTATTATTATTACAACTTTGTAAATTATTGTTTTCTAGCTATTTTTAACTTGTTTTGTTTCTTAGTTTTTAGTTTATCTCTTTAGTGTTTTTCCTTTATTTCTTAGTTTTTTTTAATATATATTTACTTATTTTTCTGGCTTTGATTCATATTTAACTAATTCATTGACTTTTTTTATTTATTTTTTAATTTCTATTTTTTGTTCTTTTGTGCTTAATTTAATTTTGTATTCTTACCTTATTATAACTGTACTATTAAAAGATTGTAATCTTGTGTACATATGCCACAGCTAAATATATTATTATTATTCTACCTCTTTTTAAAACGCATGAACCAACCGCGACTTGCTGCAAAAGTGTCCTGCCGAACACCATCTACTTTATTTTTTTTAAAGTTTTAAAGAGACTCAACGCCTTTACTTTGTATAATAGCAAGACTAAGCGGCACACGTCGTTAGATCTAATCTTGAATCCATGTTGACAAAAGTTTATCCATTTCTGCAATCAATTCTTGTTGTTTTCATGGAAATAGATTTTTTTTTATAGCAATTGTAATTTTCGACTTCTTTTTTGTGATGGTTTGAACTGTTGTGCGCGGCATGTTTAATTGATTTGATATCGATGATGTACTTAGGCGTGTAAAATTCAATGTTTAAAATCTTAGACTTTACCTCAAGCGAAATTGTATGTCTTTCCCATTTTTTCACTGACACGATTTTATTTCTTATTCGCGGCATTTTTGTAAATTAAAAGAAAGAAAATAGAATTAAGTTCGTCACCGTAAGAGTTTCTCTTACACGAGTAAATCAAAAAATAAAAATGGTGCAAAAGTTTCACATGACCTAAGGCGATCAATTACTCAAGAGATGATTAAGTGCTGGATTCTCTGAAGAAAAATTAGAGTTTCATTTTACAGAGATTTTACATTTTCTTTCAGCAAGCAAGCTAAAGCGAAATATATATTTTCTGAAAAATTGAGGTGTGATGAGATGTAAGGAAAATTTATAATTATGAATAGTTTGAAAGGATTTTGAAAATATTCGAAAAGATTTTAACATTCGGGTATTCTTACGTTTTCCAAATTTTTGTTTTTAAAGTCGTACTATGGCAATGCATAGTAGTTCTTTTTACCCATTCATGCAAAAGAAAAAAAAACAGTTCAAAATCTTGAATGACAATCTTTTTTTGAGCTGTCGATTATTAACGTATAAATTCTTCCAAAACTAATAAATTTCTTAAACGATCTTTAATCAAGTTTTGCAACTAGGCAGTACAGACTCCAAGAGCTCTTCTCATCATATTCAATTTTTTACTTAAATTTTCATTAGCAGGTGCCATATATTTTCAAATCTCTTCTATCTCTGCTAACTTGGAACGGAGATTGTTAATTAAACTTAATTTGAAGATCTTTTGAATTGGAACGTTTTTAGTATGCTATTTATACTACATGCAAAACAGACACGTGCACCTTAACACCTCCATTTCTGGCTCCATACTTGCTTGAGAGGAATGTATGGGGGATGCTTTTCTGGTCGAATTGATGTTGTACATACGAGAAGCCCATTACATCATCGCCTCTTGTTTTTCAACTCTAAACAAAAATACTTTCACATTGTTTTAGAGGTTTTTAAGAGATAAGCTGTTTTTTTTTATATACAATAGATACCTTGGCTACAAATTTATTTACAATTGATATCTCTTATGGTGAATTCCTTTCAACAAAACCGAACAGGCAATGAATTGAACCTGAAGCTGTCAGATCTATTCCGAACTTATAAGGAGAGGGTGCCTACTCGTCATCACCGATTTCGTCCAAAATCACAGTATAAAAAGGACTTGACTAGAAATGAAAGAACCACCAGTGGGAACTCCAGATGACCAAACGAAGCCGAAATATTGCATAATGTAGAGCAGTCCAGGGTTTTGTAACCCCTTGGAAAATGCTCAATTTTGCAAATTATCGCGGGAGTTGTTGCGGTTAAATTGCGATAGAATTTAAACAAAAGTGTCAAATTCATTCGGGTTAATTGCCAATCACAGAGGAGGCATGTAGATTTGCGATTCTGTAAGTGGCATTTCCGTGCGTTTTCAAAGATCGCCGGAAGTTGGTGAAAAGTGGGTATGCAACATTTTTATAGATTTTTTTTTTTTTTTTAATAGGTAAATGACATCCGATCTTCCTGAAATTTTATACATATAATCACTTAGTAAAAGTGCATCCATAAAAAAATAAAAAAACTGGATTAATCGATAAGTTGTAGAAAAACATATCGAAATTAATTTTTCAGACAGAATTTTGGCCGCTGAAAATTAAATTTCGCAACTTAATCAGAAGGAGAGGGAAAACATATTCAAAAAATCACAAAATACTAGCAAAAAGACTTTTGCAAATCGGATAATATTTACCCCCAACTCCCTTAGAACACTTGAATTCGGGAAATGAGAAACTTTTCGCTATTGATGTATTGTATATGAATGACCTTTTGACATTGAATTTATAATCCGATTTTGATGAGATTGTGTATGAATATCCTACACAGATGGTAGAATATAAAATAAATACCTCCACCCCTGGAGAAATAATTTTTTTTTATTGTAATAATATATAAGTAACCCACTACGGGTTACCACTATGTAACCCGCTGCTATAACAATAACAATATTACTTTATTACGATCAACTGTATAAAGATTACGAATCTTATTGTCTACAGACCTATAGGTAAGAGAAGTGATACATAATTATTGTTTGAAATGGAAAACAAGAAAAACAAGATTAAGATTAACTGCCTGAGTTCGTGCTACGTATATTAGAAGGTAAACTATTCCACTTACGTGAAGTTTGGACAAAATAAGAGCGCTCTCCGAAATGAGAATGACTGCGTGGTAAAAGAATTTTTAAACTTCTTTGAGAGCGCAAGAATTGCAGCTTATTGTAAAGATATTGTGGCCTCTTTTTATGAATTAATTTATGTAAAAAATACAAGTCGCGATGAGCAAGATGGGTATCAAGAGTATGTCCAAGGGCTGAATTAACTTCCATTGAGATGTGGGCACTGCGTGTTAAGTTGTAAATATATCTAGTACAATCATTGAATGCAACTGTCAATTTTCGACTGCAAATTGAGTCTAACTTGGGAAAAACTATTGTGCCATACATAAAGTGGGGAAGAATCAAACTACGTACCAGTTTCAATTGCCTATCTGTAGGCAATAAATACCCACAGACTCTCAACTGCCGTAAAGAGCCATATACTTTGCTTAAAATATTGGTAACGTGGCTGCAGCAAGTAAACTCTGTGTTCAGGACTATACCTAAATTTTTCACAGAGCTAGAGAATGGTAAGGTAAAGTTATTTAAAATAACTCGGGGTAGCTCTAATGCCTCGAGGTGATTTCTATAGATCGGCATACACACAGACTTGCTAGGATTCAGTTGAAGCTTATTAGCTATCGACCAGTCGTAAATTCTCGTTAAATCTTCATTTACACGAGCAACACAATCTTCTTGTAACCCGATTGGTCTGCTCAAGTAAATTTATACGTCATCAGCATATAGATGGATGTTCACATTCTTAATCACTTCAGGCAAATCATTGATGTATAGACTGAATAAAAAGAGAGGACCTAGGATTGATCCTTGGGGTACTCCACAGTATGAGTTCCGAAAGTTCGATATAGAGTCTAGAACTTTGACTGCTTGTAGTCTACAGGTGAGAAAACCTTTAATCAGCTTGATGGCTGAAGAGCAAAAATTGAAGCAATTCGAGAGTTTGTAAAGGAGCAAATTGTGATCAACTGAGTCAAAAGCCTTACTAAAATCCAATAACACAAGGATAGTTAAATCGTCTAGATCTAAGGATTCAATAATATCCGTAGAAATCTTCAGAAGGGCAGTTTCGCAGCTGTGTCCACGTCGGAAGCCTTACTGGAAAGATGATAGAAGCTGATTGTACATTACTTTTTCAAAGACTTTGCTGAAGTAACACAGTAAGCTAATAGACCTATAATCATTAATTCTCGTAATAGTTTCAAAAAATCATAAGAAACTCACAATGAACTTAGCAAAAAAAAAAAAAAATTGTGAAAATCGGTTGGAATTTGTCCAAGAGATAAATGTGATAGTTTTACAGTATATGCTGCTAATTAATGTAAGTTGAAAGTAATTTAGCAAACCTTTCAATTTTATTTTGGTATATGCTTCTAAGCTAATTGGGGTAATGACTTCTGGTTTTCTGCATTCTAAAGATAACAGATTATAGATAATTGTAACGGAATATACCCGCAAGATGGCAATTATCAAAGTTTTCCGAAAATTGCAAATTTTAACCCTGGGTTCACCTATATTATGCATTATTTCGGTTTCGCTTGACCATCTGGAATTCCCACTTACTTTCATTTCTAGTCAAGTCCAACATATACTGTGAATTTGGCCGAAATCGGTGATGACAAGTACGGACCCTCTCCCTTTTAGTCCTGTCCCGAATGGGGATAAACTGAAAAGAATGCAAGAAAGTAGAATATCCGAAAATGTTCGTCCTTTATGATTTTAATAAAAAAAAAAAAAATAAACCACTTCAATAAACTAATTGTATTTCCAAATGTCCACCTATCCCCACTTTAATTACAAATAATTTTGATTTGACATTTAACTCCGAACCGTAACCACAAATTTTCATGGATCAAGAAAGTTCAAAACCGGTGCAGAAACCGAAAATACGTACGGAACCAGTTCTGTTTCAGTGTGGTGAAGAAAATTCTTTAGGTTTAGAAATTGAACGAGTTACAGTTCATTTCAGGTGAAAAGAATTCACCATTAGTTAGTCAGGTGTACGTCTTTGTTAAATTATTTGTTCAAGAAGGCATATTTTTTTATTCTCCGGTATATAGCAAAAGCTAAAAAAAATTTATTTGTTGTTTAATCACAACAACACAAATATAAGTTTGCCCCGGTAAAAAATCTTAAAAAGTACCTACGTAATCTCTATTTTTTGTCTTAGTTAAAGATAATCAAAATAATTAAAAAAAAAAACAAAAAACAATAATTTGTATAAAAAAGTCACTGCGAGTCCTCACAATAATCGCACTCATAAGATGGATTGATTAACGGATTCCTTATTGCATATCCCGCAAACCAATTGCTGACATATTACTCAACAATTTTTTTTCAGGTTGTGTCTGAAATCACATCTTCAGATGTAGCAAATATTTTGTTTATTTTCCTTACCTACATCAATTACATGCTGTCCCATAACTTCGAATACAAAAATGATTTACTGTTTAAATATCAAACAAAAATGCTTCTTTCGCATAGTTTCACAAAAAAAAAAAAACAAAGTCCCATTATGAGTCCACATGTTGTGACAAAAAATATAATTTGTATCAATCTTATTAGATAGTGGAGTGCGATGGAAGCCATGCGTGAACTAATTGTCAAAAAATTTATTAAAGAAATGAAACCTTGTGAAAATTTTTGAGACATATGAAAGGAAGAGATAAAGCGAGACTTCATATATAAAACAATCATACGTTATAAGGAAATATCCTCTTTTAAAGATCGTAAGAGAAGTAGACGTCCACGCATTGCGCATCCTAGGCAACGCATTAAGATCGTAATGGAGCAGATTCGTAGGAAAAAGGGTCGTTCGAATCGAAAAAAAGCTACGAAATCGGGAATCTTAAAGTTTTAAGTGCAATTAATACTCACCAAGGATCTAGGAGCGAACAGTCGATACTCGCAATAAAGGGTTTTGTGTTAGTGATTTTCTTACTACAGTCGAGACCCGCAGCAAGAATCTTTATTACAGTCGAGACCCGCAGTAAGACTCTTTATTACAGTCGATACCCGTAATAAAGGGGTGTTGTTATACCCTAGATGAAATCTATATACTAAGTTTGTCATTCCGTTTGTAACACCTCGAAATAATGATGGTAGAGCAAAATGGATTTGACACCCACGCATAAAATTAAAAGTTATTTTGATTTTTGCATGTCCGTCCGTCCGTCCGTCTGTATGCACGATAACTCGAGAACGCGTATACTTAGAGAGCTGAAATTTTGTACACGCACTTTAAAAAAAAAAGTAAAATTAAGTTCGAAAATGAGACAAATCGGGCAACTCCTTCGTGGGGTTGCCATATAAAAATTTCGTTTTCCGCTATATATTTGGACACTGCCTCAGAACGCGTCGACGTAGAGAGCTGAAATTTCATACATGATGTTTTTACTACACTACCAAAAAAAATGTCAAAAATGGACTAAGTCGGGCAACTCCTTCTTGGTGTTGCCATATAAAAATTTACGTTTTTTACGTATACGTTGAAAACGATCAGTCCAAAACATTTTTATTGTACTAAAAACTTCTGCAGAATACGAAATCCTATAAAATTGGTTATAATCATTTTTGCTGTGCGACAAACCGTTCTAGAAATATATGCGAAAAACAACTTCAAAATCAAACTTGAATAGATCGGTGACCATACGAAATTTATTACGGGCATTCATCTAGGATATCATAAGAATTGGTCCTAGACCAATTCTAGCTTTTTTACTTGTTAGTAATTGTCTTATTACAGTCGAGACCCGCAATAAGACTCTTTATTACAGTCGAGACCCTCAATAAAGTGTTTGTGTTAGTAATTGTCTTACTACAGTCGATACCCGCAGTAAGACTCTTTATTACAGTCGATACCCGCAATAAAGTGGTTTTGTTAGTAATTGTCTTATTACAGTCGAGACCCGCAATAAGACTCTTTATTACAGTCGAGACCCGCAATAAAGTGGTGTGAGTTAGTAGATTTCTTATTACAGTCGATACCCGCAATAAGAAACTTTATTACAGTCGAGATCCGCAATAAAGTTATTTGTTAGTAATATATTATCTCAGTCGAGACCCGAGATAAGATTCTTTAAGTCAGTCGAGACCCGACTTAAAGTGAATGTTAGTATATATCTTAACTTCAGTCGAGACCCGAAGAAAGATTCTTTATTTCCGCCGAGACCAGAAATAAAGTGTATTGTTAGTAATATTTTTTATTGCAGTCGCTACCCACAATAAAAAACCTTTAATTTAATCGCTATCTAAAACAAACTCCTTAATCCAGTCGATACCCAGAATAAGAATATTTTATTTTAGCTGTCAATTAAACCAAGTATTTAATTTAGTAATAAGATACACACTAGGAAAAATCACTAGGAAAGAACACAAAGGAATAAAATTGCCAAGTTAATCACTGCACTGCTAAATCACAAAAGAGATCGAATCAAGTCAAACTGCTGTTTATATAGCCCTTGCTTGCACACGACACCAATGATGGAGTAGCAGAGGCGCATGATCACAAGAATTGGCCGTGATTCTGTAATTTTACGGTACTAGAGATAAAATATGCATAGCAACGAACAAAAATGCATAGCAAAATAGAAATTTAAAGCAACCCATGCTGCTGTGTTAAATTGAATTCTGTATATTTGCAAAAAATGTTATCTCTATCACGTAGAGTAGAAATTCCCGTTCGATAGAGTTGCAAATTGATCTGCTTGATCTGATTGTATTTGTGCCATGCATTGTATGCTACATGACAACATATGCTTTGGTTAGATGCTGGGGAAAATTTGTAATTAGATTGAATTTGTTTTGCTTTTAAAAGTCAATTTTAGCATGGTATTTTTGCATATGTTCTTTTTCAGCAATTGTTTTTTTAGCACGAATCTAATTGCTTCAATCATATGATAAGAATTTTAATTTGATCTGCTCAATGAGGCTATATTGTTGTATTGTATTTGTGCAATGTGCTATGTAGATGACAAATACATGGCTTTGTTAGGTTGTGTACCTGTCTTTTGATTACGAGTAATCAAATTAGCTTTAATTTTCCTAAAAATTTGATGCCTTGTTTTCAGGATGTTTTCCTTTTAAAGTAATCGGTAAAACCAAAATATATTCGAATCGATTTGGTTCGAACATCGGGTGACAATTGAATCTATCAAAATTTGAACCGGAAATTTCCATGAAAAACCCAGAAAATCGGGAAAAATCATTTGAAAATTTGGTACAAATTTGATTAGTGATAAATCCGTTTCAGGAAAAATGCAGAGTTTTCCGATTTTTCCGGAATTTTCCGACTTTTCCGGAAAATTTTCTGGTAAAAAAGTTTTCTAACTTATGCAGGATCAAGTTCCCTATCAACTGGCATCATTACTTTCTCTCCGACAATGATGAAAACTTGCAGAAAAAATCGAGGAAAATTCATGTAAAACGCTTTTCCGGAGTTTTTTAGACCAAGGAAGCGTTTGAGCGTTTTGCAACTCAGGACAAAGTTGTAGAGCGAAATGAGTTGCATAAAGTTGCTTTTGTGGAAAACTCCATGGAAAACCCGAAAAAGCGAGAAAATCATCGATATGATTAGTGATAAATCTGTTTCAAGAAAAATGCGAAATTTTCCAATTTTTCTGGAAAATTTTCCGAAAATTTCCGGAACTTTCTGACTTTTCCGGAAAATTTCCGATAAAAAAGTTTTATAAGCTATGCGGAATCATTTTTTTCTTCCGTTCTACTGGCATCAATACTTTCTCTTCAACAATCATGAAAACTTGCATGAAAAATCGAGGAAAATTCATGTAAATTTTTTTAAAAAAATTCATAGTACCTAATAGTAAAAGTCTGTGGAAAACATGGAAAATCGGTAAAATTCATGTTATATGTGATCACGTTGGAATACAGCTAAAAATGTTTGTTTTCGGATCGGCACCAAACATGACTTAAAAATTGTTTTAAAATATCTCCATGCAGCACGCAATAACAATTTAGTTAACGTGAAAAAGGCAGAAAATAAAATAAGTGAAAAACGAGTTTTCAAACAAAACTGAGGCCAAGCCGCATGAAAAAGTAGAAAATAAACTTTTCGTCACACACAGAGGTGGACTCAGATTTTATTCGCTGACAATCACCGATATATTTCAGTATGATCAATCAGAGGTAAATAAGTGATTTGATTCATGAAGAGAAAGAATATTCAAGAGAAATGTCCCAATCAAAAAATCTGAGTCGACCTCTGTGTGTGAAGAAAAGTTTATTTTCTACTTTTTCATGCGGCTTGGCCTCAGTTTTGTTTGAAAACTCGTTTTTTACTTATTTTATTATTATCACAGTGTTTCAAACTAACAAAAAAAATATTAAAACCTCCCAAAATTGCCTATCTCAAGGTACATACCTTAAAATGTTTCAAAGAAGTCCACAATGTTTAAGGTATCTTGTATTTTTGTAGAGGGTGCTCGTTTCTCAACATGAGCACAAGTGAATTTTCATAATTAAAACAATTTCGCATTATTGAAACAGTATCTACCTACGTACCTACAATACATCGGAAGTCTTTAAAGAAATAATTTAAATTATTGTATGTAGATTTCAGAACCCCCCTCTCCAAAGGGATATGCTACGCTACTGATAAAAACCATACCACATATGTATATGCGAGTATAATTTGATACGCGTTTGAATAAGAAATCTTCGGTATACTTGTATACATACATACATGCATATATGTATATACATTGTATATAGTAAAATTTCAGGAAGAGTTGGGACCTGTTCTTATCTATGGGGAGGACTGGGAAATCGATGAAACAAATGTTTCCTCCATTCTCGCTCTTATGTGGAAAACTTTACTCTAGGGAAATTTCATTTAACTTCAAATTGCTTCGTTTTAATTTACTTGTGAATATTTCAACTATGAAATTAGTTAGTTGAGCTTCATGTGACATTCTATGTGCGCAATGGGAATTCGATTCACTCATAAATCGCAGCTGTAATTTCTTCAATTGAAATCTGCACTATTCCATATCGTCTCTGTGGTGTTATTAATTATTGATGTATGAGAATTCTAGAAGCTTTCATGATTTATGATAATCCCTTTCCTTTAAGAATTGCATTTCAGTTGGTAAATAATAATTAATTAATGGAGCACTATATTGATTAGTGTTATCTAAACTTCATTTGCATCCACGATTCGCTAGCATGTCCAGCCTATAGATCTAGATTTATATTTTCTTACTGATTTTAGAGGTATTTTTATATGGAATGTTTTTGGTAGGCTTAAATTTGCAGCTGAAGTCTTTAAGTAGAATTCATTTACTGCTTCGATTTGTGCGACATTGCTGTATATTGGATTTGTGGATTGGTATGCATTCATTGGTTTCTCTGCGAACTGTGAAAGATCTATTGTGAGTTCCCGTTCAATTGTTTTTTTTTTTTTTTAGGCAGGGGGAAGAAAGATCCCAAGCACGTAGGCCAAGGGGGCCCATTGTGCTAACCTACTAAGTAGGAGAAGTTATAAGGCTACAGAAATTGACAGGAAACTAGGTGAAAGGATAGCACGGCACCGTGTCAAGGTGGGATTCGAATCCACGACCCCTCGGATGGTAGTCAGCGCGCTTACCAACTAAGCTACCAAGTCCACCCCGTTCAATTTACTCCGTTTCTAGATTTAGACTGTTACCAAAGTCCAGAATCGTTCTGGGATTGGGATTCCACACGTAGTTTGGTGGAGGAAAAGCATCTTCGAGGTGGAGTAATCTCCGACGGACAATGTTTCAGAATTGCAGAGCAGGAGCTGTGAGGTTTAATGATCATATCCTGACAGAAGCGATGAAGTCTCAGCCAATCTCATCTTGTTTATGTGGTATTGCAAGAAGCAGTGATCTGAGAAGAGCCCTGTAATCATTTTAAAATCTCTTCTCCCAAACAGTAGGAATTCTTTTGTTTTTTCGCCTAATGAAGTCCTTACAGCCTTTCACAATAACTGAATTTTTGTTTGCTCTCCCAGCTATTTAGAGTAGCTTTGATGTAACATTTTGGACCAGCTCGTATATACGTAAATCATTTTTGAACAGTTAGAAATCGAAAAATCTTTCTTATCGCCCGCAAGCTGAAAGATGTAAACAAACTTGTTCTTCTGTTTATATTTTAAATGGAATTACTCATGTACGGAAAACAGCTGACTATATACGATTGGGTCCCATACAATTGTCGAGGCAGTATGCCAAGTTTTCTAAGATGATTTATTTTGATACATATTTTTTGGTTTTTCTTTTCCTTTTTTTTTATACCCTAGACTAGATGAAATCTTTAGGCGTATACTAAGTTTGTCATTCCGTTTGTAACACCTCGAAATAATGATGGTAGAGCAAAATGAATTGGACACCCAAGCATAATATCAAAAGTTATTTTGATTTTTGCAAGTCCGTCCGTCCGTCCGTCTGTCTGTGCGCTCGATAACTCGAGAACGCGTATACTTAGAGAGCTGAAATTTTGTACACGGACTTTAAAAAAAAAAGTAAAATTAAGTTCGAAAATGACACACATCGGGCAACTCCTTCGTTGGGTTGCCATACAAAAATTTCGTTTTTCGTTATATATTTGAACACTGCCTGAGAACGCGTCGATGTAGAGAGCTGAAATTTAATACGTGCAGTTCTTATTGTACTAGCAAAAAAAAATTCAAAAATGGACTAAATCGGGCAACCCTGTCTTGGTGTTGCCATATAAAAATTTAGGTTTTTTATGTATACTGTGAAAACGATCAGTCCAAGACATTTTTATTGTACTAAAAACTTCTTCAGAATGTGAAATCCTATAAAATTGGTTATAATCATTTTTTCTGTCCGACGAACCGTTCTAGAAATATATGCGAAAAACCACTGCAAAAATCAAAATTGCTCAAATGTGTACCCATTAGAAATTTAATACGTGCATTCATCTAGGGTATCATAAGAATTGGTCTTAGACCAATATTAGCTTTTTTACTTGTTCTGTAATAATATTTTCTTCATCTTTGTTTGCTATGAACTGTTTTGTTTTATATATTCCTTTTTTATTATTTTTTTTTCCTTTTTTTTTTTTTACTTTTTAAATTTATCTTACAATTTTGTAGTTTTTCTAGTTTTAGATACATATATTGCGACGACTTACAGCATGTGTTTCTCTTTGACTAGTGTTAATGTGTGCACGCTTGTCTGCTCTGGATAGCATCCATGTCTGGATTGCAACTTGAATGAGTGATTCGGACTACGTTAAAGAAAAATATATGACGCATCTCATGCCAAATGTATTGTGTGCTCAGCGGGTGGGTTTACGGCTTTGCTACTTGAATTCTAGAAGCATGGTTAATAAATTTGATGAGATTAGGATGATGTTCAATAGATCTTTGGTGGATATTATCCTTGTGTATAGACCTATATAGTGATTGTGAAACGCAGTTTTACTTAGTACCTTGTTGTGTCGTAGAGACGCTGAGTCAACTTACAACTAAATAAGAAAATCTCCATATAAACTGGGATCACTTTATGAAAGCTCTTTAACTTTTTATTCAACTAAAGAAAGCTATAATTGCGAAGAATTTATGTGGCATAATACATCAAGAGAAAGAGAGAGAGAGAGAGAGAATGTATAGAGTTTTCTATTAGAGGGCCATTAGCTCGTTTTAATACGACCGTTTTTTTGTGAGTTTTTCACATCTAGATGTAAGTTGTCTCAGGCAGACGTAACCAAAGGGTAAGCCAACAATGCCTCGGTCCAATATAAAATCAGAGATGTCTGGACCATTGAATAAATAACTAATAAGGAAACGGCATATCGGGTGAAAACGTAAGCATCTCAGCGAAATGTATTAGTGTGCTGTGTTTGTATTTGTTTCGTCATTGCAGTAATGAAATTGTGAGATTTTGAACGGGGACATTTTTTATAATCCAAATTGCTATGTAAAATAAACAAATTTTTAGCGCCCCCTTATTTTCAGATGATATTTCTTGGCGTTGCCTTTGTATGACTGACATAATTTAGGCAGCAATTACAAATCAATTGTAAACAAACAAACCGGCATTGGAAAATTGTTAAATTTTTTGCCATGGCTGTTTATTTTTATTAATATTTCACTTTTATTTTATTTTAAACACAATAATTAATTAGTAAAGCTATTAGGCTTACTTGAAGAATGCTTTTCCACGACAATAACGACGTTTGTTCCTGCAGCACAGCACAGCGCACTTCATTACTGTTTTTTAAGACTCCGGAGTCTCAATTACACCAAATGTCTTTCACAAAAGAAATATTCCGCACTTATTTCACACTACTATTCATAAAAATCACGTTAAATTATTTATTTATCACAATATCGCGAACTCAAATCCGAACTTATTTTCAAATAATATGAAATGTAAGAAATGTTGAATTGATGTAAAATAGGCAGCATGCCCACTTGTCACTCCCCCCCCCCACTAGATCACACTGTCATTGAATTGCTTAAACACGTACACTGTATTCGCACGATACCCCGTTTCCTTATTAGTTATTTATTGAATGGTCTGGACCTGATGTTGTAGGGAAAGACGCATTTTTTTCTTAGAAATTTACTGGAAAATTTTTCCTTAGACAACGGTATATATTGTATCTGAAAATAACTCTAGTCGGCCACCAGACTGACTAAAAAATTCTCCCGAAATTTTGTCTGTAAATTTCTAAGATGAAAGTCTATGCTTATAAAAATAATTGTTAGTGGCCCAAGCACCCGTTGTCGGGCTTCAATAATGCATAGCAATTCTAAGGAAAAAGTTCCCAGTAAATTTCTAAGAAAAAATTGCGGCCTTACCTACATCAAATCCAGCCATCGTGGATTTTATATTCTATCGAGACGTTGTCTACTACTTCCCAGCCTTTTTATGTTTTTAGTTTGGCTCTACTCTTACGGCTTATCCCTTGAATCCTGTCCATACTTCAGTTGAACATCTTTGCTTTTAGCGTAGCGTGAGCAAAACTGTTCAAAATGGTACAAGTGGAGCCATCTGACATTATAACAAGGAAGTATTTCCGCAATCACTAGAATAACTAGATAGTTCTATACACAAGGATATTATTTGTATATCTGAGACCTGGTTGAAGCCCGAAATAACATCACTACAGACAGGTTTGCATTTTAGGTTATCGATTGTTCCGAAATTATATAATTGAATAAATAGATAAATAGATAAATAGATGACGTAATATTGTTTCTTAAAATTTTCGGCACCAGAATTAATTTTAAACTTAAGCAAATGTTGAAAAACACCGCTATCGTTTCCTTTTCGGCACAATGGCAAATCATGTGTTCCGCAAAATACTGTAGTATTAATGATAGGTCTTAGTGCCTTTTTATTATCTTCAATTAGTTTTGTATACCCTGTTTGCATAGCAACCTGTACATTTGCATTTGGGTTGCTAAAAGTTTGAGCATCCGCACTGGACTCTTTGTGCCACTGACTACTTATGTATATGTGCTTCACAATAAGTATGTACATATGTCCTTATACTTTGTGAATGGTCGGATAATAAGAAATCTCTGCAAACCACGTACGACTTTCGGCGGAAAAAAAACACAAAACAAACAGAACGCACCTTTCAAACTTTTCGAATAAGTAAGCCAAGGCTTGTACATTTCTAACCAATTGTGGTTAAATTTACTTTTTAAGCGCGTGGCATCGCCAGCATAATCATACTTCTCTAGAGGTACCCAACATCGCCTTAAAATATCCATATGCTTTTCCGTAGTCATTTTGGAAGATCGTCCAACCCATCGCCCAATATCATTTTCATGACATACATCTTCATCTCCAAGAACTGACTGAGAATATTCTCAGATGTATGAGGCTGCAAAGCCTCGCCAACAATATTTACAGGATTTACGGGTTCCAGCAGTAGTAAGTTACTCAAGTTTTCAATACTGTCATCTATACTGGTACTGGTTGAGAGAGAGGTTAAGCTTCTGACAGTGACGATTTTGTTGTAACTGCAGCCTGATCTGCATCAATAGTTTTACTGCCTATAGAAGAATTGTCCTCTTTATTTGTTATTTTCCTCTTTTTTGGTCTTGTTGCTGTAAACTAAAAAATATGACGTAAAGTTTGAGTAGAGTAAGTATATGCATACATATGGATATTATTATACACAGTTAACTGCAAAAACCTCAAAAAATTTCAATTTCGCGCCATAATAGAACTCAATTCTCATGAATGAAACAAAACAACCTCAAGCAATCATGATAGTCGTCGACCTACAAAATATTGGCCTTATTCATGAAAATCTAATTTTTGGAAACACTCGAAACCAAAAAAATTCCATTCCATTAAAAATTCTCGAACCTAAAAACAACGCAACTGCACTATGTATATTTGGACACACTCGATCTTACTCCCTATCTAATAATTATTAGCTTTATATAAAAATCTATTCATAAGGACAAGGAGTAAACTCCAATAAAAAAAAGATAACTTTAAAATCATAACATCGCTTTTCAAAATAAAAAAACTTTATATACAAATCAAGACTAAATAAAAATTGATAGGTACTTACAGAAAAAATTCCGTATGTCCATTTTTAGGTTAGGTTATCAATTATCATTCAACGAGAAACAGTCACTGGTGGGTGAAGTTCTTGAATATTAATGAATGTTCAAATAAAGGTCTATAAAATGGATAGTTTAATGTTTAAGCATTAGCTAGCGCGCGTCAAAATGAACACAAAATACCACACACCAAAACACCACCCGTTCGCGCCAAGTTTGCCGCGAGATGAATGAGATAATGTGACATGCGAACAACGATACAGTCATGACCAACTTGATGGCAACAATATTACATTTAAAACAGAGTGTACGCGACTTTACAAATGCGTTTGACAGCTGTCACTGTTTTACTTATAGTAAAAGAAATGGCAGCAAGGAAAGAACTAAGAATAAATTTTTAGTATGGCTTATGTGGCTTTCTTAAAATTGTAAAACCATAAAGAGAAAACTAAAGAAAAAAGATGAAATTGCCATACATGGGATGACGTTTATCGCACAGCATAACTTTTTCCCCCATTTTCTCTATAAATTCCTCCTCAAAACTCAAAATTTTTCAAATTAATTAAAGACATTAATTTTAATAAAGTTTTGAATAACTAGTCTATTTACTACTATCTTTTAATTTGCTATCCTTTATAAAACAAATAACCAAATCCACATAACATGAATGTTAATTTTTCATTGTCCACACAGAAATGTCAATTATGTTGGCGACTAATTTAGAGATTTTCCCAAACTTTTTGTTGGCAACTTGTCGAGTCGCCCTCATTGCGTTAAATATATGGGACTTTCATATATTCGAGTCTTTGACACCAACCAATTTATGGCGACATTGTTGTGTCGGTCTCACTGTGTCTTAGCCTTCAGCCGGTCGACGGGGTATCGGACTCGTTCGCGTTCGGACGTCATCGTAATTCGTCGGGAGTCGGGGGTTGTCATTCGTGCGAGGCCGCGGATGCGCCAAGTGACATTCAAAACTTAAAGTTACTCATTTAATCGTAGGCAGGGGTGACAGTCCAGCTCCAGGAGGGGGAGGGGGGGGGGGGCAGCTGCCCCTCCCTGACCTAACCACGGTACGCCCATGTGCTCAGACTTATAGCGTTTTCGAAACACATCGTGAACCAGTATCGAGTTCAGTCCCTCCAAAAGTTTGTCCCTGTTGTCCTTTATTTAAACACTAGACTTACAAAATGTTTCCAATTCTTTTTCCTTCACTTCATTTATCTCTCTCTCTCCTTGTAATAGATCTTCATAAAAATATAACAGTTCACTTCCTTAGAAGCCATGACTCTGAAAATGCGAACGATACACTCGCATATTTGAACTCTGTCGGGAAATGTTTCGAGGGCCCAAGGCTAAGAGAAGGACCATCCCTTCTTAATACCTGTGACCGACCGTATAGGCAGTAGTAGATCGGTTTTTCAATGCGTAGATAAAATATATTTTTCGATAATATACGTAATACGCCCCTAGTAGAAATTGCTCACAGTTATACCCTGTCTCCTGCCCCGCGAGGGGCAGTTATTATGTAAACCAATACTTATTTGACTGAAAAGTATCAAGGTGTGTGCAATTCATAAAGAAATATATAGAAAATTAAGTCGCGGTGAGCCTCCTGATGAGCATTCATTAAATCTCATCGAAGGGCTCATTGGATAGCATGAAACTGCTCCCTATATACAAAACCAGCAATTAATAAATATTTATTATTGTCATCACCTTGTCAGATGACATTTATACTAGGAAAATTTGAATTGATTTTTGTGATTTATTTATTTATTTAAGTTTTTAAATTAATTTTTTGATTTATTTTCCGCGGCAAGACTGTCGCCGGCGTATGCTGAAAAAGACGTTATGCCCAAATTGATTAAGGCCTAAGCGTCTTAGAGTTTGAATTCGGAAAAAAATATTAAATCAATCGTAAATGCAGATTAACATTTATGAATTCATCATGAGACTCATTGACATACTCATTAATAAGCTCATCATGACACTCATTGATATGCTCATTATTAAGCTCATCATGACACTCATTGATATTCTCATTAATAAGCTCATCGTGACACTCATTGACATGCTCATTAATAAGCTCATCGTAACACTCATTATGTACTCATCGGAGTGCTCATCTATAATTGTAAAATGCACAAAAGAGAAGCAAAGTATGCATTTCGAAATAAGCGAAAGAGATGCAATATCTCATGCACACTATCTGTGAATTAGTAAATAAATGATTTTTTTCCCGGTTTTGATTCAAACGCGAATAAATTTCATTAGTACGTTCATCTGATTGCTCATGATGAGCTCATTGATGAGCTCATCATGATATGTCTACCAGGGGCCTGTTGGTGTAGATCTGTAGATGTGTGATGGTTTTCGGCACTCGTAAACTAAAACTATTCATTTAAAAAAAAAAAAAAAAAATCCGAGATTCCAAAGTGAAAATTTGAAAAGTGCACGTCGAAATCTATAAAGATACCGATGTTCAAAACTTCTGGAAAACTTTTCACAGGTAACCGCCTTGTTGAGCACCAAAATGATTGTCCTAAGAGGGATGGAAAAATATTAGATTTCCAGATTTTTGGTCCGATCCTAATTTCACTTTATGCAAAGGAAAGCCTTTTGCCTTATGTTCACATTTAAATGAATTTTGATGTTCAGGTGTTCTCCAAAGTTGTGTGAATTGATTTGGTTAATTTTTGATAATACATTTATTTTCCCGTTTGAATCTTTCACCCTTTAAACTGAATTCAATCGAAATTAGCATCCTTTATATGCGTGCAAAATACCTGGCTTAATTTCATTCTAGAAAATTTTAATAAATTCCCCACACAATTTATACCTATAAATCCTGAAAAATTTCTTTCTGTGATATTCCAAATCATATTTACTCCCGCAGTGCCGCTTCATTTATGTATGTATGTCATGTACACATATATGTAAATCCTGACGTCAACCATATACACACAATAGAGACAACTTTATTTTTGTTCATCGATTTAATTTTTCTATAATGTCACTCGTAACATCATAATAATTCCCGCAGGACTATTTGGATACAAGAGATCCATCATCAATCCTCAGGCTCTCTAGCATGGAATTTATGTCGTAGCAATATTAAGGATAATAAAGCTTCAGTGCTGTATGTCCTTCTTATTATAGGACGATACCATCCTGTAACCGAACTAGCAATAAAAATTCCAGTGAATCCCGGGGCTACTAATATAAATGTTGAGGATAGGACGGTATGTCTGTAAATTCGTATTCACGTAACCCAAACAACAGTTGGTCCCTCCGGGAAGCATGGATCGATGTTAGTTTTAGTTAAGCTTCGGCCAAATGATGCGAGAAAGATGGATTGAAGTCATTTTTCATTTTATTCTGCTGCTGCTGCTGCTGCTGCTGCTACTACGACTACTATTTGTCATGTTGTTGGTTTCTGTTGCTGCTGTTAGTGCTGCTGTTAGTGCTGCTTTTCCCCGGTTGTTGATGTTGTTATAGTTGTTTTTGTTGTTGCTGTTATTCTTGTTACTTTTATGAGTTTTCTGGAAAATTTATATAAAAGTTTTCCTTTTCAGATTTCCGTCAATAAAAATTTCATCCGGGTATAGATAGTTTATTCTGAACCATAATGTGTGGTCCTAAAGTGATGCTGCGGTTGCATTGTAAAACTCTTCTCGAGATGTTTCGATTTTAAATTCAGGCATATACCATTGGATTCCCCTCTCTTCCATCTAAGGTTAGGTTGTTCTCATATCACCATCTGATCTTATTTTCTCTGCATCCTCACCTCTAATTTTTTACTTCATTGGAATTTTTTTCTTTTTCTCTACCATCGCATAGCCATCATCTAGATTCTAGAAGAACTGAAATCAATTTTCTGTGCGCATTTCGAGTGATGTTTTTAATGCCACCATTTCTATACCAACATCAACTATACATACATACGTACGTACACATGTATATATCGAAATCCTGGAAGGTTCACCCAGAAAATTCGACTAAGGCTGGATGGTATTTCAGAGATTACGAAAGAATTTATGGTTGAGATAGTTTTGGGCTCGTGTTATTTATCACAAGACCAAATTGCAGCAGCTTCCATCGGGATATGCTTTACGATAGCGCGGCATGCAATCATTATTAAATGGCTTATGATAGAAGGTTCGGAAGGCTTTGTGAATTTATTCATTTGTTCATGACTCTTGTATACGGTATGTACATACATACATATACTCGTACATATGTATGAACTCTCGTATAGGCTATACAATCCTTGATATTATGTGGATTTTGGTTAAACAGAAATATACCATTCCTCTTTTGCTTGTGAGCAATAAATGAAGGATTACTCTGAAATTTGTAAAAAAAAAAAAAATTTAAGTGAAAATTGTTTAAGAAATTTGTTTTGGAAATTGTGTTGAAGAGTGAGAAATAAAACGCAGCTTGTTGGATAAATTTCAGTATTGAAGTAAATGTGTAGGTAAACTGTACCTACATAGACTAAAGATACGAAAATAGAAAAAAAATCTCTCATAGTGAGTCCTAGTGAATAGGTATGAGTGTAAGCCTATGTCTCATGCTTGGCGAAGTAATATTATATGTAAGATTTGCTTATGGTATAAATAAAAGGAAGGTCTGACCTTTCGGAACTGTCAATTTGGAATCACGTTTAATTCTGAAGAAACTAATGTTTTTCATCGAGTGTTGCTTTTTGAGGCCCCCCCCCCCCTACCAATGTAAAACTGACACTTGATTTATTTTGAAGGCTCACTTTGGCCAGTTGCCACTTTTGACGTCCTCTAATTAGAATAAAGCCTTCATACCTACAATTTCTTGAGATTATTTAAAATGGTGCTTTAGCTACCTAAGGACAGCCAGGGCATAACGGGCTCCTCTCTTTTTGAGGCCATTCCTTTTGTACACGAATTTGTCTGTCTGTATATTTCTTTTTTACTATTTTCGACACTCTCGTAGACCCACTTTTCGTCACCACAGCGAGCTCAAATTTGGCACACAGGTTCATGTCGCGTGACAATTGAATCTATCAAAATTTGAACCGGAAATTTTCATGGAAAACCCGGAAAATGGGGGAAAATAATTTGAAAATTTGGTACAAATTTGATTAGTGATAAGTCCGTTCAGGAAAATGCAGAGTTTTCCGATTTTTCCGAAAAAAAATGTTCGGAATTTTCCGATTTTTCCGGAAAATTTTCATGTAAAAAGTTTTCTAAATTATGCAGGATCAAGTGCCCTATCAACTGGCATCATTACTTTCTCTCCGACAATGGTGAAAACTTGCAGAAAATATCGAGGGAAATTCATGTAAAACGCTTTTTCGGAATTTTTCCGACCAAGGAAGCGTTTGAGCGTTTTGCAACCTAAGACAAAGTTGTAGAGCGAAATGAGTTGCATAAAGTTGCTTTTGTGGAAAATTCCATGGAAAACCCGGAAAAATCATCGGAAAAATTTTCATCGATATGATTAGTGATAAATCTATTTCAGGAAATGTGCAGAATTTTCCAATTTTTCTGGAATTTCCGGAAAATTTTCCGACAAGAAAGTTTTATAAGCTATTCGGAATCATTTTTTTTCCGTTCTACTGGCATCAATACTTTCTCTTCAACAATCATAAAAACTTGCATGAAAAATCGAGGATAAATTTATGTAAGTTTTTAAAAAAAAAAATCATAGTAATAGGAAAAGTCTGTAGAAAACATGGAATATCGGGAAAATTCAGTAAATCAGTGTCTTTTCAGCCTTCATAAAATTGTTTTAAAATATCTCCATGCAGCACGTAATAAAAATTTAGTTAACGTGAAAAAGGCAGAGAATAAAATAAGTAAAAAAAGGAGTTTTCAAACAAAACTGAGGCCAAGCCAAGCATGAAAAAGTAGAAAATAATCTTTTCTTCAGACACAGAGGTGGACTCAGATTTTATTCGCTGACAATCACCGATATATTTCCAGTATGATCACTCAGAGGTAATAAGTGATTTGATTCATGAAGAGAATGAATTATTCAAGAGAAATGTCCCAATCAAAAACTCTGAGTCCACCTCTGTGTGTGAAGAAAAGTTTATTTTCTACTTTTTCATGCGGCTTGGTCTCAGTTTTGTTTGAAAACACGTTTTTTATTTATTTTATTCAATTTAACACAATTCGCCATGTTCTTCAATCAATGACGTTCGTACATCTCACACTGTTGGAACAATTTTCATGTATTACGTAACAAGATTAATACTAAAATTTTGCATTCTAATTTGCATGCTAATAACCCGAAATCGATAGGTGCAGGTAGTACAACCTAAGTCTAAATATTTAATAATTTCTACTAATCCTGAGGAATTTAATCGACAATTTTCATATTCTGCCCTACCAAAGTGAATAGACGTGTTAGTTTTAACATCTCTGTATTGAAGATTTTACAGGATTCAAATGAACTATTTGCTTTTGTAAATTGCAATAAAATGGAAGTACATATACAGGGTGTCCCAGACGTACCGCATTTCCTTTATACCCTGAATTCCTCACTCAATTTCGAAAAATAAATTGTATGGGAGGAGAGCCGGAAAATGCACGGTGTGGTCCCTAGGGGGGTTTTTTGATTTTGGGTTCTTTTTATGCTAATACCATGTAACTTTCTTGTTATACACCCTATGAAGGTGACTTGCATCTCAGGTGATAGTAAACCCTCTACGGTTTCCACAAATGCCCAACCACCTCTCTACTCTTTCCGTGGGCAGTTATAGGACGTCAAAGTCAGAAAATTGGAAAATTTTGCAATTTCTTTTTCAATTTTAACGCTTTTCCCGCCAAAATGCATGAAAACTATACAGTTTTATGAAAAGATTTAGAAACCCCGGAATGTTAGCTTTGATTTGATCCCACACATGTACCTACTAGCATTTTTGAGATATGCCCGTTTTTATAATGCATAATCTCATTGATTTTGCTAATAACAAGACAAATCGCGCCTAATTTTATGCAATTCCACGCAGATTAGCAAAATTCATGAAATTATGGATCATAGAAATGCAAATACTTCAAAAACGGTTGCATTTAAGTAGGTACATGTGCATAATCAAATTAAAGCTAACATTCCGGGGTTTCTAAATCTTGTAAATAAACTGTATAGTTATCATGCATTTTGGCGGGAAAATCGTTAAAATTGAAAAAGAAATTGCAAAATTTTCCAATTTTTTTACTTTGACGTCCTATAACTGCCACACCGTGCATTTTCCGGCTCTCCTCCCATACAATTTATTTATCGAAATTGAGTGAGGAATTCAGGGTATAAAAGAAATGCGGTACGTCTGGGACACCCTGTATACAGCCTTGAAATCCATAAAATCAAATGCGATTAGTCTAGCTCCAGATGATATACACCTTAGGATACATATCCTTTTACGAGGGTTGTCTGAAAATCTTCCGACCTTACAAATAAGATAAATGAAATTTTTTCTTCGAATAAATTTTTATTTTTCTACGTAGTCTACACTTCTCCGCAGCGATGATCCCATCTCTTCAACCCGTGCAAATAGTACTCGACGTCCTTCTCTGCAAAATGGTTGTTTACGAAGGTGATGACCTTCTCATTCGACAAAAATCTCGGTCCTGCGAGCGCAAATTTTAGCTTAGGAACAAAAAAAAAAAAAATTCGCTTGAGACTAGATCTGGTGAGTAAGGAGGGTGGTCAAGCAGTTCTAATCGTAATTCGTGGATTTTCGCTATGGCAACCGCCACTGAGGTGTGAGACGGTGCACATTTGTTTTTCTTCTGCAAAATATGTGGCCGTTTTCCCGCAATTTCTGCATTCAACTTGTCAAGATTCTGTATCCTTTTGAAGATAACCGATCAAGATATCTGCATGACTATCTCAGAAAACAGTCGCCATTACTTCCCCAGCCGAAGGAAGAACCTTTGCATCTTTTAGCGGCAAGTGTCCCTTTGCAGTCCCCTGTTTTGACTGTATTTTTGTTTCTGGAGTATAGTGGTGTATCTAAGTTTCATCTACAGTAATTAATCGACGCAAAAGTTCTAATTTATTGCGCCTAAACTGGAAATATTCATTCGAACTCGTTTTTGGTCCAAAGTGAGCAAACGCGGCACCCAACATGCGGACAGCTTTCTCATGCCTAAATCTTTATTCAATATGTGCAAACATGTTCTTTGGACATGTTCATAGCCTATGCTATTTCTCTAACTTTAATTCTACGGTTGTCCAGCAAAATTCGGTGAACTTGATCGATATTATTGTCAGAGGTTACAGTTTTTGGACGTCCCGAATAGTCATAGCTGCCCGCAATCTCACGGTGGTAAATGATGGAGCAGAGTCCCCGCATACAGCGTCCAACTCGTCTTTGGTTTGCGTAGGCGTATTGCCTTTCAAAAACAAATGTTTAATAACAGCTCGATACTCGACTTTTTCGATTTTCACAAAAACACTGACATCAACTCACTCAAATGATTGTTAAACAACAACTGGGCGTCCAAAATGGCTGAAATTTTGGTGAGTATCTTTTTTTTTTACTTTCATTACGGCTTTCTCCGTTATTTTACGTGATTGCAATTTCAACATGGTATCGATTTACACATTTATAAGCTGGGGCTAGTTGGGGATGCTGTACATCGTATGAATGAAGATATAGTACGGTTATCCAAATAGGCAACTGACAATGCATTGTTATTAAATATTCGTAGAAGGGGCATGATAACAGCGGGGTATTCTACTACACACACACACCTACACATACCCTATTAGGGCTAAGTAGCAATTCTTATGGTCTTGATGACTCCACTTGTTCTATTATTGTTATTATTATTATTATTTTTTCTCTTTCAGAATGGACAACGTTTTGGGCTTCAGCTCCCAGTACTGAAGTTTTTCCTCTTTCAGCGTCCAGAGTTTCTGTCCGTCAGTCAGCCCGTTGTAGATCATGACACAGCTCTCTAGTATCTAAGGGATGTGGGTGACAAGAATCACCCCAATCCGACTGTCAACTAGCGGCAAAATGCTGTGCCGTCCCCCACAGAACTCCTCTAGATGATTTTTGTGGTAAGAAATGCTGGCTGCAGTAGCTGCCTGTACTCAGGTTGAAATGGGCATGGGTCGATACTGATCCGGATTCCCTTAATCCTCTGCTAATTTAGAGGCCCAAAATTCTCTGGCATATGTCGATGATTTCAGTTTTAGTTGTATGGATGCTATTCAAGTTCTTAATGCCATTAGAACTGTCAAGTCGAAGGCACTGGTACTCGATCAAATATTGCCCCGTTTTCTCAAAATTATGTTGCCCGGGCTTGTTTATTCCGTCCTCCAATGTAAGTTTGGCATCCTGTTAATTTTCTAAAATTTGTAAAAGTGCGACTGTGCTAAAGCCGCATATTCCTAAGAAACGAAGCGATTATCGACCAATCAGTATTGTGGGTAACGGTTCCACAATCGTAAAGCGAGAAGCATCTCCTGACACTCGTAAATTTTTCGAAAGCGTTCTACATAGGTACCTAAGGTCCTTGTTGTCCTGTTGGATATGTTCAGATTCTCTTCATGTTCGCGGGACCATTCGAGAGCTTTCTTAATGGACGGTCTCAGTTAGTTGGAAGTCCATGATTTACTTTCGAGTACCTTGCCCCTTATGTATGGGGTACCTCAGAGCTCCATCTTAGGCCCCTTATTGTTCACTACTTACGTAAATCATATCCCGAACTTAAGGAGATTCCAAAATACACTTGCATGATGATGGCATCCAGATATATTTAGATAGGCCGTTGGTCTGATAAAGGACTATGTCGAGAGAATTAACATAGAATTTTTGAGTGTTCCAAGAAGTACGATTAATCATTGAGTTTCAATAAATCAAATACATAGAATGACTTTAAATCGAGACAGGTTGAATATCCCACATTTTCCAATTGAAATTCTAAATTATACAGCTTTACCGTACGTCACTAATGTTTCAAACTTAGGAACTATGTTCAACACTTCTATGACTTGCTACGATCATATAAAAACCACCTTGTTCATGTTGATCGCCTTTAAACCAAAACTCCCGGGGGTATTGTAGTACATACATGAGCTTGGACAGATCATTCAGAGCACTGCTGACTCGTAATCTGGCTTCAGATGGGGTCATGTGGTCTGATATTGCACTCACACTCCGAAACGACTCCAATCAGATTTTTTTTTGTTTTTATTTATTTTTCGTCAGCATAGTACAACAACGTTTCTCCTCTGGCTTGCCGATAATATTAGATCTAATATGGATGATGGATACTCGTATGACATAAAAACACTGTGTTTCTGGATTTTTCTAAAGCTTTTAACAGTATAAATTTTAGCGCGTTATATAATAAATTGGAAATGTGCCTTCGCTTAAGTTGGTTGGCTATAAAATTTATTTCTTCATACTATAACGATCGATATCAGAAGCCACATAATTGAACTATATGAAAGTTTCCTCACGGGTGCCTAATAAAAGTTCAGTACAAGATCCACTTCTTTTTTTTACTTCTTGATAATTACTTGGTACAAATATTGCATAATTCTAGTGTATGCAGACGAAGTCCAACAATTTATTTACCTATTTCCGTTGCCTATTTATAGGATGGTTTTTTCCAAAAGTATAATCTTCTGAAGATCATTCGTAGTCACATTAGTGAGATTCGTGTTATGTCAAGCGGAAATCTGTAATTATTTAGCTGAGAAGTATTTCATAGTGGTTTTTGTAAAAGTTTTTATTGAATAGTGTTCAGAAGTAATGTGGGACATGGGGGAGAGCTTAGGGGACTATGGGACAGTTTTTCTGATGCTTTGCCTCTTACTTGTGGTGTGCCGTAAGGTTCAATTTTGGGGCCCTTTGCTTTTCAGCATGTATAACAATGATCTTCCTGAGGTTATTGAGGATTGTAAAATTCACATATATGCTGATGATGTGCAGTTATATATTGGTTGTCCCATTTTCTAATGGGGGATTATATTAAATGTTTAAATTCTGACTTGAGGAATGTTTCGAATTGGCCAACTAATTATGGTTTACAACTGAACTCCCAAAAATTCCAATGCATTCCATTTATCGACAACCGATTGAAGTTTCTGATTTATCGCCTGTATTTCTGGATAATCAAGTCTTTTGCAATTTAACGTTTTAGCATTCGTTCAATGCTAGTAAAGTTCCTGCTTCTATCCTACCTTACAGCTAGCTAGCTATTATTCTTGTACTTGAATTCTGTATGCTCGATTAAATTAACAATTACGGGGAAGGAATCGTGTCACGTCGTGACGTCAAAATCGGCAAATGATACACGAACCCGCTGGAAATCCGCAAAGAAAAATGCTGTTGTGTTCGCTGCTGACTTCAATTCCACTCAACGAGTTAAGTAGATGCAGTTCGCTTATCAAGCTGGCAAGTCTACTGAGACTGCCATTCACACACTAGTCAAAGACCTCCAAAAAGCGCTCGAAGCAAAAGAGGTGGCTTTATGTGCATTTGCGGATATAGAAGGAGCCTTCGATAATACCTCCTTCGATGCAATTAAATCAGCTGCCGAGGATAAAGGCTTTGAGCCCTCCACGGTAAACTGGATAGACTCCATGCTTAGAAGCAGGAGGATAACCACATCTCTAGGGAACTGCTCAGTCACGATCACCGCAGCAAAAGGCTGCCCACAAGGAGGAGTTCTATCTCCACTCTTATGGTCGATCGTGATTGATGATCTGCTAGAGAAGTTGACCAGTTCAGGTTTTAATGTACAAAGCTGGGCGCAAAATCTTGTAGTCTTAGCATAAACCCCAATAAGACGATTATCGAAGCTTTCACTAACGGCTCCTCTTCTTGACAACACGGAATTGATATTCTCAGACGAAGTCAAATATCTGGGGGTAACTGTAGATAAGAAACTTACCTGAAATTCGCCCTCAAGGCCTTTAAGTCCTACACTGTCAATTCTGGGATAGTCTGAGAATGTCTAAAAACCCTCAAAAACCCATCAAGGAGAAACAAAGTTATCCTCATATGGGTACCTGGACATGAGGGCCACAAAAGCAATGAAATTACTGATGGCCTAGACAAAATAGGAGTTGAAACTAAGTTTGCCCTACCAGAGCCATTTTGTGGCACTTCAAAGTGTTACCTCAGAGCTGCCCTAAATAACTGGGAGAATAATCAAAAATCCCTGTATTGGGATAGGCTACAAGGATTTCGTCAGGCAAAAAAGTTTATCGACACCTCTGGCGGAAAAACAAAAGAACTCCTACTCCTTAGAAGAACAGAGCTCAAAATGATCACTGAGCTCTTCTCAGGCCATTGCCCCTTGAGGTATCACCTAAACAAGCTGGGTTTGGCTGAGACTTCATCCTGCCGCTTCTGTCAGGATGCTCACGAAACCTCGGAGCACTTGCTCTGCAACTGCGAAGCATTGGCCAGGCGGAAATTACTCCACCTTGAACATGCTTTTCCTCCACCAAGTTACGTATGGAACCTCAAGCCCAGAATGGTTCTAGACTTTATTAACAGTCTAAACCTGCAAATGGAACAAATTCAACGGGGACTCACAATAGATCTTTCAGGTCGCAGTGATTGCGAGGCTAACGCCTATACACCCCTTCACAAATCTAATCTAATCTAAGTAGATGTTGATTTGAAAGGTTGCCAAGCCAGAAAAAATGTTATAGCTCTCAGAGAGTAACAATGGATCCGGGAACATATAATAAAATAATTTTAAATTATCCTGTTTGCAAAAAGCGATAACGAAGGTTACATAGAATTTAATATTACAGTTTTTCGGAACTCGTGTTATGACTTTGCTCGAAAAAAAAACTGGATAGGTATATCGTCCTGATTTCGTTGTGTCTACAATAAACTATATGACCATGGAAGCGTAATGGTTTGTGGTTGAATAACAGTATAAGATCTTCGAGAACTGTTTGGATGCTAGCGACGAATGAACATTACTTGTCAGATACATTTCAGTTCTTGAGGTCACGCTACATGTTAAATTTTCTCAAATATTCGAAAATATAGATCGTTTCTCAATTAAATATATTTCAAAAGGGCAATGCTTCCTGATATAAATACTTCTCATGGCACATAGAATTGGTTTAAAAGGAAGGAAATCCGAGATTTGAACTGGCCTATTCATTCTACAGACACCTAAATCTCATCGAACACTACTAGTAAATAGAAAAAAAAAAAAAAGATCAAGGTACACAGCCTGACTTTGGTGGATTGTTTAATGTCCGGCTTGATACACGAATGGGAAAATTTATCTATTTCTGAATGCAGAAAATTTGTGTGCTCAAAACGAAACAAAATTAAGCTATAAAAATTGGATATCCCTCTTTAGAGGGGTATTGATGTTGTTAAATTACTCTGTTTGTTTTTAATATAACCCCCGCTCTGCCCTCCAATAAAACTTTCATCTTCAGATTCTACAATAAAGCATAACAAAATAAAAAAAAAGCAATAATGATTTTGTCTGAAATATTTTTTTCTAAAATACATTTATGAAAAGACAAGCGGTTACACCGTAAATATCAAAAGGTTTTTGATTTGATATTCAATGTCCATCAGAAAATGTATTCATTAAAAATGTTGGCTCATCTCCCATACAAATTACATTTAATCGCGACTATTTACGAGCACCAAATTTAAAGATCAATTTAAAATGATGAACAAAAGTCCCATTTCGGTGTTCTATTTTCTTTTACTCAAAGCACAAAGTGAATTTAAACTTGAAAAAAAAACTGGCTTTACAAAATCCAAGAAAAATAATGTATTAAGGAAGGAAGATGAAAAATCCATACCCATACACAAAAAAAAAAAGTCATTTTCCATTCATCGCTTTTCGATTTTGTAAATTTTCAATTTCGAAAGGCAAAGCTCAAAGAAGAATTTAAGACGAATTTGGACTTGTGTACGTACCAGGAAAAAAAAGCATTATACTACAAGAGATAGATAGAGATATCAATTTATAGAAAATCGCTTAAGAATTGAGTTCATGCCTTTTTGGTCTGAATGGCCCCCAATCAATTTCACTGCATTCATGTATGCAAATAATATCAATGAAATGCACTGTGCATAATGCAGGGATGCATAAAATTCGTCTGCAATACGAAAATAAAATTACATTTCTATTCACAATCTGGAGAGCCATTGATTTTTATATTATTGTCCTCGATTTGGTATGATCTGTATCTTTCCTACAGACTCTCTCCCTCCTCCTTTGAAGTTTTCTTTTATTGAAGATGAATGGAGAAATTTTTGAAAGATTACATTATATTACATATTCTTAAACAGGATGTTTGGAAATTCGTGCACACTATTTAAGGATACAATATCTGGGGTTGGGAAAAGTAAAAAATTACATGGTGTGGTAGGGGGGGGGGGGGCAAGTGTGTAATATTGTACACACTTTCACTTATCATCATATAATTTTTGCAATTATGCATTCGATTGATACAGTTCATATTTCATATTTATTTATTCATATAATTGGTTTGTACAACAAGATTTACAATCTTTTATATATGTACAATATTAGACATATCCAATTGCATATTACAGAGTAGAAGTTATCACAAAAGGAAAACGAGACAAAGGAGAAAAATAAAAATAAAAATAAAATTAAGATTCAAATTCAAATTTACTTAACTAACCTAACCTATATATCAACTACTGTAAACTACTGCTGTCGAGGACACACTCCACCTAGAATCTATCACTAGTAGTCAACAATTCAAAAATTTTTTTCCGGAATGCACCAACCATCCACGTCCGCTGAATCTCAACTGGTAGAGAATTCCATATTCGAGGTATATGGACAAAATAGGAACGAGCGCAAGTCAACGTTGCAAAACGAAGTATAATTAAATTTAAATGCCTTGGAGATTGAGCAAGCTGAATATGTTCCCATAAATAATCAGGCTTACAAGTATACACGTGCTTATGTAAAAATATTAAGCCTTTAAGTTGAAGATACGTAAATTTAGGGAGCAACCCAGAATTACGTTTCGGTAAGGACTTACATGATCATATCGCCGTAGCCCATAAATGAAACGAATACAACAGTTAAAAGCAACATTCAATTTACGAGAGCAATTATGATCTAATGCCGGGAAAACGATGCTTCCATAAGTGAAAAGCGGTATAAGCAGGGTTTTTACTATCCTAAGCTTAGCACTGATTGGGAGGAGATATCCCGAAAGCCAAAGTCTTCTCAAGGCACCATAAACATTATTTAATATTTTCTTAACATTGTCGCAGCATGACATCTATGAGTTAAGCATCACACCAAGATTCCTAACACATTTAGGGTGTGGTATATCAGATGAATTCATAGCAACCGGGGGAAAGTCAGTAGGCTCCAACTCCCACCTGTATATGATTATGTAACTAGATTTCCCGGTATTTAATAATAAATTGTTAGCAGCAGACCAATCACGTATATGCTAAAGGTCCATATTTAATCGACAAAAACCATCCTCCGACATACCAGTGGGGCAACTCAGGAAAACCTGCACATCATCGGCATACAGATGCACTTTAGCATCATGTACAACGTTAGGTAGGCTATTTATGTACAGACTGAATAATAACGGACCTAAGATTGATCCTTGAAGTATACCGCATCTAAGCTTTATCGGCTCAGAAACTCGATTTCCAAGTTTAACCTGCTGGGAACGTCCCATCAGGAAGCTACGTGTTTATAGCAGAGATAGAGAGGCCAAATTCATTAGCTAACTTAGATTTTAGATTATTACGACTTACACTATCAAATGCTTTGGAGAAGTCTAGTAGAACAAGAATACTCATATCATCTTTATCAAGCGCCATACGTATATCTGAGCTCACTTTTAATACAGCAGTTTCACAGCTGTGATTTCGACGAAAACCAGATTGCAAAGGTGATAATAGTAATGAATTTTCTTCAATATAGTTAAGCATTTGATAAGCCATAAGTTTTTCAATAGCCTTGGCAAGAAAACACAGCAAACTGATAGGACGGTAATCAGATAAACTGCTCGGAGAATTATTTTTAGGAATAGCAATAACAAAAGCTTTCCTCCAATTAATAGGGAAATTAGCAGATGTTAAAATTGTATTAAAGATGTGAGTTATTACAGGAAGCACCACAGGTATGAGTAGCTTTAAAAAGTGAGGAGGAATGTCATCTGTACCAATGGCACTCGAATTAATCGAATTAATGACAATCAACGTCTCATCGCCAGTAACAGAGCGGAAGGTAAAACCATCAGATGGAGATAGCAGAATATCACCATTGTTTCTATCAGCCGGCACAGATTCATCAGACATAGATGAAAAGTATGTATTCAGTTCATCAGGATCCCCAGCTCACAGACACGATCTTCCTTACCATGTATGTCCAGGCGCCTTAGATTACCCCAACATATTTTAGGAGGTAATTCAGAATTAAGCTGTCTTCCGAGATATCTCCGTTTAGCCTTCCGTATTTTTAGTGTTACAATATTTCGTACAAGTTTATACGTATAATCGGTGTGACTGTGCAGTTCTTAGCCTCTTATATCTCCGAAATAGAAACTCCCGTTCCGAAATTAGGTTTTCAATTTCTTCAGAAAACAATGGAAATAACTGCACGCGTTTACGTGCCCTTCGGAGAGGTGCATGCTTATCACGAATATAGTGGAATAGAGTCTCAAAAATTTCCACCTGATCATTAACATTAGTGCACTCATAAACCGTTGACCAAGGGAGCTCTGAGCAATCATTTAACAAAACCTCATGATTTATACGACTATAATTGCGGTATGATTCTAGAATATAAACATTTGTTGTAGTTAATGAGAATTTGAATGTTTAAAAATAATAAATCATGGTCCAGAAAACTTGGTGGACTAAGCTGGTTGAAAAATAAAACCTTATCTTCCTCTGTCACCAAAAACATGTCAAGAAGGGAAGGATTCGCAACGCCACAATATGTCGGCAGCGTATTGACCCTCTTCAAATCCAATGATTGAAACATGTGTGAGAGATTATCAGTAACAGAAATATCAGCCAAGATATTTACATTAAAATCGCCAGCAATAATCACATTATCATGGCGGTGTATGATTGAAGCTATGGTGCTCTCAAATTCTAGTGCATTCTCCAGACTAAACATATTAGGAGGGAAGTAAGAAGTAGACCTAACTTCAACACATATAAATTCCAAAGACTGGGACGAAGAGAAGCCAATGGTAACCGACTTAAGACTATCTCTGACATACATATATGCCAACACCTCCTCCGACTCGACCATGTCTATCAATACGATGTAGCTTAAATCCAGGAATGTCAACCAATTTTGTCGGAATATGATTATGTAGCCACGTTTCTGATACCACAATAGCGTGTATTTCGGAAGCAGCAAAAGCTTTTCTCATTTCATCAATCTTAGGCCGCAAACTCCTAGCATTCAAATAGCAAACATATTGACCATCCCACTCTTGAGCGAAAAATGTTTAGCATAGTTCCTATCTGGTCCATGGTAATATACTACGTAACGTTGAATTCAGACAACGTGAACAGGGGCACATACAGAAAGCCACAGCTTAATAGGGACTGGTTTTTATGGACTCTCAAATATCCCTGATCAGACGTTTCAATGCAGCAATTGTCTTTGGTCGGTCAATATAGCCCAGATATTTTCGATTGGATTGAGATCTGGGCTATATGGAGGCCATCTTAACAACTCAATATTATTCTCTTGCAGGTAGGTCTTCACCTTTAAATTGAAAAATAAGCAAAAATTATTATCTATTTTAAAATTTTTTGCTCCTTGCTGATAGGTCGCATGTGTATCCAAACAACTCGATACTTGTGAGCTCAAGCTGATTCCGTAAAACATCCAAATGCACATTCGCTGTATTTTTTCGGTCAATAAAGCACAGTCGACCCTTTTCATCTCCAGAAAAGCAACCCAACACTATTACACCTTCCGTTTCCTATAGGCAAAGTCTGCACGCATTCTTCACGCAGTCTTTCTCCACGCCTTCACCGAACAAACAGTCAGCCATCTCCAACATGCAGCTTGATCTTTGATTCATCGGAGAAGATTACTTTGTCCCACATCTCTTGGGTCCACAAAATATGCTCTTTAGCCCAAAGTAGAAGCGTTCATCTCATCTGTTGGGTCAAAAGTGGCTTCCTCATAAAACGACAGCCTAAAATTTTGGCCTCTTTTAATCTCTGCCTTACAGCACTTGTAGAACTGTTTGTCCCACGTGCTCGAAAAATATCATGCCGAAGGTCTGTAGGAGTTCTAAATCTATTACGTAGACTTTGGATAGCCAAGAATCTATCCTCAACATGTGTTGTCTTCCGTGGCCTACCAGACCCACTGTTTCGTTTCGTACTGCCCGTTCCACGAATTTTTTTTTTTAAATTCCATGCAACAGTTCGTTGTGCACAACCCAATCTAGCTGTCGTTACACGTGTCGACAAATTCTCTCGTTCCAATACCAACATATTGCTTTTTAACTCTGCACTAACTTTTACCATTTTTTTATAAATTTCACTCCAAATTCACTTCAACAAGACTTATCAAAACAAAATGCAATATTTGAATGAAAAATTTGCTTGCTATTTATAGACACTAGACACCCGTAAGTACCTAATGGCTATAATAAAATTTACACTCCCGTCTTCAATTCCAAGAAATTCGAGCAGATGTCTGGAAAATGCAAGTGAGCAATTTTTTTTGCACAGTACTGTATAACTCTTTTATTGATTGGCTCTTATAAAAATTTATCTTAAAATAAATAGCAAAAATGTCAAAAAGGGTAAAGGACGCTAGCTCAACTAAAAGTTATATAAAGTTAATAGGGACAGTTCCAACAATTAAAACACAAAGAAATGACACAAAATGATAACAAACAAACACAAAATTCTCAAATGAGACTAAAGAACGGATACAAGAATTTTGAAAAGGATTCTAAAGGATAGACAAGAATTTAAACTCAGTTCCAATTTTGACAATTAGGTAAATGGTAGGTCCAAAATGTTCCAAATTTCCAAAATGTTCCAAATTTCCAAAATAATTACCTAAACGAGCGAATTTTCAAAAAACTAAAAATCTATAAAAGAAATGTATGAACAGTATAAAAACAAACATTAAAAATCTAAATTAATATGCAAAATTGTTGCCAATAAACTGTCGTCAGAAAACACACTCTCATATATCATTGTAAGGAGGGTGAAACCGAGAAATTCCCCTTGAGTAGGCTCTTTAACATGCGTAGGGAACCAGCGTTTTGTATGTTAGTTGGTAAATTATTCCATAAACGAATTGGCTGGACAAAGTAAGAACCTTTATATACAACTGTGCGAAAGCGAGGAAGCAGAAGAGTGACATTTATAGCTTGGTATTCTCGTTTTGATCAGGTTGTAGAAAAAAGACAGCAAATTCATTTCCACGTTTACTTCAAGTGAACGACCCAACAGTTGGGAACTGTAGGAAGAGATCCGGTCGAATATCCTAAGCCCAAAAATAAATCGAATACAATCGTTATAAGCAATATTAAGCTTGTGGGAGCGAACACTGTCTAGTGAAGTAAAGTAGTAATAGACTCTTTACCAATTGCGACCGTATCTCCCTCGACAAAATGTCAGCAGTAGGCCATAGTTGTCTAAGTCCACCATTGAACTTACGAAGAGTAAATTTGATGTGGTCACAGGATTTTAAATTTGAGTTGATGGCTATTCCTAGTGTTATTGCAGAGTTGACGGAAAGTCATTTGCGCATAGCTTGCTGTTATGTATATTTTCATGTAATGTGATTTAATCGGACTCAGACTTAGTTGACACTATGACGTCCATTTGCTTATTTCGATGAGGTCACTGTTGAAAGTCTGATCGGTCTACTCAGGTAATCCTGGACATCATCGGCGTACATGTCAATATCAACATCATGAATCACATCAGGAAGATCATTTATAAAGATGCTAAAAAGTAGTGGGACAAGTATTGATCCCTGAGGAACACCGCAAACTACTGGCAAAAATCCTGACAGGGACTCGCTGATTTTAACTTGTTGATATCTGCTCATCAAGAAGCTACGAATGAGTTGAGCAGTGGATGAGGCGAACGCAAAAGAGGTTTGTAATTTCTGCGGAAGAATGTTATGATTGACTTTATAAAAAGATTTGGAAAAATTAAGAAGATCCAATATACTAATAAATACCCTGTCGGGGGGGGGGGGGGGGGGGGTGTAGGACTATGGCTTTTAGATTTCCTCACGATGTATTTTTCACTATCAAAATAAGTGATAATCAAATTCTGACCCGCACTTGAATTTAAAAATTCAGGATTCAGGGCGAAGCCCACCGGTTTTACTTAAGTCTGATCAAAGTCTCTGATTACTTACTTATTCCGCTGACGCAGCGATCCAATGTGGATGTTGGCCTCCGTGCCCACAAGTCATCTGTTACCTTCAATAGAGCTGTAGCACAGTTGTACTAAGGACGAAATCCCGATTGCCATCTGGTTAAAAAACAATTGTCCTTTAAAAATGTTAGCATCTGTGAATACATTAGTCTTTCCAGTACTTTTAAAATGAAAGGCAGAATACTAATTGGTCGAATATCATTCATATCAACAAGGGATGAATTTTTATGTAAGGTTATAACTGCAGCCACTTCCCAAGTGCAGGGGAAAACAAAGCGAGTTAAACATGAATTTTGGACATAAATTAAATGGTCAATAATTACAGGTAATAAGATTTTAAGAAACGTAGAGAAATTTCATCGGGTTCAGCTGATTCGGAATTAATCAACCAAAATAGCATTAATTACATCACATGAATTTACTGCCCTGAAAAAAAATAGAATTGACGCGTATTAAGAATAGACAGATCATTTCCGGGAGCGGTAATCTCATTTTGCTGAGAGAAAATAGCAATCAGTTTGCTAGGATCAAAATCGAAATTCCAGTTCGTTAATTTACCATAACAACCAGCATTCCTGAGATTATTCTAGAGTTGAGGTTAATTTGTACGAATAAGTACTACAACTAGCCCCAGGAGACTAATAGGATGAAGGCTCAAAAAATTATTATTTTTTTATATTATTTCATATTTAATTTTTTTCTTTTTACTTGATAATCCTAGAGAGCGAGAACCAGAGAGAGAGGGTCCGGGAGGACCGTTTGTACGATTAAATTAATATTTTTATTTTTGATTAAAGCAAACACGCTTAATAGTTTAACGTAATGTATATATATATGTATCTATGTTAGTATGCAAAAACAATAAATAGAAGTATGCCCAACGGGAAGTGGATGCAACATCGCATCGAAGCTGTACTGCATCTTTGGCATGCATCATCGACCCATTTCAGCACAGAAACTTCGATGAATTTTACACACGATGTCCTAGGGAGGGTGCGATGCCTTTCTGCAGGAGTAAGTGTCGATGAATAATCTTCGAAGAAAACATGAATGAATGATCATCCATGAAAACCTCAATGAAATTTCCTCGACAAAAACTTGAAAGAATAATCATCGATGAAAACGTCAATGAATAATCATCGATGAAAACTTGAAAGAATATTTCCCGATGAAAACTTCAATGAATAATCAACGAAAACTTTAAGGAATAATACCTGATAAAAATATTCTCGATCAGTCATTTTTTGCAGATCCAGAGGTGGTACTGAAACTTGAATCGAGTAAAGTCGAAACGCTTCTTCTAGCTAAATTTCATATTTAAATGTCTAATTGGATTTTTTTGCATTGTGACGATAGTAGAAGTAGTTTCAGCTTTTCTCGATTCAAGTTTCATATTAGCACCCCACAGGAATGCATAGATTTAAGGAACGATTAAAGGAAGTATAATCGGTTACTACGATACTAGGAAAATTTTTAACAATATCTTCAAAAGAGCTACTAGTAAATATTACCTAATCAAATATCAAAGCAACAAACTTATATCTAATAGCATATTTAATGTTGTTTATATATATATTAAAAAAAAACAAAATATGAGCACCAGTAACCGAAAATTCCTAGGAAAAGACTAAAACAATTAAAAACTTGAGGAATCAAAAATTTGAAAAATCTTAAAATCTTGAAAAATCGTAAAAACCTGAAAAAACTTAAAAACTTTGAAAAATCGTAAAAACTGAAAAAATCTTAAAAATTTAAAAACTGAAAAATCATAAAAAGTGAAAAAATCTTAAAAACTAGAAAAAAACTTTAAAACTAAGGTACGAAGTGAAAAGAAATCGAAGGAGGTGTAGGCATTATTTATTTGTCTTCTTTCTGGTGGCCTCTTTTTTGAAGTATCTATTTTTGTTGGTCCGGAACTTATATCTGACATCCTATACGAACTCTCTGTAGCCATTTCTAAGTAACGCTTTTGGAAAATAAAAATTAATTAATTATATGTATACAAGACTGGAAATTTTGAAAATAATGTGAACTTACTGAATAATGCACCGTTTATATTTTTAAATTCTTTGAATGCTTCTTTTCCTTTTTGCCCATTATAATTGAATGCCAAAATTAGGTCATCACCTATTAATTTACTTTAAAAAAATAAACAAACAAAATACATAGCGTAAGATCACTGCACACGAACCAGTAACCAAATATTTGTATTATACTAAAGAAAATCACTTTTTTTTTTATCACACGCACTTTTTAATTTTCACTCGTACTCAAGCCAACTTGAACTAAAAACACCTGAAATTTTGAACTGCAGTGACGTTTACGCAGATGACTCATATCAGCAACTACAAAAGAGTAAAAATATCGTGTACATACAGGCACTCCGGTCTTAACTTGATTTGAACTTGCTTCGCATTTTTTTTTGCATGACTTGTAAACATATTTTTCATCGATACTGATTTCCTCGACGAGTTTCTGCATATCTACTTTTTTATATATGATCATTTTCCCGCCGGGATATGCTTGTAAAAATTGCTATTTTTTATGTTGTTTTCCTGTTGTCCCCTGTTAAGTAATTACGCATAAAAAACACGAAAAATTAACAAATCAATTAAAAATGCAAGAATGCACATTCAGCATATTTGCAATAATTAATTGACCCGAAATAAATTCTCAATTAAATATCACAATAAATGTGTCACAATAATTTTAATGCATTATAAGCAAAAACATGCACCCAAATGCAAGTCATACTCGAACAGCAGGTGACTGTATTTATTTACATGTTTTGCAACATACTTAACACGGGTCAAGTAACTAACATCATAACTTTGTTTAACATGCCTCAAATCACGGGCATTTGTACACATTATAATTATGTAGTAAATCATAATTAAGATTAGGTTAGCAAATTGTGTATAAGTAAGCTAGGAATAGCTCAATAAAGAGAAGTCGTTATTTAGTCTATTTAGGTAGTCGAGACTTTTATTTCAGTGTCTGATAGCCTTAGCTGCACTCCCATTTTCTTAGGCATCTGTTAGTTCTAGCTGCACATACAAAAAGACCTGCTCTCTGAGATTCTATTAGGAGATCTGCTTTTATAGCTTCTTCACTTTCACCACAGGAGCATTGCCTAATGGCTGACTCCGATCATCGTTGTTATCTTTAAACTTGACAAGGCGGCACAGCGTCACATCCAATTCATTCGTTACGCATACTGTTGTTTGGACAACGATTAACGAATTCATATTACATGGTTACATGCAACTTTATTAATAAAGGGTTTTCGAATAAGTGGTGTTATTTTGATATTCAAAGAAAAATGCCATTTTTTGAGGTAAATGATCGGATCTTTATTTCATTATAAAGAGGATGGTATGCCGTTAATAATGGAAAATAACATCAGCCAAATGACCACCACGACGACGCCTACAGGACCATATCCTTTTCATGAAATTTTCCATAACCAAATCGCAAAGTGGCTGCCCTATGTCCTCGATAGCCTCACGAATTCCATCTTTTAGGTCTTGAATCGACGCTGGGCTGTTGGCGTAGACCTTCTCTTTCACGTGGCCCCAAAGGAAGAAGTCGCAAGGTGTTAAGTCACAAGATCTCGGTGGCCAATTGTGATCACCTCTTCGAGAGATAACACGGTCCGGAAACTTTTCCCGTAAAAAATCAATGGTTTCGTTGCTTGTATGGCACGTAGCGCCGTCTTGTTGAAAGTAAACGTTGTCCAGATCAATACCATCCAATTCCGGACATAAAAAATCATTAATCATCTGTCGATAGCGCAATCCATTCACCGTAACTGTTGCTCCAACCTCATTTTCGAAAAAGTAAGGTCCAATGACCCCGCGGGACCATAAACCGCACCAAACAGTCACACGTTGAGGATAGAGAGGCTTTTCAACAATAACTCTTGGGTTTTCCGAGCCCCAGATGCGACAATTTTGCTTGTTGACGAAGCCATCGAGGTGGAAATGGGCCTCATCACTCAAGATGAGTTTTCGATGGAATTCCGGATCATTTTCATGCATTTCAAGGACCCAATCAGCAAAGACTCGATGTTGTTGATGATCGGCCGGCTTGAGTTCTTGTGTTAACTGAACTTTATAAGCCTTAAGGCCCAAATTTTTATGCAAAAAACGGTGTAATGACGTTTGTGGAATGCCTAATTCCAAAGAACGACGAGGAATGGACAAACCTGGGTTCTCTTCAACACTTTTGGCTACAGCAGCAATATTCTCGGCTGTTCTTGAGCGACGTGCACGTGTTGTATTCTTCACATCACTAACTTGTCCCGACAGCTCGAATTTTTCTACCAATTTCTGTATTGCGGTCCGACAAGGTGCTTCACGACGACCCAAAAATGTTCGAGTTTTACGAACCGTCTCTGCCACATTTTCACCATTTTTATAGTGAATTTTAATAATTTCGATGCGTTGTTGAATCGTGTATCGTTCCATTTTTATTAATAGCGTAGTTTCTACTTGTCAAATGTCAAAAAATGACAGCTCCAAAAGTGACATCTACCGAAATACCGGGCTAATTAAAATAAAACCTCTTATTGGAAAACCTTTTACATGGCAATTGTATTATTTGAATATTTCATATCGACCCTGCCACTATTATGTTACCACAACTGTACAGCTGGCGGAAAGATAAATAAGAAATACAAATCCCATCTTTCTATTTGTTGAACAAAACTGAAAAAGAAAAAAAAAACATTAACAATTATCCCTGTCAGTCCTCTAATCCAGTGTCCTCAGATACCGCTTACTGCTGCATTATTTATCTAAAATAAGAAAAGGTAATTGTAAATTAGTTCAATGTAATTAGCCTAAGTAAAGATTAAAAAAAAAAAAAAAAAAAAAAAACAAGAGACAAATTTCTTAGCAGTACAACAACAACATAAACAATGTTCTTTCTTTGCGAAATTCATACTCTCTGCACAATAAACATTTGCACTCTATGCATTGTGTTCCTTTGCCATTTTTGTCGAAAATGCACACAGATATCATCGAAGTGCTAGTACCAATAGCTACCCATCAAAAGCCGGGCTATCTTTTGGTATGGTTAAAATTTAAAAACAAAAGCCACACAAAAAAAAGGATATATAGTGTAAATTAGGCTATGAATGAAGATAAGCCTCCGACGATTCAAATAGGCCTCTACAGAGCTTCCGAGTAGGGATGTAGCAAGAGAAGATACACAAGCGCTCCAAGGAAGTGTATAAATATAACGGATGACATCGTTAAAGGCTACAGTAACTCTTCTTTGACAAATTGAGTCTAGTCTGTTAAAAATAAGGCATCCATAGTTAAAATGGGGGAGAAACGAGTAATCGCCAATTTCCTGCGAAAATCCACAGACAGACAACTGGAGGAAATAGATAGTTGACGAAGACCGTCATAAATTTTCCCCATCAAAGCGCTAAGGTAGTCACAACAACAACACATTTCGAATTGAGTTGAATGCCCAAATTCTTAAATGACTCAACATATTCAAGCGTGGAATTATTTAACCGAACTGAAGGCAAATCAGATATAGGAAAAACGCTTCTATATACCGGCAGACAGTAAGACTTGTTTGGGTTAATGGCAAGCTCATTACCCATTGCCCATTCGTGTACATGCTGTAGGTCATCATTGATTCGAGCAATAGAGTTCTCGATCCGGGCTATGGGTCTGCTAAGGTACAACTGAACATCATCGGCATACAAATACACAGAAGCATTATTCATAACAGAGGGGAGGTCATTTATATAGAGGGAGAAGAGAATAGGGCCTAAAACCGAACCTTGAGGAATACCAGCGTAAAGGAATAATGGAGCGGAGATAGAATTTTGCACTTTTGCAACTTGCGCAACGGCCGTTGAGGAGAAGCCATATTTTGTGCCAAGTTTGCAGATTAACTTGACGTGACTCACCAAATCAAAGGCCTAACTGAAATCGAAAAGGACCCTTACTGGTAAATGATCATTTTCATGAGCCTTATGAATATCAGATGTGACCTTTAAGCGGTGCATGCTTCCGAAGGATCGCTTCAGTATACTACTTAAAAATGAGAAATGTGTTACTCGCGCTCAATAGTGGAAAAATCTACAGATGACAAATTTGTGGAGAATTAAATGAAATCTGCTCTTGTTGCACTTCTCCTGGAACTCATCAAATAATCTTCTATAGAGTTTCCAAGTGATAGCTATAGAAGATCTTGAGTTACTTACTTGTGCTAATTTTTCTGGATAGATTAGTTAATATTCATCTGAAAGACTTCCAATGGGATACGCTTGTCGCTTATACTCATTCAAGTTCGCAAAGCCCATTTCAATAAATATCTAGCTATACATTTTTCAATTTTTTATATCTTAGTAATATGCCATGCTCATCAATTAATGTTATCATAATTATGCAGAAAAATCCAATTTTTTGTGTAAAATGTGAGATAATATTTTTGTACTTTTGATGTATAATTATTCCCCATGATTTTGTTCGAGGAGATGCGATTATTCCCTTTTCCCTTTTTCAATTCTTTGAGAGTGAAAATTCCCACAATATTGTAGAATTTTCTTAATCTCCTAACACTTCTTGGATGTGTTTCTGACTTAATTGCATTGGCTGTGACGCTCAAGAAGAAGAAAAGAAGAATACTACAGAGAAAAGTGTGGGTGAAGAGCTCATTGAAAAATCGTTCGAATTATGAGCATATGGGGTGGAGAACTCACTCCGGATGATTACAGGAACTTTTTTTTGCGAATGAATGAACAACCCTTTCAACATTAATTTGCATTTGTTTTACCACGAATAAAAAAGCAAGATACGGTGTTGAGGGATGCCACTTCACCTGCAAACCAGCTATGCATAACTGTGACTTCTATCAACAGAGAAATTTGAAATTTACGCGTTACATTGTTCCAGACAGCTGATTGTCAAAGACTGACGTGATATTGCGCAATATATAGGTACACAGTAAAAACATGTTCCCTAAAGTGTATGGCAACAATTTTTACCACAAAGCTTAGATATTTTTCGATAAGATTAGGAAAGCCCCACCTTGGCAAACGTAGATTAGATTTTTATTCCTAAAATGCAGGTAGATTTTCCCCCTAAAATGTAGAAAATTTTCAATTTTATTTTTTTCCCTAAATTGTAGGGAACATATCCTAAAATGTGGGGAACATACCCTAAAATATAAGGAATATGTAATAGTACTACACGACTACACGTTTAAAAAACATAAGAGTGAGCTGAATAGCTCGTTTCTTGTGTGTCAACATACTACCATATTGGAGAATGTCGTCAGATTTGGCCTGTCATCTAGGTCGGCCATCTGTTATTTTTTTTAGTTTTGACCATTACCGCCATCAATGTTCGAGCGCTGAAAAACTTCTGTCAGTGGTAGCGTACTTTTCGTGACATTGCAGATTTGGAGCGTGAACGCCAAGTATATGCTGTGCACTCTGTGGTTTGAAATTCCTAAAAAAGGTGTTTTTAGCAGTAGTGAATACGGCCAGAAAGTGAGGAGAAATATGCAATCATCAAGGTAAGCATTGTGAATGTGTTGTTAAAAATAAACCAAGAGGAAAATTTCACGTGCTTGTCATCAAGATTGGCCACTTTGTGTAGTCAGGTTTGGCCCATTGTGATTGTGTGCTTCGATGATGCCCAAAAAATGTCCAGCACCAATATCCACGGAGTCCGTCAATAAAACACCAGCTAAAGGAAGATGCCCGCCAAAAAAGGTAATAAAAGGCCATCTTCGGGCAATGCAAGTGAGAAGTGCGTCGTCATTATAACGACATTTTCCGGAAATGCGATTTCGAATAATGTGCCGTTCAAATTTTGCTAAAAAAACAGAAAAATGCAACAAATTCAGCTTTTTATTTCATTCAATTAATTTTTTCAGGTCATTTTCAATCATTTCAGCACATTTTTCGTCGACTGGCCAACCTAGACAACACTGGTCAACTTTGACAGCATTTCACTTTTTTTGTTAAATGCCTAAATTTTTTTCATTTTTCACCCAATCATTTTGCAATGTTTAGCAAAAGTGTTCCTTTTTCCCAGACCTTTCCAAAAATATGCTTGGATTGACCAAATTCTTTCTAAAACAGAAGTTATGGGCAAAAGTCAAAAGGGTGTCCAACCCTGACGACACTCCTAGGTATATGTTACTTTTTCATTAAAACATATATTTTGGAAATTAGTTCTGGGGCGCTGAGCATGCTCAAACAAAATAGCGAAAAACAATATATGACTTGTTTTCAAAAGCAATATGTGAATTATATGAGAATATATTTATAATCTTTCCATAAAAAATGTAGAATTATAGCTAATTTATTGAATGAGAGCTTAAAATTTCAGGAATTTAACGTACTTTATAGGTTTGGTGGTACCAAATATCTGAATTCATTGATTGTTCCATTGATTTAGAGAAATTAAACTGATTTTCCCTTTCTATCAGAGAAAATTACATTTATTTTTACGAAAACGCGTGGCTTAAATTTAGGGAAATGTCCTACTGTTTTTTTTTACAGTGTACCCCTACCACGTGATAATACATATTGACACCTTCTCAACGTTGTTTGACCGCAAGTTAAAATTTTCATTAGAGCAAATGAGAGTTAATGAAAAATATAAATAGTTGGTATTCGGGCAATATAGATACAATGATCCTTTCAAATAGAAGCATACAGAACAGAAGGTAATGCAGTACAGTGGAAAACATACAGAGTGTTGAGGAATGTTTTTAAGAAGGAAGTTAATAAACAAAAGAACAAATCTTTTGAGAACCAAATTGAGCCTAAAAACTCTGTGGAAAACTATTAAAAGGTTAATTTTAGGAAATACTAGGTCGAATGACTTAGCAGCAATGCAATTTGGACAGGAGTATATTGACGATTCGTTAGTTATAGCTAAGGAAGACCGCACACCAGTCGGTTCGATTCAGTCAATTGCCAGTTTTCAACACCCTTCTGATTTTTTAATTGCTGCTGACTGACGTAAAATAGAGCAGTTTGCGGTACCGAACGCTATTACGTGTAACGAGCAAAGCCAACTGACTTTTAAGTCACCGATTAGAGTCGGTGATTGTGTAGTGTGCGGCCTGGCCTGCCTAATAGTTTAAATAATTATTTTGTAAAAAGTATTATGGAGATAAACAGATCTATTCCTAGGATAACTTTATTAACCATCTAAAATTAGAAAAGGAGTAGATTGACCGAGGACTCACAATTGTTCTCTTAGGTCACTGTGAATGTGCGAGGCAGATGCCTGCATACCCCTTCACCACAAATCTAATCTAATCTAGTATGCAGTCTACAATTTACTGTTGACCTGTACCATAAAGATTTAAAACGCAATACTGCATTTCTCAACAGCTTTTTAATGTTATAACATAATGTAAAAAAAAAAAAAAAGAATGATCTCAGTGGCTTTATACACTTTATTCAATCGAAATTTTTAGCCAGTGTAATGTTTGACAGGTTGGCAGAATTGAACCTAGGGAAAATTATATATATACAAAGCCACCGACATATACAGACAAATTTTAAAAAGCATTAATAAAAGATTAGATTAATAAAATCAGGAATATGCGAATTCATAGCCTTTCCTAATATTTAAATTGTACAATAGCAATAGAAATAACATAACAAACATAAAATGAATAAATAAAACATGCAAGCTAAAATAACAATAGAAATAACTGAGCAAATATAGAATAAATAAATAAAAATACAAACTTTACAAAATAAAAAATAAATAATGCCTAATACGAACCCGACTTAAAAACTAATGCTAGCAGCGCCACTTAACAAAAAGCCTGTGAAGACGAGAAGCTGCAATTCTGACGGGTGAACGTCACTTGTGGTTTGGACGAGCGGGGAACAAGATATTTTTTTCCCCGACGGACAAAATAGGAAAAATAATCAGTTTTCATCCTAAAAACGCTAAACAATACGGGATAGTCCTCCTCATCACACCAATTTGTTTTTTCCATAAAAAACCATCTAAAGGTCTATTTTCGGTCTAAGGAAGATCAAGAAGAAAAGGGCAATTTTCTGATACGTCCAGCAATAAATTTCAATTTTGCGTAGTCACGTCATTTACTGGGACTTCGAGGATTGCGCCGAGGGACATCCAGGCAAGACAAAGTAAAAGAAAATAAAAAATAAAAAAAATGAAATAAACAAAATAAAATATCAAAAAAAAATACAGGATTACATACGTATAAAACATTAACAAAACTTGAGAAACTAACCTAATTTGTATTGTAGCCTTATCTAAAATTATTTCCTAGTAAGTACTAACCACCTAACTTAATTATTTTGGAAGCAGGGCGGCCGCATTGGTTTCTTTTGTAAGTCGACAATTGTCAGAAGCTGTGAATTCGCAGATATCCAAGGGCTAAATTATATTCATAGACTGAGTCGGCTTGGTTGTCTTTATTTTATTATTATTTGTAGGGATCATCCCTTACATGTTAATGACAATATTGAATTTGTCAATGGACGGAATCTATTATAGTACCGTAGCGAAAGTAGATGATACTATCAAGTGCGATGAATATAGCAGGGGTATGGGGGTGGTTTAATATTCATTGGAAAGACCCCAAGGTCCTGCATACAATGCCGTCTTAAAATAGACCGTATACCCTGTACTTTTCAATATATAGAGGGTTTGATGAAAAAAGAGCATATTTTACTAATCACCCTGTAATTTGGTAGAATTATATTCCCCCCCCCCCCCCTTCCTGCCATACAATTTTTTCTTGTTTGGTCGAGAGAGGCAAAATATAGTCATATTAATCTAGTGAAATAAGCAAATTGATTATGGAGGAGCAGTCGTGGTTGAGGAATAAAAACTCATGTTTTCATGTTTTTAGATTAAAAACATTTGAAGCTATGGATATATGGGATTAGAGATATGGAATTGGATTGGTTTTGTTCATATTTGTCAGGAAGGACTCAAAGAATAAAGATAAATTGCCTGTAATCAGAATCATTGGACGTTTCAATGGGTGTGCCTCAGGGCTCTGTTTTAGGAGTAACTTTGTTCCTTCTATTTATTAATGATACCAGTGGGAATTTGAAATCATGCAAAATTCCCTTATTCACAGTGTTGTGATAATATTAGTGGGAGGGATATTGACAAAATGTTACTCATGAAATGAAGGATGGATGCTTGAAAGTACATTGGCGTCATGGAGGTTCATAATGGCGGGAGCTGATTGTACTAACCTAGTCAAACAGAAAATTGTATGCCAAGGAGGGGGGGGGGGGTAGCCATCTTAACCGTTTCAGAGTGCTTCTCAGGAGTTATGGTGGTGTTTTTTTCATCTTTGACCTCGTTTTTCTTACAAACATTATTAACATGATTTTTATTTATAAAACTATAAACTGTGGATTCTCCTCTTTAATTTGCTCACTGTAATCGTTAATGTAGTAATAGGTCTTAATCTATTCAGCTTTAAGATAAAATTTGTTCCGTAACTGACAGAAATAGGTACGTCATTTAAAAAATATATCAGCTGTGTTCTATTGTGTCCGCAGAACAGGACAGAACAAAAGATATACACAAAAGAACTCCTCATACATTTTCATCAAAGATTTATAAATGAAGCGAACAGTACAAATAGTTCGCTTCAATCGACAGAACAATTTGTTTTCTCCAGTATAGGGGAGTTCTAGAACAAGGTATACAAAAGAACACAGCGATAGCAGCGGTATGACATGAATAGATTATAGGCTAATAATTTTTTAATGGCTACAGTTGTGACATAGGTGGTAATGGGTTAAAGAGGAGAGTTCACAATTTTAAGTTTTTATAGAACAAAAAAAAATTTCGTTAATCAGTTTTGTGTAAAATATAAGAGGTCAAAAATAGAAAAAAAAACCTAAGAAAATCCGAAATTTTTAATTTAGACCATCATAACTTCAGAGAAGAGAGGAGTACGGAGCTGTTTGAGAAGGCTATGTGGTTTTTTACACAATGAATTCCTTATGGTGACCATACACCCTGTACTTTTTAAGATAAAGGGGTATTTTGTGATTAACTAACATATTTTCTCCCGGTTGAGATGCCCAGTTTGTTTTACAATTTTTTTGTTTGGTTATGTGAGTATTATCACCTCTTGTATAATAATAATATAAATAATATAATAATAGATACTATTCCTCACCCATCATCCAACTTCATTATCCTTACTTGGATGAAAGTTCCCATCGATCCTTAAGGAAATATAACTCTTGCATAACTCATCTGCCATACTACCATAAGTAAACACATAAATCTCTTGTTTTTCTTATACTGTGATCAGAGGACAGTGGCAAAACCTTTTTCTTTCTACCCATGGCGGAGGGAGGGGAGAGATAGAAGAGAGTAAGTACAATGAATTTTCATTCAAACATCTCTGGGGAAGAATTTTTTCTATTAAACCTAAAATTGAGTCCTATATTTACCTCTGTCTGGTGGTGGTGTTCAGCGTATCTTTCAGTTTTCCGCCTTTACTTTTTATTCTAGTTACTACGTCGTCGTCGTTGTCGTTGTCGTCGTTGTGGGTGGTATTTTTCCACAAAATATTCATAGTTTCATGAATATCTATGGGAAAGGTGGTGTGGATGAATGAAGAAGAGATATGAACAGAAATCTAAAAGATATGTTGGTGGGTCCATGGAGAAGGTAATAATAGTAGGATATATGCGGACAATAGCTGCGCATATAAAAAAATAAAAGATTAAATTTTTTCCTGTATAAAAGGGAGTGCAAGGATGGCGCTTCAGTTCAAGTGAATGTGTTTCCTGGATCAAGACTTCCTCCTGTATTATTTCTATATGCACGCTCGATATTGCATTTCGCACATCACAAATTCAACTGGAGTAGTATCTCTTCGAAACGTGAGGGGGTAAACATGAGATTTTTTTTTTATTTTTTTTTTTTTGTTATATACCTACCTACAATAGTTTTTTTTTTTTTTGTATAGAGCTTAATGTGTTGGAGAGGTCTTTATAAATATTTATCATGAAAATCCGGGAAAGAAAATCATTCTGGATGGGGTTGACATTGTCGCGCATTCTTCATCTTTTTTTCATAATAACTTTGCTATGAACTAGGGTTCTGGATTACAAGGTATATATGTATGTATGTATGTATGTATATTTATGCCAACCATAGCTTAATGTAAATTTTTATTATATGCACTGTCATCATGACGAAATGAAATAATGCGATCCCTATGAAAAATTCATCATCAAGTTGAGCTATACGGTAAAAGGGCTAAATATGAATTTGCGATGGATAAAAACGAATATTGGATGGATGGACCTTCCTCCATCATTGAGATCAAAAGTTTACATTAACTGAGGCGAAATAAATTATTTAAACCCTGTTGAAAGGTTAATTTTGTATATAAATTTATATGTTGGTAGCTTTTACATTGGATTTATTTCGCGATTAGATAATTTGACCCTGATGTACTTGTACGTCCTCTTACCCGTCAAAGGAGATTTGTTTTTTAATTAATTTTTTTTTTTTTTTAGTTAATTTTATCTTTATCCTAAGGAAAAAGGAACGAAATTACATTTTTAGGTTTTTTCACTGTTGTAGTAGATATTAAAAATTTAATTTTTTAAATTGGTTCTGTATTTTATAAGTAGGTCGCTTTATACCTACAGCTTGGAAGTAATTATATGCTTGGGATACTCACTTTTAATTGTTTTTTTAATCCCTTCATAAAAATGGAGTAAAATTTTTAATCTTGTGCAATGGTGGATTCGAATTTTTATTAGAATCGGTCAGATGGAATAGAAGAATTTTTACGATTCAAATCAAATTATTATAAATATAAGAGAAAAAATTATTTATTTAATAATTTGATTTGAATCTTAAAAGTAAAAAAAAAAAATTTCTAAAAATTCTTCAATTTCATCTGACCTATTCTAAAAATTTCAAGTTCGAGTCCATCCATTGCATAAGATCAAAAATAAATAAATATTAGAAATTTATTTGTTCGCTTTCATAGATACTGGGTAATGTTAGCTGGAAGCAATCTTCAATAGATTTTTTTTAAGATCCGGTTTCATATAAGAAATTGTAGGATAAATACCTACCCAGTCGCGAGTCCCTGCATTAGTGTCGAGCCCGCAGTCGACTTTATATATCTATAGGCATTTAATAAGGATTTGGGGAAATTATTTTGATGTTTAATGCTTTAATGTTATAATCCCTCCTCAGTCCCCTTGGGAGTATAGAGCGTTTACAGAACGTCTCCATATAGGCTTACACACAGTTGCGACTTGCAATGGCCGACAAGTATTGCAGTTAATAGGCACAATTTTCTCCAGGAACGTTTTATGGAACGTGTATTACATACGAATCTGCAGTTGCCATCGGCTTTTAGCCTCTTTGGTCGTCGTAATTGAATTAAGTCCTGAACATACCGGGTGCGGTTAGGCGCGGCGCGGCACGGCGCAGTGGCACGCGGAAAAATAGAGTGTTCCCACCGGGAGCGGCGGATTTTATCCAAGTGTACTCTAGTTACGATGAAGAAGTTCTGTTGCTAGTAGATACGGTTTAAGAAAAATAGATAAATATGATAAGATTCGACTACGAATACTTTAGAATGATAGAATGACAAAAGCATCTGTTAACGAATTGTGTGGACTTATTTCGAATCAAAAAGAAAATTTTCCGCCAGCGGCAACGGCAAAATTGTGTTTTTGAGTAATCATCAAAATCGCCGCGCGGCAACTATTTTGACGCCACCCGGTGTGACTTATAGACTTGATTTTGCAATGGCAATCGAGCAGCGGGAACGGAAAAATGCCCCTCTCCTCCCCATTTTCGTGCAATCATTTTTTATGATATTCGAAGTGGCCCAACTTCTCAAAAGTGTGCTGATAAAATTCAATATGTGTTTGGTGATGAAGCCCCACATAAAACCACTGTGTATTGATGGTTTAGTGAATTCACTAGCGGATGTTCATTGTATCTTTACTTCACTGGAATCCCCAAGAATTAATTTCACCATCTTCAACACGCACGGTTCTCCAATTGTGTGGAGTTTTTTTTGCTTGATAATTTCCAATGCTTACTCAAAGCTATCTGTTCGATCAAGTCTTTGATGTTTGCAACTAGTTTCATGCCGACGAAAGAACTCGAAATCCTTTTAAAAATTGCATTATAGTGAATATTTTGTTTTAGTTGACTGTATAAGTTAGCGACCTCACAGAAAACCTGTTGCGACCCATAGGTTGGGAGCCCGTGCTTCAGACACTCTGCTTTTCCATAAAATTGGACAAGTTTACCTGATTTGAGCTCAATATCAAAAGTAATCACACCTATATTGTCGTCATTTTCTGAATCCTGAATCTTCAGTAAATTCTGGTAGGCTTCTTGAGCTGTATGTTCAGTTTACGGTAATGAAAACCTTCGAAGTATGTTCCACAGTATTCAAAATTCACAAAGTATTTTTTTAATATTCTAAAATTAGACTAAACTTTAACGCCATATAACATTTTGTTTTTTTTTTCAAAATTATAGAAACAAAATCTTATCATCTTCCTGATCTTGAACAACCCATTTTTGTAATTTTCCGCTTAACAAAAGAAAAAAAAAACTGTCCCACAATATAACCTTCCTCGACGTGCGTATGTAGCGAAAAGATTTAGTTTCTATACTACGAATTATGTATGATTAGAAAATCCGCGAAATTTTCATTTTGCTCAAGCAATCGTTATTTATTCATCCATATTAATTTTGTATCCTTGAAAGTATAGTCTCCTTCAGATATAATAAACATGTGCCAGCTGTTTTTCCAATCTTCGAAGATCTTCTGGAGGGCAATTTCCGATATCGCATTTAGTTCCTTCAATGACTTTGTATTTATCTTCTTAATCTTGGCAAAATGTCGTCCATTGGGACGATTGGTCTTAATTGCGATGTTATATCGATCCAACAATTTTTCATCACCAGTTATGACCCGTTTGAACAGTTCTGGATCATTGATAACATTTCAGTAACTCCACCGCAATGTCGATATTTGGTTTTGGTCGAAATTCCATAATATTTCGGAATTTTTCTGCCACAAGTCTCATGCTCAAAACATTCAACAAAATAATTGCAAACATCATCAGCGACTTCTCTCTAATAGTCATTCGCCAATTCACCATAATCATTTTTGTTTTTTTTTCACTTTTTCGACATTGTTGATATACTGGACCGTACAATGCGCTCGTAATCTTCAACCTCTACACGACCCTCTTGGAAACGTTTGTTTTATTCATAAAAGACTCACCAAAAGTAAGATTCAACATTTTCAATACAGTTTCAATCTTAAAGCAAAATTGAACAACAATTTTTTGTTCCATTATTTTTTTCGCAAGTAAAAAATAGCCGAGCACACCAAACTACGTGAAAACTTTTCAACAATAAAGTAAGGATCCAATATGGCTAGCAATATCAAGCTTAGCAAATATATAGCAAACAGGGATGGTGATAAGCAAGATTTCGCGTAATAAATTCTTGTTGTGTTTGTGGTCCATATTTATGTGGTTGAGAGATTACCTACAGGTTTACATAAATGATAGTAAATCCGCAGAGGAGCAAAAAGTAATTTTTAAAAGATTAAAAACCGTTTTTAATTTGGTGCCCAACTTTTAATTAATTCATGAAGAACAATTTTCATGAATTTCATTTAACACGAAAGTTTTCACTCAAAAATGATATCTATTCCCGCGCAGACACAAGTATCCCAGCAATTTATTACAAATTGAAAGTTTTCCCCCATAGAAAAAATTTGTTGAACGTTGTCACTATTCTTCCTCTTAGACTAACGACTAAAGGAGATGCAATCATATGTACGATCCGTGTACATGAGCGTACCCAAAATTGCCTGCATTTGTGTATGTTTCATTCCGCCATTTTTGATCTTCGCTGTCAAATCCATAATTAGGTTTGGTTTGTTTTAGGCTTGGCGCATTGACGCAGGAAAGCCCGTGTGGATAAAACCGTAGGGGCACGAAGCAAATATTACTCACAAACTTTTTCCCACTGAACTTTTCTTCTTAATTATTAACTTTTTTATGTTCATGTTTTCAAATTCAGTAAATACGTTTGAGTATATGAAAATAAACGCGATTAAAACTGCGCACAGGTTGTACAATTGTGTACAGGCGTACAAATTCTACGGCGCTTATGTACAAACAATATCAATGTCAATGTGTTAGAAACGGGTACGTGATATTTTCTCATTTTCATCTCCTTTAGTTATTAGCTCCTTGCCTTAAACCCATTCAAAAATATTGTTACGCGCCACAAAGTGACATACGCAACATCTGCTGACGTTCGGAGAACGGAATATTCAGGAAGGTTCTAGGATAACTCGTAGAGTATAAATACGACGACGCTTCTCACATCCAGCAGACGAGTCTTATTTCAGCCAGTGAAGTGAACGAAGTAAACTATTTGGATTGCGATAATTAGAAGTACAGTACTAGCGATAACTAAAGAGTTGATTTGATAATTATTTGTGAATTTGTGAGAGAAAACAATAAAGTTAAATAAAGAAAGAACTTTTGAGTTATATCCGAAATATTGTGTTTTAAATAACGAAGTAAGGCCACGATCGTAACAATATGTTCGAATTTGATAATGAAGCTCCAGTTTTGACAAGAGAGCTTCCGCTTCATCTCACTTACTCTTACGTATAATATCTGGGTCTTGAAAAATCACGCGTACATAAATTATGCACCTTTCATCCGTTCCTGTTTGCTATACAGGGTATCCCGTATGTGGTCTGGCACCCGAAGGCTACGGATAGGTCATGCTTAGACAAACAAAAAACTGTCTTGGTGGGGGAGGGGAAATCGTAACGGTTTCCGAGATAACGGGTCTTTAAAATATTTGGGTATGTTTTTATAGATCACCCTGTAACTTCTGAACGTTACATCCTCTGATGATGATTTAAACTTTGGTAGATAGATAATCGTTGGACTTTTCCAATGGTCCACACATTTTTTCTCTCATTCTTTCCGTTCTGAAGTTATGCCTCAACAAAGTTAAAATTTCGGAATTTTTACTCGTTGTTTTTTATTTAACTGCTATTTTTATCAAAAAGCACGTCATCAATACTAATTTTTCATATTAGATTTAAGAAGCCCAAAACCTTAGCTTTAAAATGACTTACCACATTCTGTACCGAAAATGTAGCCCTTTTTGCGTTTTTTGCACGTTTTCTTAAGAATATACAGCGAAAATGGGTGAAAAATTCAATAAGTGCCGGAAAGTAGGCAATTATCTTTTGGAAATGTCCTGTTTGAGCCATTTTCACTAGAGATGCTTAAGAAAAAGTGCAAAAAACGCCGAAAGGGTTACATTTTGGGTACAGAGTATGATAGGTCATTTTAAAGCTAAGCTTTCGGGCTTTTTAAATTCAATATGAAAAATTGATTTTGATGACGTGTTTTTTGATACAAATAGCAGTTAAATAAGTAAAAATTCCGAAATTTTAACTTTGTTGAGCCATAACTTCAAAACTTTAAGGGTGAGGAAAACATTTATAGACGATTGGAAAGGTCCAACGATTATCTATCAACCAATGTTTAAATCATCATCATAATGTGTAACGTTCAGAAGTTACAGGGTGATCTATAAAAACATACCCAAATATCGTAATGTCCCGTTACGATTTCCGCACCCTCATCAATACAATTTTTTTTTTGTCTAAGCATGACCTATCCGTAACCTTCGGGTGCCAGACCATAAACGGGAAACCCTGTATATTGAAAGATATCAAGATACGTCAGGGGTAGCAACACACAAAAATAAAAAATTCTGACAATTTGACTTATATCGGACTTATACAGACATGCAATTTCAATATTAATATATTGATATTGCAATTATGTCAATTGCAATATAAAATTTCAGAGACAAACTTGCAGTTTACGATACTGAGAAATTTATTAGAGAAATTCCGTTTGATTTGTTATTTAATTTGTCATTTGACTTAAGGATTTTCCGCTCACGTACAAAATGCGAGCAAATATTGTGAGATACAATAGAACCTTGACAAGTGTCAAATATTAAATGTCAGAAAAAATTGCAGCTAACATTGCAGTATAAAATTCGGTTCTAAAAGGTTCGTGTATTAAATGATTATGGTTTATAACTAGGGTCATATCGCAATTACACTCATATACCGCGTACATTTTTCTCAATTTCAATATTGAGTTCCAACGTACCATATACTGAGTGTACACCGAGTGTATACCGAGCTTTTTCTCAAAATATTGAGATAGACTTTCGGTTTAGCGTAAATTACAATATTGAAATTGCAAGTCTGTCTACGGTATATACAGCCCACAAAATTACAAAAATTTCTCTTTCTTAAATATTCACACATATACACAACCGTATCGTTTAATATTTTTTTTTATCTGCATAAATAGAAAGAATGGCTAGGTGTTGCCATGCATACACTTATTCTTCATTAATGGATTAAAATGGCTGCACATCATAATGAGATCTTTTCAACTGTCAAAACGTCAACTATTTCCTTTATTGCAAAAAGACATATTTCCTACTTAAAGGAGGATTTGATTTCGTAGGGATGATTGACTTGATCTGAAATGCCCGCAGACAAGGGTATGAATGAAAATGAATGGACATCATGAAGTTCCTTATTAGTAACATTTTAAAAATTTAAAAAATTTTCCTTATGTGACATACACTCATCCTTTTCCCCTTTGTACAGAAGTCATTTCCATGACAGAATTATACTCACGTTCCAATTTTCCTTGGAAGAGTTATGTCCAAACATTAGAAGTACACCAACAATATAATTGCAAAAAAAAAAAAATCAGAAATAAATCGATTTTAAGGGTTAAAAGAGCGAGAGATAGATAGGTAGAGAGGAAAGGGGGTTGATGTTATTCTCAGAATATGAGGTGTACAAAAAAAAAAAATTATTATTCTTGTTGTAACATTTAAACGAGCTTTGAACTATGTATATGGCATTGATAACGACTGAGTTTCCTTTCTTGATTAATATCCCCCGAAAAGGTTGCGGCAATCATATTACTCGTAGGTGTGTAAAGGCATGATGTAGTTAGTTGAAGAAAATCAATATTGAAATATGAGAAAGTATCCGTGCAATATCCGAGCGTACAGTGACATTCGATTACCTTTCACTTCCGTAACTTTTCCGTATCAATAGAGCTAATGTTAACCGACAGTTAAACGTATACCTAGTGTGTGTAAATAAATGGAATTCTTTCAACCAAAGGCAGCTGGGACTGACATAATAAGTTTCAATCATGACAGTGATTCCCGATAATCGAAATTGATATGACTAGGAATTTCTAAAGGAATTAAGTGAATTGAAGCTGTGCAGCTTTATGAGCGTTTGCTTACCTTGAAATTATTAACTGACTTTTGAAGATGAGTTGAGTAGATTACACACACCTACATTAAACTATTAGAAGATAAAATTGGTTTATTATTACTTCTTACACTCATTTATCGATAAATGGGTTTCACTGAATTTGAATTGAAACTGAACAAGTTTTTATTTATTTTTGAAATTCAATGTTTGCCATTTATACTCTAATAATGATATCTCCCATATGACCACCTCTTACGTCTCTAGAGTACCTGATCTTTTATCAAAATTTTCAATCACATTCTGGCATAGTTGCGGCTCTATCTCACCAATAACTCGAATAATTTCTGCTTTCAGTGCTTCAACGTTTCGAGGATTATCCTTGTAGACCAGTGCTTTCATATGGCCCCAGAGAAAAAAGTCTAACGGTGTCAAATCACAGGAACTTGAAGGTCAATTCACGTCTCACCGAATCTGGAAATAACACGGTCTGGAAACTTTGTATGCAGTAATTGCAAAGTTTCTCTGGCTGTATGACACGTAGACCCACCTTGTTGAAACCACATGTCTCAGTATCAATATTTTTCATTTTTGGCCATAAAAAGTACTGATCATGTCACGATATCTGGTACCGTTAAGGTTAACGGTTATGGCTCTACCAGCATCATTTTCGAAAAAGTACGGACCAATCGCATCATGCACACAATGCACACCAAACAGTGTCTATTTGTGGATGCGTTCGCCTCTCTTGGATCACGCGAGGGTTTTTCTTTCCTAAAATACGGCAGTTTTGTTTATTAACGTGATTCGTCCGAAAAGATGATTTTTTTTAAATCGTCGTTTTGTTCCAGTATTCAGTTGGCAAAGTCCCGACGCATGGAATGATCTTGTGGCAGCAATTCTCAATCTCAATAGCTTGTTGTAATGTATACGACTCGATTTTCATAAATGGCAAACCTTCAGCTGTCAAAATGACATATAATATGGGTGCGTTCGTTGTTTGAAGTGTTTTAAACAGGCGCGTACTTTTGAAAAGTCATTTTGAAAGACCCGTAGATAAAAGTTATTTGAAAAAAAATAAATTATCCGTGGGTATATATGATCCACATTAGATTGGGAAACTTGATTCGGGCGACCCTAAACCCTACATGATATTTGGGAAATGAAAGACATATACCAAGTTAAGTTAAGTTAAACGCAGGTCCACTATAGATTAGATTAGATTTGTGGAGATGTATGCAGGTGTTGGCCTCGCATACACTGCGATCTAGAAGATCTATTGTGAATCCCCGTTCAATTTACTTCCTTTCTAAAAGGTTTAGACTGTTAATAAAGTCCTGAAACATTCTGGGATTGAAATTCCACACATAATTTTGTGGAGGAAAATCATTTTCGAGGTGAGGTAATCTCCGCCTGGTCAATGCTTCGTAGATGCAGAGTAGGTACTCCGAGATTTCGTGAGCATCCTTATAGATACGGTAGAATGAAGTCTCACCCAGGCCCATCTTGTATAGATGATACCTCAATGGGCAATAACCTGAGAAGAGGTCTGTAATCATTTTGAGTTCTGTTCTATTTAGGAGTAGCAGTTTCTTTGTTTTTCCGTCAGAGGTTTCGATAAATTTTTTTGTCTGACCAATAAAAGGATTTTTGTTTGTTTTCCCAGCTATTTAGGATAGCTTTGAGGTAATATTTTGAAGTGCCAGAAAATGGCTCTGGTCCGACAAAGGGAGTTTTGCTCCTCTTTTGGCTAGGCTGGCAGCAATTTCATTGCCTTCATGTCCCTCATGTCCAGGTACACACATAAAGATAACCTTGTCTCTCTTTGATAAATTTTTAAGGGTTTGTTGACATTCCCAGACAATACTTGACTTGATAGTGTAGGCCTTTGAGGGCTTGAGAGCAGTTTGACTGTTCGAGAGGATATTGAGAGTTGAGCCGTTTATGGTACTTACAATGCAGGTATTGGCAAATTATTCTATGGCTAGTTCCTCAGCCTGGAACACGGTAGAGGTAGAGCTCAGGGCCTTTGATATATAGCATCTGGAGCCACCCAGTCCGACTCCACTGTTCGTTTTGATCCATTGATCCTTGTTGGAAAGTCAATTAGTAGAAAGTCATTGTTGTCGGTCTCTCAAAACCATGTCGAATGGTCTTAGAAAATCCACCTTGTGGGTGATTATATCATATATTACATTCATTTGCTCAAAGCATATTTGTTTTAAGATACCAAAAGGCCAACCAATCTGATAGCACTAGAGATCACTTCCTTTTTCACCTGCAAATTCAAGGGTAGAAGTTTTAATAAGGCTTTCAATCGACGTTGTAGGACAAGTCCTGATGGCACTAGTTATTTCTGGACACACAGGCCGTTGGGGTTTTTTAAGTAGAACCTCGGGTTTCTTTTGGTTAGTTTTTGTCCACAAAGCGAGGGCTGCATATGTGTTCATTGGTCTGACAATCATGGTGTACTTGCAGTACATCATTTTCGGCTTCAGACCCATGTTCTGTTAATGAAACGACGACACATGTAGGGTGCTCCTACCGCTCTTCCCGTTACACCGGACACATGCGAATTCCAGGTAAGTTTCTTATCTAGAGTGGCCCCCAGAAAGTTGACTTCGTCTGAAAATATCAATTCCGTGTTGTAACGTCGGTAGTTGGTGTGTGGGCAGTCAGGAGATTTTTTCCGACGTTGCTAGGTTCAGAGCGCTGTTCTAGCTCTGCGGTTCGGGCGGTATACGTAACACGCACACTACTTAACCTACACTCACTCACTTACTTACAATAATTTAGGACTATGCGGCGTAGGTGCGGGGTAGGAGCGTGCGCTTACTATTCCTTAGACCAACACGATTAACGTGCGCTTGTCGTCAGAATAGCCAACACGGGGGTACGGGACGGAAAGTACGTGTGCGCTTACTACTCCTCTGACCAACACGATGAACGTGCGCTTCGTCGTCAGAGTAGCCAACACGGTACGGGGACGGAATTTACATTCGTGCGCTCGCTACTCTTCTGATCAACACGATTAACGTGCGCTTATCGGCAGAGTAGCCTACACGGGGGTACGGGGACGGAATGCGTGCGCTTACTAATTCTCAGGCCAGCACGATTAACGTGCGCTTGCCGTTGAACTAGTCAACACGACTTGCGGATAGGACTGGACGGGAGATGTGTCTAGCCGAGCTGCTGGGAGGCAACTGACTAATCTTTCGGTACTTGACTGACTTTTATAGCCAGCCTTCTGGTATTCCATTGGTGGGGGGTCAACTCTGTTCACTTTAGAGTTGTTCTCTCGCGGTCGGATATTTTGCTGATCGGTGACTTGTAGTTTTCGGTTGTGTTCACTTCGATGCTTGGTGATCGACTGAGTGATCTTACTACTGGCTGCCGGCTATTTATAGGCAGTCTGGCTGATGGAGTCGGGTGTAGAATGCTCCCTTCTACTATCACGCCACCAGCACGGGACACTACTGAGCTGCTTATCAGTAGTGTGCTCTCCTCTCGGCGGCTGGTTTACATTGTTGCGGCTGCTAGACACTCGTTTTCGCTGGTGTCTAGCTGAAATGTATGTAACTTCGTTACAGTGTTATAAAGAAGACGAGCCGTTAGTGAAAGCTTCTTTCTCTTCGTGAATGGATCGATAACCGTTTTGGTGAGGTTTATGCTAAGGCCTTTGTTTAAACACCACATGCAGATTTTGGAAAGGGCTTATTGAATGACGTCGGATATGACTTGATCGTATTGAGACTACAAGATTATCCGCGTAGCTTTGTACATTAAATTCCGAAATGGTCAGCTTCATTATGAGATCATCAATCACGATTGACCACAAGAGTGGAGAGAGAACTCCTTGTGGACAGCTGCAGTGATCGTAACTGCATAGTTCTCTACAGTTGTGGTTATCCTTCTGCTTCTAAGCATGGAGTTAACCGTGAATGGCTCAAAGCACTTATCTTCAGCAGTTAATTTAAGTGCATCGAAGAAAGTGTTATCGAAGGCTCCTTTTGCAAATGCACATAAGGCCACTCTTTTCTTCGTGAGCTTTTTCAAATTCTTTGATTAATGAATGTGTGGATGGCAGTCTCAGTAGACTTGTAGACTTGCCAGCTTGATAAGCAAACTGCTTAGAACGAAGCAGTTATTCAATCAAAATTTCACTTTGAATGTGAAGGCCTAGGATTCTTTGCATGAACTTAAGTAAAAAAGAGGAGAGCCTGATGGTTTGGAGCGTTTTAGCTGGAGAACGACTCTCCAACATTGGGGAATATATCCTCTAGAGCGTAACTGGATCGAACATTTTTTGTAACACCCTGCTGTAATAAGGCAGGAAAGATGGCATCCCCTCCAGCAGATTTAAAAGGTTTAAATATGCCAATGGCCCATCTAACCTTGTTGGGAGTGGAGATTCTTCCCAAAAGACTCCTGCTCCTGTCAGAGATCCTGAATCGTGCACCTCAATCGGGTTCTGGAGCTGCTATTCTTAGATCGGAAAGGCCTTACTGCATTTCCTTAGAACTCTCGGTGTAGTTCTCATTTTCTTTTTGAAGTTAGCCTATACGATTTGTGTGATCCTTCGAAAATATCTTATAGATTCTGGTAGATTCGCAGAATATCCACCAGGCTCTTTGTTTTAATCTTCTTTATATATTCCCCTCAGATGCCAGAGAGCTTGGTTAGCCCTGTTGAATAGTTTTCTGACTTCTTTTCTTTTCAAACTCATTTCCCTGCTGATTGCAGGGCCCTTGATTCAGAGGGCAACTGTTTTCGAATGAGGTTGTGCTAATGCTACTGCCGGGAGAGTCTTGAGTTGTTGACTGTAGAGTTCCCAATTAAGTGTGGCGTCTATATCAAACCTTATATATCTATGATCAGACATGGAAAGTTCGTTCGATACGTGCCACCTACTTATTTGTGTGCTTATGAAGATGCTGGCAAGTGTTAGGTTCAGGACGTCTTGTCGACTAATGTCCATAAAGATTGGCTTATTACCTTGATTTAGTTTCTCTAAATTGTTAGATAATATAAAATCATAAAAGTACACACTATTGGTCCACTAAGACCATGCCCCGACACTTTGCAGATTGTATGCCGGAGGAAAACAGAAGATGGTAAGCTGTTCCACATTCGCACTGTTCGGGATAAAATAGCATCACGGAATTTTACAGTACGGCCGAAGGTAATTTTAAGGGTAGAAGGATGAGCGCGATTCACGAATTTTGGCGAAATCTTCAACTGGCCAGAACTCCTAATGGCGAAATCTTCAATTGGCCATAACTCCTCAAGGAAATAGGGGGTGGGGGGAGGAGGATATGTGGAACAATTTTTTGATCAGCTTACCTCAACGAATCGCGTGGTATACCGGAAGGTATCTTGATCTGAATCACACTGTATTTGGACACTGCTGGACAACCAGTACACGTAGAGAGGTGTAATTTGATAAGTGATGGTAATTTTATAGCAATAGTAAATAAAATTTAAAACTGGACTAAATCGGGTAACACCTTCTTGGTCTTGCCATACAAACTTTTGATGTTCCACTATATATTTGGTAACTGTCTGAGAACGCGTCTACGAGGAGAAAATAGACCAAAACAGCCGACCCCTTTTTGGTGTTGCCATACAAAACTTTTTAGTTTTTCACTATATATTTGGGCACTGCCTGAGAACGTGTCGACGTGGAGAACTAAAATTTGGTACACGGCGTTTTCATGAAAATTTCAAATACAAATTCAAAATGGGCCAAATTGGGCGACGACATTTTGGTGTTACCATAAAAAAACTTTGGGTTTTCACTATATATTTGAACACTGTCTCACGCGTCGACACGTAGAGAGGTGAAATTTTGTACACGGGTCTTTTTTTAAAAAAAAATGTAAATTAAGTTCGAAAATTTGACCAATCTGGCAACTGCTTCGCAGCGTTCCTATACAAAAAATTTGGTACGTTGCCTTTAATAAAATTTCAAAAATCTGGTTACCCCTTCTTGATGTTGCCATACAAAACTTTCGTTTTTCGTGCAATTCCTTCGTAGGGTTGCCATACAAAAATTTTGTGTTTTAGTAGGTATATATTTGGGCACTGCCTGAAAACGCGTCGACGTAGGGAGCTACATTACCCCACACATCTGAATGTATGTACGAACACACACACACACACACACACACACACACACACACACACACGCGCACACACACGCACACACACACACACACACACACACACACACACACACACACACACACACACACACACACACACACACACACACACACACACACACACACACACACACACACACACACACAACATACACACACACACACACACACACACACACACACACACACACACACACACACACACACACACACACACACACACACACACACACACACACACACACACACACACACACACACACACACACACACACACACACACACACACACACACACACACACACACAGTGAAACCCACCCTGCAGTACGGAATCGCGCGATCGAGTCAGATAATAGCTCTAACTGCCCCACCCCAGCTCCAACCATCTAGGTATCTACAGTGGCGGCCAAAAGTAAATTGACAAGTGTAACAATCATAGGTTGTTCGAATTTTACACGAAATAAATCCAACTGAATTATTCATAATTTATTCTAAGAACTTTACTGGAAATGAGCAATTTCCGATAAAATTTCTTTTTGTTGTGGATGAGTCACAGCATATACAGCAGTTTAAAGTGAACTCCTATATAAAGGAGGCCAAAAGTAAATTGACAAGCTGTTAGTCAGTCGTGTCTGAGCAGTTTTGATCAGTAAAGTTTTTTGAAAGCTGGACAGGAGATTTAAGTTTGAATAAGAGTAATAAGGATAGTGATCGGGTGGATTATATGAAGTGAGTTTATGGAATTTTGTATACCGTGCACTAGTTTGTGTGCTGGGTCAATTACATTTAAAAAAAATGTGTTTTTTTTAGGAATATGGGGAAATTTAAGCACCTAACACCAGAGGAAAGAAAAATTATTATTAAATTAATAAAAGAAGGAAAAACTTATGAAGAAGTTGGTAAGCTTTTCGAAAAAAGCCGGCAAGCTATACATAAAGTGGTGGCAACCTTCAATAGGGAAGGTCGTGTAACAGAAGCCAAAAGACCGGGCCGACCGAAAGTGACAGACAAAAGAACAGATGAAAGAATTAGATGCCTTTCCAGAGCCGACACACGCATGTCAGCTGTGAAAATTCGCGGGAAATTGGCATCAGAAGGCAGATTTGTACCTTCAATCAGGACTGTACGGAGGAGGCTTTATGAAGGCGGAAAACATGGACGTGTTGCGCGAAAAATACCCTACATTAGTAAAGTCAACAGGGAAAAAAGGTTGAGATTTTATTCAGAACATGCTTTGAAAGATGATAATTTTTGGTACAGCATACTTTGGACTGATGAAAGTCTAATTAGAATGCGACATAGTCATGGAAGAATCTACGTATGGAGATCAAGGGATCAAGAATTTTCATATGAATGTACTCAACATACCGTAAAATCACAAGATAAAGGCATTATGGTATGGGGATGCATTTCAGGTTATGGAATTGGACAAATAAAGTGTTTACAAGGAAAAGTCACTTCTAAAGTCTACTTGGATCTATTAAAAAGCGTTATTATACCCGAAGGGAAAAGATTGATAGGTGATAATTTTATCTTACAACAAGACAATGCCCCTATTCATACGGCCAAAATAGTTCGAGATTATATAAGAAACGAAAATATTAATGTGCTAGAGTGGCCACCTCAGAGTCCTGACTTGTCACCAATTGAAAATGTATGGTCATGGCTCAAAATGAAAATCGCGGAGAGAAGTCCAAAAAATTAGAACGAACTAAAGGATTATATTGAATCAACGTGGAACCAATTTTCTACAGAAGATTGTCGAAAGTATATTTTATCCATTCCAGGTCGAATAGGTAGAATGTCTCACAATAATGGAGGATATTGCGGCTGCTAGGTATTTTGTCAACTTACTTTTGACCGCCTAATTTTGAATAACTGAAGTACTACTATTTTTTTTCCATGAATTTGTTTGTATTGTTTCAAGTTTTTTTTCACAAAATGAAGTAAAATATTGTGTTCTTTATTTAAGATGATATATAACATAAATATATATATGGAAAACTAATTTTATTGATGATTATTTCCCGTCCTACCCCTTGTAAACTTACTTTTGACCGCCACTGTATATCATCGCCGGGCAACGCCAACGGGCTCCCCCTAGTAATCATATGTATATCATTAAGTTAACATTGCTGTAGACGTTCTACTGCAATGGCAACAACTAAGAGTTGTTACTACCTCCCCCTCCCCCTTTCATATTGTGGTCTAAATTGGTTATAATATTCAGGTCCACTTGGTCTGACCATTAAATTTTTTTTATATATTATTTCCATACGGTGGAAAATCGTTTATAAAATTGTTGCCGTTATAATTTGGAAAACAGATCTCTTTCAGCCAATCATGCCTTGAGATACCTCTTGAAGAAAAAGAAACAGAATGCGCTTACCTATAGCCTTCGATATTTTCATTGTCTCGGTCTCTCTCATCAGACCAACATAAAATACGATGTTACATATATATATCTCGACAGATAGACAGACAGACAGACTGCCAATTGATTTCTTCTTAGGACAACATGTAAATGTCTGTTTAATGCTAAAAGCGTCCAAGGCTTTATGTACGACATCTAAACACCCACATATGCCCTCGATTTTGTATAAAGGGTTGGGAGGAGAGGCGGGAGTTTTGCAAAGGCTTAGAAACCTTGTTAATATTGTTGTGACGAACACAGGACAAAGTTTACAAAAGGTTAAAGTATAAGGAAAAAGGACCCTGTCCCTAGTTTTTGGTATACATACATATATAATGATGGAACGACAGAGTTGATCTCATCTAATTTCAGAACCATACCTGGTACCCCCTCGACGTATAGACCGACCAATAATAATATGGAAAGACTTCACAGTATTCAAATAGACAATTGAAGGGTGAGTTTTATATGAGGGTAAAGAAGGTGTGATGATTGAGAAAATGGTGAGGGGGGGAGGTAAACATCCGACAAGCTCATTTGTGTGCAAATTCTATGTGAATTTACCGCCCAGTTCACAGAACAAGGAAGTTTTCCTCGTAACATATATATTTATTATGTATGTATGTATATATGACCCAAAATATAGTCATTCTTCGATTAAGCGGCAAGGAATGCTTTTAGTATTCTGAACAGTCCCTTCATGAAGAATGACTTAACGAGGGTTTTTACATACATACCTACATATAGCCGCCACGTACCCATATTCTGTGTTACTTAGCTTGTCACCCTTTTTTGAAAGTTCGGGAACCTCCACCTCCTCCTCATCCCTCCCTATTGTGTCTTTTCTGAAGCCAAAGAAAGTTCTGGAGAAACGCTTTAAGAGCATAATATCGTAAAAGATGATGATGTATGTATGCTATAATATATGTATGTACCAATATATGAGTAGGTACGTCCATGATCTATTTTGATGGTACTTCTTTGCTTTCAAGACCTCGTCCTTTGATAACTAGTAGAATTCTTAACATTTAATAATGTTACACGTACATAAACATAATATATGGGTACTTGTGTGTGTGTGTGTGTGTGTTTCTTTATACATTCTTCTTATCACCATTAAAAAAGGGAAAAATCCTCGACATTCTTTTGTAAGCATGTGGAGCATGTGATATTTTCAATTTGAAGTCTAGCTTAAAATTTATAATATACACACGTCATTTCCTTTTCCTTTAAGACGAAAGCAAATCTTAACTTTTTTCATACGCTTTATAGGCCAAAGGAACCGGAATTGAAGTGTTGGTGAATTGATGATTTCCTAATATACTTACACGCGGATTTAACTAACTTTTCAGGCATTTTTATTAAATTTCCATTGAATTTTCTGGATTACTATTTTATCTGTTGCTGGAGGATTGTCTCCCACGGCTTATACCGTTTCTACATTGATTCTTTCCTTTTTCTGTTTGCCGTAGTACACCTCTTGATTTATTTTTTTGGAAAAGATTTTCTCCAGATAACAGACGATGAGTCGGGGGGGGGGGACTTGCTATTCAGATTTTGTAGCTTGTGTTCTTGATAATCTTTTGCTGTCTGCGCTTTTCATTGTTATTTATCTGTGGTTAAAAGAGCCTGATCGAGCTGCTGCTGTTGCTGTTGTTGACTTTTCATGAAAATATTTCAAAGAATAAATGGTGAAAATCAAGGAAAATATGCTTGAAGTACTTACAACAATTATTGCCAAAGGCGGGACTTATAGAAGAACTGTTGTAATTGGAAATTGAGCTATATATGTTTCCTCTTTTGTATACAAGTGAAATTGATATTGAAAAAGATTTTTCGGTGATTTGAATTGAACGTTAAATGTATTCGCGTGGGTTTTTCATTTTAAGTGTATTTGTTGATTTTATTTCTATTTCAATGGTTTTGTAGATGTATTTATGTTGTATAGCAATTACTGTAAATATTATATGTAGGTATATAGTTCTTGATTTAATGGATTACAAATATATTGATTCACATCGGGTGTTACCAAACTTATATACACTATACATGGACTATTGGTCGCTGTCATGATTTATTAGACTCCGCTATAAATTCCTGCCAGACGCTTTTATGAATTTAACAAGGAAAAAAGCTAGAATTGGTCTAAAACCAATTTTTATGATACCCTAGATGAATACCCGTATGTAGTGTTTCACATTTCTCACCCTTTTTAATTTCTCGAGAAAAGAAAACACACATTTTTTTTCCTGAGATTTCTTGAGAAAATAACTTATTAAATTAAAAATCTTATGCACTCTATAATATAAACTGAAATTCATATTTTTATTATACAACAAAATAAAAAATAATAACGTAAAAATAAATTCTTCAAGTTTTTGAAAAATATATAAAAAGTTTTATAAAAAAATATAATAAATTTAATCATTTTTGTAATTTAAAATAATGTTTTAAGAAACACAGAGCATCCAAAGTTGAATCTCCCATCCTTGTTCTTTTTTTTTGTAACATAATCTGTTGCAATAGAAAAATTCAGCTCATTTTGCGTAGAAGTTGGTTTAATGGTCAGAAGTGCATCCAAAAGATTCTCTTCCCATTTGCTTCAAATATTTTAAATTCCTTTGTTAATGATTGAAATTTGTCAACATTCGGACTTTCATATTCTTTTAAACTTTTTGTAATTGCAAAATTTATTTGTTGCTGTAGACTTGCTTCTTCTTCTCGATCTAGACATTCTTCAATATTTTTCAGTTTCACCAGTTTCTTCAGTATTATCGCTATCACTGTTTTTAGTTTCAAAAATTCTAGATGATATAGATTTAGCCAATTTATATATCTCTTGACTTGGTGCCATGACAAAAAACTATCATTTTCTTTATGTGACATACAATCTGGATTCTGTAGGAGCCTAATAACAGATACAGATACTAAAGTATAATCCCTCCTTTTAGACATTTCCTCCCTAACTGCGTTAAGGAGGTCTCGACTTAAATTAGTGTTTAATTTTTCCAAAGTTGTAAACAAAAACCTGAGAACTCCTTCAGCAGATAATAGTGTAGAATCATCTCGGCTAAAAGTTTCAATTGTAATCCAGCATGGTTTTAATGTTGCTAATATTATTTTAGCAACCTCAACATAGTCGTCATTCCACAAACTACACAAATTTAATTCGTACAAATCTTTCTACCATAGCCTTCATTGTATTCCATCTAGTAGAACAATCTAAGATTACCATTAGCTTTTTTTTCTCCTCTTCCACTACATATTTTTGTAATATAGCATTTTTAACGGTGGGAGTTTTTAAACATTTTTAATATTTTTCGAATGGATTTAATAGCTTTTTCGATTTGGGGTTGCAAATGAACATCAACGTCTTCCACAACTTCTTCTATATCAGAATCATCATCAGAGTTATTATTTTCATTTTCTAAATCTTGTCTTTCAGATACATTATCAGATTCCAGTTCCTCGATACAAGCAAAGTTATCAGGATGCCTCGTCTTGCTATAAAATACTTTCAGAACAGCCAAATGCAACCCACGATTGTAACAAAGTTGGTGAAATTGAGAAGATAATCTTCCAAATTTCTGCATTACAGCAGCACCATCACTCATTGTAGTTACTATATCGTCATTAAACGATTTTAATTTTTCTTTTACAAATTCCAATGCTTTTTCAGCAGGGCCACTAACAACGACAGGAACCATCCCTAAATGTCCTTTGCATGAAAGTGATTTCAGACATATCTTACATATTGCCAAATCTTTATTCCTTTCACATTTTTTAAAATGTTCCCATCAGTTCTGGTAAATTTTACTCATTTTTTTAATTAAAATTATTTTAAAAACAAAATTTATAATAAAACCACTTCTTACCTCAAATTTATAATATAGGTTTATCTTACATACATATATGTTACTTCCTTTTTTTTAAAAAAAATATTTTTACATACAAAAATCTTTCACAACGCAATTAGTTATAGCAATTGCTGATAACTGACTTTATTATATAAATATACTATCGGGAATTCCCCGAATTGTTAAGTATAAAACAACCACAACCACTGAACTTTGAGACAATTATGAATAATAAAATAGAAAACTAACGGTAATTTAAAAAAAATTGTATGACAGTGATGACAGAAACAACGATTTTACATGGATATTGCATCAATATCGAAAGGAAATTGGTGTGTGTAATAAATTTCTCGAGAATTGTGACTTTATAATTTTCTCGAGAATTTCTCAAGTAAAAATTCTCGAGAAGAAACACTACCCGTATGTAACTTCGTATGGTAACGTCTCTGTGCAGTTTTATTATAGAAGTGGATTTTCGCATTTATTTCTAGAACAATTCGTCGGACAGTAAAAATGATTATAACCAATTTTATAGGATTTCATATTCTGAAGAACTTTTCAGTACAATAAAAACGTCTTGGACTGATAATTTTCATAGCATACGTAAAAACTTAAATTGTTATATGGCAATACCAAGAACGGGTTGCCCGATTTAGCCCATATTTTAATTTATGTTTACTATTCTTATGAAAACGCCGTGTATATAATTTCAGCTCTCTACGTTAGCGCGCTCTCAGTCTGTGTGCAAACATATATAGTGAAAGACTATTTTTTTATGGCAACCCCAAGAAGGAGTTGCCGGATTTATCAAAAATTCAGCTCTCTAACTGGACGCATTCTCGAATTATCGTGCGCCCAAACGGACGGACGAACAGACTGCAAGCAAAAATTAAAATGACTTTTAATACAGGGTGCGGCAAAAACATTTGACGGTTTTCGCTGCCGTATTTTTTTATTTTTCAGGACATTTACATTAAAAAAATGTGGAAAATACACTAAGTGAATGCATAAAATCACCATTGTGTAAATCGGCCCTTGACTTAAAGGAATGAAAAAGATTACTCTTGTTTCACTCTTTATCATTCGCGAATACAAAAGACTTGGAAGTGAATAAATTCATTCATTCGCGAGAGAATGAAAGCTAAAATTCTCCTAAGAATATTCTTTTAAAAAATGAATGAATTTCGATCATTCTTCTCACCCTGAGTCAAAGTTAAAAAATTGGAGAAAAAATATTTTTTTTTTTTTGTAATTTTAATGATTTTCCCGCCAAAAATGCCTAATAACCGTTACATTTTCTTGCAAGATTTGGAGCTTTTCATTTCATTCTGCACATGTACATGCAATCATTATTAAGATAAACCCGTTTTTGTGATTCATAATTTCATTCATTTTCATTGGAATTGCGTGTAATTGCATAAAATTAGGCGTGATTTTTTATTGAAGTTATGCAACATAAAAACATGTTTGCATGTGGGTACATGTCTTAGATCAAATGAAAGGTGCCACATTCTGAGGATTCCAAATCTTACAAGAAAATGTAACGGTTATTAGGCATTTTGGTTGGAAAATCGTTAAACTAAAAAGAAATAGATTTTTTTTCAATGTGTCCTATAACTATTGCCATTGAGTGGTAGTTCGACATTTGTTGGAAGGTTTTACTATCATCTGAGGTAAAAATTACCTTCATAGGTTATAGAAGAAGTAAGTAGCGGGGTGTTTCGTAAAAAACTAGCATACTTTCTTATTTCTCTATCTTAACTCCGAAACAGTTGAAATTGCCCTACCCTCACCCCTTTCATAGCATTTTTTGTGTCATTGTTTCATTTATGATCACCAATTACTAATCACCCTGTATACAAATATTATTTTAATTTTTTTTATATATTTCCTTAAAAAATATAAATTGAATTGAATTGACTTAAATTGTTGAAGTTTTGTTTAGAGCCCGGCTTGTATAATACTTCGAACTGTACGTGTAGTATGTAGAGTACGCATCAATATTGAGACAAGGAGGAATGTATTATATTATGCCAAGGATATACGGTAGTAAGGGGGGAAGTTGGTTGGATGGTTTTTTGAGATTATTTTACGTTTCCAATAATTGTTAATAATCTTTTAATTTATCAGCACTTATAGTGTTTTTAAAGTATTGAAAAAACATATTTATATTCTACAAAACCAACCTCATTAATATGCCCCTTCTCCACTTCCTGCGCTGCACCTCAATCCGATAACCCTATGATATTTTAATATAAACTATACATAAAATAATCTGTATATGCTCATGTAATCATAACATTTGAGTTTAACAGCAGCAGTAACTATAATAATAAATTATGGTAATTCGCAAATGTGTGTGTGTATATGATCTTTAATTCGAAATATTTTAATAATTCCTCGCCTTAAACATGAATAATCGGAAGTTTAATTACAATAATTATTTCATTTTGGCTTCAAGCCTTATTGTTTTTTTTATAAATATTTCATTAATATATATATTTTTTTTTGTTTCCTGATGTTTATTGTGCCCCCAGTCGAGCATATGAATCCGGTTAATAACATTATTTCATTTGTAATTTTCGGGGAGAATTACGTAAATATATTTATAATGCATTCCGCAGTATTACCTACCTACTATGCTCACTTTATTTACTCCGCATATTTTGTTAATTATTTAAATTCTGTTCAAATTTGACGAATTTAAATCCATTTAATGTGAACATTTTTCAAGTTCTTTTAATGAACCAATTTCAAAATTACTCGCTAAGTAACCAAATCAATCAGATTAAGTATGAAAATAAACCATAAAATAATGCCTGGGGTAGCCAACACTAAACATTCGAAATTGAATGGACATGAAGAGAACTTCATTGCAGTGTATGAAAACATTTTAATAAGCTCTCGTTATTTTTCCATAAGCCTCATTTAATACATCGTCCACGGTAAAACATTAACCATTTTATCATACTCGAGGGCAAAATGAAAACAAATCTCGACTCTCTGAGCCTCCATCCCTAAAATATATGTCCGCCACTTCTTGTGTACCCTTAATATACCCCCATTCGACTATTTCAAACACACACATATTGTATCTGACAGGAAAATTTAAAACCTCTAAAAATTTTATCTCATGATACAGACTCACACAGTCACACACACACACACACACACACACATAGCATCATCATCATCATCATCACATGTGCTTAGGCGAGAAAAGTTTTTAATCACAAAACTCTCTGTGCTGTGGCTTTGGAGCATTTCTGATGTGATGTGGTTATGGTCGTCCAACTATATGATTATCACACAATCCTGGAGCGATATAATGGAGAGGACCACTCGAATACCAAGGAGTAGCTTTGTTAAGTGGATAAATCCTGTCAAGAGTTTCTCCCACATATTTCAGTTTTCAATGAAAATGGGGAGCACTTTTTGTTGAAAGTATACGGAAATCATCGCAGCAATCACTTGAAGAGAACAGGACACTTAAAGTTCATTGTGCTCCTTGAAATAATTAGGAGAGTGGAGATCATCTGCCGCACCATCTCCACTTCACTACAGTTTAATATATAATCATTGATTATACAACGGAACTTGTGGTTAGCTTTATGACATGCATACATATATGTATATATGTAGGTCTGTTAGGCTTTTCGACCTCAGCCGTGTCATTTCCTCAGATTTCTCTAATGACCATTAACGGGAAGAGTGTGTTTGTCAAAAGCATACTCTAAACTATTACTACTACTACTACTATTACCACGACTAATAGTATTGTACGGGAACGATGGATAAGGTCGTTTGAAGATTAATGTTTCTGCCAGCGTTAAAACGTGTTTTAGTGCTCCGTTTTAATTGCAGTGCCAGGCTAGAGGTGAACCATTTATTTGCCATTCATTATTAATGGTAGAGCCGACATTCGGACATGGCTTAGACGAGCGCTCTTCTATAGATGTCGTTAGCTAACTAGTAGGTATATACGTTGATGCCGTAATGAAGGAATTCTGTCTTACTTTACTAATTATATGTCATCTGACCTAAATTGTGAGAAAAGGGCCATATACTCAATGTGAACTGTATGTTAATTGAACAGTTTTTTAATTGTTAACAAAGATGGAGTGGAGAATTTATGTCTATGTCTCGCACTAAGTCATTTCTTGTGAAGTTCTCTTATCACCACTGCCACCGAAGAAGATTTCATCTAATGAAGTGATATTAATAAATTTTCGGGAATAAATCATCTGTTATTAAGTTTACATGAAATATACAGGCAGCACGTCATTAACAACTTCCGAGAAGGCGAGCTAATAGCTGACTAACTGCAATTAGTAGACTTTTTGATTCTATTATATTTCGTCTATAGGTATCTCGCCCAATGAACACTCCTGTATCGACACAAATAAAAAAAAAGAAAATGGAAGAAAAACCCAATTTAGAATACTTCAAAATTGAATTTTATTTGCTTTTAAATTTGCATCCTTAATGTGAATGAAAAAAAAAAAACACATAGTATTCTGAATATAAGTATTGTGTAAGAAGGTATATAGTGAACGCAAAAATAGAAATCTGCTGTTGCGTACACAGCTCGGTAGAGGCGCCACGCAGATATACTCTAGCCGAGATTCAAACCTATACCCTTTTCACGTCTCCCCAGCCGGCAGCTGGCATTTTGTAGTGTCATCACGTCACTGCTACCGAATGTTCCGCTAGTCCATTGTCACATGTTTCGTTGTCTTCCCGTGTCGTCGTCAGCGGTTTTTGTATCGCTTCGTCTTCTGTTACGGAATACAAGGTTTTCAAAATTTGGAAAGAAAATGTAACCGTTATAAGGCATTTTCGCGGAAAAAACGTTGATATTTAAAAAAAAACGATTTTTTTTCCAATTTTTGGATTTTGTCGTCCTATGGAGTGATAGTTACTCATCATCTGAGCTAAAAATCTTCATCATAAATAGGTTGTACAACAAAATATTTGTCGGGTATTTCGTGAAAAACTCTCATTGTCTTTGTCACCCTGTATGTCCGAAATGGTTGTGATGCCGCCGCCTTCCCCCCCCCCCCCTCCCAGCCATACATTTTTTTTAAATTTTTTATTCCTAACAAAATCAACCTATAACTTATGAGTTATGACTACAAAATACAAATCACCGTGTATATATATATTATAATTTCGTTATCGTTTGAGTATCGCTACTAATATTTTCATATTTCTGATATTTTAAAACGAGCTCATGCGAAAGTTTGCACCACAACCATTACAAGGATGATATGGATTTGCTATAAGAGGGCCTTTCGATAAGCACTGTCTTAGTAAAACAGACACATACTGTAACAATTTATTTACTTTATCATCAAAGTTTCCTACTTTGCACACTTTTGCTCGGTTTACTAAGTTTTAGGCAATTTAGGCAATTACTCAGTTTTAGTTGAAGGTTTTTTTTTTAGCTTTATGCAATAAATTACTAAAAAAGAAAGCTGAATTTGATTATGAAGAACGGTTTTTTCATTTAAACTCCCAAATTTCAAATCAGAGGTTGCGTTCCGTAAAATACATTTTAAAACTTTTAAAAATAAAATAATTTTTTTTGTTGGGGTATGGAACATATCCAACATGTACCGAAAAGAAAAAAAAAAACGTCGTCCATATAAGAATCATCCTAATATAGAATGTATAAATTCTGGTTCGAACGTGCACAAAATCAGGCTACTTCTACGTAGTATTGCCATACAAAAAAAAAGTATGGTGGTTCTTAATGCATATTTGAAATACTGTTGAGAACATCTTAAGAAATTGTGAAACATTGACTTTTGTCATTCATCACTTGAAGAAGTTTATTTCACTTCAATTTTCTACCTTGGCCTATGTCATCTGTTTATTTAGCTTATCTGTACAATTATGACTTAAGAAGATCTTTAAATTTCTCTATACTTATATAAATAAAATATCAAGAAATAATGGTTTTTCTTTTTACTTTTCAGGTAAGCCTCTATACATATAGAAACAACTTAGTTTATACATACAAGCAGATATGTGTAAGTATTAAAAGCGTAGTTAAAAAGCCTCTAAATTGTAACATCACGTGCCAATGTTAACAAAGGTAACTTAACAAGGTGTAGGAAATTCGTGAACTGGAAGTGTGAATTCAATGAACAATTGAGATGTAGTACTTTTTCTTATTCCCTCCTCGTTGAATATTGATGAAGAGGCAGCAGCGTGAGCTCATTCTACTTCGAAATACGCAGTCGTTGAAAGAGGATCTTCGAATTGATGGATACTGGCTTTTTGTCTATTTTAGTGTTTCTGCTCATTTCCCAAAAATTACGAACTTAACCTTTTAATTTTGCAGGACAGTCTTCGCAAAATTTACTCCAATTATTCTCGGGATCATAGCAGATCAAATTTTGCTGGAACAATGAAGGTTAAAATTGCTCTTGATCTAATAGAGACAAAGGTTCATGAAATTGAACTAACTAGAAGTGGTTAGACTTTAGTTAAAGTGTACTGAAATATAGTGAGAGGATTTGTAGTGCTGTGCGGAAATAACTTATCGATTTCACATTACGATGATTGAGAACTGATATTCGAACAATTTACCAAAAAAGGAGTGTACGAAATATCATCTTCGTCATCCATTCAGAATTTGTGACACTCTAAAGCCTACATGACGTGTAACATAGGACTATTGGTCGGTTTCATAGTCCAGGCATAAGCCTTAGCTATATGGCTTAAGAAAAGACTTAAATTTTTCTACTACTGCATAGTCAAGATTTAAGTTACATGACTAGCTTAAGCCAAGTTTAACTTAAGTCATGCATCTTGGGGTGCTTAAGCTTCAGTTATCTAGTTACCAGTTGTGGACATTACATAATTGTTAACTATTTCCATCTGTCAGGTGTGCAAAAATTTTGTTTTTAATTTCAAGATTTTAGAAGAAAGTAACATGAAATGCAATATTATGCGTAATGCAGAAGACATTAGTTTAGTATGGAGGAAATGCACAATTTAATATTCCAAAGTGTCAGACGAGAAAAAATTTTAAGAAGGCGCCTACAATATTTCAATGCATGGGATAATATCGATTTTTATAATCGGTTTAGTAGATTGTCGAAACATTTTGCAACAATGACTTTAGATTTGATATCTTTCCAGATCAAAATCACGACAAATTGGTAAATAGAAAAAAATTCTTCTTCTTCGTTTAGTTTTCAATACACAATGACAATTTTCCTTTAAAAAAATTCAGAATTACCACAGTGCTGACAAAACATTATTCTTACTATTTGCATGCTGTGAATAAAACAAAATATTTAATATGGCGGACCATGACAAACATTTTGGTTTTGACAAACGTTGATGATTTATGGGTTTTTTTTCAGGCAGTGGGACGAAAGATCCCACGCTTGGAGGTAAAAGCAGTCCATTGTGGAGTAGGTTAGCACATGAAAAACAAAAAAGACCTCTCCTCAAACCTTTCTTTTCTCTTAATGAAGCGCATCAGGTTCAAGTGTAAAGTAATCTTTTCAGCTTATCCATCAAACCCAAGAGCATCTAATCTGCACCGATTAAATGCCAGACAAGCGTACAGAAAGTATTCGCTTGTCTCAGGCTATCCTTTCAAGCAAATCAGATACTAAAAACTGAAAACAACTCTCAATTTTGTTAGATCAGCCTGAAGCGAGCTGTGTCCAGTAATAATTCCAACGACATTTCTGCATTTATGTCTTCCGAGCACCAAGAGAAAATCAGTGAACTTCCTATTTGGCCCATCAAGATAGAAAAGTTTCAGATACCTGCAAGTACTCAGGTTCGCCCATCGCTGCTGCTTCTTCGAACGAACCATCTGCTTTGATGATAGACTAGATCATTGAGGTGATAATGTCAGCAGCAGGTTCTGTTCCAAAAAAGGGGAGAGAACTAGAGCCAGAACTGGTCAGCGAGTCCGACTATGTGCCTAGGTGTATTCTGTATAGACACTGACACTGTGTTATGAATACACAGTATATCCATAGACGTCCTCTAGTTCCTCAGTAACTTAGATGTTATCCGAGACTCGAGAGCCACTTAGAATTATCAAGGCTGGGGACACCGGTATTTATAGCGGGAGGTTCAGATGAAACGCCATCTATAATACAACATGAATTGGGCGACCAGAGAGAAAACTTTCAAGCCATAATAGAACAGAAGGGAGATAACAAGTACTTCAAAATCTCTACGTCCATATTTCATAAAAAAAAATATAAATTTTCCAAGAATTAAATTCTTAGAAAATTTTCATGGGAAAAAATTTCAAAATATAATTCAGACAAAAATTTAATCACGGGATTAGTTGTTTCAATCACGGAATTGCGGGATTTCGAGATCCCGGGATGCCGGGGATGAAAACCCTAAAAGCATTTCATATTCGGGAGATTTTTTCGGTACAATAAATACGTCTAGTCTGATCGTTTTCACATTATAAATAAGAATCCTAAATTTTTATATGGCAACACCATGACGGCTAAAGGGGATTTAGGCCACTATTGGAATTTGATTTAATACTTTAATGAAAACATTATGTACCAGAGCTGGACAAGTACCAAAGAAAAAGTACTTAAGTACAAGTACCGAGGGCCTGAGTACTTGAGCGTAAGTACAAATACCGCTTATATGAAATGTACTTGTAACTAAGTACTAAGTCTATAAAAGTACTGAGTACTTTTTGAAGTACTTTTTAAAGTACTTTTTTAGAATCTTTGTACGTTGGCAGTAATATAGTGAAACTTGTCGAGTTCAGTTAAAAGATATTAATAAATAAATACCTTTTGAAAACTATAATATGTATAGTAATCAGTGGCTACTATTTATAGTTTTTTATAATCTACGGTGCACGTAGAGTAAAACTTTAACCTCTCATTGCTACACTAATAAAAACTATTAAAGGTCCGTCCAAGCACCCATTATCGCCTCCAATAATGCATAACAATTCTCAGGAAAAAATTTCCAGTGAATTTCTAAGAAAAAATTGAGGCCTTTCCTATATCAGGTCCAGGCATCGTTGATTTTATATTGGAGCGAGGCATTGCTTGCTTACCCTTGGTTATGTACACTGACGTATATAATTTAGACTGCTTACTTTTCAATTTCACGTGGGCACAATTGCTTGTGTCAAAAAGAATTCTTACGTCGGTGCCAACATTGAAAAAATCATTGGCGGGAAGTTGAAAAAGTGAGCACACACCTTGGAAAGCGATTTTAAAACATTTAGAATTTCTTCTGCATATCTAATGAGCATATTGTCTTTGGTAAAACAGTTTTTATCAGTAATAACCCTAAATGATTAATTTAAAATCATGTATTTCGACGAATCCACTAATTTTGTTGTTGTTTTTAGTTCTCTCTCAGCTGGTACTTGGTGCTTAGATCGAAAGAGTCAGAAATATAGAAGTGAGGCCACTTTCTGCAGTGTATTTCTATGAACGTAGTCAGTCCATATTATACATCTCCGTGGTTATCTCATGAAATCAAGGCATTGTCGATTTTATATTCGAACGAGACGTTACTGGTTTTTGTTCTACTTGCCCAGTCTTGTTTGTATGTTATTAGTTTGTCTAAGGTTCTGCCTTGACACGTGAGTGCGGCACATTCTTTGACAGTTCTTTGCGTGCTTTAAAACTCAACAAAAAAGGAGTTGCGCTAGAGATTGTGTTTGCTTTTCTACGAAGAGTTAGATATTTGTTGGTACTTAATAGACTCAAAAATACTTAAGTAAAAATCTTGGTACTTAAGTACAAAACTAAGTCTTAAGTACAAGTAAACAGAAGCAAGTACTTATGTTTAAGTATTAAGTAGGGACATTTCAAAAGTATTGAATAATAAGTCTTAAGTAACGATAATGTATTTTAAGTAGTACTTAAGTCTTTTTTTACTTAAGTATTGCCCAGCTCTGATATATACTCGTATATTGAGAACTAATTGAAAGGTAACATGCTGGGCCTCTCGCGTCTCCAAATACATTTTGACGGAAAATCCACGTCAAAATTTGAAAAAATTCACAAAAGTTTTTAATTTTGTTTTACTTCGACGTCTTATAACTCATGACATGAAGACATTTTTGAAAAACGTTACCCTTTGCACTCCGAACCATTTTTACTATGGGCTACCTGCTACTCCGGAATATAATCGTCCTTATGTCGTCGAGCTTTTGTATGTGTTGAATGTGAGCTTATAACGCCAGATTTGGATGAAACTTTTACAGTTTGTATAGGATACCAAAATAGCTGAAACGTATTTTTTTGTTTCCCCTTACCATGCCCACCACCCCGCTAGAGAGGTTAGAAACTACGCGATTTTACAATGAAACGTCATTTTCAAAAAAATCATATCTCGAGAACGAAGCAACCGATTTTTCTGGTATAAATGCCGAATGAAGCATAATCCTTTATATATTTTACAAAAAACTATAGCAGGACTGATCGAAAATCAATATTGTTAATAATCGTAGTTCGTGATATTACGGTATACGGTGATTTAAAAATTCATAAAAAAAATAACTACGTGGGATGGCCATAGAGGAATGTAGTTTTTTAGTTGAATTTGTGGTATTCGGTAGAAGAAGATAGATGAAGAAAAATTTGTCTCGGGGTTTGTTGGGAGGGGGGGAGGGGAACTGTCGGAAATGGAGCGTGTGGGGTATCAAATTAAAGAGATAAGAGAGTGTAATCGAGTGGAGAGGTTGTTTTGATCCTGTAAACTTCATACGGACGTTTTTAACGTGGGGTATCAAATTAAAGAGATAAGAGAGTGTAATCGAGTGGAGAGGTTGTTTTGATCCTGTAAACTTCATACGGACGTTTTTAACGTTAAAAAAGTATTTTGCGGGACTTGGGTCATATACACTCCCTTCCTTCATTTTGTATATATAGGTATATATATTCTTTCTTGCGTGTTGTGAACGTATTTTGTTTGGGTGGCAAATTTCGTCGACGTAACGGTTCTTCGCAAACACGAGATTAAAATAAAGCAATTTTTTCACCCCAACCCACTTCGCCTTTTCGTCCTCGGTGGGAAGGGGGCGGAGTCTACGGTGGTGTCGGAATCACGACAAAAACGGAAAACCCTGAAGCTCCAACAAAAAGAAACCGATTTAATTTTACTGAAAACGGTTCTCCTAATTTTACATCCTGCGTCGATTATAAACTACGTTTTTCGATCGGGAGGTGTAGCAAATAATGGCCATTTTACTCTGGCCGCTTTAACTAAGCCATTTCACCTCGCTGCATAGGCAGTATCCACATGCAAACTGCATTAAAAAAATACGTATTTGAACATGACTTAGATTAGTCAAATTTAGTCACCCCTCTCTTCCCGCCCAGTAAACATCTGGAATTTTTTTGAGGCCCTAAAAAACTCTATTCTATTCTGTTTAAGTGTGTATAAGTGTATAAATCTATCTCCACCCATACTTCAGCTAAATTCCTTTTGATTATTTTTTGAGTGAAAAATTTGCTGGAATTTTTCTCTTTATAAATTTTATGCATATTTTAGGCAAACAACAATGCCTCGATCCAATATAAAATCAACGATGCCGCGACCTGATGTAGGGAAGGCTACAAGTTTTTCCTTGAAAATTTACTGGGCTTTGTATGTACTTAGTTTTTGCGTGCGATAAATAGTTTTTGATATAATAGAAAAAGAAAACAAATGCGTCCTTTTGAAGGAGAAAAATGGCCGTCTTTTGAGTGAAAAAGTTGAGTTTTTTCCATTTGTGATTGTGAAAAATCGATGCATCGGGGAAAAAATGAAAAATGAAAAAAATATTCACAGCAGTGCACTAATGCCGTTAAAAGAAAGAACTGATGAAATATATGCGAAATGTAAAAACTGGGGCGGAAGGAGACCCAGCTGTATGAAAATGGGTTTTTAGGCGGAAAAACGTCTCAATGAAGTTTTTTTAATTGGAAAAAAATAAACCGACTCGACAGTACTCAATGAGACCTTTCATTTGATATGCGATATGCCAAATTAGAAGGACCCCCTCGGGGGTACCTACCCCGCATCCTTAAAGTACCCCCCGTAAAAAAAGTCTTAAACGAGTTGTAGCTGGCACGAAGTTGAGATGAACAGTGGAATCGATTTTCCAATCAGACTTAACCCTAGGAGATTTATCGTGCAAAAATCTAGTACATAATTTAGAAAAAAAGTAACGTACTAAAAAAAAGTGGGTATGGAGATCGAAGGAAAAGTGAAAACAAAAAATTATGCCGGTTTTAGAAAAAGTTTAGAAAATATACTGCGCTCCCTGCAGAGGGGTTAACAGTTATTCTAGTACGTTTTCGGAAAATCTAGTACAAATTCTAATATGTTTTTGTATGGATTTTGGGTACCCACAACGCTCTGGTCCGAGGTGACATGGCTGAGTTATAAGCATAAAACTAAATACCCCCACCGTTTCCCCTCCCCATCCAAAAAAATCAAAAAAAACGTAGTATCTACCGTACTTGTGCTTCTATAGGCGATTGTCTAAAAACCGCTTTGAAATCAAGTAAATCAGATGGGTGTCTTCGGAGATTACCCCTGCAAACTTTGTTGTACATGGACGAGAAATTGAGATATAGGCTCCCTCCATTCCACCCCCTCGCCTAACAGCGACCCCACCCTAACCACTCCTCAGCGACCACTTGTAGCCTCCCGACGGTACCTTTCATTTAAGTCCTTAAAGAGCTCTGTGCGCGTTTTCGATAAGGAGTTATAAGCAAAACAAGTTGAAACTTTGCCCTCCTGCCTCGCCGGATGCGAGTCTCTCTCCTAAAAACCAACACCATTAAAAGATGTATGATATCGGAACGAACACACCCACAAATAATGGTAATTAAATATATATATTTAAATAAAAAAACAATATTTCTTTTAGATGTCGCCGCTGCGGTGACAATGGAGTGCAAAGGGTACCTCAACTAAATTTGTGTAGGGTGTATAATAAGAAATAAATAAGAAATAAATTAATAATAATAAGACATTTAGAGAATAAAAATGGAAGAAGAATAAAAGAAAAACAGAGCCCCTTCTTTCTATAGGGTGGGCCAAAAGTCACCATGGGGTTTAAAAATTTAATAACTTTTTCGTTTATATATTTTTTTTTTAGATTATATAAATAACATCTGGAGAATAAATAATGGAGAGATTCACAACTGAACAAAGAACCAGAATAATAGAATTTTATTACTTAAATCAGCGATCAATTATTTTAACGCAAAGAGCATATCGTCGCCATTTTAACGTCAGAATTTCGCCCTCTGAAGCCATGATTCGTTGCTTAGTTGATCGTCACCACCAACATGGCACCGTAAGTGATTTGCCTCGAACCGGTAGACCGCGTATAATTCACACTGCGGAAAATATTGAACGTGTAGAGCAAAGTGTTAACGAAACACCAGAAACATCTACCAGAAGGCGTTCTGCTCAGCTAGGGATGTCTCGTACGTCATTACGGCGCATTTTAAAAAAAGATTTACTGTTATTCCCATATAAGGTGCAATTGGTGCAAGAATTGAAACCCGCAGATCATCGGCAACGTCTAAATTTTGCAGTTAAATTTCAACAGTTGGCCAGAAATGAAATCAACTTTATTGAAAATCTGATTATGAGTGATGAAGCTCATTTTCATCTGAATGGCTTTGTTAATAAGCAGAACTGTAGGTTCTGGGGTTCTGAAAATCCAAGAGCCATTCATCAACGCCAATTGCACCCCATTAGGTGTACAGTATGGTGTGGCATTACATCTGAAAATATCATTGGGCGTTACTTCTTCGAAAATGAAGATGGAAGTGCTGTAACCGTAAATGGAGAGCGGTATCGGTTTATGATAGAAAATTTTTTACGTCCTGCTCTTGAAAACAGACCTGAGATGTGGTTTCAGCAGGATGCAGCCACTGCCTACACTGTCCGAGACACAATGGCACTTTTAAGGCAAATTTTTGGACAGCGAGTAATTTCAAGAAGTTCGGAAATTAATTGGCCAGCGCGTTCGCCAGATTTGTCAGCACCCGAATATTTTCTTTGGGGTTATTTGAAGGAGCGAGTATATGTGAACAAGCCCGAGACAATCCTTGAACTCAAGGTCAACATTGTTGCAGAAATTCGAGCGCTACAGCCACAAATGTTGAAAGATGTTATTGAAAATGCTCTAAAAAGAGCCCATCATTGCGAAGCTAATAACGGCGATCATTTAAGTGACATTATTTTCCATACTTAGCGTAAAAAAATTTCTATTTTGTATATTTTATAATCTAAAAAAAAAAATAAAAAAAATATATAAACGAAAAAGTTATTAAATTTTTAAACCCCATGGTGCCTTTTGGCCCACCCTGTACTACCTAAACGATACGACGCATCCTATGAAATCTCTAAATAAAATGTATGACTTTTTGAACACCCTGTATGTTCGTTTTTAGTTATTCTGGTCTCCTGATCCTTTTGTTCCAAATGAAATGAATTTCTCTCCAAGTGGAAACAGCAATAATTAAATATACCTAGGGTCGAAATTTTCAATATCAACCATATACATTTATGCATGTGTGTCTACATACCATAATATGTTGTGTTACATAATATCAGGTACTTCGAAATTAATCAGCTGTCTCTTGTTACGATGCTCGTCATCATCATCATCATCATCATAATAATTCAATGACAAACATAGTAATTCATCTAGCTGACTCATGGAGCAGCTCCTCTACTCAATTACCACTTTAATACGAGCATGGTATACACACGGTGATCGAATCCAGATTTTAACATTCTACACTGCACTAATCATTGGCATATTTCCCAACAGGATAATCAATGACATTGCCTGCCAAACGTTTCCTCTCTACTATACGTAATTGCTGGCTATTCAGTTTGTGTAGTATTGTCTTGCTGTAGGTACTTAATACGAAATTCATCAGTACATTGAATGAGGCGAGTCTCTGAACCAAATACCCAGAAGTCACGTTAATTTATTGCATAAACTCCGCGGGGAAATATATGTAGATACATATATGTGTAGGTATATGTATGTATGGTACCTAGTACTTCTACTACAACTCATCTAGTCGAGTCATAAACGTGAAAATTTATCACAATTAGTCCTCATTTAATCTTCAATTAATTAATTTTACAGCTTGTTTCATTTGAGGCGGTACGGTATTATGCGTTTTACGAGCTAGCCCTATACATTTTTCAGCTGCTGTTGAGTGGCGCACTTATAGTTTAGTTTAATTAAGTTTTGGATTTTTTCAGCATTTTTAATTGTTATTTTTTATTTTTTATTTTTTTGTATTCAATCTTTTGATAAATTTTAATTGAGTTCATTTTTTTACAAAATAAATTAAACGTGAGTCGTTAGATAAGAGTTTGATAAGCATATTATTGTAGAATTTCATCGCTCACACTGTTATTGTTGTGTGAGAGATTCAATACTGCCACATTTGATAAGCCCATAGGGTAATTTGAGGTGAGATTGTACGATATTTTTTAAATCCGAATAACTTTTAACAAAAATATCTTACAAATTAAAACTACCTTGCAAATTAAATAACAAACGAAACTTAACTTTATTTCATAACAAAAATAAAAAAAATATTGTAGGAACCGACAGTGGGCGGACAACAAAAAAAAAATAAAAAAGACTCGTGTTTCACGTCTGAACTGTACGACACTATTTATTAAAGTGATCTCTTTGGTACATCGATTGTTATCAGTTAATCTGCTCGATAGTCGGTGCCGTTAGCATTTGATGGTCACTATAGTGTATACGTATGTATGCGTGTACAAGAAATTCAATTTTTGTTAATTTATGACTACAGATTCGACCATCCTGCATAATAATCGACCCGATTATAAAAATAAATCATGATACACCAAATGCCGCAAGCATACAAAATCATGATACTATAAACTAGTTAAATACTCCTAACGTTTTTCAAATAAATGAACAGTAATCGGAAAATTACTCGTAAAAGCTATACAATTCTTTTTAACACTGATGTGAACTGTTCTTCAAACTTTCTAGCAAATATTTTTACAAACTTTAATTTAACGTGATTAAAATCTTATAAGTAACACAGGATAAACTATAAAACTTAATTTTTCATACTTGAATACAGATACTGTAATATTTCTTATGTAAAACTTTACAGACAAATTTAAATTGTTCTACAACAAAATTACGTTAATAAGACTTTACTAAACAAACCATCGAATGTACTCATCATGTACTAAACTTCATGTAAAAATAATCATATTATCATCATTTTATCAAAAATGATACAGTAACGATGTTGACCAGTACCTTCACAAATTGATCAGTTCTTCAAATCTAAAATATTTCACTTTAATTTCTTGCCTACATGTACATATACATATATTAAGCATTAGATTTTCGTTTTGAAAACTGGTACATTATACACATGCATTATGACTTAACTAATTCATCTTGTTGTTATTCGAAATTTCATTTTAAACGCTTTCTTTTTTTTTTCTCTTAATGTATCAAGATATTAACAAAGGTCAGGTAGTATAAACAATAAATAAAACATAGCCACAATTATGACAAATTAAAATCAAAAATTAAAATCTTAAATACCTAAGACACTCTACAGACACTCTGCATCCCTGCTCAACCCCTGCTCAAATTTAAAATAATTTATGGTTTCATATTAGCTGGTGAGCACACTCCTTTGTAAGGAATTCGGCTTACTTGCATATTGTCAATATCTTTGATAACGTACCTGTCATTCTGTAAGACTTCAACTACCTCGTATGGTCTTATAAGTAACACAGGATAAACTATAAAACTTAATTTTTCATACTTGAATACAGATACTGTACTATTTCTTATGTAAAACTTTACAGACAAAGTTAAATTGTTCTACAACAAAATTACGTTAATAAGACTTTACTAAACAAACCATCGAATGTACTCATCATGTACTAAACTTCATGTAAAAATAATCATATTATCATCATTTTATCAAAAATGATACAGTAACGATGTTGACCAGTACCTTCACAAATTGATCAGTTCTTCAAATCTAAAATATTTCACTTTAATTTCTTGCCTACATGTACATATACATATATTAAGCATTAGATTTTCGTTTTGAAAACTGGTACATTATACACATGCATTATGACTTAACTAATTCATCTTGTTGTTATTCGAAATTTCATTTTAAACGCTTTCTTTTTTTTTTCTCTTAATGTATCAAGATATTAACAAAGGTCAGGTAGTATAAACAATAAATAAAACATAGCCACAATTATGACAAATTAAAATCAAAAATTAAAATCTTAAATACCTAAGACACTCTACAGACACTCTGCATCCCTGCTCAACCCCTGCTCAAATTTAAATTAATTTATGGTTTCATATTAGCTGGTGAGCACACTCCTTTGTAAGGAATTCGGCTTACTTGCATATTGTCAATATCTTTGATAACGTACCTGTCATTCTGTAAGACTTCAACTACCTCGTATGGTCCACGATATTTAGGCAACAATTTTTTATTAACTCCTGCAGTTACAACTACATTCTTTACCATCACAAAATCGCCTTTTTTATACTTATGAGGTGCTTTATGTCTTTTGTCATAATACAGTTTGTTATAATTTTGAGTTTTGCTAATCATATTAGATGCTTCTGTTCTGATTTTTTCATGTACATTTTCTTCAATATATTCAGCGATTTTATCACATAATTCGCCCTTCTGTTTGACACCAAACAACAATATGCTAGGAGTTGTACCTATACTTCTACACAAAGTATTATTTAATGCAAATTCGATTTTTGATAAATTTTCATACCAATTTTCAGTACTATCCGTGTTCGATTCTTTAGAAAGCATTGGCGTTATTATTCTATTAATTCGTTCAACCTGCCCGTTTGATTGCGGTGAACATGTCGCTACTTTTATATGTTTTATATTTTGCTTTGCTATGAAATCATCAAACTTTTGGGACGTAAAACAAGATCCTCGATCTGATATAATTTTACACGAAACTACCTCTGACGTTCGCGTTGAAGCCACAGCATATAGTTTGCAAAATTTAGAAAAACCATCAATTACAAGAAAAATGTATTTTTTCTTAGTGCGGGTTGGTGGCAAAGATCCAAAGTGATCGATATGTATCACTTCAAATGGTTGATTACCTTTTGGAATATTATGCAATACTCCTTCGATTTTACCTGACACTGGAGAATAATAAATACACTTAAGACAATTTGCAATAGAAACTTTAATTTTCTGCTTCATATTTGGAAACCAATAAGATTTCCGAAGGTGGTCATAACATTTTGTTACTCCTAAGTGGCATAGAGATTCATGATGTGTCTGTATTACGCGATCTACCATTTGCTTTGGAACATAAAACATTACATTACTATTTAATTTTCTGTAAACCAAACCGTTTATTAGTGCAAACATTTGACTTTCGACCTTTTCCAAAGTAAGAGCTAATTTCATAATAAAACAGGGTCCCGATGTTGAGCCGAAGCCAACGCAAATTCAAAAGTACCTTCTTCTATCCCCAATATTTCTGTACAACGACTAAGTGCATCTACGTGTTGCGTTCTGGTTCCTGATCGGTGTTCAATTGAATAATCATAGTTCTGCATTTCTAACGCCCATCTTGATATTCTAGGATTAAGCAATTTCTTTTGAAGCGTAAGTGTTAGTGCCTGGCAATCAGTAACTATTTTAAACTTTATTCCAGTTAAATAAATGCGAAAACGTCTTAAAGCATAAACAATTGACAGAGTTTCCAATTCGTAGCTATGATATTTGGACTCAACATCTGTAGTCCTTTTTGAAATATAGAACACAGGGTGAAATTTACTATCACTCTGACGTTGCAAAAGAATTGCACCGAATCCAATGCTACTAGCATCACAGTGTAATTCGGTTTCATTTTGAGAGCTGTAAATTGCTAGAATCGGTGATCGTAAGAGCTTTAGTTTCAAAGTTTCAAAAGTTTCTATCTCCTTCTGACCAAAACTGAAAGAAACATCTTTCTTTAAAAGGTCATAAAGGGGTTTAGCCAAAGTAGCAAAGTTTTGAATGAACTTTCTAAAATAAGAGCACAAACCTAAGAAGCTATGAACACCCTTTACACATTTTGGTAATGGAAAATCACTAACGGCTTTTAAGTTTTCTGGATTGGGCCGTATCTCTTTCGCATTAACTATATATCCTAAGTAAACGATTTCCTCATATAAAAACTTACATTTATCATATCTAAGATCCAATGTGTTTTACCTAACCAGTTCCATAACCTGTGCAAGAATATCTAGGTGCTCTTCAAGAGTTGAGCTCGCGATCAAAAGATCATCCATATAAGCGAAAAGCTTATCAGAAATTGTTAACTCTTTAAAAATATGGTTTATGTATCTTTGAAAAACGGACGGGGCGTTTTTCAGACCAAAAGGCATTTTAAGGTATTCGTATTGCCCCAACGGAGTTACAAAAGACGTATACTTCACCGACTCGTCTGCTACCTTAACGTGATGGAATCCACTACGAAGATCTAATATTGTAAAATATTTTTTGTCACACGCAATTTGTCTAGCAAGTCTTCGATTACCGGCAAAGGATAATTGTCGCGAACCGTATACTTATTTACTTCACGAAAATCTACACACATTCTCAATTCGTGACTTTTTTTATCTTAACGAGTACAACCGGGCTAGCATATGGAGAATTGCTTTCGCGAATAATACTTCGATTTAAAAGATCATCTAAGATTTTTTGTAGTTCTAGCTTATGTTGATATGGCAAACGTTTAGGCGTACAATAAAAAGGTATATCTTTAGTTAATCTAATGTTCATTTCAATAAAATTATTATTATTAGGAATCTTATTATTTGCTGTTTCAGCTTCTAATATGCTTTTTTTTAATTTTTTCTTTAACCGCATATGATAAATTATTGTTGATATTTAAAGTATGAACGGCATTATCGTCACTTACGTCAATATTCAAAATTTGTTGCGAAAAATCATCTTCGAAGCAAAGGGTTTCAGCAGAGCTACAAGGTGTCTTCACATAGTCTTTGTTCTTGGCAACCAAATGCAAGTTATTCAAATTTAAAAAAATCTCGGCCTAAATAAACAGGATATTTCATACTGGAATTGGGTACAATAAAAATTTTCAAACTAACAATTACCTTTCTAAAATTTATGTTACAAACACAACTACCTAAAACTCGAAGTTTACTATTGTTTATTCCCATGTAGTTATTATCATCAGAAGAAACTTCTTTCCAAAAACAATGTGGCACAAATTTTTCCTGGATAAAGCTGATAACGCTACCAGAGTCCAGAAGAGTCAACAATGACAAAGTGCAGAGCTCACTGTCAGCTTCGTTGAATATGTACCTGATTTGAAACTCGAAATTATTAGTACCAAAAAATATATACTTTTCATTATGGGGAAGCTTTTCCCTTCTGTCCGGAACCTCGATGCTTTGGACTGGCATAACCTAATTTTGACTGGGATAATTATTTGCTATGTGTCCTAATTTACCACACCGGAAGCAGGACCCCTTCAATCGCCTTGAATTTGAACATTTATTGCTGGTGTGTGTGTCCCCGCTCGTTGCAATTGAAGCACTTAAACTGACTTTGATGTTGTTTTGATGATTCTTTTCCACGAGTATCGCGATATCTTATTTGATCCAAAGGTGCTTGACTAGATTTAATTTTTTCGTACGTACTCAATGCATGTTTAAGTTCACTCATTGTGGTCGCACTATATAATAGCATTTTATTGATATGGCTATCTGAAATTCCGTTAATTATGTAGTGAAGGACGTCAGCTTCTTCCACATTGCCCAGCGAAGCAATTTCCTGCATTGAAAGCACATACATTTGAAAAGATTCGGCATTTTTCTTTTTCCTATTTCTCAATTCATTGTGGATGTCAGCATTAGTTACTTTTCTTGAGAATTCAGCAAGCAACGCACTTTTAAGCTCATGCCAAGATGTTAAACATATTGTTCGTAAGAACAGTTTTGCAGTGCCCGTTTGCAACCGCTTAGCATAGATGAAACGCATTTTATCATTCCAACCAAAAATTTCAAATGATTCCTCGAAGTTTTCTAGCCATCTTTGAATACTGTAGTTATCTTCGCCACTAAACTGATTAAGTGACTCTTCAACATCACGAAAATTAAAGGTCGAACGCGTACTAACAGTATCCTCTTCCATCGTTAATTGAGAAATTTTCCTTCGAAGATCCAATATTTTCTGCTTTTTGACTAATCTTTCTTGCAAAATCTCCAATTCTTCATTTAAAGCTTCATCCTCGCCTTCAGTAACATTTATTCCAACAAACTGCTGTCGGTTTACCGTATTCCCGTTGTCTGCAGTACTCCTTGTTGATTCATTCTCACCGTTATCACCAACTGTACCATCAAATCGCTGTCGATTTTCGTCATTGGTAATGTCTTTTGTGTTCAACTCCAGTAAATTTGTAGGAAAGAGTTCTTCAAATTGTGAACTTGAAATATCTTTTATTACGTCCTCTAACCGTAATTTTAGGACATTTTTCACACCCACCGTCGATTGACCCAATTTGTCCAATTTTTCTTTTAACTCGTTCACCGTGGCCCTTTTAAGAAAACGAGCAACTCGTGTAGCCATGTGATTACGCACAATATAAACTGAACAATGAAAAACTAAAATCTGGAAGAGTTATGTGAAAATATTTTTATTATAAATCACCGATGATCACTTTTCACATTTAGCAGTTTATAATCCACTCAATTACATATAATTTTGTAGATTTTTTACAGATTTTATGCACATATACATATGATCTCGCTGCTAATAAAATTCCGTTAACCGATTAACATTCCAAACCATTAGTTAATATAATTTGATAAAACAAACACAAAATGTCACAAATTAAAATTGAACATTAATCCGCTCGCAAATAATTATTATTTTTGATTTTTGGGTTTCTTATCGCACTTCTGAAATTAATTGTAGGAACTGACAACAAAAAAATAAAAAAGACTCGTGTTTCACGTCTGAACTGTACGACACTATTTATTAAAGTGATCTCTTTGGTACATCGATTGTTATCAGTTAATCTGCTCGATAATCGGTGCCGTTAGCATTTGATGGTCACTATAGTGTATACGTATGTATGCGTGTACAAGAAATTCAATTTTTGTTAATTTATGACTACAATATATAATTCAGTTGCAAGAATAAAAAAAAATAAATAAAAAAAAAAAACCGGCCCGGGCAAATCACCCCAAACCAACCCCATTGGATTTTCAAAAATGACTTTTCTAAGGCAAACAACCCTGATTGTTAGGCTGATTTTCCACTGAGCCCAACACAAGCAGAGTAGGATAGATTTTTCTATTAGCGCGTCATTTTTACACTCAGTATACGAGTGGTCCGAATGGAACGTGTCCCTTTGAACCGAGAAAAACAAAGTTAAAATGTTGCCAATCGAAGAAAAGTCGTCTGGAAAACGAAATACTACACATTTATATCAATGCTTTCATAGTGAGCCAAACAAAATAAAAACACACTTTTCTTTAGGTGGGATTGACACCGGTTAGTAGATATTCGTTTTGTCGCAACTTTCAGTAAAAAAGTATCAGTAGTTAGTGCGAATTTTAATTAATATTTATGTTTAACTTGTACTTTTCACGCTAGATAAAACAAAACTTATTTGTTGTCATTTTGTCTGGTGTTGTCTGGCCCACTATGAATTGCAACCAAACAAATCTAGTCTTTTCCAAGCATTTCTGTTTTGCTCTGCTTTTGTTCGGTTTAGTGGGAAAGCAGCATTGACATTAAAAAAACAATAAATTTGACATAAAATAAAATATAAAAAAAAAACATTTTTAGATAATACACAAAATATAAAAAAGTAGATCAGATTAGCGAATTCTTATTGCACATAGATAAAACTAGATACTAAGAAATAGGAACAGAAAATTAAGAAAAGGAACAAAAATTAGGAAAAGAAACAAATACAATATTAAGGCTAGGGAAAAATATCAAATTACAAATAAGTCTCTCATGATTTTACACTTATCTATCAGATTATGCAAAATATCTTCATTTTCAATCGTCGTTAGAATGTCTTTTTTGGAAGACATTAGCATGAAAGCCTCCAAATGATCTTGAGATAGACAACTTCTTACGCTATTTAAAATAAATTTTAATTTAGAAAAAGACCTTTCGCATGCAACTTGTGAAATTGAAAGGGTTAATAAATATTTGTAGGCTTTTTCTAGATCATGGTATGCCTCAGCATATAAATTATATTTTTGCAGAGCATAGTAGCAACAAATTATACATTCTTTGCAGAATCTGTGCTGTCGATCACCGTTTCCTACTTCAACGTCATCCTGTTCAGCTTCTTTTTTGGTATACTCCTTTTGGTAATGCTGATGACAACTTATTCCACTCTTGGAACCGAAATCTAAAAGCTCCATTTGCAGATTATCCTGCGTCACTTCAGGATAAAATTTGGTCAGCTTTTCACTGACTTTTGGCAGAATATTTTTCGATAGATTAGGAAGGCTAGGGAAACTCGAGGGATGAAAGCATTCAAAGTCCTGGTACAACTCCTAATCTGGACTCTAAGACACTGACAACTTTGTCCATAGTCACATTAAAAATAGCTATTCTAAATTTGTCAGCTGGATGTTGTGGTGCTTCATCCTCGCAACTTCTGTCGTGAAATTGTTTTTTCTGTCGTCTCTTCTGAGTACACATCTCTTTCTTAACTTCTAGCGGGATTTCATTTTCAACGAATTGTTCATTTACCTTATGTATAAACGCTTCGGTCTCTTCGGAAATTTTATTAAATTCTCTGGACAAATTCTTCAGAGACTGTAAGGTATCTTCTACCATGCAAGAAATCCATGCCTGAAGTTTGCAGATACTTAGAGAGAGGGGAACTAAGCATAAAAATTCTTCTAAATAACGTTGCGGTAATAATTGTCTCATACATCAAGAAACCATCAAAAAGACTTTGTGCTTTGAATCTTACCTCTACATTAAAGTTCTGGGATTCTGCTATTTCTCATAATGTTGGACATAACTCTACGACGAAGACCTCGTTATTGTTACCAAAAATTTTAAATAGTGCCTTGTCTTTGGCCCACCATCTGGTCTCTCCGATACTATACAGGGTGTTTCCCCTTAGGAGGTCCATAGAGCGGGAGGTGATAGTACTCACCTAGACGAACCAAAAATTGTATGGCAGGGGGGGGAGCAATATCAACCGTTTAGGAGTTACAGGGTGATTCATAAAAAAAGCTAGGTTTTCACAAAACACCCTGTATATTAAAAACTACAGGGCGTATGGTCACAGTTAAGGGCTCACTGTATGCAGAACTTCATGGCCTTTCCAACGACGGCTCAACCAGCCCCGTACCCCTCTCCCCTAAGAAGTTATGAAGGTCTAAACTAAAAATTTCGGATTTTCTTTCCTTTTGTTTTACTTTGACCTCTATTATTTTTGCAAAAATGGTAGTTAACATAACTTTGTTTTATAAAAACTGTAAACTGTAGACTCTCCTCTTTAATATGATCTATTACACCCAATGTGCTATCTGAAGCCCTTTAAGAGTTATTAGCTCTAAACCTATTCTCAAACCTATTTTCAAACCTATTCTCAACGATAATTTGTTCCCTTAGCACTTCATTTTAAAAAATATCGTCTTTTTTCGGTGTGACCTGAATAGGTTATGAGTTAATAACTGTTTAACGGCTACAGTTAACACATAGGATGTATTAGGTCAACTTAAAGAGGAGAGTCTGCAGTTTACAGTTTTTATAAAAAAAAGTTATGTTAACGACCGTTTTGCAAAAATAATAGAGGTCAAAGTAAAAAAAAGGAAAGAAAATCCGAAATTTTTAGTTTAGACCTTCATAACTTCTGAGGGGAGAGGGGTACGGGGCTGGTTGAGCCGTCGTTGGAAAGGCCATGAAGTTCTGCATACAGTGAGCCCTTAACTGTGACCATACGCCCTGTAGTTTTTAATATACAGGGTGTTTTGTGAAAGCCTAGCTTTTTTTATGAATCACCCTGTAACTCCTAAACGGTTGTTATTGCCCCCCCGCCCCCCCCCCCCCTGCCATACAATTTTTGGTTCGTCTAGGTGAGTACTATCACCTCCCGCTCTATGGACCTCCTAAGGAGAAACACCCTGTATAAAAAACTTCTTGTTGATGCTGTTTTCTATACATTAATTCTTAAATATGAGTCTCTAACAAAGAAATAACCGGAACTGTTAGTTTTGTCACATCATCTATTATCAAATTTAGCACATGCGCATAGCACCAAATATAGGTTTGGCCAGGAGTGTTTTTTGACAGCCATGTTGTGAAGCCATTATATTGGCCTTGCATGTTAGCTGCCCCATCGGTTGAGTTACCAATACAGTTGGCTATATCGAGCCCCATTTCGTATATGCACTTGGCCACAATTTCATACATGTTTTGCCTTTCCCAGACATAACGGATTATTACTGAATATTGGTAACAACATTATTGCCCTGGGCAGTGTCAATTTGAATAGAGTATATTTTGGCTTTTTTTACTTCATCAGAAATTTGTCTCTTAATGAGGTTTAATATTGCCGTTATTATTATATTAGCAGTTGACTTTGATAAAAAAAAGTAATTAAATTACCTCTGCCGTTTGAATGACCTACCCTTTCAAGACGTTTTTGGCTTTGTTTGGCAACTTCTTCAACATGTTTTCGCAATAAAGGATCAAATTTTGAAATAAGCAAGACAATTTTTAAAAAATTCCCGTGATCAATATTTTCATGTAATAAGGAATATGCTGCTTCATTTTGGCTATCACCCCTATAGCTTAGACCACGTTTTCCAATTAATTTTATGGTTTCAATTACTCTTTCAAGTACCTGTCTGTTGTTTTCAATTGTTGCCCTTCTTTCTGCAGCAGCAGTTGAAAACAATAAACTATGCACGTCTTTATTTTTCTTATGTAGTAGGTAAGCTTCAGTGCCGACTATACATGTATGTGCCTTGGTGGATTCATGCTCCTCTAGCCTTGTATATGTATGTTTTACGGAATAATTGATACCAGCAGCAACGGTATTTATCTCAGTGTCGTTAGAGAACGTTAAGCACACCCAACAATGAAACATCTTTGTAGAGCTATTGAAACTTACACCTTTCGACCGGATTAAAACCAGTTTCCGCACGAAAAGCATCATCATTTTTGGTTTCAAGTTCTTCGTTATTTTTGATATTTTGGGAATCCTCCGATTTATTTGTTTTCGCAGTAAACAAATTCGATATTCTATGGCAACTCTCCGCGCTTTTTTTCAAAAATCATTTTCGTTTCTCCCTTTCCTTTTCTGCTCCAACTTTTCTCTTTGAAGTTTTCTTTACAAATATCACTCATCTTCGATATTCCACTAAAGGCTGTCAAAAATAAAGATATGTATGTTGAATTGCCAGACACAGTATCAGCGGGTTCTAATATAGCATTTTCAAATTAAATGAAACCATTTACGAATTGAACGAAATTACTTTTAAATTAAATTAAACTCTTTTCGCATGAAATAAAACCTTCTTCGTGTGGACAATGCATACAGAACTACAGACAGAGTTGCCAACTCTTGGCTAAGCTTTGTGGCTAAAATCTACTTAAAAAGTGGCGAAAAGTGGCTAAATTTAAAGAAGTTGTGAATTTTCAATGGTAGCGTGTCAACAAATTTGCACTCATTTTAGAATAAATTTACTGCTCCTTCATGAATTCTGCTAGCTGACCTGCACGCACTATACTCTCACACTATGTTATATATTCTAAGTACTGAGCACTTGCAATATTTCATTCGACTTGTTAGACAGTTAGACAGTTTATTCACATGTATGCAAAATAACATTTTATGCTCAACCCAGCATTTGACTTCGTGGAAAAAATTACTAAAAGCCTAGAAAGTACACCTAGGTATAGCAACACTTCGAAATCCTTGTTGAAAATACATTTTACTTGCGTTTTTCAAAATAAAAATTATCACGATGTTAAATTCTTTTTTAAAAAAAGCGAATGCCTTCGAAGCCACGTAATGCCAGATTTGGCATCTATAATGGCATCGTGGTATTTGGCAGCGCTCACAAGCTACCTTGGCTCCGCGCCCTTCAGTATTTATTGATTGCGGGGAAACTCTGTGTATCTTCAACTCATAACTCTGCTCCCACCGCAGCAGTCGTAGCGTTCAACTAGAGTACATGGTAAATACGTGTGGTCGCGATTAATCCGGAGACGACCGGCCCAGACACCACCGGTCCATCGGGCTAGTGCCCGATCGCCCGTACCGCCAGTCCGGCTCTGGTTGGTACAGTGAAAGAGGTGAAATGGGACACGTCAAAATCATGTCATTTATAATCCTAAATGCTTGCTTTGGTGCATCTTTCACAGGTGTTCGCATATTTCGAGCAAAATTCGTGATACCAAAATTTGCAAACAACACATTGTAACCAATCTTCAGTTTTCCTTGTTTGATTGTAGTCTTCTCCGCAACCAATACACTTATTATCATCGATCTCCTGGTCAGAATCGTTATCATTATCATCCAGGTGAAGAAAGGTCTGTGTGCTTCTTTTTTTTTACTGCAGTCTTTTTAACGAATCCGTGCCTTAATCTCCTTGTGGTTTTTGGTGTCTATTGGTGGGGAGTAGGCTTAAGAACTTGCAAACTTGTAGGCTAATTTTCCACAACATCCGATTCAGGAGTTACAGTTGATGTCGAGGGAATATCCTTATAGTTGCGCAAAACAGTAGTGCAATCTATCTTCCGAAGAAAAAACCTTTGGTCGTCTTTTGTAATTACTATAGACTTTTTAACTGTTCTACGCTTTTTACCGGTTATGGACTCCAGAGAGATGAGGACATAAGGACTGGAACGAAAAGTATTGTCGCCAAATTATGTAGTATAACACTAAAAGCACAGCACATTTTACAATTTTCTCAGAAGCCACAAGTATTCCGTGGAACAAAAGCAGTTCGAATGGGTCAGTCTTGGAAAATCACCGTAATGGCCGGTTCACAAGAAAAATTGCAGAAGGAGATTGCGCGAATTTATAAAGAAAATAAAACTAAATCTAAGCTAAGTATCGCAAAAGAGATAGGAGTATCGGTTAGAACAGTTCAGCGCGATATAAAAAGTGTTAAAGATCTTCTGCCTTTAGAGGATAAGACAAAATCGGGTCGTCCAACAGGTCCAGTTAACAAAAAAATGGAGTCACGTGTCTTGAGGGAAATTGATTTGAACAAATAATCATCGATACGTGATATCGCTCGAAAATTGAAAACAAGTCACACAATGATTCAACGTGTGAAGAAAAGAAACAAGCTGAAGACGTATAAAAGCAAAAAAATCGCCAAAAAGGAGCAAGTAACAATTGGAGAAAGCAATTTTGCGACCTCGAAAATTCTACAATGGAATTTTAAAGAACTCTCACAGCTGTCTTGTTTTGGATGACGAATCATATTTTAAAATGGATTTTTCGACACAACCAGGCCTCCAATTGTATATCGTTAAACCTGGTACAGTAGTTACTGATGCAGAAAAGTCAATTAGAATGGAAAAATTTGGACCTAAAATTATGGTTTGGCAAGCCATTTGTCAATGTGGCCTCTGGAGCAGGCCGTTCTTCACAAAAGGGACAATCGATACAAAAACTTATGTCAACGATTGTTTGAAAAATATGTTACTACCATTTTTACGACAGCATAGACGCTCTATATTATTTTGGCCTGATTTAGCTAGCTGTCATTATGCAAAGCACACCGATGAGTGGTTCAATAAGAACAATATCGATTTTGTGCCAAAAGAAGTGAACCCACCAAATGTACCTGAAATTCGACCAATCGAACGGTATTGGGCCCTGGTGTAGCATAAGTTACGAAAAGAAGGTAAAGCAAAGAAAACCATGGAACATTTCAAAAAGGAATGTCTTAAACAGTCAAAATTGGTGGCTAAAGAGGTTATTATGAACTTGATGGGACGTAAGAGTTAAGGAATTCTCTAAAAAAAAAAAAAAAAAAATTTGTGTTACAGACAATTTCAAAAACATTGAAATTTAAAATTGAATTAAAAAATTTCTTAAAAATTAACGAAGTTTTTTTAGTTTATGTGACGACAAGACTTTTCGTTCCAGTCCTTATGCCAATAATTGCCTTTTTGTGGTTTTTAGTTTCTCCTGGGGGGGAATAGGATGAATAACCTCTAAGATAAGTAGGTGCATTTTCCACAATATTTGTTTCACAGATTCCAAGTTGATGTGGAAGGACTGTCGTTATAGCGGTGCGTAAGTGGATTGCTTTTTAGCATAGCTAATGTAGAAGATGTAGAAGGAATATCTCTGGTAAAGAAAATATATTACAAAAATGTTCATCCCTTGTGAATGATTGATAGAGTCACTTTCGGATTTTCTAACAGATAATTGCTAGTTTCGTCTTAAAAACGAAGTCAGTCAGTGGTATCCTGCCATTCCATCTCGAGTTGTTCTGCCAAGTTAAATGCCATTGTCCTCACTATATCTCGCGAGGGAGAGCGAATCCGTTTCTTTGAAGTTTTCTTATGTGTCGCACAATCTTCATCTCATTCTCTTCACCTAGTATGTACAACTTGGATCAAGTACATGTTTTTTGTTGTCGTTTTTGATTATTCTCCGGCTTAACGTAGAATGTGGAATTTTAAAATGGCGGGCTGCTTCTCTTAACTTAATTTTGCCATCCTGAACTTGAGCAATAGCCTCCAACAAATTAGACTCGCTCCAATTTCCCCTCAAAGCAGATTTTCGAATGTACTTTTTCGGCATTGCTACTTTAAAACCTATATTAATTAAGTGCTTATAATATCTAATAATCTGAAGTCGAAAAGTTAGTTATTTTTTAAATACAAAGAACTGAAAACTTTAATAAATGAACATTTTTCAGGAAACAAGTTGTCTGATCTCTCCTTTGAAAAAAAGTCCCTTCTCTCCTTTTCAAGTTGCTTCATAAAACACAATTTTTTTTTAGAATCTTAATCTCTAACTGACTTTGTTTATCAAACAGAAAATATCAAGGAGCATTACTTATACATGTGTTCCAGTCGCGAATGTTTTAAAAAAATATTTGTCATTTGGATTTTTATGCATTCTTAGAAATTGTAACGTTTTCCTATCTAACGAGATATTAAAAATTTTGCACAAGCGATAAGATCTAAACCGAATAACACAACCACTCATTAACGACTGACAAAAATCAGTTCAGTGGAGCATTAGACAATGCATGTTGTTTCGTGTTTCGACAAGTTGCAAGTTAAAAGAAATTAAGCGGTCCTATCTCACCTCCTGTCCCATCTCTCCTAGAATTACCCTACTCGATCTTGCCCAAAGATATTTGAAGAAAAAATTTTATTAAATCTATTTGACTTCAATTATTTGCTTTTTTTTTTTATGATGTTGCCAAATCTCAGGGATACCCAGTAGTACAGCCTTGGCAGGAAATGAATAACGGGTAGGGAATTGCTACGTTAAATATAGGAAAACCAAAACAACCACACTCTGAGGATTGATGGTTTATAGCTGATTGGAGGTCTTCAGCTGGTTATGTTTTTGATCCGGTCTATGATGTAAGGTTTTGGGATATTGCTCCGATCTTTGCTTAATGCTTTTTTATTATTTCCTCGACGTTTCGGGTCTTGATTAGTACCCTTCTTCAGGAGTTAGCTACATTATATCTGAGGATTGGTGGGTGAAAAGCGTGGGACTGACGTAGCTAAAAAACTTCAACTGGTTTGGTTAATCTCATGTAAAATATACAAAAATTAAAATACTTCCCGTTCTATCTTAGAGTTTAATAGCGCAATAATTTTGTCAATTTTTATGCCAGCTCAAAACTTTACTATTTATCTGATTGTGCGAATTTTTTTAAATTTCCGCAACTCGTTCCGAAAACTTAATATGAAATATCTACAGGGTGTTTCAGATTTTTCTCCTCAAACTTTGCGGATTGTTTTAAATGAAACTAGGGTAAAAGTGGGAGAGACGTCATACTTTTTGTAGAAGTTAAAAAAAAATAAAAATAAAAAAATTCAATATACACAAATCATTTATTTTTGAGGCCAGCAGCCCGTTCCTTTAACTCGTACACGAATTTGTCTGTCTGTATATTTCTTTTTTTACTATTTTCGGCACTCTCGTAGACCCACTTTTCTTCATCACAGCGAGCTGAAATTTCGCACACAGGTTCATGTCGCGTGACAATTGAATCTATCAATATTTGAACCGGAAATTTCCATGAAAAATCCGGAAAATCATTTGAAAATTTGGTACAAATTTGATTAGTGCTAAATCCGTTTTAGGAAAAATGCAGAGTTTTCCGACTTTTCCGGAAAATTTTCCGGTAAAACAGTTTTCTAAATTATGCAGGATCAAGTTCCCTATCAACTGGCATCATTACTTTCTCTCCGACAATGGTGAAAACATGCAGAAAAATTGAGGAAAATTCATGTAAAACGCTTTTCCGGAGTTTTTCCGACCAAGGAAGCGTTTGAGCGTTTTGCAACCTAAGACAAAGTTGTAGAGCGAAATGAGTTGCATAAAGTTGCTTTTGTGGAAAACTCCATGGAAAACCCGGTAAAGCGGGAAAATCATCGGAAAAATTTTCATCGATATGATTAGTGATAAATATGTTTCAGGAAAAATTTAGAATTTTCCAGACTCAGATTTTATTCGCTGACAATCACCGACATATTTCAGTATGAACAATCAGAGGTAATAAGTAATTTGATTCATGAAGAGAAAGAATATTCAAGAGAAATGTCCCAGTCAAAAAATCTGAGTCCACCTCTGTGTGTGAAGAAAAGTTTATTTTTTACGTTTTCATGCGGCTTGGCCTCAGTTTTGTTTGAAAACTCGTTTTTTACTTATTTTATTTTAACTTTATTTTTTATCTTGATGTGCTTAGTTTCTCATTTCTTTGTTGTTTTTCTGTATTAGTTGTTTAATTTTAGTTTGGTTACTTGCTGCATGAAATCCTATTTTTTTATGCCTCAATACTTTACTTTTGCATTTTGTTTTTAATGTACTTATCAGTGTTGGGCGTAATCTGATTGCAGTGTAATTTAATTAATAATTCCATTACAGTTTAGTCAAATTACAAAGTAATGTAATTAAATTGTATTCGATTACATATCAATCAGATTACTTATGAGAGAATATGTAATCAATCAAATGTGTAATCTGTTACAATATAATTAGATTATTTTGTAATCTAATTACATTGTAACAGATTACTTTGTAGATTACTTAAAAGTTATTAATAATATAATGAAATGAATTGAAAGAAAATAGTATTGTTCTCGCACGAAATTAGTTTTAGGGAGTTTTATGAAGAATTAGAATACAAATATCTTAAATATCTTAAATGTCGTAAATGTAATCACATTAATTAGATTAACATGTAGTGGGATTAACTTGTAATCACATTACACGACAATCGATTACATTATGTAATTATGGAAATGGATTACATTAGTAATCTGTTACAAAGTAATCTGATTACAGATTACATGGTTAATTGTAATTGTTAATCATTAATCAGATTACGTTTTGTCCAACACTGGTACTTATATATAAGATATAATATCTTGTGTACAGTAAAAAAATGATAATTCTAATTCTATATATGTATAACCCTATAACTTTCTAGATGAAGCTGTTTAAAGTCTTATAGCACAGACAACATACAATTAGAAATCTGCATATAAAGCTGGATCATTTTTTCAAAGCTCTTTAACTTTTTATTCAACCAAAGAAAGCTATCATTGCAAAGAAGTTAGGTGGCATAATACAGCAAGATATGGCGAGAGAATGTATAGAGTTTTCTAAGGGCCATTAGCTCGTTTTCACATCTCACCTCGAGCCTTAGAATGAGTACTAACTAAACTATTCCTCTGACTCTATATCCATTATAAAATTAGAAGATTTTAAATTTAAAAAATTAGATTTTTTAGCGAATAATAAAAACAATTATAATAATTACTTTAACATTCGCTTTACCGACATCTACCCGGGTAGATATTTCGATTTACTTTTCTTTCTAACTCAGCGAAATTTCTTCAAACCTCAAAATGCTTCCGACTCACTCAGTGACTAAATTATCGATTTATTTTAGAAAATAAAAAGAAAATCATTTTATTCGCACCGCTTCATAGTTTTCTTCTTTTTTTTTGCAATTTCGTTGTTTAATAAGAGTCCTTTTCAAGCGATTCTACAGAAATATACAAAACGCTTCGATTGTGGTTCAATTTCATATAAATTTTAATATTGCATATCAGCAGAAATAAGCGCTTCCTTTTAGCTTCATTGTAATTGCCTTGAAAGCATTTTGTGGGGAGCAGATTTGAAGTTCTCCACGATTGTTGAAGTTACATTGTCTCGCCATAAATATTTACCAACGTTTGCTTTTAATTACAGAAAATTGAATTTTGACGTTACAGCCGCCACATTTTATAATTTTATTTGCAGACTTTACACTTTTCAACCAACAAATTTTTCAGTGATCTAAAAAGCAAATGAACGTCTATGAAACACTCTTCGGAACGTAATGAACGAACGGCGTACATGTAAATACAACATTTATTTATTTTTATGAAATGAATAATATAATAAAAGTATGTACGAAAATCGAAAAAAAAAATAGAAAAATAATTAAAAATACTGAAAATTATCAGCGTTGGGATAGTGACTACATTGTGGATGGACCTGCATGACAGCCTTCATATTTTGTTTGTGTCAACCTGTGCTGTGCACATACTGGTTTTTTCGTCGTGCATGCTTGGTGAGTAACTCTTTCTTTTTCTGGAGAATCCTCTAGGGTGGAATCTACGTCCATTTGGCTTAATGCAGTAACCGACTCGCCTAAAAAGTACATTCCATTGCCGCATATAATTGTTCGTCTACTGCAGGGGTCGGCAGTTTGTTAAGTGAGAATAGCAAAATTGTCATGGAAACAGGATAACAAAAGTACCAGGGAGCCGCTTATATGTATAATATACAGGGTGTCTTGTAAGTCGACGTCAAACCGGAATCGGTTGATAGACTAAATCATAACAGTTACCAGAAAAATATAATAAAAATCTAAGTCATGTATTTTTCAAATTATAGACATTTCTTTTATTTTCGAGAAAATGTACACCCTGTCATGGTTTTTTAGTTCCTGTTGCTACAAATTTTTACTTTTTTTTCAATTTTATTTTTCTTATGTAATCCCGAATAGTGCTTATGTAACCTGTTGCTTTAAATTCTAAGCCAACTTTTCCAGCTTGGAAGAAAATGTCACATTTTGTCGAACCAAATATAGAAAATTAATATTTCACCCAACTTTAACTAACTGTAATGATAAAACCAGTACTACGCCAGTTTGGAAAGTAACTTTAAAATTTGACGCATTTAATAAGGATTCTAAAATGGTAAAAAAAATTTTCTTCCAGAAACCCAGTTTCGAAAAATTTCTGTTCACCTACTAAAAATGATTCTAGTGTACCCAAACCTTGCCGTAAGACCGTAACTTTAAAATTATAGTTTGAGTGAGACGGAGAGTCATTGCATGAATGTGAGTGAGCCATATTTCTATTCTGTTTCTGATTTCCTTTGTAGATTAATTTCCGTACGTCATATTCACGATGCAAACTGCGCACATTCTTTCATCATTCAAAATATTTTTGGCCATACAGTAAAATTCCGTGATGCTTTCTTATCCCAAACTATGCGAATGTGGAACACTCTACCATCTTTTGTTTTTCTTCGGACTTACAATCTGTGAAAGTTGAAAAGTGACATACATTAGCACCTCCGCCACTCTCCTCATGTCCCCTAATCCTTCCCTATCTCCTTCCTACCATACTGTGTGCTTTGCATCATAGGATATCCCCTAAGCTTGGCTTAATAATAAAAAAAAATGACTGAACAATTTCTTCGCTTGCTTCATAGGAGCGCTACAGCAAAAGAGATCCAGTTCCCAGTTTTATAATTCCATACTAAAGTGACTTTTTAGTAGGTAGGTCAGATGTTGGGTAGGGGGGTAGGCACCAGTATACGGACTGTCAGCTCTGGTTTTAATTCTCATCCACTTCTTCGTGTCTCGGGGAGGTATACTTTAAGAAAAAAAAAAAAAAAAAAAAAACAACAGAAGGTGTTAAATGGAAAGTGCGGTAATGAGTTTTTTACTTTTTCTAAACCCGTACAAAATACTTGTCTACAGGCAATTCTCAACCTTCTGCATATGAGCAGAGCAAATTAAAAAACATGTACTGAGGTACTGTCAGTTTCTGGCCTAGAGCCGAAGACAAAAAAATTTGTTAAAATTTAATCTCTATCAATATTGAAATACTGACCTCCGATTAGTAGTAGGTACAAGCGGTCACAAGAAAGCACTAAATTCGGTTCATCTTCTCGGCCTCTATACCCAACCTATCCACCATAATAATAATAATTAACCGCCCACATAATGTCGTTTCGATGTTTGCGACACCCTAAATTCAATTATCCAAATTCCGTATTGATCTCGAGTAAATTAATTACATAATGCACTTAAGTGTGTAGTGCATAGGTAAGATTATGGTCGCTAAATAATAATCCGGATGTAAGCTGCATCACATGTGGGTTTTAAATGCACTGATGAGATCGGTCCACAACATGTGTGTCTTGTACATTACTATATGTTGGTAAATATGTAATGCCGTATGACGCCGTAATCGCATGCTACTTCAAGTTTGTCTACAGCATTAACAGAAATTGTTTATCTTATCACATCCTGCTGCCTATACATATACACATGTGTACAGACAGCTAGAGGCCCCCCATAGCAGGTGCTCATCAATCAGTAATGAACACCTTCTTTCGGATACATACAAATTTCATAGACATTGAGTCACCCGCTGGTTTTCCAAGGTGTAGCCCGGTTTCCTGTTAATTGCGCCTTATACATGTTCAGCGTATAAAATGAAGCCCGGGACGCATTCCTTCTTCGAGTCAGGTGAATTAATTGAAATTTATTGGAAAGACGTGTTCTATGGCCGCCGAACTACATGTGGAAGGTGAACAATATTTTGGGCCTCAAAGTACAGCGAGAGTTAATCTAAAGTCTCCATGAACATGGAGTAATTGTTTATATCTGGTCTAGCTGAAAGGAGGAAGATATCTATCCAGAAAGTCATCGTGTCGAAGTTTGTGACTTCACACATACATACATACTTATACTGGTGTAGGTGTAAGCAATATTTTCTATCCTCCTCAAATTCTATTAGAAGCGCACGTGCTCATTTGGTCTTACACAGCTCGACGAATTCAAGTTGGCGTCTAATTTTGGAATCGTTTGTGGTTAAGTTAAATTTGATGATTCGATCAGTTTACATCTTTGCGCCTTTCCTGTTTGACTAAAGTTTGTTGACATTATCTGGATGGGCCAGATGGGCCGCGTATGGATAATATAAAATATTTTTATTTAATTTTTTTATTTGCTGGTTTATTATGCAAAAATATGGTTTACAAATCTTTTACACAGTTGTGTGTAAAATATGTCGGTTGAAAGAAATATGAAAAAAAAGTTTGTGCAATAATTATGAAAATTAATAAATTACTTGGAAAAATAACAAGGGTGTGAGAGAGAAACAGATTAAATAAATATTATTGAAAATTGCAAAATGATTTTGTAAAGCGGGAAAAATATGTATTTGTGAATATTAAATAAAATTAAAACAAAATAAATATCATTTGTAGGAAATGTTTTTTATCTGAAGCAATATAGTAAAACATACTTGACATTATGCTGATTTACCAGCGCACCATAAGCACAGCGACAACATTAATGCTTGTAACAAACTGGCCATACTGGCCAGTGTTACTTTTGTTAGAGGTAGAGAATTTTCACGTTGGGACTTCAAAATTGTTGTAAATAGATTTCAAGCTAACAGCTGATGTATTAGTCATGAGTGGAGAGCTGCTAACGGGCGCCAGGCCTCGTGAAGAACCAACAGTTCTTTCCGGTGTAACGTATAGAGGCCAATTTCGATTATTCAGAAATTTTAAATTGTATTAGGCTTGGTAAAAGAAATCGACTTAAGCAACAACGACATTAAGATAATAAAAAAACGAATTATGAACTCACGCTGAAAGGTGACTCGACTCTCCTCCACCAGAACTACCTCTCTTCCAACCGGCTAAGCTCGTTGATTGGGCCGTGGGATGGGAAGTAGAGGGTAGCCCCAACTCCAGGTATGTATCTATATATAGATGAATGTACAAGTGCCACCACTGATGGATCCAATCCTGTCCTGTCGATTTGTGCAATGGTAATTTCCCCATCAACTTTATTCGCACAACAACAACTCTTCTACCAGGATTGCCCCATAGAAACTCTGCGAATTACCAAAAAAAAACTGTCTTCCATCAAGTTCTCCCAGACTAGGAACCCAGCTTCGGTGCCTCTACTAGTTACAACCGCAGCGTAGCGCCAGCTGACAATTAATGTCTTGATCAGATCTCGCCATCACCAACTCCAGCTTATACCCCAAGGAGTGAAATCTTACACCATCACTGCGTTAGGCTTTGTTCTTAGTTAAACGCATTCGGTTCAAATATTTTTTTTTTCTTTTAATTAAACATTATCTTTAATTCTCATACTTCACAATAAATTCGATTTCTCACCGTAAGGAAATTTCGTTTTATTTTCTTATGCACTATAAATTTACCCCTTAATATTAACGAGGAAGCTAAGAATTCCACCTAACCTACTACAGGTACTTCATGTACAGCTTAACCCTAAGAAACCCCTCATTCACTATCCACTGCTTCATTAACTCAATCAATACATCCGACTTAAATTATCGCGGCAAATACTACACACCCTTAATTAGCCATTCGATCACCACGCTTATCAACCTATAATTAATATAAATAATCTCATTTTTTTTTCCAAACAAAATTCAAAGGTTTGTCTTACAAGTTATTTCACAGATTCATTGTAATCCAGAATTAAGTGGCAATACTAAAGACAAGGCTGTAAATTCCTAACTCTTTAAAACTTGAAATTAATTTAAAAATCCACAAAAAAACAAAATCGCCTTGTTCGGTTGGTTTCGCTGTCTACCTTAAATCTATATGGATATCTGTTTTTTTTTTTCAAATTTGTAAATTAAAGAAAAATGATCAATTCCTAGAAAACTGGACTATGAGCATAGACTGATATATTAAAATTCACTATAAAAATGGTGAAAATGTGGCAGAGACGGTTCGTAAAACTTGAACATTTTTGGGTCGTCGTGAAGCACCTTGTCGGACCACAATACAGAAATTGGTGGAAAAATTCGAGCTGTCGGGACAAGTTAGTGATGTAAAGAATAAAACCCGTGCACGTCACTCAAGAGCAGCCGAGAATATTGCTGCTGTAGCCGAAAGTGTTGAAGAAAACCCAGGTTTGTCCATTCCTCGTCATTCTTTGGAATTAGGCATTCCACAAACGTCATTACACCGTATTTTGCATAAAGATTTGGGTCTTAAGGCTTATAAAGTTCAGTTAACACAAGAACTCAGGCCGGCGGATCATCAACAACGTCGAGTCTTTGCTGATTGGGTCCTTAAAATGCATGAAAATGATCCGGAATTCCATCGAAAACTGATCTTCAGTGATGAGGCCCATTTCCACCTCGATGGCTTCGTCAACAAGTAAAATTGTCGCATCTGGGGCTCGGAAAACCCAAGAGTTATTGTTGAAAAGCCTCTCTATCCTCAACGTGTGACTGTTTGGTGCGGCTTATGGTCGCGCGGGGTCATTATACCTTACTTTTTCGAAAATGAGACTGGAGCAACAGTTACGGTGAATGGATTGCGGTATCGACAGATGATTAATGATTTTTTATGGCCGGAATAGGATGGTATTGATCTGGACAACGTTTACTTTCAACAAGACGGCGCTACGTGCCATACAAGCAACGAAACCATTGATTTTTTACGGGAAAAGTTTCCGGACCGTGTTATCTCTCGAAGAGGTGATCACAATTGGCCACCGAGATCTTGTGACTTAACACCGTGCGATTTCTTCCTTTGGGGCCACGTGAAAGAGAAGGTCTACGCCAACAGCCCAGCGTCGATTCAAGACCTGAAAGATGGAATTCGTGAGGCTATTGAGGACATAGGGCAGCCACTTTTGCGATTTGGTTATGGAAAATTTCATGAAAAGGATATGGTCCTGTAGGCGTGGTCGTGGTGGTCATTTGGCTGATGTTATTTTTCATTATTAACGGCATACCTTCCTCTTTATAATGAAATAAAGATCCGATCATTTATCTCAAAAAATGGCATTTTTCGTTGAATATCAAAATAACACCTCTTATTGGAAAACCCTGTATATTCAACAAAGCCTTATTATAAATTTGGATAATAATTGAATAGGTACTCACCCCTACACTCCAAATGCGCACTTGCCGTGATGGGTCCTGAAAAGAATCTCGTACTCTAGGACTATATATATATACATACATATATACAACGTTCATTCCACTGACATGTATATAGTTCACTCTTATAGATTAGAATTAAATTAATTCGGCGTTCTTGTTACCTTTAATGTGTGAAATATTTTGCTTCTTCTTGTGGAATGACGGCTGTTAAGCGGTGGTGTAGGTTATGGCTGTAAGTGGGCCTACTCTCTGTCTTATATTTCTTGGACTGGATCGAAGGCGCGCTTCGCTGATTCCACTGCACGCCCCCCGATCTATAACTAAAATTTAAATTTCCCAGGTTACGAACTTCCCTTATTGGTCAAAATTTGAAAATTTCTTACCTCCTTTCTCCGTTATTCCTAATTTTTTCTTTTGGCGAAATTAACTGGTAAAACTCCCAAGTTTGTCTTTCGGGGTTTCACTTCTGCTAATTATAACCCGATTTCCTCGTTCCCTTTGTCCTTCCACTAGGTTTTCCTGCGTTTATTTCCTTTTACAGGTTTGAGGAGTCTCAATTTGGTTTCCCTTTATTTTTTCTCGGAATCCTTCTTGAGCTTATACTAAATCACAAATTATAACCTGGCGGTGGGAATTCTACCCCTTTCCTAGCTAACAAGATTTTACAATTATTCACACTCGATTAACAATTTGATTTTAACCGTGTACTCGAGTGACAACTTGTTGCTCAGAGGACCGGTCGATCACAAAGAACTGTTCTCGAATTATCTCGGCGTCCCGTTGACTTTGTTATTACGCCACGAAAACGAGGCCTTTGTTGTGAAGTTGTTCCTGACATGAACCATTTGGTCGGCTCGCTACCGGCCGGTAGGTGGTTCTCTTTACTCCGACCGATCTAAGTTCTACACGCAACCCTGTCACTTATCGTTTCACAGGGTGGTTGAGTTCCCAATTCGTTGGAAAGAAAAAAGAAATTACTTGCTGGTTTATATAAATAAAAAAAAATTTTTTTTTTGTTCATACTTAGCATTTCCGGATCGCTCGTTACATGCTGATAGTATCAGCACTTTACACGTACTGATTTTACCAGCATCAAGAAAGTCAAACGAGTTTAAGCCTAGTTTACATTATGCTGTTTAACCAGAGGCTGATGCAAAAGTTAAAATAGTTTGACTTTCTCGTTGCTGATAAAATCAGCATGTGTAAAGTGTTGTTATTGAGTTGAAATTATGCTTATGGTGCGCTAATGCATCAGCGCTGGTAAATCAGCATAATGTAAGCTAGGCTTAACCCTTGTGGGCACACCCAGGTACCCGGGTATCTATTTGAACTTTCTTCTGCGAATTTATTATGAAAAAATAATTTCACGAAGTTGATCTTCTAGTTAATCCTAAATCATGTAATTTTAAAACAATTAACGCGTTTTCCTACTTAAAATGTAGTAAACTCAGGTGGACGAAAAACGCCAGTTATAAATTTTCTCCTCAAAGGCACACCCATGGTATCCGGGTACTTTTATAAGTATTTGGTATCAAATAGCACGTGTTGAGTGAAAATTGTACATAACTAGGGCCAAATTTACTAACACCAAAATAAATTATTTTATAAATAATTTATTTATTGATATTTTGTATATATGTAAGTATGAATTTGGAACTCGATTGGCTGGTGTTGATAGATCTGTAATTATAAAATATCAATTAGATTACTTTTCTAAAATATTTGGCGAAAATTACTTTTCAGTTGCATCCGCTACATTTACTCAGTGTTACTGCATGGACGTTACAAATTGAACGGTTGCATATTATGCATGACTTTCGCGATGATTACATGCATGCATGGCAGTTTCCAACTACTGCCAGACTTCCTGAAGTATCCCGTACAGGAATTGCCACTCCTGTTGTTGTCGAATATTGTTGAATGTTTATAGGATGACCCAAAACGCTCGCTATCCCATTTCTCGTCCTGATACACATTTGGTGTCTCTGAGCGCATGTTGATAGCCGGCAATGCCAGTTGATTCCCTAATTCTCTCAAAAAAGATCGCCGGAAATCAGTTGGTTTGTTGCATCGTGGGTTATTTTCCATAAAAACAATGTATACAGCCAGTGCTGCTACAACTAAGATATTGTAGAAGTAGGCCAATGGCCACCGCAGGGTTCTTCGCTTAGTAGAATAGGTGGCCAGCATCTTGTCCATTGTATTTACTACACTTTTCGTCCTATTATAGTATTCAATTATCTCAGGTTTTTTGAGTGCACCTGATACTTCATCAGTGCGGTGCAGCGTGGACAACATAACGACCGCTTTGTTTTTTTTTTCTTGGAACGTAGGAACATATAGTTATGTTGTCATTGAATCCAAAAATGGTGGAATTTACTTCACGTGTTTTAGATGGCAGCATCTGCGGCGGCATATAACCTTTGTTTTTCTTCAGTGACTCCACTAAAGAAAACTCCCACGCCATTAGAAAACGTGCGATTAGGAGAGATGTGAATAAATTGTCAGTAACAATGTTGCGACCAGTACCCTATACCGCAAAAAAAATCTCTCACGAATCGTACTCGTCTTTCCTGTATAGATTTGGCCTTGCAATGGAAATGAATTTTTGGCATCACAATCCCACCAAACCTTTATGCCATATTTGGAAGGTTTGGACGGCATATATTGGGTGAACTTACTGTGACCCCGGAATGGAAACAACTGTTCATCAATTGTTGTGCAGTCCGTGGGTATACGTATTGAGAAGCCAAAATAGCATTCAACATTATAAATAAATCCGAGATTGCGGCTGTTTTATCGTCCTTTATTCGTTTGTTCTGGTAATAGCTTTGAGCCGATTGATACCCATGGCTGCTCTGTAGATCGGATACGCATCTGACTTCCACAGCTCCCTTGTGTGTTCACTGTTTGAATGATGAACTCCAGCCGTAATTAATATTCTCAAGTAGGTACGCGTCAATTCTTTCCCAGTTTTTTTTATTCTCGGGATTTTCAACATTCACACATGATATTGTCACGAAAACACTTGTATCACGTATTGATAAAGTTGGATTTGATCGGGCTAGACCATATCTATAACGGAGGATATTATCCACATTAGAATCTTTTTTAATGCATTTCTAACGTACTCTTGCTGCTCTTCGTACGACATTATATTAAATGTAGCCTTTGAAATGTCCCTTCTGCACTGTGAAAAATAATTAGACTTTTATTTTGTGCGCTATCAAAATTTCAACCGGAAATTTCCATGGAAAACCTGGAAAATCTGGAAAAATTATTTGAAAATTTGGTACAAATTTGATTAGTGATAAATCCGTTACAGGAAAAGTTCAGAGTTTTCCGATTTTTCCGAAAAAAAAATTTCGGAATTTTCCGACTTTTCCGGAAAATTTTCCGGTAAAAAAGTTTTCTAAATTATGCATGATCAAGTTCCCTATCAACTGGCATCATTACTTTCTCTCCGACAATGGTGAAAACTTGCAGAAACAATCGAGGAAAATTCATGTAAAATGCTTTTCCGGAGTTTTTCCGACCAAGAAAGCGTTTGAGCGTCTTACAACCTCAGACAGCGAAGTGAGTTGCATAAAGTTGCTTTTGTGGAAAACTCCATGGAACACCCGGAAAAGCGGGAAAATCATGGGAAAAATTTTCATCGATATGATTAGTGATAAAAAATTATTTTCCGGAAAATTTTCCGACAAAAAAGTTTTATAAGCTATGCATCAATACTTTCTCTTCAACAATAATGAAAACTTGCATGAAAAATCGAGGAAAATTCATGTAAATTTTTAAAAATAATTCATAGTAATAGGAAAAGTTTGTGGAAAACATGGAAAATAGGAAAAATTCATGTTATATGGGATCAAGTTTGAATTTCAGAAAACCGTTGTAGTACTTCAACGATTTGATACTCGAATAAATTTTTTGAAAAACTGGTAAATCAGTGTCTATTCAGCCGTCATAAAATTGTTTTAAAATATCTCCATGCAGCACGTAATAACAATTTAGTTAACGTGAAAAAGGCAGAACATAAAATAAGTAAAAAACGACTTTTCAAAAAAAACTGAGGCCAAGCCGCATGAAAAAGTAGAAAATAAACTTTTCTTCAGACACAGAGGTGGACTCAGATTTTATTCGCTGTCAATCACCGATATATTTCAATATGAGCAATCAGAGGTAAAAAGTGATTTGATTCATGAAGAGAAAGAATATTCAAGAGAAATGTCCCAATCAAAAAATCGTGAGTCCACCTCTGTGTGTGAAGAAAAGCTTATTTTCTAGTTTTTCATGCGGCTTGGCCTCAGTTTTGTTTAATAACTCGTTTTTTACTTATTTTATTAAATCTTTGGAAGATGAAAAGATGGATTGCTCTTAAATTCACTGGAAGCATTCATTCTGCAATTTCTGAAAAGTGTACGAAACTTTTAAGAAAGAATTTTCGGGAAGGTTGGAAAGAACCATTCAATTTATACTTTCAGTAATATTTGTACTCTGCTGAAATAAAATGGTTAATAAATGATTTTATTTAAATTTTTGGCATAACGCAACTGCAGCCTATTTTGTAGTATATTTTTTTTTTCGAAAATATATGTGTGAACTTCCGTTTAAAATCTTATTTTATTCGTAAAAATGTTATTACCGAAAAAGAAAATTTTTAACGTTCTAAAATTGCTGGGCTAACTGTTTTACCCATAAAAAATTGTTTATTATTAGTTTTTTTTTTGCAGCACAACCGTAACTAAACATTTATTTGTTTTGCTTTTTGAAATTTTGAAACATAACGGATGTGCTGCATTTCGTGTGATTTCTGCCACATTGTGCTACTACGGAACAAAAAAAAATAATGAAACTCTTTATAAAGAAAACATGAGTTTCACAAAAATTAGTCAGCCTATTTTCGACATTTGGAAAAAAGTAAAGACTGTGCTGAATATAAGATTTTTAAATTATACCAATCATAGTGAAGGTTGTGTTGAGTTGTAACATAGATGGCACAAGAACTAGATGTCGCATGCAGTACTAAAAAAAGTATACAAAATTTATATGGCTGGGTGGTCCATTCCGGAATGGACCACAACATTTTAAAGAATGTTTTCCGTCAAGTGGTTCATATATTTTCGTATCTAAAGTGTTGAGGAAATTGATCAAATGTATACCAAACTGCTATTATATAAACATTTGCTTTCGGTACGCTCTAACTTATGTTATGGTCCATTCCAGAATGCACTACCCATTTCACAATCTGTCTAGTTTGCTCTAGTATGCCATGCGACATCTAATTCTTGTGCCATCTATGGTTGTACTCAACTTGTGCTGCATTGTGCCACAAAACAAAAAATGGTTAATAAAGAGTGTTATTTTCGAAATTTTTACCTTTTTCTTGCGGTAGAATGTAGTACAAGTTAAACACAGCGCGGTACAACCTTGATTTTTACAATAAAAAAAAAATGGCTAGATTAACTTTTTTTCAAAAATGGCTTGTAAAAAGCGTATAATTTTTGAAAAAAAAATATATTTTTTTACGGTACATCGTAGCACAAGTTGAACACAACTCGGCGCAACCTTTATTTTTCCAATAGCGAAAATTGGCTGCGCTAACTTTTTTAAAAAAAAATTATTTTCAGCATAAAAATTTATTTTTTGAATTCTTTGATTTTTCTTGTCAGCAGCACAAGTAGAGCAAAATTCAGCACATCCTTTATTTTTCAAAATTTCGATAATGGCTGGGCTAACTTTATACACATTACATATGTCCCTTGCTGACATCCTGGATTATTTGACATTCTTAAGGGTTCCTTACGAAAGAGAGCTTGATGGATGCATATATACTTTTGGGGTAAGAGTATATTGCCGTAGCCACCATTTTACCACGACATTATACACTCCTCTCAAACGATCCTGGATTGAGTGTATCTTCTGAGTGGATTTCTATCGAAGGTGCTTGAAAAACTCGTATGTAATCAGATCCTTGGTTGGGTGGAGGTGAACAAATTTCTGTCTTCTTGGCAATCTGGATTTCGCACTTTTCGCGGTTGTGAGACTCCAGTATTGAAGGTTACTACGGACATCAGGGCTGCCATGAATGATAATGATTTTGGCATTTTAGTTCTCTTGGACTTCTCTAAGGCCTTCGATAGTGTTGACCATGGCCTTCTCCTTCATAAATTAGCAACCTATTTTAAATTTAGTGCAACAGCTATTTTCTTGGTCATGGCGTATATAAATGGTCGTTCTCAGTAGGTTAAAGTTGGTAATGAATTCTCAAATGCTTTGCCCATACTCTGTGGTGTTCCGCAGGGTTCTGTGATTGGCCCATTATTATTTAGTCTCTTTATTAATGACCTTCCTTTGGTAGTAGAGGATTTGAAGGTACACATGTATGCCGATTATGTACAGATTTATCTAAGTCGGCCGATTGGACTGCCTGAGGATTGCATTGAGCATCTTAACTCTGATCTATGTGTGTCAAATAGACCGGTGGCCGATTCTCTTAATCCTGCAAAATCTTGAATCGGTTATCTTGAATGGTTTTTTTTGTCCAGGTGGCCAGAACGGCTACTAATTTGGGAATGTTCTGAACTGTAACATTATGTGCTGCTGCAACGTTAGTTCGATTCTCAATAAGGTGTATGCGGGGTTGAGAAGGTTATGGTTCTCGGCGAGTATTCTGAGCACTAATATGAGGCTAAATTTAGTGATTACACTGATTATGCCTTATTCACATTTGGAAGTCATATTTTTCCTAGTTTGGACAGCGAGTGTAGGCGTAGGATGGAGATGGCTTTCAACGATTGCGTACGATTTGTTTATGGCCTGCGAGGGTTTGACCATGTTTCTCCGTTATATATACTTGTTAAATCGCGTATATCTACTTATTTCTACATGAGGGTACGGGGTGGGAGCATACGCTTGCTGCTTCTTAAGCCAACACAATTAATGTGCGGTTGCCTTCAAATGGGCCAACACGAAGGATGCGAGTTAGGAGCCTGCTCTATCTAATTCGCAGGCCAATACGATTAACGTTCGCTTGCCATTGAATTGGATCAACACGAGTTAGGCGGTCAGAACTGGATGTGATCTGTCGCGCTTCTGGGAGGCAACTGACATATCGGTAGTTGACTGACTTCTAGCCAGTATACGGGTTGCCTGCTGGTTATGGTTAACTCCTCTGGCTCGGAGTTGTCTTCTCGGTGTCGGATTACTTATTTCACGGTCTAATGATAAGTGATTTCAGTATTGGAAGTTGGCTATTTATAGGAAATCTGGCTGCTGGTGCCATGTGCCAAATGCTTACTGCTGATATCACGCCAACAGCACTGGTCAGGCACGCTTTGCTCAATATTGGAAATTTTTCTCTCTCAGGATTTCTTCTGTCAATTGATTTTTTTTCTTAATTTTGTTCTGTCGAACGAGATATTTGGCAAATAAGAATCATTTGAAATTTATAATCAACATTTTTGAAAACCGATAATAAATTATTTCTGCCCACAATATAAAGGAATTGTCGCAAATACTATCAAAATCACAACGACAACTTGGTGTTGTCATATTGTTTTCAATTCACTAAAGTAAGCCTTGAAATGAGCTGCGAGGAAGCCGCTATCATATTACCCGTCCGTACCATGCCATATTTCGACATCTTAAGTCGTATATTTTTGCTATGTCAGGTGATTAGTCTATAGTAGGTATTCTACTGATAGGGATCTGCCATCTGTTGTTTATTAGGAAAAGCTTAACATGTTGCAGACCCTGTCGGCTGTTATAACAATAATTGTTTTCGGGTGTTACTATAAATCTTCTATAAGTTCCATAGAGTTTTTATAGTTGTTGTTGTTGTTTTGTTAATAGAGAGGAAGTTAGATTACATGTAAAAGCGGGATTAGGTAATGTAAGGTCGTAGAAAATGCCTATAGGAAAAAACGAAGGGTCAAATCGAAGCCCCAACCCCTGACATGATGCAAATAGGTACAACAATTTTACGAATTTTCTTATATTCTAATTCCCCAATAAAATTGCAGTATAATCCTAGAGCAACATTAATAAATTCCATAGAACAAGTTTTCCTTTTAGATGTTTTTTTTCCCAACAAAGCTCTCCGTTAAATACCATTGCATGTAATAATTTCTTCCTAAGTATTTGCCATCTAGGTATATTGCTTGTCCCAATTTCTGTTCATACTCCCATCCATTTGCCTGAATTAAATCTGAAAACTTTTCGAGCGTTCAAAACTCATATTGTCTTGTTCAAGAGTAATTTTCTATTCATCCTCTGGTGCATTCTAACAATAGCTAATATGGTCAACATTTTAAATGTATTTATCCATGTGTATACGAACAGGTGAGTTCCAGGTTAATTTCATTCACTTTCCAGTTCTCTAAATGCCATTTTCTGACCAGTTATTTGCAGAGAAATTTCTTCTTAGGACTTCAGTAAGCAACTACATAGCAAGTATACATATATACTAGTTATCTGCAGGAAATGAAAAGGATTTAAGTTTTATGTATGGATAAGACAATAGTTTGATAAAGGAATGCAGAACTTTTGCTAGAAATGATGGCAGATTTCTGAATATTGATGTAATTTTAGACATGATTTAATGTTGAACATTTTTGGAATATTTTCATTAGGTAATCGAAATTCTTTAAAAATTTAAGAAAATCCTACATCCACATACCACATACATGACGTGTTATGGGAATAGTTAATACAGGGCAAACCATGAACGCTCTCTGAGAACATAAAAATTGTTCATTTCTTCGGAATTACTCTATGCCTGTATATTCGTAATAAGACATAATATAGTAGACAACTTCATTGAGGAAAACTGCTGATGAACTCCATGGCTGGACCGAGACCCCTCTAACACGTTAAACAGATCTAATGCGCGTAACACACACTCGCTGTGTTCCTTATCTATTTAGAGAATATATAATATACAATTTACATTTACTGTATTTATTGTATGTCCATTAAGAAACAAAATAGAATATCCTTATACTGTCAGGATTTCTCGATAGTCTTTACTAGATTGTTGAGAACATCCTTGTTTTGGCTTACTATTTGACGGGGCTAAAATTTCTGAAAATCTCACGATCAGGAACCCCATCATCTAGTAGAAGTGCTGTTTATCAATCATTCGAGTATAATTCGTCCTTTATAAATTTCATGAAATAAATTATAAAAATAAAGAGTATTTAATTCTCTACAAAAAAGGGTTCAATTAATTTTTTTATTTTTCGTAAGACTAATATTTCTCAAGAAAATGGACGACACAAATTCCGCATATCGGTGAATCGTACACATTGGGCTGTGTGTAGCGGAATATTAATTGCATAGTGATCTAGATGACTGTGGGACCGTTACAATTTTCTCATTTTAATATTATTATTTAAAATTTAGTTATTATAAGTTTTTGTTTATTTTCTACTTTTTTTTTTATATATTTATATACTCACCGTTAGTTTACATACCCAGTTTCTTTGAAAAATTTTAATTTCTTGTATTGGGGCTATCCTTTTTACATTATTAATGGAGACCTTTCTTTAACATTATTTTTGTTTTCGTCCTCATTTTCATTCTTCTCATCGACTAATTATATGTTCGATCCACTGAACTGTTGTATAATTAATTAACACACGAGAGTCAGTTGTTCATTTCGCAACAAAAGTTCAAGCAAGCCTCATTGTTGTAATTGAACTGAATTATCCTTGGACTCATTTTTAACCCCATAATTCAGGGTAATTCACTACCCTGCCATATTTATTTTATTATACACGATACTGCCTGGCTACTCCTACAGTCGGTGGTATCGTGAGGCAATGTCTGATTTAATTTTTGTCACTAATTGTGAAAAAAAAAAATGATTTCGATTATATCATTTAATTTAATTTAATCATAGGGTATACTTATTTTGTCATTCCGTTTGTAGCACCTCGAAATAATGATGGTGGGGAAAAATGGACTGGACACCCACGCGTAATATTCAAAGTTATTGTGATTTTTGGATGGATATCTGTCCGTCCTCACGATAACCCCAGAGCTCGTGGACTTAGAGAGCTGAAATTTTACAGATGGGCTTTAAAAAAAAAAGTAAAATTAAGTTCGAAAATGGGATAAATCGGGTAAGTTCTTCGTAGGGTTGCCATACAAAAATTTCGTTTTTCACTATATATTTTGACACTGCCAGAGATCACGTTGATAGAGAGCTGAAATTGGTACATGGTGTTTTCATAGTAATAACAAATTAAATTTCAACAATGAAATAAATCGGGCAACCCCTTCTTGGTGTTGGCGTATAATTTTTTGTTTTTGTTTTTTATGTAGAGTAAGTTCGGCGTTTATGGGACACCATAAGGGTTTATGGCAATAAAATACAAAATTAACGAGATATATTTATTGTTCCATTCAATCTGAACTTCAGTTAAGTATCTTATCCTAACAGTTAAAGTATTTATTATAATAATAATGAGTAACAAAAATAATAATTTTTCATAAACTCTAACAAAACGTAAAAACAAAATGTGGTGGGGTAATATGGTTCTAGGCCATATTGGCCGTCTCTGAGGTGTGCCATATTACACTATAGCTCTGCATTTATATTGTCGTACAAAACTCACATATGTACATATAAATACAGGGTGTCCCGTACGTACCGCATTTCCTCTATACCACATATTCCTCACTCAATTTCGAGAAATAAATTGTATGGGAGGAGAGCCGGAAAATGCACGGACGGTAGGGTGGGGGGGGGGGGTTTTTGGTTTTGGGTTCTTTTCATCCTAATACCATGTAACTTTCTTGTTATGCACCCTATGAAGGTGACCTGCATCTCAGGTGATAGTAAACCCTCTACGGTTTGCAACAAATGCCCAACCACCTCTCCACCCACTTTCCGTCGGCAATTATAGGACGTCAAAAAATTGGAAAATTTTGCAATTTCTTTTTCAATTTTAACGATTTTCCCGCGAAAATTCATGATAACTATACAGTTTTATGAAAAGATTTAAAGACCCCGAAATGTTACCTTTAATTTGACTATACACATGTACCTACCTAAATGCTACCGTTTTTTAGATATTACCGTTTTTATAATGCATAATTTCATTAATTTTGCTAATAACAATAGAAATCGCGCCTAATTTTATGCAATTTCACACAAATTAGATAAATTCATGAAATTATGCAGCATAAAAACAGGATTATCTCAAAAACGGTAGCATTTAGGTAGGTACATGATTAGGATCAAATGAAAGGTAACATTCGGAGGTCGCGAAATCTTGCAAGAAAGTTTAAACTGGGTATCAAAATCAACTGAAACTTCTTTCTTAGTAGCTAAACATCTTAAAGTATTTCTTGGTACAATATTTTGCTTACAAAACTTTAAGTGTACCCATTTTCTTTCAATAGCATTTTTCACAGCTTGTTTGTCTCATGTTTGACGTTTTCTTTGAGATTCTGGTACTTTTGGCGCCATTATATATAACAAAATATTATTAGACACTGTCGAAAAACCCGGGGGTAAGTAATATGGCCTACCGGGACATATTGGACTACCTACTGGTAGGCCATATTAGCTTTGTGGCAAGCTTTAAAACAAACACATCCAAAACAAAAAATTTCAATTGAATTATATCAAAAATTCTTTAAATGTCGTGTACAACCTTATGTTTCACTGGATGATTGAAATCTTGTGGTGATTGTAGTAGTGATGGGTATCGCTTCAAAAATGTTCCATAGTCACTATTAATTTTGTAATATAAGAGCGTGAGGCTATCTGTTTACTTTTAAATTCGTGAGATTATCGATAAGCCTTCTTTTACCTAAGGCTACTAAGAGTCCAAATTTTGTCAAAAAGTCGGCACCTAGGATAGGTTTGTTCACCGAAGCCATTATAAAAGGATTGAAAAATTCGTGTCGAAGTTCCTAGTTGACTTAAAGCAGTTTGGTGGCGTAAGTTTTGATTGAGCCTCCATTTGTTGCGGTCAAAATTAAGTCTGGGTTTTCCTTATTTAGACCAAATGTATGGTGTGGAATTAAAGATATACATCTGGTCCGTTATCAATTAAAAAATTGAGATTGTTGTTGCAATCTTTTATGAATAGGCGTCCAGATATTTTGGTTATACCACCGTTTGCCGCTTCACAAGTGGACTTATCTAGCTTTTTTGATTATTTTCCGCACCGATTACGTGATTTGTTTGAAATGTACACGGTGATTTGACAATTGCATGCTTTATGTCTGTATGTGGTTTGAAACCAGCATATTTTTCCGGGATTGGTATGATTTCTGCTGCCATGCCTACTGTTAGACCGATTACGCGCTGAACCTGTTCTGCGAGTACGTTGGCGATTGCGATTGATGCAGAGTATTCTAATTTTGGATTTAAGTTCGAAAATTTCTTTCTATAGCCACTGAATGTCAGCATTAGAGGAATTGTTTGATGTAGTCAGATTAAATCTCGAACCAATTGATGATATGTTGTTTGGGCTAGGATGGTATTCCCAGCAGCTTGGTTTATTCAAGCCGAAGCGCAGTTAGCTATCAGTAAAATCGTTAAAGATATTTCGAAATAAAATCATATCCTCGCGGCTTTACCTCAAGATGTGATTGAAACTATAATTGATATATTATATACAGAAGCCACCTGACGCGAATCTTTACGGTAATCTCAAAGCCATATTAACGCAACGGCATTTCTTGAGCGAAGAATTTTTTTTTTTTACTTTTAAAATATGATCCGTGAAAAGTCCTTTAAAACATAGAAAGAATTACCTCAATATCAGTTTCTGTTCACAAGTTATTAATAATTTTTATGTTATGGGATGGGTGAAAAAGTTTAATTTCCAAGAGCAGAAATGTATCTACCTTTCACCAGGATAACAATAATTTTCCAATTTTTTTTTATCAAATCTGAAGAAATCGAAATTTTTTTTTTTCCTTGAAATAAATTGAATAACGTAAATTGATACAGATACAAAAACTCATCTTCTATACATATCAATTGCTATACAGCCCACAGTTAGGTTTACAGTAAATCAAATATACTCAGAAGAATTCTTCAATCGTTAATAATTTTTTGTCATAATACCCCTAGAGGGTTTCATGTTAAAATTCAGCGATTATTTCGTAGGACAAACTTTTTATCATCGAAATTCTTTAATAAAAAAAAAAAAAAATAAGAAAAGTTCATACTTTCTGCAAATATTGAAACAGGCAGGTGTATCCCTGTACTTTCCATTTTGTCTCTTCTATTTACTCGGCTGCTGCTGCTGCTGAAGAGAATGTCTTAACCTGTATGAGAAGAGATTCAACAGCATAAGGAAAAAGTTTTTTCCTTAAAATTGGAGCTGTGACACTTTCTTAAAGACCAAAGGGTCGAGAGTTTTTATGTTGGAATGAAAAAAAAAAACGTTTCTCTGTTTCGTTTCTTATTCTTGTTTTTTTTTCTCTTTTCTTTACTGTGATCCTGGACAATTTATTCAGAACGTATCCTTGCTGTAAGAAATTTATTTGTTATTTTTTTTTTTTTTTTTAGCAATCTTTACATCTACTTTTCGTACGTTTGAAGAATTTCAATCAATTTTTTGTTTTTTTTTATGACTGAAAGAAAACTTAAAAATTACTTTGCAAATGTTATTTCCCAACAAAAAATGTTTCTTTTCTTTGTTGACGGTATATTTTTTAAGGATTTTTGAGATTTGTTCCCTCGGGCGTATTATTTTATAAACAAAATTTTGTTGTTTTTAAATTAATGAGATTGACAAATGCTATTAAACGGGGATACATCATTTTTAGTAATATAAGGAAAAGGGCCATAGAGCGCAATTTTTCTACTTGCTCTAAAAGCTTATTTGTTTTAGTGTTGTAAGGTGGTATTTCACATGCTGTCTAATGTGAGTGTCTTCATAGAATATGGAACTTGTCTATGAATTCCTGTGTATAGGATGTTCTAACATATCCTATATTCCGGAAAAGGCATTATTCTGCACATTACTCCTCCACATATTTCCACTCAACTTTAAAGCGTTGACATTTTTCTTTCCCTATATATTTTTTTTATTTTATGTATCAGGTTGTCCCGCTAAAATAGTAAAAAGTGTAATGGGATGAAGGAACTTTGTCACTTAATTGAATTGTATAAAATCATAAAATAAAATTCCACTCGGTGACGTTTTCTGCAGTCCCTTTGAAGGTGCCCTGGTCTATTACAATTCCAGCATCGAAGGACACCACCTGAAGGCAGGCTCTGTGATGATTGCACTCTGTTACAAGTACATTCTTCCACTGAAATTTCTCTTACTAGTACTGCACTCCGTGAAGCTTGTCTGGCGGATTCGTACGCTAATGCATATAGGCTAGTGCTTCTGCTGTTGATTTCTTTCCTGCTAGCCTTAACGCTTGTTGTAATTTTTGATCTGCAATTGCGTTAACAAATGCCTCCGTCGCCACTTCATTGAGAAAATTCGCATTCACCCTGGAGTATGAAAGATGCGCTAATCTTTCTATATCTGCCTGTAATTGTTGTATAGTGATTCGCCATGTTTTTGAATCCTGTTACTTGCTGCATGTGCTCATCTCCGTAACGTAATTCTATCGCCGGCATTAATGAAGAGTAATTACGTTGATTTTCAATCGGTATACAGTTTGTAAGAGTTCTGATGCAGGACCTCGAAGTGCTAACACCAGAGCTATAGCTTTGTCTTCATCATTCCATCCATTTACCTCTGAAGCTACCTCGAATTGTCTCTTGAAGATATGCCACGATTGAATTTTGTCCATCAAATATTGGAGCTTTCATTCTACCTGCTCCAGATATTTCAGATGCTACGTTTAGAGGCTGACGATGCTTTATTCTTTCCAGATCTGCTTTAAAACTGTCAAGCTGCTCGGTGAGTTTTTGTTGAGCTTCCGCCACTTCCTGCTCGATTCCTTCAATTTTCAAATTTTGTTCTTCTAAAGCACTTTTTAGAAAATTTTTCTGATCCTCCAAACGAGTTTCTAGACAATTCTCCAGGGAACTCTTTTGTTCGTCTAAGCGGGTTTCCGTAGATTTCTTCTGCTCATCTAACCGGGATTCCAGAAAATTCTTTTGTTCCTCCAAAGCATTCTTTTGTTCCTCAAAACATTCTTTTGCACATCCAGACGGGTTTCCATAGATTTCTTTTGCTCATCTAAACGGGATTCCAGAGAATTCTTTTGTTCAACAAAACGGGCTTACATTTTGCTCAATAAAGTACACAAAAGTTGTTCCATTTTCATCGCAGGCTCTTCTTTAGCTTCGGTTTCTTCCAAGTTCTCTTCGAAAACAAATGTTTCAGGATTCTTTCCTTCCTCTATCAACGCTTGTCTAAGTCGCGCGACTAGAACTTTCTTTGTACCTGTCGTTTGTAATGACCGGTTCCGTAACTCCACTTTCAAATCCTGTATTCGAAGCTCCTCGACTTTGCGCCCCACTACTAGTAATTCACTTACAGTTGAATATAAATTATTTTCCAAAACTTTCAAAATTTTAAAACAATTTCACAAAATTGAAATTTTAAGTAAGTTGCCACCACTTTACTTCGCGAATTTATTGACACCAGTTGTTGCGAGCGTGGCCCTTGGTTCGTAATTTAAAACACAATTTTAAATATTTAATATACAAGTTCTTTATTTTACTCTAATCATATAAAATTCACAATCATTCAATTAATCAATTCAACTTTAATTATCGCAATCCAATTACAACACTTTCGCTTCTTTATTACTTTCGCTTGTTAACACTGCAACGTCTAAGACAAGACTCTTTTTCTGGCACAATTTTTTTTTTAAAACACACAATTTCTTTATTTGCCCTATTTTCTAACAATTTGTAGTTCTTAACTATTCTTATTATTTATCTTAAGTAATTAGACAGAGTAGTTGAAAACTCTTTACCCTAATTTAAACATGCCTTAACTTCTAGAAGAATACCTTGCTTAATTAAGATTTTTAAACTAATTAAAAAGAGACTGCGAGAAAAAGGCCTATAAAAAACTCGCGACTATTTTTCTGGCGGTGACAACTGTTATATTTATACCCTAGAGACTCTCCGGATTATTCTGGAGTATTCTATTCCAGAAGCTTCTTGATTGTTCTATTCATTCTATTCCTGAACCTTCCCGAAGTTCCTTCATCGATTCTTCGAACCTGAAGTCGTTTACTCTCCATTGCCAGTAGATGTCACCAGTTGGATGTAAAAGGCACCATACACGATCCGTTTTTCCGTCGTTTTAAAACCACGTTTTAGTCGACATAAGCACCTAAAACGTGGTCAAGAAAAAGCCCCAGACACGTAACAACTTCACCATGTTTTGCCGTCATCTTGTAGTGACAATAATAATAAAAATTCCCAAAATATTTCTGCAAAAAGCGGTTTTCACAGAAGCGCGGGAACATTTTATGAGAGTAAAACGTGAAAACTCCGCCAGTTCTCACTTATTTACGAAAACGAAATATTTTCCATTCTGTTTCGTTGCATGCAATTTGCGCTTTCACATTTTTTATATTTATTCATAAAAGTTTTAAAGACAGTTTGATTTTTTTGTTTGTTTTTTGTTTTCTTTCTTTCTTCCTTTTCTTGCCGTGTACATTTTAAATGTAACCCACGTTTTACCCACGTTTTGAGAAAGATTTCTGGCATGACCAGAATTCTGGTTTTAGTAGACATCCGAACCTCAAAACGTGGTGTACGCCACACACGTTCCGTTTTGTCGTTGTTTTACGGTAAAACCACGGCAAAACGGATCGTGTATGGCCTGCTTAACAATATATTGTTTTGTACAGTATACCTAAAAGGACAAGCGACATCTATTGGATATGGATACTTTGCGTGATATAATTAATTAAGTGCGGAGACAAACAACAAAATCGTATACGTGCAATAGGAAAGGACACGTGACATCTAAAGGACATAAACAACTTTAGGTTCGGAGAATTGATGTTTCTAGAATGGAGCTTCGGGAATATTCTGGAAAATTTGTGGATTATAAATACACAGCACTTGTCACCGCCAGGAGCGAATCTTGTCTCAGGCATTGAAGTAATTTGAAGTACAGTACTAGCGATAACTAAAGTAGTGTTGATTGATGATTGCTTGTTTTGTCCACTATTAAGCCAGTCTTTTCTTTAAACTCGGCCGGTATACGTTCTTTTATTGCTATGAGCTTACTTCTTGTCTTGTGCGCCATTTTTTGAAATTCAGCCCATAGGATACATGGAGGCTATCTTCATTTACCGGTCTGCTCAGTGCTGCATCAAAATATCCTTCATATGTGTGAGCTTAGCGCCACAAAGGTAGCATTCTTGTGATGAGGAATTGCTTGTAAGTAGGCTCATTGCATGTTTTTCCATCGACCATAGTGAGCTTGAGATCGTATTTCACTGTCACAGTCTCACCATCTGCTATTATGAATGGTTGGAGTAAGGAGGATTATTTTTTGTTTAATCTTTAATGTCCTTCTGCTCTTGGTTACTCTGCTCCAGGATTTCTTTCAATTTTTGGAGCCGCACAGCCCTGCAGTACCTAGTTGCTTCAGGACGAGAGTTCTACCAACGATCTTCTTTTCTAACTCAGGACCTACAAACATGAATAACTGTAGTGGAATGTAAGATGTCATAAACCTATCACCATCGCTAAAGACTCCCGAAATCCTCTGCTTATATTTCAATTGGTCACTATACTTCTAAATTCTTATTTTACAATGAAGGCTAAACTCCAGAAATCACCTTCTTGGATCGTCTCAAATACTTCTTCCTGTGATCTCACAAGCAGGGAAACGGTATGATCCAAAAGACCCTGAAGAGTTACTTTCGGTGATGATTTAGTGACAGTTATTGTATCCGACTTTAGATAATTTGATCTCTTTGCTTGCAAGATTTTTGCATAGCTCAGAAGGATGTTCAAATGCGTTCTTTCAGGTACAATATTCTGAATGAACTGGTATTGATTTTTTGTTAACTTTGCTTGCACAGCAATGTAACTGCATCAGTCATATGAAGATGAGTCGCTAAAATTTGAAAAAATGAGGATTTTTTCCGAATTTTTGAACTTTGACGTACTACAACTTAAGATTGAAGATGACACTAGAGTTGGTTGGGCACTCATTGACGGTTTGGTATCACCTGAGATAAATCTCGTCTTGACAGGGTGTATATCATGAAATTTACAGGGTGTAAAGTGGAAACCGTACAAAATTCTTAAACCCACCGACCCCAACCCCCCCCCCCCCCCCCCCCACCGGCAAAACGATGCGTCTTACCGCCCTTCTCTGTACAATTTTTCATTTGGCTAGGTAAGTACTATCACCTCCTTCTCTATGGATCACCTACACCAGAACACCTTGTACATGATCGTAAAGAAGAAGACATAAGTTACATTATGTACTAAGAAAAATTATCTGCAACAACATGCTACAAAGCTTAGCTCCTGTTTAAAAATTAGAATTTTGCTATTATTTTTACATTCTTTACACAAATTTATAAAATTAGTATTGCAGAATTGATAGAGAGGTTGTCACCGTACGATATAAAGCTTTAGATCATATCTGAAACTTTTTTATTACTTAGCACGCTCACGTCATTAATATGAATACAGTGGAAGACAATGCAACATTTAGTACTACACAAACAAAACACGATAAAATTTATATACCGTTATTAAGCTTAGGTATTTGTACAAATAGATTATTAAGGAGAGGATAGTGTAACGGCGATTTTTTCTCTTTATAACCTATGAAAGAAACCACTGTGCACCTTGTAATTGTAGTATTTACTATAGTTATTATTAGTAGTAGCAGACCTGTAAAATTTCAAATGCAAGTACCAGTACCAGGACCTGGACTTTTAAGTACGAGTCCTTGAACTGGTACTTCAAAATTTTCTAGTACAATTCCTGATACTTGTACTTTAGAATTTTCAAGTTCAAGTAGAGGTGGTGGTACTGGTACTTACAAGTCTCATATATCAGCTTTTATGTACCTTATAAAAGTACCTAAGTACGCACGTAATACCGCCATGTACATACTGCCCTTGCTACCAAACCTTTATTTTTAAAAGGCGTATTTAAATAATTTACAAGAGCTGAAGGACTTAGAATTATGGTGGTATTTGTAGTAAGTGCATACTTATATATGTGACTTATCATGAGTACCAGTATTCGGACTTGTACTTGAAAAATTTTTGAATACCAGTACTACCGGGACTTGTATTTGTACTTAAAAAAACTTAAGTCCAGGTCCTAGTACTGGCAGTAGTATTTAAGTACCAATGTACTTAAGTAGGTACTTTACAGGTCTGATTAGTAGTAGTGTGGTAGTAGAAGTAAAGTTATAGTAGAATTGTGTATAATAAAGTTACGTCAATTTCGAACGATGTCGTAATATTGATTTAAGCTGCATTCTTAATTCAACGCCAATGGCAAAGTGATATGTGGACGGTGTCTTTTTGCTATATCTGAATTTGTGTTTACATACATTTACTCATTTAGCAAGCAGAGCAACGGCCACGTCAGAGTAGAGACTTTGTCATTACCGTTCTTGAAAAGGTTCTCTTCATAGCTGTATTTTCGAACCAAAATTCAATATCTACATTGCAACAGGTGGTGCTCCGAGATTTTTTTTATTAAAAAACTACTGAAATTCACATTAATAGCAAAAAATATCTTAAGAGAATATTCCTCAAAATGTTAGTTCTTAATTTAAAGCTTTTCTTTAATACGGTTGCGTATATTGCTTCTTATATTTAGAGAAAGATATATAATTTTTCATATTATTTAATTTCGCAACCAGAATATCATGGCTACATCACTTGGCTAAAAAACACGTACTTTTTTAAAATATCATAAACCGATTCAAACAATTTTTGAATTTTACATACAGCTGATTTTGAAACTACATGCTCGAGTTGATTGTAAACGGGGCGAGCTTTCACTTTCCACTTTACCGTTGTGGGAACGAAGCCACTTCGTCACTTATTCTACTAAGAATCTACTTATATAAGTATCGCGTCATATTCTGACTCTTCGCTGGTTTCTATCCTATGTGTAGTATCAATCAAGCGCCGCAGATTATTATGTGAACTCAGGGTCACATCACCGCGCAGCTAAGCTTCCACGCATGCGCAATTCATACTCCAGTCACATTGCACTGGCTAAAAAGAAAGAAACTCACAAATGGTATGGTAGCGCATCTCTTTAACGCCTAGTGTGATGCAAATTAATTTTCTTCTTACTAGCGCCTATTTCACATGCCGAGCAAAGTTAATCTTGTCTAATCATATTTCTTCTCATTGTAATTTTTTCTCAATTTAGTATTTGTTAGTGTGCAGTGAAGCTGACGTTATTTAAGTTAGTGAGTAACAAGATGGAGTGGATGTGCCGCAATTTTGGAAGTTTATTCGCTAATTTTTGACTTTTTTAAATGAGTTATCCGGATTTTTCTTTCCTTATCCCCAGTCTGGAAGTTAGATAAAAAGTACACTTTCGGGTACTTAAAGAAGGGTTAAGTAGTATACTAGTATTCGTAAACACATTTGTCGCACTTATCTAACTTATGGTTTTAAATTACATATTGACCTGGAAAATATCGAAAAAAAAGTTATTAAGATTAGAAAATGGGATAAAATCAAATGAAAAATGTTATAATTTATGTCAGGAATAATTAAATGGGTATATAACTGTCTGCAAAAACATATATATAATACTGCATACGACCTTTCAACGCATGACAAGAAGTAATAAATCTATAAACGAACTTCTATCAATTTGCTTTTGTCGAAAGCCAGTATTTAATAAAGAAATAGAACAACTGGTAAAATATTTTCGCAAGAAATAGTTTATGGGGTCTTATTAGAGGTGACTGACATATGTACTTTGGCATTCCAGATGATCAAAAAAAATAACATTCCCAACAAATTTTCCATCCTGCATAAATGTGTAGGCAAAGATTGGGTTCATGGTTTTATAAGAAGACATCAAGATAAATTGAGTTTTCACCATCCAACGGGCACATCCATTGATCGAGCGAAATGATATACTCAAGAAAATGTGAACACATTTTTTAATATTGTTGAAGATATTTACACCAATAATAAATTGCCACCATTACGAATATGGAACGTTTTGATGTCCATTTTTTTGTCCATTGTCCAGAGTAAACAGCTACAAATTCTAGCAAAGAAGCGAAAGCGACATCTGCTAAGCTCGGTACTCTTGTTACCATAATCAATTCTATGAGCGCTAGTGGAAATCTTATTCCACCCTATTTTATTTTTTCACGAAAAAAATCGAAATCCTCTTTTCATGAATAACACTCCCGCTGATCCAAAGTTTCCTTTCACGTTTCTGGATGGGTCCAAGTGCCCATTTTCACACAATATCTTGGAGTTTTCAAAACCTTCAGAACAGGAGCTTGTTCTTCTAATTTTAGACGGACATTACACTCATACCAGAACCATGGCAGTAAAGGACCTGGTGTGTCAGTATAATGTTATTATTATTTCACTCCCTCCATATTCAACACACAACAGAACTTGCATGGGGCGCGTCTAAAAAAAAATACTATAATGAGGAAATAAGGCGCTTTATCTGGGAAAGTGGTTGAAAGGTACTCCTGGAAGATATAGCTCATCTATTGAAATATGCTTTTTTGAATGTCCAATTTGGACAAATAGCTATAAGCGGTTTTAAATGCACGAGAATTAGAATGAAATATAATTTCCGATTCTGATTTCATCGCGGCTAATAATTTTTGTGATAGTCAAAGTGACACACAAGAAAATTTTCCGTTACCAGAATTGAATAATCAATTCATTAGTATCAAAAACACAAACAAAATTACAAAATCTTCCATTTCTAGAAACTCTCAGTTAGTCCTGATATATAGCTAATGAAAATATTGAACGTGTATATCAAATCAACGCAGCTTCAACATCATTAAGGCTTGCTCATGAGCGCGATATATCACAAACGAAAAATCTTTGAAAAAAAAAAAGAAATTTCTGCGAGATATATCACAAACGAAAAATCTTTGAAAAAAAAAATTTCTGTGCAAAAGCGGACGTTTCGTATCAATCGGAACCGTATACCCATCAGTACGGCTTAGTTCCTGCTGATACGAAAAGCCCGCATTGGCATAGAAATTTCTTTTTTTAAAAAGAATTTTCGTGTGTAAAAGTCAATTTCATATATTAACTAATTTCGCTATGAGTTTATTTTATAGCAAAACTCTCTTCCGCAGTGATGTCGACTGACATTTTCTATAATATGTAAATATAAAAGTATTAATATATGTAAATTTCACAAAAGTATTGATGTTGCCATCACAAAACCTAAACCAATTAAGTTGTAGCCGCTGTCATCCTTACGAACGTATCGTGCGATAAAAATTTGTCACAAATAGAAATGGATCTACAGGAAGAGCAGATCGTCACCAAAATATCGCACGGAATCATATCGCGCTCATTAACAACGGCTTAGCATCAACTTTTAAGGCTATTCCCGGTACAAGTAAAATGTATTTCACTCCATGGGACATTTCTCCTACAGCGAAAATTAACCAAGGAACATATTTGCAGTTGTTACAGGCTATTACTCCTCATATTAAACATCAAGATACTATTATGATGGATGCAATATTGTCACATTAGCATCTAATTGCCACTCCGAGAACCTATGAGAAAATTAAATTTACTACAATTATATCAACCCAATCCTTAGGAAAAATCATCCCAGAAACCTGTTTGACAAATTACAAAGCTCCCTAGACATAGCTCTTAAATCATGCTTACTTTTTCACTATGCTTACATTTTAATGAGAAAGTAATGAACGAGCAAAACCACATTTTAGCGGCAATCACCACATACGTAACGCTTTGTCCACTTTTATCCACGTTTTGAGAAAGATTTCTGGCATGACGAGAATTCTGATTTTAGTAGACATCCGAACCTCAAAAAGTGGTGTTCGCCACACACGTTCCATTTTGGCCTGGTTTTACCGTAAAACCAGGGCAAAACGGATCATGTATGACCTGCTTTAAGCTGCTTGAAGGAAACAGTAATGATCCTGCAAAGTAAACTACTACATTATACTAGTTAATGCAGGTATTTTGGTGATTTTTTCAGCCTTGCAAGCAAACCTTTCCTCCCTCATCATCACTAATACTCGATAGATTGCCTATAATGTATAGCAAAAATTTTATTTAAAGTACAGGAGGCTCAATTTTAATGTTATTATAAAAAGTAATTATAACATGAAAAAAATTAACAAATTTGGAAAAGCAGTTCCGGTAGCATTTACAAATATGGTTGGAGAACCTATGAACTAAAAATAATAAAAATTAATATGTACATTAAATAGTTTTTAGGACCAGGAGGAAAGTAACACGGTTTTTTGAGGTTCTTGATTAAAAAAAAAAACTCGTATCTTTTTCAAAAATTTAAGCCCCCAACTGAAGAGTTTCTAATATATTGCCGAAGGATTCAAATCAATATTATAAAAATTGTGGTAAATAAAAAGGGTGAATGAAATGCTTGCAAATTTATTCAGCCTTAATGAGAATATTTAAAAATGTAAAAAAAGTTTTCTTGTGAATTTTTTTTTAAATTCTTATGAATTTTCTCGTAAAAATGTCTCCTAGTTTTTTTTTTTGCATTTTTGGCTAACTGTAATTTTTGCACTGCTCCAGTCAACCCACCTGTACGGCAGACTTCAAATAGTTTAAATATTTTTCTCCTCTTAAAAAAACAAAATAGAGTAGAGTTGCATTAGTCCGACCATCTCCAGTGCTCGACCACTCGCGCGAAAAACACGTCATAATTAGTAGTTAGCATGCTTTTTTTGACCAACAGTGTAATTTTTGTAGATTGTTGTCCTAATAAATACACTCTAATTTAAATGAAAGCTATTGAATTTTTACTTATTTTTTAGTAATATTAGCTTTTATTGTGTGGTCGGAGAATGGAAACCAAAATTTGCTTAGTTCCCTAAGTTCGACCACACATGGACGAGCATAGGAAACTATTTTTTTTTTTTTACCTTAAAGCAATTAATTTTGAAGATTAAATGCATAAAGTGGCATTTTCCATAAAGAATTTATAAAATACGTCGTATTTCCAGTAGTCGACCACCGTTTTATCAAATGGTCGACAATAGGAAACACATAATTCAGTTTTTTCCTTTATTTGACCACACTCCGTTTCAATCACAAAATTTTAATTTTTTTTTTAATTTCAATTTATTTTGAAAGATATGAAACGTGTGATTCATCGGTATAGCGAATCTGCTCTAGAATTAATTAGAGAAGGAAAAATTGGGATCCGGCAGGCAAGTAGGGAGTATGGTGTTCCAAAAACTACTCTACTGGACAGAATTACTGACAGGATTGCTGATAGAGTTGGAAAAATGGGTCCAAAAACTGTCCTCTCTCAAGAAGAGGAAGATAAATTAGTAGATTGGCTAATAAAAATGGCTAAATGAGCATTTCCTCTAAAACAGGAGGAACTACTAAATGTTGTTGACAAAATTATTAGGGAAGAAAAAAGAACAACACCTTTTAAAGATAACAGGCCAGGAAAAAAATCGTATTATTCTTTCCTTAAAAGACACCCGGAGTTAGCCTTACGCACACCTGAACCAATTTCCAATGCTAGGGCTGTTATAACAGAAGAGGACATTCGCAAATGGTTCAAAGACCTTAGAGATTTTTTAATATCTGAAAACTGTGAAGATATTTTATTAAATGCAAAAAGAATTTTCAATGCTGACGAGACAGCATTTAGCATGGCTCCAAAAATTGGGACAGTAATTGCCCCGAAAGGTTACCGCAATGTATTCCAAGTTACACCGGGAAATGACAAAGAGACCCTAACTGTCCTTTTGAGCTTTGCCGCAAGTGGTGAAACATTGCCACCAATGGTAGTGAACAGTATGCCGGACGATTGGATACTTGGCAGATCTGAAACAGGATGGATGAGGACGGAAACATTTTATAAGTATGTTGGTAATGGTTTTCACGAGTGACTGAATAGGAATAATATCAGGCGTCCAGTTTTATTTTTAGTAGATGGCCACAAATCTCATCTCTCGATGGAGTCGAGCGAATTTTGCAGCAGCAATGCAATAATTTTATACGCTCTCCCTCCTAATACAACACACATCCTCCAGCCAGCAGATGTAGGACCCTTTAAAGCCCTCAAGTCTGACTACAAGAAGACCGTCAGGGAATGGCAGAGTACGCCGCAATATATTGGGCGGGCAGTAACCAAGACAAATTTTTGTGAGATCTTGAAAAGTGTTTTAGATAAATCTGATCGGAAGGAAATTGCTAAGAATGCTTTCAAGAAATGTGGTATATATATTCATTTAATCCGGACGCAGTAGATTATTCAAAGTGCGTGCAAGACAACTTGGAAAATCTGGGCGAACCACAAAAAATCTATGATTCTACTAACTGTACTCCAAGCATAACAAACCAAGACTATAATGTTACAAAAAAAGTTATATTTTGTCTTAAAGACAACATTTTGAAGAACAACATTGAGGCCTCTGTTATTGATGGTATAATAGGTGAAATAGATAATGCTGAAATAGAAGAAAGGCAAAAGCAAAGGCTTTTGAAGTGGGCAAACACGCGAAGGAAAAAAAGCGCATCTAAAACATGTAAGAGAAATTCAGGAAAGCTAACTTCGAAGATTCAGTGCCATGAGTGCGCGGATGTTTTAGATACTAATGCAAAAGAGGACGAATATAAAAATATAGGTTGCGATAAATGTGAAAAGTGGTTTCATTTGAAGTGTATTCGTTTCTCACGAATGCCATTCACTGAAGCTGAAAATCAAGATTTTATTTGCTGTGAATTGATTCATAATTTTTACTATACAAGAGGCTGATGAAAAAACCTATGATATCATTAAATTTATAATACTAATAAGCTATTTACGAAGCTATATATTTTATGTATTGATACTTAGTATACCTGTTATGTGAATTTTTAATATTTTATTTTTCACTTTAAAAAAAATTACCTTTTTTGTGTTATGAATTAGATTACCTTTATTTTATTATTTCTAACACCTACTGATTTTTTTTTATATTTTACATTTAAAAATATATAATTGTTATTTCAAAAAATAGTTTTTATTTGTATAGGTAAATAGTCTCAATTTCTACTCATTTATATCCTTTACGTTTGTTCAGTAATTCAACTAATTCAGCCAAAAGTTTAATGGTCGAACCCCTGAGAACTCCTGGACGTACATAGGATGAGCCTGGTCGACTATCGGCAAAAGTTGATTTGTTACGTTTTTTCCAAAATTATACTAGTCCGATTTATTTTTATAGAAAAAAATGTTTTATATCCAAACACCAATCCATAGGCTTTCTAGTTTTGTTAGTTAATTTAAAATAACTTTAATGGGAACCAATTTATATTAATATAAACTAAAACTGGGGAAACGACCCTATTTTCTTGTGAAGTTTTTTTTAAAGATTCCTCTATGGATTTTCTCTTTTTTGCTAACTGTAATTTTTGCACTGTTCCAGCCATCCCACCAGCACGGCACGCTTCAAATATTTAAATCCTTTGGTCTTAAAAAAAAAGAGAGTATTTTCTTGTGAATTTTTATTGAAGATTCCTCTTATGAATTTTCTCGTAAAAATTGCTCCTAATTTTTTTTTTTGTTACATTTTTTGCTAACTCTAATTTTTGCATCCATCCAGCACGACACACTTCAAATTTTTAAGTATTTTTCTCTTTAAAAACAAAATATATTCTTGTGAATTATTTTTGAAGATTACTCTTATAAATTTTCTCGAAACATCTCTCCTGATTTTTTTTTTTTGTATTTTTTGCTAACCGACAGAAACTTATATCAGCAACGAGCCTCATTAGAAATACATCATTGATGCATGGTGGATGTGTGCAAGATGTGATGGAGTAATATGTATTACTATGAAAATTACAATAAAGAAAATAACAAAAAAGATATACCTACCAGATCAATCTAAGTTACACAAAAGAGTAAACCAAAAATTGCCTTGATTACGCAAAAACACACTATCGCTGTGTAAAACACCTAAAGAAATTCTAATTTCAAAAAATTTCATTCAAAATAATCAATAAAATCAAGAAAAATTTGTTTTTCATTAAAAAAAATACTTGATTTGCCTACGAAGAAAAAAACAAAATCACAGCGATTACTAGAACTAATGTCCCTTCCATGACTATCAGTTAAAAAACTCATTACTCGTTGCTTACCCATAGAATCTTCTTGGGGCTATTACATTGGAAGAGCCGGGTGGGCCTCTTTTTATTTGACTAATTACAAATACGGAATGACTTGTAGTGAAGCTCATGGTGCCAATTATTCTAGAAACTTTTTTTTTTCTCCTTAATCTTGTGCGCCGCTAACTCTAGTCATCTATAGGTACATATTTACGAGTATATGTACCTGCACTATATACATACATATACATATATATAGGTATTAAACGTTCCCGGAAACAAAATCGATATTTTCCAAACTTTTTCTCTGGCAACAGAAAAAAAAAGAAACGAGAGAGAAAAATAAACGGAAAAAAGAAAAACTTTGGCATCGGCCGGAAAAGTATAGGAGAGCAACAAAGGTAGAGACTGACTAAAACGAACACACACTCTCGTCGAATTAAACGCACTGGAAAAGTTTCTATATACGTCCTTCTGCTTTGTCCGGAGCTTTTCCTTTTTTTTTCTCTCTTCTTTTCTTAAGGGCAATAAATTTTTCTCGTTTCATTTATTTTTCCGCTGTTTTTTTTTTTTTTTCTTGTTAGATTTATAAACATTTGTACGCTCGACACCATTCCCTATAGTCGTCCACTGCCCCCTTTTCTTCACATTATATTTGTTAAGATGAATTGCTTCCTCTTGTTAGATTTCCATGGTGAGCCCTTCACTATACCTACTTCTTCATCATCCCACACACATATACACTTAGGTTCTGACAGGATTTCTTTGGTTCCCTGTCAACTTATTACTCTATCGTTTGTTCGAGCATAATACGATAGAGGGACATCACTTAGTTTATAAAGGAAAGGTTTCTCCTTTTTGTAGACTTCGAGCAAATAAATCAAGCTGCGAAGGGCTTAACAGAAGATAGTGAAAGTTAAGCTTGTGTCAGCATTTTAGGTTTGTATTCAGCAGCCAAATTCCTTTCTCCGGTGAATATATTTATTTTATCTCATGTTAAATGTACCAACTACATATGAAGAAATTCGCCTATGGTTTTTGGATAAAACTTTATCGAAAGTAAATTGAAGAAAAAAGCTGTTTTTTTTTTTTGTAAAGACCTCATGTAAACGGATATGAAATTTGATCTTAAATCTGGTTGAGTTGTTTTCAGTGAAGTAGAAAATTTCGGTCATGGTTACGTAACATTGTGTTGATATTAGTAATAAATGTAGTAAAAACTAGGTTACATGTATCCTTTGCTGATTTTTTTTTATTTACATTGTTACTGCTTTGTTACCATTCTACCCACGTTATTATTTCAATATCGTGTTTACTACAATTTTACCTAGCTTCTTGCAAATTCTGTACATAAATAAGGAAAATAGTTTAATGTTTTTTATTACAAAGATTAAAGAATATTTAAATTAGTGGGGCACAAAAATTGCGGTTGGTAGGTAGGTAGGGCTACTATTATTTCCTTATGCGCACAGTAGATACAGTTATCCCATAGTTCAGTAGAGTAGGGGTGAGCTAGATTAAAACGTATCTGTACTTGTAATTTAAGTATGGGCACCATCTTGGTTTATAGCTGACCAAGCAACTCAAAACATAAATGGCATAAGAAGTAGATGTCGTATACCATTATCATACCGCAGAAAAGTATACAGATTTTAAATGGCTGGTTCATTCCGGAATAGACCACAACATGTTTCTGAGACACCGAGAAGAAATGTTGCTTTGACAATAGTTTTGTATACATTTGGTCGACTGCCTCAACATGATAGATGCGGGAAAATATGAATAACTCGACGTAATTTTATCATTTTTCTTTTCATTGTGCTGTACTGATTAAAGTAAAGGAATGTTGCACAGCACAACACCAAAGTTAACCTAATGACAAGTTAAGAAGCTGTAGAGTAAAATTAGAAAACTTCTGGTGTTTTTGTAGAATGAAACAAGTAATTTCATATACTTTCGTCTTTTGCATTAATGGGGGAAAAGAACTTGGCTATGCATTATTGTAGTGCAACTGAGACAACGAGTTAAAAACAAAAACCGAGAGAACGTAGGATTACCCGAACGACAAAATCTTATTAAATCCCTAAAAATCCTTTCAACTTATTCATAATAATGTACAGCAGGTCACACTACCTCCCATTTTTAAGAAAAAGATAAATTTCGCTTTGCCCCAGATGCTGTAAGGAGATGTAAAATTCCTCTCAAATAAAATTCTCATTTTTCCCGAAAATATCAGAGAATCCAACAAGAATTTCTCCCCCTTAATCTCTTCACAGCAAAACGAATGTAAACAGAAGCACGTGCTTCTTAATTAGCATAGAAATTACACTAACAAACATTGGCCATGCTATAAAAAACATTGGATATTTCTAATAAGATTTCACAGAAAACCGGTTTTCACCAAAGCGCGAGTACATTTTATGCGCTTTCACATTTTTTATCTTTATTCATAAAAGTTTTAAAGAGAGTTTGATTTTTTTTTCTTTTTTTTCTTTTCTTTCTTCCTTTTCCTTTGGTCTAAGACCAATTCTTATGATACCCTAGATGAATGCCCGTATTAAATTTCGTATGGTCACCGATTTATTCAAGTTTGATTTTTGGAGTAGTTTTTCGCATATATTTTTAGAACGATTTGTCGCACAGAAAAAATGGTTATAACCAATTTTATAGGATTTCGTATTCTGCAGAAGTTTTTAGTACAATGAAAATGTCTTGGACTGATCGTTTTCAAAGTATACGTAAAACACCTAAATTAATATGGTAACACAAAGAAGGAGTTGCCCGATTTAGTCCATTTTTAACATTTTGTTTGCTAATGCAGTAAAAACATCGTGTACGAAATTTCAGCTCTCTACGTCGACGCGTTCTCAGGCAGTGTCCAAATATATAGCGGAAAACGAAATTTTTATATGGCAACCCCACGAAGGAGTTGCCCGATTTGTCCCATTTTCGAACTTAATTTTACTTTTTTATTTTAAAGTCCGTGTACAAAATTTCAGCTCTCTAAGTATACGCGTTCTCGAGTTATCGTGCGCACAGACAGACGGACGGACGGACGGACTTGCAAAAATCAAAATAACTTTTAATTTTATGCGTGGGTGTCCAATCCATTTTGCTCTACCATCATTATTTCGAGGTGTTACAAACGGAATGACAAACTTAGTATACCCCTATAGATTTCATCTAGGGTATAAACACTCGGAAATCTCACCAGCTTCCTAACTTTGACAACACACTCGGTGCGGTGCGAGAGACGTAAATGTTACTTCTTTCTTGTCTGGTTTTTGGAAATACTTTTTATTTTGCTGGAGTTATTAGGATTTGATTTGATTTGAAAGAAACAACTTAAGAATAACACCTTATCACGATCAGCCGTCAGGTAACCATCAATAAGGGAAGGTGTCCCACCAGCAAAATGGGTGGGCTTATTTTGATTAATAACTTGAAGGCCGATACCACTGACATCCCCCCAAGAAATTAGCAGAGATGTTATCTGATCCTAGGATGTTCTTATTAAGATCAGCAGCAAAGATAACATTATTATATTGGCTGCTTAGCCTCTCCAGAATGTTAAATAGTTGTCCAATATCATTATTCCTGTGTGGATTATAGGCACGAACTAGCATGAGTTTTTCTTGACCCGAAGTAATTTCAAGGGCGATATATTCACACAACCCAGCAGTTGACTTCTCTATAACACGAACATTAAGTGAAGATTTAGCAAGAATAGTAACACCACCTCCACGGCCAGTGGTGCGATCTTGTCAAAAGGTTTTGTAGCCTTTATAATTGTTACTAAATCGTTAGGCGTACGTGGTGCCAGCCATGTTTCATATAAACAGATGAGATCTACCTGAGCAGCTCCAATCATAAACTCAATTCGATCAATTTTCCTAGGAATACTTTGGCAATTCATATGTACCACTCTTAATCCGATCGAATGCTTACAGAAACAATTTAGGATGATACGATTGTTCACACGATTGTCTATACAGGGTGTCCCGTATGTGGTCTGGCCCCCGAAGGCTATGGATAGGTCATGCTTAGACAAACAAAAAATTGTATGGGTGGGGGGAGGGAAATGTTATCGGTTTCCGAGATAATGGGACTTTAAGATATTTGGGTATGTTTTTATCGATCACCCTGTAACTTCTGTACGTTACACCCCATGATGGTGATTTAAACTATAGTAGATAGATAATCTTTGGGCCTTTCCAATGGTCTATAAATTTTTTGCCTCACCCTTTCGGTTTTGAAGTTATGGCTCAACAAATTTAAAATTTCGGAATTTTTACTCGTTTTTTTTTATTTAACTACTATGTTTATCAAAAAACACGTCATCAATCTCAATTTTTCATACTGAATTTAAAAAGCCCAAAAGCTTAGCTTTAAAATGACCTATCACACTCTGTACCCAAAATGTAACCCTTTTTGCGTTTTTTGCACTGTTTCTTAAGCAAATCCAGAGAAAATGGCTGAAAAAGTTCAATAAGTGCCAGAAAGTAGGCAATTATCTTTTGGAAGTGACCTTTTTCAGCCTTTTTTGCTGGATATTCTTAAGAAAAAGTGCAAAAAACGCAAAAAGGGCTACATTTTCGGTACAGAATGTGGTAAGTCATTTTAAAGCTAAGGTTTTGGGCTTCTTAAATCTAATATCAAAAATTGATATTGATGACGTGTTTTTTGATAAAAATAGTAGTTAAATAAAAAACAACGAGTAAAAATTCCGAAATTTTAACTTTGTTGAGGCATAACTTCAGAACGGAAAGAATGAGAGAAAATATGTGTAGACCATTGGAAAGGTCCAACGATTATCTATCTACCAAATCATCATCATAGGGTGTAACGCTCAGAAGTTACAGGGTGATCTATAAAAACATACCCAAATATCTTCAAGTCCCGTTATCTCGGAAACCGATAGCATTTCCCTCCCCCACCCATACAATTTTTTTTTGTCTAAGCATGACCTATCCATAGCCTTCGGGTGCCAGACCACATACGGGACACCCTGTAGAACCCAATATTGCTATACTATACAGGGTGTTTCATAATTGGTGCACCAAACTCAAGGGTTTGATAGCTGAGGTGGAGACAAGCAAAAAATTATAAGGTGAAGGGGGTTAAGACGCGTCGTTTCGTCGGTAGCGGGGAGTTTAAGATTTTTAGTACTTCTTCCACTTTACACCCTGTAACTTTCTTGATATACACCCTATCAAGGTATGATTCATCTCATGATAGCAAACCATCTAAGCTTTCCAGTGTATGCCCAGTCAGCCTTCCTGTCACCTTCCGTCGGAAGTAGTAGGACGTCAAAGTCAAAAAATTGGGAAAAAATCCTAATTTTTTCAAATTTTAACGATTTTCCCGCCAAAATGCATGATAACTATACAGTTTTATTACAAGATTTAGAAACCCCGGAATGTTACCTTTAATTTGACTAACCACATGTACTTGTCTAAATGTAACCGTTTTTGAGATATTCCCGTTTTTATGATGCATAATTTCATGAATTTATCTAATTTGTGTGGAAGTGCATAAAATTAGGCGCAATTTCTATTGTTATTAGCAAAATTAATGAAATTATGCATCATAAAAACGGGAATATCTCAAAAACGGTTGCATTTGATAGGATGTAAAGTGGAAGAAGTACTAAAAATTTTAAACCCCCCCTACCGCCGAAACGACGCGACTTACCCCCCCCCCCCCCCCCCACCTTATAATTTTTTCTTGTCTCCACCTCAGCTATCAAACCCTTGAGTTTGGTGCACCAATTATGAAACACCCTGTATATATCGAACACAAATGCACATATCCCACCATTAGCAGTGTTTTAATTATGAAATACAGGTATGTTACCCGACACCATCAACTATGTATGTAAGTAGTCAATTTTATGAAATTTTGACATGAACATGATAGGTACGTATTTATTTATTATCTACCTTATGTTTTTCGAAAGATATACATTGAAATTCTCTTTGGAAACAGTATCGTGGTATTCTGTAGAAGCATAGAACTGCATAGAACTACATTGAAATTCTCTTTGGAAACAGTATCGTGGTATTCTGTAGAAGCATAGAACTGCTATCAATAAATATTTCGACATTTTCTGCGCCTTTGTAAAATGGGTGTCCAACATATCAGTAAATCGTGTGTGCCCATGGTATGATGAAATGTACTCTAACTCCATCTTTTATCATAAAATACTAAGTATAAAAGGGTGGATTCTGCGAAAATATTATACCAATTTACTTTTATTTGTTAATTGTATCTAAACAATCCATTTAATGCTCATTTTGTATGTACATGACTCACTCAAAATTGATAGTTCTATGACACTAAAAACCTTTCGTTTGTCATACTTTAAAGATATGCAATTTAAAATGACACACTATCGATAAAATGTAATTCTTTCACATTGTAGCATAAATCGTGTGAATCTACATATAACATTATGTACCTATATGGTTGTGTATATACATACAGCAAAATTTATAGTTACATATATGATGTAGAAAAACTTTTTATAGAATCACACTTCAATCGAACTAGCTATTCTCCAACAATATTCTATGGAAACAATCTATACTACCCTCCCCCATATCTCAACCCTATTTCTAAAAAAAAAAAAAACAAACAAACATTGGGAGATGTCCAATTGCATGAATGGATGGGAAAAAAACAGGACGTTTACCACTATGCTCGTGTACATTGTACATACATAATATGTATATATAACTGTTTTGGTCCAAACAAAAATTCAAATCTACTGATGCGTAGTAACTATACATGTGGACGCTCGAGAGTTATTCGCTTACGTCGTATCAGAACATTTCCGAAATTAATGCACTGCCCGATTTCACCTGAACTAAAGATGAAACCGACCGTGAAGGACACAAATTTCCCTCAGGTACATGACCACGATGGCTATACGTCAATAGAGTTCAACCCAATTTTCCATCTCCTTCACCATTATACCTACAGAGGGCGAATGATTCAGTGGTTTTTAATTTTCACATTTTTCTAGAGATTTCTAGTTTTCCATTCAGCTGAGCTTTATTCTTTCTTTTTATTCCTGCTGCTGCTGCTTATGCTACTGCTGTTAGGAGTCAGCTGAGAATCCGTTAGGGCCTCAGGGGAAAGCGTTGATGTCCTTCTTTACATTTCTCTTACTATTTTCACTTGAAAAACATTTTCCCACCATATACATATAAACGAAGACGACGACGCTTGCAACTTATGCTTTTCCTCAATATTTTTTTTTTTGTTTTTTTAATGGAAACTGATGAAAGTCTAGAGTCCTGTGCGCCATCTATATACATATAATTCTGTTCGTTGTGATAAGAAAAAGGAGTGGTGGGCGGGTGTCGCAACAAAGTTGGCATAGCCTTAGCTAGCCACCATTTAAATGAAACTTGCACAAAGGCCACCAGACTGCTGCTTTTCTTAATGTTTTTCTTGCATTTCAGGGTAAGACGTCATAATTGAATCTTACAGGAGCGCTTAGGTCAATTCGTTGAAGTCAGTCTAGGGGCATATTTCTTCGATTTTTAGGGACGGGATCTTTAGGTTGAAGGTGTTTTTTTTTTGTTGCTGAACTATTTCTGTTTTCTGAAGGATAATTACTTGGTTTGGGTGTATACTAATAATGAATAATTACATTGGACTAGCTTGTACTGATTTTCGCTTAAATTAAAAGGAAATATAAGAATTCGTGTGTGTGTGTGTGTGTTTGTGTGGAAAACCATATTTACAAGAATTTTGTTAAATTTACTTATTTATTTATTAACTCGATTTATAACAATCTACACTGAGAAAAAAGAATTGGTAAATACAATCACAAACCAAGATTACACTAACCAAGTGCTTGGCTTGTTTATAGCCTACCGAGCTTTTAGGTTATAACAAACAAATTTATTTTGTTATTTTTTGCTCAATTAATTGAACTAGTCAAATCAACCAGTTTTAACCAATTTTGTTTTTCAACCTAGACTTTAGTCGATTCAACACAGCTTTTTAGCAAAGCCGGGCATTACTTAAGTAAAAAAAGACTTAGTACTACTTAAAGTATATTATCGTTACTTAAGACTTATTACTCAATACTTTTGAAATGTCCATACTTAGTACTTAAACATAAGTACTTGCTTCTATTTACTTGTACTTAAGACTTAGTTTTGTAGGTACTTATGTACGTAGTAAGATTTTTACTTAAGTATTTCTGAGCCTATTAAGTGCTTACAAATATCTAACTCTTCGTAAAAAGAAAACATAATCTCTAGCGCAACTCCTTTTTTATTGAGTTTTACAGCAGGCAAAGAACTGTCAAAGCATGTGCCGCAATCACGCGTCAAGGCAGAGCCTTAGACAAACTAATAACACATAAACAAGAGTGGGCATGTGAAACAAAAACCAGTAACATCACACTCGGACATAAAATCGACGATGCCTTGACTCGATGACATAACCACTGGCATATATAATATAGACTGACTACGTTCATAGAAATACACTGCAAAAAATGGGCTCACTTCACGTAAGAATTCTTTTTGACACAAACAATATTGTGCTCACGTGAAATAGAAAAGTAAGCAGTCCAAATTATATACGTCAGTGGACATAACCAAGGGTAAGCAAGCAATGCCTCGCTCCAATATAAAATCAACGATGCCTCGACCTGATGTAGGGACGGCCTATTTCTTAGAATTTTATTGGAAATTTTTTCCTTAGAATTGTTATGCATTTGGTGGCTATAATGGGTGCTTGGGCGGACCTCTAATAGTTTTATTAGTGTAGCAATGAGAGGTGAAAGTTTTACTCTACGTGCAGCGTCGATTATAAAACTATAAATAGCAGCCACCGGTTACTATACATATTGTAGTTTTCAAAAGGTATTTGTTTATTAATATCTATTAACTGAACTCGTTAAATTTCATTATATTACTGCCAACGTACAAAAAGTACTTAGTAATTTTTATAGACTTAGTACTTAGTTACAAGTAAGGTAAAGGTATCAGTAGTTGACCACTTAAGAGTGCTTTCAAGTATGGATGGCGTTTTTACCTTTCATTTTTAATCAGAGCGAGGCCTTAATGGGTTCAGCAAATTAGGTTGTATTTTTAAATTAAGGAACAAAAATTTTTATTTTTATTTAATTAGCTATTAGAATTAGGGAAAAAAAATGAAGCCAAGTAAGTACTTGTCCCAATAATTGACCATCGGTGACAATGAGAAAATTAGTAGTTGACCATGTGCCGTACCGGTAATTGACCATGTAGGAAAATAATAATATATCGAGGATAGGACCCTTGGTAGAAAAGGTTAAGAGTAATTTACCACTTTTTTTTTATTGAATATTCAAAAAAGAAATCGTTACATTCAAAACTTTAGTAATTAAACAAGGTAGCACGCTTACTTCTAAGCGAACTCCAACTCTGGAATTGAAAACACATTTCGAGTTTTGCTAATTTTGTTAGATTCCTCAATGTGAGAGACAACTGAGTTCCACTGGTAACTTAGAATATCCGGCCACTTTGGCCACTTCCACAAACGACCAAATTTCTCCATGGACGACACCGTAGCTTCAACTTCAGCAACATTCAGAATTTTGCCAGGGAAATATTTATCATTATACTTGATGACAACAAACTCGCCAATGCATTTCCTTATTGGCTTCCAACAGCGGCCTTGATGATCTCTTCGTTTTTCGAAGATTTCACAGATTTCACAGTTTCTCTGGAGGAAACTTTTGCACTGGAGTCAGAATTTTCTGAAAAGTTCAGATGTGTTTTAATCCACTTGTCTTTCGGGTGTTTATCTTTCTTTTGCTTCGCTTTTTCCTTCTCCTCTCTTTTACGTTTCCACTCATGTGCCCTTTCAGTTTTAAGCCGTTCAAGCTCTTCTTTTTTTTTCATTTTTTTTTTCAAAATATTCCTGGCAGAGCTTGCCTGAAACGATTGTTGGCATTTTATCTTTTGGCGCTCTCTTTTTTTGGGTTTTAATAATAGATGGGTGATAGAAATGTCTCTTAAAAGGGCTTGGTATTCCATCACCTGAGCTTTTTTGTGGAGTTATGTTGCCCTGAAGAGTGGTTGGAGAATATCAGAGGCGTGAGACGGTCCCGCAACAGAGCTTCTTTGTTGAGCTCTACTTTCACTAGAAAGTGGTTGAAGATATTCGGAGGTGTTGGTGGCTTGTTTGTAAGCATAAGTGGAAAACATGTCCATCGACAAAAAGAATGATTGGTAAAGTTACTTTCGTTTTCACCAGCCACGGTGAAAAAATTTTCGAAATAAATTCAAAAAAAGCCTCACAAGTCATCCACCCAGAATCAGTCTTTCCTAGGCCCCACTCTTCAGGAAAATTTTCTGGTATGTTTTCTGGCACAAGCTTATATTTAAATAACACAGTGGTCGGAACTAGGGCCCCACTTGTGCACTGTGTAATTAAAACTGTGACGCATTCCTTTTCGTTGGCGTTTATTTGCAGGGAGATGGTGAGGTTTTGCGCAATTCTTTTGGAAACAGACTGATTTCTACATAAAAATCCCTTCAGCCAGGTTCTACCTGGTCTACCATCTTAAAAAGGGTTCGCTCGTTTCATTTCCTTCAGGAACTTCTCCACACTAACAGTTAGCTGAGCTACCGTCACTGGAAAACCAGTATGACCCATTTTAACAATCCATCTACATATTTCAGCCTCCTCTTCTTTGGAGAGAATGGAATTAGGTCCCATTTTCCTTTCAATCGGTGATTTACCTTGAACTTTGTCCTTCAGCGTTATTCTCGGGACTTTAAATTTGTTGGCAGCTGTTCGAATTGGCATTTGATGGAGCCGAACGTCTTCGATGGCTGAAGTCATTGCATCTTCAGAATAATTGCTAATTGATCCCTTTCTTCCAAGCATATTGCTATTTTAGATTATATGCAGATCTGAAAAAGAAATATTAAGTAACATGTCATAATGCATTTACAATGAAAAATCCTTTCATTCAACGTTTTTTGAAGCGAATTTAAAATATTACAAGCATTAAGAGTCAGCCCAAATTGTTGGTCAAGTGTGTTCCAAAATTTGACATAAGATGAATCAGTAATCAGACATAACGGTCAATTACTAAAATAAAACATATTATCAACTCATACGTAAGTGCCGTGCTTTTTTATATTACTGGCGACCAATGTAATTCGAAATTCGATTTAATTTAAATTACACTCGCTAATTCAGAAATTGACCACCCCTGCTAATCTCTAGATCAATAGCAATTATTGCATTCGGTAGTTGACCACCCCCCTAAAGCGCCATTAAGTAATTTTTTTACTTCAAAACACTTGTTTTCTCGTAAATCATAAACTAATTTAATGAATGCGTGAAACTTACTCAAATTTTTAGGCAAGTTATTTAATACAACCCCTTGAATGAGATATACCACTTCTTAAGAAAAAATGTAAGAAAGAAAACACATGCAAAAATTACACAGAACCTCTTCAAAAAACGCTTCAGTAATTACTAACACATAATGACTGGATTTAAGATGCTTCGCGATTGGACTGGAGAGCAGCGCCTGCTAACACATTCGGTTTTAATTGAAAACGATCAACTAAAAATCTTTATTTTTGGTTTTTATGGGTAATAGGGTCAATTACTAGAACACTTACTAGAACACTTACTTACTTTTCATACATGCGGTACTTTTACTTGCGCTGAAGTATTCAGACCTTCGGTACTTGTACTTGTACTTAAGTACTTTTGCTTTGGTACTTGCCCAGCTCTGCTTTTTAATTAATATTTGAACTAAGAGCTTAGTAAATTCAACCAAAATTTGGTAACTTTCCAACCTAAATTATGGTAAATTTCTAACCTAAGCACGGTTAATTTTATCTAATTATAATTAAATTGTTAACTGAGCCTTTAATTAATGGAACAAAGTTTTAGTCAAGTATTCAACCAAATTTCTGGTCAATTTTACTAAGTTTGAATAAACGTTCAACCAATTTACAATTTAAATTAATTTGGTATAGTATAGGCCATCTTTAGGGCATATTCGGAAATTCACTATTACTACTACATTCAATTACAATTTAATATTAAATCTAGGGCATAATATGAGCCATATAATTGATTTATGGTTCTTAATATTACAGTAAATTGCAGTAACTGGACAAGATTCCAATTTACAACGAAATTTTTGGTGAAATGGTTTATATGATGGGGAATTTTCGAATTTACCTGACCATAATTAAAAAATATTTATTTTTATTAATCCATGGTTTTATAAGTAAAAAGAAACCTATCAATGAAATAAGTATACTAAATAATAAAATATTTTTTTTTTCGAACTGGATATTCTTTATTACGTACCTGTAAACTGTTAAACATTATAACATGTTCCCGCCGGAATGTACCACCGGTGGTACATGGTGAACTGTCCTATGGGGCGGCATGTTCCACTGGTTTTACAAAGGAAGAAATCAATTTTATGTGTCTTTTTTGTTAATGGACTTGGATGAACTTTTCGCAGTTTGTATAGAATATCAAAATATCTGGCATGTATTTTTTTGTTTCCCTCTATCACGCCTCACTCCACGAATTTCGTGATTTTACGAGTTTTCAAACAAAACTGAGGCCAAGCCGCACGAAAAAGTAGAAAATAAACTTTTCTTCACACACAGAGGTGGACTCAGATTTTTTGATTGGGACATTTCTCTTGAATATTCCTTCTCTTCATGAATCAAATCACTTATGACCTCTGATTGATCATACTAAAATATATCGGTAATTGTCAGCGGATAAAATCTGAGTCCACCTCTGTGTGTGAAGAAAAGTTTATTTGCTACGTTTTCATCCGGCTTGGCCTCAGTTTTGTTTGAAAACTCGTGTTTTACTTATTTTATTTTCTGCCTTTTTCACATTAACTAAATTGTTATTACGTGCTGCATGGAGATATTAAAAAAAAAATTTATGACGGCTGAAAAGAATTTGATTTACTGAATTTTCCCAATTTTCCATGTTTTCCACAGACTTTTTCTATTACTATGAAATTTTATTAAAAATTTACATGAATTTTCCTCGGTTTTTCATGCAAGTTTTCATAATTGTTAAAGAGAAAGTATTGATGCCAGTAGGACGGAAAAAAAATGATTCCGTAAACTTTTTTGTCGGAAAATTTTCCAGAAAATTTGGAAAATTCTGCACTTTTCCTGAAACATATTTATCACTAATCATATCGATGAAAATTTTTCCGATGATCTTTCCGCTTTTCCGGGTTTTCCATGGAATTTTCCACAAAAGCAACTCATTTCGCTTTACAACTTTATCTTAGGTTGCAAAACGCTCAAACGCTTCCTTGGTCTTAAAAACTCCGGAAAAGCGGTTTACATGAATTTTCCTCGATTTTTTCTGCAAGTTTTCACCATTGTCGGGGAGAAAGTAATGATGCCAATTGATAGGGAACTTGATCCTGCATAATTTAGAAAACTTTTTTAACGGAAAATTTTCTGGAAAAGTCGGAAAATTCTGGCAAATTTTTTCGGAAAAATCGGAAAACTCTGCATTTTTCTTGAAACGGATTTATCACTAATCAGATTTGTACCAAATTTTCAAATTATTTTTCCCGATTTTCAATTGTCACGCGACATGAACCTGCGTGCTAAATTTCAGCCCGCTGTGATGACGAAAAGTGGATCTACGAGAGTGTCGAAAATAGTAAAAAAGAAATATACAGACAGACAAATTCGTGTACGAGTTAAAGGGACGGGCTGGTCTCAAAAAATATAGCAGCACCGAATGAAAAAAAAATTGTTAATAATAGTATTTCGTGAATTTACGGTAGGTTTCGGTGACTTTAAAAATTCATAAACAAAATAACTTTGCATGGAGGCCGTAGAGCAATGCCGTTTTTTTAGTTGGTTGGGTTGGGGGTTGTACTGCCCCACATAAGGGTTGTCCAAAATGTGGCGTGTTTGGTATCAAATGAAAGAGATAAGAGAGTGTGATCTAGTGGTGGGGTTCTCTTTTTAATCCAATAAACTTCATACGGTCGTTTTTACCAATAACGAAGGCTTTTTTGGCACTTGGGTCATGTACACATTCCTTCCTTCAGTTTGCATATATTTCGCCCGTTCTTTCCTTCGTATGCATTAACGATCTGTTGTGAACGTTATTTGTTTGGGTGGCAAATTCGCCGATGTAACGGTTCTTCGCAAACACGATATTAAAATAAGACAATTTTTTATTCAAAAACGGCCATTTTGAACTTTAAAAAGGGACTGGTTGGCTTTCTGCTCGAGTTATCTTCGAAACTAAATTTCAAAACTAATTAGATATCTGATTAGAGGACAAAATGTAGATGTGATTTCATTCTACAAACATGCTTTAACATTTATATTAAAAAAAAACATTTATAGAGTCTTTTCTATTCTGGGAGACGACCAAATTGAGATTTTTTCGGGTTATCTTATCCACCAAAATCGATATTTCTATGTAAATGTTGAATGGATATCAATAATTCTTTTTTCACACTATAACTAATATAATCCCGAAATACTAGGGGTATAAATTTAAGGGGCGGGCCGAGCGGGGTGGGGGTGTAGATAAAAACAGCACAATTTTCGGATATTTAAAAAAATAATAATTTTTTCATATCAATTTTTTAGTTCGGAAATTTCTTAGAAGGGTTAGTTAATTACAACCCCAATTAGTCTTTTTACTAAATCTCGAATCGAGTCTAATTACCGAATCTAAGATGATTTATGTAACATACTACGTTTCATGGACCTTTGCATTACTTTCAACGCCATCTTTGTGCTAAATTTTGCAACATTTAAGTCATTATTTTCTCTTAAAATTATCTATAAACTGTCATTTTTCATTTAAGAAAAACCCCGTCGTTTAGGAATAATTAACAAATATTTCAATCATTATAGCAAAAAAAGTGGCATATAAATACAAGTGAACCAGGAAGTTGATTTTTGGATATTGTGTAGGGTGGGGGGCTTAGAAAAGCTTAACTTGAAATTGTCAACCAAGATTTCATATGAGCTTTCTCCGCCATCTTGAAAAAAGGGGTAAATTTGGTTTTTCTTGCGATAACTCGACTCTCCGTCATGATACGAAAATTGTGATTATAAACTTTTTTGTTGCTATTTTTACGCTGTTCAATTTAGGTGGTATGAATTTTTCGGCTAGCGTTGACTGTTGTTGAGATATCGGACAAGGAAATAAAAAAATTTAGAGACCGTAACTTGCTTTTTGCTGTTTTCTTCTTTCTCGTGATATATATCGAAAAAATGTCCATTATCAAACTTGTAGGGCATGTTAATACCTACAATGTCATTTTTTTTCCTTTTTTGAGACAAAAATTACGACTTTTAACTCGCCACAATTAAGAGACTGTAGAGGAAAATATTAAAGTACCAAATAGAAATAAATAAAACAATAAAACTATGAATCACACGCATGAAATTTAGTAGTAAATAATTGTTTTTGTGTTATTGAGGATGGATGAGGGATGAATGGAGGTCCGATTTTAATATCTATACTCTTCTTCGTTTCGACGGTCCTGGCTCACAGTCTTCCTGCATATCTACATATATGAAGACTAACTTGCTGATCTTGATAGATTCCTCCAGTATATGAAAAAGAGGAAAGAAACCTTCTATTATATCCAAAAAAGATATATGCCATTTATCAAAATTAGCATGCTTCACCTCGCAAAAGAGTATACAAAATATTATATTCTTTCCTCGTGGTAGAGGAAAGAAAAAACATGTGGCACCAACCAGGTTGTAAGTCCAAGTGCAGAAGAATAAAAAACCCCCAAATTTTTATCCAAAACTATCTGAGAAAAGAGTGTGGAGAAAACAAGGGCATAACAACCTCCACCACCACTAATGGTTGAAAAATTCTGCTGAAAACATAATTACTCATCCATCTGATGACCTATGCTATAATATAGGAGACAATATTTCATTTGGTACGGAACCCAATTAAAAATTATAAGACGAAAAAAAATTCCACCTTCTGCCTCATGTCTAATGATGGATTTAAAGAAGTTGAAAGAAGGAAAGGAACAGGATCATCTTTCCATAATTCAATAGAGTCGGTTAAATGACTATAAAAAAAATTGTTTTCTTTGTTTTAGCATATGAAGCTGAATTACTTTTTATTTTACTTTGATGGAAAATAAAACGAAAACAAAAACGTGATCATTTCTAAAACTTTCATAAATATCTACCGACAATTGGATAGAAAAAGCAAACGACCAACTAAGTATAACACGAGATGACATACGTGTAGCAGACCAAAAATTAATCGAAGATGGGAAGTCATGAAAGTATCTAATATACTTGCGGATGGTGTTGAGAAAAGTTTCCTTCATATATCTAAATATATTTCAGTTCTTCATCCAATGAAACTTTCAATACGAACCCTTAATTTCAAATTCTATACCAGGAAATCGTTTAAGGAGAACATAAAATTTTCCAACGAACACCCAAACGAAATCAGCAAAGATACTGGTTACTGTTGGTGTCCTTTTATATCTCACGTTTTCAATGCACGATGGAGACATGTTATGGGCACGTCCTGATCCTGTATCTATCGTTATCGTATAAAAAGAATACGTAAACTTTCAAATTCCTGAAGACATTAGGAGGTTGCAAGTAGCAATAGCCTGTAAATGTTGTGCAGTATCCGCAACACCGAGTGGATTATATTGGTTTAGCAATCAGAGTTCAGAGGAGTACCACTTATACATATTGGGGTCGCGCGGGACAGGAACACTGGTGTATTGCAGTACATTGAAACCATTAACCCAGCATGAATCCTCTGTTGTATACACAGGGAAGAAGATGTTTCTAACTTTTTCATTAAAATCGATCGATTCTATTTATGTATATCGCTCGCCTTAGTCAGGATGTGTTTTTCCTATGGTTATGCTCTGTTCAATCTCCACTTCATTTGCGTATATCTCTCTGTCTTAGTGCAGGAACTTTTCGTCCAAATAACTACAAGTGGAAAACTTTTCTCACCTTTTGTTGTCTTTCAGAGTGTGCTATCAATTGTTTACTCCAGACAAGCATTTATTTCGACCCAATATATTACGTAGTAACCAGAGGGTGATTGGAAGTGAGTGACTGACCATTACTGACCGAGTTTATAGAACCTGACCAAAGCAGTAATTAGGCATAAAAAAAAACAAGTGCATGGGAAGCTTCAATTGTGATTTGTTACTCTTAGATTGATATTGATCTTATATCGCACAAAACTTTCGGTTAGGTTTACCAATTGGTATTGGAGTCGATATCTTTTCATAGCAATTAGGGTAATGACGTGTGTGTGTGTAAGCTGATAATAATTGAGAGAAGCTATATCTAGCAGACAAATGGGCGGTAAACAAACAAACTTCAATATTTTGATAGTGGCCGGTGTACTCTCAATATTGGTTTTAGTTAGTCGTAAGTTTACTTCTTTATACCCTATATGAAATCATAGTGAGTTTTAACTTTGATATATTCGTTCATCTATTTGCCCGTCTGTCTGGCATACCTGTTTGCCCGTCTGTTTGCTGTCCATCTATCCACAAAATAACTCAAGAACGTGTTGACTTACACATAGCCTATAAACCTAAACCTGATTGGACTCGGAAGGCACACCACTGTCTTTCAGGCTGAGGTCTTCGCTATCGCAATGACTGCGAAGATAACCCTTGATATAGAAATCAAGGGGAAAGTACATTGCGATACTCTCGGATAGTCAGGGAACCTTGATGGCTGTCAGTGGTTCTAAGTTACTGGGTGACTGCAGGACACGTCTGTGGATAAGCTGTGTAACCACAACGGAACACCTTGTTCAGTGTCAGTGGATTGTTGGACACATGCGAATCATAGGAGCCAGGTCTGGCTCTGGATCTCCCTTCCTTGAACCGGACTCGCTGTAGGCGTGGCCGTGTCGGTGATCAGATCTCTCTGACATTCGTCACCGGCCACAGCTCGCTTCACGTTCATATAACAAAGATTGAAGTCATTGACAGCCCTTATTGTATGTCCTGCCTGGAAGGAGAGTCTGAGACAACCGAACACTTTCTGTGTGCTTGTCCGGCCTTTGCCCGGAGAAGGCTGGATATGTTTGAGTCTGTCCTCATATCTGTGGATGGGCTAAAAAACTTATCTCACCTAGACCTGATGCGCTTCATTAAGAGGACAAGAAGGTTTTGGTGAGAAGATTTTTAGCAGGTTAATACAATGGGTCATCCTGGACTCCGTGCTTGGAATCTGTCGGCAGTTCTTGAGAAATCTAAAGAGCATACTCTGGGTCCTTGCCTTGATGCTGAACAACCTTCTAAAAACCTAAAGACGGAGGTCTAAAATAAAAAGAAAAGAACTAAGAAATTATATATATATGTATATTACTGGATTAATTTTAATATTTTTCAGTCTAAAGATACGTCCTTTCTCAAGAGATCTGGTGAAGAGAAGATCAGTCTGCAGTGTTACACCGCAGGCGGGTGGCAGGTACTGTTAATGCGTGGGAGGCAGGTACGGTCACCACTCCTGTAATTACTGCTGATTGAATATGAATCCCTCTAAGAAGACCCTTGTGCTTTTTACCAAGATAAGGTAGAAGAGTTTTCCAAAAATTTCCAGTTCTGAGAAGAAAAAGTCTTACTCTATCCAGTGAAGCAAAATATCAAGGATGAATATTTGATTCCAATTTAAAGTGAAAGGCTAGCGTAAAAGAAAAAGGTTAAGAAAGCCAGTGTAGCCCTTAAAACGTGCAAGACAATCCTTCGCGGAAAGTGATGACTTCAGACTGAAACTATGTGCGCCCAATCTGCTGCTACGGCTCCATACTGTGGTAGATGACATTGAATAGGAAATGTAGCCTGGATGTGGTGGCGGAAATCCAGAGACAAGCGTATATGGGTCATAACCACGTGTCAATGCATGATTTCTCCGTCTGGTATACGTCTTTGATTTGCTGCCACTGAATCTCCTTGAGAGAGAGAGCTTACCGGCAACCAGCGCTGTAAGCATAAAAGCGGAGCTTGGTAGAAAGAGAAGAGGTTGGGACATTCCATTCCAATACACTCCAGAAAATAGACTACATATATCGACGGCAGAGAATTACTAAGCGGCACTGACACTGACAGTTAGGAGGTGGACATTAAGGCGCTAAATGCTGCATTGGAACGAGATGACTGGACTGGGTACCTTTTCATAGGGTCATAAAGGCTGAACTAGACAAAATAAGTTCTGAAATGGATAGCTCTACAACACTATTAAGGTCGCTGCACACTTACCGGCACAGCACGAACAGGAACAGATAGACAAAATATTTTTATATGACAACCAAGTTAGCTAATGCACATCAACCGGCACCCGTAGATACCGGCACGTAACGGGAACTTCATTGCTGCTCGCTATCGGTGGCTAGAAACCAGACCGGCATTTGTCGGTTTCTGGACTACTCTCGAAGCTAACATGGGATCACTTTTCTATTGTTTTCTCTCGATACTTGCCTTCATTGAAAGTTTCCTTTCAGTTTTATACCGTTATATGTGCACGAGAAATGACGGTGCCGGTCGATGCATGTCTGTGCTGGTTTGTGCTGTGCCGGTAAGTATGCATCGACCTTTATACGTGAAAATCCCATAGGGACGCCTACGAAAATGTAAATTTTTGGTAGGTCAAAAGTGTGTTATCTTATGGCGACTATACACTATGATGGCCTACATATGATAGGAAGAAACTCCTTAGTAGGAGAAGAGTCAACACGAGGAATTCAGTAGAGATCACAACGGGCCATTAATCGATAGTAAACCATGACCGTAGGCTGAGCATAACAGTAAATGATTTCTGCAGAAACTGCAAGGATCCTCAGGAAGTTTTATCAGTTCAAACACATACTTTGCGAGTTCACTGCTCCGATGAACAAAAATAGTGGGCTACAAGGAACATTTATCTTCTTTATTTTTATATGAAGGGCATATCAAAGAGCTCATGATATTCTTAAGAAAAGCAGAGTTGATTCAAGGCTGATTTTTTAATACATTAAAATCTCACGTATCTGGGGGACCGCAATGGACCTAAAAGATTTGTCTACGTAACGAGGGCTGATAATCTCCGGCAGATTTCCTCTTACCTTAGAGCCCTGAAATTTATTGTAAAAATTTTAGATCTTAGATGGAAAGTAAGTAAGGGTTTCACTACGATTGTTGAAGTGTTGACGTAAATTGTGCGTGTATCACTGTTATAGAAAAAATTCTCGATAGTAATTTTAAAATAGTCTAGATCGAGCAATACTTTTACAGAGCTGCCATACAAAAATTCAGATTTGGGTACTCGTTGATTAGGCGTCGACGTAAAGATTCATTCGATTTCATCGGACCATGGCACATTTACATGAAATTATTCTCAGCTAAGAGTTTTTGCTTAGGGAATCGTAGTCAGTCGGTTAAGATAATTTTTGTTTTTTTTTAATAATTTTATTAAGAAAGATATCAAAATTCCATTACTGTTGGGAAGATAAAAACGCAAGCTTAATTAAGATTATCAGAAAAAGTGGGAGAGTCTGTTTCATATGACTTGGGAAATATTTCTCGAGGGTTTTGGTATGACCCAGCATATACCGCTCCTCCTCCTTCTATGTCCAACTTTAACCTAACACAAAGTACACAAATATGTATGAGGAAAATGGTATACGGAATTAGAAGGAACATAAGCTCATCGCTCCAACATGTAGTAGTCAAAGGCAGCACTTAAAAGTACATTAATTTTAATAGGAACAATTGGTTAGAAAGGATATTAATTCATGCATATTTTACTATATATTCTTACCTCAACGTATTTATTAAACTATTCATTTTTTTCTTATTCATTTTTTTTTCAACGCTCCTTTCACTTATCTTACTAGAACTGACCGAACAGAAGCGCAATAAATCCAAGAGGCAAACATCTGTCCTTCACCGTGTCGGATTTCTCGATATTAAGAATTAAGAATTTTATAACAAAAAAACTGCGGACCGTTTTCGATCACTTAAATCACTGAACTCCTCGAACTTCTTTTCGTTTTGAGATATTCGAGTGCCACTTTTTCTTCCGTCGAACGTGCCTATTTCACAACTTCGATCCTGAGAAAATTTTCTATTTGGACGTATACATTCATGTTATAGAGGAATTCCTTCACACGATGACATGAGTGAAATTCGATATCCTGTTTTCCTCTTCAAATTGTTTTGTTCATGAGGTTCACAGTTGAGAACGGAACGATAAGAGATCAGGAGACATATGAAACTTTTGTTTTACATTTCAAGGAATATCTGAGAGCGACCTATGAAGAAATGGCTGCTGATGGTAACTCCTTCATATTGGAAAATGATAAACCAATAAGAAAATATAGCACATGCATATTATATATATATATGTTTTATGTATACATGCAGGAATTTGTATGTATATATTCATAGGTGTATAGATTATCATTGAAAAGGGTTTTTCTGTAAAATGAGTTTCTCTGGTGGCGACACAAATTCGGGCTCTTTCAATAATCTTTGGAAACACATATGAGACCAGCTTTCTTTGTACATGTGATGAATGTTGACCTTCAATTGTTACTAGATGACTGATTAATGTATATCTCTTTTCCAAAGAAAAAAGTCTACCATGCCCAAAGCAGGTGAACGAGCATTTCGATTGTTGTGCCGGTAGTCAGTAGAATACCCAGGGCCGTTTCCCTGGTGTTTTATTAGTGTGAACGCTGTTTTAGTTCTGTCTATCACTGACGATAACTATGCTATAAACCGGAGTACCCGGGTTTAACGGGTAAGAGTCGAGTAACCCGGGTATCCGATGCTTTAGGAATCGGATAGAGAGGAATTGATTCCTTGGAATCGGGTATTTGGTTAATTAATATGGAAAAGCAAGCGATTCGGGCAATTCGGGTAGCAGAATTAAATTCTTTTATTATGGCTGAGTTCACGAAGTCAGTAATGTACCGGAGTACTAAGAAATTTAGAACCGATTGAATCTAAATACCCAGATATTAGGAAGCGAGAATCAATTATATCCGGATACCCGGGTAACTTGGAATCGGGTACCCGGGTAAACCTGAAATCCAAAACCTTTGAATCGAGTGCCCGAGTACCTACTCGATTCCCCTTGAACTCAGGTACAAACCGGAACATTATACTACACTGCTTTATTTCTTCTCACTCATCACGAGAGGAACTATAGAAGCGTGCGCTGATTATTATCAGGTCAACACGATTAATGTCCGCTCACCTTCAATTAGGCCAACATGGAATGGAGGTACGGAAAAGGAGTCGAAGCGTGCGCTCACCACTTTTTAGGCTAACACGATTAGAGTGCGCTTGTCTTCAAAAAGGTCAACACGGAGGTGCTGGCAAGTAATGAAAGCATGCTCTCACAACAACATGACTAAGCAGATAGGACTAGGCTCGGGAAATGTTAGCTGTCGAGCTATTGGAAGGCAACTGACTAAATCTGTGACTCCAACTGCTCGCTTATCCGTCAGTGCAGTGATTAACTTTGTGACTTTAGTTGATTTCGTTGGTCTTCTCGATGACGGGATGATTGCTGAGTGATCTTGTTCTTTCGGTGATGTCGATACAACCAACTGCCTCCTGTTGAATTCGAAGTTGTGCTAGAACATTGCATCCTATCCTTTGCATCCGTATGCCATTTCCCCTTCGATGAATAGATCTTCATATTCCTGTCATCTGCGTTTTTGGGGTTTTTCTTTGAACCTCAGCTCCTCTCCCGTTGGCTGTTGCCCTCTTGATTTGTCAACATTTCGTTTCGTTGGCTTTTATTTTATGGCTCTGTAGCAATACTTCAGCCATAGCTTTTGACTCTACTCGGTTAGTTGAGTTAGTTGGGAAGGGAATGGAAGTACTAACAACCGGCTATTTGAAACAATTCTAGCTGGTGATGCCGTCTACAAAACCTATGTTTCCGGTATCACGTTCTCAACAAATGTTAATATTCTTCCTTCTGTTCAGATATGAACATAAAACATTAAATATAACTGTCGATAGACATACATAATTGCAAAAGGTTAAAAAACTTTATAGCATGAAACAAATAATCAATAATTGCTCGCAATAATTATTGCTTATTGGACACCTTAAATTAATGTAACATAACATAACATATCATTTATTCCAGTCGTACACAAGATTAGACATCTTTTTTTGTACAGTGAGTAGTAAATACGGTTCTAAATACATAATTTAAGGCGAAAATAATAAAAGAAAAAAATAAAGATTATAAACTAAACTATGCGAATTCAGAAGAAAACAGAAAAAAAAGAAAGAAAGATAGATCAAATTATCAAGATTACAGAATCTTTGTAAGTGCGCTAAGAAAGGTCAACTAGAATTTACTTTCAGCTGCTAAGAAGATAAGTAGAAAAATATGGCAAAAATTTAAAGGAACGAATATCAACAACTATATTATTTGTAAACTAATGAGTCTCTTGAATCAAGGTGTTGGCAGTTTCGATATTCATAGGATTACTCCATAGCGTGAGATCTGGACTAGATAAGAATTTTCCATAATCGTCTTATAAAAACGAGGAGTTATTATATTCCTATTGCGTTCAGATGTTGCGAAACTGAAGAGTTCTCTGAGATACTCTGGTTTGCCTGACTTTAAAAGATTAAAGAAGAATATCAATGACCTACGCTGAAGGTAAGAAGTCAGAGGACAACCAAGCGATCTTGTCCGAAAAGGGGAAACATGATCAAACTTGTGAAGACCAAATATAAATCGAACGCAATTATTAAAGGCAACCTCCACTTTGCGGGCACAAAAAGAATCAAGCTTAGGGTAAATCGTACTACAATGTGTAAAGTATGGCATAAATAGTGTCTTTACAAGCTTAAGACGAGCAGGTGTTGTTAAGATACTCGCATATAGTCAAAGTCTCCGAAGGCCGAAGTAGACTTTTCTAATCAATGCGTTAACATTCTCACAGCACTTCATGTCTTGGCTTAAAGTAACGCCAAGATTTGTAACTTTACTTTGCATCAGTAATTGGTACCATCCAAAACGACCGGAGGAATACTATTTCTATCAAAAGCGTTGTTGTAAAAAGTAATACACTGCGACTTTCCTGGATTCAGTATCAACCGATTTTTCTTAGCCCATAAGCCTATTCTGTCTAAATCATCGTTTATGCGTACAAGGCAATCTTCAATAAGTACAATGGGCCTACTCAAATATATTTGTACATTGTCAGCATACATATGCACTTTGACGTCACGAACTACTTCAGGTAGATCATTGATGAATAGGCTAAATAGTAATGGGCCCAGAATAGAACCTTGTGGTACGCCGTATAATAAGGTGAGTGAGTTTGAGATACTTATTATTATTTACCTTAACGCGTTGGTGACGACGTGACAAAAAATCTTTAATGAGAGTAAGAGCTGAAGTACTGAATTTAAAAATAGCAAACAATTTATGCAGAAGGATGTTATGATCAACACTATCAAATGGCTTAGTGAAATTTACCAGTACTAAGGTACTAAAATTGTTTTGATCCAGGCCCAATCTAATGTCAGTGGATACCCTTAACACCGCAGCCTCACAGCTGTGAAAGCGTCTAAACCCTGATTGCTCATTATCGTGGAGACAAACCATCGGGTCCAATGGCATCAGATTTGATCGAGTTAATGGAAATTGACAGTTCATTCAGGTCAACACAACGAAAGGAGAATGCATTATGATTGGCCAAGGGTGCGACCTCGCTCAATGAACCTCCATGAGGAACTTCGAGCGTTCCAGCTTGATTTACCATTGAACTTTGGTTAAGTGATATAAAACATGCATTAAGTTCATCGGGGTTGAATCCACAATCGACTACAGCTTTCCCATACACACCAGCCTGTCGTAGGTTGCGCCATAAAACTTTGGGTTGTAGATGGCAGTTCAATTTAGAACTAAAGTACTGGCGCTTAGCACGATGAATGGCCGCAGTTGCTTTATTGCGTGCCGTTTGGTATAATACGCGGGCACCAGAGGTGTTACATCGTTTGTAACAACGATATAAGAACTCGCGTTCAACAATTAGCGGCAGAACTCGAGATGAAAACCACGGACAGCCATCAGCGGTTATATATTTATATCTAACGTGGACATATTTATCGTAGAAGTGAGTGATTAGCGATGATAATGTTTCAACTTGGCAGTTAACAGAAGAAAAATTGTTGATTGACTCCCATGGCATGGTACGCATGACGAATTCCTCAAACAAAACATTTACATCAATATTATTAAAATCACGATATGATTAAAAGGTAGGGAGACGTACTGACTCAACAGACATATCATAAGAAAGATAAAGTAAGTAATGATCCAAGATACTAGGAGGGCTCAATTGGTTGTGCGAGATCACTTTACTTGCATCTGTTGTAAGAAACAAATCCAATAATGAGGGATTAGCTGCATTAAAGTATGTTGGAAAATTATTGATTACATTTAGATGTAGTGTATGAAGGAAATGCAAGAACAAATTGACTGTAAGATCCTGCCGAAGAGGGTTAACATTAAAATCACCTCCTACAATGACATTCGGATACTGCTGAAAAATACGTGATAACGTGTCTTCAAACTCCTGCACTATGGCGCATTTGAAGCTATCTGGAGGACAGTACACTGCTGATAAAATACACTTGTCATAGCTAGAGGTAATTTCGACGCCTATAAATTCCATTGCAACTCCTTTCGAGGAAAATATATGCTTGGCCTTGAAGCAATCGCGTACATATATCGCAACACCGGCTCCTATACGATTTTTACGGTCATTACGGAAAATGTTGTAGCCAGGAATTGCGAGGAATGCAGAGGGAATACTGTCCTTTAAACATGTTTCACTGATTATAATAGCGTGTATGTAAGTCATTCATTCAAATTCATTAATGAAGTTTTATTAAAGAGCTTCCCAAGTAAAGAAGGCCTTTTTGTTGAATACATCTATAACCAGCACTTAAGCCACCACCTGCGGTAAGCTTAAGTTAGCATTCGTTTCTATTTTCAGCTCTTAAATCCAACCAATGATCCACTTTGCTACGCCTAATTCTAAGCACTCGAGCTATAGAAAGATTGGTCCTTCAATAAAAATAATCAGAGTTATCAGCACTGACCAACATGAAGAAAGATGGCCCCAGTCGAAAAACACCAACGTACATTGCAGAGAAAGAAATGCTTTGCTTACAAAACTGGATGTAATTTGACATATATTGGAAGCCATCATACTAAAATGTGCTATGAGTACCTACAAAGATTAAATCTACATGAGCAATTCAACAACGCAAAAAAAACAGATGAACCCAGAGTAAAACGCAGACAATAAAAGATGCGGGGTTACGACTCTCACGGAAAACAATACCTTTATTCCAAGGTATTTATATCAATTGGCTCAGCTTTTGTAGATATCTTCACAAAAACAATTCATTTCCAACAAATGTCTGTATAATGCAGAAAACCTCCAATACGTAAAAACAAATGTAAAAGACAAGCCAGAAAAAATTATAAAAAACTTGGAAATTTTCGATTCAAATTGCCAAACTACATGGGAACTGATGCACGAAAGGTACAACAACAAAAGAGCTTTTACTGTTTAGCCAACTCGAAGTACTTTTCAATCAACAGCACCAGAGCATATAGAAACTCCAAGCGAACTTAAACAAAGCATATTCCCCACACTATATACGTGAATGCATGTATGCTATAAACAATTTATGAATCAGCACTAATACCTGGGGACCAATCATCGTTTTCTATCTCTTAAAAAAAGTTAGCTAGAGAAACACGACATTGGTATGAGCAGTCATTTAAAGACAATTCCAAATCTGAATGAATTTTTAAAATTTATCGAGACCTGCTTTCAGTCTTTAGAGAATCTTTTAAAGACCAAAAATAAAGCCTACGTCAAGATTAATGCAATCGAAGTCATATGTAAATATGTATTGCTTTTCAGTCCACCATCATGTCAACACTGCCCCGATGCAGTCTCAGACTATTAATCCCTTAAACATTTCCTAAAAGGTATGAAAATAAAAACAAATACTTACGAGTATACGTATCTAATTACAATCAATCCTCCACTTCAGGTTCTACCTACATCCCTCTTGTATAATTACATTTCGTAATGTGATATAGTGAAATTACGTCAAATCAGCAGTTCTCTCCGTAAAGGTAAGCAAATGCAACAACCGTCGCTAGGGCAACACTGAGAGACGAGACCTTATAACTAGATACAGCGGGTGTATAAAACCACTGAGTCGCAGCAGAAAGTCATTCTTGGCTCAGAGTTCATCTGATTCGGAGCCTAATCCGAGTAAGAAGAATATCGTTTCAAACCTCCATTATAGAAGATTAGTTCTTATATTTTTCAGAGATTAATCTGAAAATTCCTATCATTTCCTACACTCCTGCTCACACCTAAGCAGAAGAATAACTCTGACGCAGAGATTAATCTACTACACTCCTTCCTACACCTAAACAGAAGAATAATTCTGCCGCAGAGATTAATCTGCTACACTCCTGCCTACACCTAATCAGAAAAATAAGTCTGCCGCGAAGACTAATCTGCTACTCTTCTGCCCACACCTAAGTAGAAGAACAATCCTGCGGCAGAGATTAATCTGCTACACTCCTGCCTACACCTAAGCAGAAGAATAATTCTGACGCAGAGATTAAGCTGCTACACTCCTTTCCACACCTAAGCAGAAAAATAATTCTGCCGCAGAGATTAATCTGCTACACTCCTTCACACACCTAAGCAGAAAAATAATTCTGCCGCGAAGACTAATCTGCTACTCTTCTGCCCACACCTAAGTAGAAGAACAATCTTGCGGCAGAGATTAATCTGCTACACTCCTGCCTACACCTAAGCAGAAGAATAATTCTGCCGCAGAGATTAATCTGCTACACTCCTTTCCACACCTAAGCAGAAAAATAATTCTGCCGCGAAGACTAATCTGCTACTCTTCTGCCCACACCTAAGTAGAAGAATGACTCTGCGGCAGAGATTAATCTACTACACTCCTGCCTACACCTAAGCAGAAGAATAACTCTGCGGCAGAGATTAATCTGCTACACTCCTTCCCACACCTAAGCAGAAAAATAATTCTGCCGCGAAGACTAATCTGCTACTCTTCTGCCCACACCTAAGTTGAAGAATAATTCTGCTGCAGAGACTAAGCTGCTACTCTCTTGCCCACACCTAAGTAGAAGAATAATTCTGAGCTAAAGATTAATCTGCGTTGCTTCCTTCCGTGCTACCCTTCTGCGTACACGAAGAATAATTCTACATTCAGAGACTAATCTGAATTATTTCTCCCTTATTATAAAGGTCAATTCTGGTTTTCAGAGATTACTCTGAATATTTCTGGTTGAATCATACACATTGCAGCACATACACGCTGCAGCAGACTTACAGAAATCCCGTTGCAAAAGTCATTTTGCTACCTTTCTGCTTACATGCAGCAGCACTTGCAGCAATAATTGCACAAAGGTGCAAACGTCATTTTGCTACCCTTCTGCCCACACGCAGCAGCAACATTAACATTTTTACCTTAAAGTTCATTCTGTTTACAGCCGATTTATTCTGGTCTTCTTCTTTTTTTTCAGAAAGAAAGAACCAATAGTAGCGAACTAAGGAGCAGGATTGAATAGAATTTTAATTTCTAATTTGTTTTTATTTTTATTTTATATTTGAACTTAGAAAGATTGAGTTGTCCTTTTAAAAACCGGCACTAGCTCCCCCGTTCGAGACTATGTAGATCTCACAAGTGCAATGAGATTCACTCAATCTACAAACGCAAGAAATTTTTTAGCAATGGATGTAAACGAGAGATGCAAGTTCATGAAGCACAACAAGTTAGGTCCAAATTGCTTAAAACACACAGAATATATCAAGTTCTTAAGCAAACAACGATACAATTAATGTAAAAAATATCATATACTTCACTTACACACCAAACAACGTCAGGAAAAAGCGCTGAGATAAGATAATCGATATCCTCACTTGCGGTATTAACCAATATTTGTCTTCTATAAAACTTCCGCAGCCAATTTATACAAAAACTCCTACACAAAAATTGAATTATTGCTGCGGAGACCTAGCTACTCATATAAGAAAACTTAATTTTTACCTATTGCTTCTTAAATCCCTCTAGTAACATAAAGTGGAAACTTCCCAATCACTTCGTAATTTTCATGCTCATACGTTTCACATCATAAAATGTCTCCCACCAGTTGCTATGCTAAAGATTTTGCGTGCAAGTTCATTTTCTATAATATTTCTACCTCAATCCTCTCTTAAAAAGGTCATCATGTTCGTTGTAGACTCCATCAAACTTCGTCGAATCCTTAAGGAAATTTTAAAGAAGAAGATTGCTTATGAATTTTGTAGAAGGCAAGAAACCCTTATTGTTTAGCTAGAAGTAATGCACTCGTATAAAGATTATACAAAGCCAAATTGGTACTAGAAAAAAAGAAGAAAACATTACAAAGCAAACAACTCTCCTTCAATAATTTAGAAATTATTGAGTTTTTTCTTTCATGTCATACTGAAAATATTTCTCGACAAGTAAGTAAGTAACGAATTACTTCTCCTATGAAGTTTTTTATTTATGTACATATTGTAACAGAAAGGCTTACCTTGCTCATCCCTTTTCTTTATTTATTCGTCCCAACGGCGAACAGTTTTACTTTCGTCTCGCACCTATGTACAATATATCCCTCCGCTGTAAGAAAACCGCAGCATTGTATCGTTCGTGTACGTAGAAGTACACTTAGACCAAGTTCCCACAGTGAATCCCCTGTCTGGCTGGATGATAACTTCTGGATCACTGTGTGTAAGAAATTGTACATTATTTTGATTACAGAATTCTTGAAGTGCGGGTGGAATAACAGCGCATCCAGATAGATGATTTGGTGTCATAAACAGAAGGAACAACACCTCATTTATACAATTTGCAAAGCAAATCAACATCTTATTCGGAAATGCTGCAAAACCTTTTTCCCGACTTTGAACCAATTTCCAAATTGGTAGCAATAATTTCGAACGGGATTTTGTTTTTACACCATAGATTTAAAAGAGACTTTCTAAAATCCCGATTATTCCGAAGAATAATAGAAGCGTACAAAATAAGGAAAAAACTCACCAAAAAATGAAAATCTCGCACAAATCTCGCAAGAAACTGTTTCATATGATAATTCGTGAACTTGACATTTCGATCTGTCAGATGTTCCATGTCAGAAAATAAATATCAAAAGTAGGAAGCTTAGAATATTGAGAGTACAGGAAGTGTGATAAACCAAATTTAGCGTAGTCAAATTCTGGTTGTGTTATACCTGGGACACACAGTTAGTAAAGATATCATAGTACACGCATAAACCGTCTATGTGTCGTTGCATACCAGCATCATACAAGCTGAGCAAACTGATCGAGACTAGTATAAACACTTGGGTTTTTTCCATGGTGTACGGAACTATTTAATGATTTCAGTGACAAATTTATCTAGCTTATGATTTTTTGTTCAAGTAGGCTTTTTCGGGGATATTCACTAGTTTATGACATGCGTCAAGTTGACACTAAAAATATTTTCAACGATTTCTTGAAAAGCAAAACTTACTAATGTCGATTTCGATGGGATTTCAGTGCAACACCAGTATTGCATTTTTTCTAGTAGTGCAAAACTGAAAATGTTCGATGGGACAACTTTTATAGCAGAAGTGCAACACTGACTTCCCCTACTTTGCACCGGATATTTTCTCGGTGTTACAAATACATATTCAAGTTGAATTGTCATCTGCTCAGTCAAAGTGTACTGTCGCGATTATTTGTGAAATTTTGGAGTTAAATGAATTAAACATTTTTATTTGGGTAATTGGCTTTAAGTTAAGGAAAAAATTGTTTCTATATATCAATAAACAACATTTATTACGTTTGACAGTTCCGTGTATATAATACGTGTGCCCACAAATACAAGGAATATGACAAAAATATGTTCGATGGACTTCAGTTCTCCCAGTTCTCCGCTGCCAGAAAAAGTGCAAAACTGAAATGGTCCCATCGAAATCGACATAAGTTTCAAAAGCTGTTAAATGAAACTATAATGCAATGTGTCATCTAGCATGATATAGCAAATACAATGGTATCCGAACTATTGTACCTATACTCGCTGTGTTTTCAAAGGTATTAGTATCTGTTGCCGTTGTAGTAAAATCTCAGTAAAGCCGTGTAGTAAAATCAATATTGAGAGCGGGGCAACAAGATATATATTGTTGAAAATACTGCAGTTGCTCCCACCGAAAATGCTCTTAGTCGCTGCCACTGCACCACGATACCCAAGGGGTTTCTCAGCTGTCACAAGCGTAAACAAATCTTCGATATTTCATCGTTTTTATTATTAATTTCAATTTAATTTAATATAAAAATGTGTGTAAAGTACACAAAATAATATTTTATAATTATACTTGCCTAAAAAATGATTTCCCACGCTGCCGTTATTCACAAGATTCAAATTTTTTCAATTTAGCTAAACTTCGTTTGACAGCTGAAAATACATTTGTCTCTTTCTTCAATATAATTCTGACCTACTTTATAATACGCTGAAAAAATCCACGTTCATTCACACGAGTTTTACTGGTATGAACACTTCCTGTTGTCTCTATATTCTATGGTAGAGAGGAATCTCGAATCAAATTAAGGGTTCGTTCCAGTACCAACCGAAGTCCATCATTGCACTTCTGAGTGAAAACTAGTCCGTTTCAGATAAACCACCCCAAATCAATTTTATAACGCCTTCGCCGTCGTTCAATTTAGGGAACACGAGAGCAAGAAATGAATGAAAAAAACTGTAGAAATTTTGAAAATGAACTATTTTGACAGGCCTCAACATTTCCCACTTAAAAATAGAACCAAATAAATAAACGTAACATGTAGTAGAAAAATGAATATTGCTAACCTGAAAGTAACAAATGAACGAAATAATTTTGACATGTAAATTAAAAGTAGTTTTGAAAGTTTTGAAATAAATTAAACGTGTATTGGAAACCAAAAATAATTGAAACAACTTTGACCTGTAAAGATAGCGGTCACTAGCCCGGGGATTACACAAGTCGGTAGAACTGTCACTGACAGCTTTTGATTCTTACACAGGCTCGTGTTAGCCCCTACTTACTACTCTTTTTTACTGACATAAGATTACAAATAAAAAAATGAAAACTACAAATATATAAACAACTAAGAACTAGAAAACACGAAGCCAAGATTACCTAAAACAGGAGATCTCTGGAGTACACTCCAGCCACTGTGCCCGCCATTGTCTTGGAACCATCCGTAAAAATAGAAAGATCGGATGCTACGACTATCTCTTCCCATCACAGTTGCATCATTGCATTGACACCCCCACCAAAAGTCAAGATTAATACTTGGTAGTCTGTTTCTTCCCTGCAATCACCACAGTCTATCTTCTGGAGTATATTGAACCATATACTCTATCTACCAACCCCCCGGCCGCAACCTGACAGCACTAAGTAACTCACGCATGAGTTCCATGTCCTGCCATGGGCGTGGTGCGCAGACAGCCAGTTATTCCCATTAAAGTATCCCTTTGGATTTTTTACAGGACATCCAGGTTACATTTCCTCGTTAGTGCCGTCCACCAGACCGTGGAGCCATATCAGAGGATGGGCCGAACTATGGCTGTGTGCATCCACAGTACCACCTTGAGTTTTAATCCCCAGTTTCTGCCAAATATTCTCTTGCACTTGTAGAGAGCCACACTGGCCTTCTTCACGCGTTCTTTTAGATTAACCTTCCAGTTCAGCTTGGAGTCGAGTATGATTTCCAAATGCTTTGCTTCACTGGAGAGAGTAAGTTACTCTCCACCCAGCATTGAAAGTCTGAAACTTGGTACCCGCATCCTTCTTGTAAAAAGGACCAGCTTCGTCTTCGAGGGTCAATCCACTATAATTGCCCCAGCTATCCAGCTTACGCATCGCATACTGGATCCTTTCACTAATGGTAGAGAGAAATTTCCCAGTTACAAGGATGCATATCTCAAACGTATAGGCAACTGCCTTACAGCCCTCTTTCTCTAGTTTGATGAGGATTTCATCCATTACTAGTAGCCACAGGAGTGGTAATAGTACCCTCTCCTTCTGCGGTGTACCTGTATAGGCGGCTCTTCTCACAATAGCGTCACCTAAGCAGGAGCTAATCTTTCTACTGAGAAGCATTGAGTTGATCCAGTCACATAGACCTTATTTCACTGCCACCCTTCTCAGTCCATTATATATAACCTCCGTTTTCACGTTATTGAAAGCCCCCGTTGGAATGAGCTCTTTACTGTGACCGTACGCCCTGCATTTTTAAAATACAGGGTGTTTTCTGAAAAACTAACTTTTTTCTTAATTACCCTGTAACTGCGAAACGGTTGAAATATCTCCCTCCCCTGCATATAATTTTTTGTTTGGCTAGGTGAGTACTAACACCTCCTGCGCTATTGACTACCATGGAGGAAAAACCCAGTATAAGCTGAAGAGGGCCAAATATAGAGCCTTGAGGGACACCACAATTTATATACAAAACACCGGAAACACAGTCCTTTACCGTTATCCGCTGCAATATATTAAAGAGTAAGCTGCGGATTGCCGTGAACCTTGTACACAGGCACAGCTGAAACGATTTTCCAAGCAGATGGATAAATCGATATGGTAGAACAACTATTAAAAATTTGCAGAATGGGCTGTATATTATCCAAGAAAAAATATACCTAAGAAATGAAATACCATCTAGCCCTATTCGCATCAAATTTGACAGCATCGGTTGCCACAACAATCTCCCTGGCATCCACAAATCTAAAACTGAAATAAGGCTGATTATTATTTGAAGGAAATACGCAGCGATTTAAGCCCAACTGTCCAGAGTTACATGAAGAATGGATAGAGATAGAAATGAAATGGAAGTGTAGTAAATCATAGTTCAGATTATATTGGGATTTATCTCTGTCATAATTACATAAGTTTCTCTACAAGATTTGAATTATAGTTGGGGCTCAAAGCTTTGCTCATAGTATCGTTTCTTGGCCGCATGAGCCCTAGAGTTGACCATCTTTCTAATAAATTTGTAATGCATAGGGCTTTCAGTGGTCTTTAATCTCAGATATCAGATAAAATCCCGTTCAGCAATAAGTGACTGAATTACTGTAGAAAAACAAAGAAACCTATTTTTCCTGATTCTGAATGAGTGAATTGGACCATATTTATCGTGAACATAATGTACAAGTTCGTAAAAACCATTAATATTCTCATCCAATGAAGTACAAAGGTGATGTCATTTCAGGGCAGCGCAGCGAGGCACAGTTATTTCCCAACTGATATAAATCAATATCATCATATTTCCTATATGATATATCCTCGTACTTTCTGCAGTTACCAATATCAATGATAAGTACATGCCATAAAAAGGGAATCATGATCGAAGATGGAAGGAGAACCATTCTGGTTTTGAAAGATGTATTCCAAAAAATAATCACAGCATTTTTATTTAAATTTATATATTTATATATATGTGCTGAAAAGTAAAGGTTCCAATATTGATCCCTGCGGAGCACCACAAGACAGTGGAAGGAGGACTAAGAAAGTATCGTTTACTTATTGATATCTGTCTGACAAAAAACTTTGGATTAACTGAACAGCAGTGTATAGAGGGGAGCAAAGTAGGTAGATAATTTCTTTAGAAGCTTTATGTGATTGGTGTTATCAAAAGCCTTGAAAAAGTGTAGAACAGCCAAGATATTGATAAAAAGATTATCACGAGAAAGCTTGTAAGTCATTAGCTTAATTTTAAATAATTCTGACATTTCCGTAATAAATTGCATGAAATTAAAACGAAAAATTAAAAAGAAAAAAGAAAAAAAACTTTGAAAAAGAAAAGAGTTATAAATGAAACTCGTGCTTTTTTCACATTCGCCCTCCCTATACTAACGCTAACAAAAAGTATATTCCAAGTTAATTCCTTGAAATTTTCATTTTAATCTAAGACGTGCTTGCAGCAAATGAACGACATTAAATTTTCTACGTAGCTTCTGTGAAGGATTTAATCTAGAAATTCTACTTCCAGTCATAATTGGTCCAATTAAGAAATGAAAGCCGAGGCAACATTGAAGATGGAAATTGGATTCCATAAAAAGAAGTAGGAAGAGATAATGTAATCACTCTCATGACCCGTATTTTATTTATTCCGTACAAGAATCGGTTGGTCCTGACAGGACAGTAGAGAGAATTTAATTTTTTTTTTCCTGGGAAATTATATCATACAAATTTATGTGACAGTACAAAAGCAATTTTCGTACTCTCACTATCTCTGTCTGTCTACATTCAAATCTTTCTGCCAACAAGAATATTTTCTCTTGAACATGTGTCCATTTTCTCAGGTTTTTGTTTTCCTTTTTGTGTATTTTCTAAATGGAATATTCATGAATTTTATGTTGAGTGTATTTATGATGTTGTAAATATGCATATTTGGAAGATTAATTTTTTTTTCTATTTTTATTTTCAGGTGAGTTGACGTTTTCTTTGAAAATTTTCTTCTTGGGAATGTGAGTATACACCTAGGTACTCTTAAATTTATTTTATTAGTTTTATGGAAAATCTAAATAAAATTGTGTAACACAATTATGGCGAATCGAAACGGTGAAGTCTCGATTTTTACAAAATAATAAAAATATGGAATGCATCAAAACCGAAAATGTAGCAAAAATCGAGGATGCAGAATTTTATATTAGATTTCTGCAATATTCGTGGATTGAGAACTAATCATTTTTCGGTGTATATGTAGGTACTGCCACCTCAAATAAAAATATCCGTCAAGTGAAACAAAGGTCGTTTCTGATAATGATATTAGTCAGTATCACGACCCTAGTTACAGCTTGTACCGTTGTTGTTGCAGCATAGAGCGATCGTATTACATACATTACATTTTTCTTCTGCCAAACGAAAGTATATTTAGATCTTGATTAGGTTCAAAATACACAGACACATCACTTTGCTTCTTTTATTGCAGCTCAAATACATATGTTTGATGACAACACGGTATCTGTTTTTCATCCTGGCTGGCCATTTCTATGTCCATAACATACCATGAATCACATATTCTTTTACCACAAGTCATGTAGACCGATTCGTTGAGCTCTTCTGTGAGTCTTTTAATTTTCAACAGCTAGTGGATTCATCAAAGTTAGTACCTGATGCAATACTCGCGCTGCAATCCGCGCACATCCTCTCACCCTTCAAAATATTTTCGGCCATATAGTAAAATTCAGTGATGCTTTCTTACCCCGAACTGTGCGAATGTGGAAGAGTCTACCATCTTCTGTTTTCCCTTGGGCTTAAAATCTGCGAAGGTTCAAGAGTAACATAAATCAGCATCATCACCATCTTCACAGACATGATGCTAATCCTTTCCCTATCTCCTACCTGCCATGCTGTGCTTTGCACCATAGAGTATCCCCTGAACTTGGCTTAATAATATAAAAAAAATAAAATAAAAAAAAATAATAACAAAAAAATGGTGGAATGGTTGTTGCTTGTCATCTTTTTTTTTTGGCTTCTAGATTTCCTTCAAATTGTCGTTTTCCATCGGCTGGATTCGTCCGCATTATAAATTTAATCAGGACTACAATTTTATACAAAAAAAAAAAAAACAAAAATATGAATTGAAATTGGAATGCAAGCGCTATTCTTTACTTGATTTTTCTTCATAAACGATTTATGTTTTCAGGATTACATAGGACAATTTTTCGAAATTGTTGCACATAGCATCTTAAGAATTTCACTTATTCCCGCGTATAGTGAGTTTCTTTTGACTAGCTAGTCGCGTTTTATTCTTAATTTCATTACTGTGTGCATGTTTTATGAATAAAAGATTTTTGAAAAATTCGTAAAGGCATAATCTAGCGCGCACACAGCGAGCTTCGTACTACTTCAGTAGATGCAACGCATTCAGCCCGGGAGCTTCTCGGGAGTTTGATAAAAATTTTGCATCCTAAGTGTATATCAACCCAAAAAATGAAATAAAACCAAATTGGCCAGCAATGCACACGCAACTAGCAAATCAAGGCGACCCTATTTCGATTTGATGATTTGGTCTTTCCGAAATAATGACAATGTTGGTGTTGTTGGATTGTTACCTAGTAGAAGTTTGATCCAATCGTTGTTAAGCGATGCAGGTGTACTGAAGTTGCATGTGAATATCACTATCTCGCAGCGGATCGATCGTCAGTCCGTTATACGAGGCCTAAGCAATTGTGGAATCTAAAAAACAATTTACGGCTTTCGATTGTGAAGTCCTTTTGGGATTTTTATTTAAACTGGAGTGTACTTTAAAAACTAATTACTTTTTCCTTTTTTTTTTCTTTTCTGGAGATCCGGTGCAATTTTCTTAATTTACACAAATTCCAAGAAGGTCTATCTAGCTAATTCCCCATTTTTGTCATCACCAAGGTATTTCAAAGTATTTTTCTAGAATTTGTTTGTACCGATTACAGGGTTTCTTTTACAACTATCGGATATACATATGTATGTACAATCTGAAATGAAAATTCATTTATAAATCCGATCATTATTTCTCTGAGATTTTTTTTGTTTGACCAATCTAAAATAATGGTTATTTTCAGCCGCTTGTTTTTAGCGAATAAAACTGGTCACGAATGTGCTACAGTTGACGAAAGATTTCTGATGACAAATTTTATATTTTGTACCCAAAAAAAAAAGCTGGAATTGGTCTAAGACTAATTCTTATGATACCCGAGATGAATGCCCGTATGAAATTTCGTATGATCACCGATCTATGCAAATTTGATTTTGTTGAACGGTTCGTCGGACAGAAAAATGATTATAACCAATTTTATAGGATTTCTTATTCTGAAGAAATTTATAGTACAATAAAAATGTCTAGGACTGATCGTTTTCACAGTATATGTAAAAAACCAAAATTTTTATATGACAAGACCAAGGGGTTACCCAAGAGGTTACCCAATTTAGTCCATATACCGAATTTCAGCTCTCTATATCGACGCGTTCTCAGGCAGCGTTCAAATATATAGCGGAAAACGAAATTTTTGTATGGCAACCCCACAAAGGAGTTGCCCGATTTGTCTCATTTTCGAATTTAATTTTTCTTTTTTATTTTTAAGCCCATATACAGTGCTCTAAGTTTCCACGGACGGACTGAGAAACAAAATAACTTTTAATATTATGCGTGGATGTCCAATACGATTTGCTCTACCATCATTATTTCGAGGTGTTACAAACGGAATGACATACTCAGTATACCATTTAGATTTCGTCTAAGGTATAAAAACGGAACCTTAAATCGTGCGTCTGTCTATCTATTTGTCACAGATTTTTTTGTACGAAAACGGCGTGACGTAAGAATTTGAAATATCGGCAGAATGCTAGCTATTTGTGAGGCGCATTTATTTCGGCAGTCAAAAATTATGAAAGCTTTTTTTTAATGGGAATGGGCTGGGATCCTCTAAAAAATTTATTTTTTGTATCGTGTGGGCTACTTTCAAGGATTAAAAAAATATCCAAATTTTTTATGAACTGTTTATAAAGATATAGCTTAAAATGTGCCCCCTTGATCTTTTAGGTTTCTAAAGGGCAAATGTTGATATTATCCTGGTTAGTAGCCATTGAGTCATAGAAAACTGCCACTTTTTTCGTCAGTTGTAATGCTTTCTGTGTTAACTTATAAGACAACCCTTTCTAATAAGACCAACTCTTATCAAATTACTCTTGCGAAAATTTGTATTAGAATAAAATAAACCTGAATTCGGTTGATCGTCTGTTCGTTGATAAAGTTCTGGTACGTAATCCTAACTGTGCGTGCCCAACTAGCTTTTAACCGATGTTTTTTTCTTATCCATAGAGTTTGCTACAGCTGATTTGATACTTAGAGCCTAGCATCCAAATATACGCCGACTACATGAATAGGAAACTAAGAAAGGGGAGCACGAAAAATATGTTGGTTTTCCATTTCAATTGGGAAGCATAAAAGCTGCTACTCTGGTAATTTTTCACGTTTGATACGCTTTAAGTGTTAATCGAGGAAACTGTGCAATTCTGCAACCAATAGCGCGCGAGCTAGCCTAGATGTGGGAGCGTGCTGCTTTTTTTTTTGTGTGAGGTGCATGGTGAAAAATTCGACTTCTAAGTTACCTAAAACTGATTTCAGGCCTAAATTCATTTATTAGTTTTTTCATATCGGTCTATTACGTTTTTAACTGTAATGGGTTGGTGGGGGAGGGGAGGAGAAGGTGGGGGAGGGGAGGAGACGGTGGGGGAGGGGAGGAGAACGTGTGTGGGCGGAGGGGGAGGTAGAGGTGGTCTGTTAACAATTTGCCGGATTTAACTTACTGACTGACGTGACATGCGTTATGTAAGCGTAAGCGTAGGTATAATAATTTTTCGTTCTGTCTCCGTTGTTTCCGTGGGGATTTCCATCCCATTGTAATTTTACACTATGTTTATTTAATTTTTTATTTTTATAAGCTTTGCAATAACCTTTATCATCGAGTGTTTAGAACTGAACTTCGGTGTGAAGTAAATCTAGCATTTTTTTTTATTGTTAAATTTTTTCAATTCTTAGCCCTGAAGACACCACCAAAATAATAAAGCTTAGCGCTACTTTGATAGAAATGTAGGTGAAATGGCGGAGGACATTTTACGTAGTCTACACCAGGAATACAGGGATTTACTCATTTTTACAATTGAATTGTAATGCTACACTGTTAATTTCAAACCTAATATTTTTATTTTTATTTTGTTGAACAATCATTTACACTAATTCTGAAGTTTATTTTAATATTAAAAAACGACTACTCTGTAACCTAATTTATTCTATCATTTGAAAGGAGTAATATTAAGTGTGCCAGGGTCAGGTTGACCATTTTCAAATTTAAATTCATATTTCTGTAATCAACTGTCGTATAAGATTAACAATTTGAAAAGAGAAAAAAAACAATTAAGGGGAGGTTACTGTCGAGAGGCATGAAAAATGCATGAACTTTGGAAATTATTTTACATAAAATAAATACTTTTGGAAATAGGTTTTAACGTATTTTATTCTTCTATCAATGAAGAGTAAATTCTAATTGTATTTATAAAACAAAAAGTCCAAAATAGCTGCTCCAGCACCCATCAAACAAAACCGTGCAGGGCGTGTTTTGGTTTGCGCGGGGCGCTCCACAGCTGTGCGAATTCATTCGAAACGAATAGGATTGAAAATAATTAAACTTGATAAAATTTGGGGGGGCCTTATCGGTTTTCGTTTTCAGAAAAACCTCTGAATAAAACATGCTAGAAGTTTGAAAAAAAAACAATTTTTTGCCCTGTTTTTTTTTTCTTCAACGGACTAGAAAACTATTTGTAAATAAATTTTTGACGAAAAATCGCTTACTGATGGCCCCGCAAATTGAATTTTCTTTCAATTGCGCAAAGATTCATGCTAGTTGGTCAATCCGTTGAAGCTGTAGAGCGCCCCGCACGCTATAAAGTTAAACGTTATAAAAAAAATCGTTGACAGCTTACTCCAGTTATTCCAGTACCATACAGTGCCCTTCTTCTTCCTTCTAGAACTGATTATGATGAATCGAAGTTTAACGGTTTCCCGAAATCTATGAGGGTACCACAGGTAGCGAGAAAAGGTCTCCCCAGCAAGCGCGCTCCGAGCACCTCAGCTGCCTGTTTTCTAACCGCGGACAGTTCCGCTCTCAGCAGGCTGTGAATTCTAAAATACTTTAGATATGAAAATATCCTTTTATCCACGTGTTCTAAATACTTTAAGGATGATAATAATGTAAAAAAAAATCGAATTTTTCATCGTCATGAACGGTAACCTCCCTTTTATTTAACAATAAAATGAACTTAAATATCAACGTTTTCTCATAATTAATAAAATCTGAAAGTAATTTCGTCTTGATGAAATAAAACTCGTAGGATCACCAACCCTGACTACCCTTTTTTCATTAAAAAAAAAAATAACAAAAAAAAAAACAATCCATTGAAAATGACCCAGGTCATTAAAACTACATAAATCATTTGATTAAAGCAATCAGGTGTGGCATAACTTCTTTAATCTCTCACCTGTTTTCTTCCTTTCTCCAGTGGAAAAATTTTTTTATTCTTACTCAGATTTAATAGCCTCCTGAGTACTTACTATTAAAGAAATCATGCAAAAAATAGGTTTGTCCGGATTACCCTGCACGTCGCGCACCTTGAGCAATCATCTCAGACATATACCCACCCTCTTTGTAAGAAATGAGGATAATACCTATGTACATACATATTTCAAAATCACCTTGTATATACAGAGTTAACCTGAATTCCAGTGAGGCAAATGTTCTATTAAAATCACAGTTTATGGAAATTTTCCAAATTATCCAGATTTAAAGTAGAAGAAGGACGAGCGGGATAGTCACCTATACTTTTGCCAAGTTACCTACATTATATAGAGTAGTATAATTCATTGCCACCCATTAAAGTGATAAGATACCAACGATGAAAACGAGAGCCGGTGGTGCAGCGCTTTATAGTCATTAAGCAAATTTCGATGCTGTCAAAGGTCTAATTTATAACACAAGAAGCCATTAGAGTTGGGTGTATACTGAATAAATTAATCCTGGAAGGTGAGAATTTAATTAAAATGCCTGGAAAACAGAATGTTTCAATGAAAGGTTCCATCGTCGAAGGTAGGTAGGTACATGTTATTTGGAAAGTTTTTTTTTTTTTTTAAGAAATATCCCCTTGAAAAATATCCTCCGAGCTTAATTAAAAGGAGACTAAGGAATAAATACGCATTGATAACAATTTTTTTGATATTTATAGTTCAGTGAATTTGTTATAACTGATATGAGAAATGGTTTTGTTTATTTATCTATTGTATTTAGGAAATGAACATAAAAAAACTAACTTTTAGTTCACAGTAAATAGAGTAGGCGTTTGAAAGAAAGGTTTGTCATATTTTTATTTTAAGGGGTAACGCCACTGTAACGGCTGAAAAAAAAAGGTTTATTCACGAATTTTTTTTCTCGCGAAATTAAAGGTGTTTTAAAAAAACCTTTTAAGGGTATTATCGGGCATACATTGAACTTACATTTTTTGACAGCGAAAAAAAACAAAATGGTGGCTCCGCAGCCATCTTGCAGGGACATATTTTGCTTCCAGGGCTCCGTGGCACGCAGCACCGCTGGTGCACATTTGAATCTAGACCAAAACAAAAAAGAAACATTAATCTAGTTGCTTATAGCTAGAGAATGCCGTACGGATTTTTAAAATATTAATTTTGTTCGAGTTATGCTGCGTGCCATTTTGAAAAATTGCGTTTCGAGAAAAATTGAGAATAGTTTTGATTGGAAAAAATAAAAAAAATGAAGGTAAAAAGTATAAAAGTTTTCCGATAAACAAGTTAAAGTTGCAAATGTCAAAAAGGTCAGTTGTGTTCAATTCGGCTTTTTCAGTCAGCTTTCGAAGAAAGCTGGCGATAAAGCTGACTGAAAAGCTCCAATTGTTTTTTCAGGTTTCAGGTAGTTGTTTCGGAGCAAGTTTGACGCGCTTCGTGCCGATCTCCATTTTCAAAGGAAAAAAAAAAAACTAAAAACTAAACTATTTTTTAAGCCAATAAAAACAAAATCGATTTTTCTAAAAATTTTCAGTGGCGTTACCCCTTAAATGTGATTTGCGCCAACAAAATTCTCCTTCTGATCCAACATTTTTTTTTTTTTTTTTTTTTTTTTTTTTTTTTTTTTTTTTTTTTTAATCATAGGATGTATAGGGGAAGACGGGACATAAGAGGATACCGGAGTACAACGGGGGAGGGGGGGGGGATATTTTCTAAAACCGAAAAGACTTAAAGAGGACTTACAGTATGATGGCATTTTTTACAGAAATTGTGAGGGAGATGGCTTATTGAAATTTAAATGCTGCCGAAGCAATCACTGCAATACTTCTCACGAACACTCCCCTCTACTTTTTATGGCAAAAATCCCAAACTGTCAAACAGTCAAACTGTCAAATTATAAATTGTTAATTGTCAAGTTTTTAATCGCGAGTAATATAATTGTTATTAAAAAATGAATACGGTCGAAGAAGTTTTGCTAATCGACATTATATTTAGTAGAATTTTTAGAAAGCCAATTCTTGCTGAAGTTAGTACTGTCGAAAACATTACCGGTGCTTGCCTTCATAATTGGCTAAGAAACCAGCAAAATGAAATCATCACCCCGGGATTGGTTGATGTAGAGCAACTGGATGGAAGAATTGTTCCTGGAACCTGGAGAAAAGAAGAATCTGCATTGGCAAGTTTTAAGCCAAATGTCTACAACTCGACTACGGGTGCGAATAAATGTCCGAGCAAGTTTTGCTGATTATTTTATATATTATATTATATTATATATATATATATATATATTTTATATTTTGCCCTGGCAAATGTCTAAAATATAAACTGCTGAATAAAAATTTATAAATCGTATATGTTCTTTTTTTTTAATGTTGAACAGGATTTTCATTATCTCTAATTGCAACTCTACTCTGTAAGGCTCCAGTAAGGATTTCAATTCATGGACAGCCGAAGAGGAGTATTCTGCTTCTAAATCAACGCCAATCAGCTCCGAAAAATTCCACTGGAGTTGAATCTGTTGATGCACTGCTCTCTGCTTGTGGTTGGAAAACAACTTCCGAAATAACTTAAAAACTTTCAATTTCGTAATATTTAATTAAAAATTAAAAACTTATTTTTATTTGCTTACATTTTCCCAAATAATTTGTTTTGACAGCTATGACAGACATCTACCATAAAATTATAGTAACAACAACAATATGGCACTACGAGTAATCGTAATTGACAAATTAGGGCTGCCAATAACAATGTTTTAGTTTCAGTAACTACAAAAACTCCATATGCTTGAGGTCATTTTATGGTTCCGGACACGCACACATAGTGACAAATCGACGTCCGAAGAAAACTCAGGACGTGTTTGCTTCTCTCGTCACTCGTAAATAAATTTCCGTATACGATGTATACTATCTACAATTTCTGTAAAAAATGCATGTCATCATAATGTAAATCCTCCTTTAACGTGAAGTTGTTACCACAAGCCGATTTCTCATCACTTGCATTCTTACATTCATTGCTATCCTACGTGGTACAAGTTGTGTGCTAAAAGACAAGTCAAGAGGCAAAATAAGTTACAGCAAGAGACATAAGGGGATCTATTTTTTTGAATAGTCTGGGGTATAATCCGGTATCCCCCTTTACCTCTTTGCATCTGTTTAACTTTGTTAACTAACTTTATGTGTAGTAGGTACTATTGAACTAAATGTTATCCATGACAGAACTGAAATTACTTTAGCTCCCCAGCCTGGCTGTTCATATTGGTCAGACCATGCATTGCCATCATAGTGGGTTAGGTTAGGTTAGAGTGGCGGCCATCGAGCGGGAATATCTGCGATCAGCCTCACTTAGACCATGGTGGTCCATTGTGATACCACCTTGAGGGGAACGTGCTTGGGAATGATATCCCAGTTTTGGGGTGTGCGGTGAAACCAACCACAGGAGTTAATGAACATTACCATTTCCCCCAACTCCCTGTCTGCTAGCTCCCTCAATTCGCCGAAGAAGTAACTGCCGAGCGCATTCTTCCTACGCACGGCAAGGCTAAGGCATTCACACAGCAGGTGCTGAATACTCTCAACCTCATCCGTACAGCTTCTGCAGAAGTCATTGTATGGGACTTGCATACGCTCTGCATGCTTACCAATGAGGCAGTGCCCTGTAGTAACTGCGATAAGATTATGCACATCATTACGGCTCCTCCTCAGCAGAGATTCAATCCTCCTAGGACAAAGCTCGAGCCACTGCTGTCTAGAAATCGCACATGTGGTCAGTTTTCCCTACCTGCGATTATCCAGCTTCCAGGCTTGTACGTCTAGAGAGTCCTTCTTCACTGATTCTAAAGGCCGACCTACGGGATCCTCTGCTAGACATATATTCATAGCTGAACCCTTTCTGGCCAAAGCATCTGCTGCCTCGTTTCCAGGTATGTCATTGTGGCCAGGCACCCAACAAAGAATGACTCTATGGTCAGCGCCGAATTTCCCGAGCTCACAGCGACACCGTTGCACTAAACGCGATCTAATGGTAATCGAGTCCAGAGCTTTGATTGCAGCTTGGCTGTCAATACAAATTCTGATGACCTGATCGCGGGATACAACGTGAGTTGTTTGCAGCAACCTTGCTGCTTTGGAAATGGCCAGGACCTTCGCCTGGAACACACTACAGTGGTCCGGTGGGCGGTACGATTCCTGTATTTCCGGGGAGCGCTGAGTCGACACCGGCTCCCACATCCATTTTCCGTCCGTAAAGACAAATATATCAGAGTCAATTGCTACGCGAATACCCTCCCACTCCTCTCTACTAGGAATGCTAGTTGAGAGCGCTTTCCCAAAATCTTGCCTTGGAACAATGTAGTCCATAGCTCCTCGTATACAGTCCTCAGGACAGAGTTTCAGTATACAGTATAGCTGTGACCACTATCTGATGTTGACCAGCAATTCGACTCCTTAAGGCTTAATGCACTTTATGCAGCTATACATTCCCATGAATGTCAAGGGGCAGAAGCTGGAGCATAATCTCCATTGCTGCTGCTGTTCGTGTTGTTCGAAGAGCTCCTGTAATACCAAAACAGGCAGCTCTCTGCCTCTTCATGTGCTTCGCTCTTTCAAGAGCATTTCACCACACCACAACCCCATATGTAATGATAGGTCTTACAATAGCGGTGTACATCCAGTACACGATACGAGGGTGTAATCCCCATCGCTTGCCAAAAATTTACTTGCAGGCATATAGTGCAATGGCTGCCTTTTTAACACGCTCATTCACATTTATCCTCCAACTTAATTTGGAGTCTAGTAACACTCCTAGGTATTTGGCTTCAGTTTTAAAATTAATTACCAAGTTTTAGGGGTACGAAAGCCGGAATAACTCTCCTCCGTCTAAAAAGGACTAGTTTGGTCTTTGCGGGATTAAGCCCTAAATCGCAACTTATAGCCCAGTTAAGAAGCTTTTGAAATGCTCTTTGAGTTAGCCCACTGATCGTCTGCCATCATAGTAAAGCACACCCAAGTTATCTAGGACGAGAACAACAATCCAAGAAAAATCTACAAATGTGATAGGATCATTCAGTCTTAAGGGGACTAGGCAATTGTAGATCAAGTGAAAAAGAAATATTTACAAACAAATAAAGAAACAAACAAATTAAGTTGCGTCCTTTTAACTAATGTTAATTACTATCATAAACGCTTAAAAGAAATTTACACAAACTTATACATATGCATGTATGGAAATAGACTAAATATATTCATCAATTTTGCACGGAATTTTTTTGATTTTTTAAATTAAAACGGCGTAAATAAAATAAAATTTTTTTTTCGGCATTGCCTTCAGCAGACTTTTACTTTCCCGCAGAACCAGTAAAACAACTAATGGAAACAAAATTATTAAATTGGTGACCAATAAAGGGTGAATTTTTTGATAAAAGAGAGTATTTTTAAAAATAACACAAAAAAAACGCCATTTTTGATTGTTTTTGGAAAAATGCGAATTTTTAGAACTTTTTGGAGAGGTTTCTCGGGAAACCTTTTACAATTTTAAAATTTTGTTTCAGATTAATAACGGAGGCTATAAAGTTATGAAGGAAGAAAAACCAACAGAAAATACTAAAATTGAGAAAAACGCTGTGAGGTTGTTAGAACTTGTTCGTTAGAAAAATCTTTATAAATGGGAAATACGGGTTCTTACACTTCACTGGGTAGCACAAGCTTGTGTTTATATATACATATCTAACTTATTCTCAGTTTTTTCCTTCTGTCAAGAATACCATCTGTTTGCTCCTTCTGGGCAAAAATCATTCTGCGGGATTTCTACTGCCTGCAGTCAAACAAAATCAAAATCCAATACATCTGACGACTGCCTAGTCCTAAAATCACCGCAAAATATAATGCATATACCTAAAGAAATGAAGACAAAATTGACAGTTAGTGACGGAGTAGGAAAACGGCTATTACAACATCTTAGGAACACAAACAGACCTTTGTCCCACAACAAGGAGAAAAAGATAACAAAAAACTTAAAATTTGGAAGGAGTTTTGAAGTTAAGGGTCAACAAAGTTAAAATTTCGGAATTTTTTAACTGCAATTTTTATAAAAAAAAAACCTATCATCATCAATTTTTTATATTGGATTTAAGCGGCCCAAATACTTAGCTTTAAAATGACTTATCTATTACACTCTGAACCCAAAAAGTTACCCTTTCTGTTTTTCTTTTTTGCACTTTTTCTTAAGCATATCCAGCGTAAAAGTTCAATAAAAGCCTGAAAGTAGGCAATCGTCTTTTGGGGGTGAGCTTTTTAAGCTGTTTTCACTGGATACAATCAAGAAAAATATCGAAAAACGCAGGAAGGGTCACTTTTTTGGTACAAAGTGTGATAGGTCATTTAAAATCTAAGCTTTTGGGCTTCTTAAAACCAATATGAAAGATTAGTGTTGAAGAGGCGTTTTTTGATAAAAATTGTAGTTAAAAAAAAATTTAACTTTGTTGAGCCATAATTTCAAACCAGATGAGAGGATGGAAAAATAGACGGCTGGAAAGATTATCTATCTACCAAAGTTTAAATCATTGTCATAGGGTGTCACATGAAGAGGTTACAGGGTGATCTATGAAAACATATCCAAATATCTTGAAGTCTCGTTATCTCAGAAATCGTTAGGAGAAATTCCATTCCATTATAAATTCATTTGTATGTGCATATGCCCTAATTTCTTGTTGTACTTCAGCTTAGGCTAATTATATGTCTATTTTACCTTAGTATCGCTTCATCTTATAATAAAAAAAACACGGAATAGGTACTAATTAAATTAAGATTTGATTTTAAAATATTAGGAAATAAACGTAATTATAAATCATTCATGATTACTTTTGTGTATTTTTTTATCACCAGATTGATTCGCTTCCCCAGTGTAAAAATTAATTTAAGCCTTCTCATTTGGATTATTTTCAACATTCAATGAGTGAATACGACTACTACAATAGTGTTAATCACGTTTATTTCCCGGAAAATGTGATTTGATGTCAGCACAAAAAAAAACAGGAACTAGGAACTCTTCAAAATTCGATTTAATTCAAATGGAAAAACACTTTCCATCGAACCAACAGAATTCACATTCTGCAGCGAAGACATGCATAGGCCATCATGAAACTTATAAATAAATTGCATGTGAAAATCATTTCGGTAGACTTTTTCCGCTTTCTATAAATAAAATTCAATTTTCCACGTGGAAATTCAATCAGAAAAATCTATAGAAAATAATTTTCTGTCGGTATGTGTCGTCGCTTGTCGAGTTGGTACTATACTCGGCGGCAGTTGGAAAAACTAAGAGCAGAATGGGAAAATTGAAAATTCACTTATGAATCAGAGAGAAAAAGTATAGTAGAAAATGTTGGGGGGAAAAAAAATTATGTCCAGTGGACGACGGTTGTCGAGCCTTTGGCATTTATGTTTTATTTACCGTAAAGTGTGAAGTAGGTTGAATACCCCAAAATAAAAAATTCCATACACCTCTAACCACCAAAGTTCAATGCAAAACAAAAAAAAATCGTATACCACCCGACAACTGGCGGCGACCCGACATATATTTTATGCTGCTATGGAGTGCTACGAAGGGAGGACGGGTTGTTTATTATGTTCCCTGAAAATTATGGGTGATGCCGCGACTTCTGCCGGTTGAACGCGATATTATGATTCATTTGGGTTTTCTCTTCCAGAAAATTAAAATTGGAGTTCAACTGGTATTTTTTGAATAAGGTCGGTGGTGTAGTGCTCACTTATAACTGTACGTCATTTGCATAAGTATTCTGCAGCCGCAGAAATACTTTAATGTTGCTACTTTTTTGGATTGCTTACTGATCTATGTAGAAATGAAATGCGGGCTGCTATAAGGCGTTACGATTGCATGACCTAAACCCACCCAACAAGAAACTCTTCAAGGGTGTTTGTACTCCTTTACAAATTTTCCTTAGCTGTTTTGGTGGCACTATAGGGAAGTACAAAACTTATCATTTTGATGCAGTTACGTGCAAATAATAGCCTCAGGGGGTGATCATTAGCTGCAGCGATTTTATTAAAGTGTGATAACATGGTTGGAGAGTGTATGTTTGTGGCAGAATGAAAAGAAATTTGTTTTCAATGTGCGCTCACGAAAGTCTAACTATGCATAATGGGAATAAAATTACTTTTCCCCGGGTCTGTTTTAGAGTTTTACATTTTTTTTTGTGTTATTACCTAATTACGTTTTTAATATTATGGACAATAAAAACAATTAATAGGATGTTCCAAAAACCAACGTTGAACCTATGAGGTCTGATGTGCTCCACAAAATAACGCTGATCCTACGATATCCGATTGGCAAGCTTATGACCTACCAGTTTTATTAAATTTTGTCCTAATTTTCCGGATTTTTAAATTCGTGAAAATCAATGGGGAATAAAGAGAAAATTGGAGTGCTAAAAATATTCTTTATTATGAAAGGTATCCGGACGCATCGAGACATTTTGATCATCGCATCATTCACAGATTTTCATCTCAGACCAGGGGTGAATACAGTGTTATTCTGGGGGAGTTCGCAAATCTGATCTAAGAAAGATTTAGGCTGGATGCAGATCAAAAGAAAAACCAAATAAAATTCCACGAAATTTTATTGGAAAAATCAATTATTTCTATGCGATTTCATGAAATTCTCTAATATTTTTCCTTCGGATATATCGTGATTAGTGTTGCCACTTCTGAACAGTTTCCTTAAGCAGCATATTTCTGTTAAAGAATGCCAGTAGATAAACAATTTTCGCAGTAACTAAACTACCAATATACATTTTGTTCAAATTAACTAATTCGTCAGAAATTGCAACTTTACTAAATACAGGGATTAAAGTTCTGGCAACTTCACAGAGTAATCTGCATGTTGTCAGTGGCCTTGGGTAGCCATGACAAATTTTTAAGGTTTCGTTAATCCAATTCGAAAGCCACATTGAGAATTGGAAAAGGTTATGTACATAACTAGGCCATAATTCGCGTGCTAGAAATAAAAACAATAACATTTTTAACATCCCATAAACCAGCGATTCAGCAAGTCTGAAATTTGTACAATTGTATATCCAAAAAAATAATTACCAAGGTCCAACCTTCAATAAGGACGGGATGTCTGTAGAAGAACAAGAAGATCTATCAATCGATACAAAGCTGTTTTATTTAATGCTTTTTACCAAAATATGACAGTACTTTCAGAACATAACAGGAACCTACCGCAGAAGCTTAGCTTTGTTTTCGTAGTCCAGCATCCCCACTGCTTGCTTCTGTCACGACGACATAGGATTGACCTACTGCCTGCTAGTCAGCGAACCATGTCCTTGTTGCAGTTTCTCAGGTCGTAGACACACAGACGAGACAGGTTTGACTTAATCTAAACACTCACTCGTTCAGGCTCTCATAGAGACTGTCTGGATTTAGAAACCTAACCGGGTCAACGTGTTGAACTTGCGCTCAATCTCAGTCTCATATCATGTAGGCTAGGGGTTTCTAAGCACTTCTTAGGTACCTAAAGGAGCTGGCCGTTTTAATTTTGTCATTCAGCTAACATGGGATTACCTAAATAGTAGCCAGAAGATCAGGACACAGGCTACACTGCAGCTCTTCAAGCAACCAATTCCCTGCGATTAGCAGATTCTTCTACAGATATCTTTTACAGGTATCAAGACTTCCTGTTTTCTCTATAGGGTATAACAGTCACGGCCTAAAGTGGAGCGAAGGCGAAGCCGTCAGCAATAAGAGCAGCATTTGTGTCGACACATCTTTGCCGGGTCACACATTTCCGAACTCTTGACGAACCACTTTGTAAACCTAGCAAAAAAGCTTAGCTGATTCGAGCATCTCGGATTGTTGAACATTTGCGGTGGGCTGTAAGGTACTAGTTGAGGATTGGGCACAGCCGCTATATCCAGCTGATACCAACACCGAATTTCAATCACGCTGCTGGATGCTTTCTCAAGAGTTTATTTAAGCAGATTAGGTTCGTTCGATATTGCTACAGGACGAACCAGTTAGGTAGGTTGACATAGGGATGTCCTAACCACTAAGCAACCCCAAGAACGCAAGATCAATTGTCTTCGGCCACCCAGAGTTAGGGACTTGACGTGTAGCTTAGGTTCGACTGTCATCGCCATGTAACGAATCTATTAGATCGGTCGTCATTGGAGCAACATGCCTCCAAGTATCCTGCTGGACACTTGGCGCCAGAGTGCATCAACAGAGCCACTATTTTTTACAGATTGCCGAAAATGCTTGATAGTGGTACACCATTTAAGGTGACTACCCCTCTCGTCTCAGAGTAAAAGGACCAACAGAAGTCGTAACTAGCTGAGGTAGCTGGTTACACTGTATATATGAAGTGTTGACTATTCCTCAACCGCATAGCAAACCGGCCTACATCCTCAGGTATATGACAAGCTGCACAACTATTAGCATTTTCTACACGTTCTTCTTAAACGTATCAAGATGAAGTTGGAAGCGTAAAGAAGTTTATTTTTAAAAGGAGCAGTAGATTAGATTTATTGCGCAGTGAGGAAATCATTTAGTTGGGAGAAATTCAGATCATCTGCTGCAACTTTTCACAGTGGTCTCCTGGTGGAGGGGGCGGGGACCTGTATTCGCCCTGTCTCGTATGTATTTTTCGTTTTTTCCTAAGGGTTGGGACAAAAGATCCTAAGCACGAGGGTGGTGCATTACATTATGATAACCGTCTAAAAAACAAAAGGACATCTCACCGAAACCTTCGTGCCCAGTGCCTTCTTAATTAAGCACGTCAGGTCCATTTGAAGTAAGCAGGACTCATTCGCAGTTAGGTGGGTAGACCCAAGAGTATCCAGCCTGCGCCGAACAAATTCTGGAAAAGTGTGTGGATTGATTGCGATACAAAAGTTTTTCACAAATTTGAATTCAACCCGAATATTTCAGTGTGAACAATCGAGCACCGTACAGAGATATCGCATACAGAATCATAGAACGGTAGCAATATCACCCATGTCATGTACAACATCATCATCATTGAACATCAACTTCCCCATGATTATCCAAAGCCAGTCAAATTTTGCGGAAGAATGCTGCGGAAACATATGAAAGATCCAGATTGCGCCTTTTTCTACACGAATACCTTATCGATTACATTCTATCACGTTAATAATGAATGAAGAATGTAAATAATATTGGACAAAGAATAGACCCTTGTGGCACATCACAAAAAAATTCACAAGAAATAGGATACATAGATGAATTATGCAAATATCTTTACATACTATATTGGATTTGTAAATTTTATAGTTCAATAGATTTTTCAATATACCAACAAAAATCCGTTTAACTTCAAAAAATTTGCATACATAAAGCTTCCACACAAAGTGCAATGAAATTATGTTGTATATAAGATTTGAAATGTACGATATTATTTAACAAGACTCCTAGCTTGTATTTTTACCCAACATCGTTTGTCACAAAATAAAAAGAGAATTTTAAATTAATTAATACCCCCAAGCATTCAACCCAACCACAATTAAAATTGGATGGGATATGAAATAAAAACATTCACGAGAATATAAAACGATAAATAAATAAACAAGCAAACAAACAAACCAGAAGAGATTCACCGAAATAACCATCAGTTTGGTTTTACTAAAAGAAAACATCCCGAAAATATTTTATATGGAATGAAAAATAACAGAAAAAACTCTGACCTAGTTACGAGGAGATTGTAATACTCCTCGTTTTGTTCGTAAAGTTTAAAGCAGTCCCTAAAGGTTTTTATTAGATGCATAAACTTCTAGGAAAGGGTTAAGTTTCCCCATAATAGGGTTGATTTTAGCATCACATTTTCCTAACTGTTTATTGTAAACATTTCCGTAAAATGGACCCAATTGCCTATTGCCAAAGAGAGGATTTCATTGGGGTTAAACAAAAAAAAAACGAAAAAACTCTTGAGAAAGGTAAAAAATGATTGCAAATTGTTGCCTTGACTATTTGTTTTTTTTTTGTAATTTATTTGATTTTTACTAATTAAATCATTATTGAAAAAAAAAAAATCTGCTGTATTTAAATAAGTTTTTTTTTTATATAGGAGAAATTCAAAAATACATGGTTAAGGAAAATGGGTTTAATTTTAGGGAGTTCCACTTTCAATAATTGTTTTCCCTAAAACCAATACAATATGCGAATGTTGGCAGTATGCCCACTGGCTGTAGTTTGGTTAATTCACGAAAGATGACGACACATGTCATGTGCATAGTTTTCCATTAGTAGATGACGGCTAAGCGAGTAGTTTGAGCGAAAATTGTTTTTTTAAGCTTATATTTACAAGATAAGATTAAGAAAAAGAAGGAAGTTTAGATTAAGAAAAAGGAAGAATACGAAGCGTTTCGTGCTAGCAGAAAACCTTACACTCATCGGTACGGCTTGGCTCCCTGCCTGGCGTAGACGCTTGAAACAGATCAAATTGATCTCATCTCATATAAACTCGGAATAAATTCTTCCTTTTTATTTTTTCAGCCCACGGCGGGCGTACACAGGTTCGATTCGTTTCGAATGAATCTGATTTTAACATTTTTTTTTCTCTTTTTTTCTCAATTTTTTGGTTTTGTTTTCATTTTTTTATTTCTTTTTTTGTTCTATATTTTCATTTGTTTTTGAAGTCACTCAATTTCGCTATTTGTACTTTTCCCACAAATTCAACGGTTGTGTGTTCTCTTTCCCAGAGCACGGCACACGACCTTACAACAACTGGTGGCAGCGGTGGGATTCGAACCCACGCCTTCGAGGAGACTGGTGCCTCAAACCAGTGCCTGGCTATTGTAACATTTGTGCTAAAAATTTGCACGATCCTTAATTTGCTCAATTTTTCGTAAAATATGTGTTCACAATGTACTTCAGAATTCCCTACATTGTTTTGATATAATTCGAAACCCAGGCATATATCCCTCCAGTATCTGTTTAAACCATTATAAGGCTGAATTTATTGTCATCTGAATAAATTACGTAAAGGTAAAATGATACTTCAAATGATCTGTGTGGAAATAAGACGGATCTGCGCAAAGAGCCCTGGCATTTTTAAATAACACATTTTTTAAGTGGATCGTTAATGGTATGCGCCCACCTTTATAGAGATCATGGATCTGTAGAATTGGCCTTCTCTTCCTATCAGATGAATAGCCTGAATTATCGGGAAGTCCTCAAAGCTTAACCTCCTTCCGTATCTTGTGCACTATTCGGATGATCATTTAATTTATCAACGCTACGATCCACATAAGCAACTACACAAATGCTGCTTGTTGACGCACAACATCGATCTTCTAGATGACCTGGTTCTCATGACGCAACCCATATAGAGAACATAAGAAGATGGTTAGTTCGAACAGTTTAACGAAGATGCTAAGTAATTTAACAATATGAGTGATCTTAAAAACGCCATTGAAGTTGCATGGCTTACCTTGACTCCAGATATATTTAGGTTATGTAAAATTAATACTAAAAAGGCTTCTGAACATCGTGGCGAATAATAGCGAATGGCGAATAGTGATTAATAAAAATTTATTATTAATGTTTGTACTATTTCATTATTGTTAAATAAAATAAAGTTTATGTGCGTCTGTAATATTGCAACATTCATTTTGAATATTCCCACAACTTTTTATAGAATTACTCAAGAAGTATCGTTCTAACGGGAAATATTTTCTTGGTGTCAGGTAAATATATTTTGCCATCCCACATTTCTTTCTTTCTTGCAATAGACGTGGGCTGCTGCACTATCTTATGGTGCGTCTGTGAATTTGCAACCCAGTCTATGTATGTGCGAATTAGGTATATATTAAAATTATTATTCAATTACAAAATGACCGATAGGAACTCAAGCGAAAGTATTGATGTGGTGACCAATAATAATGAGAGAAACCCATGGAGCTTACGTGGAAGATATCAAACAAATTCCGAACAAACAAGCAAATAAATTGTTATTAAACTGTATCAAGAGGGCAAAATTTTGAAGGAATGTACTGAAACTGTGAGAATCAATTTAAATACGGATAAATCACCCTTAAAAACGTACAAAAATAATGGAGAAGTAATGCAGCAACCGAAAACCTGAGGCTATTGACCAATGAATTTAACTGAAGATGTTTTAAATTATGTTTAAGAGTATATCGAAAATAATCCTGGAATTACGATAAAGCAAATCCAACGGAAATTATCTTCTGAGAAAGGTCATGTTTTAGGTAAATCTACTGTGGATATAGTGATGCGTGATTAAAAATTAAAGTTAAAGTTATATTTTAAAAACTTTTTAAATAAATAACTTTTGTAAATAGATTGCACTAAAAAGTTAAAAATACTTTTTTCTTTCGCATATATACAAAACACATGATATACAAAAAAAAAGTTTTTTGCTAAATAAAAAATGCTACAACTTCAGATAAAATCTTAAAATCTTGAGCATCCATAACTACATATAATCACAATTGTCTAACTATAAATGCCCAAACTATAGCATTTTTTTATTTTGCACCGTAAAATATTTTTTATTTTTTAGTGTAATTTATTTACGAAAGTTATTTATTTTAAAACTTTTTTTAATATATTTTATTTTTTACTATTTAGTAGAATTTATGTACACACTCTCTCCACTCTCGAATCACGATTTAACTTTTTAAGTTTTTAGCTTTTTTAACTTAAATTTTTTAACATTTTTAACTTTTTTAACTCTTTTTACCTTCTTTAACTTTTTTAACTTTTTGAACATTTTTTAACTCGACTCTCGAATCTCAAATCTCAAATCGCGACTCTCGAATCCCGACTCATATCACACACGGCCCAAATTAGACAACCCCCAGGGTGATAATTACCCACCCCCCACCCCCGCCCCTCTCAAAATTCCAAAACGTAAGAAAATTTTATCCCATCTTAAAGCACCCATTCACTCATTTTAAATCAAAAAAAACCCCATGTAAATCCATCCACGTTTACTACCTTAAAAAACTCTTTCGTTACAAACGCTCAGTCGCTCAGACACAAAGCTTTTTAGTCAAGGGTTCGTGACTTGATAGAAGTTATTTAAAAATGCCGGATTTAAGGTTGATCGTATGAGTTCAGCTACTGCGATATAACAGAGAAAATATTATTCTGTGGAGGTTTGAAGGAACACTCCGAGTAATAGAAAAAACAACTAAATTTTATCGATGAATCTTCAACTTTCGATCGCGAGTAACTACAAGAGCTCAGGTTTTTATTCCCACAGTTCGCGGGGGTAATACTACCTCATTAGTAGCAGTGAACAATGATGGAATTCTACATTACAAAATTATTTGAATATCAACATGCATCTCGGATAAATTGTGTTCATTCCTTAGAGAGCTTATAGGTAATTTTGCACACAAATAGGAGATGCATTGCTAATCTTGGATAATGCGCCATACACAAGACGAATATTATTCGAGAGGTTGTGGCCACCGGTAATAATCTACGAATTCAATTTCTTCCACTGTTCACCTATACTCAAATCCTATAGAGCAAGCGTTTTCAAAGTTTAAAGGAGCTGCGAGAAGAATTCTCGCAGATACATCCGTTGAGCACACCATTTCCTCAGTTATAGAAAGTAGCATTAGGGAGATAAATGCTAGAGATGCTGTAAATTTTATAATGGACATGTGATGAAAATTGCTGTTCCTCCATCGCTTGGCGAACTACTTCATTAACCTCAAAAAATTTACAAATGTAAAAAATTAATAAAAATTTTATTGTTTATGAATTTTTTTTTAATTCTTTATGGAAAAGGTTTAATTAAAATGCTGTATATCCCCGCTCTTCTCGCGTCTGGCATACACATACACAGCTGGTCAAAGAAATAAGTCTGAGTAAAAATTCGTTCATTTATCAAAAAAATTTTCATTATAATGAATTTTATCTCAACTGAATTCATTAAACTCTAAAGCAAAAAAGTAGCAAGAAGTAAATTAAAAGTTTTTAATTCCAATTATTATCGAAATTATTTTATTTTACATGGTCAATGAAATATGTGTAAATATTAATTTTCTAATTTATTTCATAAATTTCTTTGGAAATTTAATTTTTTCTTCCTTCCTAACCTCAGTACCCGGAATATCCTCTATTATTTTGCAGAACTTTTTCAATTCTCCGGGGGCATGGATTCGATTAACTGTTGACATGTTGCCAAAGGTGTGGAATACCATTCTTTCTGGACTGCTTCCCACAATTGGTCTTTATTTGTGAAATATTAGCGCGATAATTTCCGTTTCAGTACATCCCACAAGTTCTCAATAGGATTGAGATCTGGAGATTGACTGGGCCATGGGATTACAGAGACGTTTTGATCACGCAGCTAACTTTTTACCAGAATTGAAGAGCGCTTCGGATCGTTATCTTGTTGAAAATGCCATCTTAGAGGCATATTTTCCTCAGCGTACGGGAGCATGATATTCTCTAAGATTGCCTTATATTCAAACCTGGTCATCGGAAAGATAGGGCCTACGCTGAAAAACAACCCCAAACCATAATATTTCCGCCTCCATGCTTAATGGTTTTCTTCGTGAATCGTACATGAAATTCCTTTCTCTTTGGCCTTCGAAAGTTTCGCCCAGAATCGGAGGAGAATAAATTTATTTTCGTCTTGTCGCTCCAAAGGATGTTGTACCAATTCTTTACTCATTCTGGTCCATTCCAAAAACGGTGCTTGGCAGCGAATTCTTTTCTGAAATTAAAATGTTTACCTCTTAATAGCGGAACATTTTTGGTGATTCTTCCAGGTAGTTTGGCATCCTGTACCCTTCGACGAACTGTACGAGCACCAACTTCATTCCCAATTTGCGCACAAATCGTTCTTGAAGACATAAACGGGTTTGATTTAGCCAATAATAATATGCGGTGGTCAGTCGTTATGGAGGTTTTTTTGGCTTTTCCTCTATTTTCGGTATGTTTTAAAGATTTTAAAGCATTGGTTACAAGATTTTCAGACCTTCCCAATGCTTCAGCGATGAATTTATAGGTTTTACCTTGTTTCCTTAATCGCCGAATCAAACTTCTCTCTTTCGGGGTACAGTGAGCTTTTCGACCCATTTTCGAAGAACTAAATAACAATAAATTATTTCTAAGTATTTAAAATGAATTAAAATTAACTCACTTCGAATAAAATTTCTATTGAACCTATAATTTAACTGTAAATTTTTGTTTTATTACGCACACACCTATATTGCTGCTGAAAAACACTTCTAGAGTGCAGCACGTGCTTGAATCGAAGTAACCTTGGATATAATGGACATGAAAATTGTGAGGGAGACATAAATGGATTATTTTCCTGCAATTTGCACGAAGTTGAGATAAAAGCGACTTCATTTAGAAGGAAAATGAATAAAGAAACGGCTTACACCTATTTCTTTGACCAGCAGTGTACATACCACCAATAAAGTATTATTTCTTATCCTTACCTTCAAAATGGCATTCTAATCTAACTACGGCCGTCTACATATCATTCTCATAGGCCAATCTCCGACCTCGTAACTCTTTTCTCAAATGGAAAGAAAAGGTAAGATTCACTGGGGGCTAGGTTTGTAGGGTGAGTGATCAATTTCTGAGCAGCCTTGTGTCAAGATGGAATGTATATGATGTGAAAAGTAATTTTAAGGGAAACGAAAATGATTAAAATCATTTAATTTATTTATAAACAACACGACAGCGTTTTAATATCGGAACGAAAAGTATCACCGGTGTCACGGACGGAAAAACAAATCCTTACTAAAAACTAACGGTCGAGGCCTTCTCTACCATTCCAAAAATATTGTCGGAAATCACGGTGAACTTGTTCCTTTTATTATTTAGCTTTGCCAGCAGTAATGGAACTTACCTGCCAAATTATACTAGCAAATTTGAAAATAAAAGGTAGCAAACAGACTACAGAGTACCCCTACGGATAAAACAAAATGTATATAATTATAGAATGTGATGTCTTATTTTATTACAATTGTGTTTATACAATGTGAGAACTTTCTCTTATTTCTTTATAAAAACTCCATCCAAAAATTTATACTGACTGCAGTACTTAATTAGTTCATTTGACGATGTAAAAATCTTTTCATCTTCTACAAAGAAGTAATGCCGAAACTGTTTCAATATTCAACCTATTACGTTTTTTTTTTATTTTTGAAGTTATTAAAATCTGAAAATGCTCGTTCAGCAGCAGCCGTACTGTGGGGAAGAACAAATGTATTAATTAAATTAGTTGTAAAGATTCTCGAAAATTGGTTGTGCAAAATTTTTTTTCTGTTTTGATAAATTTAGCCAAGTTTTAGCAATATCGTTACCAGTGTTGGGCAAAATGTAATCTGATTAATGATTAACAATTACAATTAACCATGTAATCTGTAATTAGATTACTAATGTAATCCATTTCCATATTTACATAATGTAATCGATTAACGTGTAATGTGATTACAAGTTAATCTGATTACACATTAATCGATTACAAGTTAATCCCACTACATGTTAATCTAATTAATGTGATTACATTTAAGACAGTTAAGATATTTAAGATATTTGTATTCTAATTCTTCATAAAACTCCCTAAAACTAATTTCGTACTATTTTCTTTCAATTCATTTCATTATATTATTAATTACTTTTAAGTAATCTACAAAGTAATATGTTACAATGTAATTAGATTACAAAATAATCTAATTATATTGTAACAGATTACACATTTGATAGATTACATATTCTCTCATAAGTAATCTGATTGAAATGTAATCGAATACAATTTAATTAGATTACTTTGTAATTTGACTAAACTGTAATGGAATTAATAATTAAATTACACTGCAATCAGATTACGCCCAACACTGATCGTTACAATTAACAAGTCTAACTTTTCAAAGATTATTAGAAGGCTCCACTCTGAATTAAGTTTTTCAATATCTATTTCATTATGAAAAGGAAAGGTTTCAACTAAAGGAAGTATTCAAGTCATTTCGCATGTTCTAATCATCCTATAAGATCCAAATATTCTAATAGTCTCAATTTAGATTATCTTGGATATTACCAATATTTTCACAAACTGGAACTGTGCAAATTTAATTCCAAAAACATTCTTGATTTTTCAAGATGAAATGAACCGTCATTAAATTTGCAGTCAATTGTATGTGTTCTCGTTTTATTCAATTTGTTAAAATATTTTTGAAGTTATTTTCAATTAAATGGCTTAGTTTGGGTATTAAAATTTTTTTAGACTGGAAAGTTTTATTGATTTTATTAATCTCACCTAAAATATAGCACAAAAATAATAAATACAATTTTATTTTCGAACTTTTCAGACAATCAAGAATTGAATTTGCATCAAAATTATCAAAAGTAAAGAGAGTGAAGTAATGAAGTAAAGATGCGACCACTGCGCCAACATTGCTATAATGACTTGCTCTAGCTCCAACCAGCGTATACCGCTGGATTTTAGAATCTTATTTAAATTTAAATTAAAACTATCTTGAAATTCTGCCAACTTACTTTGCATCTTAGCACTGTGGGCAAAATGATTATATACGCAAGAAAAGAAATTTTGAACTTTCCGAGGAATTTTTTTCATATCAGTCGCGTGACACAAGTTTTTCATTTGTGCGAATTATGAAAACGGTAAAGAGGAACAACAAGAAGATTATTGTTGATAATTCAGGTAGTGATGTTTAGTACTTATCTCAAGATGGTTGTCTAAAAATCCGCTCCTATGTATTGAACCTAATGAAGGGTTGTCAAAGATAAAATGTCATTTCAAGTAAATTTTAAGAAAATTTCAACTCAAGTAATTGGAATTAATTCAACCAAAAACTCTGTCTTGTCCAGCACAGCAACATCAAGGCAAAGGCATCGGCTTCGGCGCCGTTCACGCAAGCAAGATAGAAAATACAACCTACGTAACGTATACGTAATTAGAATCCGCGCGTTCTTTTTCCACAATTCCTTTCCTTTCCTCGTATTAGTAGTTTTCTTTAAATGATTAAAAAATCCCAGAAAATCTGAAACATCCACATTCACGGTAGATTTTTTTTTTAAAAAATATTTTTAATTTTTTTAAAGAAAATATTTTTAATTTTTTTAAAAAAATATTTTTATTTTTCTTTAAAAAAATATTTTTTTTTGTTACGATTAATGGGAAAAAGCTAAAAAGTAGCAAATGTGGATTGCCAGGTAATGTGACACTTGTATCTGCCTGAAAATCAGCACCCTCTCTGATAATATAATATATTGTCTTGTGCCTCACAAATGCCTAAGCAAATAAATTACTGTAATATTGATAATAGTCCCTTTTCGTAGGTAATTAAACATCAAAACAACTTCATTGGCCCAGAAGACAGTCATCATAAGATTCGATGACTGTACTTCGGCATCCTTTTTTTGTATTTTAATTCAATGCATGAACTTCTATTCGGACTTCGGATCATATTTACGAGCCCAGGTCTCATCGACTGTTACAATTCGGTAGAAAATTTCCGCAAGATTGTCTATGGCCAACATCAAGAAATCTTTAAAAAAATCTTTCTTATAGCGTTAGCATTTTCGATACCCAATGTGCACTAATTTTACTCATATTCAAATCTTCGTGCAAAATCTTAAATCCATTCAATTGCTCATCTGCAACTCGTCTGCTATCTGGCACATTTTTATTGTTCGGTCAAAACAGGTACAACAAATTTCTTCACTTTTTGGAACTTTTCTATGGTCACTGCCATTACAGGACGTCCCGGACAGGCAGCATCTTCACACACAGCTCTCTCGGCCTTATTGAAATATACGTACCAATGCTTTTACCACAATATACAAAGGCCCAGATTCCGGAAGAAATGTTTTCCAAAAATTTATTTCTTTTGTCGTTTTTCCTTTCTCCAAGAGGTACTTTATCCGGTCCTTAAAATTGGGAGAATTTCCGGATTCGGCTGACAATGGTGATGTCTCCCCTTCCACGAGATACATAATTTTATATTGACCTGTACTATATTGAAAGAAGGTTAGGTTATATTTATACTACCTAATAGGGTGAGGGTCGCAATTAGTGTTATCACAACTGAGATGATGAGTTATTGTTAAGTATACCTCAGGTCGCGAACTTATCAGCCTACTCTTGTGCATAGTACACATATGTACATCTACCTAGAAGACTCCCAAGTCCAGACCTATACTCAAGAGCATATACATATAGTTATAGAAGGACAACAAAAAAATGCATTCCGTCTGGCTTTATTTCTAAGGACAAATATTCTGCAGAAAGTATACTCATATAGAGTAAGGCCTAAGTACTTTTGTAGGTCTTTTAGTTTTCAGACATGAGCCTATACACCTACCACCAAGGCCATGAAACACCAAAGTATACACAACTTGGTGCTCAAGCATACACTCAGAAGTAAATCAAACAAAAGCAACTCAGCTACTCCGACTATCTTTGAATTAATTATTTAAGAAAAAAAAAAATTTACAGACTGAATAGGTATAAAGAGTTTGGGTTTTCCTACATTCCTCTAGGGTTCAGGTAAGTGGGTGATGGCAACATCTATGATACTTGTTCCTGCTTTTTCTATGGGAAGCAGTTAAAAATTTTATAAATGTCGTTTGCTCAACTCAAAAACATGACGTCGAGTTTTCTAAGTTTTGTGTTCTTTTGACAGAAAAAACAAAAAGGAAAACTCTCTAACAAATTTGTTCATTTTTGTGAAATGTACTCTAACGGAATATGTATATACCTCCTATACGTCGCCTTATAAGGGCTCGTGAATTATTTAATATCTTCTTCAACTAAATATGAGAAGGAAAGCTAGTTCTTAGCTAGATCAAAGTAGACAGATATTTTGCCTACCTATATACATAGTTCACATTGCTGAATTCTAACTAGAACTTTTATAGGGCAGCCTTCTATGAAATTATATCAAAACAAATATAATTTTAAGAATCCTTTCTAATACTGTGAATGTGGTCGTTTTGTTTGTTGATTCTCTGTCAGAGTTATGATGATAATTGCTCGTTTTCAGCCGCATATTCTATTTGAATTCTCTCTGGTCTAGAAGGCACGCAACATTCCTTAAGAGTTCCAACCAGAAAGCAAACCACCACTACCACCACCACCATTATAGTTCCGTCAAAAAGGAAAATTTCTACCTCAGTAATATTTCATTTAAATTTGGAGAAATTAGGTAAATATTTGCGCAATATGTAAGTATGTATGGTATAATTTGTGGCTCATGCTTCTAATGTTTTTTGAACACGGATATGAATTTCCGTCTATGCTTTCTACTACTAGTTTTAAAATGTCGCGTACAACAACAACAATAAAGCAAACTTAGCACATATAACTAACTCTTTGGAAGGTAATTGGAGCAAGATGTTGGGAACTTTTTTTTTCTATGACTACTGCGGCGAGTTTTTGTCTGACAGGGGTTAAAGCACTCAATTTTCACATGAAACCAGACCATCCACCCTTTTTTTATGCAATGTAAATTTTGGCTGGATTTGCGTTCAGGACTTAGGTGGGATTTGAAACTAGATCATCTGCTAAGTTTTATGCAAACTGTAATTTTGGTTGGAATCCCGTTCATCCCAAAATTAGAGGCCGTTTTTCTCTAATGTTTTTTTTTTTGACAGGCGAAAGTGCTAAAGAATATAAAATCTTGTTAATAGTATTAATCGGGTTCGACGAGATGGCAGAATCCCTAGGTAATCTAGAAACCAAATACACACCATTATGCATATCCTAAAATTAAGATAGCTAGTATTCAGTCCACAGACGTATTTCAAATCCCTCGATGAGCTATTAATTCCTAGAGAAGAAAGAAAAGGAATCCACAAAGTATTTAAATCTTAAAAAGTTATAAACAAATACTTATCTAAATCCTAATTATCTATGGCAGTTCCACAACCTCAAAAAATTGCTGCCAACAAACGTAAATGCTGCGACAAATGTCATTACATCTAATTACAGGCTGAATTTCCTCCATCATGGCTCGTATTTTATCTAAAAACAAACAAAAGAGCGAATAAATACAAAAAAAATACATAAATAATATTAAAATGCACCAAGTATACGTACCTCCAGAATATTTACAATCAGCTGTCTGAGTTACATTCAGACTTCGCATCAATCGTTGCTACGGCAACGCCAAGAGGCGAGAGCTCATAACTGGATGCGGCGGCTATATAAAGCCGACGAGCCGCAGCAGAAATTAAGTCTTGGTCCAGAGCTCATCTGGTTTAGAGACTAATCTAAGTACAAGAATATTATTCCCAACCTCATTATAGAAGATTAATTCTATATTTCAGAGTTTAATCTGAAAATTCCTATCATTTCCAATATTCCGTCCCACACCTACGCAGAAATTTAATTCTGCGCAGAGATTAATCTGCAATTTTCCGTCCCACACCTGAGCAGAAGTTTAGTTCTGCGCAGAAATTAATCTGCAAAATTCCGTTTCACACCTAAGCAGAAGTTTAATTCTGCGCAGAGATTAATTTGCGCTTCTTCTTCGTAGTAGCATTTTGCTACACTTCTGCGCACGCGCAGAATACTGTCAGAGACTAATCTGACTCGTTTACCAATTATAGCACTTTGCTACTTTCTTGTGCCCTCACGTACGAGCAGAGGTATTTAGCTGCCTTTCTGCCCTCACGCAACATCTCAGAAGTTAATTCTGACCACAGGTAATCTGAGTGTCCGATTACTTCCTTGTGCCGTCACGCACCAAGAAAGGCAGTTTTGTCAAACATTAACAGTTCAAATTTATTTGTTGACAGTGGCTTGCCTCTTGTCTTCTTCTTCCTTTTCAGAAGTAACAACGAGCGAGAAGGCGCATCATTTTTTTTATTTTGAATTTTTAATTTGTTTATTTTTTATTTCGTTTGAAGCTTTTGTTTATTGTTGGTTAATTTTATTATATTGAACTGAGTTGTGATATTAGGTTAAGTGGAACTGAACTTTTGAATAAAATTTTATATTTGAATTTTAAAAACTGAGTTGTCCATTATAAACCGGCACTCCCTCCCACGTCCGAGACTACCTCTCACAGCTAGGTATTCAAATCAGAGCCCAAAAATTGTCTAGCGAAGGAAAATCCCGTAAAACGTGGTGACTTTGGCACCTAGTGCCGGTGATCGGTTGACCTGATTGGAAAGAAGCGTGGATTACTGAATAGTTCAATATTTTATACGATTCGGTAGTGGGTGCACACGTGTGTCACTTTAAAATACTTTGAGATTATATTAGGCCACTAAGAACGCGCAGAAACTATATGGATGATAGCATCACAGGAACACTAGAAGATATTAAGAAGGGCATGTTACAAGTCAGTGAGAGTAAAAAAAGGAACGTGTCTCGTAAAACGATTCAGAGTATACTAAGTAGTGTACACAAGGAGAAAATTGGTGGTTCGCTTGCTTTAAATCCTGAGGAAAAGACATTGGTTGCGGATATTTTGCATCAGATAGCTATGTGGCAGAAAATAATAATAATGATGACCTGTACAAATACACTGGAGAATACTTCACAAGCCATGAAATAGACTCCCCCACTACTACATGAGAGCCCCAACGTAGTCCTTACATTCTAAAGTATTTGCAGTGTACTCACGTAAAACGGACAAAAGTTTGATTTGAATAGCTCCTCCGCCCTAAACTACTATTCATACAGAAAAATGATGTTCCGATAATCTTAAGTTTGCTTTCTTATCTTCCGAACCGAAATAAAATTGGCATACTTTTCTTAACAAAATTATTTAAAAAAATTTATTTGAACCAAATGATTACGATTCCTCAAACAAACACTCTCAGTCAGCGTCATTGAATGCCATGGGCTGATGATATCGTATGTAGGCTGCCTACAGATTCGGACGCCGCACGGCGCCGGCTGCACATACACACACTCAGCTGAGAGTTATTGAGCGTAAAATGGTAAGGTTAATTTGTAATCAAAACTATTTCTTAATTTGGTTAAGTAAGGGATATAGTATGTGCAGCCTTTGGGAAGGTAAGGAACCAAGCTTTAAATTACTAGAAGACTATTTTCCTGTATTGATAGTAGTTTAGGCTCTATACCATATATAAAGTCATTGTTAGGCATTTTTCCATAAGTTTCAATATAGAACATTTTAGAAAACGGACTCAACGCACACATATAGATTTCTGTTTCATAGCTTGGAAACTATTCTCGAGGGTTTTGCCTGTACTCATTGTCTTTTATGGGAATAGATTGGCTACAGTACGTCACTTGCCATGGTTGGCCACGCTAATACTGCCACGAAGACAGCAGGATCAGCTACCTTAATTTATACTATTTTCTCGTAGTTTCACCTGCTTTTATGTTAAATAATTATGGAGACATGTCAAGTTATACACCTGCCAAATTCACCTCAGACCCGGGGTGACCTTGACAGGCCCTTAAAGGATGTTTTTCTCTAAAATTTTAAGCCATATAATTTTTTATTTACTAGCTTACATAAACAAGATGTCACATGCTAGGTTTTACGGTATGTGATCATACCGCCGCAAACCGAATATATACCGCGCACATATATTAAATGCGACATTGAACTTTCTCTTGCAAGAGTCACGAGATATCAATATTGGAATATTGTACACAGTCAGCATTTATGTGATTATTGGAGCATGCAATACTCTGACCAGACGGAGATGCTGTGGGTGATGCCACAAATTTCATAATCCTTAGTGAACTTTTGAAACCGTAGTATCAATATGGTTATACCAGGATATAACCTTAGAGTCAATATGTATCTCTAAGTTTTTCACTACTTTCATGATTTTCACTTGGGATATAATCCCAATAACAGAAACGCTAAGCTGGACTTACCGATTTGTCGATTATAAAGAACAATAAATTTTGGTGAATTCAAAATCATTGCCGTAGCCTTTTCAAAGGATTTTGATAAAGTCTGACATCCTGCCCTCTTAGCCAAGCACTTGGTTTCGCCCCTCCTCTTCTATTATGGCTTGAATGTTTTCTATCTGGTCGCCTAATTCATGTTGTGTCCGACGGCATTACATCTAAACCTCACCCTATAAATGCCAGTGTACCCCAGGGCTCTGTTATCTCTCCGTTTCTCTTTCTAATTTTCATTAATGATCTGCTTTTCCTAACTTTCAATATCATCCATACCTTTTCCGATGACAGTACCTTTGATTTCCCTTACACCTTTGACACTCTTGGGGACTCCAGAAGGAATGCCGCAAGTGTTAAATTATTAATAAATATCTCGACAATGTACTGGCTTGAGGCAAAGCGAATCACGTTGAATTTAATGCATCTAACATCCAAAGCTGTCTCATCTCTACAAAACAAGATCATTATTTAATTTAAATTCTTTTGATGAAGATTCACCGTCACTTAGCATTTTTGGCATTAACATTTCCAGTAAATTAAGCTGGATAGATCGCATCTTCTCTGTTGCCAACGAAGCATCCAAATATATTGAATTTCTAAATAGGTGTGAGAAATATGTATTTCAGCCCGAGAAATCTGGCGATCCTCCATAAGTCCTATATTATATCAGACCTACAAAGAAATACGATTCCCATATCTTGGCCTGGACTGATCGCGTCTTAGCTTCATTAAATATGGTCCAGAAGAGAGTCTTCAAGGTTATTGGCGATGTGCCGCATTGTTGTATGCCTTTCGCTCCTTATTCGCTATATGCATGATCACAATATTTTTATCTAATCCCTTGTAAAATTATTCCTGCACGCAATACTCGCGCTGCAAACCACACGTACTTCCTTTTACCCTTCAAATTACTTTCGGCCGTGTAATAAAATTTCGTGCTGCTTTTTTGTCTCGAACTGTGCGAATGTGGAACAGTCTACCATCTTTCGTCTTTCCTCGGACATACAATCTGCGAAAATTTAAGGCCGAAATACATCTAAACATCTGCCGTGTAGCCAAATCCGATCCCTATTTCTCTCCTGCCATGCTGTGCCTTGCTTCATAGGGTATACCTTGAGCTTTGCTTAATAATATTAAAAACAAAAAATTATTTTCAGGATCTAGAGGACTTGAAACTATACGCAAACCCTATTGAATATTCCCAAGTCGACTTTTCATACAAATCTGGGATATGCCAGTAAGCGAAAAGTTTTTATTGACTGCGACTAATCTGAGGTAAATGCATGACGAGAAGTTGTTGCATAGGTTCAAGGTTACAATTTAGTGCACAATTTCACAAACCTCCGGCAAACTTCAAAATGATACTACCAGATGGCATCTCAAAGTCTAGCTGACAAAACAAGCCGGCAATTTCCGAACATATTCTTTCAAGATTCGAAAATGATTTACATATCAAAAGTTGCCTTTTAGCAAATACATATATCATCGACCCAATACCGACTCTAATATTGGCGTGAAGCCACGATCGAAATTTTTTTCCTTAAGGTCGAGGATTCGTATGGTAAACTACCAGATTTGAGTATGTTTTTCAAACAAAGTTAGTCATTTTTCATACCTTTTGTGTTACCAATATTCTCAACTGTTCGACCGAGATAAATTTCGACAAAATTAAACAGTAAAACCATTGTTCCCTTTTTGCAATTACTTTAGAATATTTTATCAAAACATCTCTTTGCGCGATAGGGCCTTAATTGTAAAATAAATTTCCGATCAGAAAACTCAATTCATTATACATAAATTATTGTAATCAAGGGAATTTTTAATATTTAAAATCTTAATCTTCACTGAAGGTGTTCCAATGCATTTCATTCAATTCATTCTCCTTCTTCATGGTTCACTATTTTTCGTTTTACAATTGCTAGAAACTTTCAAAAGAAATTATTCCATTTTCATAGATTCGATTTAAGTTCCTACATTCTAAGTAAAAAAAAAAAAAAAAAAACAGCAACCACCACTACAACGCTACCCTTCTATACTCAAAAAGTTTCCAGCCCCCAGAGAAATTTATTTACATAAATTCAAGAGAAATAAAAATTACCATCCACTTCACAACTTCATCGTCAGGCCTCGCCATTCTTATAATGAAAGCCAGCAGGCGACTTCTTTGCATTTTCCCAAACTTTTTCTCTGTTATTTTTGGTTGCATGAAAAACTCACCGGAAAAGAGTATACAATTCTACCCCTTCTGGCCGTGAATTAATTTAGCACAAGGCAAAACACCGAAAAGGACATCCCATGTTGAAAAATTGCCCGGATGGTCCTTGTGGCCAAAGGTAAACATACACACTCGAAAAAATACCTAATTATAAAAAATTATGTAAATTAATTCATTTGCATAAAATTTGTATATATGTGTGTGCAATAGAATGTTCATGGCATCGGTATAATTTCTGTTCTTTCCTCCCCGCATCTATCTTGAATTTAATTCAGCGGCAATTTTAGTTACGACTGTGTTGAGGCCGTGACACTTGTTATAATGCAATTTGTAAAAACTGGGCGATTCTTTACTTAAGTAGTCTCATAGTGTTAATTTCCGAAGCATTCTTCAAATCGTTTTACACAAGCTTTGAAATAACTTTTACTTAGTATTTTTTAATCCTTGCTAAATGCGCAGCAACCTAACTGTATTACTCTCTGTATAAGAGAATCAAGTCCTTATTTCGAGTCCACTTACATGCATTACTGACCTCTCACTTCAAATTAGTATTACTTAAGCTGTTGTATAAATGTTTCATCTTCTGTAAAAGGGAACATGATAAAATTCTTTCAGTCTTTGTGAATGGTGTTCCACAGAGATCGTTTTTAGGGCCTTTAATGCTTTTGTGATGTTGTTTATTGAAGTGCCAATATGTATATAGAATTGAATTTTAGAATTGTTGTTGCTTAGCTGCGGTGCTAAATTACAATAACCAACACCTTGGGGGATATGATGATAAATTGTGAAACATAAATGCATACATAACATAAAAATTCGCACTTAAATTTCGAATGTCAAAATTTTTCTAAAATTACTTGAGACGGACTTAAAAAGTTTGTTAAAACCAACATTCGCATAGAACATTGTAAAAAGATTCCGAAGAAAATTTCGAATATACAGTTTCGAAAACCGTAATACTTATTTTCGATTTCCAATTTCGGAACCAAAATCTCTAGTTTAAATATGAATCATTTAAAAGACGGTTTTCATTGAAATATTAATTTTTTTGTCAGTTTTTATTAAGTATTTATATAAGTTTACGCGGGTCTTGCAATTGAAAAAATCTAAGTTATAAAGACCGATTACAACTAATTATAATGCGAAATATTTATATATTTATATCTACAGTTCAATAACACATAATCAAAAATGGTATTATTCTGCCAAGTAGATGCAAAGTTGTCAAATTCTAAGTACAAGTACCGGTATCAGTATTGGGACTTGTAATTATACTTCAGTATTCTGATACTCGTACTTAAAATAAAACCAAGTACAAAAAACTTTTTTAAATTCTTCAGCACAATTACCAAGTACCACGAACTTAAGTACCAAAGTACTTGACCAGTACTTCAAAGTATTTTCAAGTCTTTTAATGGATTTCTTTTCACAATTTTAATTTACAAAATTGAGAGTAATTGTGCATGTGAAAATAATTTATCATGCTATTTCAAAAATATTTTTTTTTTTAATTAAAAGTTAACTTTTAATAAAACAAATAACAGCGAATGAGAAAAATCTGTCTACACAAGTCCAGATGAAGTCAGTGACGTAGTTAACTTTAAAGATAAATTTCCAAAAATAGGATATTTGACAAACATGCTCATTTTATTTCCAACCTTCGGATCATTTATCGTGTAGTAGTATGACAAGAATTTGTAAAAAAATATTTTTTTTTCACAAGAATTTCATAAAAAATGCATTAATGTTTCCTAGCTTTCCTTTTATAGTGTAATGAGAGGGCGATCTCGGGGTGGCCTTCTCATATGTTTTGCACTCTTCTGAGTTCACATTTCATCCTTAGAGGTGTCGAAAAATAAATAAAAGAAAATGTACGGACTTTAGCTCCATATGGCACAATATATTTCAGTGTGAGCAACCTATTTTCTTACACTATAATGAAAAAAAAACCTACGGCCGTCCTGCTTCCATTAGATTACTAGCTAAGCTTCGAATTTGTAGGTTAGTATGCGCGGATTATGAATTCTTAAATTGTATTTGGGTTTTATTTATTTAGTGGTTTGTTATTATTTTTATTTTAAAACTTGTACCGGATTGTTGGGGTTGTTCTGGATTCTTCACGATCTTGTCCATTAGGATGACGAGAACATTGTTTCACGTTTTTACTTGCCAATTCTAGAGGTTGAATTTGTCTCTTCTCTGACAATAATTCCATCGATGCTCTGGCGACGTAACAATTATCGAGTCTCCTCAGGTCTGCTTCTCTCCTTTCAATTTATTTATTTTACGTGCGGCGGCTACTTAGTTATTTTTTAAAAAAAAAAAAACTTTTCTTGCGCGCACTTCTCAACTCGCCCAGCCATGACATCTCCCAAAAAAAGAATCCTCCAGAAACCGGAAAAAAGTGACACGAGAAGAAGCTAAGAAATCAACTTATCCCCCTCATTCTTAGCTGAAGTTGTTCGGGCTTAATTCCGGCCGTGTGGACTCCGATCGTTCGACATTTGTACGGTGCTCTTCGTATTTTTTTAGTAGGTATTTTGGTTGTTAATTAATTTTAGTTTATTTATTTGTAGGGTTTTATTATTTAGTTATTAATATCGTTATTTAAACTTTATTTGGGTTATATTAAAATGATTAATTGCGTTGTTGTTTTCTTATATGTAAATTGCTCATAGTTAGTTATAGTAGTATAGTATAGTAGTAGAGAAATCACTTTTCCATAGATAGTTCTAGTGGATGACAAGTAGTAACTCCCGTTTTCTACATACAGTAATGCACTACACTGTATTGTGTGTGCAGAAAGGACAATTAAAACATTTGAATTGAACAATTCAATTTAAAATAAATTTAATTGCACTACACAGACAATCTGCCCAAAACAAATTGAATTCTAATCTGACATCTACATAGATTCCAATTTCTGATAAATAAATTCTTAAAAAGACTTAAAAGTACTGTAAAGTACTCTAAAGTAGGGGTAATAGTAAAATACTTTTGTACTGAATTACATGGTACTTGCTACTAGTCCTTAAGCATGTGGCTGAAAAAGTCCTTGGTTTTTTAAAAGTACAAATGCCAGCGTACTGAACGACCAGTATCAATACCCGTATTATACTCAGTGTTGGGTGTAATCAACTACATTTGTAATCAGATTAATAATCATGATTACATCAATCATAATTACATCGATCATGATTACCCATCAATCATTAATCATGATTACATCGAGTAATCTTAGGAAAATGTAACCGTAATCATGATTATATGATTACATTTTTTTTTTAATTACAAATGAAACTTTTCAAGAGATTTTAAAATTTAGTTCTAAGAAAACAAACAATCTGTGATCGTATGAATTATTATTGTAGCTCTGTTGAATTATATATTAATTGGAGTCAGTATAAGGTCGGTCGCACACCGAGATGATAAATATCACAAAGGGATTTATGTCTCAAAGAGATATAAATCTTCTGGCATAAAGCGTCCGCACATTGAGGAGATTTTTATTTGGAATGCATTTTATAGACCAGTACCAATATTCATAGTACAAAATGGAATCAAGCAGTGATGACGACTTCCCAATAGTGTGGTATTATTTAAATCGTAAAAGGCGTAGACGTATACGAAAACAATGGATGCACCCCTTTTATAAACAAAATTTTTTAAAAAGTAGTGCTATAGTTGCTAGAGAGCTCGAATTAGATGTCAACAAATTCAAACTTTACTATAGGCTAAATCAAAATAACTTTTTTGATTTACTCAAATTTATTTATGAAAAAAATTAGAAAAAAAGACACAAATTATCGGTTCTCAGTTCAGCAAGAGGAACGGTTATTAATATGTCTAAGGTAAGTCCTAAAAAAAGTATCAGTTTAATGAGTTTAATTGTCGGCAAATTTGGGTCCTTCAATTACTGAAATGAAGCTTTCTCAGCCTTTTCTCTTTTGCTGTAGTCTGATAAATTAAAATTCCACAAACAACTGTGTCTTTCAACTGCTTCTATAAACCTTATCTTAAAAGCGGGGTAGGTGTTTTTCATTTTTGCAGTATTTCGAAATTAACTACTGCAAAGGAAAGCTGAATATATACTGAACTACGTAAAAAGTTTTCTAGTGAATTACGCTTAGAGACACACTGGTAGTGTCGCTTGATGATATTCTCTTTATGATATTTGTCTCTGACAATAATATAATATAATTCGGTCTCTTTGTGACATAAATCGCCTTGTGATATATATCATCTCGGTATGCGACCTGCCTAAGGAATGTAAGTGCTTCGATTGATAGAGACTCGGACATATCTGATCATCAACTTAAATTCGAGGATCTTGACTAAATGCGAAAAAAAGATAGCGAAAAGATTAGATTTCTGGGGCGTATAAAAAAGTCATTGAGCACGGAAAATGCAATAATGCCTTTTAACGATTTGATTTTGTCACACTTTTCATATTGCTCTACATTGTTATATGCTAGTTCGAATGAATCCAAGGGCAGAATGCAACTATTCTAGAATATGGCAATGCGAGTTATTCTGAAATGCACCGCATATACACCAGTTAGAAGCATGCTCGAAGCGTTGCAATAGTTAAATATTACTGAAATGACAGCAAGAGTAAGGATGAAAGACTAGATTTACTAACTACATACTACCTAACAAAATGGTACAGTATTGTCTTTGATATCATAAAGAAGATTTTAATTCTAATTACGAAACCGTAAATGAAATTTTCCCTTCCTTAATTGCTAATATGTAATATCGTTTACCAATCCACAGATATCAGATATTCAATTACCATACCACTACAGATACATATTTACTTACAAATATTAGTTTATGTGCCACTACCAATTTCGGAATAGAAATACAACAATGTTTGTTTTCTTTTAACTACAATTTTAGAATTCTTTCAAATTTGTAATCAAAAATTGTAATCATGTAATCATGATTACGGTTACGATTGATTGATCACTAATCGCCAAAATTCATTACTTTTCTTATTAATCATGATTACAGATTACAGATTTTATTCCTAATTATTAATCATCAATCAGATTGAATTTTGCCCAACACTGATTATACTTGAGAATACTGAAGTCCTGCAATACTTAAGTACCTTACATCCTATCCTATTTCTTTACTACCAATAAGTACTGGCAAAATTTAACATTAATTCAAAAAGTATTTAAACTTTGATGGAATGATGGATGAGGTAAAAAAAGGTCTGGAACATAAAAGAAATTAAAAAAAAAATTAAAATATTTCAAAAATCCTTAAAGCAATGTTACTCTGTAAATTGACGTTTGTATTAGTTATAAACCACAACAAAATTCCAAAAGTGCTACAAATCGGTAAAAACATATTGTTTACTTGATTGCCATTTTGCAAAAAATCTGAAATTGGGTTGCAAAAGTTCAGGTCGATTTTCGTCACAATTTGATAAGTTTGCAACCTCGGACCCTGTCAAACTTAAGAAATGTGCAAAAATTACAACAATTATCTTTTGCACTTTTTATAGTCGTGAAAATAGTCTTAAGAAAACTCTAGAGGCGGTCTGTACCATGTTTGAGTCCTAGCATATTTTTCCTTTTTTAAATAAAAATAAATAAATAAAAAAAAACAGTAAAATAAAAAAGAATAAAAAAATATAAATAAAAGAAAAGAAAATAAAAAGAACGAGACAACTTTAGCTAGTAATTCAATAGTTTTACAAATTTTTCACAGTCCTCAACAAATATCTTTCTCTACCCCATTAGAATATAAATTTGCAACCCTCCTACTATAGTTACGCAAACTGTTGCAATTTGAAAATTATAAATTTCATTTTATAAAATTAATGCAAAAGTATTACTGCCTGCCTATTGCCTGAGCTGCTACAAAGTTTAATGTATTGCGATAAACATCCATGTTTTATTTTTTCTTATGAACTGACGAAAAATTCTTTCATCAATTATCCACTATGGTGGCCGAGATCGTAAATCCAGATTCGGATACTCGGGATTTATAATTTGGATACGAGATGATGGACATTATGTGGGCATTCATTCATTGCTTTTTTTCTATTTTTAGCGACCTCTGTGATGGTTATTGTAGCAAAATTAAATTTATTGTTTTTTACCTCACCCAAGAAACTTGAGAGACCCAAGAAACATGAGACAGAGTATATCCTGTCCCAATGAGTACTAGTAGTTATACCAGTGCATGCTTGACATTAAACTTACTGGTCGAAGCGAGACCCATCTAAAATCTCTTCCGATCTCTGGGTCACAGCACCCGGTTGATATATAGAGGAACTCCACATCGAAAGCAAAGTACCCAAGCATATATTAATAAGCGACCATCCTTCAGATCCGCGGACGCAGTATGTGTTTATACAAAGGATATACTCTTCTGTTCAAAGAAGTATGTCCGCCTAAGTCACGCAGATTTAGACAACATCTTTCTGCCCGTAAACTACCATCATACATTAATTAACCCCTCCAATTAGCTAACTCTCTACATCCTTCGCCCAAGAGGCTATGTTTGATATTTTTATACCCTAGATGAATTCTAAAGAGTGTGTCATACATACCGTTGTCATTGCGTTATCATTCCGTTTGTAACATCTCGAAATAACGATGGTAGAGCAAAATGGATTGGACACCCACGCATAATATTAAAAGTTATTTTGAAGTTTGCATGTCCGTCCGTCTGTCCGTTTGTCCTTCCATCTGTGCGCACGATAGCTCGAGAACGCGTTCACTTAGAAACCTGAAATTTTGTACACGGACTTTAAAAAAGAAAAGAAAATTAAGTTCGAAAATGAAACAACAAGGGCAACTCCTTCGTGGGGTTGCCATACAAAAATTTCGTTTTCCACTATATATTTGGACACTGACAAAGTACGCGCCCACATAGAGAGCTGAAATTTGATATATGGTGTTTTTATAGTAATAGCAACAAAAAAATCAAAAATGGACTAAATCGGGCAACCCCTTCTTGGTGTTGCCATATAAATATTTAGGTTTTTTACATATACTGTGAAAACGATCAGTCCTAGACACTTTTATTGTACCTACTAAAAACTTCGTCAGAATATGAAATCTTATAAAATTGGTTATAATCATTTTTTTTGCCAGACAACTGTTCGTCTGAAATATATGCGAAAAACCACTTCAAAAATCAAAATTCCATAGATCGGTGACCATACGAAATTTCATACGCGAATTCATCTAGGGTATCATAAAAACTGGTCTTAGACCAATTCTAGCTTCTTTTTTTTTGCTTGTTATTTATTCGACTCGCGTGAGCACATAAATTCTTTGTTGCCATTATTCATACCCTACTGCAGTACCCACGGTGGGAGATCCAATGCCATCTTCAATACATACATCTATATTCTTCTTTCTTCAGTTCAACATAATTTTTGTTTGCAAACATACGCAATTCATTCTCATATGTCGTTTATCTTGGTATCCCTGCGTCTCACAGACCCCTTTTCAGTGACGCCTACAATAAGATTCCTTACAAAATATATCTGGTTCCATTTGATTTGATTTTGTTCATTTATTTGGAGCGTCTAAAAAATAATAAAAAAAAAAACATTGCTTACCTTTATCAAAAATCAATGAATGCAGTGCAAATAATTAAGTCCAACTAAATACGATAATTTTACTGTTATCATTAATACATAATCCAAATTCGCATCAATTATTCAATTTTGAAAATTTCTAAAAACAAAAATGTTTTTTTTTGTTTTTAATCCACGTGAGTAACGCACATTTCTTTTATTCATTTCACATAATTAATTCAAATCACACAAACTCATCATTGCAACTAGATATCGAATTATTCTCATCCCATTAGGGACAATCTATTGACACTGTCCAATTATCAATTAAGCTCGCAAAATTTATCTCCATTTAAAGTTTATCCACTAGGGTGAGAATGAATCTCCTTATTTCAAAAGAAATTATTTAAGTTTTCCTACATATCCCGACTGCATGTGTCTTTGGAACAATTTCATTTCCATTTATCACAGCATCCTTGAGTTGTTCGTCTATTCTTGTAGTTTTTGTAGTCTCTTCAGCAACTGCACTTAGCATAGTAAGTTTCATTTGAATCTACCTATAAACATAACACCAGAATCATTCCAAACCTTTCTTCCAGACTAGTTATGTATATAAGCAAAAGTATAAGAGTAAATGAAAACAAGATGCAAAGTTTTAACTCACTTTCTAGTCTTTTTGTATTTTCTGTTGCAGACTCCTTAGTTACCACCGGGAAAATAATGTCCTCCTCTTTTTCGTGACGATGAATTAAAGTTTCTTAACTAAGTTCTTTGAGTTGAGAAGAGCAGGCAGAGGCACACTATGAAGTTGTTTTAGATATTTTATAGGATCTCGATGGAAGAGCAGAGAAAAGTATCTAGAAATTGCATTTATAATTTACAGGAAGTTATAGAAATGTTTCAGTTTCCTGTATAAAGTTAAAATTATGATTTCTAACTTTGTAGGAATATTTCATTTGCTCATCTCTCTCTCTTTATTTACCCAAAGGAATTTATGCCCAGTGTAAACTGGGAATAATATTTCATGGATTTTAAGCATTGTGTAAATTGTAAACTTCTTATTTAGACTAAGAAATCAGTTGATGCTCCTAGAGGAGGGATACAAATCTTCAGTAATGCCCCACATATTTTATTCAAAAATAGTATAGCAAATTGCGACAAAGAATGATGAATTAACATAATTTATGGACACTACAAAGGCTAAAGTTACTTGCAAACCAGACTAGAATTACAAAGAAGAACAACTTTGTTCCCTCGGCAGGAGCCAAACTGGTACAATTCCTTACACTATACGTATCTGATACAAACAGCACCAAACGTCCTAAAATGTTGGTTGAATGTACTGGCAATAATCATAACATAGTCTAAGGAACTTTGGAGTTCGTTCAACAATAAAGGTGAATACTTGTGAGAATTCATCACTTCAACAGAACAAGATAATTTTGATTTCTGACATAAAACGACAAACGCATCAGGCAATAATTTCGTCTTATTAAGTCTTGTTGAGCTTCTCTGCTACTGAAGAATTCATTATGGGAACTAGTTTAATTAATGGAGCTACCTTACCAAATGTACGAAGCCCAAGCAGGCCAAATGCAGAAAGTTCCACAAGAAACTAAAATGAAAACTTCATCTGAATTGCTCGATCTTAAGTGGCTCTGGCAGTCTAAATAACTTTGTCGAACTTCTAGAAAGTTAATCAAAGGTGGTTTGATGAATGTATTACAATACGTAGAGATACCATAAATGGCTTTACATGCCATATCCAGAGAACTTGATCGATATCACCAATATTTTCGACAATACAGTGAAATTTTGAAAGCTATCTGTATCTCCAATTGAATTGTGCAAATCTACCTTTCCTCGCACTTAGAATCTTCAAATAATTCGTTAATTAAGTTTAATTGTTGCTACAGAAGTTCAAGAGAACAAGACAACATCACTTTTGATGTCGATTCACATACCAGACTGGAAAACAAAGCCTTGACTGGTCAGCTCTACCATGTTGTGTTAAGGTATATCCATGAGTACCGTCAGCGCAATAAATGACCCCTCCGTATCAGGACACTAATTCTTGACTACCCATATCTGGGTTTACTCTATCCAAGCTAACACTGAAGATGAAAAGCTGTAATATGTATGTAATAAGCTGATAGTCAAATTTGTCGAATCCAATATTTTTCTTGCAGGTTGTCAATCGAATTTTGGTGGCTTCCAATGCTATGACACTGGAGTTATGAAGGTGAATTCTGATTTGAAAAAGGCCTTATATAAGGACAAGCTTAATGGGTTAGTGCTTCTGGACTTCTCTCAAGAACCTTCGACAGTGTGGACCATTGTATCGTGTTCTAGAAACCTCCTGTCTCTTTTAATTTTATTAGTTCAGTCATTACTCGGTTAAGGGATTTCCTATCAGATCGTAGCCAACGAGTGTATATCAAAAATTATTCATTCATCACAATGTCTCTATGTCGTAGAGTGCCTCAAGGTACAATACTAAGACCTTTGCTATTGAGTTTATTTAACTATGATCTGCCAGTTGTAGTTTAAGATATACAGGTTCTCTAATATTCCAATGATGTGCAGCTCCATTTAAGCTGGCTGATTGATCTTTTTGAAGACGTCACTGAACGTATTTAAATTGTGATTTGGTAAGAATTAACACCTGGGCTAAATGTACGTAGTCGATTGACACTAAATCCTGCTAGATTAGATTAGTTTTGTGGACGGGTATGCAAGCGTTAGCTTCGCATTCATTGCAACTTAAAGGATCTATTGTGAGTCCCCGTTTAATTTACTCCCCTTTCTAGATTCAGACTGTTAAAGTTCAGAACCATTCTGGGATTGAGATTTCACATGTTGGGTCGGTGGAGGAAAAGCAGGTTCGCGGTTGACCCATGCTTCGCAATTGCGCAGAGCAGATGCTCCGAGGTTTGATGAGCTTCCTGAGTTTCCTTAAGAATGCATGTTCCCATGAAAATCTGAGCATTCCTTATCGCGGTTTCAAATATTCGTGCATGAATGAGAGTCTCGTCATGAGAATATTTACAATTTTTTTTTTGTGTGAACAGGCACATGAAATTCCAGAATTTTAATGTTTTTTCTCACTAGATTTAAGGTAGAATATTTGTTGTTTGTTGTTTTTAAGTCTTTGACGAACAACTGAGTGGTATTTTTCTCAAGCAACATTGGCGACCGTGACAGGACTCTAGTTGAATGTTTCAACTGTTCCTGACTATATACGTCATCCATCAAATCAAGTCATAATTTAAATTCTTTTAATAAAAGTAAGTACTTAAGATGGCTACATTTGCAGAACTTTCTAAACACCAGCAGACCATTGGAGATGAGCTGCAGAAAGCTTATACTAACTATAAGAAGAAGCCTAAGGATAGGAAGAGTCTGGATAAGCTGCACTCCCGATTAGAAATAATCTCTAAAGTATGGGAACAGTTCCGTAGCCGCCAGCCACTTACAACTGATGGCTGCTATTGAAGGCAACGAAAAACATCCTTACCTGGTAAATAACTAGTTCAACAAAATAAAGTCCCTATACGAAGACTACATAAAAAGGCTTCAAGACGATATCAAAGGCATTCAATGTACTCAAGAGGGGCCCAGCCAAATTGAGCCAATGTCAAAGCAGGAAACTTGATCAGAGGGCTTCACCTCCCAAGTCAAAGATTCTGAACTCTCCAAGAGGATTTGCTTGCAATAGACAACAATTTCTGATCTAGAAAGGCTTCTTGCAAACATTGACTTTGAAAAGAATATTCAACACTCAAGAGCCTACTACTAGCATAAAATAAGGTCAATCAATGAATATTGGATCAACATGGCCTCATTACACAAACAATTTATAATAGAGGCTAGCGAGGCGGCCTATAACAGGAGCTTGATTAGGAAGGCAGAAGATCATTACCATAACGTAGCCATCTTTCTTCAAGAGAAGATAGACGAATAAGGCAACACCCGCACAAACAATGTAAAGCTGCCAAAAATTGCATTTCCAATATTTGATGGAAACCAAATCACATGGAAACAGTTTATGGATTTGTTTACTCAACTCATCCACAATCAACCACTTGGTTCAGCAGAGAGGATGTATTATTTGAAGGCCAACCTAACAGGTGAACCAAATCGTTTGATCAGACATCTTCAAGCCACAGAAGAAAATTATGGCACAGCATGGCAGATTTTAGTGGACAGATATGACAATCAGAGAAAAATAATAACAACGACTCTACGTAATGAGCTTCTTACTCAGCCGAACCTAACAGTGGAATCAAGCAATGGAATCAAAAAACTCCACGGCACTAACAAAGAATGTCTGTTGGCGGTTAGCAACATAAGTATAAACACAGATACCTGGGTTCCAATTCTATTACATTTGCTACTGCAGAAATTTGACAAAGTATCTCGAAGATTGTATGAGCAATCACTCCAAAATCCGCGAGACATTCCAAACAATGAGTGAATTCTTTAAGTTTCTGGAATCAAGATTCCAAATGTTGGAGGCAGTTCACTTTAAGGAATATAGAAAGAAGTCTACCATCTTCACGGCATCTGCTCAATCACTTCAGTGTACAATTTGGGTGACCAAAAATATTCCTCCAAATGTCTACAGAAGGTCGGATTCAAACAGTTAAGGAGCTGCTACTATGCCGAAATTGTCTTAAGGCTAGCCATCCATAGTACCAAAGATTGTCATTCGCGTGGCTGTACGAAATGCAATGGACGCCACAACACGTTGATTCATGACGATAGCATAGAAAAGAGTACACTCGCAATACTTCACCACAAAGAAGAGCCAAGGGGGCTAACCAGCCTTCAACTCAAATAACGCATGGATCACGCCGCAGTTATCATCAAATCAAAATCAGTTAAATGCAAGCCTTAACGCAAGGTCTTCAAGGTCTTGTGTTCTACTGGCTACAGCTGTAGTCAACGTAGTAAATTTATCAGGAACTCCCATACCTTCTAGGGTGCTGTTGGACACAGGCTCACAATTGCATTTCATCTGTGAACGTATAGTTCAATCATTGCGACTGAAACGAAGCAAGGTTAGTCTCCCATTAAGTGGCATTGGAGGCATCGAGACGACAGGAAAAACATGAAACAAGACTAATAATCAAATCTTTGACGAACAATTGAGTGATATTTTTCTCAAGCAACAGCTTTATTGGGCCTGTTGTCTAATGTCATTCTGTTCGACGAACCTAAAAAGAAAAAAATAACAATTTACCTCGATCAAAATGAGCTTAATGAAAACATCTTACCTGCACCTGGAGCGTACGACAGGTGCAAAGGTCCCTCGATGATCTGAAAAGAAAAATTAAATTAGTTGGAATTTTTAAACAAATATAAACATTTAAATTAGAATAAATACTACATTGAATTAATAAAGAACAATAAACAATAATACAATAAACAATAAAAAACTCAAGAAATGAACATCCAAGAGTTTTTCATTGCACATAACCACAACCAAACAAATAAGTAAAAGGCAGTACAATTGCAGTCAATTTACCTGCCACAACGAGATAAACATATAAAAGAACAATCAACCATACAAATAGAAGTACATGCAGAAGATTGGTGGACATTTCAGGTGAGAAAACACCCAAAACAAAACTCACCTGCACAGGTGTCCCCCAATCTTAAATACAAGAAAAAAACCACCTAAACCCAATAAATTTTTATAAATACCTGTAGATTATGGTTCCAGCGATGAAAAATCGGCATTACACCACAAAAAAAAAACTAATATAATAATTAAAAAACACAAAAAAAACAAATCGTGCGCGTTTGACGTTTCTCGATTTGAGAACACGGCGAAACTTCATGTTCTCATGACATTTGACGTGTTAATTCGGGGTAGAATCTTCGCGCGATTATAATGGCCGCTCTAGTTTCGCGATGTTTTTCGCGCGATTCGCGTAATTTGCGATTTTTATAATTACCATTCACACTAACGAGTGCGAAAGAGACGTACGGTGTGAGCAAGACAAAACAGCAAAAGTCATGAGAGGAATTTATTGGAATGAACCAAAAAATGGCGTGTCGATAAGGCAGATGAATTATACAGAAAAATCAATTAAAATTAATAAAATTAATAATAAATCTTTATGGGAAGGATGCCAAAAAATGTAAAATACATTTTGGCATATACAAATAATAATTACAAACTCTAATAAATTCATAAAAGGATTGTATTTCGAAAATTTCACTTTATGGATAGTGAAATCGGGACAAAATCTTCTATAAAAGGCGCGTCATTCCTTCAGTCCTCTTTTTTGTATTTTTCGAATTGTCATAAAGTAAACACATGCCATTTGGTCATCCAGTTTCTTTTTCCATTTCATCATAAGGTCTTAGAGTTTTTATCAAGTTTTCGGTTTGGACTTATAATATTCCATTAAAATTTTTTGTCATCGGCTCCACTTGTAAATTTTGGCAGGAAGTTCGGGCTACAAATTTCGTGCCAATTTTCAAGATTTTGTACAGATCAGCAACAAGCTTTCACAATTTAAAATTGGAAGGAAATTTTATTTCACGAATAATCATCATTTTATTGAGTTTTTTTTTACCAATTTGAGGTTATGGGACATATGTAATCGCATGCCACCAGGGTATAATTACTAGTCACAAATAACCTAAACAAATTGATTTGATTATTAATAATTAATGAAATTCCTTCCTTTTCAGAATAAATTTTAATAAATTGTAAAATGTAAATTTTATTATTTTTGTGACATTTTGTGAAAATCATGCCTATGTGGCATATTTTGCAAATCATGCTCAGACAATAGAACTTAAATAAAGTAATTGTGTAAGTGAAATAATTAATTGTGTAAGTAGTAAGTAAATATTAATTTCCTGAAGTATATAGTTAAATAGATAAGGCTTAAATTAGAAGACACGTAGAATGAATTAAAAAACGCACGGGTTTTGTCATTGAATTAAAAAAATATTTATATATATTTGAGTAATTTTTACATTTGTTGAAGAAAATCAATTTTGAATTGTGCTAAATTGAATTTTAAGTGTCGAATTAATTAAATTTGTTAGAGTAATGAATTCAGTGATTTTAGGGGGAATGATAACCAAACGTTATCTTTCAATCGCTGCACTGCCTACCACCATTTTGTATTTCAGAGCACCTCAAATGTCAATTATTGGAATTGATTATATTGCGATTTGTGAACGCAGGCTACCATATGTCATTTATAGGAATTGACATATGTTAACTTGCATCAGCGTAAACACATTCGTTTAAAATTAATTACCCCACTTCACCTGGTACTAATTTGTGTACCAAGTGGGACAGCGTTTGTGTCAGGAAATTTAGAGTGGCATTCAAGAACTGCATTCATTTTGTTTTCACACTGCGAAGATTTGACCATGTTTCACCTTTCCTTTTTAATTTGTAATTTAAATTTCTCCGTGCGTCACCACTTCACAACTTCCTCTATTCTATTCATTACAAAAGCCCGCTACGAAAGAAAAACTATGGCATTCCAAATATTTTCTAGTACTTGTTTGTTTAAATTCAAATGCAAATCCCGTTAGTATAATCATTTCCTACCAACCCCGGAAGCTGAAAATTTTAATAAAATCGATATGATCGTCTCGAACCAACGAATCAATATGGTCGTCTGGATGGACTACATATACTTGACACATTTCTATAAGAACAGTAACCTTTTTGTTGTCCATTTGACTTCCTTGTTTCCTTCAAAAAAGCCATTTCTTTTTAAGTCATTTTTTGTTGAAAAAAGTATAACGAACTGGAAAAGTCATACCTTATTAGTGGTTTCTGTTCCTGCCATCCATAACTAAGCTAGACGCTCACCGACTTTGAAGAGGAATTCTCTTGTACATTGAGGACTTCACCGTAATGTTAGGAAAAGGATGTACTCAGGAAATGAAGTTCACGCTGATGATGACGAGGATGATGATGATGATGATGACGATGACGACGATGACAACAGCATTGGCAGCAGAAGAGGATAAGAAAATCAAGTGTATGCGGTATATGTGTGTATAGTCGCAAAGTTTCCAGACAAGCTGTAAAATTCCACTCTTATCAGCTATAGAAAACGGGGGTGTCTGAGATTTCAAGAGAAGGTTTGATGGAGAGCATCACTTCGGTTGGCCACCGTACTACCATCGCATTGCATTCACCGTCAAAACTGCACTCCATGTACATACGTACATACATACTTAGTTAGTTATGGCATGTCTCTACTTTTTGAACAGACCATGTCAGGAAGAAACTATTCATGGGAAAATGATTTTCTGAAAATTGCCAATTTTATGTCAAAAGTTTAAAAATATAAAAAACTTGATGTGTGTTCGGATATTTGGATGAAGTGAATTCGGATTTGACAGAGATTCCTTCTGGCATGATTTTAAGGTTTCCTTTTTTGGTTTCCGTAAGATTTTTTGAATTTGTTAACGTCTATCTATTTTTTTAGTAAGAAGGAAAAGCCGAATCTTACCTGTTCATAGCTTGTTCTATTGATTCTACTTTTGGGATTTCCTTATCGAGTCTTCTTTTATATCGCGTAACGTTTTATCTTCCCTTTGAAATTGAAAAGAATCACAACAAATTTCTACTAATTGCCACCAGTTCATGCCTTGTTTTCCGATAAAATATTCAAGGCCACTGTTCATATACCTACAGGGTGTTTAATAATTGTTTGATAGCTACGGTGGAGATAAACAAAAAATTATATGAAAGAAGAGGGGGTAAGACGCGTCATTTCAGTGGTAGAAGGGGTTTAAGATTTTTATTACTTTTTCCACTTTACACCCTGTAACTTTCTCGATATACACCCTGTTGAAGTGAAACTCATCTCAGATGATAGCAAACCGTCTAAGCTTTCAATGTATGCACGCCCAATTAGCCTTTATGTCGCCTTCCGTGCGTCGTCGGTCGGAATTTAGAAGACGTCAAAATTAAAAAATTTAAAAAAACTCTAAATTTGTTCAAATTTTACAGATTTTCCCGCCAAAATACATGATAACTATATAGTTTTTTAGAAGATTTAAAAACCCACGAATGTTACCTTTAATTTAAGTATGCGCATGTACCTACCTAAATGCAACCGTTTATTGGATAAATTTGTTTTTATAATGCATAATTTCATTATTTTTGCTACTGGCGATATAAATTAAATTACGCCTAATTTTATGCAATTCGACGCAAAATTAACAAAATCATGTTTGTCCCACAACTTCCGACGAAGGGTGGCCGATTGCACATTGATTGGAAAGCCTGGACCGTTTGCTATTATCTGAGCTGATTTTCACCTCGAAAATTACGGGATATAAAATGGAAAAAGTACTAAAAATCTTAAACCCCCATCTACTGCCGAAATGACGCGTCTTACCCACTTCTTCACCATATAATTTTCTGTTTGTCTCCACCTCAGCTATCAAACCCGTGAGTTATGCGTCCCTATCTCCTTCCTGCCATGCTGTGCTATGCATCATAGGGTATCCCCTGAGCTTGGCTTAAAAATATTTAAAAAGTCGACATCCTGTTCAGCGAGAATGATGAAGACGTTTCGACCATCGAAGAATCATATTATATAGTTGAAGGAAGAATCTCCACAATTCGATGAGTATTCTGAGCAGGAAGACTGTAAACCAGGACCATTGAAATCGGGGTTTCAATCTCTTAATTTTTTACTTTTACGTCTGATATCTCAACAACGAGGACTTAAATTATACGGCGTAAAAACAAGGAATAAAAAAGTATATAATCGTAATTTTTGTATCATGACGGAGAGCCGAGTTATCGAAAAAAAAACTGTACCACTTTTTTCAACATGGCGGAGAAAGTTCATAGGAAATCTTGGTTGACAATTTCAAGCTAAGCTTTTCTAAGCCCCGCCTCCCCCAAACACAATATCTATAAATTAGCTTGCTCGCTTCAGTGGTATTTTCAAAAATGAGTGGACTAACCTACGAAATTTGGACAACCCAAATGGAGGTAATTACCCCCCCCCCCCCTCCCCAAAATCTCAAAAAACGTACAAACATTTATCCCATCGGAAAACCGGATTCACTCATTCCGATTTCTAATATTTCACATTTTCGTCGCACAAAGTTATAAAGTTATTTAGTCAAGGGTTAGTGAGTAGATTAAGTGTTATTTATTAAAAAATATAAAAATGAAATTTATACTAAAACTGAAGCATTAAGGCTGATTCACACCAACGCGATAGCTACATGCATCTGCCTGAACCAAATAAAAATATTTGGGAAAAATCTGAACATGGGACAAATTAGAGCTTCCCAATTTTATGGACCAGTATTGATGTTGGACATGCTACGATTATATATCAATTCAATGTGTACTAGCTGGACTTATATTTTTCAATTTGAAAAAATTTGTCTGATATCGAATATTAAATTTTTATATATCAACGTTGAAAGATATGGAAAAAGCAGTGACGCAGATGTTTTAAATGTTTCGGCTATAGAGATAAAATTTCAATACGGTTTGTTCGAAGAATACCACTAAATGTTTGCCTGATCAATAACAAAGAACACATCATACCTCGATTGTCTACTTTAACTTTTACTTAATGCCGTCCTTTCGCAGCAAGGTATGCCCGACAAGAACCTCAGAAAGATCAGTACAATTCTTAAATTTACACAGCCTTATTAGCAGATATTTAATTGAAAACGCGTTTGGAATTTCGGTGCATAATAGAGAATTTTTGTCAATCCTACTACAAAACAGCCTGAACAACTATTAAAATTGCATAGCCCCATACGCTCTTCATTATTTTTTTAAAAACCGCAAATGAGAACGATAATTAATACACTCAACATTTACAGTCGTCTTAATCAAAAATGGGGGGTTTCATATTTTTTGAAGTTAATGGAAATCCAACAACGTTTTTATCTTGCACTATAACCTACGTACGTAAAGTTAGTACCGCAACTTTGCCTGATTTAACTCGGAACTATTTCATAATTTGTCGTTAATTTATCGTGTCCTTTTTTCTAAAGGAAGCTGGATGTGGTGCTAAGTTGACATCAAGTTTGCACCACATTCAGTTTCCTTTAGAGAAAAGCTATACGACAAATTTATGTTTTTCACGACAAATTAGCGACAAATTCCAAAATGTGAAATTTTCCAATCGGATAAGGTTTGGCCGAGTTCTAGTGAATTGCGATGCTAACTTGACGTCAACTTAGCACCACATCCAGTTTCCTTTAGAAAAAAGGACATGACTAACTTATGGTTTTCACGACTAATTAACGACAAATTAACGACAAATTATAATATAGTTCCGGGTTAAATCGGCCGAAGTTACAGTGCTTACTTTACGTACGTCTATAACCACACTTCGTTTAACACTTCCCACTTGTATTCTAAACTAGATTTAGCTTCTAGGGAAGGACACAATAACTCAACTCTGGTCGCGGTGTCCGCAGGCTCCCAGTAACCAAGCCACTTTTAAGCTAACCCAATCTATATACAATTCCTTGGCAATATCAACCCCCACTTTGTCTTTTTTTCTCACAGCTCGCGATAGAGGACTAAAATCGCGCATGCTGCGTTAGACAATTGAATCGCTTGTCAAACACTGCAGTAATTGTTTGTATCGCTATGATCTCTCGCGTTGTTGTGAGCGATTGCATTGAAAACTACGTGTAGCGATCTATTGCTGTCGCTTCGTTATCGCTATCGCTTCCGCGGCGGTGTGAATCGGCCTTTATATGGTTTTAGAGGAAAATGAATTAACGACTAATCGATATTCATTCCTATAAATAGATTTTGTTAGAACAAATAATTTTATATTTATCATTTATTTCGTATGTATCGCTTTACTTATATATTTATTTTTCTCTCTTTTCAGGTATGTGAACATTCCATCTACTATTTCACGATAAGTAAGTAAGTAGTCCTTTAAAACAAAAAAGAATTTCCTTAATATCTGCTTCCGTTCAAAACTTTTAATATTTTTTTTTATGCGAAAAGTGAAAAAGTAAAATTTCCAGAAAAGAAATGTGGACAATACTGTTGGAGGAGGGGGTGGGGGCAGATAGAACATTGTACTTTGGAAATTTAACTTTTTCTCTTTCGCATAACATAAAAATACTAAAACTTTTGAACGGAAGCAGATATTAAGCTAATTTTTTTTTAAAGGATTCTTAATGGCGCATATTTAATAAGAAAAAGAAAAAAATATGTTCTTAGTGTAGAAATTTTACGGGATCAAGGATAACACAAATTTTTATAATTTTTTTTTTTAAGAACTCAACATTAGGGCTGGATTATGAGAGCACTTCCACATAAATCGTAACATGTTGAATATATTTAAAAATTATGAAAGCCTCTCTTTGGAATAGGTACTAAAGTTTGGTTCTGCGATATCCTTGAAAGGACTTTGAGCATTTAAAGCTCCCTCCTAGTTAAACAAATTTAAAAACTGTTTTTTTTTTTTATTTATTTGGTATTTTTCCAAAAGTATGGACTTCTATAAACATGCTGTTAAATTTTACTCATTCGAGTTATTTTGATCGCTATAGTCTTTCTTAGGAAAACAGACTTGAACAGTTGCGTGAGACCGATTTAGATGAAACCTTCAGAATTAGTAAAGTGTTAAAAAATATTGAATACGTTTTTTTTTTTTTAGTCTGTCGATCTCAGGTCTTGGATACTACACGGTGACTCAAATTTTTTTATGTTTTCACTGTAAATTTGTTTTTTTTAATTTGCTAATTACTTTGGATCGGGTTACTCGATTCTTTTGTGCGATATTTCAAATTAATGGTATTAAATCTATCTTTACAAAGAAATAAAAAACAAAATTACAAATTAAAAAAAAAAACAATTTTACCTAATAACTAAAAGCTTATTACTTTTTGATTTTTTACCCCCTCCGGAAGAGAAACACCACCCGACAAAATATTATTTTTGAAATGCTCTGAGATTAATATACAGGGTGCCTCAAAAAATATTGATAATCGGAAGCCTGGAGGTAGAGTGTCCCTCGAGGAACCCAAATCACCCCATGTATGAGAATCGTTATTGAACTCCAAAATATTAAACGTTTTTGGTTATTGATTTGAATTTAGATTTAGATCCACACTCGATTCGGACTCGAAGAGTTTTCAAAATTTGGGGTTCGTACGCTAAATAAATTTTTTATACCCCTCTCGATATCTATTTCTTAAGAACTTCAGGAGTTAATTTTTGAAGAAAATAGGCAACTGCAACAGTGAACTGCATCGACTGTATGAAGAGGAAGATGAATCCATGAAACATATCATATGTGAGTATCCCGCGCTTGCAACTTTAAGGTTGAAAATCATTGGAGAAACACCTCTCTAAATACGGTTTACAAGCTAACCCCAAGGGGAATATCGAGCTCGTAACGGAGGACAGAATAAATCAACTGTGATAGCTGTGTCCGCAGGGTCTTAGTGGATTAGTCTCCCCTACTCTTAACCCCTAAAAATTAAGCACGTGAGAGTAGGCATGAATTTCAGTCTTTAGTACTTTGTTTTCAAATTAAAATAAAAGAAATTAATGGAATGATTATAGTCAGGTCGCAGTGTGCCTACTTGAATATGTATTATACATTCTGTTTCAATCAAAGCTGTAAACAAATTTTTAATTTTTTTTTTTTTCTGGAAAACGAAGGCGCAACGAGAGCCGGAAATATCTTATATACATTAGTAAATTGATATAGATAAGATTTTCACACAATAACAGAATATAGATTTGATTTTCCTGAGTTACATATGAGTACGGCAGTTCAAAATAGCAAAAAAGCAGATTCGCGATTATGGCATGACGGCGACAAATAAATAAATTAAAATATCAATCATTGCTCATTTGCTTATTTGGATCCGACTGTACGATTTTGTCAACATCTATCTCTTCTCTAAAGTACATAATATTCCCCTATCCTCAAGAATTTACAATTTTCCCTCGCATGCGCGGCTCAAACATATTTGCCAACAACCGAAATGCTTCCTAATCAACCTACCTACATGAAATTGATGAAAGCACAAAAAAAACCACCTCCAGTCGAAACAAATACAGCGTTAATCTATCATATGAAAAATATGTTCCCAGCAAAAATTTGAATGAAAAATCTTCAGGGCGATATGTAGATGATATTGCCAAAATATCTTCCACGCGAAATTAAAGCAAATACTGTGAAATGATTTCTTCCTTGTCTTGCGTAGATGAAAAGAAGATGAAATCACAAGCAATTTTATTTTCTGATTTTAAATGTGGAAGCAAGAAGACAAGAGTTTCGCTTATTTGTCATCTCTTGATACACGAATTTATCATTTGGAAGAACGCGTCATTAGACTCCATGACAGTATTTAATTTGTGAGTTCTCTAGTGATTTTAAATCCACCAATTCATATTAAAAAAAAATTTAATTAAATAAATATCTTCTTTATTCCCTTACTACAAATTCCAAAGAATTTATTTCGACGAGTCTTGAACGATTTGCTTAGACGATAAGAAAGCGAATCATCTTGAAGAAACGAATACGTTTCTTATACATTATATGAAAATAGCTCGCCATGTTGACAAATTACTTTAATGTATCGCATTCGTTTCTTCAAGATGTTTTGCCTTCGGGGTAACAGTTTCTCCTGTTGGAAATTAAGAATGCAATACGAATATGATTATCATCCACGAGATATTTTATCGTCCAGGTAATAAGAAAGTGAATCTTCTGCGTTTCGCCATGTTTGCTGGGTTCATATGAATGAATTTAATCTAATACATGCTACCGGTATAGCAGTGTTTGTAGCTCCCATAGTAGCATTTTTCAATTGCATCCCTTAGGTCTAGAACCATTTCTTATTGAGTGTAGCTACAGTTGGGAGGTGGTTGTGATGAAAATTCGCTCCAAAATGGGAGTTTCTGGGCACTTTTCCCATAGATAATGATGCAATTTCCCACATTTTTTCCCTGGAACGAAAAGCCATAGAAATACACTAGAAGGAGCAACTAGAGTAATATTTCAAAACAAATTCATTTTTACTGATAACAATTTCAAATAAACTATCTAACAGTTAAGCAAAAAGCGAACTCATGAGAAAGTCTTCTGCCTCTATAAAAGTATGTTCGTGTTATTCGTATTCTTCATTACATTGTATGAATTATATGTAGCACATATTCTGGAAAGTCTTTTTGGAAAAAAGAGCGCTCTAAAAAACGGCTTGAAACGCTTTCTTAGAAGATCGCAGCGCTTTTTCCCTTCTCTATCCCAGTTCATTAAATTTTTTACTACACATAGGAAAGCATTTCACTGTTCTAAAGAGCACTCCAGGAGGAGGTATGCTATGATGGGCGAAGAAGATTTTTGAAAATGTCTTTTGAAAAGCTTTATTTTGAATAATCATTGCAGTGCTTCTTTCTTAATTTCATAAGGGACCTTCAAGACCGTAAGCATCCCTAGGAGGCAAAGATATGGGTATAGAGAAAGGAAGCAGTGTATGCTTCCGAAGAAGCGCTTCAGTAGACTAATCTTCTATAGAACTTCCAAGTGACGACTATATAAGCTATTGAGTTACTTACTAATTTTTCTGGATAGAGTTCCATATTATACCTCGAACTCGCTTAAATTGTACTTCTTTCAAATTCGCTGTTTTCTCGTCTCGTCGCTTATACCCATTCAAGTTCTCAAAGCTTTTATTTCATATAAGTGCTTGATATTTTAATTTCATGATTTTCAACGTGCTATTTCAATAAACTGGCTATAATATGGCTCAATTTTTTATATTTTCGTAATATTCCATGCTCAATGTTGTCTTAATTATGGAAAAAAATTCAATTTTTTGTGTAAAATTTATGACAATTGTAACGAAGTTACATATGTTCTAGCTAGACACCAGTGAAAACGAGTCGTCTAGCAGCAAGTAGGCAACAGAGAAGACAACTCAAATGTAAGAAGAATTGACCCCCACCAGTGGACTACCAGAAGACTGGCTATAAAGTCAGTCAGCACCGAAATATTAGTCAGTTGCCTGCCAGCAGCTCGATCAGACGCATCTCCCGTCCCAAATCCTATCCGGAAGTCGTGTTGACTAGTTCAACGGCAAGCGCACGTCAATCGTGTTGATCAGAAGAGTAGTGAGCGCACGAATATAGATTCCGTCCTCGTACCGTATTGACTACTCTGACGACGCGACGAAGCGCACGTTAATCGTGTTGGTCCGAAGAGTAGCGAGCGCACGCATACATACATTCCGTCCCCGTACCCTCGTGTTGGCTATTCAGAAGACAAGCGCACGTAATCGTGTTGGTCAGAAGAATAGTGAGCGCACGCTCCGTCCCATATCCGCCGTGTTGGCTACTCCTGACGACAAGCGCACGGTAGTCGTGTTCGTCTAAGGAATAGTGAGCGTACGCTCCTGTCCCGCACCTACGCCGCGTAGTTATAAGTTATTATAAGTGAGTGAGTGAGCGAGTGTAGACTAAGCAGTGTGTATTACGTAGACCGCCCGAACCGCAGAGCTAGAACAGCGCTCTGAAACTAGCAACGTCGGAAAACGGCCCTAGACAATATCCTGACTACCCGCACACCAACTACCCGCACACCAACTACCTTCCCTTTACCGTTTTCCAATTTTTTGGGGGTGAAAATTCCCATAATAAGGGAGAATTCCTTCAATCTATCAACACTAATATAAGTGGCGAACGAGCAACAGAGATGTGTGACGTCATAGGTAGATTCCTGACGAGTTCGAATGCCATACATTTTTTTGGATATTGTTCGATTGCTGATCGACGCAGAACTTCAAACCACCAGAGCTGTACTTTTCGTTACATGTTGTTCGATTGCTTTGTGTTTGAATGTTTTCTTCAGAGGGAGGTGATTTTATAATTGTTTCTCTTCGATAGTTAACAGCGAAGGACATATTAAAAGGCTTTAGGGAAAATATTTTTTAATGAAAATATTTTGAAAAAAATTGTTGTCGTAATTTTTTATTTCCTTTAATTTTTATTTTTTTTTTATTAAATTACATCGGAAACCTAAGGGAAGCAATTTGCTTCCATTTTTTGGCTTTTCTCATCATAACTTCCTTCCCTTTATCCCACCACAGAAATTAATGCTACAATTCCGATAAGGTTCTATATTAGCTCCGATCAACTTTCAAAGATTTATCTAGTTTCATATTAAAATTACTCGTATTCACATAAATATATATTTTTGAAGCTCTTACATAATCTAGATCCATACATAAAACGTTAAAATGAAATTACATGCCCTTGCGCTATTATTTATTATTTACGAAATATGCAAAGAATGCTGTAGGTAATTCTACCTTCGAGTATTAATAATAATGAAAAAAAAAATAACAAATACAAAAACCAAAAATTGTAATCTGATATTCCACAAAAGCACCTTCAATTTTCTTCTTGATAAATCTCATCAGTCTGAGGGTAATAAAAACGAATGAGGGCAGTAAATTCAGTCGAGCAATCACGTAACAAATGATTCCAACTATAAAATCAATGTCTCCCACAGGCATACTTCCAGTCACGTGAACTCTTTGTCTTACCTGTAATCTGCTACATAAATACCTATCTACCTACTACTTCCATTATATTATCATATTTATTATTACATTAGTATCGCCTTAATTAAATCGCTCCTCATCTTGATAAGTAAAATGCTCTTAAAGACATTTCATTTACCATTGAGAAAGCTTTCAAGCTCCAATTACCAGTTATCGGAATGGAAAGAAAATTGTTCTCCTACCCACACATATATAGGCAACCACCTATCTCTTGCTTGCTGTACACAAGCATCTCTTGCAGTTGCATTGAAAGTTCGAAACAGTTCTGTGCTTAAACTAAAAACAAAAGAAAAAACAGAAAAAACATTGGGAAATTGCAAAATATCTAGGGAATCCACTATTTCGGGTGTGCAGAGAGGATGCCAGCTAAATGGAGCCATAAAAGCAATCAATGTTTATTACGATCCTATATTGAGATACATTTAATGGGGTACCTATACAACATCAGAGATCGGAATAGTTATTATTTGGTGGAAGAGTGCGCGGAGCGCTACTGTGGGAAATTGGTTCGCCACCCTCATCCTCATCCCCAACAAAGTTTAAAGAAATCGTCGTATAAATAATAAACAAAGTTCTCTGTTGGGTTGGCGAAACAATCAATGGGGAGCAGTACAAGCAATTTATACATTTTAAAGGCAACCTTTGAACGTTGATTTTCTATTAAAATGTGCATCTGTTCAGGGAAGAAAATTTCTTCCAGATTATATATATCGACATGTACTACAAAGATATTGTGGTTACTATCTGGGTCAATGATTATGTTGTGTAACATATTGTGTGCATAATATGTAAGGAAAAGGGAATAAGATTTTCATATTGTTCTTTTAAATTTTGGAATGTATATCCATCAACGTCTTGGAACATGGAGAAAAATTTAAACATAATTCTGGCATTACCACAATACGTACCGTAATTTCCCACTAAATGTTCAGTTTTTAATTTAAAAATTGTTTTTTTTTTCTTTGCATTAATTTTTAATTTGGCTTATCATCTACCTCTGATAAGAGTAAGCCCATATCCAATTAGTAGTACAAATTTGGTTAAAGTTATTTTACACATAAGAAATTTAACCCAGCAAACATTACGATTAGAGATCGAATCGAAAGCGACTCACTCAATCGAAGTTTGACTTCGATCTCGAAGTCATTCTCGACTCGAACTCGAGCCGAAAACGAAGGAAATGAAATGCTAATTCGAATCGAAATGACGACTCGATATCGATTCGTCTCCTCGGTCCTTATTCGAAGATTTTTCGTGCGTGTATTGGTGCTATATATGTATAAGGGTCATATGTATTCGAGATTTCTTCGTAAAAACTACTCGTTTTCGAATTGGTTAAACGAGTAAGATACACTTTGTGAAAACTATTCGATATCTCATTGAAAATAAACAAGTAAACTATGAGAAACATTTAATATTTACCAAATGCAAATTTTATGCTCTCAGCACTCACTTTAGATGATTTTTTTTTTATCCGAATACTTGAAAAAGAATGTCGTTGGCATGCTTGTGTTGTTATGCATAATCTGAAAAAATCATGTACCGATAATTTTTTTGAAACATTTCGTAATATTTCGAGAGAGATTCGTAAAAACGAAAAATTCTCTGCAAATTCTCTCGTAAAACCGAAATATTCTCGAATTGTTGCTGTTCGAGAATTTCTCGCTAATGTGAAATCCCAAGAAAATGTTTGCTGTCATCATATAAAAAATAAATCTATGTAAGTATTTGAAAAAAAAAGACATAAAAAGTCTCTGTCATATGCACTTCAAGATATATACGAAAGGTTTTGAATTCTTAAACTGGGTAGCTACAATACGTACCTATGTACCTGCTTAAATCTAATTTGTATTTTTGTGATACTGATGATAATGAAATTTAGATTGAATTACGCGTAGGTTTGTCTTTAGGTAGGGGGCCGAGAGAGATCCCAAGCACGTAGGTTAGGGCGGCCCATTGTGTTAACCAGTTCACAAAAACCTTCCGGTCCTCATAATGAAGCGCATCTGGTAAGATAAATTTTTCAACTCAGACTCAAGCCTGCTCCGGGCAAAGGCAGAAGAAGTACACAGAAAGTGTTCGGTGGTTTCAGGCTCTTCTTCTAGGCAGGCCAGACACTCAGGGCTGTCAATAACTCACATCCTTGTTAAATGAGTGTGAAGCGAGCTGTGCCCGTTGATGATGCCAATCACAGTTTCATTCGCATTGTTTCTCTACGAACCCCAAGAGAAAATCAGAGAAATTCTTATTAGGCCCATCAAGAAAAAGTTTTGTGCTCCTGCAAGTGCTCAGGTTCGCCCATTTCTGTTGATGTTTCATACGAACATACGCTTTGATGAGAGACCCGATAACCGCGATGGCAACGCCGCAACGCTTACGCCGTGTTCCGGTCCATAAAACGGAGAAACTGCGCCAGACCTGGATAGAAGGTCAGCCCTTGCATTCCCGATGATTCTCAAGTGCCCAGGATCCTACTAAAGAGACACCTTCTAATGGATACACAGCTTATCCACGGACGATTTACAGTCCCCAAGTAATTTTAGATGTTATCCGAGGGCCGCTTAGAACCATCAAGGATGCCTAACTATCCGAAAAGATAGCAATGATCTTTCCCTTGATCTCCATATCAAGGGCTATCTTCGCTGCCGTAGTAATGACGAAGACTTCAGCCTGGAAGACAGTAGTGTGCCTTCCAAGTGTGTCCTTCAACCCAATGTCAGGTTCAAAAAAGTAAGCACTCGTCCGGGCTACCTCATTAAAGAAACAGCCGTCGGGTAAAAATTTTTATAGAGGACTGGGGAAGCTTCGATAAGCCACCACCCTCAGCCCACGATTCCCTTTCAAGAAAAGTGGCATGCGGACCAGAGTGTTTTCCCTTTCCAGTCAATGAGCAATGGGAAGAACCAGTCCAACTGTCCTCCCAAATATCCCCATGAGCGCAATCCACATACAGCCCTTTTGATATCTGCCTGAATGCTAAGATTCAGGACTGGCAGATTAATAAAACCTCAAGGGCAGCAGTAGCCATAGCTCGCATGGAGCCTGTAATTCCTAAGTAATCAAGCCTTTGCTGACCCGCCAGCTTTCGAATCGCAGTCCCCACTTGCGTCCTCGCTCACCATACATAGGAGGCACATGTGAGTATGGGTCTTATGCTGGAGGTGTATATCCAGTACATAATACTCGCTTCCATGCCCCACGTGCAGCCAAAGGTTCCCCTGCATGCAGCGTAGACCCTCATAGCCGCATTAAAGTTTTCCTCTACATACAATTCCACTTCAGCTTGGCGTCAAAGTAGACTGCGAGGTGCTTGACATGGGAAGATAGTTACAGAGTGTGTCCAAAGAGCTTTGAAAGAACAAAGTACCCAAGCTTATGTGTCCTGGAAAAGAGCACCAAGCTGGTCTTTGTAGGGTTCCTTGTCACATATCATGCAGGGTACTGCACCAGTCCTCAACAATATTGAGTGCTCGTTGGATGAAGGCACCGGCAACAGCTATGCTGTACTTAGAGATAAACAGAATAGAATCCAATATTTTTCAGCATCGAGATAAATGACTCAACCAACATACATCAGAGTACGGGGAGTGCACGCGAACCTGCGTGAAGCCTCTCTCCACCAGCACAACTCCACGGTTAAGTATCGTCGTCTTAGCATTTTGTCGATCCATCGCACAATAGTGCGGTCAACAACATGCAGACGAGCTGCGTCACACAGTGACTGGGAGGTGGCCCTGTCAAAAGCCCCCTTGATGTCCAGAAAGGCTCCCAAGATAAACAGTCCCCAATCCAGTCCCTGTTCACTGACAGTAACCAATGAACTGAGAGCCGTCTCAGTAGATCTGTCGCTCGGGTGGTAAGCGTGCTGTGAGGTGTTTAAGGGAGAGACTTTTAGGGCTACGAGTAGGCACAATCGAGTTTATTATTTGAAAGGTTTTCAGGTTTTGAACTACACCTGATATATACTTTTTAAGGTAATTTTTGGAATCAGCACATCGAATTCCATAGAAATTATATAATTTTATCTCAGAGCTATGATAAAAATCTATTTTTATTCCCTATAATGCAATAATTACATAATTTCCAGCTATGGTGATTCTCAAACAACGTCTTCATCATTATGATATAGAAAATTTCAACTAAAACTTGAGCTTAATCCCATTAAGTGTAATATTTTATCCATTAAATCCATCAAGCATTATACGATTTATGTGTGTACACAGGTACTACAGGTACTATATATAAAAAGAGATAATAAGTCCAAGTTCCTTACCTTTTTCTATCCAATTTACCCATCAACGCTCTATATATATTCCCGAGAATGTCCTTCCCACCCCCATATTTCATTGTTTATTTAAAGATGTTGCTCTACAGGCCATTTTTGGGCATTTTTCACCTTCATATACGAAATGGGGGAAGTACCTGAAATGAACACATACACACACACACACATACATATTTAGAAGGCAGAAGTACAAATAATGAATGGCTGCCGTGTCACATATTAATGCCATCACATTTATTAAATCCTGACGTGTGAATTGGATACCTGTGCTAGGTATGTATGTAAGTTTTTCATTCGTTGCGTTGGCCAGGGAAAACTTAGGCAACTCTCATCACTTCACTGCCAGGCTCCATATCCCGAAAATCCTTAAATTTGACATTACTGTTGCCAGCCATCCAACAAGATAACGAAAAGATCTGTTTCTCGAGGACATAAACGTAATGGGAAAAGGAAACTAGAAGGTACATAAAATATACACAGACACAATAGTGGTTTTCTTATATATTTTGAACGACGACGGACGAGTTCGAAAGGAAATCTGGTCCAAATGGATGTCGTTTCTCTTTTATCTCATCCAGCACAGCTGGCATGGTGCTGATGCTTGAAAGCATCACGTCGTTTTTTGTTTTTTGCTTTTTTTTTCATCTAAACTAAAGCTTGACGTTACTCTGCAAATAGTACCTACCTAGAATTGAATAGTGTTTGGATGCTTAATTTTTACTGAGATAGAGTAGCTTTGAGAGGGAGGGTGAAAACAAAAGCGCACGCTATTCAGGTCAGATCTAGTATAAGTAATGAAAAAAAGACGACTCTTGGCCATTTTAAGTGAAATCCATTCATTAAAAATAATTTGAAGTCGCCCCATCATCGGTCGTCGTCTTCGGCCAGCTGATGGGTGTGCTTGCTGAAAAGATTACAGGTGTGTTCACCGTAGCGTGCTGATGATAACACAGTGTCAAATTCAACATATGTGGTAGAGAGAACTATATTTACTACCCCGAGCCAGACACTTGAGTTTTATTAGTTAGATTTTGCGTTTTCATATAAAATGCACACTAAAGGCATATAGTAAATTACTTTCACGCCACTAAGCTAGCCAATTTTCGTAATTAGACTTCCTTGAGTACTTTGCACCACACAGGTAGATAAGAATATTTATACAAAATGGAAGACTGCAATGTCATTTTTAATCACGTGAAATCGGCTTATATTGTGCACTGTTTCCCGAAGTGATGATGCATAAGGGCTCCATCACCATATCAAACTCCCACAGCTTTGAGGATGTTTTCAAATAGCATGATTGTGGTGGTGGCATCAGGTGACAATGAACGATGAAGAGTGCTTTTCCTACCTGTTTTTACTTATTTACATATATACAGCTCTCTATGACTATATATTATGGATGGGGCTCGTTCTCTTCTGGAAAACTTATTCACTTGTCCCCAACATTGTACTATAATACATTACTGGCCTCGGTGCTACACATATATAGGGTTTCCCCATTTATGTGATACCTCAACCGCTTTGAACAACAAGTGCTTAATGATGGAAGGCGTCGTCATGCAGGCTGCATATATTTCAGAAGTCTGCTTATTCTAGCATGTTTGGCAAATGAAAGGTGATCGCACTTGGGAGCGAACTGTAGTGCACGTATAATACCTACCTGCATGCATGCAATCTACTTAAGAAATTGCAAATAAATTGGACGAAAATTGATGCGCGTTCACATTGATTTCAGTTTTGTTTCATGTAAGTAAGTATGTAGGTATAAAATGTCTGCAGACATAGTGTTAATGTCAGTGATTTAAATGTAAGCTGGTTCTGTATGGTGTTGGGATATTTTTTTAATATGCTTGCTTCAATATGGCTTAAAGAGTATTATGCCTGAGAACAGGACCTGGACCCAGCCCAACCAGAAAAATCGAGCACATCTCCATCTGAAAGTCATAAAAATATCTCAACTAAACAAATAAAACAAAAAATTTGTATACCCTAGATGAAATCATAGGGTAAGTAAGTAAGTAAGTAAGTAAGTATTTATTTAAGAAGAGTACAGTAAGACAAAAGTCTTTTCATTAGTATTACTTAAACTAACATTTTTCAACACTAACTAGAATAACAAAAGTATATTTCGTGAGTTTGAGCATATATAAGTAATGGTAATAGGAATTATGAGGAAAAAGAAAATAATAATTATATAGCTAATAAGATCCATATTACTATTTCGAATATAAAACAAATGCATAAAAACTAAATATTAAGACTTGTTCGACGAACCTAAAAAAGAAAAACAACAATTTACCTTGTTTAAAATGAACGTAATGTAAACATCTTACCTACACCTGGAGTGTGCCACAGGTGCGACAGTCCCTCGATGACATGAAACAAAAAAAGAATAGAATTAGAAGCTTTCAAATTAATTTTAATAAATTAGATTAATATATTGAATTAAAATGGAACAAATAGGATAATAAAAACATCAGACAGGTACATGCAAGTCTTTCATTCCATGTAAACAAAGGCAAATATAACATACAAAGAAGCAGGAAATTAAGAATAATTTTCTGCCACAACATGCACATAACATAAAATAAACACACAAAGGGCAATTAATCATGCAAATAAAGGTACATGTAGAAGATTGGTGGACGCTTCAGAACACCCAAAACAAAGCTCACCTGCACAGGTGTGCACCAATCTCAAAAACATAAAAACTCACAATAAATCCAATAAATTGTGATATTTACCTGTACTACATGTTATCTAGCGATGATAATATCAGGAAAACACTACACAAAATAATAAAAACACTAAAAAACTAATAAAAACAAATCGCGCGCGTTTGACAGTTCGGATTAAAAATTTCACGGTGAACTTCATACTCCCATTGACATGCGATACGTCAAATTGGGGTAAAATCTTAGATCGTATAACGAACTGGATAGGCTATGAGGAAGAAAAACTTAAGCATTTTTCTTCAAGTAGTATAATCGCATCGATGTGTTTGTTTAGTCATGGAAGTCGTAAACTACGATATTTTCTGAGCGGGCACATAATTTAGTGGTTGAAAGTTAATCAAATATTGAACAAGTTTTATAATTTCCTGTCACCGCGATTCGTATCATTTTTTCAGTTTATAATTTTATAATTCTTTTATAACTTATTACATTTTTAAGAGTTTTCCTAATGCCCCATTTATTTGCTGATAATATTTCTTGTCGTTGCCTTTGCTTGACTGACATCAAACAAGAGCCCCGATGACAATTCAATTGTAAGATCTAAGAAATGACAAATGAGAAATGTCAGAAATATTGAACTGACAAAAACTAAAAGCCCAGCCCTCTTGTCATTTCCCTCCCGTGTCCAGAAAAAAATTGCTTATCACACGTACACGAATTTTATACAAGGTAGCCTATCCTTTCGTTTTATGATCTAAGGGTAAAATCGTCGCGCGATTTTAATGGTGCCGTTCGTTTCGCGGTATTTTTCGCGGGATTTGCGTAATTCGCGATATTTACAATTTCAATTTGCACTAACGAGTGCGAAAAAGAAACACTGTGCGAGCAAGACAAAACAGTGAAAATCGAGAGAGGAATTATTTAGAATGAACTAAATAGGCCAAAAATGTAAAATTCATGTTGGCATATACCAATAATAATTAAAATTCTTAATTTATTCACAAAAAGCCAATATTTGATAATTTCACTTTATGGATAGTGAAATTGAAACAAATCTGTCTATAAAAGGCGTGTCATTCCTTCATTCGATCTTCTTTTCATTCGAGTTGTCATAAAGTCTACACATGCCAGTGGTCATAGTATACTTTTCATGCAAGTTTTTCTTAAGTCATTTTCGGTTTTTGGACTTAGAATTTTTATTCATCAAATTGTTCATCGGCTTCACTTGGGAAGTTTTTGTTGGAATACAAATCTAGCACCAAATTTCGTGGCCATTTTTTTTTTTTGGAATTGTACAAATTCGCATCAAGGTTTCAACAAGTAAAGTTTATAAAGAACTTACTTGTCAGTATTTATTAAAACCAAAGGTAATTATTTTTTTTGCATTTTTTAAAACAATTTGAGGTTAAGGGACAAACTTGATTGCATGCCACAAGAGAACTAAAGACAAAGAAAATCCTAGAGCATGTGCAGTCGACCGACAATAATAATAATAATTTTTCTGGGTGTCATTACCCTAATGATGTGTGCTGCCAGAGTAACCGTTTAAGGGGTAACGCCACTGTAACGGCGAAAAAAAAAGTTTTTTTAACGAATTTTTTTCTCGCAATATTAAAGGTGTTTGAAAAAAACCGGGCATACATTGAACTTTATTGATAAAATTTTTGACAGCGAAAAAAAAACAGAATGGCGGCTCCACAGCCATCTTCCCGGGACATGTTTTGCTTGCAGGGCTCCGCGGCACGCAGCACCACTGGTGCACATTTGAATCTAGACCAAAACAAAAAAAAACTATTAATCTAGTAGCTTATAGCTGGAGAATGCCGTACGGACTTATAAAAATATTAATTTTTGTAGATTTGGCGCGCGTTTGAAAAAAAAGTTTGATTTTTGACGAAAAAAACGGCAGATTTTTTGTTAATAAAAAATCAACAAATTGAAAATCCCGCACGGCATTCTTTAGATAATGTTAATGTTCACATCTGGTCAAAATTTCAAGTCGAAAATATGAAAATTGTTCGAGTTATGCTGCGTGCCATTTTGAAAAACCGTGTTTCGAGAAAAACGCATTCAAAGTTTTGAGAATAGTTTTTTATTGGAAAAAATAAAAAAAAATGAAGGTAAAAAATAAAAGTTTTCCGATAAACAAGTTAAAGTTGCAAATGTCAAAAAGGTCAGTTGTGTTCAATTCGGCTCTTTCAGCCAGCTTTAGAAGAAAGCTGGCGATAAAGCTGGCTGAAAAGCTCCAATTGTGTTTCAGGCTTCAGGTAGTCGTTTCGGAGCAAAGTTTGACGCGCTTCGTGGCGATCTCCATTTTCAAAGGAAAAAAAAACTAAAAAGTAAACTATTTTTTAAACCAATAAAAACAAAATCGATTTTTCAAAAAATTTACAATGGCTTTACCCCTTAAAAGAAGTGGCCGAGCTCGTTCGCTGGATCGAAACTGGAAGAGCGTTCCAAATGCGAACAGTATAAACAAAGTAAGAATATTTCAAGACCGAATATTTGAAGCGAGACAGTAGCAAGTCATTACGTCTATCACTTTGCAAAAAATTTATAAATTCGTATAGGTATGCCGGTTTACGTGTGTTTAGTAAGTTGTACAGAAAAATTAATGCTCTGCGTTGTAAATATGTTTCCAAAGAGCAATCCAGGATTCGGTGTCGAAAGGGAGAAATGTGATCATATCTACGAAGCCTGAATGCGAACCTAATGGAATCGTTGAAGGCAACTTCGAGCTTACGCCTACACCGTGAGTCGAATCTTGGGAAAATATTGGAACCATGTGAGAGATGCCGGAGTATCAGTGCCCATGGGACGATCAAGATATATTTGCACGTCATCAGCGTACAGATCAATGGAGCTATTTCTTATAACAGTTGGCAAATCATTAATAAAAAGACTGAAGAGCAGAGGTCCCAGCATTGACCCTTGTGGGACTCCGACAGACAAAGAGAGCCTAGAGGAAACAACTCCGTTCACTTTAACTCGTTGTGAGCGTTTCTCCAAAAAGCTTCCAATTAATTTCAGTGTCGGCGAGCCGAATCCAAAAAGGCTCTTCAGCTTGTTAAGAAGTTTCTTGTGATCAATGCTATCGAAAGCTTTCGTGAAATCGAGTGAGACTAAGAGCGCAATGCGGTCATCATTCAGAGCGATTCTAATGTCCGTAGTGATTTTTAAGGGAGCTGTCTCACAGCTATGCCCAGGATGAAAACCTGACTGCCAAGGACTCAGGGAATTCATTCGATCCAGTTACTCGGATATTTGATTTGCAATGATTTTTTTTACTGCCTTCGCTAGAAAACATAATAAGCTTATAGGTCTGAAGTCCTTGACGTCGCTAGCAGTGGATTTTTTAGCGATTGGAACCACTAGCGCTTCCTTCCATAGAGAGGGAAATTCGCTGAACGTTAAACAGCTATTGAACATCTTTGCAATAAGACCAATAATGAAAGGTAAGATAAGTTTCACGAATCGCGGTGGGATTCCATCGGGTCCAATAGCATCGGATTGGATAGATAAGACAGCTGTGGCGGCCTCATCAACGCAACGAAAATTGAACTCAAATCCTGAGCGAGCGGTAGGAGTGTTCTGAAAGGATGGAGAAGCGCTGGTATAACACCCATTACAGGTAGTAGCAGTAAAGAACTCATTGAGCTCATCTGCGTCAAGGTCACATACTGAGCCATCACCACCATTAACTCCTAAGTCACGTAAGGTACTCCAAAGCTTCTTTGGGGGACCCTGCAATCTAACTTGGAAGTATAGTATAAGGACTTTGCATCTCTAACTTTTTTGTTTACAATATTACGAGACTTTTTATATAAAGACAGGCTGATGGGAGTTTTAAGTCTTCTATATTGATGATATAAAAAATCGCGTTCACAGATTAATTTCTTTATCTCACGTGAGAACCAGAGACAACCTTTTATTTTTATACATTTAGTCTGAATGGGGGCATATTTATTTAGTAAGAATGAGAGCACATCATTGAAAGCGAGTATACTTGTTGGTCTAGAGCGCGTTCCGGTGGACTAGCGTTCTGCTCCAAGATTACTTTCCAGTCTATATTACTGCATTCCTCAAATAAGCAATCGGTATTTATAGATTTTAAATTACGATATTTAATAACACGAAAAGGAGTTGATTGAGATGGAATAGGTAAATTATATTTAAGGTATAGGATGTTGTGATCAAGAATTGCAGGGGGAGACAGTTACGAATGGCGTATTATACATGAGGGGTCGGTGGTGAGTAAAAGATCTAACTGAGAAGGTGACTCAGTATTGAAATACGTGGGGGAGGAATTAATTACTCTAAGATGCAAAGATTGGATGACAAATTGGAATGTGTCGGATTGATTGTCATTACGGAGGATATTAACGTTAAAATCGCCAGCAACAATAATGTGAGAGTACACATGAGATAGAGCTGACAGAGAAACATCGAATGTGCCTATACTATCGGGATGAAATAACTTTGGCGGACAGTAGACTAAGCAAAAAACGCATTTATCAAGCTCCGTATCTACCTCCATACAAATGAATTCCAGTGCACTATCACGGGATCCCGAATATAAATAGCAGCGCCTCCCCCAACTCTCCCCTCGCTGTCACGATGCAAGAGTTTAAAACCAGGTATTGAAACAAAAGCTGGGGTCATTCCGTTTGTAACGCCTAGAAATAGATGGTAGAGCAAACTGGATTATAGACACCTACGCATAATATTAAAAGTTATTTTCATTTTTGCATGTCCGTCCGTCCGTCCTTCTGTAAATTTATGTTCGAAAATGGGCCGAATCGGGCAACTCCATCGCAGAGTTGCCATACAAAAATTTCGTTCTTTACTTAACAGGGTGTTTCCTCCATGGTGGTCCATAGAGCGGGAGGTGATAGTACTCACCTAATATGTGCCACCATGAAACACTTGGTCTGCTTCACTTAGACCATTCACTGTCCATTGGTCCCCATAGATTCATGGAAATCTATCCTTCTAAGAACAACCTTATATTCCACCTTTATTATCTAAAGAAACTCATGATGCATCTACACTCTTCAACTTGCAGTTTCTCCAACTTCCTCCGAGAAAATTTAACTATCAAGTAGCCCCGCCTCTTTTTTGGCCGCTAGAGTAGGACACTCGGAAGTTATGATTTCCTCAGAACCCTTACAGCTACAACAGAAATCGTTTGACTCTAAAACCAGCCCCTAGCATAGTTGCCTATGGTCCGATGGGGTGTTAACATCCTACTACTGGTGTTTTTGTATCGGCTCTGCTCCACCTCAAGAGCTCTATTGTTTTCTTCCTATTGTACACAGGCCATAATTGCCTCGCAATACAATATGTCTCCCGATTGACCCACCGATGATTAACCGTAACGTAGCCGTCATTGGTGATGTCGCTTGTTAGCGTTCCGACAGGATTCTTACATACAATATTGCATCGGAGATATTCATTTCGGAACACTTTTTTGCCGTCTCATGCGCTATCTCATTTCCTTCGATATTTCTTATGCACCCAGCGTAGTGGCCTATCTAGGTGCGATATGAAAATCTTCTCTATAGGCAATCTTTTCATAGGTGCACCGACCTTGATTTTACCACAACAGCATCCAGCTGTCAGTATGTATGTATGTATGTAGATGTCTAGGTCCGACTTTCTTGGTAAATCGCCACCAATTCTGCCTGAAAAAGACTACATTTGTCAGGCAATCTGTATGACTCGTTCCACAGTGCCAGTTACTGGAGTATACTCCCGCTCATGTATCTGTACTTGACTTCGAGCTATCTATAAAAATAATGATGTCTGCTATTATCATTGGGTATCAGTGTATATGGAACCCTTGGGAGTCTGCTACTACATTCCCAGCAATGTACGGTAACCCTCCTATAACACGGTAGATACGTTCTTAGAAAGTCCCGTGTTATATGAGCCTTGAAGTCAGTACACATTTTGTGTTTGTGTATATTATGGACTGACCACCATTTAAAACGTTTAAGTACAATATACAAAAGTCAACCAATCAGATGAAATTTTACAGTCGAAAATCGAATTAAATTAAAAAAGTATATTTTCTTGTGTTCAAGTGATATTTTAATCGCTTACAAGAAATTAAGCTCATTCCGACTTTAATTTTCAAAAGGTTATTTTTTACCTGAATCCTGCTTATGGGCAAGAGAGCCGGGGCATGGTAAACACTATCTTAACCATATTCTTTCGCGCGGTGATTTCATCTGCAGCCAACATAAAAACATCAAATAGCATAAGAAAACGTTCAGTAAGCGATATTTTGTGTTGGTAGCTCCAACTCTGCCATAGCACGAAAGAGAAAACTACAAAAATTGTGCAATTCTTTCCCTATAGGAAAATAGCAATACGCTCAGTCCATTGTTATAAGTCAGTGGCCAGTACAAAAAGAAGGGAAGTAATGTTCCCTAAGCTATTAAAAAAAATTTTTTTTTTTTTTAATTCCGTATAAGAAACTTAATTTTGATTAGGAAACAAAACAAAAATATACCTAGGTACATATTAAATTAATTTCGTTTAATGTAAGCTTTATTTAATACTTTTTTTCGTCATTGCTGCTCAGTACAATTAAACGAGAACGTTTGTTTGGTTGAACAATATTATCTTCACTCTCCTCTTGATTTTGTATGCTTCCTGCCCTTTGAAAAAATAAATAAAAATCTGTAAGGACGTTGTAAATTGCATGATATGGTGATAAGCAATCTTGCAGCTCCCTTTTGAATTTTAAGCTTCTTTCAGACGAAAGGTCTGCACTCAAGAAAAATAATTCTAGGTCTTTTGCTATGCTTAGGCCTACCTGTATATTTTTAGTGTAAAATTATTAATTTCACAACCTTCATCAGAATTATTATCCTTAGAATCGATTGCATTTACTTTGATGCCATTTCCAGTCCACCAGAACTGCTTCGTAAATTTCGTCTTCGACAAACAAATCTTGAACGTCTTTAAATAGCGATATCCACAAATCCTTCTCCTCCTATCGATCTAGTAAGATCTAATATGCCGGCAATTTCATTTTCTGTCGATTCGACTACAATTTCTATTCCAACTGTCGCTGACCATACATTTTTCCAATATCAGTTTGATGTTGATATTTTCAGTTCTTTCAACGATAACGATAGAAAATTGCTTCCATGCTTCCATTGCAGCAATAATTTCTGAATCTGTTTTGTTTAAAATCCATTGTAATGATCTTCTGATTTGTAATAAGTCTAACAGGTATAAATAATGCCTTCATCTAATAGCTGGAGCAAACTCTACTTGGAAGTTTGGATGATGTAAACCCTTTGGGTGACCTAACGCATTATCAATTAATAATAGCGGTTTGAAATCTGAATTTTTCTTTTTCAAATATTTTTCAACTTATGCTACTAAAATATTTAAAATCAATCTCTAAATAAATAGTTACCCACGCTTTTGAATTTGCTTACCAATATAACGGTACTGTATTTTTATTTACGCCTTTAAGTGCACGGGGGATTCAAAGATCTATAAATGAGTAGCTACTTATGGGTTTTGTGATAAAATCTCCCAACCTATTGCTGCACAAAATTAATGTAACATGATCTTATGATACATTTTTAGGGTTCCGTACCCAAAGGCTAACAACGGGAACCCCTATTAAGTACTAAGACTTCGCTGTCGTTACCAGGTTGTATCTCATGAACCGTAATAGGAAGACAGTTGAAATATTCACAGTCTGTGTATTTCTATTGGCAATATAACAACAAATAATAAAAATAAAATTAAATTAAAAATTAAAGCAGGTCCTCCCATACAAGAAACGTGATTTTTTCGGCGTTTTTTTCCTCGTTTTATTCTCATTCATTATTATTATCATAAGTAGACTTTTTTTTCAAATAACAGCATTATTATTATTTTTTCAAATGACGCCTACTGTCATTTGAAAAAATTAATAAAAAGTACATAGTGTAAAATTTTGTACGATGGTGGCGCGAGTCCGACTCGCATTTGCCCGGTTATTTGTTATAAGGATTCTATTGGGCATTTTTTCCAGGGAAAAGCCAGTTTCATCGGCAATAAGAATTTGATTCTTGTTCTTGGATAATTTTTGGTATTTTTTCTGGATATAACTTAGCAGCTTCATTATCAGCAGAGTTTCACCTTGTTAATTTATGCATTGAATAATATTTTTTGAATTTCTTAAACCAGCCCTTACTTGTAATCTGGATTGACAGAAGATTCTCCATTTTCTTTAAAATTATTGGTGCACGTGGACGAGCTGCATATTTTGCGGTTATCGAAGAGCCTGCAGCAACAGCACTTTTAATTTTTTTTCCACTTTTCTTAACGGGGTATTCTAGTCTAGAAATTCGAAAAAATCGATTTTTTTTTTGTTTTCATATTTTCAAAGTTTAACTATTCAAGAATATGCCTAAAAGAGGATTTTTCAAATTCGTATCTTTATATTTAGTGTTCACTTGCATCCAGCTGCTAACAGTTGCATTCTAACTTCCAAACCACGTGGACGTATGGACTTTAAGGGGTAACGCCTCTGTATGGCCGCTCCACAGCCATCTTCCCGGGACATGTTTCGGAGCAAGTTTGACGCGCTTGGTGGCGACCTCCATTTTGAAAGGAAAAAAAAAATTCTCGGACGGGACCTTTTTTTTCTTATTCTAGAGGGTTTAAACTATTTTTTAAGCCAATAAAAAAAAACGATTTTTCAAAAAATTTACAGTGGTGTTACACCTTAAACGCGTTTTTCTCGAAACTGCCTTTTTCAAGACGATGCACACGATTTCTCAAGTTCTACTGGACAGATTTACTTGAAATTTTTTTGATAGTCTTCTTTTATAGACTTGTCGCATTCCAAAATTTCAATTTTTACTATTTTTAAAAAATTCGAAAAAGTAAAAAAAAGTGGTACAAAAATTGGTTTTTTTTTAGGCAGCGGCCATTTTGTGAAAAAAAATTTTTCAACTTTTCCCTAGTTCCGGACATAGCAACATTACTCTAGACTAATAATCATTTGTATTTTTTTTATTTTTCGGATTGCTAGGCGGGTTGGAATCGTGGGCATGATCACGCGCCAATTTTTTGAGGCCCCCCACTTCATCAGCTGCTAAATTTTTGAATTTTTAACTTTTTTAATATTTTAATTTTTTGTCTGTATTCTTGCAATAACTCATAAAAAAATGGATAGAAAAATATTGATTGCCTTTTTTTTTACGGCACTTCAAAAATCACCTAAAATTCGGGCCTCTAGACTAGAATACCCCCTTAATAGTTCGGACTGTTGCCTCTATTAAATTTAGTGTTTTTGCAATGTGTGATGCCATTTCCGCTTTTGAAAGATGATCGAAAATTTGCATTTTCACTTCTAAAATAAGTTAGGCTAAATAAAAAAAAAATCGTTCTTTAACACTTACCCAAAAAAGTTAAGTTAATCTTTATTGCAACAGTATAAAAAAAAATATTGTTACATATTTTGTGTTCATAGTGCATAATGTAATTTTCTAAATACATAATAAATGCTAAACAAAAACCTCATTATCGTGTTATAGAAGTACCGTGTTATAAGAGGGTGGCAGCAATTTTCTTTTCGTGTTAGACTGGAACCGTGTTGCAGAATACCGTGTTATAGGAGGGTTACCGTAGTCTATTACCCGAACGATATTGGAATATCCAAACTGCCTCTTGTTCCACTGCTTTTAGCCTGACTGTGCCGGTCGCCCCCTTTACTAATATAGTAGAGGTCCATTGTCAACAGATCATTTATCTCCAATGAAGCCATGTTAGTGTAGTGGTGCGTAGGCACCTATTACTTACACTCAGACATGTCACTCTCTGGATTATCGACAAATCATCCAGATTATATTTCTTCTTAAGTGCCGTCCACTAGATTATCGGGTCGTAGCATAAAATGAGTTTTACTATCGCTGTGTACATCCAGCTAATTCCAAAGATTTTCTTACACGTGTAAAAAGCCTCCGGCTCAACTTAGTGTCTAGTATGACACATAAATACATAACTTCGTTGAATAGGCTTAAGCTTATATTATCCATCATCTTTTGGAGTCTAAGCTCTACAAGTACAAGGTACTTGGTACTTTAAAATAATCAAGTAAATACTTTTCTAAATACTCTTTCCAATTAAAATTATTATGTATTTCAAGACTGTGCAGTACATCCATGCCCACGATTTTCTAATACAGAATTCTGTTGTAGTTTATAAATGAAAAACTACTCGAATTTCTACTACACGTACAACCAAAATATTACGTTTAATTAGAGCAGTTGTAATGATGGAAAATACCCCTCCCTTTAGCTAGTCCTATGTAGGTCGCACAAAACGATTTAAGAGCTAGTTGATTGAATTAATTGTTTTTTTTTTTCTGAACTCCTTAATTAAATGAAAACCCATCAAACAACAACAATTACATATTTGAATTTCATATCATTATTATACCACAAATATCAAAAAACTCTTATAACAGAATGCATAAACAGCACGAAGCAAATTAATTTAATTTCGAAAGCTTTTTATTTATGCAAAAACTGTCAAACACAACAAGTGCCGTTCATTAACTACTAAAATCGAACTGATCTCATTAATTTAATGTTTTCATTAAAATTTCATTCAAATCTATTACGAGATAAATTAAATTGAATTCGATACAAATCATTTCGGTTGACATACCGCACCTATACCTACATACACAAAAAAAAACATATCTACTTAGATAAGAGCCAGAGAGAATCGCTATCAATTTCTCGCTATAACTGCGCACACTTAAATTAAATGTTAAATCTGAACACAGTTGTCTATCATAAAAATAGAGTAATGACATGCAATACGGGTGGGGGGATAACTGTCATATTTTCTCAACGAAAGTCAACAATGAACAGCTAAAATCAGGCAAAAGGATATACATATAAACGACAACAGAGAAAATGAACTTTCCTGCAGGAGAAAGGATAAAACGCTTAAGTTGAACGGCCATAAATTTCGTTTTATCGCTCATTTTATACGACTTACGAGTAAAATGTCATATTTCCATGCAGAACTGAGGCGAACGTATATATATTGGCAGGACTTTATCGCTAAACTGAAGGACATTATCAGACTTATTGGAACAGGATATTGTAGCTTACGAGTAAATTATAAGAGCTCAGAATAGATAGGTTGACACATGCATATATGTATATCTACTATGTATAGGCGTAGATTCAGGACACACAAGTTAATTTATTTCGGAAATGAAGAGATATCGAATTGTGCAAATTTAAAACTGATGTTCGCAACATTTTCTTGTTTTCTTACAATTTTTCAATCTTCTATCAATGAATTTTGTGAAATGTATTTAGACACTTCGGTAGTAGGTAATTGACGTAGGGAGCTGATTTTTTTTTTTTCAATTGGTTCTCAATATTCTTCTTCAATTGACTGGAATTATAGCACATTTTAGCTATAACTTGGTAATGTCACAAGACTATTCTTTGAGTAAGATGAATTTGAAATCGGCCTAGTATTACTGAGTTAAAAAAATGATTTTAGTCGGTATTACAGCCTGATATTTTCCATACATTGCGAGCATTTTGACTACCTGTTTAAAGCCTTCTCATTTTCCAATTTTTTGGAAAATAGCTAAAGTTCTAAAGTTCTACCAATATACCTAAATCAAAATAAAGGATCTGCGATTGAATACCTACTATCCGACTATCGAGCAATTAGCATTCTTAGCTTTCTTGGCAAAGTATGGTATAAAAAACCACACCAACTACAGTAAACCTTAGTACATTTGCCGCAAAAGCGCATCACAGGCCCACAGCATGTATTGGAGGAGTATCGTGCAACAGAACCATTCCAAACGTTTCCGTCTAAGAACGAGGAAGCTTCTGAGTTACAGTAGGACGGATGTTAGACTCTGAACTGGTCTGATTACCGGCCATTGTCAATTGTGGAAGCACTTTTCAACTATTGGCATAGACTCTGATCCTACCTGAAGACCGTATCCGGAAGATGATGAGACTGCTTTGCATACCTTGTGTAAATACCCGGCGAAGGCGACAGCTAAACACAAAATAGCAGCCTTTGGTAAACCATAGTTGGACTCTAGCGAATTGGTGGACAGACCACTCTAGAGTCCTTAAATATGTTAAAGGATACTGGCCCAACCAAAGCTCCCCAAGGTGTTCCAGCTCTGTTCTTCTATATTCTTATAGTTTCACTAATACCTATGTATATTCGTTGAATGCTGCCGATACAACAGTATACTCAGAAATATTCCTAAATATTTGGCAGTCGGATTAAAATGGAGAAACAGATTGTTGACAAAAACGAAGAGCTTTGTGGACCCGATTTTGTTGAGTCACCATTGTCGAAAATAGTGGCTTGGCTGAGTATGACAAGGTCATTGGTGCGAATTTCTTCAGATGCTCTAATGCGTTGATATTGGATGACGATAACTCTTTCCGAATTTGATACTAAGGAGGTTAGAGCGAGAGTTTTTTTTTTTTTTATTAATTTTGATGACCGTAATTAATCCCACTCTTCTCTGTTGTACTGAAATCGCGTAGTAGTACTTATCTTCTTGTTTACGGTTTATGATTGCTGATAACAAAACATAGGTTCAGGTTATAGTCGTGCTCACCTGGATTGATTTAAATATAGAAAATATAGGGCGAACATCAAGCACTAGGTGCATATTTAAAAAAAAAAACATGTGTGCCATGTTAAAAAGCAGTCGGTACCATATATGGCGTTTTGTATAAGTTCACCACCCGGATAATGGGTGATTCTGATTGGTAATGAATAAAAGAGAAAGATGGGGTCACCCACTCCCATAAAAGTTATGAGTTGTTGAAGATTTGTTGCTTTATTGGTTTTTTTTATTTATAAAACAACTTCGAAACAGGGCACGCTATGGATAGTATTGTTATTTCATTAAAAATTACATACTTATATAGTATAACTGGCCGCCTTTTTCCAACACACATAGAAATATCTCCATTACAGCCTTCTACATATTCACATCAATAAAGCCGGAAAACGAAGCTTTTTCAACCTGGGCGACCTCACAAATTTCACAATTCTGTAGAGTAAGTACATGAGATCAGATTATCTAGAATCTAATGGAAAATGTTGTCAAGTCGTAGTAGGACTACTTTCTACTCTGTGTTGTAATTTTGGTAGCTTTGACTGGCAATTTGGTTCATGCATTGTTTACGGAAAAAGTGTACGGGAACATTTTTCCCATCAAATCTTATTCCTGCTATAGTAAATTGGTACAAAATAACTGGAATTTTCAAGCCTGAACAGCCCAATATTAAGCTGTCGTTAAATCTTTTAATAAATCAACTTAACGTCTCTGTTTTCATACATAAAATTTATTTGAACACATAAAAAAAAAATGTAAGCAGTTTAAAAAGTACTTAAATACAAATCTTAGCCTTTGAATGGCAAGAAAATTTTTGAAAATTTATCGAGTTTTTATTTCTGTATTTATTTCATGGAAAAACACGTAAATCTTCAGAAAATATTTCTAGCTTAGAAAGACCAATGTCCATCAGTTTAATTCCAACTAATAATACTTAATACAAAAAAAAAACTTAGATGAGCAAAACCTTAAACCACTGAGACCTTTTAAATCTCAAAGCAAATCTCGTACAACCAGCAACGTATGTACAACTACTAAAGCTCAGATCACAAATGCTCCTCAAGGAATAACACCGATTTGAATGGAAAATCCTCTCAAAGCGTAATCAGATGACTTCGACATATGCACCCGAAGCTATCAATTTGCATCTCCTTTATAACTTCAATTGCAAATGAATTTGCGAAAGCTGTTGGATATCTTCTGTGCATTTCACTTCATCATTGCTGTGGACTTTACCCAATTGAGCAGGCACATGAGCCTCTACTGAGCCGATTTTGGCGTATTTTGATATAGAAAACAACAAGTAGAAATTCGTTCCCTGATCAGCTCATATAGACTTGAAGTCTTTATGAGGATTCATTTCCGGAGGCTATGCAATAAGCTGATATAAAGGTCAAATGGAAGTCCAGTTGTAGTACACATATATCTCTATTAAGGCTACGCTTGGGTAATAATATAACTATGCTGCAAATTTGACTAACATATAAGATGTCTAGACAAGGAAATTATATACATAGCAAAGTATCTATGTAGTTTAATCAGAACTGAAAATTGATTACAGTTGCAATCCAGATACCTTCCTTAATTTGCTAGAGTTATTGGTTACGTGTACAGCAGTGGCTAAATCTCCGATGTTCATTCACTTTCTATTTAGCTTCGAGCAGATTTATCTGATTTTAGTTACACTAATAAGTCTTCAGTTAGATTTAATGGGAGTGTTTTGGTCTCATTTAAAATAAATGTTGGTGAATTTTCAATTTTCAAGAGTGGTAGATGGGAAATTTAATCTCAAATCGTTTCAGCTTATATAAGAAGTTTTCAAGATAGAAATAGTTTGGATTGCACAATAAAATTGTGTTTAGGTACTCCAGATAACTTGTAAGAGTTAACTTTTCGCTAAACAAAGAATTGAATTTATTTTCTCGAATAATTTTATTAGCCATTTTATTTGCAAATGGGAGTTGTCCAATGCTACCATTGATTATGGAGTATTGTTCTGTCCACCGAGACGTAGTTACATTCCCCTGATGCATTTCCTTGGTGATATATACATTATTACCTCATAAAAAAGACAGAAAAGAAAACACTGTCTAAACTAAATTAGATTATATATATAAAAAAAAAACACTAATCTAGTGCCAGGGAACTTCTCCCCTTTGGTCCAGCACCATACAAACACTTCGCCAATTAGATTTATCATGTAAAAAATGCGAAATTATTATTATTAATATTTTTAACAAAAACATATAAAACTATCTTCAACTTATACTTAAAATACAAGTACCGACGTGTATCTATATTTTTAGTCAATAACAGCAAGCGACATTACGTCAGCCAGCTGTTTGTGGCACATTCAAGAATCGACGGAATGAAATAAACGTTGCCAGGGAACGCATCATGGAAAAGAGAACAGCACAGGTTACGACATGTATTTAAAGAACCGACGAGTCGCAAGAGAAATCACCTTCAACCTTCACCTAAAAATATTAGACTCTTACCATAAAAAGTATGGGATCAAAATAAATGTCCAAAAATCTAAGTTGATCTGTATTCGAAAGTCTTGCACTGGGCGAAACCGCCAAGGTGCAAAATCCAAGACCATTGAGACTATCCGTAACGGTGGAATAATAAAACTCACGTAAAGTGCGAAATATTTAGGTTATCAAATTTCATGAGATTCAATGATTACGCTAAAATGACCATTAGAAAAGCCAATTTCTTGCTCAGTCCAATAATAAACTGCATCAGGGACGGACTCTCAACTCAGAGCAAATTTTTTGTTGTACAAACAACTTATAAGACTTGTCATCACCTACTGCTTCCCTAATTGGCACACAATTTCTCCCACCTATATGAAAAGACTCGGCAAGCATGAAAGGAAGATGCCTAGAGCTTGCACGGGACTCTATAGACGAGCCAACGGAAAATGCTTTCTACACAGATTAGTTTACGTGGCAACCAACATCACTCTAATCCAGGAGTATCTATTCGAACTTGTGACCATCAACAAATACCAAATCACTCAAACCCACTTATAAGCAACCTGCCAGACATTCGCATACCGGCAAGCTTTAAATACCTGTCACCCCTCCTCTTAACAAAGGCCGAGGCTAGAAACATCTACCATCTACATGATGCTAGAATTAGTTTCTACAAAGGCAATTACTACCGAGGGTAATCACATTTTGCAATGATTACTCAGAAAGTGTCTCTGAATAAAACAAATTCTTTAAGAACCATCGATTCCTAAACTCTGTCAACCCTTTCATATCTCCTTCCCCCGCGTTGTTAGTAGAAACAACTAACTTCAAATGCAGTACGGCTGATAAGGGGTATCATCTGTAAAGGAAAAGACGACAGCGAAACGGAAAGTTACAAGAAAAACTAAAGGACAACAATCAACAAGAAAAAAAAGATACTATGCAATCGAACTGAGGGCTAAAGATGAGCCCCAAGGACCAAAAGAAGACAATAAACAGAACATCGACGGAAACTACTAAAATGGTGCAATGCTCACATGACTTGAATTGTGGAAATCACCATTCTTGGCTCAGAGTTGATATCACACCTACACATGGGATAATACTTTCATTTTATGTCAGCCTCCAATAATGCATAAAAATTCTAAAGAAAAAATTTCTAAAAAAAAAATTAAGAATTTCGTTAACTGGAAAACGTATTTTTATCATTTTTTATCTGATTAACTAAATATGCAGAAAAAATATATTTTACAATTTTTCAAAGCAACCAAATTAAATTTATGTTGAATTCAGTGAAAGCTATTTCTAGCTTTATTTTCCAGACAGAATCCAATTTAGGAAAAATTAATGATCGCATGAGTGAATTACGGAAGCAAACGGTAATTAACAAAATACATACGCATGTTAGTCGTAAAAACATTAGAATATAACCACAGGCGACGAAGTCCATATCATATATGTAAATAATTTACCTAAGATCATTTTGAAATGATCGCATCAGATCATCCTGAAATTTAAGACAATTACCTAGATTTTTAGAAATGTTTACATATGAGATGTCAGTGCAACATTCATGTAAATAAGCAGAAGATTCGACAAGTCAATCAAATGTTAATATAGTGGTACAACTTAAGATTTAATATGACTTACGAAGACAGAATATTGTTAATAGACCAATAAAAATATAAATTTGTCATCATCGCCATACATATGATGCGTCGAGCAATTTGAAACACAATAATCAAAAGGTTATTAATAAATACTAAGTCTGAGAAAAAGAGATCCTAGAATAAATCCTGATGTACACCTATTAAGGTTAGATGATTAACGATCTTTGATCTTAACGATTTTCTATTTAAGATTTGATTTAAAAATAACAACAATAATTACTTAACCTAATAGCTGATGAACTAATATCAAAAAGATTGTCAAGCTTTGCCAGCAGTTTGAAATGATCCACGCTGTCAAGGATTTTTGTAAATTCAAGAAAAACTAATATCACTAACTGATGATTATTATCAAGTGTATATCTCTCGAATTGGTAGATATCAGAGCTGTAAAATTGCAAATAATAATTTAAGATACCAGAAAGTAATTTTGAATTTGCGGTTCAATTACAAAAATACTTAGTAATATACAAAAGTATTTAAAAAGGATTTTGGGCATTACTATATAATACCTTTGAATTCTTTTCAAATGCTTTCAATTACTTCGAAATATTCAGTAATAAACATGATATTTTACTATTTAGCCATTTCTGCTAAAATAAGGTGCATTTAACTAAGTTTAACTATTGTTTTTTATGAAAATGCAAATTGAAATATGAAAACATAGTAAATAATAAATATTTCCCTAGAGTGTGACTTTGCATTTTTAACCTCATAGCCTACGATTTTTTTGAAAGCAAATGTACTTGTCTAGACTGCTTAATTTTATTACACCTCGAAAATAGGAAAAAGTTTTTTTTTACAATAAAATTAAAAAGACAATTGATCTAGTTCATTTCATAATTAAGTACAATATCATGAGTACTGAAGTTTTTGAAGTAATTAAAAGTAATTGAAAATATTTGAAAATAATTGAAAGGAATTATATACTAATGCCTAAATACTTTTGAATATTTCTAAGTATTTTTGCAATTATTTTCTTTATTTTCTGGTATTTTATTTGCAATTTCGGGAATGGAACTGTAAAATTTTAAGTCCAATACAGGAGTATTAGTACTGGAAATTATCAATTCTTAAATACTTTGTGTTGGTAATTAACAGATATTAATTCCAGTAAATACTGAGTATTTTACAGCCGGGTAGATATTTTTGGTAGCAGGGCTGTATTACAACTGTATCCCGCTTGGAACCTAGATTTCAATTGATTGAGAAGATTATTCTGCGGTTCAAATGATTTTAAATTTGTTTTGTAATGTTTTTTGTTTTTTTTCTTCAAACCCTTAACCAGGAAACAAATAATGCTTATAGGCCTAAAATCATACGGCTTCTTAGGAGACGGCAATCGGAACTACCAAAGCTTCATTATTTGTAACCTAAAGGATTAATGTAGCCCCGCTTGTATTACTAAGGACTGATACGAAGAATAGAATAGATTTCTTTAGTAGTACAAAAGATAAGAAGATCTTAAACGTCAAAGTGAATCGGAATTGTATATAATTAGTTAAATAATTGTGCAACATTAAATTTGGATAATTACATTAATTTACTAAAAACTTACTTGACTAACTAAGTTTAGTCAAACTAAACTGACGAATAATTATAAATTTAACAGTAGATTCTATTTATACAAGGTGTTTCATACTAGGAGGTCAATAGAGCGGGAGGTGATAGTACTCACCTAGATGAACCAAAAATTGTATGGAAAGGGGGGGGGGGGCATATCAACCGTTTAGGAGTTACAGAGTATGCAGAACTTCATGCCCTTTATAACGACTACTCAATCAGCACCACACCCCTCTCCCATCAAGCATTATGGTTGTCTAAACTAAAAATTTCGGATTTTCTTACCTGTTTTTTTTTTTTTAATTTAACCTCTATTATTTTTGAAAAAAGATCGTTAATAGAATTTTTTTTTATAAAAACTGTAAACTGCATCACCATCATCACCATCATCATTCTCTCTGACCCTTTTTTTTGCAAAACGGAAGTTGGAAACTTTAGTAATAATAATATATATTCAAAAAAAATTCATGAGTACACAAGATCTACAATCTTATATTCGTACAACTAAATTAGAGGATGTAAAATTGTGACTGCGTATTAAAAAACAAAACAAAAAAATACAAAATAAAAAGGGTAACTAACTATTCAGAGTAGACTTAAAAAAAGAAGGTGAAAAAAAATTAATAAATTAATAATAAACATACAAAATGAAACGAAAAACTATATAAAGTAAAGAATAGGTCCTGAGAGAGTTAAGTAAAATGAAATAAAAATCAAACCAAATTTAATCTAATTTATGCCAACCGAAGGAAGAACTGAGAAGCGATCCTTGAATAACCTCTTGAACATGTGCAGGGAACCAGCGTTTTGTATATTTGTTGGTAAACTATTCCACAATTTAGTAGCCTGCACAAAGTAAGAACATTCATAGGCCTGTACTGAAACGAGGCAAAAGAATATTTCAGTTTCTAGCAGAACGTAGATTTTGTATATGTGAAAACAAATACCTTGGAGTTTTTGTTTTTAGCAGATTATATAGAAAAATCAGTAAATTGAATTCAAGATATTTGAATATGGAGAAGCCGAGCAAACGACACTTGAAAGGAAAAATGTGGTCAAACCTTCGAAGGCCATAGATAAATCTGATGCAATCATTGAATGCGATGTTAAGTTTTGACTGTATCTCTCTAGACAAAAACGAGGCGGTTAGCCACAGTTGCCTGAGTCCTCCGTAGATCTTACCTTAAGCTAACATGATCGCAGTATTTCAGAGGTGCATTTATAGTTATACCTAGATTTTTAACAGACCCTACCAAAGACAGAGGAGTTTCGTTAAGTAAAATGTCGGGCAATTCAGTAATATTCAGTTTGCTGTTCTTGATAATAATGTAGTGAGATTTATTTGGATGGAGAGTCAGATGGTTGGATTGTGCCCATTGATGTATCTTATTTAGGTTACTATTTACTTGAGCAAGGCAATCCTTAATCAGACCAATAGGTCTGATGAAGTAAATCTGTACGTCATCAGCAGACACGTGAATATTAACATCCTCCACAGTTTCAGACAGATAATTTATGAAGATACTGAAAAGCAGAGGTCCCAATATTGATCCCTGCGGAACACCACAAGACATTGGAAGGAGGCCTGAGAAAGTATTGTTTACCTTTACTTGTTGATATCTATCTGACAAGAAACTTAACAGCCGTAGAGGAGAACCCAAAGTGAGTAGATAATTTCTGCAGAAGCATCATGTGATTGACGCAGTCGAAAGCCCTCGAAAAATCCAGAAGGGCCATCGAGAGCAGCTCCCAAGTCATCAGTGGCTTTTAACAAAGCTGATGTACAGCTGTGCTTTGGGCGGAATCCTGATTGCGATTTGCTTAAAAGTACATTTTCTTCTAAAAATTTTGACATCTGGGTGTACAGTAGCCTTTCCAGAGCTTTGGAGAGAATGGACAGAATGCTTATCGGGCGTAAACCAGTCATGTCATGGATTTAGCCTTACCATAAAGTATCTTCTTTTGGCTTTCCTTAACTCGAGAGTAACACGATTTCGTGCCGTTTTATATAGCTTCTTGGTATTTTGTGATTTGAAACGCCTATGAAGCTGATAGAAATACTCCCGTTCTGAAATTAGTCCAGATATGTTAGCAGTAAATTAGAGACATCCGCTTGATCTAATCCTCTTGCGAATTAATGGAATATGCCGGTTGTATAAGTAATTGACAAAATCATTTAAAATAGCCACTTGCTGGTTTTCACATGCACCACATTCGTAGATGTCACCCCAGTCAAGGTTACTGAAGTCTTCGGAAAGGACTGAGATGTCTTATACTATTAAAGTCTCTGTGTTATGGATTTATGATGAGTGATTTGCTTGAGACGTAAAGTCCCGACTGCCAGCATGAGCTGACAGATCACTCGACGGAGCGTTGACTGCAGGGCGGCACGCTAGTTCGCCTCAACTATTGGCGGAGAGTGTGGGGGCGTTCCACAAAAGACCTGCCGGTGCCGTCAGCCATAATCAAAAAAATTCGTGCCTACCTAACACAAAAAGCCGGAACACATTCGGTCCAGAAGGGACCCTTACGTCACTTACCGGTATACAAACGAAGGCGCAGATGTTCTGCCTTCCTTGCCTGCCCCATCCTCCCATCTGACTCTGAGGGGCATAATTCTTCAGAGTCCCTATTTGACCTCTAAAAGAGAGAGAGAGAGAGAGAGACTAGGCGAGCCTAGACGACCTTCATTCCATGAGAGAGGGGTTCAGGATGGTGAAGGAAGAATTAAAACTTTCAGACTTTCATATTCAAGGTAAGTACATATATATAAGCCCCTGGCTGAGTATACCATTAACAATAAATATATATGGTTGAGTGGAATATATGCGTGTAATCTATGAAAATTAGGAATCCAGGTAAGCATATCCTTAAGTTATAAATATATATAAAGGTATAATACTAAGTTGAATATATATATGTATATCATACATGTTTCAAAACTAAATTCTATTATCACACTTCTTGTGTTACCTTATTGACATTGTGGCGTCAGTGTTTGAAAAACTAATACTCACAATCTAATTGTGTTTTTGAAAATAACCAGTAAAATTTTTTGTTGTAAATTGTTGAGATATGAGATATGTTCTACCATCGTTTATTAATTATATTTCAACAAAATTTTTCTTATTAGTTCACAAAGAAAAATTTCTGCTAAGATTTTTTAAATACACTCTAGATAAAAATTATATTGCGGGAATACAAAATATATTGCAATACGTGGAATAAAATGCATTGAAGCTATGTATGTGGGGAAATATCAGCAAATCAAAGACATGTATACGTCTAACTATCATAATCAATTGAAAATCTCATTCGTTCCAATGAACTAAAGCTATGTATATGGAGAAATATTAGTAAATCAAATATATATATATGCGTCTACAAACCTCCCAAGGAGCCAAAACTCATACGTATGTCAAAAAAAAATGTAATATAGATAAAGAATAACAAGGAATACTCACAGTTTCTCCACGGCATGATGAAGCGCTTCAGCACCCGCCGTTTGGATAAAAAGATTTTACGATTGCCCAGCGGCCCTCGTATTTACTCTAAAAAGAAATGTTTCTCCACTGTGACTTTAGCTGGAATTCGTTAGAACTTGAGATCTTGTATTCGTTTTGGAAACTAAATCCACTTTCTTAGTAAATTAGTGACATGTGGCCGTCCGTTTTTTTTTCTTTTTTTTTTTTTTTAAAGAATGCAAAATTTTTGTAACTAATAGAAATATAAAAATAATTTATGTAGATGCCATTCGGTACATGGATTCCACGGCATTATTTATGTAAATCACAGCAGGGCATAGAATATAATTTCGAAGCCCGTTCGAACTACATACGTTGCTGCAGTCCTATATCTGCATGCGTATCCTCTTAACACGATTAAGCTATGTTGATGATGTCTTCCACGATCGTGGGCGAGATATTAGATTTTTGTTCTACAGACCATTGTTGTCCTTTTATAATTATAAAGGTTGAAGAAAGGTCACACTTCTATTCCCGTAGAGATTTGTGCTCATCAAATTCTCTCCTCCATTATGTGAAAACACTCATGATCGATAATTTCTTGAATTCAATTCGACATCTGTCCTCTGGTCAACGAGGAAACTTCACTTCCAAGTTACTAATTGATTTGAGAAAACTTCTGCACGTTTAAGATCAATTAGAAGGTTAAATTGAATTTACATTTCGCTAGCTTTATCTTGTTTGAACGCCTGCCACCATTGGTTTCTTGTTATTTGTGTAGCACAACACAATTGTAGATATTTTTGACGATTGCTTTTCCTTATGAATTTTTGATGCACTTTTAGATAGATTAGCTCTTAAACTATAATAAGCACCCACTATAAATGTTTGTGATTCGAGGTAAAGTTGATAGAAATCATATATATATCCTGTTATAAGACCCACAGATAAGCGTACTGCAGTTTATCAGGTAATCTCCTAAAAATTTTTACGTATCTCATTTAACCTAGCGCAATTTATGCAAAAGTATTACCTTTTTGGGCTGGATGGCTGAGAGAATTTTTGATATAAAAAGTTTGCTTTGGATGTATTTTCACACGCGTACTTCTTTCCAGCGAAACGACAGGAAAAATGGTCTTCTTCTTTCTTGTCACCACTGACGTGTCACACCGAGACCGATGAACCGCATTTCTCTCGGTCAGGGTGCGTTCATTTTTTTATGCTTGACGCAGCCGGCCTACATGCTTTTCAGTACGTGTAGCATATTGCTATATGCAATACGCTGCGACCATAACATCTGTATATAATGAAGGAAGGCTCACAGGGTTGAAGGGCTATATCGTTAGTAATGAACAAAATATCATGGTCAAGGAAACTGATGAAACTGATGATGAATGCGATAATATTGACAAAGTTATCTCGATAGGTACTCCTTGATCTCATAATGCTCTTACAAATTTAATTATCTTGCCATTATTTTAAGATGTATCAATTATTCAAACGGAGATTGCTTGACCCCATAATACTATTTCAATTTAGCAATACACAAAACTATTTTAAAATTCATGAAGTAATTAACAACAATGACTAAAAATCCTTATATAGCTCGTCCGAATTTGTCGAGAGGCGTAAAACATTCAGACTCTTCCGAATCAACTGAATAAAATATGAAAAATGACATATTGGCGACTAACAACTACGTTTACATGCACCGTAAAGTATCCTTTTTTTCTAGTAAATAAGATAACCAACATATCGGATTTATGTATCCTAACATCAGAGCCTTCAACGGAAATCAATTGAATAAAGCTATTAAGTAAGAAAGAACATCTCTAACTTTTTCAACCCACATCTACGAATAAAAATTCGGTAACAAGATAAGCAATCAAGGCGTAAAGAATAACAAATGATCTATAATCCATCTATTTTCTGATGAATTAACAGAGAAATAATTACTCGGACATTCTTAAGAAATCATTCAGTCAAGGCTTGTTATTCTTAAAGCCTCTTCACTGATGACTTCTTCCCGTTTGTCTTCTATAAATGGAATTGGCGTGAGAAATATTTCTCATAAATCTTACATTTTTCCTCAATGTACCAGAGGAGGAGAAAGAGGAGGATTATTAATACTCCTAGGCACGATTATTCTTAAATCAATTTCCCGAAGGAAATGAAACTTTACAGCAACCATTCACCTCATCTCTTGTGATATTTTTATTTTGTTTGACATAAATTTCGATGTTTCCTATCCTTACCATCATGGGTCAAGAACAGGGCAAAGTTAGGGGCAAGAAAAGTCAAACATTAGAACAAAGTGATGTTGTCAAACCTGCCGAACTTGAGAGTAATTATATCTTAATGGTATCTCGTGGCAACATTTAATGAGATCCTTAGTCAAGTGAGTCATTTAGATTTTCATGATGAGGCGAAAGAAACTAATCACTTTGGTGGTGTGTGTGTTATGCGTGTGGGTGTGTGTGTGTATGTATTGTCCTCTGAATAATGAAATGGGTCAGTGGAGCTATGCTGTTCTGTACTAAGCCGTCAAGCCTACTTGGGATTTTTATTACTCATTTAATGCCTAATAGCTTTGATAAGAAGTTTATCCAATTACAGAAGAGGCTAATGGGAAAACTCAATAAAATTTTATTATTTGGAAAGAATGTCTTTCAACGTGGTTCGTTATACATTCTATATATGAAATTATAAGGCATTGGCTATATAATCGACAGGCTATAGAAATGTTGCGTATATTTTTATTTTTAAGTTATTAATAATATTTAGTGTGCTCGTTAAATAATAATTGGATGAGAAGAAATTTGTATGAAAATAATGAAAGCAATCAACGAAAGTTGAATCGTGTATTATTTTGCTTGAATTAAAGAAACTCTTCCTACGCGTAACTTAAGTTTTTGTGTACTTAGCAATGATGGTCTGGGTAAAAGTCTTCCATCTGAGGATGTTAAAGACGCCACCTTTTGGTCTTGAAATACATATGTGCTTACTATGAAACTTTACACGTTCAATGAAAATTCCTAGTTCATAAACTTAAAAAAAGCCCAGACTCTGGCACGTGCACAACGAGGCAAGGCGGGGCTATATCAAGAGTTGAGCGAGGCAAGGCTATATCAAGAGTTGAGCGAGGCGAGGCTATATCAAGATTTGAGCGAGACGAGGTGAAGATGCAGTGCGAGCTGCCATAGCTGCCTCACCTCACCTCTCCTCGCCTCACCTCTCCTCGCCTCACCTCTCCTCGCCTCACCTCTCCTCGCCTAACCTCTCCTCGCCTCACCTCTCCTTGCCTCTCCTCGCCTCACCTCATTGTGCACATATTCGAACGTGTTCAAATCTCAGCAGATTTTTTATTTTAATTAAAATAAATTACAAAAAATAAAAATAAATAAAAAAATTAAAAAAATAAATTAAAAACTTGAAAAAAATGCTTATTTTTTCTATAAATTAAACATAAAAATTTAAGAAAATATTACAAAAAAAATAAAGAAAAATTATAAAAAAAATAAAGCAACATTTTTTTTTATTAACTTAATAGAGAATCCCGTTCTAAGAACGGCCAACTTTGGCTAGTAATTATAAAAAAAAGGCATTATCAACAGCGCTAAAAGCTAAAGAAGTAAATAAATAAATAAAATACAACTCTTGAAAATATGGAGAAATACCAATACTGTTGAGAGGAATGGTACACCTGTCATGATATGTGACAGTGAGCCGTACAACGACCGGCTCGGTGCTCCTTTCCAGGAGACGTAAGCGTGCGCACTTTATACTTCCAAAGCTCTTTGGACACACTATGCAACCGGCTCCTTATGTCAAGCACCTCGTAGTCTACCTTGACTCGAAGCTGACGTGGGGAATGCATGTACATATGTATAGAAGTTAATGCGGCTATGAGGATCTTCGCTCAATGCAGGAGAGCCTTTGGCCGCACGTGGGGCATAAAACTCATGCTCACATATTCCTCATGTTTATGGTGGCTGAGGACGCAAGTGTCGACGGCTACTGCTCTCTTACCTAATCTGCCACCCCTGAATCTTATATTCAGGCATATGCCAAAAAGCCTGTGTGTAGAACGAGAAAACCATCTGGTCCGCATGCCACTTGATGCGATAGTTCCAGACCTTCGTTTTGGGTGTCTCTGTAGATTTTCCTGAAAGGGAATCGAGGTTTGAGGGATATGCTTTATCGAGCCTTCATCGGTCTTCTTTAAAAATGTTCACTGACGGCTCCCTCACTAATGAGAAAGCCGGTGTTGGTGTTTACTTTCTTAAATCTGACATTGGCTTGGAGTACTCACTTGGAAGGTGCACCACTATCTTCTAGGCTGAAGTTTTCGCAATCGCAATTGCAGCGAAGAAAGCCGTTGATATAAAGGTCAAAATTAAAAGACAATGGTATTCTTTCGGACAGTCAGCAGCTTTAATGGCTCTGAGTAGTCCTCAGATAACATCTAATAGTGATTCTTTTTTACGATTCGGTGTTAACACTGCCACCATATCTGCCATTCTCGTGCTCCCTACACTATGGTGTGGTGGAAAGAAAAGAGCGGGCAAATGACAGACTCAGTGGCAGTAGTTGTAACGAGTCGCAGAAACGAATTCACTATTAGTTACTTGGGAACTGGAGGTCGTCTGTGGATAAGCCGTGTATCTATCTATCTATCAGCAAGGTGGATTTCTGGTCGCATGGGAACATAGAGAATGAAAAGGCTGACCTTCTAACCAGGTCCGGCTCTGGCTCTCCCTTCCTTAGGCCGGAGCGCGTTGAATGCGTTGCCACCTCTGTTATCGGCAACTGCTGTTCCACACGTCGAATGTTTCTTTCAAAGGACATTTTGGTCTGATTTCCGAAGAAATGGGAATAATCTTGAATAAAGGGAGAAATAAAAAAGGTTGCGATAGGATAAAGCAAGAACTACTGTTGGGACATATAATCCCAGTAAAAAGAAATCGGTTTGCGCAAACGAATACACAATTAGATTTACTGAATTCTGTCAAAATAACATTTAAACTCCTTAACACTTACTTTTTGATCTTAAAACAATCCTAAAATTTGCAGCCAACTGAATAAAATTAGCAAAACTTCAATCTTAAATCTTCAGCGCATGGGCACGTATACACTCTCTGACAGCAAGGCGCCGATTGAGACAAAGCTGAGAGGCAAGAACGTCTTTTATACATACAGAAGAGAACCAGAAGTACTGAAAGAAGGAATTAGCACGGCAATCGAGTGCATAGTTCTCCCAACAGAATTTTTTGAAATTTCTTGGGACTTATTATCCCATTAGTCCTCAAAGGGTTAAGGACATTTTAAAAAAAATATGTATATATAAATTTTAATTCACTTTTAAAAGTAAACGCAGAAAAGTTTGTATGAAAGCATATTCATTTGTTGTTATCGAATTCCTTGCATCCAGCATTAATTCCCAACATTCCTTTCTCTGTATTTTTTTTTTATTTATTGTACTTTGAATAATACAAGGCACCATCTGCAGTTAGTTATAACAGTATATTCAAAAATCTGACTTAATTGTAGTTTTCACCTCTTTGTATAGTTCCTAGTTTCACCAAAGCAGTTATTATTTGGCTGCTTTCGTTTGAAATGGATGTCCTAAAGGCGAGGGCCATAAACCGACCGGAAACTGAACTTTTTATATGATAGCCTTGTAAATGTATCACTAATGTCTCGTTGAAAAGCTCTGCATAACTCTATGTAGTCTCTTAATAATAAAACTGTACACAGCACATATTGTGGGAGACTCTCAAAGCTGCGCAATTACAATTTACAGAAAGTCAATTATTACCTACTATAGATTCACAGAAGTTCTTCTACAGGTAATTTCAAACGGAGCCCATCCTAATGAGCACTCCTCACATTTTTTTATATCCATCTACTCAAATAGAAAAAAACATCAACTATTCATTCTCAAAGATATACATTCTAGAATGTTAAAAATGCAGACCCATTGGCAAAAACTAACCAGAATATCCATCCCAATGCTATTTCAGGGCTTAACAGGATGAAATAGTTCCAAGATTAATGTCCGCCACTCTACACATATGCGAAACTATATGCGGAGATCACTGGAACAGAGAACATCCATTTAAGTTTATCTCATTGAAGAAGAGAAGAAGAAGCACAATGTAATCCTCCCAACAGTTGTAGTCTAGCTTTGGTGCATGTATTTACTTCCACCCAACTGAATACGAATCATGCTGGGTATGTAACAGTATAGCATAGAAATAGCAACCTTTGATGCTCCACAGAAAAAGGTTTTTGCTCTCAATGCCCAATCAGTTTCTGACATCTTAATAGACCCATTAGACAGCACCCATTAAAGCTTTGTTAAAGCCAATGACAACTAAGACCTCCTCTTCTATCCATCGAATATAAATTAGAATTCGATATGACGTTCCCTATTAAAAGGACGTTCTGACGCTGTTTGTGGGTTTCTTTTTTTTTTTATATCCTTTCATAACGAAACTTCATCGTAAATTTGTACATGGAATATATATACGATGAAGTTGGTTATATGTATCATGATTCAATAATGATTTCAACTACATATCATAGGTCAACATCCCCCCGTACCAGGATATTGTACTAAAGAAGTTTGCTTATCTCCTCCCTTATACTCTTAATGGCGAACAGTCTGCCTTCTTGCATATATAGTTTCCGCTTAAATGGCAAAAGTCGCAGCTAAAAGGACAAAAACTTTTTGCTGAAATTTAATTGCGGCACAGAAGTTTGTCATCTTCTTGTTGAGTTGGTCATTAAGACTTGTATGCTTTAATAGTATTATAACTGTATATGACATTCGTGTGGTTTAAAATACAAGTGGAACTCTGAATTTTGTGCAAATTCCCCACCACCTCCTTCTCCTGCCCGTTATGGAGCAATATGCAGGATATCCAGGATATCACCGAATCAAATAGAACGAAGAGGACAAGGAGACTATGAAAACTAGAGGGGCAACCAGAAATAGGTTATCACACTGACGTTGACATGTACAGGAAACCAAAGAGCTAACATATCGCAATCTCTTAGTAGAGAAGTCAGACATTTCAGAAAAATTTTCTCCTGATGAACAAAAAGCTCAAAGCATTCTACCGTAATGATCTTCGACGTCAAAGTCAAAAGGATTGCTCTGCTCTTTGCGGCTCGTTTGATGAACTCTATCTAAATTTACTGTATAGGATTGAAGACAAAAAACAAAAACACACACAGCTCTGGTTTTACCTTCATAAGGATCGTTCACCTCCATGGTGATATTGATTGTGGCTATGTATGTAACTATTCCACATCCTGAATTGAATTTCATTCATAGTTTTAGTGGAGTCATTCCATGACGTAGTTGACCGAAAGTCATTTGAATTCAGTTTTTGGGGAATCAACACGCACATGCAATTCCACTCCTTTGTGGAGTACACACGTATAACAATTGTTCGTGTGTGTTTGTGTACAAGATGAATGAAGTTAATATTAGGAAGAAATAAATGTGAGTTTCGGATGAGCAAGTATTTAAATTTTAAGACAATTTCATTCAACACAAGATGTTTAGCTCAGTTTCCAAATCTTTTCTTTCAGAACGGCTCTTCTTTAAGTGATACTTGGTCTTTTTGTCTGAGATGTATTTTGATCCAGTTGAGAGCTGTCTCGCATCGTTGATGTAAAAGTAAACTAATTCAACTCTCATCACTGAATATCTACTTGAGGCCTATTCTAGCTTTAACGTGTCCACTCCATTGGGCACATTCATTACGCACAGCATTTTATGGAATTCTAGTAGGAACTTGATAAATATCGCTTACCTATAAGATTTTTCAGCGAACGGTAAAGAACCTGTTTGCTGTCTCTGCGACACGAAACTTGTTGGTAGGATGATGTTTATGGGCAGAAAAAAGTTCAACTTAAAATTTTTGAGGCTGCACGTGCTTTTATTGGCTATTATGAGTCACGTGATCAATCCAGTTTCAAGCATTTGCAGTGTGTAGTTGTTATTTACTTGTACTTGTTGCATCTATTGTAAGCCACCTCTGGCAGCAAGTTGATGTTAACGTAATCATGAAGGGCATTTTGAGGTACGCGCAGCTCATACTTACCCGTCTAAGCAGGGTCAAAGAAAATCGGAGTATACTGCTCGTAGTTAGAGCGTACAAGCAAGAAATGAAGAGTGTTGTGAAAATTATGCCACTGGTATAAAGCTCGTGGTTTTATTCGTTTATTAACTGAGTCTACACTAAATGTTTAAGAAATAGACGACTTATATATATATTTTATAGTATAAGAAGCTGAAACCAATATTCAATAAATGATTAATATATAAATTTGATTTATAAAAATGTTGCAATTGACTTGTACTTGACCTTTTATTTGATTGAGGTTTATGATTAGGATACTCTTTATTGCAGTCGATACCCGCAATAAAGTGGTTTGATTAGTAATTGTCTTATTACAATCGAGACCCGCAATAAGACTCTTTATTACAGTCGATACCCGCACTAAAGTGTTTAGTTTTAATGATATTCTTACTACAGTCGAGACCCGCAGTAAGAATCTTTATTACAGTCGAGACCCGCAATAAAATGGTTTTATCAGTAATTGTCTTATTACAGTCGAGACCTGCAATAAGACTCTTTATTACAGTCGATACCCGCATTAAAGTGTTTAGTTTTAATGATATTCTTACTACAGTCGAGACCCGCAGTAAGAATCTTTATTACAGTCGAGACCCGCAATAAAATGGTTTTATTAGTAATTGTCTTATTACAGTCGAGACCTGCAATAAGACTCTTTATTACAGTCGATACCCGCAATAAAGTTTTTTGTGTTAGTGATCTTCTTACTACAGTCGAGACCTGCATTAAGACTCTTTATTACAGTCGATACCCGCAATAAAGTGTTTTGTATTAGTAATTGTCTTATTACAGTCGATACCCACAGTAAGACTCTTTATTACAGTCGATACCCGCAATAAAGTGGTTTTATTAGTAATTGTCTTATTACAGTCGAGACCTGCAATAAGACTCTTTATTACAGTCGATACCCGCAATAAAGTTTTTTGTGTTAGTAATTGTCTTATTACAGTCGATACCCACAGTAAGACTCTTTATTACAGTCGATACCCGCAATAAAGTGGTTTGATTAGTAATTGTCTTATTACAGTCGATACCCACAGTAAGACTCTTTATTACGGTCGAGACCCGCAATAAAATGGTTTTATTAGTAATTGTCTTATTACAGTCGAGACCTGCAATAAGACTCTTTATTACAGTCGATACCCGCAATAAAGTTTTTTGTGTTAGTGATCTTTTTACTACAGTCGAGACCTGCATTAAGACTCTTTATTACAGTCGATACCCGCAATAAAGTGTTTTGTATTAGTAATTGTCTTATTACAGTCGATACCCACAGTAAGACTCTTTATTACAGTCGAGACCCGCAATAAAGTGATTTGAGTTAATAAATTTCTTATTACAGTTGAGACCCGCAATAAAGTGATTTGTTAGTAATAGATTATCTCAGTCGAGACCCAAGATAATATTCTTTAAGTAAGTCAAGACCCGGCTTAAAGTGAATGTTAGTAAGTATCTTAACTTCAGTTGAGACCCGAAGCAAGATTCTTTATTTCCGTCGAGACCAGAAATAAAGTGTTTTGTTAGTAATATTTTTACTTCAGTCGGTACCCGCAATAAAAACCTTTACTTTAATCGCTATCTAAAACTAAATCCCTAATCCAGTTTAGACCCAGAATAAGAACACTTGATTTTAGCTGTCAATTAAATAAAGTATTTAATTTGTTAATAAAATGTAACACTAGGAAAAAACACTAGGAAATAACACCAAGGAATAAATCGCCAAGTTATCACTGCACTGCTAAATCACAAAAGAGAGCGAGTCAAGCCAAACTGCTGGTTATATAGCCATGGATTGCGCACGGGACAAAAGAACGGCATTCAATGGCGCATGACAACAATAACTGGCATAGCAGCTGCACTTTGAAATGTACATGTGTTGACATGCAATTTCGCTAATATTGCTAATATCATAATATCAGGATTCTTATGAATCCTGAACACGGATTGACCAAGTTTCGATGATTTCTATATACATACGTAACTCCTTCTCTTGTTTGGATTTTAGGCTTCTAGTAAAACTCACTACACAGAGTACAGGCTTGAAGAACTTCTACAATTAAGTGAAGTATTGACATTACCATAATGCTGCAACAGCTGTAATTGGTCCAACACAGCCAAGTTTGAAATCACGAAAAGATATATCTTATCACCTTTCAAACTCAAATCTCAAAGGGAATTTTTCACCTTCTTAAAGGCGAAGGAAAAAAAGCAGGTTCCATAACTTGACGCTATTTTTAGCATTACTATTGTTCTAGGATATTCCCCTACGGCGGGTGTAAATTGTGGTGAATATTGTCCGAAGCCTGGTAGGGTGGTATTTATGTATGTACCCGAAGGGTTTCGGTATTTTATAAGTGTTGCCACATTATTTTTACATATCTGGAAATTCTTCTCAATGGATTGTGGCGGCAGCTGTCAATGAATACCAAGCTACCTCCACATATCTAACCTGAGCTAGCCAGAATACGTCCAGGTAGATAGGAGCTGGTTAGATCCAAGAACAGCACAATTTGCCGACTCGAGCTAATGGTATGGGGTGGGGTATTTTCTTGGATCTGGTATGCCAGCTCTGGTGTGTGCTGAAAACCAGGGAAAGCTTAACCTTTCCTGATACTAGGATTACTGATAGATTAACGTAGAGATCCCTTTCCCTCCAAACCTCCCACCATCAGAGAAAAATAGTATCAAACTAAATATTGTACAGGACGAAAAAAAAGGAACCCCTGACGCCATTGCTTACATCGCCCGAATCATCTACAGAGACTACAACCAAAACGCTAGAAAAATTATGTAAACATCTTAATTTTATTCATATAGCACGGTATATTGATGATACATAATATGCAGGAAGGCGGTGTATGGAAAGCACAAAAAAAAATAGAGCTGAATTATTTACTTAGGATTAGAATAAAAAAAAATAATTACAAAACAATTCAATTGATCATTCGTAGATGTGAAATTCGGCCTAAAGAGATTCTACTTTGAATAACCTAAACGACCATGAATTTACATGTATGAGATACTTTAAAGTCCCGAGGACAAATTTTATACCTATTTAATTACCCACGAGTATTCCCGACATTCGTGGGTGAGAATTACTATTATATATAAGCTCTTAAATTCTACAAGATTTAAAACAAAAAACAAAAAAACAGGGGACAATTCTTTGAAATTTGAACAAGAAGCCTAGAGCATCATTGCATTTTTTATCTTTCTTCTCCCCTTTCCAACACCACACTACGGAAGTCCAAGCGGATCTGGCATTAATGAATATTCGTAGGCACATACCACTAATAATTAACATATGTAGCTATATGTATTTAGTTAATAATTAACTATGTATGGTTAAATTCACATACACATACTCTAAAAAATGTAAACTTAAGTACTTACATAGTTTCCTTCCGGGTGAAGCTTCAGCCGCAGGTATTTGCTGTAACTAGGCATGCATCAAAAACAAAAAAAAAATGTTATGCAAAAAAAAACAAAAGGACATACCGCGAAGGTTGGAAGGAGTTCACAGAAATCGACACTTTATATTAACAAGTTACGCTACGCGAGAAAAATTTAGAGTTACCACAAAAAAAAATAATATATACTAATAGATTTCGGATGAATCGAGCGAACGGACTACTATCTTTACTTTTGATTAAGCTACAGATACCTTTACTGAAACCTAGGTTACTCTATAGAAATACGGTGTTGTGCTGATTGGAGATGGCGAGCCGACTAGTCAGACCACCTGCACTGATTCTTCTCAAGCCGCCTAATATTCAAGGTATTGTTTGCAATCCGGTACCATGCTCCTCTGCTTATCCGTTCGTTCTTATTCCGTGATCCGTATTCCGGGGTGCAATGGCTCTGTGAAGCTCTGTCAGAAATCACGTGGAGTCCCGCTTTAACCAATAAAAATTGCCACTACCTATTCTGTATGGAATTCAACTATTACTTCACACTTCCAGAAATGCACAAAATTAACCTACCCTTTGGTATAGGGATTTTCCTTTTAAAGGATGTAGGCCACCCCGCATGCGTTCCACGCAAGAAATGAACTAAAGCACTTGGGATCACTTAATACCCCTTTTTATATTTACGCTTATCGCTTAGGAAATGACCAATTTAATAATAGGTAAACTCTTCCCTTTTTTAAGAAAAAAAAACTTTAATTATTATATAAGATACTAGGCGTGACTGCCTCTCGCAAGATCAAAGATCTAATGATCTACACTACACTTTGAATTATTGGAATTATTGGTTTTTCGTTACAATTAGAGCGGGATTTCACAAAAGAACTGTTGACCCTGATCATCCAATGATCTTTTCGCAAGCACGGCCACTTCGATCGATAAGCGCAATATTACCACCAGCCATAGATAGTGATGCCTATACTTGTTGCGTATGTATATATGTATATATGTATGTATACACATTGGAAAAACAGATGAAATCTTATCTAAATAATTTCGGGTTTATGAAATTTTTGCATTTGCAATGCATTTGGACGAGTTCGAATTTTCAATACAATACGCGATTGTTATCATGTTGGAGGATAACATCTGTGCCAGCTGGTCGAAATACCAGTGAGTTTTACGACCTGATCATTTTAAGGCCATTGACCTATGTGTTCATATATATCGTGTATGTATAACCAATATTTTCCTATATTACTCGTTACAGGATCTAAAATCTTTTGTTTCAACTCTTCGCAGAATGAATACTGGATGAAAAGATCGACAGAGACGAGGATCCATTCATTGGTTAAGTTTCTTCACTCTGATGTTTCTAGATACTGTACAGGATTTGGCTGTCGAGCGTTTTGACAGAGACCAATTTATTGGCGTGGTATTGTTGGCACAAGTAGTCTAGGTGCTAAGATCAATAATTCCAAACGTAAAATTTGATTAGTCACCCCCACTCAGATTGATAGTGAAGAGTGGGTATAATTAAGGTTGCATACTTTCTACTAATTTAGTTTTTCAGTAGTAAACCCAATGCCTATATGTTCGCAGAACGCAAATTTGGGACTTGAACCAAACACAAACAATATCTCAAGCTCCATGCGTCTACGAATAATTTTATGGATTTTTTTAATTTACTTTTAACTCTAGTAATCCCCCATGGAATATATTTGCTATCAAATGCTGCACATGAACCTACTAATTCAGGTGAGATTTGAATTATCGAGTAAAAAATATATCACTGGTATATGAGAGTGGTCATAGATCCATTGATCATAGCCATCTAAACTGGGTAATTCTTTGGTTTGCTTCCAATGCGTCGCTGTCGTACCATAACTGATTTTCGGCCGTTAATTCTTTGTGAGCATTCTGAGCAAGAAAGTTAAAATATTCGGTGCTGGTGTTAAATTTCTCGAGCCTAGAATTGAGATTACTTATTCGCCCTAGAGAATCCATACAACTATCTTCTAGGCTGAGATGCTCTCTATTCATTGCTATAGTACGAACTAGTTTTTGACGTAATTATCAAAAGGAAGCATTTGTCTATCCTCTCGTTTAGCCAGGCCACACTAAATGACCAACAAATAACCTCCAATTTACTGAGAAAGGGAGAACATTAAAGGGAATCATTGAATTCGATGAGTTTTTAAGATACAAAATCGTTGCAATTTGCCCCTCGATTGAACCAGGAAATGATAGAAGAGCTATCCAGCCCTATGCAGCAAAACTAAATATTCAGGTGTCATAGTAGACTGTTCTAAGCTGAGCTGGAGGTAAGGAGGTAAGGCGCGGAAAAAAGCCAGTCCAGCTTTTTACATGTGTAACAAAATCTTTGTAGTTAACGGAGGCCTTAAACATAAAGTGGTATGTTGAATATGCACAGCCATTGTAAGACCAATCTTGTTCTACGGCTCCATAGTCTTATGGATAGCTTTCAAGAACAAATGTAATCTGAATCCAGAAACCAGTACGCAGTACGCCTACGGCTGCATTGGTAATAATGCTCAATCTATTGCCAATGGAACTCTATTGTAGGGATACAGTGCCTGCACCAGCGTAATGAGGCTAAAAACAATATTTTGGTGGAAGGAGTGGGATTGTGGATATTTCAATATTCTTTTGAAAATAGACTGCATCGATGGTAATGTTGTTTCTGTTTAATCTTTAATAACAGAAGATATCTATATTTTTGCAGATGGGTCGAAGACAAGTCTAAGGCTACTATACTCCAGCAACTGATACTGGAACGAGTCATACAGATTTCCTGACAAATGTAGCGTTTTTCCTGTTGAATTGGTAGGGATTCACCGCGCTACTGCTCGTATTTATGCTAGACATCTGGATTTATCCTGACACCCAATTAAAAGCGTTGGTGGTAAAATTTAAATCTCACATAGGTATGTGAAAATAGCCCAGAAGAGATCTCCATATGGCATAAGGTGACCCTATGCCTAGCCATAGAAATATCGAGGGCAATGAGATTAGTCAAAAAAGTTTCTGAAATGGATAGCTCAGATGCAATATCATATGTCAAAATCCCATCGGAAATCTAAAAGGCGACATCATCAACTAGGAAACTTGTAGGGGTGTTAAAGGGTCATTGGGCCATGGTAACCATGCTAGATGACTGGGTCTAGAGTTTATCCCGAGTTGTAAAGCTCCTGAGGAAATCGAATTAATTCAACATGCGCCTTGCGAGTGCCCTGCTGTAGCGACCAAAAGATGCGGGGTACTTAGTAGTTCATTCTTCTTTGAGTTGTAGAAACTGCGAGGTAAAGAGCTTAGATGCATCCTGGCGAGAACTGACCTCATGCGTGATTTCAAGACATCTTTGGCCCAATATTTATCCTGTGAAAACTGAATCTCTGCTGAAGAAGCACCGTAATGATGTGCGTAATCTTACCGCAATTATTATGGTTGAGAGCGTTAAGCACCTGCTGTGTGAATGCCGTAAGCGTAGAAAGAATACGCTTGGTAATTATTTTTTCTGCGAACTGGGGGAATTAGCAGACAAAGAGTTGAGGGACCTAATAAAGTTCATGAACTCTTGTGGCTATTTTCATCGCACCCCCTAGCTGTTAGTATATCTTTTCCGTAGGGTTCCAATATAGTGGCATCAAAATGGACCATAGCTGATCTAAGAGTGGCTGATCGTACACCTTCTTACGATGGCCGCCACTGTAACCTAACTTAACCTAACCTAGATGCATCCTGTGTTTCCTTAAAGAATCGGGATGGATCTAAAGTTATTTCTAGAAGGAATCCCGTGCAGTGGCGGATTTACCAGCCGGCTGAGTAGGCCGGAGCCTAGAGCGGCAAATTCGGGGACCGAATTTTTTTTTTTTTTTTGCTACCTCATAGAAGTCAAAAAGATTTCTGCATGAAAGTTTTGTGATGTTTTACAGATAGATCTCTGCAACAAATTATGATTCTGGAACTGTTAGCTGAGTTCGATCCTTTCTTAGCCAGTCATATTGAACGGTTGGGGAATCAAGGATCCGGAAGCACCAAGTTACTTATCGAAGACCGTTTGTGATGAGTTTATACTCTTGATGGGCCATAAAGTCTTGAAGCAAATCGGAGACGAGATAAGAAGGGCGAAATACTTTTCTTTAATCATCGAATCGACACCGGATATAGAACATGTGGACCAGCTCACCTTCGTGATTCAATATGTTTTAGAAACAGGAGAACCCTGTAAAAGATTCCTCAACTTTTTGCCTTCAGTCGGACATAAAGCTGAAGAAATGTTTGCTGCCATTACTGCGGAACTAAAAACCGTGGGTTTGAATATTGAAGACTGCCATGGACAATCTTATGACAATGCCACAAATATGTCTGGCATATATAATGGCTTACAGGCTAAAATTCAAAGTCAAGCACCATTTGCTTTTTTCGTTCCTTGCTCTGCTCACTCTTTAAATTTAGTGGCAACTGCGACTGCTGAATCTTGCACAGAAGTTTGTCGATTCTTCAAGTTCGACACAACGCTGGAAGATATTGATGACTGAAGTCGGAGAAGGCCGATGAAGAAATGAGTATGACCGCGAGTAATACTTTCAAGGTTAATACATTTCTCATCATCATTGATAGACTCGTATCCGAATTAGAAAAAAGGAAGAAGGCTTACGACAATTTTAATGAAAAATTTTCATTTCTGACCAAAATGAGCGAATTGTCATCATCAACCCTTACGAAAAAGGGTCTGTCCTTAGAAAAAATGTATCCTAATGATTTAGAGACTGAGTTTGTTCAAGAATGCATACATTTTCAAAGCCACATATCGTCGCAAAGCATTTTGGTAAAACCAGATTCTACATAATTAGAGAGTCTATCTTCGTTCCTGGGAAAACAGAGTTTGCAGAACGTTTATTCGAACTTGGACATAGCCCTTCGTATGGCATTATGTACACCAGCGACAAATTGTTCGGGGGAGAAAAGCTTTTCTTGTCTACAAAGGATAAAAAATTGTCTGAGATCGACCTTGAGTCAAGAAAAATTAAACGCTTTAGATCTTTTGTGCATACAGTCGGAATTAATGAGCAAGATTACTTACGACGATATCATCGATGATTTTGCCAACAAAAAATCGCGCAAAAAGGTATTGTAACGAACTTTTATAATTTGACTGAGTTGATTATTTTTAACTATTTGTAAGCGCAATAAAGATTATTTATTCACGTTTACCGAATGTACAATATTGTGTAAGTAGCATATATTACCTCGCCTTTATTAATCGTACATGATTGAGCTTTGATTAACTCAAAAATAAACCCAAAAATTATTTTACGTGCAATTTCAACGAAATTTTTTGGATTGTAAAAATAATCTAGGACATGACAATTGTAGAGGCAAGGGCTGCAAAAACTTTACAGCCTATACCTTGAAAATTTGTAAATCCGCCTCTGATCCCGTGAATATATAGAGCACAATGGATTCGTCAGTGTCCACTGCAACTCAATCTAGTTACGAAAAAATTAATTTTAAGGTAGATAAATATATCGTGACTAGTCAATGGCTTGAGGTAATAATAACGGAACTTCATCTCTGGATCATCGAAATCTGTAGAAGGAATATTACCTTCAGTTTGATAAAGTTGTTGTTTATATGATAAATGAGAGATCACAAGACCAGATACCTACTACCTTTATTCCTGGAGTTAGCGGTAACTATAAATAAACTAATCGCAGTTTGTTGCATAGTCCTTGATGAGTTCACGTCCATAATTCAACCATCAGCTTTCTCTCCAACATTATTTAATTATTTGTTAATTTATTTTCTTGTTCAAGAACATTCGTCATATTCCTTATCCAATTAAGATAAGAAAAAAACTTAATAATTAGTGTAAGACTCTATCTGCACAATTAACTGCAAAATTAATCTAAAACTTTGTTTTCCTTGCCAGAGCCTTACTACTTATCTTCCTACAAAGTATATGTGCTCCCCATAAACTTCAGTCAAGAAGACTTTACCAATGCAGAAGACTCCTTCCCGCGAAATATTTCCTACCGCACCACACCATTCTAATAAATCTTTGAAACTTCAGGCAACACACTTCGATTAAGTGTTAGTAACAATTTTTGTTTTTTGTTTGTTTTGGTTTTTTCTTTTCTTTTTTTCTTTTTGCATCCTTAAGGGAAAGTTTAATTTGCTCTGATGGAGAGGTGAAATGAAGCTGAGAACCATCACATAACTTTCTCCTAGTTATTACACTTCCATTGAACTCTCAAGGAAAACATCTTCCGGTCTTTCCTGAAATGGCAGTTCAAAACTTTTCTTGTCTTATCTGCGGAACTCAATTAATAAAAGTTATGAAAAATTACGCTGTCCTCTTGCTTGTGCGAATGCGAAAAATGAAAAGGAAAAAGTAAACAAACAAAAAATAGAGGGAAAAAAACAAGCAGAAGACACCATTTTGTACGATAACAAATTCAATTATTTCAATTGAAAACTTAAAACCTTTTTGGTGAAATAAGTTAATTATTTTTGAAGCTATCAAATAGTAATGAAAAGCTTTAAAGCTTTATGAAGTAAACCTAGCCGAGAAACGCACATTTCTTCAGCATAAAACTTGTCTTGAATAAAGCTTTTCTTAAAATCGAAAGGGAAATAAATCATGGACACAATTGGGATTTTATTTTCGAATATTGTCTTGACTAAGTATATTTTTTGTATTGTTGAGATTATACCAGGTTTCTTTCCTTGGTAGTATTTAGGATGCTTTCCACACATGCACCGTCAAACTTTCAATTCAAAGGCTTCTCAAACTAAAGCAAATTGGGTAGAATATTTTCATGTTTTCACTAAGTAAATACTCAAATTTTCTAAAAATATATAAAATCAGGAGTGAGAAGATTCAGAACTATTTTTATTTTATTCTTTTATTTTTTATATTAATAAGCCAAGCTCAGGGGATACCCTATGATGCAAAGCACACCATAGCAGGAAGATGATAGGGAAAAGATTAGAGGACAAAGAAATATATTTTAGTATTTGCGTGAGAATTGTGAAATCTTATCACAAAAGCAGTAGTAGATCTAAAGCCATTGTACATCATGAAAGGTTGTGCTATGCTATGTTGAGAGTTCGTCATTATTTTTTATAAAATTGTGTAAACATATAAAACTAATTTACCCTACTGGCGCTCCTCTTGCGCCGTCGCAAATCGCACTTTTTATAGCAAATCCGCTCACTCACGAAGTGTCGCCCAATTTCCACAAAGATTATCAACTGACTGCCTTTTGCTTTTATTATCACAGCTCAAGAACAAAATAAGGCCTGAAATACAATTACGACTGATCAGTCGACTACGACTTTGCCCAAATGGGAAATGCATGTGATAAGATACAATTGGAACTTCGACCTCGACTGCGACTGAAACAAAACTTTGCTCAAGGTGAAAAGGTGATGTTGGCTGCAGCCAACTTCAGTTCAAGCAGTTGAAGCTTTAATTTAATTACAAATTTAACCTCAGCGTCGACTTCGACTTAAAATCGACTTTAAATGCGTTTTTTTGAGAGGGTTGCCATTATGCCATTTGCCACGACCAAAGATAACCTAATATTAAGAAGATGGAACACACTACACAGCCGAACAAAATAGGAAATTTTTCGTGTTATTTTTAAAACGAAACAGGTAATCTAATATACTTTCGTCTTTTGCATGAATGAGGGAAAAGAAGTTGGCTATGCATTATTGTAGTGCGACTGAGACAACGACTTAATCACAAAAATCGAGAGATCATAGGATTACCCGAATGATAAAATCTTCTTGTAAACCTTCAAGATCCTTTCAAACTATTCCTAATAATGTACTTCGGGTCACACTACCTCCCATTTTTAAGAAAAACAAAAATTTCGTTTTGGCCAAGGTGCTGAAAGGAGATATAAAACTCCTTTCAAATGAAATTCTCATTTTTCCTAAAAATATCAGAGAATCCAGCATGAGTTTCTCCCACTTAATCTCTTAACTAATTACACTAACAAACATTGGTTATGCTCTACGAGTAAGAAACTAAAGGAGAGGCCCCTTCAACAACAATTTTCGTGCCAATCTCAAAAATGTGTAAGTTTATACACATACTATAAAAAATTCGCATTGCAGGCGGATGGACAAAAAAGTTTACGCAAGGGACTTTGGCGCGGTTTTTGAAAGTGTGACGCAAAATTCCATATCAGCAGCATGATAGTGAGAGCTAGTAATACAAAACAACTTTGTGAGATTCCTGGTTCTCCAGTAAGCCTATTTCCATCTTCGGTTGGCCAATAACTTGCCTTAAAATTTCATTTTTGGTAAATCCATAATAAGAAAATATATTAAAATTCTTTTACTTTTATCAAAATTACAAATATTTACCAATATTCTAATTCCCAGCTTATTATTAAAAAATAAACAACTACAGTTTTACTAAATTTCCATATAAAAGAATGTAAATATTTTTCTATTTAGTACCCTTCCAATTTTAACCTTACCTACGGCTTTTGTGCTAGGGTAAATTTCTATACCGAACATAAACAAAAGTGACACCTAGGGTATATGTAGACAGAGATACAACCATATGTTAGAAAGTGAGAAAAAGCATCACGTTCGGCACGCAAAAATGGCATATATATACCAAAGAATAATTAAATAAAAGAAAGGACACAGAAGAGTGTTCCGATTGTTTTCCATTTAAATGTACACGGTGAGAAAAAAAATAATCAAACACTCTTTGAACATTTTACGAATAAGACAAAAAATGTGAATGCGCAGATTACATGCAACGAAATGGAATGGCAAATGATTTATTATCGTAAATAAAAGAGAATGGGCGGAGTTTTCTGATTTTACGCTCATAAAATACTCCCGCTCTTTTATGAAAACACGAATTTCAGGAATTGTCCCAATGTTTGTCGCAGAATTCCAATGTTTGTTAGTGTAATCCTATGATATGTGAACAGCACCTTTTCTGTTTACATTTGTTTTGCTCCAGCATGAGGATTCGCGGAATTTTATTTGACTGAAATTTCACATCTCCTTTTAGTGCGTTGTTTATTGCGAAATTTATCTTTTTCTTGCCAAATGGAGGTAGGGTTACCCAATGTACATTATTATGAATAGTTTGAAATAATTTTAAAGGTATTCAAGAAGATTTTTTCATTCGGGTAATCCTACGTTTTCTCAATTTTTGTTTTTAACTCGTTGTCTCAGTCGCACTACAATAATGCATAGCCAAGTTCTTTTCCTCCATTCATGCAAAAGACAAAAGTATATGAGATTACCTGTTTCGGTCTAAAAAAAAAACACGAAAAATTTCCTATTTTGTGCGCCTCTGTCTCTACTTATATTTATTGTACTATGATATATACACGCAATGGCCTTCCTTTAGTTTCTTAAGTGCTAAACACAATTCCGCCGTTCCGACTCAATTCGATCCGTTACGTGCATGAGCACAATTGTTCCGTTCAAACTTACCATCAGTTTTAAATTTCTCATTGAAATTTCTCCAGATTTTGTCTTTTCTTTTTACATCCATGTAAAATTTGTTGCCTTTGTCATAAGGCTCTTCATATTTTTTAATTTCTTCAATAAAAACTTCTTCATCCATCTTGAATTATACACAAACATTGTACAGGTAATTTTTCTAGGTTATGTTATCCGTAAAAGTTGAAATTTTCTCAACTTCTCCGTTTCGATTCGATCCGTTTCGATCCATTTCGGCGAATGTGTCCAATTACACGTACGTCTCATATAAGCAAATTTGACATTTGTACGTATCGGATCGAAACGGTGCAATTGTGTTTCCCACTTTACTCGTAGGTTATGCTATAAAAAACATTGGATATTTCTCACAATATTTCAGAGAAAACCGGTTTTTACAAAAACGCGGGAACATTTTATGAGAGTAAAACCTGAAAACTCCGCCCCTTCTCATTTATTGACGAAAATGAAATATTTGCCATTATGTTTCGTTGCATGCAATTTTCGCTTTTTTAAATCTTTATTCATAAAAGTTTTAAAAAGAGTTTGATTTTTTTTCATTTTTCTTCTTTCTTTTTTCATTTTCAATGTAAAACAATCGGAAAACTCTTCTGTGTCCTAACTTGTCATTAAGTTTCTTTGCCACGGGGACAGGCTGCCCAAGGTATTTTGTAAAGACAATCTTTTTTTAATTTTTTTTTTCATAGATTGAGGATTTTATTCACTCTTCTGTTAACAAATGTGTGTGTGAAGATCTGCAAATTTGCGAAGAATTGAAATAGAATAAGAGAAATCTTCCGAAAAATTTTATCAATTAAAAACAAAAGATAGCCAATTTGTTGCAAAGGCTGCAGCTTGCGAAGATAGCAACAATTAAGGCATTCCATATCAGCAAGTACCAATACTCGTCAGTACGGATAGCGATAATTTCTGCCTGCTGTAGACTCCTGAAAGAAAATGCCATGCTGACCCATATGCTCTCAGTTAAAGTTCGGATTATGAATCATAAAAGGCGAAATACTACGTATTTACTTTGACGTTTAGGCATTTAAATCCCAGGCGGGACCAACCAAGCTCAAGAGAAGAGTTATGAAGACTTTTCGAAAAATGTTATCAATTTAAAATAAAAAAATTGATAACCAATTTACAATTTAGTAGCAAAAAAAAATGTTTCATTTCAGCAGGAACCAATACTCGTCAGCTGCGGCTATGCAGCAAATTTATTATCATTTTTTTTTTAATTGTTAACATTTTTGTTCGAAAAGTCTTCATGGCTTTTCTCTTGAACTTATTTTTCAGAACTCTAGCTATCCCGACCGTTGATCTTGGGACCGCAACTATTATGAGAGTTTAAGAAAAAATCTTGAAATAGCTGTGTTCTTTTGTGTACATTGTTCCAGAACTCCCATACACTGGAGAGAACAAATTGTTCTGTCGGTTGAAGCGAACTATTTGTACTGTTAGCTTCATTTATACATCTTCTATGAAAATGTATGAGACGTTCCTTTGTGTATCTTTTGTTCTGCTCTGTTCTGCGGACACAAAAGAATACAGCTAATATTTAAAGTTTAACATTTTTTTAGCTCTAAGTAGCAGTTATAAAATATTTCTGAAATTTTGATCATGTTTCGACGGCATCTTGTTACCATTGCAACACAACGGTAAAATATAAGACCTTGCGCCTACTTAAAATTCGTTTATTGAAATCGTATCAACACAGTTCGAATTTTTATTTGCCTTATATAAATTTTACTAAATTACTTCAGTTCCATTTTTTTTAATTTATGTAATTAATATTACAGTCGTTCTGATCTGAACGATAAAAAAAACGTAATAGGTAACGTTCAAAATAAAAAGAAGTAATATTTAAAGTTAAGCTCAAAGTTAAAATTTTCAAAGTGACTAAAGCTTACCAAAATTCATATATTTATCAAAAAGGAATGCCCATTTTAGGACCAACATCAACAGACATGAAAGATGTTTTATGGTACACTGAACATAGTTTATTAACAATGTTTATTTCATTTAAGCAGGGGAAGGCTTGGCGAGGTTAAAGTTTGATCTAGAACATTTTAAAAAGTCTAGTACAGAATCGAATTTCTTAGATCCAGAGAAGAATTTAGAGTACTCTTACTCTAATACTCGGAGGCTTAAATAGCCATCCCCACACTCACATTTTAGTATTTCCCATACTTTTAGTGTTCAGGTTGGAACAGCCGGCGGGAGGGGGTGGTTCCAATACGACATGTTGCATATCAAATGAAAGGACTCACCGAGTACCATTGAGTGATGTACTTTTTTCCCGATTTAGAAAACTTTCTCAGGACATTTTCGCAGCCAGAAAAACCATTTTTATGCACTTGGGTCACATACACCCCAGCTACTACATTTCACATATATTTGTGCAGTTCTTTCTTTCATGGCCACATGTGCTATGTTGTTTACATTTTTCTCATAGGAAGTCATTTTCCATGGTGCACCAATTCCGCACGAGAAGTATTGTATAAAAGTCCAATTTTTCACGCAAGAAAGTTGCTCGACCTACATCCGATTGCCAAAGCTTTCCCCGTTGATTTGAAATAAACATTGTTAATTAAATATGCTCAGAGTAAATATCATAATGCATCGATTAAGACATCTCGCATGTCTGTTGATGTTGGGCCTAAAGTAGGCATTCTCCTTTTAGCACAGTTCAACGGTTAGAATAATTCACTTTTTGAGTAATTTTAATCTTGGCGATGGTTTGTTTTAGTTTATTTAGAAAAACTTTCCTACTTTGGTAATTTCCGACCTTGTGAATGCTCTTCTAGATTTTGAATATTTAGAGATTTTTCAGGGAAGTAATTTTATATTGGTAATAATCCCAAAGTCTGATCTTCCTCAATAAAAATCAAATTTATCTAATTTGGTGATAACTCAAATTACTTGACGTTGTGGGTAATATCCCAGAAATTCAATGTTTGACTTGGTCACCTTTATCGTCCGCCATATTGCTTTTTTGAAGTTGAGCTGTCAACTTCTCTTTATATGCGGGATTTACAGTCCGCCATATTGGTTTTTTGGAGTTGAGCTGCCTACTTGACAAGCAACATTGAATAAAGAACTAATAAGGAAGCGGGCATCTGGTGAATACAGTGTATGGTTGTAAGCAATTTAATGACAGTCGGATTGGACTTAGTTTAACTTGATTTGACATTTCTGAAAGTAAATATTTCAGAGTTCCGGGATTTCAGTTAAACTTTTTTAAATTTAATTGTTTTAATAAATATTACATTCGAAATTATATTATTTCTGAAGCTTGAAGTGTATATTTTGATTGAGTTCAGTATGTTTTTAAATTAAAGCTGTTAAGCTTAATTTAAAGTGAGGAATTATGCGGTGCAATGCTGCAGAAACAAATATTGATGAAAAAAAAAATCATATATACATACATATAACAGAAACAGAGAAATATACAAAAGTTTAAGATCATGTGCGATTTGTTTATTTGAGAATTGTCAGAAGGTTTCCTTTTTTAAATGGCAGCCCTATATTTCTTTTACCTAAAGAAAGGGAACGCCACCAATTTGTTTATTTTATATAGCAATTTGTATTATAAAAAATGTCCCCCTTCAAAATGTCACTATTTCACTATTGCCATGACTAAACGAATACAAACGCAGCACACTAATACATTTCGCGAGTTGGTTACATTTTCAGCCGATATGCTGCTTCCTTATTAGTTCTTTATTCAATGAGTAATACTTAGACTATTTATCCATATACACTGCAGTTTGATGATCGGGCGCCACCCTCTGGACAATTTAATAACCAACTATGACAGTACTAGTGTGAATTTTAGAGTCTTGACCCCACGGTACAGAGAATACAAGTTATTCTTATTAAATTTTGACACGTATCTTGTGAAGCAATTCGTGACTAATGTATATAAATTTCTATAGGAAAGATAGAGAGAAAATAGAGTATTATTTTCTTTGTATACATTTTCACGATATTTTGTCACAAAGATCAAGCAACACATATTTATTGTATTTACTTTTGTATTTATTTACTCCTTTTTTTCTATTTTTTAAGTGAACAGTAGTTGTTCCAAGTTGCAACAGATCATAAGATAAAAATTATTTATTAAATGTATTTATTTTGTACAGTCATAATTGTTATTTAACACATTTCTTTATTTAAATCTTATGATAAGAGTGCCCGCTTATACCTCCCTTACAGTGGAAATCCAAAAAGTTCTCCACAAACTTGTTTTAAGTTGCGATGATATATGCAACAGCTTTAATTTTTTAAGTGTAATAGTAACAGAGTCGGTGGACTTTTATACTTTCAATTCAGTGCTAATAGTTTTCATAGATTTTTATTAATTAAAGTATCTTCATAAAACTCCCATAAAACTTTTAATTTTTTATTCTCAAGCAGACTTATATTTTTTAGTCAATTAGATTAGGACGACTACCAGAGACACTTATTCATTTAAGTGCTATGATAAAAGTCCCCTAAGACTTAGTTTCTCCGTACCAATCTGATCTAATATTTATATATTTTACTGCCATTTATAAAATTGTAGAAAACTCTTATTTATTTTTTTAGTCTCTCAAAATAAGTGTTCGTCTTCGTCTTATAATAGCTAGTGATATCAAACGTAAATGAATTTATCTTTCTTTTATAATATTAATAAATCCCAAATATTGTTGTTATGTCTTTATACAATAACAGTAATGTACGACCAACAATAGAGCACATGTGAGAGATCCATTATATCAAAAAAATCAGAATCGTCTACACTGTTATAACTGCCTGTAAAATATATATATATATAATTATAATGATACTTAAAAATTAAAGTCTTTTAGGACTCTTATCGTGAGATTTAAATAAATAAATATTTTAAAGAACAATTATGAGACTTAAAAGTTCTTTAGCAGTTTTTAAATATTTCTCTGTACTTGTCTTGAGGTTACTCATCAAACCTAGGCTCAACTAGTACTTCCACCAAAAATACCGAAGAATTTGTATGGCCTGACTTAAAACCGCTTAATATGAATATACAGTGACTTTAAAAATTAATATATCGACACATGAGGCTTAGATCTTTGAAAGAAAATCATAAGAATAATGTGCTAAGGTCCTCAGTAGAAAAAAAGCTACACTTCTCCAAATGTAGTGCTCTCTCCTATATTGCATGATTTGGGTATCACCTCCGCAATTTTCGGCACATACACACATAAAATAATAAGAAAAAAGTACTAGTAGTTCCCAGTAAAGAAAAAAACACCACACTCCTCTAAGTGTAGTGCTTCCATTTATTGCGTTACTTTGGGTATTCCTATCTGCAAAATGAAGTTAAGTATTATGTCAATTTTTGCCACATAGAAAGACAATGCTTATTGCTTTAAAATTAAAATATAAGACAAAAGCTCTAGAGGTCCTCAATTTTTTTTAAAAGTGCCATTATTAACAAACAAAAAATCATTCGGTGTTTCTGAATTTTTTTATGAAAAATATAAAGTATTTAACTTTATTTGGAATTTGAATCAGAAAAATCTAGTGCTCCATTCTCGAGATATGATTGTTTTTTTGAAAATGACATTTAATCGTAAAATCACGTAATTTCTAACCCCTCTTACGTTGTCGGGTGCGGGAAGGGGGGAATGGTAGGATGAAACAAATATGGGTGAACTATTTTCGTATTCCATACAAACTCTGACAGTTTCATCCAAATCTAGAAAGTCTAGAATGTTTCTATCTGCCTCAAGATCTCAGGATGCAATTATTCCTCTACTCAGTAACTAAAATCTTTGTCATGCAGGTGTAGTAATTACTGTAATAATTATTATACTAAATATTTGAAGTAGATATTAGATATTAGGAAGTAATTATTCTAGGGAAGATGGTTAATTAATTACTTATAATTAATTAATTGTAAATTTCCAGCATCAATAGTAGGTAGGCAATAAAGCGTAAACAGTACTATCACCTGAAAATTGCCTTTATCGCTCGTCAGATGGAGAAGACTATTTCTTTTTCTATTATTTTTCCTGATTTCTCCAATCGGTGGGATTTTCCGCCTTGGTTTTACATTATTTGTAAAATAAATTTTCATTTTTCTATGGAAACAATGGCATAGCCTGGGTGACCTGTTTAAATTTAAATTCTAGTTTTTCTTCATTAGAGCCAGTAAAACGAGGCAAGTCGGTTGTTATGGAACCATAACACTATGCGAGCGCACAACGCGTCAAAGCCACTAGCTTTACTCTACAAATTAATAATTTATATAACAACACCAGCCAGACTCAGGTCCGCCTGTAACTTCTACTAGATATGAGACTACCGAGTCAGACAATTAGCTAACAGCCAAATGTCCATATCTACAAGTAATCCCAGTCTCCAGCATCCGTCATATTCAGACACCGAAGTCTAACTGAGGTGGCCCCACGTTTGACGCCAATTTTGTTATGGAATTATGTTGAGAGTGAATGGCTTGGACGTGAAGTCCCAATCACAACTGCCAGCATGAGCTGACAGATCACTCGGTGGACAGCGTTGGCTGCAGGGCGGCACGCTAGCTTGCCTCGGCTATTGGCGGAGAGTGTGGGGTGGTTCCACGAAGACCTACCGCTGCCACCTGCCATAATCAAAAAAAAATTCGTGCCTACTACCAACAAGCCGTAGCACACCTCCAGCCCTGAAGGGGCCTTGACACCACTTAACCCTTACCTGTGTGAAGGCACATATGGACTGACTTCTACTGCTTGCCCCATCCACCCAACGACACTGAGGGCAGATTGTTTTCAGTGTCCCTTCTAGCGAGTAGCCCGCCGTCAGCTGTCAAACGTGCAACTTGCAAGAATGGCAGCACATTCGCCATGCGGGTTTGTGTACTGTTGCTTTCATGGTTTGTACTGTTGTTTTACGGTTCCCTTGGGCGTAATTCCATTTATGAATTCAGACACCATAAGGAAAATCTTATTTCTATAGTAAGAAGCATACTAGGCTTTAGCCCAGTCAAAGTAAAATGAATTATTTACAAAATATGTATAGTATGTATGTCCCCATATATGTACAAAGTTCTCTTTGTATTGTAATATTCAGTTCCCCTTATATGCGAAAACAGTATTATTTCAGAGGACTGAAATTGGCTATATAAAGCGCCATAATTATTTCATAATAATTTACACTGTTTTTTTCTTTTTTATCGTTTCATCTTAAACTTTTATACAGTACTGTACATTTAAGATTGGTACGATGGTGGTATACTTATTTGCTGGAATAATCTTTCTCACCAAAACATTTTAACCGATTTTGAAAGCTTGATTAAAGCTTTTCTAAAGGTTTTGTACACATCCATTTCGATAACCCGCGAGGCTCTTATATATCATTCCTTCGAACCACTGATTCAATTTAGCTTTTATATGATAGCTTTAGGATGTTTGGTCCTTGATAAGTTGTATTTATGTTGAATTTTTTTCAACGAGTTCTACACTTGTTCACACTTGTTTTAACACGTAAAGCTGCACTGCACCGATGTAGAATTCGTTGAAAAGAATTCGACTCTTTATTGTGGTTTCTGTAGTAAGTACACCTACTATAAAAGCACTTCCGATGTTGCCCAATCGACTAAGAGACATCTAAATAAATTGAAGGCTATCACAAAAAACACACTCCGATAATGCTCCACTATTTCTACAATTTTTCCCATAAACGAAACGGCGAGATTGCAGCGAAGCCATATTGCTTGACATTCATCGTCGATACACTTCTGCACGAAAACTTCGATAATTTAACACACAATATCCTAGGCAGGGTATATGAAGCCTTTCTGCAGGAGTAAATGTCGATGAAAATGTCGATGAACTATGAAAACATTTACGATATATAGTCGTAGAAAGCTTCGGAGAACACTAATTAATGAAATCTGTGATAAACAATAATAGGGGAAAGCTTCGGTGAATATAATATTCATTTAAATTTTTGAAGATCCAGAGACGGTACTATGTAATATGAATCGAATAAGTGGGAACGACTTCTTATAAATACATACCGTGTGCAGATTTTTGCGAATTTCGTTGAACTTCACGCAATGCCTGTGTGCATACATTTACGGGTGCCGATAACAGTAGCGCACCCAGAATTTAATTGTGGGGGGGGGGACGTGTTGTCCCCGTCCAAAAAGATATCGGAAAATAGTGCTATAAAGTCGCGTCCTGAGACGAGCTTAAGAGCACTTAAGAACTGCTTCCTTTGAAGGTCTCGAATTTTAAATCTTTGTCTGCTAAGATCTCGGTATGGACCCCAAAGTCATTGTTCTTTATACCCTAGATGAAATCTATAGAGTATACAAAGTTGTCATTCCGTTTGTCTAGGTTTTACATTATTATTATTTGTGAAAAACTACCTTTTTGTCTTAATCACCCTGTAACTCCTAAACGGTTTATATTGACTTTGCCATACAATTTTTTGTTTGCCTAGGTGAGTACTATCACCGTCTGCTCTATTGACACCCTAGTGGGAAACACCCTGTATATGATAAAAGTTGCTAAACATCATTTATTACGATGGAAAAAAGAAATTCATCTATTGGTTCTACGTTTGGTGTGGAGTATTTTCTTGGAAACTGGTCCATTGTGTCTCCTCCTGACTTTGTGTCATTATAGAAGTGTTTTATGGGTCAATATTTGATAATGCAATACTCCGCATATGGAGCAATGGCCACATAGTTAACCAAAGTTTTACTACGAACTTTCGTCTCTGTAACAGTTTCCTATTGTTTCAAATCAATATACATTAAATTGTCAAATTCTTTATATTCAATGTGATTTGTCACATACTGGTGACATTTTCGGCGCAAGACAGGCTTCACTGGAACGATTGCCGCAGATAAATTCCAGAAGCTTCTGATGATTGGGCATAGTGTACCTAATTATTTTGGCTTGGTTTTGAGGCTTTGCAAAAGAAAATCAAAATTTGCATGGATAACGCATAAGCACATATCGCGATCTATGGTCTTCGGTTGAACAATCCAAAATGGACGAAACTCGCAAAAAATATTGTAGGCTGATTCTTGCGTTGTTATTAGATGACAAAAATGTTCTGTGTAAATTTTTCATGGTGTCTGTTAATATACGCTTTTGTTTCTTTTCTTTATTTTTCGTTACAAATTCTTTCTTTCCAGCGCACAAACTGTCTTCTTCCAGAAACTGCACAACCATATTTTTAACTATATTACTTAATTTATTTCTTCTTGGTTTTCTGTGGTGGTTCAAAAGTGAACGACTATTCGAAACTTTCCGCAGCTCTTTCTTTGCAATATTTATAAACTTTATATTTTTTTACCATATCACCTATTCTGGCACGTATAAAAGTGTCTTTGTCAATTTGGAAAAAATTTCATTAAGTTGTTGCTTCATGACTTCCCCAAACAATAGGTTTTTTGTCAGATTATCTTTTGCATAAGGAGTTGAGTCATTGAACATTTCACTAGCCTTATATCGATTGCCATTGATATTTTACAAAATGTGCACGCCAATCAATGACAAACGAGTTCAATGGAACAATTTTTAACGTGATGAGAATGTATATAGTAGCTCATATCCGTGTAATTGTCAGGTTGACATTTCCCGAAAAAAACAACACCGAGCGAAGTATGGCACATTATAATTATAAGCGCAGATATTAAATTTTTAACAAGATTTTCCATTTTATTTTATTATTTAAATGCGTTATTACAACTTTATCTTGCTTTAAAATTAATTTCACTTGACATTTGTTTTGACATTTCTCAAGAGGCATTTTTCAGAGATAGATGTGTGCATATTCTGGTGTAACACCGCCGATTTTTCGAGTATAGCACCAGAGTCGTTTTGACGTACACTTTTTGTAGAAGTTCAGACCAGTGGAACAATTTCAGTGTAGCACTGCCTGAAAAGTGTAACACTTCTGCTAGAAAATATGATCAATGGAAATTGGTATTAGAATCAGGAGTTGAAATTTGAGATTCAATTATTACATTAGTTTTAGCATGCTGTAACCGTTTTTTATATTTTTGAAGCCTATTTTTCAACTTCCTTATTCCTGTATCTTTTTCTTTTTTTTATAAGTTTATTCCGATCTTTCCTTTTTTTACCGATCCCTTTTTTGTAGCCAAGAAAATGGGAGAAAATTGCCATCTTCTTGGTTTTCTGAATAAGTCGCCGTGTTCTTACTAACGATTTCACCAGTGGTATCTTTCAAACTATTTTGTCTCCTACGGAAGGCAGCAACATTCTTTCTCCAACGTTTTCTTGGTAACCAATTTTCTCTAGGGGTCATATCTTTTGCGGCTTTTACTGTACCCCGTTCTTTTTTTCTTAAATATTGTGGCGAGCGTGGCCTTGGTTCGATATTTAAAACACAATATTAAACAATTAATATACAAGTTCTTTATTTCGCTCTAATCATACAAAATTCACAATTCCTCAATTAATCAACTCAACTTTAATTATCGCTAATACTGTACTTTAAATTATCGCAATCTAATTACATACACTTTCGCTTGTTAACACTGCAACGTCCAAGACAAGACTCTTTTTCTGGCGATGACAACTGTTATATTTATACCCTAGAAACTCTCCGGATTATTCTGGAGTGTTCTATTCCAAAAGCTTCTTGACTGTTCTATTCATTCTTATTCCTGAACCTTCCTGTCGATTCCATAATCGATTCTCCGAACCTAAAGTCGTTTACTTTCCATTGCCAGTTGATGTCACCAGTTGTCTCTTTCTATTGCACGTAACAATATGTACTTTATTCACTCTTTTTCTTGCTGCGCCGCACACTTCACAGGACCATTTCTGATGCGCTGAAATGTAGCCCCTTCTGCTTTCCTCTTTTTTTCCAACATTTCCTCTCGTGTTAATTCCTTTTGTCTTGCCAATTTCCTAATTTTGTATAACAAATACGCTATTATTAACTAGAAATACACTACAGTTTACAAAAAGGATTTCAAAATCAATGCATTAAAAATGAAAGTAGATAGTAATATATTACGAAGTAATTCCCCTAGAAGGACAGTAATTCGCCTGGTGCCTTATTTTACAGGGGAATTACACCAGGGGAATTAGAGTTTTTCATTTAAAGAGTAATTAATGCTATGAGAATGGCTTTGTTATCTTTGTAATTTTATATATCAATTCAACTAATTATTTGATAATAATTGATAATAAAGAACATAAATAAGAAATAAGAAATTAGAAAGTTATCGACACCAGTACAATTTAGCAGTTGCAAACAACTTTTAAGAGTAACTCTTTCAAAGATAAACGGCAAAATGCATCACTTATAACTAAGTTCACATTGCATTGATACCAATTGCACAATAACAACGAGGGTGCGTTCGGTAATCGTAAGATAATCAACGTTAAAATGTTGCCAAGGTAATTACATGGGGGACACAAGTTTAACCGACATTTAATTTGTTGTTAGTATCTTTTATAATTTAAGAATTATTCAGGCGTTTAGATAATTTATTTCAAAATAAATAATTATTGCATTAAGCTTAAAATTACTTACACTTTTACTAGTAGGATTAATAATAGCAAATGACATTGCAATGAAGACATGGCAGGGGAATTATATTTTTGCAATTTAATGAAAAACTGCGGAAAATATAAAAATACTTTTTTAACGAAATTTATTGACGTATTATTAACACTCGTAAGTAATTTATAATTATTAATTTTGCCATATTTAAAAAAATAAAAGTGGGGGTAATCTCTGACCCCATTATATAATATTGGACCCTTATATCTGGTTTTTGTGCAGCATTATCACGTACATACATCCGGTTGGTAATGCATATTTGACAGCAGGCTAAGGAAAATATCACTCGCAAGTTAAAAAAATATTCAAATCTTCACATTTTCAGCTCATGTGCAGAGCCTTATTTCTCAATACTCGGGAGTGAAATTATGAGTTTTATCTACAGAGTTTATACTCCCGAGCGAATTAAATATTTTCGGTTTGGTTTAAAAAAGTTTTTTTTCTCATGAGCAAAGAAGAATCAAAAAGAGCGGCACATTTTCACGCATCCAAAAATGCAAATCAGTATTGATTCATTTTATGTTGTACTGTTGTTGCGTTCGTGATTTCGTATGTAATAATTGCAATTACATGTTTCAATTAAGTGTAAAAATAATAGCTGTGATCTTTTGTGTCCGCAGAGCAGGGCAGAACAAAAGATATACGAAAGAACGCCTCATACATTTTCTTAGAAGATTTATAAATGTTCGCTTCAGTACAAATAGTTCGCTTCAATCGACAGAACAATTTGTTCTCTCCATTATGGGAGTTCTAGAACAAGGTACACAAAACATTTTATTATTATAAATCGCTAATATTTCGAAAACCATTGCCCGTAGACGATTTCTGATGAAATGACCCTGCAATGACACCTTTAGAATCTATTGAGATGAAAAAAATTCGTAAAATCGCTAATAACTCGAAAACCATTGTCAGTAGACGATTATTTATTAATTCATAAATGAACTCTTAATGAATAATGCTGAGGGTGAAGGGAATCAAGTAAAATAATAAAGCAATTCAAAAATATGAAGAAAAAGCCAATTTGCTATAAATATGGATAAAAACGAATTTTTATTATGTATTGGGCTTATTACAGTGAAAAATGTACTATTCCGAATTTTTTTTGACGAATATTATAATTCGCCTTATGAAGAACAATTTAAAACTAACTTAATTCTAAAAAAAATGTGCAGTGAGAGTGAATAAATTTCTTTATTTTATAAATAAAATTGTAATTTATATAATAAAAAATTGAAAGCAAATTATGATTTCTGAAATGGATTGCAACTGAAGAGTTAAATAAAATAATTAAAAAAAGGAGTTTTCAAACAAAACTGAGGCCAAGCTGCATGAAAAAGTAGAAAATAAACTTTTCTTCACACACAGAGGTGGACTCAGATTTTTTGATTGGGACATTTCTCTTGAATATTCTTTCTCTTCATGAATCAAATCACTTATTACCTCTGATTGATCATACTGAAATATATCGGTGATTGTCAGCGAATAAAATCTGAGTCCACCTCTGTGTCTGAAGAAAAGTTTATTTTCTACTTTTTCATGCGGCTTGGCCTCAGTTTTGTATTAAAACTCGTTTTTTACTTATTTTATTTTCTGCCTTTTTCACGTTAACTAAATTGTTATTACGTGCTGCGTGGAGATATTTTAAAACAATTTTTAAGTCATGTTTGGTGCCGATCCGAAAACAAAATTTTTCGAGTATCAAATCGTTGAAGTACTGCAACGGTTTTCTGAAATTCAAATTATGTTTTAAACAGCACTTTGCAGCTGTATTCCACCTTGATCCCATATAACATGAATTTTCCCGATTTTCCATGTTTTCCATAGACTTTTCCTATTACTATGAAATTATTTTAAAAATTTACATGAATTTTCCTCGATTTTTCATGCAAGTTTTCATGATTGTTGAAGAGAAAGTATTGATGCCAGTAGGACGGGAAAAAATGATTCCGCATAGCTTACAAAACTTCTTTGTTGGAAAATTCCCGAAATTTTCGGAAAATTATCCAGAAAAATTGGAAATTCTGCCTTTTTCTTGAAACAGATTTATCACTAATCATATCGATGAAAATTTGTCCGATGATTTTCCCGCTTTTCCGGGTTTTCCGCGGAGTTTTTCACAAAAGCAACTTTATGCAACTCATTTCGCTCTACAACTTTGTCTTAGGTTGCAAAACGCTCAAACGCTTCCTTGGTCTAAAAAACTCCGGAAAAGCGTTTTATATGAATTTTCCTCGATTTTTTCTGAAATTTTTCCCCATTGTCGGAGAGAAAGTAATGATGCCAGTTGATAGGGAACTTGATCCTGCATAATTTAGAAAACTTTTTTACCGGAAAATATTCCGGAAAATTCCGGAATTTTTTTCGGAAAAATCGGAAAACTCTGCATTTTTCCTGAAACGGATTTATCACTAATCAAATTTGTACCAAATTTTCAAATGATTTTTCCCGATTTTCCGGGTTTTCCATGGAAATTTCCTGTTCAAATTTTGACAGATTCAATTGTCACGCGACATGAACCTGTGTGCCAAATTTCAGATCGCTGTGATGACGTAAAGTGGGTCTACGAGAGTGTCGAAAATAGTAAAAACGAAATATCTAATAAATAGACAGAAATTCGTGTTCGAGTTAAAGGGAATGGCCTCAAAAAAAATAAAACTCACAAATGGATCAAAAATTAAAAATCTTCTGCGTTTGATTCATTTGCGAGTGAGTGAAATTTTTCGACTCTAATTACCTTGCTTGATAGCAACAGTAACTGCTTTGCTTTTCGTCGGAATTTATCTTACTAAAGTGGCTTTTGGGTGAAATGCTAAAATTTACAATAAAACCTCTCGGTGCCTTGGTGCAGAATGTAGGCTTCATTTTTTTCTGATTATTCCCACTACGGTATTGAATATCCCGTCAGTGCCACCAATTCAGTGCATCCGGTGTACACATTTTGGACGGATCAATTTCATCGTAGGCAATATCTTTCGCTAAAAGTTTATTGATATTACATTAGGTGCAGTACGGGTTATAAGTTATGAGTTTGAACATCACATTTTTTTGCCCATGCACTAATTTACGTGCCGGGGGTATCTTATTCGGTTGATTGAAGGTTAAAATTTTCATGGTCACATAAGGGTTAAATATTTCTCCCAATTTCATCCAATATCGTTCCTTCAATACTACCACACAACTGGATTTTGTAATATGCATATTACGTTTTATTCCTTTATTCCTGATTTGTAAATTACATATTACGTTAAAAAAAACTGACCTTCTGTGAGGGACCCCTGTTCGGCTCCCCCCCCCCCCCCTCCTCGTTTTTAATGAAATTTTATAGCGATATATTTAATGTTACATTAAGTAGATTTAGTAATAGGGAAACATATTACTATATATACATATACATATACATATACATATATACATATATACATATATATGTATATACTTAAACGGTCAATGCACACTTACCGGCACAGACAGCCATCGACCGACATCCGCAATTTTCGTGCACGAGAAAACTATAGAAAAGTGATCCAATGTTAATTTTGCAACTAGACCAGCAACCGACAAATGCCGGTCTAATTTCTATCCACCGACAGCGACCGGCAATGAAGTTTCCGTTACACGCCGGCATCTGCCGGTGCCGGTTGATGTGAATTAACAAACTTTATTTCATATAAAAATGTGTTGTCTGTCTGTGCCGGTTTGTGCTGTGCCGGTAAGTGTGCATCGACCTTAAGACTAAATTCATGTCTTAATTTAAAAAATTTGAATATAAATAATTTTCCATGAGAAGATATTCCTTTTTAAACATAGCGAGAAACATTTCGGTTTTTTTTTATTTCCTTAATTTCCTTAACAAGTCTTAGTTTTTTTTATGGAAATTATATCTCAATTCAAAGCATGTAAATCCTTCACATTTCGAATAAGAACAAAACAAATATTCCAGAAAATGTTTATTCCTGCACACAAATTAAGCAACCCTTACAGAGCTCTTATTTAAAAAGTCTCTATGAATTAATCCTCCACCCATTGTATACCCTGACAGCTATTTTTAGCCATCAAGAGGAGGGCAGAGCCGAAATGAATATCAATTCTTCTTCCTCTCAACAATTGCAAATCTATTTTTGAAATGGTTTAAGCTCTTTATGTTGCCTTCCGAACCATGTAACCATTTTGGAGTGATTGCTTATATAGTAAGGCTCTTTTCTTGCGGGAATTAATTAAAAAATATTCAAATCACTCGAGTTCAGGAAAAGAGGGTAAATGGGAAAGGTATACAGACATTGCTGGCGTATTTGAATTTATTGTAGTATTTGTGATAGGATTTGATGGCAATTTATTGTTTTTTTCATATAGAAACTTGAAATACACACAGCTTTAGGTTCAAAAGTCAAAATGCATTTAATTTTGTATAATTTGCTAGTTGAAGAAGGACGTGAAATCCGGTACAATTATATTCCAGTTTCAAGTCGGAATCTCTTTTTACTATTCATTGAATGTATGAAGGAAGTTATAATTCTATTTTTTAAGAAAAACTTAATTAGAGGTGTCTTGACCTATCTTCCTGGGTACGCGGCTTGTAGCGCGAGCATTACATGTAAATATTGTAAACTGAAATTCAAGGTTTCAGAATTAAAATAAGACCGTGTGATATTGACTATCGCATTGGCAATTTAATTCTGATGAATTTTTTCTTCTAAAATTTCGGAACGGCTGATATGATAACAGACCGTGCTGACAGAATTAATTTACAAGTGATCAAACTAGATATTTCATCAGAACATTGACCATCCATATAGTGATAAAGGGAGCGAGAGGTATCCAACATTGTAGCGATGACATATTATTGTAACATCGCCAATACTCTTGAAGACTTCTCTTTTTTTAACAATATCTAGTGAAGCTAAAAGGCGCTGTGCGACCAGGCCCAGCCCAGATATTGAATTTTACTCCATTCTAAGACTGATATAGGACTAGTACAGGAGCGCTAAATTCAACAGTCTGAAATATTTCTTAGTCTTACACTTTTTCAGAAATCTAAGAGATTCCCTTTGCTCCAAGCGAGGATGTCATGAAGGTCGTTATTCAATTATCTATTCACATAATCTTTACTAGTGGCATTCCATCAGTAGTCCGCAAAAGTGTCAAAAGTGTAAGTGAATTCAAGGGTACCTACTGTCCTGAGCAAATCTATCGGTTTGATTAAAAGTAAGGGAAATCGGATTATTATTAAAAATTACGAAGAGATACGGTGAGATGACAGAGCTCTCGGGGACATACAGGGATTTATATCGTATTAGACGACCAGATAAAAAAAAACTTCCAAATTGAAATCGAAGAGAAGGGGATACACCAAGTGCTTTAAGGTTAGTTGAAAGGGCAGGATGCCCGAAAGATCTGGGACAACGATTTTGGACTCACCGAAATCGTGAAGACTACAGCTCCAACGTTCCATAAGAAAAGTCAGAAAGTCACCAGATGAGTATCCAGACCGAAAGCCATTTTGGCGATAATTGATGAGTTGATTAGTTTCTAGATATTTAAATAATTTGGAGTTAATTAATTCAATTCGAAAACTAATCATCTTTGATGCATGATAAATACTTGATACGGCACGACCGTTCTCCGTTCTCAGAGATCTTCGTTAAATAGGACACAGAATGTACCCTTATTTGCACTAGATGGTAAAATTCAGTATCCCGCCACTTACTCTGACTCTGACCCTGCCAAGTTTAGGTATAGCCCTCAAGATGAAATCCATAGGATAGGTAATGCAAATGTACAACTCTAACTCCCAAAAATTACAAAGCAACTGCCATAAAATGATCTTTGGGGTTGAAGTCGTTCGCAGGAGATGAGCTTACAAACAGATGACGCACAAAATAATCCTATGAAATACCAAATACGTTGAACCTAGCTACCCCCTCCCCCTCGCCCAAATTCATTCTCAAAATTTTGCGTATCAGCTATGTTATTAAGAAACTCGAAACTCCGGAAAATTATGCCAAAGTACCAAACTGCTGATATTAAAGGCTCTCCATCGAAAAATTGTCGAGATCAGAGACCACAGTACTCACTGAATGTATTCATATTACGCTTACGGTTTATATATCAGAGTATCAAAGTATCCATTTCAGTTCAAAAGACTGCAGTTCCCTTCAAAGTGCATGTGCCCGAAATAGACCTAAGATAGAATTGTTTCTCAAATCTTTCCAACAGCTTGGAAACTAAGTAGCTCTCGTTTAGCCTATTTCCATAAAAGGAGAGGGTAGCAATTCCTCAAATCATCTACCAATTGCAATCACTTCGATTCTCTCAATGATGATTGATTAACTTCAAAATAATGAAGTATCTAGAAACTCATCAACGATCGCCAATATGGCTTCCAGACGGGACGCTCATCTGAAGACGTTCTTACGGAACGTTGGAACCGTAGTCTCCACAGTTTTGGTGAGTCCAAAATCATTGCTGTGGATATTTCGAAGGCCTTTGATACAGTCTGGCATCCTGCCCTTTTAGCCAAACTTAAAGCACTTGGTCTCTCTCCTCCTCTTCTATTATATTTTTCTATCTGGTCGCCAAATACGTGTTGTACTAGATGGCGTTACATATGAAACTGACCCTATAAATGCCGGTGTGCCCCAGGGTTCTGTTATCTCTCCGTCTCTCTTCGTAATTTTCATTAATGATCTGCTTTCCCTTACTTTCAATCCCAGCCATTTAATTTCGCTTACTCCTTTGATACTCTTGCGTACTCCATGCTGCATGTTTCAAAATAGATTACATGATTAGATCATTGAACAGCGATCTTGATATTATCCTCGCTTGGGACAAAGCGAATCGCATAGTAACGCGCAAGTAACATAAGGAATGATGGTATTATTAATCTTGACGGGAGGCAGCTCTTCTAGATCATAGCCACCTCTATATATAGGCATACTGGTAGACTTTTTTTGGGTTAAGAATTAGATGGTAATATTTGGCCCAGTTGCTAATTCTAATCAAGTCATCATTGATCCGAACAATGCAATCCTCAATCAAACTTATTGGTCTATCCAAATAAATCTGGACATCATCCATATAGAGATGGATGGACGAATTCTTCATGGTCATTGGTAAATCATTGTACTGTCCGTTAGTAGAACGTACACGCAAATTTGATTAAGTGACTGAAATGAATACACTGGTAAATTTGGATCAAGATCAGTGGTCTATTTCCTAACAACAAATCAACACTGCTGACCTTCTTTGACTTTCAAGACACTATTGCACTTAGTTTTTAGAATCTCCCAGATTATATATAAAAAGGTTTCACGTCAACGATTCAATATTATGGGAAAACACACTTACAGGATTGTTAATAATAGATATATAAATAGATATTCAATATATAGGATTAATATAGAGCAAAGGTTAGAATAATTTAACTTCAAATCACTGGCACACTTGCTTAACTGAAATATCTCGAGTAATTGTATTAAGACAGAATTATATAAATTGTTGGGTCAGAGATCAACACACACTAGAAAACACACTTATTGACACAGATTTATAATGTATGATTTTTAGAAATAGATATGTCGAGACAAAACTCTGTAGATAAATTTGGGTCTGAGATTTTTGTATTACACTAAAACACTTATTAGCACCAAGTTATAATATGAGATCGTCAAAAAATGTAATAAAAATAAATGTGTAAAATAGATATGCACATGAAATGTAAAATATATATATATGTGTATAAGTCAAAATATAGTCAAATAGATATATGAATAGGTATTAAAATGTTACAAGTGGCTGGTACTCACCGATCTAAACTTGGCACTTAAGATGGTTGACTTTAAGCTAATGTTAAGACCCTTTGTTTTAATCGTTGACTAGAACAATTCTTTATTTCTGTTAAGGGCAGAAATAAAGTGTTAATGTTAGTATGGATTATTTCAGTAAACTCCCGAAATAATATTCTTTAAGTCAGTCAACCCCCGGCTTAAAGTGTTATCTTAACTTCAGTCAACTCCCGAAGTAAGAAATTTTATTTTAGTCAACTCCCAAAATAAAATGTATATTAGTAATAATTATTTCAGTCAGCTCCCGAAATAATGTGATTTGTTAATAAGAATTCTATATCAGTCGATACCCGATATAAAATGTTAGTCCCTACCTATGTCAACTTATCCCAAACGATGCCAAGTGCAAAAAGAGATCGAGATCAGTCAGCTTGTCGTTTATATAGCCCTAGCTTGCACACGACACCACTGATAGAGTAGCAGCGGCGCATGATTACAAGAATTGGCAATGCAGCTGTGCTCTTACGGGACTAGCGATAAAATTTGCCTAGCAACGAACAAAAATGCATAGCAACAAGAAATTTTGAGCTTCACATGCTGCTGTGTTAAATTAATTATATTTGCAAAAAATATTCTGTCTATCACGTTGCGTAGAAATTCCCGTTGGATGGTACTTGTAATGATGATAATGATAGAGTTGCAAATTGATCAGCTTGATCTGATTGGATTTGTGCCATGAATTGTTGGCTACATGACAACACATGTTTTTGTTAGATGTCGTACCCATTTTTAGGAAAATTGTAATTAGATTGAATTTATTATTGTTTTTCAGATCTCAATTTTAGCATGATATTTTGTAATATGATCCCTTTTCAGGAATGGTTTTTACCACGGATCTAACTGGTTTAAACAAATGCAAATAATTTTTATTTGATCTGCTCGTTGAGGTTTATAATTTTTTAATTGTCTTCGTGCAATGTGTTATGTAAAAGACAAGACAAAGACAAAGACATTTTTATCAAGAAAAATCAGATTAGAGACAAGTTTACTAAATTTTTTTATGCTTTGTTTTCAGCATACTTTCTTTTCAGAAGTTGTCTGTTTATAAAAATATATTCGAAGCAATTTGGTTCGAACAATCATTTATATATAAAGAGAAGAGCAGCGCACCAAGTATAGAACCCTGGGATATACCACAACTGAGAGTTAAGGGTGTAGAAAGTCTATCGCAGATCTTGACAGATTAAGTACGACACAGCAAGAAATTTGTAATAAGGGTGACGGCTGTATTCGAGAAATTGAAATATCAACGAAGCTTAAAGAAAAGTCGGTCATGGTTGATCGAATCGAACCAGAATGCACATTCGATCACTGTCAACTGCATCTGTCAGGTCGGATACAACTTTAAGCAAGGCTGATTCACAGCTGTGCCGTGGCCTAAAACCAGACTGCATACAGGACAGCATACGTCCTTGATTTAAATAGGCGACGATTTGAGAATGCGTAAGCTTTTCTAGTACTTTACTCAAAAATCAGAGTAAACTGATGGAACGAAAATCGGCCATTTCAGAGTACTTGCGACACTTGGGAAAAGGAATGATAACAGCCTTCTTCCAGAGCGATGGATACTCTGAAGCTGTTAAACATGCATTAAATATATTCAGGAAAACTGGAGAAATAAATGGCGCAATAGTTTTAATAAACCTAGGCGGGATATTATCAGGTCCAATAGCAGACGATTTGACACCATTCATGGCAATGAAAACCTCGGACCAATCAACGCATCTAAACGAAAAGGTCTCCTCGCTGTTTCTCCCAGCTCCACCATCAGAATTAATATGTTGCTGTTGGGAGATGTATGTAGGGCATTGATTCGACGTAAAAAAATATTTAAGTCATTATAGGATGGAAAGCACAACTTGGAGAGTCACATGCCATACACACCCAGCTTTCGCAAGTTACTCCACAATGTTCTAGGAGGAATGCCAGGATCAAGCTTCGAATCAAAATACACTTTTTTAGCTGCACGAATGGTAGAATTTACCCTATTCCGAAAGCCCTTAAAACGGTTTTTATCAGCAGTAAACCCAGAAATTTTATAGCGACGATACAAAACATCCCTTTCCGCGATTAGCCTGCGTATGTCGCTATTAAACCAGGGACACCCCCGGGTACGCTTTTTACAGACTCTGATGGGAACATACTTAGCACATAAATATTTAAGATACTCAGTTAGACAATTCGCTTTTTCGTGAATGGTGGGACAGTTATATATATTCTCTCAAGGCAACATCATGCATTCATAACAAAGGCCATCATAGTTCATGTTAATCGCGATATGTAAACTCGCTTGACTAAGGAATGTACTCCACCTGAAAATCATATGTCATATATTTAATATAATATACTTAATATAATTTCTACGCACAGAAACTCAAGTTCGTCTCCAGGATCAGAGCTGATGATAAACTTGGTTTTCAAATAATCTTTCACGTAGATGGCCACACCACAACCCTTCCGACCTACGCCGTCACAACGAAAAACATTATATCCAGGTAAGCATATAGAACGAGAACTGAAATTCTCATTCAACCATGACTCAGAGACCAAGACAGCATGGACTTTGGATCCCTCGAAGATTTCCTGTAATATATCTACCAAGAAGCCTCAGATTCTTGCATTGAGATGGCAGATATTAAGTCCGCTATTTTGAGCGCCGAGGATATTGAGCAGCGCGGATATTGAGCAGCGATCTCACCCTGAATAAGGGCGACAGATCAAATCGAGATGACATATGCGTTCAGAATTACACTGGCTCATTAAACAGGCAAAACAACATCCACCTCACACCCCACAGCAAGCAACATATTGGACAAGTTATAAATTACCCTATGCAATTTCACTATATCTCCGCTCCTACAATATCATGCACTGGAATTTGATGTTATAGTGTCCAATTGATTGTGGCTGGATATTTTAATTGCTGCATCCGCCTGCGTCAGCTTAAGGTAGAGCACACCATTTCTTGTAAAAACCGTGTACAACCTTCCTAAGCGTTGCAACTCGAGAGCCGACCGAAAGATTGCATTATTTGCAGGCGTAAGACTCTCCGTAATATATACATATAGTCCCGTCAGAAGCAAAACCACAATTGATTTCATTCAACTTTAACCTTACCTTTAGTGGATATTGTCCAAAAGATTGTCTTTAAGCTCATTGGCGATTTGGCAATAACTTGGCATATCGACTCACTCGAGCACCGCCGCCGTATTGGTTGTCTTTCGCTCCTTTATCGCTACACACGGCCAATGTTCCGATGAAACATCTAGTCTGATTCCTTGTAGATTAATTCCTGCACGCAATACTCGCGCTGCAATCCGTGCACATCCTCTCACCCTTCAAAATACTTTCGGTCGTACAGTAAAATTCCGTGATGCTGTCTTATCCCAAACTGTGCGTGCGAATGTGGACTAGTCTACCATTTTCTGTTTTTCTTCGGGCTTACATACATCGGCACCTCCGCCACTTTTCTCATGTCGCCTAATCCTTTCCCTATCACCTTCCTACCATGCTGTCATCATAAGGTATACCCTGAGCTTGGCTTAAAAATATAAAAAAAAAAACAAAAAAACGGTGAATTCTACAACGTAGACTGTTCCAAAGTACATATGTTCTGTTCACATCCTTGATCCTTGTCGCAGAAGGAAGGAAGAGGTGTGAACTACACATAAATACCTTTGTAACGTCGGTAGTTGATGTGCGGGCAGTCAGGAGATTGTCCAGGGCCGTTTTCCGACGTTGCTAGGTTCAGAGCGCTGTTCTAGCTCTGCGGTTCGGGCGGTATACGTAACACACACACTACTTAACCTACACTCACTCACTTACTTACAATAACTTAGGACTACGCGGCGTAGGTGCGGGGTAGGAGCGTGCGCTTACTATTCCTTAGACCAACACGATTAACGTGCGCTTGTCGTTAGGAGTAGCCAACAAGGGGGATGCGGGACGGAGCGTGCGCTCGCTAGTCTTCTGACCAACACGATGACGTGCGCCTGTCGTCAGAATAGCCAACACGGGGGACGGGACGGAATGTACGTGTGCGCTTACTACTCCTCTGACCAACACGATGAACGTGCGCTTCGTCGTCAGAGTAGCCAACACGGTACGGGGACGGAATGCGTGCGCTTACTAATTCTCAGGCCAGCACGATTAACGTGCGCTTGCCGTTGAACTAGTCAACACGACTTGCGGACTGGACGGGAGATGTGTCTAGTCGAGCTGCTGGGAGGCAACTGACTAATCTATCGGTACTTGACTGACTTTTATAGCTAGCCTTCTGGTATTCCACTGGTGGGGGGTCAACTCTGTTCACTTTGGAGTTGTATTCTCGCGGTCGGATATTTTGCTGATCGGTGACTTGTAGTTTTCGGTTGTCTTCACTTCGATGCTTGGTGATCGACTGAGTGATCTTACTACTGGCTGCCGGCTATTTATAGGCGGGCTGGCTGATGGAGTTGGCTGTAGAATGCTCCCTTCTACAATCACGCCACCAGCACGGGACACTACTGAGCTGCTTATCAGTAGTGTCTCTTCTCTGGGCGGCTGGCTTACTTTGTTGCGGCTGCTGCTAGACGATTCGGTTTTGCTGGTGTCTAGCTGAAAAGCATGTAACTTCGTTACACCTTTTTTCGTTTTACCTCTATAAATTTTAATATGCATGTCGAAAATATAGCTAAGCTCTCCGAGCGTACACCTTCCTCCCAGCCAATAATAAAAGCCCACCAATTAAAACATAAATAGACTACAAGATCCTGACATTCATAACTACCATTTAGTCGTGTTAGAATTTGTAGCATCCGTAGTACGAATTCCATGCGCAGATAAAAACTAGTTTTCCTATAAAATAAACAGCATCCGTACTGTACCAAAACCTTTTATTTTTTTCAAGGCTGGCAGTTTTGTTTTGTGAAATCTATAAAAAGCTCTTCCTAAAAAGCTTATCATATCATCATCACCACCACCATAAATTTAAGATTTTCTGGCAAATTTTCTGCTAGAAGGATGCGCGTAGAGAGAAAACATATCAACACCACCACCACCACCATCACCATCACACCATTAATGTTAGTGAAAAGCTCTATTTATTCTCTTGACTCTTATCTTTTTTCCTGCTCGTCCTTGAAATCCTTTACTGAAAAGTGTTATATAAACGTTATTCCCGGCTGTCAGTATCCTTGGTCTTCCCATCATCTTATACGTCATTCTGTAAGCTCTCTCTACAAATTCATACACTACAATAATAGTATAGAAAATATAAGAAAAAGAATAAGGAAACAGTTAGATTCTGTTTTGTTAGTTCTGTCTGTGCTGATGTTCTCATCTTCATAGAATATAGCTTTTCGGAGAGTCAACTCTGCTGGTATAGTCCGATATTGAAGTTGTTGTTCCTGTTATCATGTCCGTCTGACAATATTTGTTTTTTGTTTCTTTTTTTTTTCATAACCTCTAATACCGAACCAACTTCTTGCTGATGTGTACAGTTATAATAGTATAATACTTCTTGAAGCTATTTGTAATACGATGTGGTAGTACCATAAAATAGTATGCCGAGTTGGCAGAACTTTCAGTATGCATTGTCTGCTTTAGGATGTTTGGTCAACAACAGTAGTGGACTTAACTTTTCATCACACACAGGGCATATATTCGACTATAAAAATTTTTGACTGTGAATAATTTAGTAATAGAGAAAAAAAAATTGTTATTGCTAATTTTAAGTGGAACTTAAAAGTGTGTCTATATATAGTGCGCGAAGGACGTTGTTGTTGTTTTTTTTTCTCTTTTCCTTAAATGAAATTTGAAATTTTTGTTGGAGGCTGAGTGCGATTATTTTTTTTTTCTTCTTCTTCAGAAATAGTGCAAGTGTGATGATAAACTGATTAAACCAGATTCTGTGCAATTGACTTTTTCTTAGTAAGCTGATGTTGCTAGTGTGCTGCACAGGTATATTATTTTTGATCATTATAGTACCAATTCTTCACACCTTTTCCTTAGAATGTGTTAAAGCACAAAAACAAAAAAAAAACACACATTCTTCTCTGCAGTTAAAATGTCATTATACCATCATCACCGCATTATCACCACTACCACCACCACCACTATCACAGAATTCATATTCTATTCGTCCTATTCAATTGAAATATTTATGTCACTTGCATTAATATAGTTTTCCTTAGTAAATCGAATAAGATAAAAAATAAAAAAAAAAAAAAACTTCTTCTCCATAAGCAAACGTAAAAAATATTATTCAGTAAAAAAAAAAAAAAAAAAAAAAAATTTCATCCTTAAAAACTGACTTTGGAACACGTATGTATAGTTTACGACAAAATAATGTAAACGGGAAACACAAGGATGTGCTCCGCACGCATAAAATAAACTCATCTCGACCAATACGACGATGAGGAGGAAGGACGACGCGACGAAGACGACAATGAGAACACTTCACGTTTACTTTTCCCTATCCTTGAACATTGCTATCGGTTCGTTCTACCGATAAAGTATAGAAGAAAAACTTTTGTTTAAAATTTTCTTTTTTTTATTTTGTGTTCTACTCGCGTATTCTGTTGATGTGGAGAAAACATTTTTAAAATGTCAAAGTGGAAAATTACACAACATTCCATATTCATCCTTCGCCAATGGTTGTTGCTACTAGGTATATACCACCCCCATAGTCTAGAGAGCTATATTAGGTATAAACGTGTAGGTACATAATATTACAGACGTCTCTACGTGCCCTTGGGTCTTTTGAAAAGGTACGCTATTCATAAATCTTACCTACCATCTACAATATACTCGACTTCATTCATTCATATATATTCCCAGACGACAGAAATCTTCATATGCGCATACAGATTTTCTAGCCAGCAGGCAGCCAACCAGCCAACCAGCCGGCCCTGGACTAGAAAACTGAATAATAAACAACCAAAGGTGCACTAAATGTTATCTGTGGTGACGTCCTAATTTGATATAATCTGCATACACAACATGACTTATGACAACTAATTGGCAATAATTTACGTCCTACTCCTTGTATGTGTGTCTCGTCTTACCCTTATATTCCTGAGTCTATATCGGACGTATTTAGAGGTAAACGTGATCCCTCCTCTCATATCTTGCAGGAATTGTGATAAATAATTCAATTAGTAAACAAAGGTGTGTATGTGTGTGTGTGTGTGTGTTGGTTTGTTTGTATAGCGTTATCCTTTGGGCTTTGTGAATGTTGCCCTCTGTTCCTTTATGTGTCTAGATCTATTCATCATACCCACAAAGGAATAGGTTTATTCGTCCAAGGCCTTCTAACTTTCTGCAGTTTTTCAAGCTTCTTTTTGTCTTTCAACACGATAAATAACGATGATGGCCGTAGTCTCGGCGGCGTGGAGTAAAAATATATATGTAGAATCATATATATCTCTAGCTCCACTTAAGGATGGTGGTGACTTGACTTTTCATCCCTTGCGAATAGGTGTGAAATAAATTTTTGTGCGAAACTCTCATTTCATCTCTGTTATCTATGGAACTATGTTTCCAGGTTCCAGGGAAGCCAGCCAACCAACCAACCAACCAGTCAGTCAGTCAGCTAGCCAATTTCATGATTTCGTTTTTTTTTTTTTCAGTCGAAATCCTTCATATATCCGGGACGCTATTTCCTCTGTATCCCTTAACCCCACCATACTTTGAATTTTTTTTGGTTTCATTATTTACTTTTTTTTTGTGTGCTTTAAAAATGCTCTACTGGCCTAGCAATTAGGTCGACTGACTGTGGTAGGTACTATATAGATTCTGTGTCTATATACATTTCTTGTATGCATAGTACATACATTTTTATATATGTATTTATGTGTGTATATATGAATGAAACGTATAATGATGATGTGACTAATATCTGGGAAATGTCAAAATTATCAATTTCTTGCTTTCCACCATTATCAACATTATCAGTGTGCTTCGAATTCAATGCCCTTGCATCTTCATATTTCTCTGCTTCATTTCATTTCATCTATCGTTTCCATCATCAACACTCAGCAACTAGCCAGGCACTGATGCTGTATCACTATAGAAACTATCTCCGTAGTCAAGTAAATGCAAGCCATAAAATCATTGAAATCGATTATGCTCAGTTGCAAAAAAAAAAACAAAAAAAAAATCAAAAGGAAAAAATTCATTTGCAGTTGTTTGACCAAGAAAATTCGGGAAGGGGGGGGGGGGGTTGTAGAGGGCGGAAAACGTGTTCCTTTTCAGCTGGGCTGGGGAAAAAGGAAAATACTTATCCTAGTTTAATGTTGTGACACATAGATAAGTCCTTGGAAGTATTTTATTCAATTCAAAACTTTTGAAACGCCTTTTAAGAAGAATTTCTAATTAACTCTTCTTTAGTAGATAGATGCCTGTAGAAGACTTTTTGTTCCGTTTTTCTCTTTTCAATTTGTACAGTGAAGAAAGTTTTTTTTGTTGTTGATTTTATATATATAAGGGAAAAGGATTTAAATTCATTCAAATGGATTAGAATTTCAGGAAAAAAGAGCTTATTAGTTTTTTGTTTTTTTTTTTGTTTTTTTTAAGAATATTATTAATATCCAAGTTGTAAGATCATTATTAACCCCTTAATATTGGTAATTAATATAGGGGAGATCAGGGAAAAAGGGGTACTATAGTATGTCTTGTATAGAAAGGATTAGATCGTAAAAACTCAGCTATTTTTACTGCTAAGGTGACTTTATGTATGTATGTATAGTGTATGACCCTAGAGTTAAGGGGCACAATACACGGTAACGCATGTTGTCACGCAGATTTGATCGTGTATGGGCCTGTTTGATGGTGTGACACAATAGCTTCGTTCTTTTTTCTTGATCCTTAGAGCATATAACTAAACGAAGAGAAATATTGTGTAAAAATAACAATAATAATAATTTTATTTTGGAAAATGTACACAAGATTACAAATCTTTAGATTGTACTTAAAGTAGAGAGGTGCTAGTGTATAATTTAAGTTATTGAAAGAGCAGATCAAAAACAAAACAAAAGAATAAAAGATCTTATATAAAAGAATTCAACTACAAATATACAAAATAATTATAAAAAGAAAATGAAGTAAATTAAAAAGAATTAATAGGAAAACCAAATTAAACTAACTCAGCCAATAGTTATTATCATATTCATATCAAAAACTAAATCTGAGAAATTTCAAATTAAAAAGATAAAGGAGCTGTGTAAATTGTAGTTATATCTAAAATACTATAGTTCTGATTAGTTAAATAAAAGTAAAAAAAGAAAAAAAGAAAGAAATGAAGACTATCATTTTACAGCTGTGTAGAAAAAGTCTGATAAATTATTAAGTTTAAGTTCACAATATTTGAGTCCTGATGTGTTTTTTGAAAGCATTGACGATGGAAGTGAATTCCACAGTCGAGCGACCTAGACAGGGAAAGAACCCTCCATTACCAGTCTCCTAAATCTTGGAATAATGATATTACGGTTGCGGTGAGATAATCAGGTTCGGAAAAACTCTCGAATGTATTCAGGTTTCCCCTTGTGAAGTAAGGTGTGTAAGAAGATCAGATCTCTATGCATTAGATATGCAGGTAAAGAGCATCCATCCAAGAAGCAGATTTTTATAGGCTGAGATATGAGCATACCTTCTGAGACCAAAAATAAAACGGATGCAATCATTAAATGCTACTTCAACGCGTCGGAGACAGGTACTATCCAGTTTGGAATATATATTATACTTCCAAAAGGTAAAGTGGGGTAAAATTAACGCTTTAACTAGCTTCATTCTAGTGTCTGTGGATAAAATTTTAGCACAAAGCCACAATCTTCGCAACCCTGCATATATTTTACGAATAATCGAGCTAACATTATCGCAGCAGCTCATGTCTTCGTTCATGGCAATACCCAGATTTACAAATTTTCTTGAGTAAGTTATAGCGACACCGTTTAAAAACACTGGAGGTATGTCATCTATATCATAGCAACCACAATAGAAGGCGACAGATTTGGATTTTTCGGGGTTGAGCAGCAACCCATGACGTGATGACCATTCAGTGATTCTGTGTAGATCACAATTGATACGCTCAATACAATCCTCTGAGAGCCCCATTGATCTACCTAGGTACAATTGCACATCGTCACCGTACATGTGCACAGTAACATCATGTGTACTACTTTGGGCAGTTCGTTAATGTAGAGACTGAACAACAAAGGGCCGAGAACTGATCCTTGGGGCACACCACGTAGAGTGGGTAACAAAGTCGATACGCTTTGTCCAGTTCTGACATACTGGTACCGGTCATGGAGAAAGTTACTGACCAACGATATTGCAGAAGTACTGAAATTGCACTCTAGAGATAGTTTAGACAGTAGGATCCTATGGTCAACGCAATCAAAAGCCTTCGAAAAGTCCAGTAGTACCAGAGCCGTGAAATCGCCCTCATCAAGGGCAGCTCTTATGTCAGTGGATAATTTTAGTACCGCAGTCTCACAGCTATGATGTGAACGAAAACCTGATTGGTATGGCGAAAATAACCGATTATTCTCGATATATTAAATAATTTGCAAGTACATGAGCTTTTCCAAAACTTTAGCTAGAAAACATAGAATACTGATAGGGCGATAATTACTTGGAGTTTTTGGAGAGGTCTTCTATGGAATTGGCAAGACCGAGGCAATTCTCCAGCTTCGGGGAAAAGAAGAAGACGTTAGGCTCGTGTTCATAATATGCAAGATGTATTTTGCTATATACGGAAGCAGCAGCTTAATAAAGCGCGGATGTAGATTATCTGGGCCTATTGCTTCAGATTTTATGGAATAAATAGAAGAAATCAGCTCATCAAGGAAAACCGCACGAAAGGAAAAGTCACGTACTACTGCTTCTGCTGGACTGACCGTGAAGAGTTTCAGTGGTGGAATTGTTAAGTGCAGTAAAAAAGGAATTGAGACTTTGGGGATTATAATCACATTCGATCCTGTCGGTATGACGGAGTCTCGGTTCTTAGGCGCAGAATGTTAATTAGCACTAAATGTAGGTGTTTTTTTGTAGGTGAGGAGCAGATGGTCACAGCGTTAAGTTAACTTCTATACGAGCGCAGCTTAACTCTGCTTGGATGTCTGGGTAACAATTAGAATAACCGTACTTTACTATCCATGGCTATTAACTGTCTATTTCTGTTAAAATCGGCAACTTATTTATTCAGATTGATTCTTAACGTAAATTGACCGTAAATGCATATTAATGCTTAATTGTTAATTGGGCATCTTTGTTTAGCATTTGCGTATTTTTTACCTTTCGTGTTGTGAAACACCTGACGCACATCAGTGCTTTTGTTTATGCTAGTTTAATGTACCTTCTTGCATGTTGTAATTTCTGTATGACACATTTACATGTTTACATTCCCATGACCCACGTCAAAGAATGTCTCGCAAGATGCGTTGCATATTGTGCATGCATGTAGGTAGGTAGGTATACGATGTTAATTAGGTTGCTAGGCATATTACAAGAGTGCCTTTATAAAAATTGATCGATATTGATCGAAAACGCATTGATTCTGATTTTCTGATATCTAGAGCCTTCCCGTCTACCACGTGATTCCTTGAGATGTGCTGATAAAAAATCTTTATTAACTCACCTTAAGGAATCGCATGGTATACTGGAAGGCACCTTGATCCTTGATCTAAAACAACCAGTATCTATGCGGATCTTAAGGGGGGTTATTACTGAAATCTTAAAAAACACGAAAAGTTAATACGACTTTGCGTCAAATCTGTGCGTATTATTATGATCAAAATTCCACATAACTTGAGAAAAAGCATAAACTTGGGTAATGACATGTCAAAAATAAAGATTTCGGAGTTTTATAGGTATGTAATTTGCTGTAGAAAATTCTCAAATTCATGAAATTTGCAAAGTTTGGTACATAATAACGTAATAATGGTACATCAAGTGGATAAATTTGTACTTGAGTATGGAAGATCTTGAAGTGGAAGAGAAAGTGACGGAGAGAAAACTAATAATAAAGTTTTGGTTACTATAATAGATTTTGCATTGAAAGTTGCTATTTTCAGATACAAATAACTATCGCAATTATGATATTATTGGAAAGAAAATTCAATTTGTAACAAAGATCAAACCTTTTTCTGTTTATTTTGAAAAAGTCAAATTGTCTTGTGCAATGATAAAGGAAATAAAGTCAATAATGTTAACCATGGTAACGACAAACATTTCTTGTTTTTATATATTTTGCATACAATTTGGCGTTTTTAATTCATTTCATCACCGTCAGATGGAATGATGTGCCTTAGGAAAGCATTCACTTGTTTTGAAAGCTCTGCGGCGGGCTGTAGTTTACAGGTTCGGAAAGTATGCCGCCATTCTCTGCATTAGGTGGAATATTTTAAGTTTTATCATTGGTAATTTCTTATTTTTGCTTGGGAGGCACGAAATTATTTTGGCAGTTCTATTTTTAATCTACTTTTAATCATGAGACGTGTTAGTAAAATTCAGTCCAATAATTATGGAATAAAGAAGAGAAAATTGAATGTTACTAGGTATGCAAATTTGTGTATATGAAATATTATAATCCTATAAGCCGTTACACAGAAAATCGACAAATTTTGTGTAATTTTTTTTTTTTTTTTATGAAATTTGCTATCCATATATGACCGAGATAGGTACGGTCTTTTGAAATTTGAAAAATGTGAGAAATTTTGCTTAGTAGGTACATGTAACTTTATCATCGTATCTCCATGAAATAAACGTTATTTTTTTTGGGAAGCTTTAAGGTTTCCGAGAAAAATTAATCAAAGTCATTTTTCTGAAAATTTGCTTTCAATGATACGGTTATCCTTGAATATCTCAAATGTACGGTCCCGATATTTTTTATGTTATTGTATGGATCTTAAACCCTAATGGATTTTAGTGAAGCTGTAGGAAGGAGAAAATGGTTGTTGGTAAATTCAAATTTAACTCTTTAAAGTAGTTCTTTGGTTATCTAGTTATTAAAATTGTAAAACTGACATAGTGTAAACATTGCCAAAATTATATGAAACATTACAACTCAGAGTTCTCGGAAGAGTTTTATTTGATGAGCGGCTTCAGTAAAATAAAATTTGCCCAAGCAATAAATGATGCCAGACAAATTACAAGGAAAAGTGTCTGACCAACAGCACAGAGCGCATACATTTCGTTCGCCCCTTGCCTGCTGCTCTCGTTTTGTTTATAAGCTCCAAACAAAATTTATGAAAAATCCGATAGCAAATCTCAAATTACGCCATGCTTATGCAATCCTACTGCTGTGCAGATGCCCGAAATGCTTTGGAGTACAATGCACACGAATACCACAGCATCATATAGCTTTGCATGCACATATAGTGATTTGTTTTAATTTTCAAATTGCATACTTTTATGCGTTTATGTTCCACTGTGCTTTTGAAAACAGAAATCGTGAGCTTTTTTTTTGGTATTAACCCCCCTTAACAGTTTTTTTGTTTCAAGCTAATCTAATAAATATGAATATAAAAAATAGTAATACGTATAAATAAATATAAAAGAATAGATATATGTAAAAAAAAGAGCGATGTTCCTTATCGAACAGTCCACTTAGCCCTATGTTAAAAATAAAAATCACTTACCACTCAAATTTTTGCTGTCGATCTCACAAAATTCCCGACAATTCCTTAGAAAGGATTCTGATTTTGCACAGCAGCTTCACTACATTAAAATGCTTCAGAATACCCAGAATTCTCAACATTTTCTCAAGGTTTTTTCCTGTTTTTACTCTCAGAACACACTTCATCACAAAATCACACTACTGAGAATTTACAAGAATTTCTGCCTTCACTCCGCCAAGAGAATTCTATGAAAACAAAGTATTTCAATTCTCTGTGGCTTTATTTTTTCTCAGAATTTTTCTGGATTCACAATTTTGTTTTTTTTTTAAGACTTCTCTACTACAACACGCGCCACGAAAAGTTAGCTATCAACAAGGTCAGAGAAATCTCAATTTAGGGTTGTCGCTTTACCAAAATTGAGCAAAATTTTTTAATTTGTTCATGGGAATCATGTTATCTTATTGATTTTCTATAAAATCAGATAAATTTCATCTTGCAAGCATTTGAAGAAAATGCGGTACAGAAATTTCGTGCTCTTGTCTTTGGTAACAAGATATCCCAATCCCTGACTGAATTGTATGTTCTGTTCTGTGCCAAAACCTCTTGGGATTATATTAATGAATCTTGTTTTTTTTTTTTTTAGAAAATCTTAAGGATTTCTCTTTAAAATACCTCTATAGGTCTTTAAGCATTTTAGTTTAGACACAAGCCATTTAGGATGTTTAAACTGAGACTCATTACAAATGAACTCTTGTAAAAAAAAGTCTAAAGTTGTTCGTGCTCCCGCATCAAATTAATTTATATCAATTCTGGTTTTAAATGAAAAATAGAAATTAGGTAGGTACCTCTAGAAGCTCTGTGACGAAATGTATTTATAATTATAAATAATTTTTTTGCTAGAATGAAAGAAAAGTAAATATTAAAAGTTATAAATATTTATTTAAATTCCAAGAAAATATAATAGTAATACATGGATATCCAATTTTTTGTTTAATGGCAATACCCTTCAAAAGCTCTTTTACCATTTGGAATATACACAATATCCCTCTGGTGACTTTGATAGCTCACTTTTCGTGGCGTACTCCATAAATATAGGTCTCTAGTCAATTTGCACTATTTTTCTGCCTGTAAATAACTTTTTAGAATTTTTGTTTTGCAGAACTCACTTGATACACTCTGCACTCTTTGAACATCACAAACGCCTTTTTGACTTTAAGTGTCAATACTTACAGCAAAGTTCATTAGTGGCAATAGGCAACTTAGAGATCAACGCAGAATGGTGCGTATAGGCTGTATAACAAAGCCAGAAGATCAAACGGCGTAGACCAATGGTCAGTTTACCAAAACGCTCTACGTCAGTATAAATACTCGATCCGTAAATCCAAAAGAAAATCGTTGCAACTCTTCTGCGAGAATGTGGACGGTGTGAATAAAATGTTAAGGCTCAAAAGATTTCTCTCCAAGACTCCCAATCAAGCCCAGCTCCTCGTCAACAGTGATGGAGTTCGGGCTTCCTCACTCGGGGAATTCCTGGAAATCTTGCTTAACGAGCACTTCCCTGAGACGGTCATGATGAAGGCTCTTTGTCTATGCGAGCCGAATCCTTTCGCTGTAAACTGTATCCGGGAATAGAGACGAAACCTTCATATCGGATGAGCCAATTGTATGAGCGGTGAGCTCGTTCAAACCATTCAAGTCCCCAGGCAAAGGATGGAATTTTTCCGGCCCTTCTCTAAAACTCGGGAGACTTTTTGACACATACTTTAGCCCTCCTCTTAAGGGCATGCATCAAATTAGGTTACACACCGAAGCTGTGGCAGGAAGTCCATGTTGTGTTTATCCCCAAGGCTGGTCAGGTAAATTACTCATCAGCCAAGGCATATACACCACTGACTTATAACAATGGACTGAGCGATTTGCTATTTCATGTGGCACAAAAAATATTCTGTTTCTGTATATCACCGATAGAGCACCCTTTAAAACGATTACATAAAAAACATGTAAAACTCAACTAATAAGATGAAATCTTACATCCGAAAATCGAATTAAATTAAAAAAATATATTTTCTTGTGCCCAAGTGGTATTTTAATCGTTTATAAGGAATTAAACTCATTCCGACTTTAATTTTCAAAAGTTATTCTTAACTGAATCCTGCTTATGGGCAAGAGAGACGGAGCATGGTAAACACTATCTTTGCCTTATTCCTTCTGAGGTGATTGCATCTGTAGCCAACATAAAAACATCAAATTGCATAAGCAAACGTTCCAGAATGCAATATTTTGTGTTGATAGCTCCAACTCTGCCATAGGGCGAAAGAGAGAACTATAAAACTTGTGCCATGCTTTCCTATAGGAAAATGACAATACGCTCAGTCCATTGTTATAAGTCAGTGATATACACCAATAATCTGACTTCCTTCCTACTAAAAACATTAGAACGCATTTGCGATTGGGAACTGCCGTGCTCAGCACTCGTACTTAAAAGGGAGGTCCGTTGAGACGGCCCTTCATGAGGTCACACACTCAATTGAAAAGGGCTTCCACCTTAAACAATCTATGCTAGCTGTCTTCATCGATGTAGAAGGAGCTTTTAATAATGTTCTACTACATACGTTCACTGATACGCTAACAAGACATGGCGTGAACCAGTCCCTAAAATACTGGATTGCACACATGTTGAATAATAGAACCGTCTTCGCCGATCTAGGTAAGGTAAGTATAGTGGAAATAAGTCCATAGGCGCACCCCACAAGGTGGTATTCTATGGACGATATCTTGTTAACTCTCTCCCGGATGGGGTACAAAATGGTATGTTACGCAGAACACCTGGTGATTTTAGTCACTGGAAGTTATGAAACGGAGCTCTGTGGACTGGTGCATAACGCGATCCGATTAGTCGCAGACTGGCCTACGGATTTCGGACTGTGCATCAATCTCTCGAAAACCAATCTATGCTTTTTCACCAAAAAAAGTAGCATCCCAATATTGAACCTGCCCTCCATCGACTCTACACGGTTAGAGCTTAAGGACAGGGTGAAATATCTAAGAATTATGCTAGATAAAAAGCTGAGCTGGAAGCCACACCTTGAGGATAGAGTTAACAAAACTCTTAGAGCACTCGCAATGTGCCAAAGTTGTCACTCAAACCGCAGATGATCCTATGGATATACACTAGCGTCACCCGACACATGTTAGCATATGACTCTGTGGTATGGTGGAGAGCAATGGAATATGCCAATGATCGTAAGATATTGGAAAAGATTCAAGGATTGTGCCTACTTAGCGTAAGCGGCACATTCAAGTTTACCAGCACTCGGGGTCTTGAGGTTATCCTCAATGTACACCCCGTGCAGATACACATTAAGAAGTGGGCCTCTTTCGCAGCACTAAGGCATTGATAAACATTTATACAGACGGCTCCAAATCTGAAAACAACACTGGAGCAAGCGTCTTCTATGAGGAGCCTCATTTGGAACTTGCCATACTCCTGGAAAACCATGTTACGTTTTTCCAGGGGGAGATCAAGGCCATTCTTGAAGCGAGAAGGAGCCTCCTTGGCTTAGTTAGACACTGAGAATAAGGATATTGGCATCTGCTCGGATAGCCAAGTGGCTTCTAAGGCCTCGTCAAAGCCCTTCACGGCGTCCATCTTAATACTGGAGTGTAATACCACCCTGAATTCCCTCTCTCAGTGTAACAGGGTACTCGTTTTTTGGGTGCCTGGTTATAGTGATCTTGGCGGAAATGAAAAAGCGGACAAGCTTGCGCGTCTTGGTGCGGCCTCGGAGGCGCCATCCTCCACAATTGAAATCGCACCGGGACACCTTGTCTCTACAGCTGCCACTTGGGCCGATTGCCAACACAGTTGTTTTTGGTTAGACGATCCTTCGAGTAGAACAGCAAAGGAACTGTGGGATAAACCTTGCCCAGGTTTCCCAATAAAGCTGCTAGGACTGAGTAAGCCTACCCTGAGAGTTCTGGTGTCTATTCTTACTGGACACTGTTCTCTCAGGGGTCACCTACATAGGTTAGGACTTGTTGATAATTCGATATGTAGAGGATATGGAGAGGTATCCGAAACAGTGACTCACTTTCTTTGTCATTGTCCGGCTCTCTCTGGAAAACGTTATAGATTTCTTGGCTCACACCTCCTGGATAAATTGCATGAGGCCGGTAGGGAGGGTAATTTTATAGTTTATAAGATAATCTGGTTGGGACCTATGAACATTGCTCATGGGTCTGGAGGGTGAGCAATGAGCCTTGTCGTGGTCCATCGGGGGACTCAATCTCTCTTCAATCCATCCATGCATCCATTGGTGGCAATAAAAGGATCTGTAAACCTCAAGAAGGACAATGGTATTATCGAGTGCTGCAAGTAATTTTACCCCGTTCTGTAAAAAATTTCATTTCTTGTGGTCCGTACCTCAAAAGGAAAAAAAAACGGGAACCTTATAAGATCATTCTTGCGTCCGTCCGTTCATCTGAATGTCACAGACGATTTCCTGGAAAACAACATGACGTAGTAATTTGAAATTTGGCAGAATGTTAAGTCCGCGTAACGCGCAAATATTTCGATAGTCAAAGATTATGAGAACTATTTTTTTTTGTATTGGGCTTAGTTTATACCCCTCAAAGAAATTAAATTGCTTTTTTGTTATGGTGTGGGATATCTTTTGGAAGGGCTACTTTCATAGATATGAAATATGAATTTTATTGCAATTTGATAATACAGTAGTGTTTAAAACATATGAAAAACAGAGCTCCACAACGTATACTAATTTACTAATGTTCCAGCACAATTCATTCATTCCATTCAGTTATGACAGGCAAAGGACATTGACAGAGTATGGACCAAATGCTGTCCAGAAGTGGGAGTACCTCCAAGAAGTTTCTTGCATTAATGTATAAATAAAAAAAATATCAGTTCGAGAGGAAATAAATTAACGTATTTTTTTAAGAGTCTCGCATCATTTGTGATCCGTTTATACTGTGCATATGTTTTTATTTATTGTATCTGCTTTATTTTGGACTCTCGTATCTTTATTCAGGGTGATCCCAAACCTAGGGGGGCTGGGTGCGGAACTTAATTGCGGGGCGGCAGACGAAGTCTAAATTTCGATTTTTTCCCCATCAGACGAGGGGAGGGGGAATTGACTCTTGACTCCCTGGACAGACTTAAATGTGCTTCGGTTTATAGATTAGTGTTGGCCTGTAGAACAAAATGCACTAAGTGTTCATTCTGGACATTACTTGGTTCATCTCCCATACAAAAACTGTCAATGTCCTTTAGATTAGATTTAAATACAATTTAAATTCGGTCGATCGACTGTTTGTTTATAAAGTTTTGGTATATACCCCCAAAATATGTAGTCAACAATTATAATCGCAAAAACCTGCTTAAGATGAAGGAGGTTGCTTGGTATGTGAAAATAGATCAAATCAGTAGCAAGTTTATATAGAGTATGGAGAGGGGTATTATAAAGATGACTACAGAGTAGGTACCTTCCGCAGAAACAAACAGATAAATAAAGTGGTCGAACATGATCATTATAACAGGTGCACTACTGTGAGTTGGAAATAAAATTATTCTCAAATAAATGTTCACTACTTAATTAGTAATAAATAGGGCGTTTCGTATCAGTGGGAACCAATACTCATCAGTACGGTTAGTTCCTGCCTGCCATAGACGCCAGAAGCAAAATGCCAAGCTGACCTCATATACATATAATCTCAGTTTACATTCTAACTATGTATGATATGAGGCGAAATACTAAGTATTTTCTTTAGCCATTTAGGCCCTATAGGCGGGACCAGCCAAGTTCTAGAGTAAAAGTCATGAAGACTCTTACGAAAGTGTTAATTGCTATCTACGTCAGCCTCAGGCTTTGCAGTGAATTAGTTACCAATTTTTCATAAAAGTCTTTATGACGTTTACTCGTGAACAATTAATTAAATTTGATGCTATTATGCAGATTATTGCAGGACAAAAACGAATTGTAGTGGTGTAATTACAGTCATTAGTCAGGCTGGGATTACTCCACTTCGAACATGCCTTTCCTCCACCAAACTACGTATGGAACCTCAATCTCAGAATGGTTTTAGACTTTGTTAACAGTATTTACCTGGAACGGGAACAATTTAGAACGGTGACTATAGCAATAGATCTTTCAGGTTGCAGTGAATACGAGGTTAATGACTGCACACCAGTCCACAAATCTAAATCTACTTAACCAGCCCCTGTATGTAGATATCTTGAAATGAAGTTATTCTATATTCATAACAGCGGTATTTCATGTATTACTTACTAGGGGAGCCCACCGGCGTTACCCGGCGATAATATATAGACTAAGAACTAAAGACCAAAATACTTACGTTATTTCATAAACAAAATTTTACATTTTATCATACTCTCTTAACATGGTTGATAACTTATTCGGAAGTCTGCCTGGCTTCCATTGGTGGAGGGCTCTGCAAGAAGGCCTAAGAAAAACCGGTTAACTTACGTGACTTCATAAGGCCTGAGTTTTGGTGAGGCAGCAGAGAATTATATCTCATGATCAATTGTAAAAATGGCAGACACATTGGATGGTGGGAAAGTAGTGGCAAACGGCAATAAAGACGCTGAGAATGTGTATAACTTACATCATACCAGGATAACTCGAAAACGCTTTCACCTAGAGAACTGAAATGTTGCACACGGGCTTTTGTAGAAAAAGGTAAATTTAGTTTTGAAAATAGAACCAATCGGACAAACGCTTCGTACGGTTGCCACACAAAAATTTCGTTTTTCACTAATATATTAGGCCACCGCCTAAGAACGCGTACACGTAGAGAGCTGAAATCTGGTACAAATTGTTTTCATAACAATCGTAAATACTAGCTCATTAATAGACTAAATCTGGCAACCACTTCTTGGTGCTGCCATACAAAAACTTCGTTTTTCATTATATATTTGCACATTGCCTGAGAACGCGTCAACGAACGGCGCTGAAATTCTGCACACAACGTTCTCACAGAAATCGTGAAAACAAATTCAAAAATTAAATAAATCGGGCAACCACTTCTTGGTGTTGCCGTATAAAACCAAGAAAGGGTTGCCGATTTGGTGGTGAACTTGTATTTGCAATTTTTATGGAAATTCCGTGTGCAAGATTTCAGCGGCGTACGTCGAAGCGTTCTCTGGCTGTGTTGAAATATTCAAAAAATTGTATGGCAGCACCAAGAAGGGTTACTCTATTTTTGAACTAGTATTTACTATTGCTGTGAAAACACTACGTACCAATTTTCAGATCTCCGCCTTGATGCGTTCTCAGGCAGTATTCAAGTTTATACTGAAAAAGAAAATGTTTGTATGGCAGCACCAAGAGAGGGTTGCCCGATTTAGTCTATTTTTGAACTAGTATTTACCATTGCTATGAAAACATTTTATACTTAATTTCAGCTCTCTACGTCTACGCGTTCTTAGGTAGTGCCCAAATATATAATTAAAAGCGAATTTTTTTATGGCAACCCTACGGAGTTGCCCGATTGGTCTCATTTTTTATCTTAAATTTACTTTTTTTCTTAAAAGCCGTGTACACAATTTTAGCTCTGTATGCGTTCTCAGGAAATTTCCAAATATATAGTGAAAAACCAAAGTTTTGTATGGCAACACCAAGAAGGGTTTGCCGATTTCAAGTTTTCTTTCTCTACAAACCTTGTCCGTAAAATGAGCCAAAGTGATCGAGCCATTCTCAAGTGATGAAGTGACATGCATACATCCGGCAATTGATTTTTATTTATTTAGATAGATTTAACAAGTTGACTGGCACGAGCTCAAAGTCACTCGCCATTTGATAGAAATATATTTTTTATTTTTTAATTCTTCCCATTTTTGCTCTGTCATGTAAATTTGTATCTTGTGGTTCATATAGTGACTGTAATTAGTATGTATTCCTCCAAGATGGAATATTTTCCATTTGCAGATAACAAAGATATCCATTTCATTTATGGTTTCTGCAATGGAAATGCAAGGAGAGCATGTGAGAAGTATAAAAGAAGGTTTCCCAATAACATACATCTACACCAAAAAGGTGCGGGATACTTTCCACAACATGTAGACATATCTTATATGGCCTCAAATTGTGGCAGAGAGGAACAAGTTCATCAATCATAGAGGTGGAGTAGGAATAGTATTTGACGCATTTCGGCCATAATAGTTCAGTCAATAGGGGTTTTTGCCCTACAAAAGGTGGAGTAAAAATGATTTTGATATAAATGTTATTCAGCCCCGATGAAAAATCCAAATTTTCGACCTTTGAGGTTAAAGCTATTCTTTACATAATTATGATAATTTTGTAAATTCAAAGTAAACTCACATCACCACGAGGTAGAGTAAACGGCGCATTTTGTTTTAATTGTGGTATCCCCAGTCGACCTAATCCACAGATTTTTTTTTTTGCAATTGAGTACGGCTCGTATTCCGTAATTATGTCCTGTTTCTTTCTTTATGATGGTCCGAGTCGGTTGATATTGATACCTTCATAATCGTCTTCGTTAGTGTTATCCTCTAACCCACTTTCCGCACGGAGAATCTAAGCTTCCATCCATGTCATTGCCTCATCTTCATCCGTCAAATTCCGGACCAAAATTTGTTTATACGCCTAATCATAAAACAGGCTTCAGTAGCAAAATTTGTGGTATTCAACGGGGTCCATTTTTCGTCTTGCCGATATAGATGAGCACATTTTGCATACAATAAATGTCTACTTGCATCAGAAAATAGGGAATCATTCTTTGTACAGTGTCGAGATGCAATTTCCAGTTTCCCATTCGCTCAACTGCAATTCTGCAATGTCTGACTTGAGTGACCCTTTGAAAACACATACCCCGTGTTTTTCCAAACTGGGAGGCACTTCTTTGAATTTTGCCACAATAATTCTTAATGGCTCGCTTTAATCTACTTTGAGAGTCATCGATTTATCCAAATGACCAAGCAACGGTTCCATCAAACTTCGCTCGTCGTCAGTAATTTCAAAGTATATTCCAGAATTACGCACGAGCGTATGCGTAACGCAGATAGCATTTTCTCTACACTATTTTTAGCATAAATTCTCATTAGTGAAGAGTTCCTTTAATCCGCTTCCGGCTATTATGAATCCAATAGCAAGCATCCAAAAAAGACATGAACAGATGAAATCCTCCCAGTCTCACGATGACATTTGTGAATTTAGGATTATTCGGAACAATTTCTTGAGCTTTCGCATAGAGAGTCTGATCGAAAGTGACGAAACACGTTTTTTGGTTGGACGTAAATATTTCATTTCTCGACAGCTATGACAATAGCTATATTGATTGTGTTATACTGACTTGATGGCTAGCTTATAAATGGAGCACATATTATGTTCGAGTGTATTAAAGATTTATCAGCCATTGCTTGCCTGTGCCATAAAGCCGTCCCATCCTGAAAGTTGAAATTTCGACCACTTGCCATAGAGCCAACAGAAAAAATCGAGAGAAGAAGGCAAGAGTGGATGTTTTTCTTCGAAGTCTGCAATTTTTATCCTTTTTAAGCCCCGTATTCAGTTTTATATTGTAAAATGAGAGTGGAACGGAGCCAACCACTCCAACAACCTGGGGGCTGATGGTAATTTTGTAAAAGGTGAGATATTTTCATCGGGTAGGTAATCAATATCGTGAAGGGTCAAACATTGGACAGCTACAATAACGAGAACGGTATGCATCTAATCGATAGTTTTGTTCAAGAAAGAATTTTTTTTGAAATTCTCCGGTGTATAGCAAAAGCTAAAGAATGTTCTAATTTGTTATTTCATCACACAACTCATTAATTTTTGGTGACAAGTTTCAAGTCTTGGTTTGACTCATCAACAGGTCCCAAATAGCGAAATTGGGTGATTTGAAAAACAAATGAAAAATGAAAAAAAGAAGAAAGAAATGGAAAGTTTGAGAAAAATTGAAAAAACAATTTTTTTATTTATTAAAAAAATGTAAAATTTTTTTAAAGAAGCAAATTCATTCGAAGCGAATCGAACCTATATACGCCACGTAGTGGGCTGAAAAATAAAGAAGAAAAGGAAGATAGTGGATAGTGGAATCGATAGTGTTGACGTTGTGGCTCGCATTATCACAGTTTTATATATAAATCATAATATTATTAATATTATCATTTTTACCAAATTTACCGTAAAAAAAATTAAGTTAGACGATATTTTGGTAGAATGTTTATGTTTCCATCGCTCTAACTTGTTACACATCAGACTTCCAAAGAAGTTGTTTATATACAAAAAAATTTAAGAACTTTAGCCTTCTTCAAATTTACATTTTTGTTGTCGTAGGAATTAATTTGGGGAAAAAAATAAACTTGTTTGTGCCTTTAATCCAAGATGGCGGGCTGTGCCGACCAAGATCGAAATGGATTTTTCATTGGGGTCTGGAACTAAATAACATATATCAAAATCATTTCTACCCCACCCTTTGTAAGACAAAACCTTTTTTTAATCCCTATGAACTATTGAATTGTGAACATTAACGGCATCCCCATTTCATCTGTTTCGCGCAGTTTAAAATTAACGATTCCAGGAGTTGTTACCGTGGGACTATTAGTCCAGTAAGTAGGGGTTTTTGTCTTACAAAAGGTGGGGTAGTTGTGATTTTTATATATGTTATTCAGTTCCGGGCCTCAATGAAAAATTCAAGTTTAGACCCTTGAGGGGGGTCCGCGCGGTCCGCCATCTTGGATTAAAGGTACCAAATTTGAAGAAGACTAAATTCCCTAAATTTTTTGTAAAAACACTTTTTTTGTAAATGTGTTATACATATAGTACCATTTATACAGTGTGTTTCGTCCATGGTGCTCCATAGGACAAGAGGTGATAGTAGTCACTGAATCCAACAAAAAATTGTATAGCAATGGGGGAGCGGCATCTCAACCGTTTCGGAGTTACAGGGTGATAAAGAAAATTCGGTAATCTTTCACAAAATACCCTGTATTTTAAGAAGTACGGAGTGTACGGCCACTTACAGAACTCATTGTATGTAGAAGTTTATGACCTTTCCAACGACTGCTCGATCAGCCCCATCCTCCTCTCCCCACAAGAGTTATAGCGGGCTTAACTAAAGATAATTTGTTCTATTAGTGACTGAAAACACGTAATTTAAAGAGAATATCGTCTAATTTCGGTATTACATGAATAGCTTATGAGCTAATAACTGTTTAACGGCCACAGTGAGCAGATAAGTATAATAGGTCAAATTGAAAAAGAAAGTCCAGTTTGTATAAAAAAAAATATGTTAACGACCTTTTTGTAAACAAACAAAAATTTCAAAGTAAAAAGAAGGTAAGAAAATCCGAAATTCTTAGTTTAGCCTTAGCCTTAGTTTTCTTCAGCACCCTGTAACTCCGAAACGGTTTAGAAGTCGCTCCCCCTTGCCATACAATTTTTTGTTTGACTAGGTGACTACTATCACTTCCTGTCCTATGGACCACCATGGACGAAACACCCTGTATAAATGGTACTATATGTATTCATTTTTTTGGAACAATGTTCACGTTTCGGCCTCTGTAACTCGTTACACATCAGACTTACAAAAAAAGTGTTTTCACAAAAAATGTTGGGAATTTAGTCTTCTTCAAATCTTTTTCAAATTTGTATTTTTACATTATTGTCGAAGGATCGACCATTAAAGAATTATTTTGAAAAAATCAGTTTTTGATACCTTTAATTCAAGATGGCGGTCCGCACGGACCCCCTCAAGGGTCTAAACTTGGATTTTTCATTGTGGCCCGGAACTGATTAACATATATAAAAAACACAACTACCCCTTCTTTTGTAGAGCAAAGGCCTTATTTAGTCCCTATTGACTGGACTATATAGCTAAGGAATGGAGATTCGTCCTGGGGTACTTTGTATCTAGCACTACTAGAAATAGTGTTTCAATACGATTTCAGAATAAACGTTCGGGGTAAAAGATGTTTTTTTTTTTTTTAGTCAAAAGTCATAAAATCAAGAAGTTGCGCTCAATAAGAAATTTCCAAGAAATATCACACTTTCAAATTGGCGTTTATTTTGTTTCAAAGAACGCAACAACAATTTTTAAGTCAAAAATAAATAAAGACATAAAGCTGCGTTTTTGTTTTTAATTCGGTTCACTCAACATTTCAAGTTGATTTGGTTCTAAAAAATATCTGTAGGTTAGCTATGATTTTTCATATGACGCATATTATCAAATTGTCCTTGATTTCAATCTTCACAAAATGTCAAAATAGAACCTAAATATAATAATTTAGTTCAAAGGATAATGCAAATTTTGGTACCCACCTCCAATATCCACGTGTAATACTTCGTTAGATAGCCCTTTTTGAGCTGAATAGAAGTTAGTATTGCGCCTAGTTCCAAATCTTAAAATCTATCATCAGAATGTAAACGGGCTTAGAACCATCACCTCTACTGTCTATTTTAACTCTTTTTTTTATCGAACTGTGACATATTGACTTTCACTGAAACTTGGCTTTGGGCATCAATCACTTTTGTTTTTTTTACGAGTTTAATATTTTTCGACGTGATAGACATCAGGACCAGATGCAGTGCCCGTTTAGGGGTGATGTTTGATTGCAACGAAGAAAGATTTGGTGGTTGAAACTATAAAGTGAATGGATCTGGCTCCTTGGAATTCTTATGTGTCCGGATTAAATCTTAAGTTTTCTGGCTTTATATTATTGTTCTGTATATACCTCCGGGACCTGATTCTGCTGTTTATAAGGACTATCTTAGCTGCATTAATTCGGTTTTTGACATGTCGAGTTCAGATGTTGGTATGATTGTTCTTGGAGATTTTAATTTGCCTTCTATATATTAGACTCAATTGCTTGAGTAGGGCTCTTTAATTCCAACAGAGTTTACGTCTGTGGCGGAATGCGATACTCTGGATGTGTTATCTTCTTGTAGGCTTAAGGAAGTAAATAGCATTCCTAATTCTCTCAACAGGATTTTGGATCTTGTTTTTGTTAATGATGACTCCAGTGCTTGTCAGAACTGGGCAAGTACCAAAGAAAAAGTACTTAAGTACAAGTACCGAAGGCCTGAATACGTCAGCGTAAGTACAAGTACCGCTTGTGTGAAAAGTACTTGTAACTAAGTACTCAGACTATAAAAAGTACTGAGTACTTTTTAAAATACTTTTTTATAATCTTTATATGTTGGCAGCAATATAATGAAGCTCATACAGTTTACTTAGTTTTAATTAATAAATATCAATGCACATAGAGTAAAACTTTTACTTTTCATTTTCTATAGAAAATAATATAAAAAACACAAAATAAGTAGCTTCATCGAAATTTGGTCGAGGCATTGTCGATTTTATATTAGAGCAAGGCGTTACTTGTTTTGGTTCTACTTGCCTAGTCTTGTTTGTGTGTTATTAGTTTGTCTAGAGTTTTGATTTAACGCGCGGATGCGTCACATGCGCTTGACAGTTCTTTGCATGCTTTAAAACTCAACAAAAAAGGAGCTGCACAAGAGATTGTGTTTGCTTTTTTACGAGTTAGATATTTTTTATGTGTAGGTACTTAATAGACTCAGAAATACTTAAGTAAAATCCTTGGTACTTAAGTATAAAATTAAGTCTTAAGTACAAGTAAATAGAAGCAAGTACTTATGTCTCAAGTACTAAGTAATCCATTTCAAAAGTATTAAGTAATATGTCTAAACTATCTCTAGAGTGCAATTTCAGTACTTCTGCAATATCGTTGGTCAGTAACTTTCTACATGACCGGTATCAGTATGTCAGAGCTGACTACAACGTACCGACTTTGTTACCCACTCTCCAAGGCTCAGTTCTCGGCTCTTTATTGTTCAGTCTCTACATCAACGAACTTCCAAAAATCGTACATGATCATGCTGTGCACATGTATGCTGACGATGTGCAATTGTACCTAAGTAGACCAAAGGGTCTCTCAGAGGATTGTATTTAGCGTATCAATTGCGATCTCCGCAGAATCACTGGGTCATCCGAAATGGGTTGCTGCTCAACCCCGAAAAATCCAAATCTATCACCTTCTATAGTTGTTACTATAATATAGATGACATACATCCAACGGTGTCGCTATACCTTATTTAAGAAAAGTTGTAAATCTGAGTATTGTTATGAATGAAAACATGAGCTGCTGCGATAATGAAAGCCCGATTATGTGTAAAATATATGCAGGGTTGCGAAGAATGTGGCTTTGTGCACAAATTTTATCCACAGACCTAGAATGAAGCTAGTTAAAGCGTTAAATTTACCCCACTTTACCTTTGGAAGTATGATATACATATACAAATTGGATAGTACCTGTCTCTGACGAGTAGAAGTTTTTGAATTGCTCTCTCAATAACTTAGGGTGTCCCGTCGAGATGGTAAAAAATTTTAAGGGTCGAAAGTACAGCCTATTTGCGATCGAAAATGTTATATAACATTTTTTCGAGTTCGCACTATTTTCAAAGTTATAGGCGATTTTTGATTTTTTTGAAATTTTGAATCTTAAGTCACCTTTTTGACCATAACTCAGTTCAGACTGTTCACAGGACGACCATTTTTCTTGTGTTTTATTCGTACTATTACAGGCTCTCATTTTGTGTAACTCGGTTTTGAAAACGTTCACACATAATGGAAAAATTGGCGATTTGTTGCCGAAATTTTTTTCTTCGTCAGAAAATTGATTTGTTTTCAAAGTCATAAGTCTCGAAACGTAACCATACCCACAGATGATCCGGTTCTCATAGAAAGCATCCCTCATTTATTATCTTTTATAAAAGTCCAACACGATTAGTCCACCTGAAGTATTGCCAGAGTTATAGTAAAAACTTACCTGCAACATACCTCTCATAACGTGAGCAAAATTAATTCGAATTGCAAGGATGGAAGAAACAATCTAGCTGAGGCAAAAACTCTCACGATTCCTTAACTGCAATAAACAAAATTTATTTCTGAGACTGTTGGCAATTTATTTTCTATCATAAATCTTAAACGGTATTTGCCAAAACAATGTTGATCTTACCTACGAGTACGTCTATTGACACCTCTAGTGAAGGTGAAATATGGTGAAGAAGATTTGTAAAAAGGTCACAAAAGTGAACTTATTTTGAACTTAAGAAATCCAGGTAAAACATTGAAAGTAAAAACTCTACCATAGGACAGAGAAGTAAAACAAATTAAGTTTTTTTCGTTCGAATTTATTTTAAAAGCTGATCAAAATCCTTAGTTCTCTTCTAACAATTTCTGCAGTATCGTTTTTTCCAGTAGTATTTAGCGTGATTTTGTTTCATTTTCGTAAACTAATGCCTTTATATGTCCCCAAAAATAAAAATCCAAAGGTGTTAGGTCCGGTGATATGGCAGGCCAAGAAATAGGACCACCACGACCTATCCAGCGATCGGGTAAAATTTCATTCATGTACTCTTTTACTTAAGAAATAATAATAATTCTGCGAGGATAATCTTGCTGGTAGCTCAATAGATTTCCTATTATGCCGGCGCAGATGTTCACGCTAAATATCCTCTGAAAATGGGTCCTTCTTGTTGAATGTGAATTAAATGATGATCAATGATGAACATTATGAAAATTTACAGCTCCCTGGTAAATGTGACCTCGTCTGTCCATAAAATGTTGGCTATTGAAGCCCACTGCAAAAATACCATTCGAGGCTCAAAGTCCCTCAGACGTAAAGCTTGCACACGTTGGTAATGATACGGATGCAAGTGTTCTTGTCGAAGCTCTCGGTGAACCTAATGAATAAGACAAGTTACAAAAGTAAGCACTACTGCATGTTTATATGTAGGTATTACCTTGTATGAGGAACTTCAGGTCTTCCAGATATTTGCCTGACGTTTTCCAAGATGTTAAATACCTTCGGTTACAGGTCTTGAATTACTGCGCCGTCCTTGTCTTTTCCTTATCATCCAATTCCGACAATGCCAATTTTATAAGCTGTTAATTCAGCTACTCGCAGATAAAATCAACATTGGTTTGGTAAATACCGTTTAGGGTTTATAATGGAAAATAAATTGCCAACATTTTCAGAAATAAATTTTGTTTATTGTAGTTAAAGAATCGTGAGAGTTTTTGCCTAAGATACATTGTTTCTTCCATCTTTAAAAGATTTCTTGCAATTCGAATTAATTTATGAGAGGTATGTTGCAAGCAAGTTTTTACTGTAACTCTGGCAACACTTAAGTTGGACTAATCGTGTTGGACTATTATAAAAGATAATAAATGAGGGATGTTTTCTATGAGAACCGGATCATCTGTTGGTATGGTTACTTTTCGAGATGTATGATTTTGAAAACAAATGAATTTTCTGACGAAAAAAATGCTTCGGCAACAAATCGCCAATTTTTCCATTATGTGTGAACGTTTTCAAAATCAAGTTACACCGAATGAGAGCCTGTAATGTTACGAGTAAAACACAAGAAGAAGGGTCGTCCTGTAAGAAACCCGAACTGAGTTACAGTCAAAACGGTGACTTAAGGTTCAAAATTTCGAAAAAATCGAAAATCGCTTATAACCTGGAAAATAGTGCGAACTCGAAAAAATGTTTTGTAACATTTTCGATCGCAAATAGACTGTACTTTCGACCCTTAAAATGTTTTATCATCTCGACGGGACACCCTGTATAATACACTAGCACCTCTCTAGTTTAAGTACAATCTAAAGATTTGTAATCTTGTGTACATTTTCCGAAATAAAATTATTGTTATCATCTTTTTGAAGTTTTTACCCTAAAAAAGCTAGGCAAAGTGATGATTTCTTATGAATTTAGAAAACCATGTAAATTTATAACTGTTTTTGATACCGACGTCAATCGATAATCTCCTTGATCGGGATCAGAAAAAAAGAATGCGGCTAATATAACCTGAGAAAATTTTTTAATACACAATTTAAAAGCTTATTTGTTGCTCTTATTCGGTGCAATTTATTTCCTTAAAGTATTTACCAGAGTATAGCGTAAATTGTACGCTACGAAGCAGGTGCTAAAAAAAAAAAAACAGTTTCCATTAATAACTCCATATTTGTTCAAGATGGCTACTTTATGGGACAGCAACAGCTGTTGTACCGGAGAATTAAAAAAAATACGTAATAAATCATAGTTATCTCTTTTTAATAACTCCAAAACTCCTACACATATCTTATTGTACTTTCTGCTCTTTTTTGCCTTTACAAGGTTCTACACGTAGTACAGGCAGTATGGTGGTACCCTTTCGTGACATCCTATATATTTATAAACTAGTATTTATATTAAATACAAAAATTACTTTATTATCTCCATATTAAAAATAAATGTGTGTTTTCTGATCTTAATCCAAAATACCACACAATGACGGCTCATATTTCAAAATAAGCGTAGTCAGTCAGTGTCATAAATAGGTTTCAGTTTTCAACGAATTGGAACAGGCTTCCATGATTTTCCAGCTATAGGATAATTTATCATTTTTTAACGAAATATCGAAACGATATCTTTTTCACACTTGAGCTCTTGCATACATACGTACATATATCACACGATGGTATACAAAATTATACAGCCACCCTATGATGTCATCCTGTAATTGTTTTTCCCTTCTTTTTTTTTAAAGGGGGAAATTCATCAATGAATCAAGTCACGTCTGTTAATTTACAAAAAATTCAGATCCTATGAATAAGGACACACACACACCCACATATACATATGCACATATATAAAGTAGTGTGAATGCAATCTTTTTTTGAAAATCTCCTCCATTTTTCATCACTATTAATGAGTGTGGTCATATTTTTTTTGTTTTTATCACAGTTGGTATATACATTCGAATATCCGGTCGTAAATTTTATCAAACCTATTTTTTTTTATTTATTTTATCCAAAAATATTTAAAAATATTCAATAAAAAAAATGTTTTTTTTTAACCAAATTTTTCATATATTTTATTACAGAAATCTGTACAGTCGTCATCACCAACGAGCAGTGTAATACCAAAGGATGAAAATATTTATATTGACGACGAAGGTCTGGAAGGATCTGGAGGACGTGGAGAGGTAAGTTTTAGTTTTTTGTCTACAAAATATTTCTTCTGTTTTCCAGTTTTAACTTTTATTAAAACAAAAATTCTACTCGCTGTTCACAATACCAAGAAAAATAAATAATATGCAAATGTTGAAACCCAACTGACTGTAATCTATATATAAAATGGGATTGCTTGCATACCAACACAACTGCGGGTATCCAACTGCAAACGATAGACGGAAAATCATCTTCAACGTCTGTTTTCTCAGTGTGAACTATGGGTAAGGGATGGTGGAAAGATCCCGCATTCTCATTATGTCAGTTAAAATAAATGACACAAATTAGTCAACATCCATCATATTTCCCTCTACCCAAGTCAGTTATCTTAGTAGTAAAATGAAGAATGGTATGTATACTACCGCCTAGGCTATCTTTATTGCAAACGCCTCCTCTCCGCTTGACGTTTCATAGGTTAATGTCTAGCAATGAATTGAAGGTGTCACAAAAAGACATTTCGTCTGGATGGTGTACGGTTTGAAGAGGAAATATATTTCACTATTTGACTGAAAACCGTATTTAGTGTTTTGCGGTTTGCCCTAGTTTTCTTATTCGAATGTCTAGAGCAAACTATAAAATCATATACCAACATACATGCACACACACATTGGCAGGCACGATGTTTTCATATAAGTATATATATATATTTTTGTGGTGTGATAGTGTAAGGACATGGATCCTTCGATATGATACAAATGCAATAGTAGACTTCCTTTGAAATAATGTTTTGTTCTCTCATATTTTGTGTAGAGGAGCAGATTCATAAATTGTTAGGTTAAAGATGAAGATATCTGGAACATTCCGTAAATTTCATGGTTTGGCTTGCCTTGCCTTCGAGGACATTCCTATCCTATCCTATGTATGTATACAATAAAGGACATTTAGGAGTTTTGCTTGGTGTAGTGCGATAATTCATATTTAGAATGTGATTTATTTCGTCTCATTTAGTGTGTATAACACAAGTTGGGGTGGATGTTTTTAACCTTTTATGAGAGTTTTTTTGTTTACTACGCTCACAGATTGTTTACTATATTTATAACGTCTATACAGGCTGTTGACACCTAAGTGGTCCATAGAGCAGGAGGTGATAGTACTCACATAGAAAACAAAAAAATGTATGGCAGGGGATGGGATTCATATCAACCGTTTCGGAGTTACAAGGTGGTTAAGAAAAAAAATCTAGTTTTTGACAGGAAATTCCTTGTATCTTTAAAAGTCGCAAGGTGCGCGATCATCGTCTAAGGCTCATTGTATGCAGAACTTCACGGTTTTTCCAACGACTGCTCAATGAGCGCCATACTCTACTCCCTTCCTTTCAGGAGTTATGGTCTAAACTAAATATTTCGGATTTTATTTCCTTGGCAAATCTCGTCGACATACAGGTTCTTCGCAAACACGAGATTAAAATAAAGCTATTTTTTCACCCCAACCCACTTCGTCTTTTCGTAGAAATCTATGTCCTCCTACGCTGATTAGCCAACAAACTATGATTCTTATGTGATTGGAATCACAACTTAATTTACTGTTCCATAGGGTACTTTCGATTTCGAAAAAATACTTTTTTACCAAACTAGGTATTTACATACTTCTTGTTTGCACACTTCTTTTCCCCTATCCATTTTATCGGGTGGCGTAACCTCTCGGAGGGAGCGAGGCGACAAAGTTTCAACTTCAAATGCTTATAGTTCACGAAGGAAGCGTAGCTCAAAGTGTGAGGTCTTAAATGAAAGTTCCCAGCGGGGGCTATCATTGATATGAATTTCAAGTCCTTCGGTGGGAAGGGGGCGGAGTCTACGGTGATGTCGGAATCATATGCAAAAACGGAAGACCCTCAAGCTCCCACAAAAAGAAACCGATTTAATTTTACTGAAAACGCTTTAACTAATCCATTTCGCCTCGCCGCATAGGCATGTGGGTACTCAAACTGCATTAAAAAAATACATATTTGAAAATGATTTAGATTAGTCAAATTTAGTCCCCCCCCCCCCTCCCTTCCCGCCCAGTAAACATCTGGAATTTTTTTCAGGCCCTGAAAAACTCTATTCTATTCTATTTAATTGTGTATAAATCCATCTCAACCCCATAATTCAGCTAAATATACATAGATTTCCAAAATTCCTTTTGATTATTTTTTGAGTGAAAAATTTGCTGGAAATTTTCTCTTTATAAATTTTATGCATATTCGAGGCAGACAACAATGCCTCGATCCAAAATAAAATCAACAATGCTTCGACCTGATGTAGGGAAGACCTCAAGTTTTTCCTGGAAAATTTACTGGGCTCAACTTGTGTATGTACTTAGTTTTTGAGATAATCGAAGAAGAAAGAAAAAACTGCGAAATGAGTGAAAAAGTTGAGTTCTTTTCCATTCATGATTGTGAGGAATTGATACGTCGGGGAAAAAACTTCCCATGAAAAAAATGTTCACAACAGTGCACTAATGCCGTTAAAAGAAAGAACTGATGAAATATATGCGAAATGTAAGATCTGGGGGGACGGGGACCCAGCTGTATGAAAATGAAGTTTTTTTAATTGGAAAAAAATAAATACACTCGATAGTACTCAGTGAGACCTTTCATTTGATATGCGATATGCCAAATTATAAGGACCCCCTCCGGGGTACCTACCCCGCACCCTTAAAGTACTCCATGTAAAAAAAATCTTCAACGAATTGTAGCTGGCACGAAGTTGAGATGAACAGTGGAATTTTCCAATCAGATTTAACCCTACCAAGTTATAGGTGATTTACCGTGCAAAAATCTAGTACCTAATTTAGAAAAAAAAGTAACGTACCAAAAAGAGCGGGTATGGAGATCGAAGAAGAAGTGAAAACAAAGAATTATGGCGCGTTTGGAAAAAGTTTAGAGAGTATACTGCGCTTCCTGCAGAGGGGTAAACAGTTATTCTAGTACGTTTTCTAAAAATCTAGTACAAATTCTAATATGTTTTTATATGGATTTTGAGTACCCACACTGCTGTGGTCCGAGTTGACATGGCTGAGTTACAAGCGTAAAACTAAATACCGCACCGTTTCCCCTCACCCTTCAAAAAAATCAAAAAGGTAGTCCCCTACTTGTCCTTCTAGGCGATTATCTAAAAACCGCTTTGAAATCAAGTAAATCAGATGGGTGTCTTCGGAGATTGCCCCTGCAAACTTTTTTGTACGTGTATAGGACGAAAAACTGAGATTTAGGCTCCCTCCATTGCGCCCACTCGCCTACCAGCAACCCCACCCTAACCTTCTCTCAGCGACCACTTGTAGCCCCCGGTGGTAGCTTTCATTTAAGTCCTTAATGAGCTCTGTGTGCGTTTTCGATAAGGAGGTATAAGCAAAAGAAGTTGAAACTTTGCCCCCCTGCCCGTCGGATGCGAGCCCCTGTCGTAAAATCCAACACCATTAAAAGATGTGTGACATCGAGACGAACACACCCACAAAAAATGGTAAAAAAATATATATATTTAAATAAAAAAACAATGTTTCTTTTAGATGTCGCCGCTACGGCGACAGCGGAGTAGTAGCTTATCTTACTATGTCGCCGTAGCGGCGACAACGTAGCTGTATGTTTCACAGTGGCAACAACGGAGTGCAAAGGGTTATGCTGCTTTAGGCGGTGACCGTGCACTCGGTACTTTTAAAGTTACAGGGTATTTTTTGATAAACTAGATTTTTTCTTAATTACCCTGTAACTCCAAACTCTGTGATAACCAGGTTTACCTGAGTGAATCAAGTTAAAATTATATAACAATGCTCTTTGTTCCAGGTAGCAAACCAGCGGGTAGCCAAGTAACTGAAGTAGGTGACGGGAGACGTGGTCAAATATATAAAGTCCAACAACAAATCGTCTTATAAATATCAAACTTCCAAAAGTGAAGAGCGAAAATATTAACATCGTCACTAACTTTACGCAAATGCCAGTAGGTAGAATGTTAGCTGAACCTCCGAAGATCTCTGTAAATTTTTCTCATCATAGAATTTATATTGTCACAACATTTCATTCCACTATTCAAAACTATTCCAAGATTAGTGACTTTGTTTGAAAAGGATATAGTATAGCCATTTAAATTTACAAGTGGTATATCGACTTTGTTCAGATTACTACTGAACTGTGATTTTTTGGTAATGAGTACCAAACCATTGCATGCAGACCAAGAGCTAATCCTGTCAAGGCCATAGTTTATATGAGAAGCACAGTTGGTCTGCTCAGATATATTTGGACATCATCCTCATATAGAAGTGAATTTTTACATCTTTAACCATTTGTGGTAAGCATACTAAATAGTAATGGTCCTAGCACGGACCCCTGTGGAACTCCGCGCGAAACAAGAGAAGGAGAAGGTACCGCTCTTATTTATTCGCTGTGATCGTAGGGAAGCACTCATTTGGAGATTCTAGGGAAGCACTCTTGGAGCACTTATAGAGAATGCAGAGGGAATCAAGAGAAAGCTTTATTCAAGATTTCAGTTTTTCTTTTTTCTGAATGCGCTCAGTTTGATTGTATAAATCTGCAAGGGCATGTTGCTAAAAATAAAGAAAACCAATATGTCAATAGTTTATTAATTAAACGAAACCACACCCTTCAATTGACTATTCCAGAATGAAAATTCTTCTGCGTTTTGACATGTCATATTTACTTATATAGCTGATGCATAAAAAATCAGTAAAGAGATGTGCTTCCGCTCAGATTCTTTTGCGTATATTAAGAAAGCGCTTCGAAAACGATATTTTCTGGATATGGTATAGAAACACTTCCCTTTACAAGCGGTTGACATACTTTCCGCTTGATATGTTACCCACATATCCAAACCGAAGCCGAACACCACCGTAATTTTCGGCACTTAAGCTTAGACATTGCCAAACTAATAACATACAAAGACTGGACAAGTAGAACAAAAACTAGTAACGCCTCGCTCGAATATAAAATCGACGATGCCTCGACGATGCCTCGACTTGATGACGTAACCAAAGGTAAGCCAGCAGTCACTCGTTCCAATATAAAATCACCGATTCTTCGACCTGGGGTTGGATTCTGTAACACGGAAAACTGTTACTTTGGGGAGATCAGACTTCTTTTGACAGTTAACTCGCCACTCGAACTTTTTTAACTCGGCGAATTTGTTTTCAGAATTTCCGACTGTTTCACTTGTTAATTCTCCGGTGTTTTGCAAGTGGAAAAGTAAGAGTAAAAATTCTCAACTAACAGTATTTTCTGTTTTTGTTGTGTTCTGTGAAATTAACCACATATCCTGGCTATATTTAAAAAAAAAAATTATGAATATCCATGAAATACTTACAGAGATACTATATGGATTTTTGTGACTTAAGATATCCGCTAAAAATTTGAAAAAGCGCGAAATTTGTAAATTTGTTCATCTTTGATTACAGAAGAGATGCTGTGAACATATTAAATATGCACGTTAAAGCTTGTATGTAGGATGAAATCGCATCTAAATTTTGTCCCCCAATTAGACTGGTCTGTCGTAGAAATTCAATTCTCACGAGAAAAATCTTTACAACAAAGCACTTATGGATATGAAAGAAAAAAACGGAAAAAATATATGCAAAATATAGGAACTTGGGTCTATATGACCCAAGAGCAAAAAAAATCCATTTTTCGGCTGTAAATGTCAGTTATGACGTTTAAACAATCAAAAACCAACTACGCCGCTCGATTACCCTCTCCTCCCTCTTTAATTTGATACCAAACATGACGTATTTTGGATAACTCCCTATGGGGGACGATACAACCTCCCACCCTCAACATACCCTTCCCCAAAAGCTGTTCACCTATATTTTTGAACTCTGGAACCGAAATTCATCGGGAAAGCTCCCAATGCTAACAGCCCTCCTACACAGAGTTAGGCGCCCGTCAATATTACGACAAATAAATTAAGCCTATAAAACCCATCCATATCCAACTACTAAAGCAATTTGTCAGTTGGTTTTTTTTTTATTATTACAACTTCTGAAATTTATTTTATATAATTTTATTTTAAATTTCAGTTAATCCACTCCCATTTTTATCCCCGCACTATCCCCACCACATTTCGTCCCCCCACATTTCGTCTCCGATCCTGTTTGCCCCAAGCTCCCATTTTTTTATATCACATTATTCCTCTCCTTCTCTCCATTCTTCCGTTATACCGGAACAACTCGGAAAACCTACCCTCCTACATCCCTCAAAACCTAACCTTATATAAAAAAAATTAAATTTATCTCAACGTTGGCAGATAATAGAGACATGTACCCCGAATATAAAAAAATTTATCCATCTACAAAAAAAAAAACGAATACCCTTTTCGTCCCCGGAGATTCGCACTTTTAACATTTCTCACGTTTTCCCTCCCGAAGTAGGTGTTAGAGAATAGCTAATGGAAGACCGGAGAGTTAGGAAATTCTAATCGGGGAAAAAAAAATTCTCATCTCCGCAGCTCCCCAGCTCTTCGTGTTACAGAATCTGGTCCATGATGTAATGAAGTCCTTAATTTTTTCTTAGAAATTTCTTGAAAAATTTTCTTTAGAATTGTTATGCATTATTGGAGGCTGACACAACACAGAACGAAAGTATTGTATCTACCCTGTCCACCACGTTCAAGAGTGAAAAAAAAATTATGCCGAAACATTTTCTGTAAATTTCTGAGAGAAATGAATGCTTTTTGCTTATCGACGCGTCTATGCTCATAAAAATTGTTAGCGGTCCAAGCACCCGTTGTCGGCCTCCATATAATGCATAAAAATTTCAAAGAACAACTTTTCAGTAAATTTTTAAGAAAAACTCCCTACATCAGTGATTTTATATTCAAGCGAGGCGTTACTAGTTTTTGTGCTACTTACCCAGCCACTGTATGGATTAGACGTGCGTCCAATAATCCCCAGTATATGATTACCGGGGTTAATTGTGTGCGTGTTCAGAGAAATTAACGTTTTTGATATAACCCAGCCGGAATTGGAAGCATCACAGGATGCAAGCGGCAGCTCTTCTTAGAAGGCATAGATGCATGGCTTTTCGTTGGACACTTAATTTTTTTTTAACATTATAGCTGTGTTCTTTTGTGTCGGCAGAACAGAGCAGAACAAAAGATACACAAAAGAACGCCTCATACATTTTCATAAAGATTTAAATGAAGCGAACAGTAAAAATAGTTCACTTCAATCGATAGAACAATTTATTTTCTCCAGTATATGGGAGTTCTAGAACAAGGTACACAAAAGAACACAGCTTACATGTCATTAGGAGGAAGAAGAAAAGCTTTTCTACCGCTTCCTCCAAGCTTCGATTGGAAGTCTGACAATATTTTCCGTTGAGTTCTCTTCCACCAAGTTTCAATGCGACTAACATGGAAACAATTGAGAAAAATTACTTTGCTTCCACAAGGCTTCCATTGGAAGGCCTGACAATTTTTTCCGCTGGGAAATAATACCTCTATTACAAATTCACAGCACGTAATAAGAATTTAATAATTATATTATCACCTCAAATCACAGGTAAACAACTGTACAGCCGTCCAATCATAAATTTCATAATTTCAAAATGGCCGAAACTATTTGCTTGCTTTATTATTGGTATGTTGCCTGTGTTGCCGTTTGAAACTTGGCATCTCGAAATTTTTTCTCTTTTGGCTTTTCTTAGAGGCTCTTCAAGTAGGATAGAATATATCGCAGTAACAGATATCTTATCAAAATGGTATGCTCATCTGCTTAATTTGCTTACGTTTGAAACAGCTGAGAAACTCCTAAAGTTCTTGGTGTAGTGACAGCGACTAAAGCCTTGGTTTCCAAGAGAATGCGGCGGCGCAATTCCGCCGGCGCATTTGCGCTGCAATCAAGAATAAAGAAACTAGTAGAGATGTTTTCCAAGGAACAGCATGCCGGAATTGCGCTCGGGCTTACGGCCGCAACTGCGCTGGGATCAAACAGTTTTTGATTCCGGCGCAATTCAGTCGGGGCAAAGTAATAGATTGGTGTTAAAAGTGTGCGATTTTATTGTTCAGGATGGCAAATCGAGTCTTTTTTCACTAAAGACGAGGACGATAAATTGATTGATTTAGTTAAAATGAATCCTCTTCTATATAACATTAAATTGAAAAGTTACAAAGACTTAAATATTAAAGATAATATGTGTAAGGAAATTGGGATAAACATGAATAAAAGAGGTAAGTAGCATGTTTATTTCATTTGTGTTTAATTACTTAAGCCTTGTTACATATTTTTCTTGCCAAGATAGAGAGCCTTTCTTACTATTGAAATATATTTTAAGAACGTCACGAATTTTTGCAGAACAATAACTTGTTTTTCGATGCTGTGTTGGTTTTAATGTTTTTAAATTTTGTTTCGGTAAACTCGGTCCTGTTTTATTAAATATTTTTTCGCCAGGAAATGGATTTTTTGAGTCTCTTATCATATTGTGCAGGATACGGGCTGACGTAATTAGCTTATCAATTATTTCGGGTCGCAAGGAAATAGGTGTAAAAAAAAACACGGAAATATTGAGACATAATTCCAAAGGCGTTCTCTGTAGTTCGCCTTGCTCTTGAATGCCTATAGTTGTATACATATAGCTTTTTTAGTATCGCAAAATGATGTGACTCTTTGGGTATGGTTTCATCATAGGTTCTGTTAATGGAAATACTTCATCTCCTATTAAAACATGACTCAATATAATTGATGTGCCTGGAATAGCAGTTGGAGCTGGAAGTGGGAATTCATTATTTGCAATAAGTTTTCCCATATCGTATTTGATATAAATTCCTGCAGCACTTTCTCGACCATATATGAACCAATGTCAACTGTGATAAATCGGTAATGTGGATCTGTAATCGCAAGCAAAACGATAGAATAAAATTTCTTATAGTTAAAAAAGGCTGATTTTTGGAGCACTTTATTCTTAAGTGCTTTCCATCAATAGCACCACAACAATTAGGATAATCCCATATTTTAAAGTAATCACTTGCTACTGTCTTTAAGTCTTCTTCAGTTGACATTGGAATATATTGTTTTAGCATCCTGTTGCAAACACTTATCAAAACTCCACGTATAATCGTGCTGATCCATGAATGAGATATTCTGAATTGGAAAGCTAATGATCGTAATGATTCGCCAGTTGCCATATATCTAGAAAAAAATATCTTATCTTAATATTTAGTTTGTCAGTAATGCTATAGAAAGTCTAGTGACTTAAAAAACAGCACAAAAGACCCCCTTTTAAATACGGTATTGGAGAAAAAAAGGCAAATAATTCATCAAAGATGTTGCAAATATTTATTTAAAGGTATACGGATCACAAAAGATTTATAAAGTACAAGCTGCCTTACTACAGTAATTTATCCGGAATTAACTTTAACTTTAACACAATATTTATATTTTTTATTATTTCTATTTTCGTTCATAATTTAGAGTATCTGAATGTAAAATTAGATGGAGAACGTTATGCCCTAGACACACAGCACTCTTAATGAAGAAATAACTAACGACTCATTAGTCTATAATGATTCATTATAAACTGTGGACACACAGCCATTTCTTTAATTAAGTTCTGCTGTCAAACTGGTTTTGATGAACTTATCACCTTAAAGAAGCAATATGGATCGAACTAACACGATAAACTTTGTTTTCATTTATTTTATTTTCAATTTAAGAATTTCCAAATTAGAAAAACATTATATTTAAAAAAGTATTAATAATATAATTTGTGATTTGCATTTCTTCTTCTTATTTTTCAAATCGGCAGATGCACAGCGGAGCTCCAGATTTTCATTATATGCCAAATCTAGCAAATTTTTCCTCATTATAGCTATAATGAAAGAGGAAAACACTTCATTAGTGCACTTCATTATCATCTGATTTTCGAGCTATAATGACGTATACTATGTAACACACGGCACTTTAATGAGTGGTTAGTACAAATGATTCATTAGTTCGTGCTGTGTGTCTAGGGTATTACGAGACTACTTTCAGCGAAAAAAGAGAAATTCGAAAAAAAACTACAGGCTCTGCAGCCTCTTCCTCAAAAAAGCTTGATGTTTTTGCATGCTATGTCGCTGGAGAGAAAGTACAATTATTTCGCAATGGTAGAAAAAGATGCTCTTGATCTATTTTTTGTAAGCATAGCATCGACCGTAAAAACATTTCCACCAACACTGATTCCCAAGGCCAAATTAGAAGTAATGAATATTATTACTAAAATTGAATTAGAAGCGTTAAATTACAGCTCTACTTCCACTGCAGCACTCTCAACCTTTTCAGATTTCCAGAATGCTACAACACAGGAGGAAAGTTCTCCATACTATTGCATTTCTCTTCCGCCCGATACATTTTAAGATATCTATATTGTTTATATGAATTTTTTCAGTTCTTTTATGAAGAAGTCTTATTTTGTTTAACTAATTTTTTTATTACCTTATTATTAAATGTACATACCTTAAAGTTATGCTCAGTTTTTCTGCTGGAAATATAGGTTTTTTCGTTTCTATTACATGGCACTTTCTCGATGTAATTTCTTATAAATCTTAGAGCAGTTTCAAACAGCTCACGAGACAGACGAAAATATTCGCCAAACTTTGTATCATTGTCTTTCAATTAGAATTTTAAATGCTCCTTCTTCACTTCTTGTTTGAAACATGTTACTAACAGAATTTCTTGGACATGAAGTTAACACAAATTGTGGTCTACTTCGGTATCTTCGTCTTGCAAGAAACAAAATCAATCCTCCAAACTCATTATGATTCTTGAAGCACTTCACTTTACTACTTGAATTTCTTTTTTACGATTGCACGTAACGCAACTGTAGGAAACCACACTAAGTACAATTGCGGCGAGTACAGCGCAAACGCATTTCTGTTACGCAATTGCCGCCGCATTCTCTTGGAAACCAAGGCTTAATTGTGCCGTTATCAGCGCACACGTATTTCCGTCGCGCAGTTGCGCAATCGCGCAGCATAATTGCGCCGCCGCATTTCTCTTAAAAACCAAGGCTTTAAGGGAATGAATTATTGCGCAGATCGGAGATGCTCCAAACAAACTTAGGGACTTGATAACGATTTCAAACAAAAATCTCTCAAAAGTTTTCTTAGAACTAATTTTTAATTTTGTAGGAGTAGAGGCGCAATAAGTGCCGTTATAGATTGGATTGTGGGTGCGCTATTCCGAAGTGCATTAAAAGTCTTACGGTAATAACGATATATACTGCGGGCGTAAAATAGCGAGAAATTTTAAAGTTTCAAAAGAAAAAATCGGAATTTTTAATACTTAAGTCTACTGCCCCGTAAATGTGAAAGGTATCGGATCTGGAATCATTGGCACATGGAGAAAGAGCTGCGTTTTGTTAAATTTATTTCAAGTCGAAACGTTACGAATCACCAGAGAAACAAGTAAATATGTTATGTCAGTTACTTGAAAAGTATTCAATTATGAATCACTCTGTACCAGTGTTGGGCGTAATCTGATTGCAGTGTAATTTAATTAATAATTCCATTACAGTTTAGTCAAATTACAAAGTCATCTAATTAAATTGTATTCGATTACATATCAATCACATTACTTATGAGAGAATATGTAATCTATCAAATGTGTAATCTGTTACAATATAATTAGATTATTCTGTAATCTAATTACATTTTAACAGATTACTTTGTAGATTACTTAAAAGTAATTAATAATATAATGAAATGAATTGAAAGAAAATGGTATTGTTCTCGTGCGAAATTAGTTTTAGGGAGGTTTATGAGGAATTAGAATACAAATATCTTAAATATCTTAAATGTAATCACATTAATTAGATTAACATGTAGTGGGATTAACTTGTAATCGATTAATGTGTAATCAGATTAACTTGTAATCACATTACACGTTAATGGATTACATTATGTAATTGTGGAAATGGATTATATTTGTTATCTGTTACAAAGTAATCTGATTACAGATTACATGGTTAATTGTAATTGTTAATCATTAATCAGATTACATTTTGCCCAACACTGCTCTGTACCTACTTAGAAGATTGACCCCATAAATTGTTTTTGTTTATAATTCTATAAGCTTTCATCTGTCTCATTTACAAATCACCCTGCACACCTATAGAATCTCCAGTAGTAAAATATAAATTTTGAAATTTTCCCTTGATTACCACCCCGCCAACCAAAACTTGAGAAATCATTAAATCTAAAAATATAGTTTACAACCTTCATGATTGCTCTTCATTGCTAGATTTCCAATTATGTATCTTGTTTGCTGGAAAAGGATCGATTCAGGAATATTTAACAAGAAATTGGATTATAATTTTCTTGTCCTCTGGCATATACATACACACAAACATACATATTATGTCCTTTCATTTCATCTATGCATAGTAGTATAGTTGTGAATACCAAATTCAATAAAATTGATATTACCATCTGAATAGCCTGGCTATGGATCGTCATTAGATTTTCCAGGAAACTGTTTATGGTGAATTTCAAGAATTTCTGTGACTTTATCCTTGGTTCATGTCAAATGGATTCTTCTCGTTGTGGCCAATAATAAAACGAGAAACAGAGAAAGATCCTGAAGCTTTAGTAATCAAAATTTGAACATCGCTCTACTGAGTTCATTTTCGTATTCTCGGTATGTGGGTAGTAGCCAGGACCACCAAAGAAATTTGATTGCCCACCCTCATTCAGGATATTTTCCTCTGAAAAGACGAGGATACTATTATACCGTTTCATAAGAGATAGATTTTGGGGAGGAGGAAAATGGTTAATTTTTAATATCTTCTTGCCAACAACGTAGCTTAGCTATTCAATAATTCAGTTGAATTTAGGAGAGTCCTCTTGTTGCCTTACTTCATGTATATTCAAAAAGTCTACAGACAGACACGATAGGGATGATGATGTCCTTTACTAGGATATTATACAACAACAACAATCTCTTTTATATATGCGCATTTATAGTTAGATATACATACATACAAACATACATACAAGTAGGCATACCTACCTGTGAATATATTTTGTTGTTGGTTACTGAAATGATATTGAAATTCATTCGAAGTTGTATTCCTTTTAATGGTATGGAAAATAGTAAAGTGTCTGTTATAGAGCCTCCCTGACGAGGTACTATTTGCTTCTCCAAAACACTTTTTGAATAGAATACGACAACAATTTGAAATGTAAATATTCTCGACTTTTATTTTTCTATGCAGGTAGGAATTTACTGAAATTGTACTTATATATGACAATTGAGCAACGTTTTATTTTTCCTCCTTTCACATATAGAGCTAACTCCATATCCGTTTTTTTTTTCGTTTTCTTTTTCTGAATCTGAATCTGAAAATATAGTAAACATATCTATATAGATATGAATGATGTAAATGTATTGAGAATTTTCTATTCAAAAATACTTTTAAGAGTGCCATGGTGATGTAAAAGAATTATTGAAAATAAGCTTACAAGGAATATTGTATGAAAAGTAGGACAACCATCAACTTATCCCTGTTTTTTTATTAAAATATGGGCGACAATTTTTGTCAAAAGCTATGAGAAATATAAAAAAAAATCATAAATGAAAATCATGTTTCAATCATTCGTCCTGAGAGGATTAACAGGCCTATAAGCCTGCTCTTTTTGTTTTTTATGGAATATTTGTTGTATTGGCTATAGTTCAATAGTATATAGTACAATATGAAAATACATTGGAGGAGAGCCCGTGGCATAGTGACGAATAAATTTTTTTCTGTAATCAGCTTTATTCTAAACCCGTGCTATGATACCCAGAATGTAGGGTTTGATGATGCCAATGCCAACATATATGGTCTACATTTTTTTTCACATTAGTTTATGTTTGTTGTACGAAAAGGGTAGATGAATTTTGCAATTAGAATACGCAAAAGTTTCAGTTTTGCCAAAGATTGTGTGTGAGGAAATATTTTAGGTGTTTTGATTTGAATGGTGAGTAAGTCTAGTATATTTATGGTGTGCTGTTTGTCGAGATAATAATAGATTTCATATTGGTTTACGATAAATTTAGCATACCATTTCGGAAAAAGAATAAAGTGTGGTGGGGAAAAATGACTAAATTTTTACGGGGCATAATGACGAGATTTTTGCGGGGCATAATCATTTTTCGATTTTCACACTGTCGTAGGCTCAACGAAGAGCGGAATCAAAAGACATAATTTTTCATTAGAAGAAAATTCTTTGCCAAGGAAAATGACTCCAACAATTATTGTCTTTAGCATTTCGCAAACTGTAAATTTTTCAGACGTTGGTTGCTCAAAACCAGAGAAATCGGCATTTTGTAAAAACAATATTTTTCGAGTTCTATGAATTTATCCTAAAACTTCCGTAATCCAGGAACTGTTATTTAAGTAAAATTTTCGAATTCGAGGCTCGAGGTGTTCCTTATTTTAGAATGTATAACTTTATTGTAAAAACCATATTCCAGCAAGACTCGTTATGGTCATTAATTAATAATAATATATTTTATTAAAAAAAGATATTAATTCATGTATTAAATATAATTCGTTATTATTTCCCGAGCCCTATGTCATTATGCCCCGTATGTGGGGCATAGTGACAAACTGGTCATCACTCAACTTAGGTTAACAGTGCTCTTTATAAGGAAGCTGGACGGTAGTTATCTATATCACATTTTGTCCCTAATTTACCCTGCTTGGTATTGGTATATTTAAAGTTTCAAGATGGCCTATGGATCTACACTAGCGTCATCCGACCAATGATAACCTATGGTTCTGTGGTGTGGTAGAAAGCAATGGATTTCGCCAACCATCGCAAGATATTGGAAATGATTCAGAGGCTGTGCCTTCTTAGCGTAAGCGGCGCCCTCAAGTCAACCAGCATTCGGGCTCTCGAGGTTATCCTCAACATACACCCTGTGCAGATACACATAAAGAAGGGGGCATCAATCGCAGCGTTGAGGTTGCATCTCAATCAGAGCTGGATTCACGCTGGAGCAAGAATTCCACATGAATCCGTCTTTAAGATTATGCAATCCATCGCTCCTGACATCAGCAGGGATAGAGACCTTCTTCTAGAAACAATAATGAAAAGCGAATTTAAATCAAAAATTTCATCTAGGGCAGATTGGGCGTCACACTCTGTGCTTCAATCAAACCAGACGGCTCCAAAACTGAGGAAAATACCGGAGCAGGTATTTTTTGTGAGGAGCCTCCCATGGAAATCGCCCTACACCTTGAAAGCCATGTTACGGTTTTCCAGGCAGAAGTCAAGACCATTCTTGAAACGGAAAAGTATCTCCTCAACGCGAATACAGTGAACAAGGAAATTGCCATCTGCTCGGACAGCCAAGTAGCTGTAAAAGCCTTGACAGAACCCTTCGTAACCTCAAAGCTGGCACTAGAGTGCAAAACCACCCTAAATTTTCTCTCGCTGTGTAACAGGGTACTCGTTGTTTGGGTGCCAGGTCACAGCGATATTAGCTGAAACGAAAAGGCGGATGAGCTCGCTTGGATTGGTGCAATCTCGGGGGAATCATCCTCTTCAATCGGGTTTGCATCAAACATTCTTGCATTTAGAATTTCGGCCTTTGCTGGCAGCCAATACAGTCGCCTTTGGTTATATGATCCCTCGGGCAGAATTACTAAGGAACTGTGGGGTAAACTTAACCCAAATCTGACGAAAAAGATATTGGGACTGAGCAAGCCAACTCTGAGAACACTTGTGTCAATTCTCAATGGGCACTCTTTTCTCAGGGTTCACCTACAGAAGATGATACTTGTTGATGATCCTATATGTAGAGGATGCGGAGAGGAGCCCGAAACGGTCCGGCTCTTGAATTCTCGCATATTGTATGCCCGAGAAAAAACAGAAGATGGCAGACTGATTCGCACAATTTCCACGTGATCTGTCCAGCTTAACTTACTGGAAATATTAATGCCAAGAATATTTAGTGACTCTGTATCGGAAATCAGTGCTTCATCAAAAGAAATAAGAGTGGTAAAATATTGATCTTATTTTAAAGTGAAAAGGTTGAACGTGAACTGGACCGAACGCGGCAGGGCCACAGCACAAAAGATCTTTTATATAGCGATACTTAATGGCCGGTACCCCGGCCTCACTGCCCTATTTATAATAAATAATAATAAAGAGATAAGACAGCTATGGGTCTTAAACATATTGAATTCGACGTGATTCGCTCAAAATTCTAATCATGCAATCTCGACTGACACATACGGCATTACCATTGGAAATCACCGGAAGAGTTCTGTAACGTCAGGTGTAGTTGTGCGGGTAGTCAGTAGACTGTCTAGGGCCATTTTTTCCCGACGTTTTGTGGTTCAGAACGCTGTTCTAGTTCCGCTGGCTTACGGACTGTCTCTTAGTCTAACTAATTCACAGTACTTATACTACACTAATTCACTCGTGTACAATCAGCTATTTCTACGCGAAGGGTATGGAGTAGGGTGTGCGCTCGCCGCTTTTCAGGCAAACACGATTAATATGCGCTTGCCTTCAAATAGGCCAACACGAGGGGTACGGGGACGGAATTGATGCGTGCGCCTATCAACTCTCAAGCCAACACGATTAACGTGCGTTTGCCGTCGATTTAGCCAACACGGGGTACGAGCACAGAATTGATACGTTCGCCTTCGCTTATCAATTCTCAGGCCAACAAGATTAACGTGCGCTGGCCGTCGAATTAGGCTAACACAACTTCTGCGGATAGGACTGAATGGGATATGTGATCAGTCGGGCTGCTGGGAGCCAACTGGCAAATCTATCGGTGGCTGGCTGACTTTTAAAGCCTGTCTACCTACGGGTTGTCTGCTGGTTGTGTTGTGGTTAAAGGCGGAAACCCAATGAACGCAGCAAGCGTCGCGTCGCTTAAGTTAAATAGAATATACGTGTTAAAGTTCGTGCTGGCCAAATGGTTGCCGCGATTGCCGGATTCGACGCGAAAGTTGAGCAATGTTCTACTTTTAACGCGCGGCAGACGCTTTGACAGTTCTTTTGATTGATTTTAAACTGTTTATATGCTTAGTAAGCTGCGAATTCAAGAACTACTACATCTAATAACTCTGATATATCCACTATTTCACTTTTAAATAATAATTCGAGCTTTTCTATCACTTTTTCTTTTTTTAAATAAATCTTAAAAGTACCAACGTGACGCGTCCATTGGGCTTTGCTCAAATCCTACACGCATCTGCCGCGGAGAACTGTCAAAGCGATTCGACGCCTGCCGCGTTCATTGGGTTTTCACCTTAACTCCTCTCGCTCAGAGTTATCTTTTTGGTGTCAGGGTCATTATTTCGCGGTCTGGTGATTTCACCGGTGTCGGATGATTGAGTGAGTGTCTGGTGACTGACTGAGTGATTTAAGAACTGGCAGCCGACTATTTATAGGAATTCTGGCTGCTGGTGCCGTGTGCAAAATGCTTGCTTCTGCTACCATGCCACCAACATAGGTCACTACTGGGCTGTTAATCAACAGCGTGTTTCTCCCTCGGTGGCAGTATACTGGCTTAATTTTTATGGCCAGACTGCCACTAGACAATTTGCATTTGCTTGTGTCTAGATTAGATTTAGTTTTAAAGAAGTAAGCGAAATCAAAAGCTCAGTGAAACTATGGATGGGATTGCAAATAAGGGAAATCAGATCATTAATGCAAATTTAAAAGAGAAACGGAGATATAACAGAGCCTTGAGGCACACCCGGCATTTATCGGATGAGGTTCGAATATAACGCCATCTAATACAATTCGTATTAGGCGGGCAGATAAGAAACTGTCATAATAGAAAATCAGGGGAGATACCAAGGGCTATAAGTTTATCTAAAAGGGCAGGATACCAGACTCTACAAAAGAACGTTGAAATATCTGGGGCAACGATTTAAGACTCACCAAAATTGTGAAGATTACTAGGTACTCACTACGGTTTCGTAAGAAAAGTCAACAAGTCATCAGATGAGCGTCAACAATGAAAGCCATATTGGTGATCGCTGATGAGTTGATTGGTTTCTAGATACTTCATTAATCTGGAGTTAATGATAGATTCAAAAACTTTCGAAAGAATCGAAGTGATGCAATTGGTTGATAATTTGACGGATCACTACCCTTTTTATTCAAGGATGAGGTGCACCGTATAATTAAAAGGGACGAGAAGCTATCAGGGTGTTTCCTAGTGATAGATCCAAAGGAAAGGAGGCGGTAATACTTACCTGAACAAAATATAAATTGTACAGTAGGTGGGGGAGGACATCTCAACCGTTTCGGAGTTCGTAAATCGTCAAACTTCTCCAATAGTCTATAAAGTTTCCCCTCCTCCTCTCAGTTTTGAAGTTATGGCTCAACAAAGGTAAAATTTCAGAATTTCAAAATTCTGTACCTGCAAAATGTAACCCTTTCTACGTTTTTTGCACTTTTTCTTAAGCATATCCAGCGGAATAATGGAATGGAGTAAAAAAGAATTCTCCATGGAAATGTAGCATTTTCTTGATCCTTCTCTTACTGTAGAAATATACATATTCACATTTTGCATATTTTTCTTGATCTCCCTTGGAGTTTTGTATGTGTAAAATATTAATAAAATCTACGCGAAGGAAATCCGTAATTTACTTAGAGTATTCTACGCACACGATCCTGATTTTTCCCGATTTAAAAAAAAAAAAGAGAACAAGTTGTTAAAAAATGAGAAGGGTGTGTGGCGTAATGACTTTAACCCTACCCTTGTGTGTGGACCCTTAATTCAATAACTTCTAACAGGGGCAATACAACCGCCTCGTCCAGTTTTTGAATCCGGAACCTGCCGCTTTCCGATAGATCAGGTTTATTCCATTGAGCCTAAATATATTGGGGACTTGAATAAATTCTTATGATTTCCCGACAGATGGCGTTATCTTTTTTTTTTATGGCGCAATACCACAGCCAACTCATGAAGCTCCGCCATTAGACCCGAAATGGCAGTAGTATATATCGTTCCGTGGAAGTGTAAACAACAAATTTTTTCATACTGTTAAACATGTCGAATTTTGTGCCAAAAATCGAATTTTTGCGAGAGGCATTTAGCTGCATTATTTATTTTTTTTTTTTCAAAATAAAATCTGCAGTTCAGCACATGGAATTCTTTTGGAGACTTATGGAGACCATACTCTACAGGAAACAACATAGAGAGATTGGTTTAGACGTTACAAAAATAATGTTTTGAGATTAAAGATAAAGAACGCTCTGGTGCACCGAAAAAGTTTTCAGACGAAGAATTGGCATAGCACGGGAAAATGCTACCGACTACAATTGATGAGTTTGATCCGAGCATTGCAGGAGGAGTACGAGGAGAGACACGACAAAATAATCTTTCTGCATGACAACGCTCGGCCACATACCTATTGCAAAACCGGTGAAAGCCTACTTGGAAATTTTACATTCGAAGCAATAAATTTTCCACACAAATTGTATCATAAAATACATAGGTCCGGTCGAAACAGACCTGTCTGTGTGTTAGACGAGTGACTTCACTTCTGGCTGCTAGAGAATTTTGCTCCGGGAAATAACGCCCAAAAGCGATAAGTGAAATAAGACCCAAAAAATTGCCTACACCCCTTGCCGACACCTCCGTCCACCCTTCTTCTTACTTTCAATCAAATATCGATGTACCTTGGACACAATGAGCATGTGATACATCGAACATGTCCATGGTACAACGAGATGGTACAGCGTGTATACTCATTATTTTAATATTTTCCTTACATAAAACGTTAAACTTAATACCTAAAAATATGCCGCGTAGCAAGAATTGAGTTAAGAGGGTACCAATAGATAATGAGAAATTGATAAAAATCTTTTAAATTATTTAAAAATAATATTGTACGTCAACTCTGCCGGATGTGTGAAAACTTTCAGGAATATCCAGAAGCACCCTTAGGAGACACCAAGATCACATCTTGAAGGCTAGGAACGAACAAAGTAATCTACGCGAAAATGATTCCAGTGAGAAAGTGTTCACAGAAGAAGAAGAGCTGCATCTTCTTAACTACATAAAAGAAGCTACTACATTACAAAATGGTTTAGTAAGAGAAAATTAGCTTATTAATTTGCTATAAAAAATGGTAAAAATGTACCGTCCATCATGGGATAAAAAAAAAATTCGGCTTGTGACTCTTCGCACCGTGCTTATTTAGCAAAAAATTCAGCAAAAAAATATCACTACCCAAGTCAGAAGCTACAAGTATGGCACGGTCAACAGCTTTTAATAGAACTAATGTTGCCAAAACATTTTCTAGCATCAAAATAGCAATAGAAAAATGCCCACCCAACATATTGACTGTAAATATCGAACGTCAATGAAACTAGTATATCAACTGTATGCATTCCACTAAAAATCTTAGCCCCTAGAATTTCTATGACAAGTGCACAAATGCTACGATAATAGAGCATTTAACGCTGATGGTGGTTTAGTACCACCAATGTTGATATTTCCGCGCATTAAATTTAAAGATTTTATGCAAAATGAGTCTCCTGCAGATACAATTGGTGCACCAAATCCTTGTGAATTGTTGAATCAAGAATTATTTATTTAATTTTCAAGCATTTCATACAATATGCCAAACCATCGAAGGATTCTCCTTGTATGGTGATGTTCGACAACCATGAACGTCGCATCATTGGTCCCCCCCCCCCCCTCCCTTCATATGGCAAAAGAAAATGGTGTGATTTTAGTCACCTTTCTTCTAAACCGCTTGATGAGACAATATTTGGACCTTTTAAAACTAGACTATAACACTGCGATGACGGAACTCATGATCTCTTCAGAATATGTCGGTGAACCCGTTAACATTTACGATATCAGCCGCTTAATTGGGAAAGCTTTTATCTTAGGTTTCATGTAATCAACCTTCAATTTCAACTTTTAATATTGCTACCCTTGCTATGATTAGACCACATCCGAAAGCCAGTCATGCCATAAGGAAGGTCTTTTCGAACAGTAACTCTAGCATATCTTCAGATGGATGTGATGTGTTTTTCTCCTTCAAGACTAGTTAGCCGGGAAGCCCAACAATTTTTCTTTCGCTCGTGAGCCGGAGCTAAAAAAAATTCTTAAACGCTCTTGCTCGCGAGCCGGAGCCGTTAAATAGCTACAGCTCGCGCGCTGGTCGATAGAGCGGGAGGCGATAGTACTCACCTAGTCAAACGAAAAATTGTATGGCAGGTTGCGAGGGGGGGGCATATCAACCGTTTCGGAGTTACAGGGTGATTAAGAAATTATGCTAGGTTTTCACAAAACACCCAGTATCTTAAAAAGTACAGGGCGCACAGTCACATCATAGAGCTGATTGTATTCAGAACTTCATGGCATTTTTAGCGACTGCTCAACTAGCCCCGTATTCGTCTCCACTTAGGAGTTATTGTGGTAATATCGGAATTTCGTACCATTTTTTTTAAGTTGACCTTTATTTTTTTTTGCAAAAAGGTCATTAACATAACTTTTCTTATAAAAACTATAAACTGTAGACTCTCCTCTTTACACCCTATGTGCTCTATGCAGCCGGAAAGGAGTTAATAGCTCATAACCAATTCAGGTCATACCGAAATTAGCTTATATCTCTTTAAGATGACGTTTAAAAGGACAAATTATCTTCGAGAATAAGTTTAAGAATAGCCTTGAGAATATGTTAAGAGCTAATAACTCTTTAACGGCTACAGATAGCATATAGCGTGTAATAAGTCAAATTAAATAAGAGAGTCCACAGTTTACAGTTATTGTAAAAAGAAAGAAACTCCGAAACAGTTGATATGCCACCCACCCCTCTGCAATATAATTTTTTTTTTGTTTAGGTGAGTACTATCACCTCCCGCTCTATGGACCACCATCAAGGAAACACCCTGTATACAAGTTTTTTGAATATTTTGACTGTGCTTCCTCAATCGGTGTAAATCAAAAATAAATAATACGTTACTCCTATGTAGCGATTGCGATATTGATAATCGATAAACCGATTAATGGGACAAAAGTGTCATTTAAAATTATCGTTAAATCCTCTAAATATTATCGATAATTCGATAGATAAACACACATTTTTCAATTTCTAAAAAAGTTTTAAAAATATCAAGAGTATGCCATGCTTTTTGCTTTGGTTTATGTTGCTATTGTGGTTGTTGTAATTCGAAAATCATTCTGGCTTTGTCTTTACACTTAAACTGTGAAATTTAATGGTTACTAGAATATTTTTAAAAAATTGAAATTGTTTGTTTGTAAAATTGTGAAATTTGAACTTCTACTACATTTTGGTAAATTTTATAAAATGTAACGAGTTTTTTTTTTTGAGGCCATTCCCTTTAACTCGTACACGAATTTGTCTGTCTGTATATTATTTATATTTTTCTTTTTTACTATTTTCGACACTCTCGTAGACCCACTTTTTGTCATCACAGCGAGCTGAAATTTGGCACACAGGTTCATGTCGCGTGACAATTGAATCTATCAAAATTTGAACCGAAAATTTCCATGGAAAACCTGGAAATTCGGGCAAAATCATTTGAAAATGTGGTACAAATTTGATTAGTGATAAATCCGTTTCAAGAAAAATGCAGCGTTTTCCGAATTTTTTGAAAAAAATTTCCGGAATTTTCTGACTTTTCCGAAAAAATTTTCCGGTAAAAAAGTTTTCTAAATTATGCAGGATCAAGTTCCCTATCAACTGGCATCATTACTTTCTCTCCGACAATGGTGAAAACTTGCAGAAAAAATCGAGGAAAATTCACATAAAAAGCTTTTCGGAGTTTTTCCGACCAGGGGGGCGTTTGGCGTTTTGCAACCTAAGACTAAGTTGTAGAGCGAAATGAGTTGCATAAAGTTGCTTTTGTGGAAAACTCCGAGGAAAACCCGGAAAAGCGGGAAAATCATCGGAAAAATTTTCATCGATATGATTAGTGATAAATCTGTTTCAGGAAAAATGCAGAATTTTCCAATTTTCCGACTTTTCTGGAAAATTGTCCGAGAAAAAAGTTTTGTAAGCTATGCGGAATCATTTTTTTCCGTCCTACTGGCATCAATATTTTCTCTTCAACAATCATGAAAACTTGCATGAAAAATCGAGGAAAATTCATGTAAATTTTTAAAAAAAAATCATAGTAATAGGAAAAGTCTGTGGAAAACATGGAAAATCGGGAAAATTCATGTTATATGCTGTTATATGCTGTTTAAAACATAATTTGAATTTCAGAAAACCGTTGCAGTACTTAAACGATTTGATACTCGAAAAATTTTTGTTTTGGATCGGCACCAAACATGACTTAAAAATTGTTTTCAAATATCTCCATGCAGCACGTAATAACAATTTAGATAACGTGAAAAAGGCAGAAAATAAAATAAGTAAAAAACGAGTTTTCAAACAAAACTCAGGCCAAGCCGCATGAAAAAGTAGAAAATAAACTTTTCTTCACACACAGAGGTGGACTCAGATTTTTTGATTGGGACATTTCTCTTGAATATTCTTTCTCTTCATGAATCAACTCACTTATTACCTCTGATTGATCATACTGAAATATATCGGTGATTTTCAGCGAATAAAATCAGAGTCCACCTCTGTGTGTGAAGAAAAGTTTATTTTCTACTTTTTCATGCGGCTTGGCCTCTGCTTTGTTTGAAAACTCGTTTTTGACTTATTTTATTTATTTTAATATATATTATACGTGTTGAATACGGTTGATATTTTTCAAGATATGGCGAATAATACAAATGTAAATGATAAGAATAAAGATTCGCCGTGGAATTATTTTAACCGCACTAAAAACGGAAATGCAGGTATATGGACAATTCAAGGTTGCTCTAAAATCTGCAGGCGGAACGATTACTGATAAACGTAGCCATCTTAGAGCACAGCATAACATAAATTTATTAAAAAGAGATCAAAATTGTGGAACCTCGAGCTCAAGCGGAATAAAAAATGTAAAAATATCAACCGAAGTGAATTTTTCTGATAAAATTACAAAATGTTTCACCAAAACCATTGTTGATTCTCTTCCTGCAATAATATCTCGGATGACAAGCTAAGACGGACTGGCATTTAAAACATTTTGTACATCATATGATTTGAGAGAGAACTATTAAAAAGTAAAGGTCATCAGCAAATTCCTAAATCATCCAACACAATTAAGAATATAGTTTTATCGTATTCCCAAAAAATACGTGATGAAATAATAAATGAGTTATCTTCAAGAACTGTTCGCGGCGAAAGATTTAGTTTGACGTTTGACGAGTAGCCGTCGGTTAAAAATCGCCGATATATGACTGACATTCACGCGAATGAAGGCTGAATTACAACGGACGCAACGGAACGCAACTGAACGGTGTGAAATGTCAAATTTACGCAGTAAAACGGACGTCAATGTTAGCTGCTTACAATGGACGCATGATTACTTAATTGAAAGTGACAGTGACGTTTGACCCAAAATTTATAAACAAATATGGATAAAATCAAAAACTTTTTTCATTGCATTTCTTCTCTGCTACACACTTACCGCAGCACGGTTTCACTTGACGGAACGAAACAAACAATCCCAAAGCTAATTTGAGGTTATGTTTATCCGTTCAGTTGCGTTAATTTCAGATTTTATTAAACTTGCTGCGTACGACAGCGTTTTTGTCCGTTCAGTGTGCGGAACTTCATTTGAAAAGCATACAAAGAAAACCGATTTGACATTTCTCTTCGTTCAGTTGCGTTCCGTTGCGTCCATTGTAATTCAGCCTTAACATATTTTGGAACTTTGGCTTAACGCGAGTGTATGGATCGATGCCAGCAGAGAAGTGTGCGTTGAACTACTTGGCGAAAAATAGCGTGAATTTAAATTTTTACTTGATAATATTATATCAATAATAACGGACGGTGCTTCCGTGATGACGAAAGTGGGAAAATTAGGAAATGCCGGCCATCAGCTTTGCCTAGCACATGGCATACAATTAGCTGTGGTAAAAGTCCTTTATAAAAAACATACCGTAAATGAAGAATTAAATAATTATGAGAATCCAGATAATGATGAAGATGATGAAAGTGAAGACAATGACGGTTTTGAGGTAATTAATGGTACGCCCATAGAAGAAGTTTCAAATATAATATTGGACTCAAATACGAAAGGTCGTAAAAAATTTTCGCAGATCACCTTCAAAAAATGATAGTGTTCTCCAAAAATATGGAAAAGAAGAATTTGGAAAAGTAATGGAATTGAAATTGGACTCGAAAACACGATGGAATAGTTTACTAGATATGCTCGAACGATTTCAGCTAATTAAAAATTCGGAAAGAAAAAGTCTTAATTGACCTTATCATAGATATTAGCTTTTCAGATGAACAATTTGACTTATTATCAAGTATAAAGTGGCGGTGGAAACACTTTGTTGTCGAGACACAAATCTACTCAGTACTGAAATCACTTTAAAATTTATGCTGGATGAATTGTCTCAAAAAAACAGCTGTTTAAGTAATCAATTTAAATCAGAATTGATTTTACGTATCAAGGAACACAGAACAACTTTTGCAGATGTTTTTCAATATTTGAATAATTCGCAGAAAGTAGCCCTGCGATATATTCCATCATACAATTAAAAGTTCAATAACTAAAGCTATTGTAAAATTGGTGATGAGTCATTGTGACAAAAATGATGAAAACTTTGTTGAAAACACGGATGATATTATAGAAGAAGTCTTATAGGTGTCGCTTACTCCTGTTCCTGATGTTGTATTATCAATGCAGGAAAATCTTCACCGAGCAATATAAGAAAAATCTAATTTAAATCTCGAAGGTCTACAAGAATCACAGCAATGAACGTTAGGAAATATAAATAAAATTATCAAAAGAGAAATGATATACTTTGAAGATGTGAAAGTTCGTGGTAAATACTTGGAATTGGCCTATAACTACCTTAGATTCGTGCAACCAACAAGTATTGAATCAGAAAGGGCGTTTTCGACTGCAGGGATTTTCTGCACAAAATTACGGTCCCGATTAAATGACGAAAGCCTAAATGCGTTATGTTTTTTAAGAGCGTTTTTTAATAAGTTAATTTAAATAAAAAAAAACTTTAATAAAAAATTTGTATTGTTTGATTTTTATCGATAATTATCGATAAATCGATAAATGATAAATTTTTTATCGAATTATCGATATTTCAATTTTTATGATATTTTGCAATCACTACTCCTATGCATGCTATCGTTTGTTACAGCTGATTTGGGTTACATTGGCTTGTACCTATGTATGTAGGTATGAAATATTTTTTAATTATAATTGACCCAGTCCTAAAGCAGGTATTCGAATTCCTTTTAAATGAATTAAATAATATGGAAAATCTAGGAAAATCCAGGTAGAAAATGAGCTTTTATTTAGGTGTACAGGTATGCTTCTGTAATTTATCTTTAATTTTTCCCTGAAGATATCCATCGTAAAAAAACTTAGAACTACACTTTCGTTACAGTTTCCGTATTGCAATTTATATACTTTCAGTGTTTATTTAAATATATGAACTTATTTTTTTTTTTTTGCAAATAAAAGTTTCCAAAGAATAAAATCATAATATACAGATTTGATGTACTACGTACTTTTTATCTCTTCTGAACCCTAATATAAAAATACAAAAAAAATCAATTTTTATTATTCGTACCAAAATTGGGACATGTAACTGAAAACTTTAAACAGGTAGGCAATTTTAACTTTAATGACCCAATCAGCCATTCCTAAGAATGAGCAAGGGGCAGTGTAAACAAAACATGAAAATTGTTCATGAGCAAAGAATAATCTGACATTTTTATGATGAGGAGCCGGAGCTGTATAATGAATGGCTGGAGCTATTTGACGACTCCGGCTCGGGAGCGAGAGCGTTTAAAAAAATCTTTTTGGCTCAGGCTCGCGAGCGTGGAGCTGGAAGCCGCGCATCAGAAGCCGCTCTCGAGCGAGCCTTTTACGTACCCTGCTTTTCACTGATTTTTTAACCATGTAGAGCCTACAGCAAACTGGCATCATAGTGACGACAGATATGGAATTGGAGATTTTGTGATATTTGTTTATGAAAGCAAATATTTTCCCGGACTAATGAAGGGGGTGCCTCAATATCTTCCATGCAAAAATCTATAAAACACTGGCCTGATAAAACTGATTGTATGCTGTACCTACAGCTGAACCGAAATTGCTCGGAAAATAAAACAGCTTTAAAAACCTTTAATCAAGAAGAGATATTTTTTAAGTCAATTAATTGCCAAAGTATTAGTCAATTTTCTTTAATAATTTGCTAATAAATTTATTATTTTAAGAAGAAGCTAAATATTTGATCTTTTGTATTTCATTAATAATACCGATTTGCTAATAAACAGCTGTATAAATTAGTCCTTTCTTTTAAATTTATTTATTTTATTTTTATTTTATTTATTTATTTTTACTGGTTAATTAGTACACAAGATTACAAATCTTATAATTGTACGTGCTTAATCGGTAGGAAAAATTTATTTGTTAAAGAGAGATATATAAACATACATTTAAATTTAATTAACTAACTGTACACCTATAAAGTCTAACATAAATATTAAAAATATATAAGATCTAAAGCATATTCTGCCAGTGAAATGATTAAACTATTAGTTTGCGAATTTACGTTATGTGAGTTGTTGTCCGCAACCTTTTAAATGCATGCTCAATATTGGGCGCTAGAGAATTCCAGCAGCGGAACACCTGAACAAATTAAGAGCGCACACCTGATAAGGTTCTGAAGCTTGGCAAAAGAATGTTCCGATGCCAAGCCGATCCTAAAAATTGTATTCGATCAAGTAAGTAACTTGGCTCCTTTACGTGGATTAGAGAATATAGAAATAGTAAGCGTCTTCGTGACAAGTATGCTTCAAGTAAACATCCCACAAAGGACTCAACATACGGAGAGATATGAGCAAATCTACGCAACCCGTGAATAAAATAAATCTGATAGTATCGTTGAAAGCCACATTTAACTTTCTTTGGCAACCAGAATCGAGTTTGGAAAAAATTAAACTGCCAAAAGTTAAGTGAGGTAATACCAAAGATTTAGCGAGTTTCATACGCATATGACTCAATAATATACTAGCCGACGTTCTTAACTGACGAAGGTATCCATACATTTTTCCTATAACAGAGGAGACGTGGTTGTAACATGTAAGCTGCTGATTTATTTCTATGTCTAAACTTTTAACTGAGTTTGAGTATGGTATAGTAGTACTGTTGAGCATTATCGGAGGCAATTCACTAGGATCTAATATTTCTCCTGTAAAATGCTATACAGTTTAACTTGACCGGATTTAGCGTTAGGTTGTTACAGTTCGCCCAGTCAGATATTCTTTGCTAATCATCACTTAATCGAGAGACGCAGTCCTCGACAAGCCCTATTGGTCGGTCAAAATATATCTGCACGTCATCAGCGTAAAGGTGAACTTTTGAATCATGTAACGTCATTGGGAGATCGTTGATGTAGCAACAAAAGAGAAGCGGACCTAATATTGATCCCTGGGGGATCCCGCTGCTAAGAAAAAGTGGTGACGAAGTGGTATTATTCACTTTTACTGTTTGACTGCAATGCCCAAGAAAGCTTTTGATGAAATTATTTGATGTGCTTGAAAAACCGAAATATTGCTGGAGCTCACAAAGCAGCCTACTGTGATTCACTGAGTCAAAGGTGTTGCTGAAGTCCAGAAGAACCAATATGGTCGTTGTCAATCGAGTCAGTTATGTCAGATATGTACCTACTGTTTTAAATAAAGCAGTTTCGGAACTATGACGCGCTCTAAAGCCTGACTGCCAACGTGATAAGAGGTCGTTTTGTTTTAGATAAGATGCCATTTGAACATGCATCACCTTTTCGAGAACCTTACCAAAGAAGCAGAGCTGACACCTATACATCTCCTAGTTTAATTTAATTTCCTCGAATAACACTAAAAATTACGTATTTATCTCAAATATTTTGTTAGTAACTCTACTGTCTGGGGTACAACCGGATGTGTCCAAGGTATATCAGGTAGATTTTACTATACCTTGGACAAAAGTCCACTTTTTATATTATTATCATAAAAAAGCTGAGCTTTTGGAAAAATTTACATTGTGTTACAGGATAGTACAAGTTTTCAACGGTATACATCAAGTAACGCTAAGAGCATCATAAAATTAAAAAAAAAACGAGTGACCGACGTATAACAGGTTCCCTTACATATGTACCAGACCTGTAAAATTCCAAGTACAAGTACCAGTACAGTACCAGTACCTGGACTTGAAATATTTTAAGTACAAGTACAAGTCCCGGTACTGGTACTTAAAAAAATTTCAAGTACAAGTCCCGGTACTGGTACTTTAAAAATTTTCGAGTACAAGTCCAGGTACTGGTACTGTTACTAGTACTTAAGTACCAATGTACTTAAGTACATTACAGGTCTGATATGTACCAACCGGTAACAAATTAAAATATATCCATTACCTAGCATACATAGCGACATTAATGATGTAGTAAAAATTAAATGAAAGACTCAAAGTCATGGCAATATATTTAATAATAAAATAAAATAAAACCTATACACCTTCACAAATAGTGTTCTATTATTATATAGTTGGGTACGGCACTATTATTATTACATAGCTAACAGCATTTTAAATGTAATCTTGTTGTACCTAAAGTAATTATTCATTGTAATTAGTTGACGAACTTTGCTTTTGAAGTTGGCCCGAACTATTAAAGCTTAATTTTGGAAAGTTTAATGTACTTTCTAAAACTTTTGTTGTGAGAATAATTATAACACCTCCTACCTCCACCGGCTATACGATTATTTAATTTTCCATTTTATAGTGCGCATAAATTTATTCAATTTTGAAAATTTCAAAAATTTCCTTATTTAATTGGGTCATTTTCATGTCACTTCTTTTATTTTTTTTATATATAACTTTTCATTAAAAATTTATGACATAGTGTGTCTGCTGCACTCAGTCTAGTTAGTCTCTCTTCTTGTGTGTCTAACTATAAAGTAAAATTTACTCAATGAATATTTTTATAACTTTTCTAAAAAGTTTTTTTTCGTTAAGTTTACTAGAAACTATTCGTAATAAAATGTGTGTACATGTTATCTACCTATACTTAGTATATGTAGTATACCTATAAAAGATATATAAAAAAGAAATTCAGCTTTTAAGTAAGAGTAACGCCATCCTATTCACCACCAAAGAAATTTCTTGTAGATTTGATTTCAGTCCCTCTTCGACCCAATTCATTCATAATTTAGTACAAAAGGTTTGACTTGACGACGAAGTAGTTCTTATACGTACGAACATGCTGGAAATTACGTTCCTTCTAGGTACATAAAACTTTTCTAGATACGAAGAAAATCAAGTGTTATTCAAAATTGATTTATGGTAGCAGTGTTATGTATGTACGTACATATACCTGTTACAAATTACTTTTCACCTGATTAAATTTAAACAGAAGTCGAAAGTAGCTTTAAGTTTAATTCATCTACACATATATAGCTAATTTGTATATTTCAGCACAGAGTGCAGTCAGTGCTCAAGATGTATGCAGTCTGCCTCCATCATTAGAATATCATTGAAGTGCACTTTCATATATGTAATCTACACTTACAGAAAACTCTTCCTGGAAAGGCAAGATTCTTCTTAGGCACCAGCAACCTAATTGCCAGGTGTATGTATATATCATCAGAAATTTATATATGTACTAGGTATACTGACTGTATGTATATAGCTGCTAAGTTATTATACATAAAACGAACTCTAATGCCGATCTGAAAATTCTAGAAATTACTAAAGTTTTACTACTTATTAGCAGCCCTCTTGAGTACTACTACTCAAAACTTCTTCTTCCCTCAGAAACAGACTTAGCCCACAGCTGTCCTGCTTACCTTCACCTCTAAATGAGAGAAAAACTCCACACAAACTCTACAGCATAAATGAAAAATCATAAAAAAAAGGCGGGAAAAAAAAGAAAACGATGTCGTTGTCGTCCCCGTCTAAAAAAAAAAAAAAAAATTTGGGGCGAGCATTAATTAGTGCGCTGAAGAGCAGCCTGAAAACCACTTTTAGACTTAGCGAACTATAAAGCGTGGTGAAATTATTTTCTACATAGATCAGAAAAACTTTTCGCTTTCTACACTAAAAAAAAAAAAAAATGAAGAAGAAGCAGCAGCAGCAGCAGCATCATATCAAGGAAAATCTTCCATTCTGATAATTTTAAGAAATTTTTCTTCTTACACATTTCTTTGAGAGATAATTAAAGAATTTCTCTCGAAAAAAAACTGACTGCCTTTGCTTGCCTTTAGATCTATATAGCTTCTTTCTATCCGTGTATGAGTGGGCACGCGGCGTACTTCACTTTATCAAGGAATTTCATTTCTCCGCTAGTCGAGTCGAGAATGAATTTGTGTGACAGTTGAGAAAATGTTTCCATGTCGTAGAAGTTTCCGGGAGTTGCTTCTACTTTTTATTTTGTTTGTTTATATTACCAAGAGAAATGCGATCGCAAATAAACTGACATGACATGACAACATAAGCTACAGAAAGGACTTTATGTATATATGTATGTATATGTAAGACAAGGATTCGTATGAAAATGCATACATTTCTCTGCATTTTATATATATATGTATGTATGGGCATTATAGGTTACTATGAAAGGCGAGTAGTAAAGGAAACATTTTAAGGACCAGTCGAAGCTTTGGAGATTGGTTTTGAAGCTACTTGACTCGCTTCTTGGAAACTTCATGAGAAAGTGCTTCTTTGTCAAATTTAAACAAGGAAGATATTCTGTTGATATATTTGTCTACACATATCCTTTTGAAGTTTCGGAAAATTTTTATTCTTGTTCATGTTACTGGCTGTTCGGCCCCCAGGGGGGGGGGGGGGGGTGAAACTTGACAAATTCAGTTATGTAGTCTTGTCGATTACATACATATAAATATATGACTATATGTATGTAATGCACTGTAATACAATTTTTTACATAACTCTGTACATACTTCTGGAGCTTCTACTACTTTATAAAAGAAAAGTGTCGAGTATGTCTAAAGTAAGACACTAGTAAATTCATTCCCATACAGGTCAAAGGTGAACTAGAAATTCTTAAATTCAAAGTTTTTACTTTTTTATACATTTTCACATTCTTAAGATATCGTTGCGTATGTGCACATACAGAAAAGTACATACATAGGTAGGTACATAGTTTTAAAAGATGACTTAGGAACAACTGAGTATAGAGAACTAAGGAGTGTTCAAGAATTAACTCCACTTCAGTTCTATTCAAATATTTCAATGGAAGATGGGTATTATGAGGTAAGAGAAACTTTAGGATAATGCAGCAGTATAGTAGGTAGGTAGGTACACAAGTATGAATTTATAACATAATCTTTGCCGTTCTTAAGAGGTTTTCATTGAAGGGCAATTAGAATTGTGAGATGTCGATTGAATTGGAAGGAAATATATTGTATGTGAGTGAGAAATTTAGTTCAACTCTTATTATTATTTTCTGAATGTAATAGGAAGAGTTAATTATGTTAGCCTATATGTCATATACCAAAAATGTGTTCAATAAGAAAAAAAATCAGTCAGAAAAAAATTAGGACGAGAATCTCTCAAATTTTTGATCCATCAAATTGTTATCAAAGTCAAATGAAACCAAGTCATCAAATATGGAGTTATTTTCCTCGATGAATTCTTCAACTTCTTTGGTCATTATAAACGGTCGGGTCGTATGATGTTGCAATGAGAAATCAAGAGAATGCACAAATTTCCAACCGCCACAATGTTGGAAAAATAAATGAGAAGACTGTGAATGTTCTTATTTAAATTCACTCTTTATTCTGTCCCTCCTAAGCTTGTAGTACCGGAGTTACTGCCCAATGAGAACACTCAAGAAAAATATAAGTAAGGATGGGGACTGTAAATAATAACACCAGTGACTACTTAGAGTTAGTGGTTTAATTCACAATACGTCAAAGTTAATACACTATTCAAATTCAAAGGGAAATATAGTTCAGAGATTACACATTCACGAACATATCTTAAGATAGGCACTTATAATGTCGACTATGTCGACTTAACTTAAATAAAACAAATTATGATAACTTCAAAAGGAATTCCCATTTCCGCAATGGCATCAATATATATATAGCGGGTAGCGCAAAAGTAATGACCCTATTTGGTTCAGCTACAACTTTTTTCCAAATTAGAACACTAGAATTAGTTTTTTATATGTATATGTATATTTGTGCCATGAAATTTCGTCGCATTAGGATTTGAAGATGATGTATGTCTCTTAAATGGTGACCTCCAGAGTTGATGCACATTTCAGCCCTATTTATAACATTTTCCATAACTTGCCATAACACTTCCTGCGATATGTTCCTTATTTCTTGATGAATGTTATCTTTTAGGGCTACGAACGTCTGTGGCTTGTTCACATACACCAGTGATTGAAAATAACCCCAAAGAAAGAAGTCTGGACAGGTCAGATCGGGTGATCTTGCAGGCCAAGGCAAATCGCCAAAACGAGAGATAAAACGGCCTGGAAAAGCGGCCCTCACTAAGTCCATAGTGTCGCGTGCTGTGTGTGCCCCGTGGCACCGTCTTATTGGAACCAGATGTGCTCCAGGACCAATTCATCCAAACTGAGTAACAAGAACTCACGTAACATGGTACTGTAGCGCTCGCCAGTGACAATTATCACATTGCCTGCAGCGTCTTCGAAAAAATAGGGTCCGATCACTCTTTCAACACAGACGCTGGTCGTAAAGGTGTTTCTTGAATAATGCGCGGATTTTCAGTGCCCCAAAAGCGAGTATTCTGCTTATTGACATGCCTCGAGAGATGGAAATGCGCTTCGTCACTCATAAGCAATTTTGAAAAAAAATCATCCTCTTCAAGGTTGAGTTTTATGACGTGCTGGCTGTACTCTAGACAAGCTCGGTGGTCAGTAGGCAGCAGCTGATGAGTCATCTGAGTTTTATACGAAAACATCTTTAAGTCCTTGACCAAAATAAGCTACAGAGTCCGCCTGGAAATGCCCAATTGCGTGGCATGTTGCCTCATTGATGTTTCTGGACACTCATCCACATCTTCGCGCACAACATCGATATTTTCGGCTGAACGGTCTGTTCTTGGTCTGCCAGACTTAGGTCTATCCAATGTTGCGCCAGCTGCTTCGAGACGTGTGTCAAAGGGTCGCATTGTGCGACCAACCTGTGCCGGACGACGGGAAAATCGTTGACGAAATTCACGTTGTGTTTTTATCACTGATGAATTATTCCGTAAAAACATTGACACGATTATTCCACGTTCTTGGGGAGTATAACGGTCTATGTTTATTTTTAGTAATATTACATTTGTTTACTATACAATTTTCAATATCAGAATGACAGCAGATGTCATTTTAAAAAATATATAAGTAACTTCTATAGTGCCAGTACTTTTGCGCCACCCAATGTACAGGGTGGGCCAACTTGGACTGACTGATTTGAAATGCTTATATTTTTTTTATTTTTGAAGTTCTTAATTTTTTTTTTTTTTTATGAAAGTATAAATTATAATTTTTTTTAAGCTAAGTATGAAAAATGACATCCTTTAGATGGCGTCCATTCTCCCGTTGGCAGTTAATGGCTCTATTTGAGACATTTTGCATTACGTTGCCCAATGTTTATGGCTCCAATTGAGCAATTTCTGTGCGAATATTCTGCTTTAGCTCCTGAATATTTTGTGGTTTGTTGACGTAAACTCGTTCCTTCAAGAAACCCCACAAAAAAATAATCTGGGGCCGGAGAATGAGGTGGCCACGCGAAATCAGCATTTTTTGAAATTATTCGGTTATCGAAAAGTTCTCGAAGAATCGCCATTGTGGCTCCTGCGGTATGAGGTGTAGCTCCATCTTGTTGGAACCATATGTCAGGATTATTGAAAACTACTGGACGTAAAAAATTTTCCAACATGGTCCGGTATGCCGCCCCAGAGACGGTTTCAGGCTCCTGATTTTCATTTTCGAAGAAATAAGGACCGATAACTCTATCAGCCATGATTCCACACCAAACAGTGAATTTGAGAGGGTGTAATTGTCGCTGCTGCAATGCTCTCGGATTCTCCGTACCCCAAATCCGGCAGTTCTGTTTATTAACATATCCATTCAAATGAAAATGTGCTTCATAGCTCATAATCAGATTATTCAAAAAATTGGCATTTTCTGTCGCAAGCAAAATCAATCTATTGGCATATTGTAGCCGTTGTGGTGCATCCCTCGGCAATAATTCTTGGGCCAATTGAATTTTATAGGGAAACATCCTCAGATCAACTTTTAGAATACGTCGTAGCGATGTTCTGGAGATGCCCAATTGAGTAGCACGTCGACGAATAGACACTCGAGACTCGTACAGCATCTATAGCTTGTTCAGTGCGAACAGGTCGAACAACATTTCTTCATGGTTCATCACCTACTGAACCCCAATTCTCAAAACGGGTCATTAAGCTTCTTATCATGTTTACAGTGGGGGCCGCCGCAGTATTAAAATACTGACGGTATTTCCTTTGTGCTCTAACAATTGATCGGCCGGAAGCATAATAAAATTGAATAATTTTTACACGTTCTTGCACTGAGTATGATGCCATTATAAAATTTTATAAAATTCTTTATTATCTGCACAAAAAATAAAATAAAAAACTTTAAAAATAAAATAATGATAAGCATTTCAAATCAGTCAGTCCAAGTTGGCACACCCTGTATAAATATAAATACTAAATATGATTAGATATGAGAATAAAGTAAATTAGTTAATAATTCTTTGTTGTTACCACTAGCCAAGTCGATTCCGATGTATTCTCACTACGTGCTGGATGCAAAAAGAGAAAGATTCAAGTTGGCCTGCGACTTACATTGCCTCTGAATTGCGCACGGCACCAACAAATTATTTTACACTGCGCATAGCAACCAAAGTACGTTGACCGTAGCAGCTGTGCTTAGGTAGCAACAGAAAAGTCCGTTGACCCTAGCAACTGGAATTTTGAGTATTTTTCTTGCCGTTCCTGATTTTGCCTAGCTAAAGTTATTATGATTATAAATTATGCAATAGGATACCTCTTGCATTTTGCTAATTTGCTACTGATAGTTTCGTTCCCAACCTAGTTTCAATAATTAGAAATACTCGGAATTAGAATCTTTTAAACGATCTTACTTTCAGGTGGCTTCTTGTTGGTTTCAACAACCCTATTCTAACTTATTGAGGTATTAATTATACAAGACCAGATTTTATTCCTATACACACATATAGCAGTTCACTTAATGTATTTATTATATTAATACTGGGGATTGGTATGTGTTCGTTGGACCACGCACAAAGCGAGAATACGTCGTAACGTAACACCCTAGACAGATGTCATTTGTAAAATTGGCTGATACATTTTTCAAAGTAAATTTTGCATGTTTTCCAAATTATTGAATTCAAATAAATAGAAAAAGAGACGAATGAAAAAGAGGCAAAGAAAAAAAGCAAGATTGTGGAAAACTGCTGAAAATTATAAGTTGTGCGAGCTGTGGCGCATTTATATAAAATATCTGAAAAAGGCACGAAGAAATAGCTGCATATACGCAGATATGTCTATGAAATTTAAGGATATGGGAGTAATCGCAATGTATGCACAAGTGACACCTTTAATGGGTCAAATCTAGTCTATCAAATCTAATTACGTGAAGACCGTCATTGCCGTGTGCCACCCCAAAACAGGAATGATCATTGGTCCAATTACGTAATTGAACCAATGATCATTGATATGTCCCGTGTGTCTAGGGTATAACACGAAAGAAAATTGTCAATGTCTCGCATGAAGCGAAATGCGAAAATACGTCGTAGCGTTATCACGCGGGGATATTGTATAATGTCGGACCACGAACGAAGACTGACTACAGACTACATCGTAGCGTTAGCACGAGGATCAGGACAGGAAAATGTACCCACACAAGAAGCGAGAATACGTCTTTGCGCTAATATACGGAAGATGTGCACGGTCGAGTTACTGGGATGCAACTGACGAATTGTGCACTATTCACTGACTTAATGCGAAGGCCCAATGTACGCGTCGTGTCTGGCGGGTTTTCACCTTCTTTCGTCGCAGATGCGAGTAGATTTTGAGAAGGACCAATTGAACGCCTCGCACCTACGCGATTTATTTATAACAATAAATAGTAATAGAAAAGCTTGAGTTATTAATTAAAATTGAAATATGTAATGCCTATATCAGAGCTATTAGATGTTTCAGTTCTTGCAATTGCAGCTTACCAAGCATATAAACAGTAAAAATCAATCAATAGAACTGTCAAAACGTCTGCTGCGGGTTAAAAGTAGAAAATTCCTCTACTTTCGCGTACTATATTTTATTGAACTGTCAAGGCGACGCAACGCCTGTCGCGTTCATTGGGTTTTCACCATTATTTATAGGCCAGCGGCGTGTAGCTTCATCAGCGGTGGTACTGAAAAATGTCGCCAAAGTTCAATCCACGACTGACTGGGTGGCTCGGTAATTTCCTGGGACGGACTGGAAGTTCTGGCTTTCCTATAAAAATGTAGGTATATACATTAGTCACAGAATTACGTCACAGGCTATCAGCAGCAATGTTGCAACATTTTAATGGGAATACCTTGTCTTCTAACCTTTTGCATCTCCTCCTCGTTATTCGACTGTAAGTGAACACGTATAGCTGGGATGATCTACTCTGCGAGGAAAAATCGTATGAGTGATTTTGGCTATATAATATGTTTACAGATATAGAAAGGCCAGTACATAACAACATGTACTTCGGTCTATGCAATGTAAGCACTTACGAGTGCAAACAGTATAGAGCAACTTTAGTCGTTAGGGCTCAACTTCAGCCCTCTTCTGATTCTATATCCTCCCTTGTCCTCTTATTGTGGTCGTGTTGTCTTTTTTTTGTATTTCCGTTTCGATATCATTGTTTCCTTTACAGTTGCTGCACTGTGTCAACCGTAATATCCGGCAGATAATTAATAAGTGGATTGGGGTGTGTGAGAATTTTCTCGACCTGTTTGTTCGCAATTTCGATGATGTGTCATGTGAGTGATGTGTGCTAGTTTTGTAAATTTCGTGGTTGGGATAGTATTTACCATTTGGTTTACGGGCAGACCCGCGTGCGAGTTCGGAGAATTTTCCTCTCGAGACTGCTGAAGCGCTCCATGTAAGTGGAAAAGATGGTGTGCCATACTGAGAGCCATCAGCTGTCTAATTATCTCCTTGTAGAACAAGAGTTTTGTTGATGCTTAGAGTCAATCCCTGACGTTTATTTGTGACGTAGTTTGCTCGGTCGGTCGGGATTGCTCGGGCGCCAATAGTTCGGTCGGTAACAAAACGTCAGAACTTGACTCTGGGTAGCTTCAATGGAGTGAGGGGTCCAAATGACAACAGTTGGGTTGAGTTCAAATTAATTATTTATGCTCTTTATTATAAATGTAAAATGATTTATATTAGTGAGATTCTTGTCAGCATTTCTAAATCTAATTTGAGTGTGGGCCAGGAGAGACTTCCGTTGTACACGTACTAACTAGTGATTTCCGTTGCTCACGTACTACGACTAGTCCTCCGTTGTTCACGTACTGGTAACAGGATAGCTTTCCGTTGTACACGTACTGACTATTGGATTCCGTTTGTACACGTACTACCAGTAGCTCTCCGTTCTTCACGTACTGACTTTTGGGATAGCTTTCCGTTGCACACGTACTGACTATTGGCTTCCGTTTGTTACACGTACTACCGATAATCTTCCGTTCTTCACGTACTCGCTTTATAGGCAGGGGTGAAGGTGGAGTAAGATTTTCTAGGTCTCCCGGACAGGCCAGTTCAACTTGCTAGAAAGTTTTGTTGGAAATTCGGGTAGGCGGATGGAGGTGTCTAGTGAATCTATATTGCCCTACTTATAGTATCGATTCAAAAAGCTATTGTGAATTATACGAAGGAAAGTTTCCTATAGAAAACTTCACACATAGTTCTGTTAATGTCTAGCCATGTACAGGTTCGTCACAAATTATTAGGCTTTTTAATGCCTTTTAATGCTCTTTTATTCACAGCCTTTGTGTGGTCATTGAATCTCAAAAGCTCTTGGAAGTTGACTTCACAATATTTGGGTTTCGGTAAGGCCCCTTTCCATGCGTTTTAGTGGGCTTTATGATCTTTGCTTTAGAAGCTTGTCTATTTCGCCCATTGGAGGATTTCCGAGTGCAGGATTTTATAAGATTTGCAAGAGAAGAGTACTTTTGTTTTCCAAAGTGTTCAAACAACGACCTTAGCATAAACCTCAGTAAAACGATTAACGCTCCATTGACACGAAGAACGAATTTAAGTAGCACAAATGGCTCCACTTCTCGGTAATACGTCATTAATAACATTTTCAAACGAGATAACAAATTTTAAGTCACTCTTTAAATAAAAAAAAAAACTAATCTTGAACTTGCAATTCGCTAGATCCCACAGCTGTTATAACTTCGTTGGCAGAACACATGGTTTGAAACCAAAAGTGATGTCTTATCTTTATGCCACGCCCAAGAAGCAATTTTTGTTATATAGTAGTAACCGTATGGTTTCCATTACCAAATTATATAACTTGAGTTATATAGACTAGTACTCGAAACCTCTTTGTAACCACTATAAACCCCTTATAGAGCTTAAATGGAGGATTATATAAAGGTTACCGTGACTTGATTTAGGTAACGTTATATAATTAAAGGTTTTATAAAATGAGTAATAGAAATATTCTGGTTACCGTAATATAACTTCTTATATAACCCTTATATAACCTACGGTGCTCTCGATTAATTTATTTTGGTCATAGCAGTGGTTGCAGTAACGTTTCGGTTACCTTTATAAACTTTGTTTACAATGGTGATGATAACGTTTCCACAACGCTTGGATATTTCTCAGACTGATTACATTTAGTGTATGAAATGTTAGGGAAATTACTTTTCGTTACCTTTATAAAACAATATAATGCAAATATTTACGAAACCTATCTTGACATAGAATTTAGGGTTTAATATTTTTACATTAATTTTTCGGCATATATGTATGTACGTAGTGATTTTCAGCTGCAATTAAATTTTTACTGTGAATATCATCATAGATACTTCTAAAAAACACAGATCGCTCCAAAAATAAGCAATATTTAATAATTTTATTTAAATATTAAAAAATTTAAAATTTTCACTTAGGTGATATTAATTCATAAAGGTAACATTACATAATTTAGAAATGTTATATACCTAAAATGACGTATTTTCTTCATATAAAAATAAAACGGAAGCCATATATCTGCAATTTAAAGAGTTGGCTTAACCAACATTTTCTTTTTATCTGTAATGCACAGATGAAAAATGGCGGCTTGTACTTAAATGAACAAATTACTATTATAAAACTTCAAGTAGTTTTATATAAACTTAACGACGCTTTTAAAACTTCTAGAAATATTATATAAACTATAGGACCTACCATGCCTCCAAAATGGTCATAATATGTAACCTTTGTTAATGTTATATATCTTATAGTGACAAAAAAACAGACGTTAGGGTTCTTATATAACCTTTGGTTATATTGTGTTAAATGAATAAAAACAGTTTGATAATGGCTCCATTCGACACTAATAGTAATTTGTTTTTATAACAATCACCGTAGTTACTAAAGCGCCACCAAAAAATTTTACGATATTTTATAGTGGGTATATGTATTACCGCAAGTTCCCAATATTTATTAAAGTCTCCTAAATTACTGAATCTTGTCGAGTTATATAAGGGTAACCACGTATACCGCAATAAACACTTATTACCAATAAGTTATATAACGTGGTGATGAAAACAATTATAAAACTTTTTTATATACCTTTAGTAACTTACTTCCACGATAACCATTAGTAACCTTAAAAAGCTCTAATATAACTTCGTCACCAATTGGAAATATTATAAAACTATAAAAAATAACCATTATATACCCCTTATAAAACTACCCATCACCTTCAGTCACCAAAAATTGGAAAAATTGTTACTTGGGCGGTTAATAGATCCAATATTTATTATTATCCTTAATGAGACGTTTGATGAAGGCTTTGTAGGTCTTCTTCAAGCAAAAGTGATAGACGCCTTTTGTTACGGAACAAGGATGGCTTGCTGAAAGCACGCTCTGTCTACCAGTCAAGATAGGTGGATTAGGTCTCACTAACTTGGTTGTGAAATCAAGATGTCTCCAAGTGCGTGCATTCAAAAGAATGTTTTGCCAGAGAAACACCTTGATTTCACAACTGTGGGTGAATGTACTGGAAGCGATCGGTATAGCGGAGTATTACTACCTGCCCTCAGTTCGACCACCTTATCCTCGTAACTGGCCAATGGATCTAATCTTAACGATTCAGACCTGGGGCAGTAATCAGACCAACATTTCACCTTAAGTGAAATGCTCTACGGCACAGAAAATTCTCGTCAATTCCAATCAGGTTCAATCCTGAATTGACAGATTCAGTGTTCAGTAATGCTTGACGTTTTGAAGCTGATACGCATCCACTGACGGTTCTCGGAGATATTATTGATATCTCTGGAAACTGTCGATTAAACACTGATACTCCACAACTACACGACCTGGGTGCTTCTCCGCAGGAGAAATTTCGCCAATTTGGGACCAGTGACCCTTGCACTAAGTTGGAAGATGCTTTCGTGCTGATCAGACCACCTCACACACATTTCAGCACACTTACAACACGTGTGCTCCGTGACGTGCTTTTGTCCATAAGACCTCCGGAGTATACAGGATCACATATTGACCGGCAAGTTTAGAGGATTTACACAGTTTGTGCTGGTGAAGGCACCCTGTTTCATAGGTTCTTCATTTGCCCAGCTTTGCAAAATCTAATGGAACCCGGGCGCGATATGTGTCAGTTGATCCACCCGAATTTCGGCATTACTATTACATTGTTTCTATGGGAACCAAAGGTTTGTAGTCGGATGATTAGCTTTGTGCTGAAACTGACCAAATCTACAATTCACTTGTGCTACATGAGAGTCGAAGATGCGAATCAGAAGACTGACCCACAACACCACGCACAAGACGCACAAGCATGTAAGCGCCACTTCGTTGATAGATTGAAGAGACGTTTACGTCTTGAATATCTGGCAATGAACGCAGACACATTCAACTGCACATGGCAGTCATTATCGTCGCTGCAAGATGGAGTTCTTGTCTTTCGCTGGTGATAACAGGCCACAGCATTTGCAACACTAGTCCGCTTAGGAATCGTTGCAAGTGGTGTGGGAAGGACAAGCACTCTGTTAGAGATGCTAAGCTGGAGGAATGATGATGGCAGTTTGATACTACAGACTGCTCTCTCGGGACTCTATAACGGTATCGGGTAAATTTTTTCGTTCGTTCGATTTGTCATTTTAAATTTGGTTTCGGTCTCGGTGCTAAATTGCAAAATTTGTATATGTTGAAAATTCACTCGTTTAGAAAATGATTTTTTATTAGACTATTTTGGAAATTGAAACTTCTTGGAACTGGCACTTACCTAATTGTCAAAATTGGGACGTAAATTTTTTGTTTTTTATCTTTTAGGCCTTTTTCAAAATTTTGGTATCCATTGTATATAGTTTTTTTTTGAGAACATAGTGTTAACTTCAGTTTGTACTTTTATCTGTCTAGTTTGTTTTTGTTATCGCTATTGACTGTTATGTTTGTGTTTTTTTAGATCAGCTAGTGTCCTTTTTGTATTTTTACCCATTGTAGATCCTTTTGTCCCCTATTTTTAATGAATTTTGAAAACAGCCAAAGAGCCAACAATAAAAGAGCGAATTTAAATATAAAAAAAATATTATTTGTGAGTGAATCACAATTTTTAGAGCTCCAAAAATCTGATAGACTCACATTAATTGGTTACGTCGTTTTTAAATTAAATACAAACAGAATACGAAAAAGTATTCATAGGCAGACAGGCCCAACGAGATAGAAATCTTACCAAAAGTATGTGTGATACTCTTATAAAATATTATTTTCAAGCAAATTGGTTTGTAGGTATCTACATTACTATCTATCTGCGGAAAGCTACAAAACAAATTAATTTATTTAAGTAATTGCTCAACGAGCTGTACGTATAGCGTACACCCACATATATCGCGGAATCAAGTTGGTAGGATTGCATTTATTTAATTTTGATAGCAATACCTACATACATATATAGGTAGAACATCAGAACTCAGAAATTACATGAATTCTCTCTATTAAAAGGTGGAGATACGAATCATTTGGGTGTGTTGTTTGCTGCCCTCAAGGAGATGTTTGCAGCTTTTCACTTTGTAAAACAAAAAGCTTTCCAAACATCCGTTTATTTTGTACGTATTTAAGTAGTACCGGATGTTTAACCTGCTCCTGTTAAATCGGTATTCAATTTATATATGTAGGTTTTGTAAATACAGCTGCTTTCATCACTTCTAAATTGGATTTTGAAGGAAAACAAATTTGAAAACTTAAGACCTCTACACACGCTCAAACAAATCATACGACTTGGCCATGTATGCCCCAGTCGTATGATATGCATGATCGTATGTAGCGCAAATCGGAGCTTGAATTGAGACTGAAGTCTACATTGAATGAAATCGGACGAAACTATTGCGTACAAACAAACCTGACGACTTTGCTATAGAAATGAATTAAAGTTCGAATAAAATTCGTTGCGAGTTGAGGCAAAAGTTAGCATCCGATTTTGTCTAGTTCAATTCTATAGGAAAAGTCATAAGTTTTGCTTGTGCGCAATACTTTCGGGTCAAGTTCCGACATTCGCTAAACAGGATCATACAAATCAAACGACTCGGCCATGCACAAGTTGCAAGATTTGCTTGAGTGTGTGTATCGGCCTTTATGGAAAGAGCTCATCAGAGTTACAACCAGTTGATAGTTGCTGCTTTTTGGTAATGTAATTTATGTTTTCATTTCAAGTAACTTTTTTTGTCACTAACTTAACATGAAATCCAAAAAACAAAAGAAACCTGGAATTCTTTAATCGTCTTCATTCCTATATCTATCAAGGGCAGAAAATTGAAGGTAACTAAAATTATAATAGAGCTGGAAGACAAGTAATTGTACTGTGAGATGAAGGCAAGCTATAAAAGTCTTTTGAGAATATTTTAAAGGCAGGCTCTTATGGCTTTCTGTGAGCGCCTCTCAATGGGTATCATGAACCTGAAATACTTTTACAGTGAATGGCCTGAATTTGAAGATATATGTATGTATGAACACTTAGATGGCCTTTACCTCCAATACAATTGCAATAATTGCGTTCGAAATTTTCCATTCATTTTCCAAATCTAATTAGAAACACGAATGGACCGTTGAGTTATGGTCGTCTAAACTAAAGATAATTATTCCCATAGTGACTGAAAACACGTCATTTTAAAAAAAATATCGTATAATTTCGGTATGACCTGAATATGAGCGCATAGGTATAATAAGTAAATAATAGTATTTTTCTATTTTTACAATATTATTAATAAAAAAAATATGTTGTTGTATTTTTTTATGAAAAACATAAAGCATTTAGCTTCATTTGGCATTTGAATCAGAAAAATCGGTTACCCTGTTCTCGAGATATGATTTTTTAAAAATGTCATTTCATCGTAAAATCACGAAATTTCTACCCACCCTAGCGAGGACTGGGGTATAGTAGAAGGAAACAAAAAAATACGATTGAACTATTTTCATGTTCCATACAAATTTTTAAAATTTTATCCAAATCGGAAATGGTCTTGTCCAAACGGATCGTTTTCATGTGGAATGGCTGTGTACCGTTGTACATACGCATACTCAAAATTTCCCCTCCCCTTTTATACATAAAAATTGCGATACCATTGTTATACGATAATTACACAAATGAATTAAAATAAATCGAAGATACTTCTTCCAGGATAATTTTCCTGTGGTATTGCATAATAGTAGGCGCGATTACCATCGTCAGTAGCAATATTAATGAAATTATGAATCATAGAAACGGGAATATCTCAGAAACAGTTGCATTTAGGTAGGTACATGTGCATAATCAAATTAAAGGTAACATTCCGGGGTTTCTACATCATGTAAAAAAACTATATAGTTATCATGCATTTTGGCGGGAAAATCGAAAAAATTTGAAAAAATTAGGTTTTTTTCCCCAATTTTTTTACTTTGACGTCCTACAACTTCCGACGGATTATGACAGAAAGACTGCATTCATTGGAAAGCTTAGACGGTTTGCTATCATCTGAGATGAATCCCACCTTGATGGGTGTATATCAAGAAAGTGGGGAAGAAGTCCTAAAAACCTTAACCCCCCCCCCCTACATTCGCTTGTCTTCACCACAGCTATCAAACCCTTGAGCTAGGTGAACCAATTATGAAACACCCTGCATAATAAAACTGACCTAATCAGCTTCAAAGCTACACATATGAAAAAAATAAAAACAATCCAATGAATTTTCTTCTATAAATTTTACATTTCTTTACCTTCATACACAATTCCACAGTGAAAACAAGGAAATAGCGCTTCAGCTGATTCCGTAAATCTCTAAAAACGTTTTTAAAATTTGCATTCAGAAATGCTTCAAAAATTCTTCCTGAGTTTCCTTGAGAAAAATTAAATTAAATTGGCGCATAAATTTCCTTATAAAGTTGTGTCGCGGCTGTGTTTTAGGTAGATACTCGTGCATTTTCCCTTTATATATGTGAATTTTATTTAGACCAGTTAGTCCTCCTTGCTATGCCCCGCCGCCCCTACCATAGAAAAAACATCATCATAAAGAACATTTTCCCGTTAAGGAATTAATGACGAAACAGCAATGCACCATTTTCGACCCTGCAGTCTCTGATGCTCTAGAAAATAATATTTTCTCTGCTTTCTTTGTTTCGTCTCTGTATGGGTTTGTTTCAGTGGAAATAGAGGAAGCTTTAGAAAGCTCCTTTTATTTCGCATCTGCTTTGCTTTCTTTCTACATTTTTAGCTTTATTTTTCTTTTATTTTTATTTTTAAATTTTTTCATATATACTTACATACATATATATATGTACTATGTATATGCAGTAGGTACCTAGTCCCCTACCATTTGATGTTCGTCCTTTCTTCGGTCTTCTATTTCGAATGCACTGAGCTTCAGAATATAATTCCAGGAATAAGGAAATTATGAAAAAAAAAAATACGTAAAAACGTAAACTGGCAGGAAACTCCACATTTTTTGCCAATTATTTCTCATTGCTCTGAAATTTGTTTCGTTCGCACGCTTCATTATCCTACAAACGAAAGATAAAAGGACTTCATTCATAGGGTGAATATATTTGTACGTAACACCAGCGAAGTGGATTAAATTCTAAGACTCATTCTATTGGGAATAATCTGGTAATGGTGCTTGTTTTTAAGATCTATCAATAGTGGTACAACAGCGCCACATTTCCTTATAGCCACCATACTGCTTTGGTCCTTTTTAGCGGATACTACTTCTTCTATCTATATCTATTTTTGCAGATTAATACACACCTCTGGATGATATCACTTGCATGCATGCATGCTGATTTTAATAATACCTACCTATAATGAATTCCTGGGATGTTACCCAGCCGTCTGATAAAACTTTAAGGTAAACATTTTGATTACGGTAAATATGGGGAAAGGATAAAGCCTCTAACACAAAATTTTGAGTAAGATAAATCCTTTTTTTTTTGTTTTTTAAATTGAGGTTGAAACGCTACCGAAATAACGATGAACAGCATTCTGAGTGCGCTTCTCTAAAAGTTGCGACCGTTAGTGAACAATCAACTTGCTCGCTGTAGCATGTTAATATCGTCCTTGGAGTCTTGGATGTTCAGCTGAACACGAAATTATCTTCCCAAACAGAAGGAGCCAAGTGCTATCTATACTTATGTTACGAGAAGTGAGTACTTGTTCCTTCTCTGTTTCCCTGCATGGAAACATGAAATTTACCAAAAATCTCCCTGATGATGATGATGATGGTGGTACCTGAACCTGCAGTTTGTACAAGAAAAGCTTTTATATTGGCCGTTTCCTTGGCCGCGCATACAAACTCCGTCTACCTTTGAAATTGTTTCCTTCAGGAACCATAAAATCTTGTTACGTCACTTTTTATAAAGCAAAAAAACCTCCGAGTAGAAAAATGTTTTCCTGGCGTTCACACATCACATGTCAGGATTTATCGCCGGATAAAGATTGCGTCTTTAAATTCACTCTTTATTTTTGTCATAATCGTACTTTATGGTCTTTTGGTTTACGTTTACAGCTCTCCCCCCCCCCTCACCCTTCCCCTTACGAAAGGCTTTCGGGTTTCATTTATGTCATTTTGGTTTTGGGGATTACTTTTTCTCAATTCACACGTACATTCACATGTATGTAAGAACACTTTGCGGTAAAATGCATTTGGTCGTTGATGGGAGCATTTTTTTTGTTACATAAATCGGACAATTTGTGGTATAAATTTCGGAGGAAGGTCATGGATTTTTTGAAATGGTTGAGAACATTTATTATGGAGGTTTTAGAAGACTTAAGATTTTTTACTATCATAAAGGTGAAGAAAATTCCGCCAAGATAAATACGATAGATTTAAATTAGAGAAAAAAAAATCACAATCAAAAGTAGCTACAATAAATGTCCACCATAATCACTCTAATGAAAATTAGGTAATTTTTAAAGACAGTGCCATCTAGTAACCCACAAAGATAGTTGAGTTATGTGTATCTTTAAAGTCCTTTTTAGAGTTCCGTACCCAAAGCATGTCAACGGGACCCTATTACTAAGCCCCCACTGTCCGTCCGTCTGTCTTTCAGCGGGCTGTATCTTATGAAAGGTAATAGGTAGACAATTGAAATTTTCACAAAGTGAGTAATACTATATCTGCTATAACAAAAAACAATAAAAATTAAATTAAATTAAAAATTAAAGGGAGCCGCAACCATACGATAAACTTTTGTTTTTGCTCGATCATACATAGTGTTAAATCTTGTAGTACGATGATGGTACGGAACCCTTCGTGTGCGAGTCCGACTCGCACTTGGCCGATTTTTTATATTTATCTTCATAAGAGTATGTACTAGAACATAGATTTTCATTAAAAAAAAATCTTTAACATCACCATAGAAAAAAAATACCATTAAAAGAACTCCTACTAAGACCTCCCCCAACTACACACGCCAAACCCGTGAGAGCTGATCTGGAGTTGTCTTTTACCGAATATCGCCCTAATGGTGATAGAAATAGCCGTCGCTATCAATGAATATATATCGTGCTTAGTACTAATCAAATGCGAGACCTTTATTCAAAATTAACGACACGCATAACCCTCTAATTCATAATCGCTACAAGATAGTTCGAAACCTCGTGACTTTTAAACTTCGATCTGCCAAAAAGGCTTTCTATAGTACTAAATTAAATCCTGATCTTCCAATTAAAAAACTTTGGAGCAACATCCGCTCATTGGGTATTGCTGGGAGAGTAGCTCCACAATGCAATATTGATGCTGAGACCCTAGGTCAGTTTTTTGCTTCTTCCACCCCTATAGTCCTTAATAGTCATCTAGTGGTGGGTGATAATCGTTTCGAGGGTTTTGCGTTTAATTGCATTGATGATACTGATATTCTCTTTGCAATGTCTACTGTAAAATTCACTGCGCTTGGGCATGATATGCTCCCCCGAGATTCATCAAGATGACTTCCCCCGCTATTTCTGATATTCTAGTACATATTTATAATTATTGTCTTGCAAAATCTCAATTTCCGTCATTATGGAATAAATCCCTCATAGTCCCTGTTCCTAAAAAACCTCGTCTTAATGGAATTAATGATTATAGGCCTATCAGCTTGTTGTGTTACTTCAGCAAAGTCTTTGAAAAAGTAATGTACAATCAGATTACCAAATTTCTTAACCAGCATCAGCTTCTATCATCTTTCCAGTCAGGCTTACGAAGTGGACACAGCTGTGCAACTGCCCTTCTGAAAGTTTTTACGGATATTGCTGAATTCTTAGATCTAGACGATTTAACTATTCTTGTCTTGTAAGATTTTAGTAAGGCTTTTGACTCAGTAGATCACAGTTTGCTCCTGCATAAACTCTCGAATTGCTTAAATTTTTCCTCTTCAGCTGTCAAGCTGCTTAAAGGTTTTCTCACCTGTAGACTACAAGCAGTCCAAGCTCAAGACACTATGTCGAACTTCCGGAACTCATACTGGGGAATACCCCAAGGATCAATCTTAGGTCCTCTCTTATTCAGTATCTACATCAATTATTTGCCTGAGATGATTAAGAATGTGAACCTTCATCTATATGCTGATGACGTGCAAATTTACTTGAGCAGACCAATTGGGTTACAAGAAGATTGTGTTGCTCGTGTAAATGAAGATTTAACGAGAATTTATGACTGGTCGATAGCCAATAAGCTGCAACTGAATCCTAGCAAGTCTGTGTGTATGCCGAACTATAGAAATCACCTCGAGGCATTAGAGCTACCACGAGTTATTTTAAATAACTTTACCTTACCTTTCTCTAGCTCTGTGAAAAATTTAGGTATAGTCCTGAACACAGAGTTTACTTGCTGCAGTCACGTTACCAATATTTTAGGCAAAGTATATGGCTCCTTACGGCAGTTGAGAGTCTGTGGGTATTTATTGCCTACAGATAGGCGATTGAAACTGGTACGTAGTTTGATTCTTCCCCACTTTATGTATGGCACAATAGTTTTTCCCAAGTTAGACTCAATTTGCCGTCGAAAATTGGCAGTTGCATTCAATGATTGTACTAGATAAGTTTACAACTTAACACGCAGTGCCCTTGGACATACTCTTGATACCCATCTTGCTCATCGCGACTTGTATTTTTTACATAAATTAATTCATATAAAGAGGCCACAATACATATATTTACAATAAGCTGCGATTCTTGCGCTCTTAAAGAAGTTTAAAAATTCTTTTACCACGCTGTCATTCTCATTTCGGGGAGCGCTCTTATTTTGTCCAAACTTCACGTAAGTGGAATAGTTTACCCTCTAATATACGTAGCACGATGAACTCAGGCAGAGATTTTCTTGAATTGTTAAGCTCTTTTTAGGTACACATCATGGCTATTCTTAATCTTTATTTAGTACATTTTCTTCTTTTATTCTAGAATTTATATGGTTTTTTTCTTTTTAATTTTTATTTCTTTCCTCTCTTTTTCTGATTTAATTGAATTTGCTTAATCTTGTTTCTCTTGTTTTCCATTTAAAACAATAATTTTGTATCACTTCCCTAACCTATAGATCTGCATCTATTAAGATTTGTAATCTTTTTACAGTTGACCGTAATAAAGTAATATTGTTATAATATTGTTGTTATATTGTTAATAATGGATTTAAATGAATTAGAATTAGTAACTAAAAAGAATAAACTGAAATTAAATATTTAAAAATTGATAATGAAAAAATGAGTGTATCAGTGAAATTAAGTGTCTATGGGTATGACAAGAAATTAATGGACATATTGATCATATTTGTAAAAAAGTTTTAAAAAAGTCGCTATTTTAGAAGAATTAGAAGAAATTTATCGACATACCATGAACTCGATAGTCCGGAATGCGATGTATGACGGAGAAAAATTTCTCCCTATTGATAGTTTTCCATGAGTGTGTAGAATTTCTTGAGTACCTACTTATTTATTTCATTCATTCAACTAGTATCCTCTTTTGGGCCTCAGTAAAACTGTGTTATTAGTGGTAGCTCAGTTGGTAAGAGTACTGACTACTATTCCAAAGATCGCATCTTAAGTTTTAACTCTAAACGTGATACAGTTTAAACCCGTGTAACAGATCTGAATTCCAGCGGGAGTCTATCGGAACTCATTTCCTCTCCCAATACTGAAACATGCAGAATTCAAGCGGAACATTTACGGAATTCCGGATTTCGAATTTTTAAATTGCAGAGTCGGCGCTGGAGTACTGAATTCAAAACTGGTTTTGTTTGTTGGCACTTAATCGTTACTGAAATTTAATATCGGTATAGTATTGAAAAGTGTGTTAAGCTTAATGAAAAAAAAATACATTTTTAATTTATTCATGTTATCTAACTTAGTATATTTTATTGATCCTATGATTAGATGTTGTTAGCTTTTTTAATAAGAAAAAGAAATTATATAAATGTATGTAAGCTTACATGGGAATCGAAGCGGACCCTACCGCATGAAAGTCAACCTTCTCAACCTTCTCAACCCCTCAGCTATCGGAAATAAAATGCTATATTTAATAACGGGTATATCTGTACTGATGCCGTAATGAATTTTATTCGCGAAATTTCCATATTGTTAGTTAATACTAAAGCAGTATTGAAATGATATTCATTTAGCTATTTGACATGAAGAAGCTGTCAGGAATGACATAAGCATAGTTCTCAAGTTGATTTCGTCCAAGAGTTTGAACATCATATTGTCAAACATGCCAAAACGAAAACCAGTGTTGAAAAACATAAATTTGAAAGCATTTTGCAACCTAAATCCCTGAGTAGGAAGCATCAAGACCATTCGTACTGTTCTGTACAAAATAGAAAAATTAACTTAAGAGGAGTCAGTACTCAGCAAAAGTTTCAATTTAGATACCAGCGAAATCTGTAGGTAATAAAATTTACTATACGTAGGTTTGTGGCCTAAAAATGAGAAAATTCATATAAAATTAGCTTGACTTACACCACAGAGCACATTAGAGACATCTACCGGAAAATACAGAAACCCAACATCCGACAAAACCATACAATTTAAGACGAAAAATGAAAATTTGCAGTTCACATAGATTGAAGAACACCAAATATTGAACACCCAGTATTTTGTAAATTAACATCTGCATACCTTGTCGTCAATATGTTTTTTCCCAATATGCACTGTAGTAAATTAGTTAGAGATCGCCAGGTAATAGAAAGTTCGTTGCGCCATGTATTAATTAAGTTCCGTCATGCGAAGAGTGGCAGCAGCCATAAGGCAGATCTCCGATGGAGAAAGTGAAGAAGCTTTAATAGCAGATCTCCAAAGAGAAGCTCAGTGAGCAGATCTGCTAAGAGAAGCTCAGTGAGCAGATTTCTTTATAGGCGCAGCTATAGGAGCAGATGCCTAGGTAAGGTGGAAGTGCAGCTAAGATTAGCAGGCAGCAAAATAAAAGTCTTGACTCTGTTAAGACTAACTAAAACAACTTCTTTTTATTGATCTATTCCTAGCTTATTGATATAAAAGTAAATATGCTAGCTTAAACTTAATTTGGCTTTGAACATTATCTTTTCGATACATGCCCGGGATTTCGGGCAGGTAAGCCAAATTGCTTATTTACACTTCTGTGCTTGACTTAAAAGAAAGATGTGACGCAACCAGCTTGACCCGTATTAAGCATGTCGCAAAACATGTAAACAAAATGCATGTAAACAAATGTAGTCACTTCTTTCGATTGTGACATACATTTGGGCGAACTCATGTTTTGCTTAGCATTCATTAATATTATCGGTCACACATTTATTGTAATTGATTAATTGAGTAATGGTTTTCAGGTCAATTGAATAAATTCAATAATGCAGAATGTGCATTCTTTATTTGATTTGTAAATTGTTGGTTGTTGTTGTGCATACTCACATCACAGCACCGATATGGCGTAAAGTATAAATATGCATAGATTTATGCAGGCAGGATGTTTTGTTTCGCGTCCCGATTATTCCGCAGGGTGATGATTTCGTATAGACAATTAATAAAGTGTATAGGATGGAGGGAGGTTGAAAATGCTTCTTTTGACCTCTAATGGGAATAGAATGAAAACATTTTGGCAGGAAAATAGTGCAAAATTAAAATAAAAACTGTAAATTTTAGGGATATTTGATTTAGAGGCAGGATAATTTTTTATTGGAGGTGCGTATATAGGAGCAGTTGAAGATTGTGTGGATCACCAGACAAGTTTTCTGCCAAATTAAGTGTAATTTGACCTTACAGGGATGCGTAGTACTCTAGGGGTAGAACTCTACAGGGTATAAAGGTGGGACCCCTTAGCGGCAAAAAGAAACTTTTTCAACCTCCCCCTTCCATATAAATATTCGGGACGCGGAGCCAAATAAGCTGTATATCCTGAACTACTTCATTTATTTTAAAATACATACATATATATATATTGTTACAAAATCGCTCACCTTTTCCATAGGCCTGTCGACAAACAAATAGATGCGCCTTAAAAAATTGATTTACAGAAATTTCATGTGGTAGAATAGGATTCGAATCTGCTAGTGCCCCTCCATTTTTCCCTTGCAATAAAGAGCGTTCAATAGACGGATTTTTATAATTCGAATTGGCTCAGTACAGTTTTGTCGACAAATAGCCACTGCAATTCTATGGGGAATGGCCCCTTTACTGAAACCGAAAATTGCTGCAGCCGCTGAATTTCCACCTTTAGCTGTTGCTAAGATTCCTACTTCCAGCATCACTCAATACAGGAGACTTGTCGGTAAGGTAAACAACACAAAACCAAACCCTTGACATTCCAGTCAGCTGATTTGTCAGAGGTATACACTGAACTATAAGGAACCCCAAGTTCATTCTTACAATTCCGCGCGACACCTAGTTCGTCCTAAATAAACCACGCAGGCGATTCGTAAAGGGCCCAACCACACGTAGTAGCACCAAGCACGAGCATTTTGCTGCTCTTGTGCCCAGAGGTAGAATTACAATGATTTTGAAAAGGAAATATCTTGACATACTCCAGACAAATAGAGAAATATAAAAACAAAATAAAAAAAAAAACAAACGATAGGTTTGAAATTTGTGAATTTTGAACGGACACCATTTAACAAATATAAGAAAAGTCGATACCAATTAACCCATTTGACGTTTATTGAATTAAAATCGCCATTAAATACACAAATGTCAGTCAATAACACGTCATTTATGCAAAAAAAAAAGTCACAAATATAGAAGAATGAAAGTGAACCAGTTGACAAATAGTGAAAATGGACAGAAACAGATAAAACTTGGAAAAATTAAGAACAGTTAAAAGAAGTATTTTTGTAGAATAATGTAAATTTAGAAATAGATAAAAACTAATATAAGAAATTAAAAGCGATTATAATGAATTATTTGAAATAAGGTAAATGTAGAAACAGATAAAAACTAAGGAAACTAAAATGAAGCTTTAAATAGTGTGCACGCTAGAAATAGATGTCGCTAGGAAAAAGATTGTAAGCCGCCATGCCATGTTGGTGTCAGATCTCGTTTTTTTTTCTGCGGATTTTAAAATCAATTGAAATCATTAAAGTAAAAAACCAGAAAATAAAATTGGCAACGAAATTTTCCGCTAAACAGGTTATTTTATTTGTGCAATGAAAATTTTGCAGGGAAACAACAAGGAAGACACATTATTCCCCTAAACGTCAGAGACCTAGACCTAGGGCACTGACCGTTGTTTATAACCCTATCCTGAAAGGTCTTGTCCTTCCAGTTGATATTGTACACACAAGGAATTTGTGTAACGCTGTCAGAATCCCGAAAGGGAGTAGCCTGGCTCAACTGGAGTCCGCTCGGCCAGATGAGCAGAACTTCATCGCAACAGCAAATGCTTTGAATCGTTTTATCTTTCGTTTCACCAATAACGAGACGTTTCTAAATCGAGTTCAGTTATATTGTCTAAACCCTTCGACGAAAAGAAAGCTGTTTTCGAGGGTGAATCAACCGCTGAAACCTCAACACAAAAGTTCCTCCAAGTTCAAGGATTGCCTCTGACCATCGAATTCGATCACGAATTGCGATTAAGTCACATCTTCTATTTTTCGTTTCAAAAGAAGCTGGCTATATGGAAAAATACGGTGACCTAGCCAGAGGACGTCGCAAAATGATAGATACAATGAAGAAATGAAAATGGATAACAATATATATGGTATCCTTACTTTTCTTCGAAAACATTTCATCGACAAACTTTTCTTCGAAATTACTTTTCTTCCAACAACTTTTCTTCGAAAATTTCGTTAATTGGATAACAAATTGTTCACTTTCACCTTTAGCGCTATCCGAGGCCAACGACGAGGATGTAATGAAATTCTGGCCCCATTTGTTCATATTTTGGCCCCATTTGTTCATATTTTTGTTTTTTTTTTGCGCCGTTATGCATGGTTTTGAAAATATGCTTTTATTCGCGGCAGCCGCGAAGAAATGTCGTTTCGAAGTTCGAAGAAATGTCGTTGTTTCGAAGAAAAGTTTTTTCGAAGAAATGTATTTTCGAACAAAAGTAGGTGAAGCATATATGTATATAAGTAGGGGAATGTCATCAGGCGTGGCCTGTCGTCTAGGTCTGGCAACTGTGATTTTTTTAGTTTTAACCACTAGCGCCACCAATGTTCGAGCGCGAAAAGACTTCTCTCAGTAACAGCGAATTTTTTTCGTGAGATTACAAATTTGGAGCGTAATCGCAAAGCACGTATTTGCACTCAGTGGTTTGAAATTAAAGAAAAAAAAAGGTTTTGTTTTTAAGCATCAGTGAATACAGCCAGAAAATGAGGCGAAAATATGTAATCGTCCAGGTAAGCATTGTGAATGTCTTGTATGGTTCATGCCTAAAAATAAACCAAGAAGAAAATTCAATCCTGTAACATGCTTGGTTGTGGTGGGACGCAATGCGACAATTGCGCTTGGCGTTAAGGTTGTCCAATTTGTGTAGCCAGAGTTGGTTCACTGTGATTATGTACTTCGAAGATGCTCAAAATACGACCAGCACCAATCCCAATCCGCCCAAAAAAGAGCAAAAACAGCCCTGTTCGGGCAATGCAAGTGAGACGTGCATTCGAAGTGCGCCAATTTTACGATGAGTTATTACATTTACCGGAAATGTGATTGATTCCGAATAATGTGCCATTCAAATTTTGCTTAAAAAACAGAAAAATGCAACAAATTTGGCTTTTTATTTCATTCAATTAATTTGTCCAGGTCATTTTCAATCATTTCAGCACATATTTCGTCGACTAGCCAACCTAGACAACACTGGCCGACCTTGACAGCATTTCACTTTTTTTTTTAAATCCCTCTAATTTTTTCCATTTTCCACCCAATCAATTTTTGACGTTCAACAAAAGTGTTCCCTTTTTCCAAACCTTTCCAAAGATGTGCTTGGATTGACCAAATTCTTTCTTAGACGGAAGTTATTGGAAAGCAAAAGTCAAAACGATGGTCAACCCTGACGACATTCCCCTAGATCTTATAAATAAATAAAGCACCAAAAAGTCATTAAACCCACTTATTTTCTAGAATTTTTAATGACGGATATAATTATAAATTTGAGTTTTAAGTTTAAGAGTTGCTCATAAAAAATTATAAAACTTAATAAAAAAAAAATCCTATATAGACTTCGCTCCTTTGTCGACGCAAACGAAGCTTGTTTTGCATTTTAATTAAAATTAAATCCTTCACAGTGGTCGGAGGGAAAAAAATTCTTGAAACACACTCTTGACCCAGTCAGTCTCCAACCAAATAAAATTCCACCACTTTTCCAGGTTTTTTTTTTCAACTTCGTCTTCGACCTTAAAGTCACAATTAAAATAGTTTCCTCATGTTATATGTACGTATTAAATAGTTTGCGATGGTAGTAGTAGTACACACTATAAGTGAGTCATATCGTGTGAAAAATGGAAATGATAGCAAGCTCAAAGGACCTTTTTCACAAGCTATTAACCTCGAGCTGTGTACATTCCCATTCACTACATCTCTCGTAAGGAGTATAGCTTTTTTTTTTTTTTTCTCTTCCTAAGTGCAATATCAGAGGATAATAAATTAGCTTCTCATGGCACTGATGGCGTCTCCCATAACCTTCATCCTGATACCATATACATACATATATATATTTCTAATGCCTGGAAATATGCAAATAGTGACATTGTAAGCGATAACGTTCCCGTTCCCTATGAGAGTGCCTTGTAAACGTTATTAATCATTATAGACCATCCATGAGTGTCAAGAAAGGTGTGATGAGGGGATAAAAGCAAGAGGATAGAGTTTTGTTTTCTCTTGTAGCTTTGAACCCAAGAGCTCTAAATATCCAAAAAGCTGACGTAATCTTACTTTTCTACTTCAATTGAGTGACGAGTTTTAGGTACATCCCCCCTGTAATAATTTAATTGATAGCTATCATCCTCCCAACCCATTTATAATATCATTAAATGGCACCAGCATGGTGGGTCTCCATAGCAGCAGAAGAGGATAAGATAATTAAATTCAAATTACAAGTGTTCATTTGATTTGGCAGCTGGGTCTGGTCTATTGTTTGGGAAAAATCTTTAGGAATAGAGCTCGAATCTCATCTGATTTTGTATTCTTAACAAGGATCAAAAATGGGGCAGTAACTCGGTGGGGGCCTGAATATGGTATTATACGTATAATAGACTGGTTTTTTTTTCTCTAAACAAGACAACTTAATCAGCTAGAGTGGGTGGGTCGTTTCGAATTATTGTCAAGGTGAAAATGAGCGTAAAATAGTCAATTCTATGCGGCACTCTTATAGAATCTCTCAAAACCAGGAAAATAATAGAAAATTTTCGGGTATTACACAATCACATAAAAATAGTTAAATGGAGCGTTTGAAGTGTGCCAAAACCGCATTGGACTGATTGTCAACGTATGGTGGTCTATACTCCGCATGGACTTGGAGGTTAAAATGTACGTATCTACGAACAGCTCACCGATTTCATGGTTATGCTCTTATTCCTAAATCGTTTAACAAACAACCGCAGCTAAAATAGTGGGCTGCAAATGTGCCTTAAGCCTCTACGTAGATATCTACACGTGACAATTTTAATCATATTAAATTTCAAGTTTCGCCTTCTTTGACCAACACGAAACAATATGAAACTTAAAAACATTTTTATCTTAAGGAATAATTCCGAACTCAATGAAATTTTGAGTAAGATTGTCATTTATCAAAACCTTGAACACTTTTTAATTTTTATATTTTTAATCCCGGGATTTCAGGATTACATTATCCAAATCCTGGGATTTCGAGATCCAGGAATTCCGGGACTGCTTCAGGCAGAATTTTAGATTCTTAAATTAGAGTTACAAATACATATATACCTAATTTTAATACCTTTTACATATAATGTTGAATTAAACCTAATAACGCTGATATAATGAACCTCCGTTTAGGATTTTTCCAAATTTAGTTCGACACGGAAAAATTTACTGTAGAGTAATGAAGACTTAAGTGATATGTCAAAGTGGGTAATACAAATGAAGAAATTTTTTATTTATTATTAATTAGAGAAAAAAGTCATCAGAATACGACAGTGGAAATATAGACATGCCTCAGGCTTTTTAGCAGAACCTAGGGTCTCAAACCAAAAATCATCATATACAGGGTGTTTCAGAAGTAGTGGATAATAATGAAGGAAGTGATAGGTCATGTCGAGAAATGAAAAAAATTGTATGGCAGCGGGAGTGTATTCTCAACCCTTTCCGAGATAACCGGGGTTAAAGGACTGAGGGTACGTGAGACGTAGGTTTGTACAAAAGAGTAAAAAGAGGTAAAAGTCTGACGGTATTAAATCAGGAAACCGTGGTGGCCCAGGAAAAGAACCGTGCCGTCCAATCCACTGATTTGGGTAATTGGTGTTCATCCACTGCAGGATATTTCATCCGATTTGTCAAGGTGCTCCATCGTGCTGGTAAATGATATCTTTTCTTATTAATAAAGATCAGATCGTCCATAAGATCTCGAAGATAATAGACTTTTTGGTCCAAGTAGTTTTCGGTAGTTAATCTACTTGGAAGAATATGTGGACCAAGAAGCTTTCCGCCGAAAATATCTGCCCACACATTGTTGGAAAATCTGTATTGTGATGATGCCTTCCGAGATACATGTGGATTTTCTGAAGCCCATGTGGTGTAAATTATGTAAATTTGTTATCCCAGTTTTTTGTAAATTGGGATTCGTCAATCCACAGGATATTGTCCAAAAACATGTAGTCGTCAAAATAATGCTCTAAGAGCCAATTGCAAACAAAATTCGTTGCGTAGCGGCTTATCTCTGGGTAGTAGCTCTTGCACAGGAGTAACGTGGTAAGGATAGATTCCTTCTTTGTTCAGAATTCTCCAAACAGTTGATACAGACATTCCTAAGCGAAAAGCTAAGCGCCTCGTTCCTATAGCTCGAAAATTCCTTGCTATTTCTAGTACCCTCTCCTCTGCTTCAACTGTAGTCGTGAAAGGATTGCTGGTTTCTCTTGAAACATTTCCAAAGTTGTCAGTTTCTTTAATTCTGTGGTACGTTCTTTGAAAAACACGTACGGAGGGAAGCCTCCTCGCCGGAAATCTTCGATGATATTCGCGTTGAGTCCACAATGTCCGCGTATTCGTCATTGGAAAATTGAGCCATCGTTTCTTTAAAGTTTTTCTCAGGGACCGAGTCAGTTATGGCTTTTTATGAAAAAAGCTACTTTACTTGTTATTCCTGACCGATAATAGTTTGAAGCTAAAAAAAACTGAGCTGGAAAGGCTTATTGTTTTTTCTGGCAAAAATAAAAAGCCAGCTTGTCTTTTTGTGTCATAACTCATAAATGATGAAAGCTACAAAATGAAAATAAAGTGCATTTGAAAGAAAACAAATTTAGCTTCTAACTGGAGTAAGACAGAAAAAAAAATTAGAAGGTTTTTTTTTTAGTTGTTTGCCTTCAAACACAAAAAAAAATGAGGTACAAAAGTTGAAGTTTGGCAGACCGTTTTTTCTAAACTATATACTGTAGTGTAGGGCAGGAGGTTCTCTATAAATTAGCACCTCGACCATCTTTCTACTGTTTGTCGTTTAGGATATAGAACTCTTTTAGTACAAACCTACGTTTCACGTACCCTTAGTACTTTGACTCCGGTTTTCTCGGAAATGGTTGAGAATTTTTTTCATTTCTCGACATGACCTATCACCTCCGTCATTATTATCCATCATTTCTGAAACATCCTGTATATCCATTAAGAAGTAGCCAAAAACTAAGAAAAAACAGATCAAGCTAGTTTAAAAGCGACCTGCATGTCTAGTAATATTAATCAGTGTCATGCATACCTGCCCAACTGCAGCCTTAAAGGCTATACTAGACCTGCTTCCTTCTGCATCTATGCGTGTATTAAGAAGGAGGCAATAAAATAGCAGAGGACAAATTTCTTGAACACAGACAATCTGGTTGGCCGCCTGAAAATCCTTCAAGAGTTCTTACAAGACCCCATCTTAGACATTATGCCCAAGTGCTTTAACTTTGGAATACCATTCAAGGTGATCTTAGGCGATCGTCAGCAGTGATATTCTAATTATCTATCTTTTGAAAATGGATCTATTAAATATGATACACAGCGTATACGAAGCGAAGAAATTTATTACGTTTTCGCAACAGAGGACAAAAATATTCCTCACGCTCAGCTGGAAAGAGCTAAACCTCATAAGAGGCCTACTAACTGGGAATTGCCCACTCAGATACTATCTCAAGAAGCGATGTGTAAGGTTAATAGCGAGATCTGTCGCTTCTGTATGGAAGATAGTCTGCTGGAAACGTTCTCTGCGACTGTGAAGCTCCAGAAAAAGCATTTCCATTGCCAGAGGATGTTATTAAGGTGGCTCCCAAGAATATTATAGGTAAAAAAGATCTGACAGTTCGCAGAGACTAGATGGCAGTCGGAATGCAGTCAGATTCCCCATTTTAATAATAATAATAAGAAATAGTATGTAACCACATGAATTAATCTACATATATACCTGATTGCGTAAATTTTTTTCACAATTTCTATTATTAATTTTGCTTTCATTCCCATATTGTATACACAATTTAGTTAATTATATTATTAACCTGAGAGGCCCAAATTGGTCCAAGGCCTAAACCCATTTATTTATTTCCAGGGTAACAAGATATAGGACGCTGAAATTTCTCATGGCACTATGACTCATATATTCAATGTTCTAGAAGAAAAACTGTTCAATACTTCAGATTCTTTTTATTTATTTCTTTATTAATTATTTTACTATTAACTATTACTACAAAAAAATAATTACATACTATGATTACAATGAAAAGTAACCTTAAAACGAAACTAAATTATTAAGTGAGATTTAGATTAGTGGAAGTGTACGCAATCAGTGTGATCATTAAAAAAAACACACATTTATGTAAGTAGGTTGATGTATATCATATTTAGGACAGTAATCAAGGGGTGGGACCGATAAAATCAAAGCCCCCAACAATTTATGGTGAATTAATCGCACCTTGTAAACAGCCAAAAGTAAAAACAATTCTGGAGTTGTTGCGTCTGACTTTGAGAGACTCAAAATAAATAAGCTTAAGTCGATCAAAATACGAAAGCAATATCGAAGGGGATCAGTTTAAGGTAGACCACGAAGATCAAATTGTAAAAATCTACGCTGGACATCCTCGATGCGGTTAATATGAACCACAAAGGAGTATTGTCAATTTCATTGGAAGCGCACCTCGAAATAAAATATGCGGGGGTACGGCCAGACAGATAAGAAGAAATCCATTTGACAAAAACAGTAGGAAACCCAATAACAGAGAGCTTATAGATGAGAACTCTATTATTAATTCTATCATCGAAAGCCTTGCTAGCATCAGTAAAAATGCAGGCGACTTGCTTACCGCCTTCATTTGTGGAAATACAAAAATTGGAGAATTCTAGTAAATTAGTAGTGATGGATTTACCCTCCATAAAGTAATGCTGAAATGAGTCCAAAAAAGATTTACAATGAAAGTCGATAACATTGTAACGGGTTTTCCTTGTGAGCCCATTTCCTAACCAATACTATATTACTCTCTACGGTTCTACCTTACGGGAAAGAGCGGGACAAAACACCTACAGAAATACATCACAAAGGTGCACGGAGGAGAGGATAGTAAGCACTCACAGAAATACATCACAAGAGTGTGCGGAAAGGAAACAAATCACTCACAGAAATACATCACGAGAGTGACAGGAAAGGAAACACTCACAGAAATACATCACGAGAGTGCACGGAACGGAATACACCTACAGAAAATTCATCACGAAGGTGTACGGAGGAGAGGACAGTAAACACTCACAGAAATACATCACGAGAGTGTGCGGAAAGGAAAGAAATCACTCACAGAAATACATCACGAGAGTGACAGGAAAGGAAACACTCACAGAAATACATCACGAGAGTGCACGGAACGGAATACACCTACAGAAATACATCACGAAGGTGTACGGAGGAGAGGACAGTAAACACTCACAGAAATACATCACGAAGGTGTACGGAGGAGAGGACAGTAAACACTCACAGAAATACATCACGAGAGTGTGCGGAAAGGAAACAAATCACTTACAGAAATACATCACGAGAGTGACAGGAAAGGAAACACTCACAGAAATACATCACGAGAGTGCACGGAACGGAATACACCTACAGAAATACATCACGAAGGTGTACGGAGGAGAGGACAGTAAACACTCACAGAAATACATCACGAGAGTGTGCGGAAAGGAATGGACTGGAACGGGCTACAGCCAATGAGCCGGTGTCCAACAAGAAAGAAGCCCCCAGAAATACATCACGGGAGCTCCTAGCTTGTCGGCAGCCAGCCACCAACTGAACTCTCGAATGAATGGCGTGCATACTTTAATACTTTTTCTAGTTATGAAATTATGAGTGACTAATCTCAACTACAGTGAGGTCTAAAATTATACATTTATGTTACTTTGGTCAAGAAAAGGGGTGACTTGGAAATGGTTCGTTACAACATCACAAATCAAGGCTTCGAAAATCTTAGCAAAACAACGTAAATTAGTGACAAGTCGATAATTCGAAATATCGCATTTGTTGCCTTTCTTATGTCGAGGAATAATCACAGATGGTTTCCAGGATTTTGGAAAAATAACCGCAAAAAATAGATAGAGAGGGTTAACCATCACAATACGCAAAATTAGCCTAATTCTATCCAAGTACTTGTTATAGGAAGCTTCAAGAGGAAAAGTAAATTGGTGACATAACATAGAGTAAGATAAATAGTCCTGTTCGTACCTTGAGGAGCGAAACCTCTTTCAAGCTTTATTTGTCAAGTTTTTTTTAAATCTCTTACAGAACTATCCAAGGTTGAAAAACGCACGAGTTATTAGATCTAGAAATAGAAACACAGCTTGCAGCGGTATCAATGCCTCTAATGTCACTTTTAAAAAATTGTAACGTTTTTTGTATGTGCCGTAAGATCTTCAAACCAGCTTTATTTTTCTTGGATCCCATTCTAGTTTAATACAAAAAAGCCCATCTTTAAAATGGCCTGAACTGCTTTTTTTTAAAAGATAATAATTACATCATAAAAAGTTAATCTTCAATTTCTTACCCGTATACGTAAATTTCACCATTCCTTCATGCCCTATCTTTAATTTTAACATTACACTAAAATCTATTAAGAATGTAGTAAAAAAAATTTAAAAAACCAAAAAAAAAAAAAACAATTTTAAACAATTTCCTTTCCATTTCAGATACATGACGATTTAGAAAAAGAGCCCGATTATTCTGGATCCGGTTTTGGACCAGACGATGAAGACTCATCATCTAACCATCATAGCAGTACAACGCATCATACGTCATCGTCGGGATCAGGAACTGGTGGTGGTAGCAGCAGTGGCAACAGTAATTCAATCAATAATCGGCCAGATATAACAAATCGAAAGGATACAACACGTGTTACTGAATACGAAACAGGATCAGGTGATGGCGATACAGATGATGACATCGATCATGAAGATGACGATGATGATCATGATGATAATGATCACGATAATAGCCATGTTGTAGACTATGATCATGAAACAGAAGAAAATAAGGATGTGAATGTACACGATGATAATGATGAAATTTACACAGAACTCACTGATCCAAATGAACACGATGAACATATCCCCGATAGATGTCAGTGCATGGCTTTGTATTTTTTTTATAATTTTAATATTTTTACTTATAAGTTTATTTATAGTTTTAGGCGAGCATTAAGCGTGTTTAAAATTAACGCGCTATCCATTACAGTGGTATCTGAAAGTTTCATTTTATCTTATGCAAAAGGGATCTACTTATCTGATTTTTTGGATCTATAGTTATAATGAGGATCAACTATTCTTTAATTGCTTAAGAAATATTGGTTAGAATTGATCGCTCCATCATACTTTGTACCAATGACCTCGCGATATTTCGCTTATGTGAAGAATAGTTTTCTTCCAAGAAAATTTTATTTTGTTCTTCGAACCCCTGCTGATATGTCTTCATCCACTTGCAGAAACATGGATAGGATGGAGCTTATTTTTGTAGCTTTACCAATGTCTAGATCTTTAAGCATCATCACACTGAGTATAATTATCAAGCAAATCCCCACCAATAAATAACAAACCCAGCAGCATCCAAATATCCTTCGGATGGGAATTAACTAAAAGAATGAAGAAAGAGACATTAGTGCTATGGAAATTTAGTAACGGTCATTTTCTTAGTACCACGAAACCGATCAACTATAATATTCGTATTCCCAAATTTTGCTAATCGGGACTAATTTTTCAAAGAAAAATGCTTTTGCCGGTGCGCTTCTCTCTCACAGGATCGAACCTAGGCAGAATGGCGATGACCAATCCCAAATATAATTTAATACAGCTAGGTTATGGTCGATGATCATCAACAGTTCTATCTATAATATTTATAAGGCATAATAGATAGCTTTCCCTTGAAAACGCTTAAAACTGTCCAATATTGGTTTTCTGTAACACCCACGCCTCGCCGAAGCAACAGCTATCTTAGTCCTTTAAACATTATATCGTTGAAGGTGCTTAAAAGATATGTGAAGGAGACCATGCAGTCAAGGTTCAATCACTCATTTTCAAGTACTTCGTCTTTTATTCGTTAATTTGAGGCCATTTAAAGAAAAACTCCTTTGGTACTTCCTGGTGGAAAACTTCTATGTGTAAGACTGCGCTAATCGTATTGTAATCGTGACCACTGGTAGCTTTAGAACTGACATTTCTGAATATCTATCTTTACATCAAGCTCTGCAGCTGAGAGAACAAACAGAAATCATTAAATTGGGAAAGGCTACAGGGACTTCGTCAGGCAAAAAAGTTTATTGACATCTCTGGCGGAAAAACAAAAGTAGGACTACTCCTTATGAGAACAGAGCGTAAAATAATCACAGAAATCTTCTTAGGTCATTGATCTTTGCGGTATCACCTAAACAAGATGGGCTTGTCTGAAACTTCGTCCTGCCATTTTTGTCAGGATTCATTAAAGCTCAGAACACCTTCTTTGCAATTGCGAAGCATTGGCCAGGCGGAGATTACTCCACTACAAGCATACATTTCCTCCACCAAACCACGTGTGGAATTTCAATTCCAGAATGATTCTGGACTTTATTAACAGTCTAAACCTAGTAGGGAGTAAATTGAACGGCTCTTTAAGGTCGCATCTAATCTAATCTAAGCCCTGCACATTTTTACGAGCTACAGCCTATACCTGCCGTAGAGCGCGTGGAGCGATATGAGCTCTAAAACTGAGACCCAAGAATTAGATTAGATTTACATACATATGTCATGCGTACATAATCGACAGTGGCACTGAAAACCATGATGAACTTGAAACCCCTTCATTTGGAAGTAGAGGAAAGGGCAGCAAATATCGCATACACGATAATTGTGACAGGTCTACTAGAAGAAAGCTTTGATGAAGGTAAGGGAAGGATATAGTTACGATAGTACAGTTTCTCGAAGAGGTTATGTCATCAGATCATATACCGAAAAAAATTTCATCGTGGGGTTGGCATATCCCTAGGCAAACTAGTCTGGCGCATGGATGAGTTCTAAATTGGGACGGAGGTGTTAGTTGGAGTTTGGGGAGATAGCAATAGGCTCTGAACATTACTGAATACAAAAAAGAAGACGCTGACTTGAACGCCAGAGATTTCCTTATTATCCCTACTGGAGGACTAGTCTGGTATATGGACTCGCCTACAACTGAGACGTTTCTTAGAGCTAGAGTTTGGAGTATGACAACGAAATGTTCTGGGCATTACTAACATGGAGAAACATGCCATGACTTGTGTCTTTGAGAATTCAAAAATAGCTTTCAACAACACAGAGATCCTCATTTACTCCGACAATTACGCAAAATTTCCGATTCCAAGTCTACATCTTCGACATCCTCTTGTCATAATAGCCAGTGACATCACACAACAAGCTCAGCTATTATAAGAGTTAGACGAAGACGAAGCTAACCTGTTCGAATTCGTGTGCTTATCTTAATATCGCAAACAGCAAACAAACAAAATCTCACGATTTGTTGTATATTTTAATAAATCAACTTGATTCTTGTCTCGGCGATCAAGCAAACCAAATGTCTAAACTGTTATACAAAGTAGCAAAGCTCGGTAATATATAGCTTGACTCGGTGTTACGTCATTAGCTGTTATAGCAAGACGAGGACAAAGACTTAGATTCGGACAGGCCCTTAGGCTGTTGTATGTCCTGAGATGAATTCAAAGCTTGTGTTGGAATGCCAACACACAATCATAATCGTGTTAGTCTGATATTAATCTGAGTTGGCTGACAAAATAACTAAATCTAAATTAGCCTTCTAGGCTCGACTTGGACCAGAATCAATGTTTTATTTAGCTCTGTGTATCGCTTAGAGTGCCATACTCAAACGAACTCATATTATTAAAGGACCATCATCAGTTAGCAGACCTAGCACAAGAGCTGTATAATGGGCAGGGCCTCGCCTATTACAAACCTTTCAAAACAATATGTGAAAAATGAGATAAATATTACCTTGTCTATCTCTACGATGATTTGACAAATTATTCCATGATGTTGCATGCATACTTAAAAAAAAACTCATGAATCAGGCTATACTCCCAGCATTATTAGCGCACAATAAAGATCCGGTTAATAAGTACCTACAGTTGATATGTAGAATCCACACAGAATACTCACATAGAATTTCTTCCATATTTTGCGTCATCCAGGCATAGAAGTACTCAAGAGATAATTCCAGAAACGTCGAGTGTACCGCCATCTGGCAGGATTCTGTTCGTTTTCTGTTTTTTTTTCTGTACAGACCATGAATTCATCTCTTATTGGTATTTTTGGGGAATTTTTCAAGAATTTTTCATGATTCTCTTCAAATGTGCTGACTGAGGTCTTCAATTACGTAAATAGTTTTCCTCTAAATCGCTTCTTTTGTCCTTTTTGAAACTTCAAATGACACTCTGTAAGGAAGTCGCCGATCATTTTACGTAGTATTGAAGTTTTATTTGAAAGTAACCGAAAACAGTCATCACGGATCACCTAACAAATGATCCGCATTTTCGTAAAAAAATTAAGGAACCTGTTCCATTCTGACAGTAATTTTTCTTTACGACACAGATTCACCTTCTTAAGGAAAATTAAGAATTTTACAGTAACTCTGCACCGTATTAAGTTTTTCGTACCACCAAAATGATATATGTTAAGAGCTTATTTGATTAATCCGATAATGTCTTATATTTAATTTTTGATTAATTTTGACAAGTGATCGAAATTATAGTTCCTTAAATTAAAGGAACAGAGATGATGCCTACTTTTCTTCTCATTATTTATATTTTATAGTTCCCCACCGCATTAGACAATTGAAACTATTCAGATACAATCAGCCATTCCACACGAAATCGATCGCCTTGGAACTCGATCATCTCCGATTTAAATGAGGTTCACAGTTTGTATAGAATACCAATGCTCACCAATGTTGTTTTTTGTTTTCCGCCACCACACCCCACCATCTCGCTAGGGGAATGGAAATTTCTTGAATTAACGACGAAACGTCATTTTCATACCTCCAGATCAGAGCAATCGATTTTTCTGATTCAAATGCTAAATGAAGCTTAATGCCGCATTTACAATGCAGAGTGATCTTTGTGTCCAGAACAAAAGTGTTCACAATGCAGCGCAGAGTCAAATTCGAACGTTGAAACTTAACATAACAACGACAAATCAATAAACAAGCAAGCAACTATCGTTGTCAAAACAAAAAATTCGAAAAAGGAAACACTTTTGGCAACACGTTACAATTTCGCATCGAAAGCGATTATCGAACGGAAGATTTCGCTTTGGCGGTATGTTATAAGATTTGCGTTCGCCAGGCGATTTTGCTTGATTTCAAATTACTTCCGAACTTTTTCCCCTAGCACAAATGAAATTTATAAATTCTTTTTCTAGTTTTTGATAAATTTTAATAATAGTATAATGTGAAATTGTGTGTTTTTCAAGCGCAGTTGGTGTTTTTGTGGGGGCGTTTTATCTTATCCCATACGAGACTCGAACTCACAATTTTTAGAATCGGTGATAAATGGAAATAAAAAAACTTTGAGAACTCTTTATTTTCAGTGTCGGGACTTTCCGCTTTCCGGGCGATTACTTTTTCTCTTGTGTTTATAATTTAACTTAGAATTGCTCGTACTATCACTGTCAAGATGTGAAGTTCTATCGAAATTATCGCCTGTCGAAAGTGTTACAACATACCGACTATCAATTATTTGTCGAAGTTATAACATCTTGCCTCTGTTGGCACCATCAGATTGCTTCGAAACTAGCTAAAAATAAAAGTACTTTTTTTGGTTTTTAAATCATGAAGTTTGCAAAAAGTACCTTTTGTTTTTATTAGAATTCATAAAAAATATTAAATCAGGAAATAATATGAAAAAAAGTTGAGCCTAGTACGGAGTTCGAGTAAAATCCCAAGCAAAAAATGTATTGAGGTCTTTACTAGTCCAGTACTGAGTTCACTGGTAAAAATTACAATTTCTTCTATTATAAGATAGATGGCGTTTGATAAGTCTCCGCTATTTTAGATACTGATCCTTTTAATGTGCGGAGCATTAAAATGCTGGTAAAATTTTGACATTTGTTTGATTGTTGACAAAGCGAGTTTATTTAGTTTTTCCCGTGGATTTCCTTGACGACGATACACACTTATTGTTAGACTTGCCACAGCAACAATCTCGTCCTCGATTTGATGATTAATATCCATTATAAATATTAATCATTTAGCATTATTCAAAATATTTCCGATTAATTGTGATTTCACAGTTGTCACTTCGTTTTCTCCACATAAAACTTGCTTGAACTTTTACCAGTGTTAAAATGCTATTTTTAGGAGACCGCGTTAAATTTTACCAATACCCGCACTCCATACTAAGCTTTGTGATAAAAAGAAGAGTGGAGCTTTTTCCATGCCATCTACATGCTAGTAGTTCAAATTCCAGATTGTAAGTTTCGGAAATGGCAACGTGAAAATAGATAGAACCTATTTTCATGCACCTCCACTCTGCGCTACTCCGAGTCATACAAAGATTGCCATATGCACTACTGCGTGCAAAAAAAAAAAAGGATGGCAACTGAGTCTGGTTCTGCATTGTCTAATACTTTAAATTTTTCATAAAAAAATATAAAAGAAAGACACATTTTTTTTTTTGATAATAGTCTTTTTTACTATTGAGGCCTTCTAGCATGTACAAAAAATTGCAATGGTATTCAATTTCGTTTTGAGGAGATATGAATTTTTAAAGTCACCGTTTATACCCAAAGTAATATCACGGGAATATTAAATTTAGTGGAATTGTTCTTAGCTTCATCCTGCCCCTCTGAAGTTACCGCTTGAGTGATTCTACTGTGGTCATGAAAATCTAATGGTAGTGCTGAGAGGAATAGAACACCACCGCGTTGAGGTGGCAGTCCGTGGGGGGAAAACTCGCTAAAGAAACGTATTATAAAAAAGTTTTAATTTTTTTTAATGTTTTTTTAATTTTTAATATTTAAAAGAATAATGCCTTACCGAAATACAATAAAATTTCACAGGTGATTCATTTCTGTTCCTCGTATTTGCTTTTGATCCATTCCTTGTTGATTGTCCTGCTTAAATTCAGGTAAAATTCAGGATTGAGTACTGACTGCCCATTCCTTCGTACATTTTGCACAGGTTATAGAAATTCATCCGATTTTTATACAGGCATCCAGAACCGCTGGAAAAAAAGCACATCTTTTTATACCCTAGATCAAATCTAAAGAGTATGCTTAGTTTGTCATTTCGTTTGTAACACCTAGACAAAAATGGGTTGGATACTTACGTTATTTTGGTTTTTACATGTCCGTCTGCCCTCACGATAACTCGAGAATGCGTTCACTTAACAAGCTGAAATTTTGCACGCGGGCTTATTAAAAAAAAGTAAATTAAGGTCGAAAGTAGGACAAATAGGGTAACTCAAAAATTCGTTTTTCATTATATATATGGACAGTGCTTGACAACGCGTCCACGTAGAGTGCTAAAATGTTTTAACTATGTTTTCATAGTAATTGTAAGTAAATCTTCAAAACTGGACTAAACCGCGCAACCCCTTCTTGGTGTTGCCACATTAAAATTTTGTTTTTTTTACGTATACTGTAAAAATGATCAATCCTAGACGGTCTTAATGTACTGAAAAGTTCTTCAGAAATTGGTTATAACCATTTTTACTGTCCGACGAACCGTTCTAGAAATATATGCGAAAATCCACTTCACAAAACAAACTTGCACAGATGGGTGATCATACGAAATTACATACGGGCATTCATCTACAGTATCATAAGAATTGGTCTGACAAGGTCCCTACTCGTCATCACCGATTTCGTCCAAATACACTTTATATGTTGGGCTTGACTAGAAATGAAAGTGACGCAGGTGGAAACTCCAGATGGCCAAGCGAAACGAAATAATGCATAATATTATGTGAACCAAGGGTTAAAATTAACACTTTTCGGAAAACTTTCATAATTACCAACTTGCGGGTATATTCGCAACATTTAAGCCACTTTCTTTTCGTTACAATCTGTTATAATCTGTTATCTTTCATATACAGAAAACCAGAAGTCATTACCCCAATTAGTTTAGAAGCATTTTCCAAAATAAGATTGCGAGGTTTGCTAAATTACTTTCAACTTACATTAATTAGCTGCATATACTGTAAAGCTACCACCTTTATCTCTCGGCCAAATTCCAACCGATTTTCAATATTCATTGTAAGTTTTTTATGATTTTTTGAAACCTAATCCGAGATACATACGGCTGCGGGTTACAGAGTGGTAACCCGTGGTGAGTTACTTATATATTATTATAATAAAAAAAAATATTTTTCCAGGGATGGGGGTATTTATTTTATATTGTTCCATTTGTGTAGAATATTCGTACACAATCTCATCAAAATCGCATGATAAATTCAATGTTAAAAGGTTATTCATCTACACCAATGAGAAAAAGTTCCTCATTTCGCGAATTCGAGTGTTCTGAGGGAGGTGGGGTAAATATTATCCGATTTGCAAAATTCCTTTTGCTAGTTTCTTTTTGATTTTTTTTTTCTGATCTTTGGAGCATATATTGCGAAATTTAATTTTCGACGGCCAAAATTCTATTTTTGAAAATTTCATTTCAAAATGTTTTTCTACAACTTATCGATTAATTTAATTTTTTGTGTATCTATTGATGCTCTTTTACTAAGAGATTATCTGTACAAAATTTCAAACTTTCAGGATGATCGGATGTCATTTAACTATTTAAAAAAAAATAAATCTATAAATATTTTGCATACTCACATTTCGCCATCTACCGGCAATTTTTGAAAACGCACGGAAATGCCACTTACAGAATCGAAAATCTAAATACCCTCTCTGTGGTTGGCATTTAACATAAATGAATTTGGCGCTTTCGTTCAAATTTTGTTCCAATTCAACCGCGACAACTCCCGCGAAAATTTCCAAATTTGAGCATTTTCCAAGGGTTAAGTCTACAAAACCCTGGGCTTCCCTACATTATGCATTATTTCGGTTTGGTTTGGTCATTTGGAGCTGCCACTTGCGTCACTTTCATATCTAATCAAGCCCTACTTAAATACAGTGATTTTGGATGAAATCATTGATGACGAGTAGGGACCCTCTCCGACCTATTCAAGCTTCTTTACTTGTTAAATTTGGAAGTTTCGCCTTCAAAAACTAAGTACAAGCATTTTTTATAAATAATCGGACAGCAACATGATTATAAATTGCTGATGCCGCTATTACGATAAAACTCATTGGACAATTTGTACATTTAGTAAGAAAGCACTGTTCGTTAGGACTTTTTTGCACAAAATTGTTGAAAGAAGTTCACGATATGACATAATTTTGTCAGTAATTTGGTTATTTCTTTTTAAAACATCAGTTTTAAATTTTGCTAGTGTATAAAGAGACAAACACAATGAGTCCCACTTGAATTTGCTAAAACAAACTGCAGAGGACGAAGGCTGGCAAATGAAGAGAATCCAATCATTCTGTCGGGATGTTTGTCCTTAAAAAGTTGATAAGCCTCCCTGAGATTTACCAGCACTAATCTACATTGTTTTTTTACCTTAACACCTTGAGTCGAAACTATTTCATAATCTCGCTTTCCCGGGCAAACACGACTTATTTCATCATCTTCATAAAACTCGGTCACAAGACTTTTGACTTCTTCCATAAGAAACTTACTGCCAATTTTTGGTTTTGGTGAAGTCATGATACCTTTTTCAATTTGCAAACTCTTTGCTCTGTGTACCATATAAAAACTTATGTCGAATGCATATTTGATCACGATCCATATTTGTGGCAAAGAGTTAGAAGCCGATACTTCTCGGCATTTGTCTGCGTCTTTGCGAATTATTCCTTCAATTCCGGAATGATTTCTTCACCAGTAAAAAAAAACAATACATTCCCCTCAGTGCAGTGCTCCCATAAAGGTTACTTTAGGTAAACGGTAGCCTTAAAAATTCATATCTTAAAAACGATACCGAATACGATCGCAATTTTTTGTACATAGATACATAGATATGTTTTCCAGCATCAAAACAAAAATACAAAAGAAAAAGTGCTAGTGATATTTTTTTTGAAAGAAATACTATTATTAATAAAAAAAAATTCGTTCAGTGCTGCTATATTTTTTTATAAAGCATTAAGCTTTATTTGGCAATTGAATTAGAAAAATTGGTTACTCCGTTCTTGAGATATGTTTTTTTGAAAAATATCATTTTCGTCGTAAAATCAACAAATTTCTAACCTCCCTAGAGGGGTGGGAGGGTATGGTAGGGGGGACACAAAAAAAACATGGGTAAGCTATTTTGGTATTCCATACACAAGTTTCATCCAAATCGGAAATGGTTGGATCCAAAAACAGCCCTTTTTGATCGTTTTCGTATGTGGAATGGCTACAATTAAACATTTTTTTTATTAACTTTTTCCCCCCATAACAAGAACATTTTAAAGAGCGAGTAAGTGAGATTAAAGAGAGAGTTGCATGCATCCAGGTGACAGATAAATGCGCGCATCTCATGATTTTTTTCGAACACCGAATATCGTAATTTTGATGTTTGCTATAGTTTTCAAATTTAGCATTTACCCAAAAGTTTAATAAATTGAATAATGCTTAATTTAGCTGTTCGAGATTATTAATTTTTGGTTAATTTATTCAAAATTTATTTTTAGTATGTATTTACATTGCCCCATCACTTTCAAGTATTTACATAAAATTTATTTAAATGTTCGTGAAATATGTTCGATGTGTATCGCTAGTTGATTTCATCTTGTTTATCATTTTTTCATTATCATAATTCAATTATTATAGGGTCGGCAATATTTTACCAAATATTATGACACACAAGTGCCAATGACAAATTAATTTTTGCCAAACAAATATATATTTTCACGGTGATAAGGTAGGTATATATTTTTCAGGTAATAACTAATGAATTATGAAATAACTGAAAAACAACATAAAATTATCGTCCCATTTCGGGGTTTTTGTTTTTATATAAATATTAAAAACTATGACAGCATCAATTCTGTTTGCAGCAAGTAATTTATAAATTTTCGAATGTAAACATACTCTTTGCTCTAATTAGCGCCGTACTTCAATGTTTGTACAAACGAATTTTCAGGAAATAAAATAATACCAACAGAGTTGAGCTTTAGGTTCAAATTCTAGAGCTAAGAGGAAAATTTAATTTAATTTCATTCCGAGTGAGTTAATTGAGAGAGAGAGATGGGAGAAACAAGTAGAAGTGGTTTGTTTCACTGTTTCCATTTTGTTATCATAAGTGTGGTTTTTTCCGGATTTCCTGAATTGATTGCTGAAATTCTTTGAAAATTTTAGTTAGTTAGTTCGGGCCCCCTAAATTTCTGGGGTGCCCTCGCCTGGCTGGGTCTGTGTCTTGTGTTCCATTTGCCAGAGTCATGACACTCGTAACTCCCGAAGCTGTCATTTTTTGTTTTTGCTTGCTACTTACACTATAAAAAAAATTAGGACAATTCCATAAGACACATTTTTTCCATAAAAATGAAAAATCATTTTCTTTGATAGAAAGTGAAAATCAGTTTAATTCCCCCCACATTATTGGAATATTCAATGAATTAGGGTATTTGGCACCACAAATCCTACATATATAGTACGTAAAGTTCCCGAAATGTGGCGCTTTCTCGCATATAAGGGAGAAAACATTCAATAAATTCGGTATTATTCTACATTTCTTATGGAGCACTTATATATTAGTTAATTCACATATTGTTTTTGAAAACAAGTCATATAAAGTTTTTTTGCTATATTGTTTCAGCGTGCCCAGCATCCCAGCATAACTTCCAACTTCCATATAATGTGTTTTAATGAAAAAATATATATGGTAGTATGATGGCACATAAGAAATGAACTATTCAGCTCATTCCTATGTTATTTAAAGGTGTGGTTATAAACTATTACCTATTCAATACATTTTAGCGAAAAACAAACAAAACAAAAATTTTAAAATCTCCCCCTATATTTTAGGGAAAAAACCTAGATTTTAAGGAAAAAAAACCCGACCTGCATTTTAGGGAGAAAAAACCTAATCTACGTTTTCCATGGTGGAGCTTTCCCTAATCTTATCGAAAATTACCTAAACATTGTGCGACAAATTGTTGCTACTCACTTTAGTGTAAAATTTTTTACTGTGTGGGTTAACCCCATGTATTAGTTAACCCTAGCTGCGCCTGCTTTTGACTAAGATCATCGCGGTTCTTGTTTTGAACTGTCAAAGAAAGAAGAAGAACGCATTTGTTGACATATTAAGAGGGAAATACGTTTGGAAAAAGTTTGTGATTTGGTAGTTTTGACATTTGCTTCTTTTGCGCAAAAACACGAATCTGACACTTCAGAATTAACAGCTTTTTCACCAGGTTCTGACATGTTCCAGGTGTCACGTTCCGGCAGAAAAATATAAAAACCCTCAGCAATGTTAACTTTATGCGTTTGAATTTTGAATAGCCTACTGGCTTTGGGCATCAAATACTCACTTTGAGCCATCTTCCCCTATATGCTAATGCAAAATTAATTTTTTTTCTAAGCACATACCTAATTTACTTCATCATTTTATTAGCAGCATACCTCTTGGGTATCTCACTTATTTCCATCCTTGCTCTAATTATAACGTATAAAGCTTCTACAAAAGCAATCTGTACCTAATATACATTATATGCATAAGTATGCAAAATATGCAACGTTTTAATCAACCTGAAAACTACTTTCACTGTAAACAAACATAAAACCAGTTCCTCATGAATGTCATCCATCAAAGTCTACACGCACATATAGCCTTGCACCAACTGTCGTCATCTGATCAAATTATTTTAAAACATGTCAAGTACAATTGATTGAGGACGTTTTTAGCCGTAGCACGAATACTCGCTCTATTCTATATAGTGCAAAAAGGGGTGAAATTAAGATGGATGAGATAAGAGAAACATTGTAACGCCTCGTCCATACGACACACGATATAACTTTCACTCTCTATGGTGGCAAACAACAACAACATGTCTAAGGACTTCATATATAGCTGCAAGGATCGTGCACAACATAAAGGATTTTTTGCTGGGCAATGGAAAAATCTGAACCCTTGTCTAAAAACATGCAAAATTTTTTCAGCTTCTCTGGGGGATGTCTGTGGATTTAATTTCTAAAAAAAAAAAAAAAAAACATGAAAAAATAAAAAGAAAAAAACGAAAAACGCTTTGAATGTAGAAGACAATTTTGGTTACCCCGTCTCTAATATATTTTTGATTGTTTTAGCAAGATTATTAAAGAATTCATGAATTTCTCATACCCACCTCGGGCTATGGAAAAATTTATGTATTTTCCAAGCTCCATTTTATCCTGACCCCATATTATCCAGAAAGAATGGAGAGAGAACAAAAAAAACTTGGTGCCATAATTGGTTCGACTCACTATCCTTGTTTGTTGTTTTTGTCTTTTTTTTTCTTTTTTTTTTATACGAAAGAAACTCCAGGTCCAGATCCCCAGGGAGCAATTACAGAGCCTTCACCTTTTTGCTGCTTCTCTTGTATGCCGTCAGAAGGTCAGCGAATATAATTCTTAATCAGATTTTGAAATTTATTTTCGACGCCGCTGTCGACCTATGAATATATGTATGCAAATGTATACACAAATACATATAGTGGGTACTTACTTACCTTTACCTTTTTTCTGGTGCCGTAAGGAAAATTTTACAGGATGTTTTTCCTGGCCCGTATCCTTGTCTTTCATAAATTTTTGTTTAAAGAGTTTTTCTTGTCAAGACCATAATAAAGTGCCTACTTTTTTCTCCGCTATCACGTTTTTTTTTCCTTCGGTATCATTTTTCTTAACCAGAAATGTTAAGTTGAAAACTTAATTTTTTTTTTTTTTTAGAGATTAAATCTGAATAATTTCAACTCAAGAGAAACCTTAGTTATGGATAAAATAATAAAATTTGTTAAAGGTTAAATCAATTTCAAGTGAATAAAATCCTGATTAACATGCCCTTTATATTCCACTTGAGCGGTCTTTGCTGGATGTTTTTCTTTTTCTTGATTGTAGGATTCAATTTTATTGTCCCTACTTTTTCAGACTTTTATTCGATTTATTTTTGATTATCGTTCAAAAGACTGGAAACTAGTTTAGATGGAAACAATGTATGCCCTACCAGAAGCAATATGATGGAATTTTTTTTAGTTGGAGCAAATCATATGTTTCTTGACAATTACTTACCATGGCATTAGATCTACAATGTTAGATGTATTCCGAATTATATTACAGCATCCCAATGGATTTTATAAATATTTCTACCTACTCAAATTACGTTGCATGTTACCTAGTATGTATAATGAAATGATTAATACATAACTCGTCACCTCTTCCCGCACCCATTCCAAGCCAATCACATTGGTATTTGACCATCTCCGATTCGGATGAAACTTTCACAGTTTGTATGGAATACAAAATAGCACACCATTTTTGTTTCCCCCTACCACGCCACCACCCCCGCCCCCTGATCTAAGCTAAGCTGGTTCGAAATTTTGTGAGTTTACCATGAAACGTCATTTTCGAAAAATCATATCGCGAGATCAGAGCAACCGATTTATTCAACAACACCAAATAAAAAATTTTTTGTTAATAATAGTATCTTTTTCAAAAAACATGTATTATCTACTAATGAGAACTTCTAGCACTTTTTTTTTTGTATTGTAATTTTGAATCTAGAAGCCTTATATATCTACATATAAAAATTGCGATGGTGTTCGGCTTCGTTTTTGAGATATGAATTTTTAAAGTCACTCAAATCATATCACGAAAATATTAAATTTGGTGGAACTGTTCTTAATGTTAATGTTAATGCTAAGAATAGGGGCGACTAGGCCTACAGGACCTTGCGTACATCGGGACTAGAGTTGATCTATTGTGCCTTCCCCTAAGGTGGTTAGGCAAAATCGAGTCTTTTAACGAGCTCGATTATTGCTCTTGGGGGTTAGATTGCAGACTTTATTTGGAGAGATAGGGGTTCCTCCAGTGATTTGCAGGCTTAGACTTGCAAGCGCTAGGCATTCACATATAACATGTATCTAGGTTTCATCCTCCTCTTCCTTCGCAGAGTCGACACAGTTCAGTGTCGACATTGTGTATCTTCTTAAACAAGTACGGAATGGGGCCATGACTAGTGACTACATTAGTAAACAGTCTGAGCGACTGTATGCTAAGTCCTATAAGCTATCGCGTCTGGAGAAGAGAGGTGTCGAAGAATTCCTTCGCCTGCCTCATACAAGGCGCGCTACGCCAGGAGTTCCCCTAAAGTGGCTTTTTGGTAGGCCTAATGTCGTGAAAGCACCAGTATACGGACATTCAGCTCCGGTTTTAGCCATTTCGTCCGCTTTTTCATTACCGTTCACTCCTTCATGTCCAGGAACCCAAACCAAGGTTACTTGATTGTCCCTAGTAGCTGGAATTTCGAGTAGGAGCTTCAGACTAATTTCGACTCAAAGACTTCAGAGGAAAGAGCTAGGACCACAGCTTGTCTGTCTAAACAGATATAGATTTTGGAGTGCTTGCAGACCTTTTTAGGCTTTCCTGAGCTCCAACCTCTATAGCATATACTTCCGCCTGAAAAATTGAAGGCGGGGCACCAAGCGGAGTGGATAGTTCTACTTCTGGACCAACCACCTCTGCGGGATCCATCAGTATATCACACTTGGGCCCGTGGCGCGAGCTAGAGCCCTCTGTCTAGTAGCTGGCTTCTTTCAGTAATGGTTACCTGGTAACCTCTTTCAAATGAAAGTCTTTTGGCCAAAGTATCTGTTGGAGTGGAACTGCTCTTGGTTTCATTCTATTCCTCTGAAGTTGTCGCCATGACTGACTCTGCCAAGGTCATAAAAACCTAATAGTGGTGCTTAGAGGACCAGAAATAATAGACCCGACCACCGCGTTGAGGTGTCAGTCGCGGGGGGATAACCTGTTGCTACTATTTAATTTTTTTTTAAATACCACATATTATTAACAAAAGTTTTGGTTCACTCGGTGCTGCTAGATTTTTTTTAATGAAAAATATGAAGCCTTGGGACTGTATTCTGTAACACGGTGAATTGGAGAGATGAGAATTATTCTTTTCTCCGATTAAAATTCGCTAACTCTTCATTCGTAATTCACTAAAATGTTTGGAGAAATGGGAAAAACTTGAGAGAAATTCGAAAAGAGAGATTGCAATTCCGACCGCTTAGAGTGCTGTTTTAAGTAAATATGCCAAAAGTGACATTCCATATTTTACTGGTGACAGTTCGGAATTTATTAAAAATATTATTTTCAAGTAAAAAGAAGTGAAAAACAAAAACATTATAATAATGTGATGAGCAAAACCGAAATTATTTTCTAAAAAGCCGACAGGCTCACTGGATGCACGTCTGCAATAAATATGCGGAAAACAAAATTGTCTATACTTTTAAACTATTATAATTAGTTGATTTTAATTACTTACTTTTGATGAATCCATAATTTAATTTAAAAATTCCTAGGTACCTTCACCAAATACAACAAAAATAGACAATTCTTTCAGTTGAAAATTCTTCTTCTTACTTTTACACTTGTAAAATAGAAAATTTAGTAATTGTCAAAATAAAATTCCTACAGAATTCCCAGTGAAGAATTAAATATCAAACCAACTCTCATTTCCCAATTCCCCCAAATTCTCCATGTTACATAATCTGGCCCCTATTCTCGAGATGTGGTTTTTTTGAAAATCAAGTTTCATCGTAAAATCACGAAATTTCTAACATCCCTAGGTGTTGTTGGGGAAAACAAAAAATATGGGACATATTTCGTTATTCCATACAAACCCTAAAAGTTTCATCCAAATCGGAAATGGTCGGGTCCAAAACAAGCCCCTTTTGATCGTTTTCGAGTGGAATAGCTAGAGGCTTGTTCCGACTGCCGATCATCACCGAACCGAAACTACGAAGTGAATTTTGTAATACACATTTCTTTTGTAATTCGCTAAAAAGGATTTTTACAAAATTCCATCACCAAGCACTGAAACTGGGTGTTAAGTGGCATAAAGTTTGTATGAATAAACAACGCGTGTATAGGACTGGAGATCGCTTCCTTTTCCCCTCCTGCAAATGTTTCCATGGCTGTTGTAGGACAGGTCCCCCTCGCATTAGTTATTCCTAAACAAACAAGCCGCTTTGGTGTTTTTTTTTTTGCAGCAGAGCCTCAGTTTTATTTTGATTAGTTTTTTGCCACCATGCCAGGACCACATAGATGAACATTTGTCTAACAACCGTGGTGTACATCCAGTACATAATTCGTGGACAGACAGAACCATTCTGGACAGATACGAATTCCAGATAAGTTTTTTATCGAGAATGACCGCCAGAAATTTGACTTGATCTGAAAATATCAATTCCGTTCCGTATTATGAGGAAGTGGAGCCGTTAGTGAATGCTTCGTTCTGCTCGTGAACGGAAAACGGAACGATAACCGTTTTATTGGAGTTTATGCTAGGGCCTTTGTTCAAACACCACGTACGGACCTTGGAGATCATCAATTACAATCGACAACAAGACCGGAGAAAGGACTCCTCCTTATGAGCAGTATTTAGCTGTGGTGATCGGGACTGAACACTTAGCTAGAATTGGGGTTATTCTCCCTCCTGCTTCTAAATAGGACTCACTATACACTAGTATGTATGTATACACACAGAGACAAGAAAGATTTAATTATACGTACAAATCACAATTAATTAGCTGACAATCATAATTGAAATCCACTTTTCAATACATTTACCGGGGCCTGTAATAAATATTCAAAATGAAATATAAAATTCTTCTCCACTTAAATATTTCTCTCTATTCTATGATCCATTGCCTTTACTAGTACCTACTATGCTTAATATAACCGACATTCATTATTTCAATAGTTGCGGAACTGTCGTTTATCATGTCCCTGACGTAATTAATATGCCGTCGACCATATTCCCTAATTAAATGACAAAACTCTAATGAAATTTATTTACGAGCTTACTGTATTTTACGGCTTATATACTTCGATACATGCATATACATATATGGGCACAATCAATATGGCACACTATACTTTATCGGCCACCACATATTGCCCTGTCAATTGCTGTGATTTTAATATTTAAAATAGATTCGACAACGAACAACGCGCTATTGTCGAATCTATTGTACGATGCAAAACAAGCAAATTTGGATGTAATTGACTTGATTTAATGCTCATTTATATGATTACCATTATTGTAATAATTAGAATATATACCAACCATAGTTAGAATGAATAGTCCTAGCGAATTAGGGAATGAGGATGAGAAACAAAGAGCCATGTTCCTGGTATTTATGAATATTTCAACGTATCTGAAAATTAATTTTATTGTTCCTTGAAATCTAATGCTTGTTTTTTTTTAATGTTCGAAAATAGTCGAAAAAAGTCCTGTATCTCTTTGGTACTATTTTGGGTAAATGTTTTTATTTTTATTATTATTATTCCAAAGGATATTTGCAGATTAAGAACGCACTTAAAACTATTCTTTTTTTGGAATAAAAAAAAATTCTCTGAACAGTAAACGTGCTGGCACACTTTATATCTATTCAAGTCGATTTTACAAAATCTTAAACTTATCTCATCCGGATCGCACGTTACTTCCGGTATACCGCGCCCATTTTCCATACATACTGAAATAATTTTATTTTTTTTGCTCGAATACCGGTATTTCGCTATTGAAACGATAAACTGCTTGAAACCGAAACGTATAAATGGTGACAACTTATTAACAATGTTGTTAACCATATTGACTTTCATCAGTGAACTCCGTCTAATAATAATAAAAATCTGGTATCCGACGTTCCCCTACAAAGAATGAAAGTTTTCAAAAAAAATATGCAAAAACTGAATCTGCCATCGAAATTATGTTAATAATGGATTTGAGAACTCAGTGGAATAGTTTACTACTTACATATGATCGAATGATTTTTACATTAAAAGATGTTCAAAAGTGGCGTTCATTAGGTTAAATACCGAAATTAATGTCTTTGAAAAGGAAATTGCAATTGTTTCAAAAGTAATATTGTTCAGCAAATGCAGAAATACACAGTTAATGATAAAAATACTAGCGGAACAAAAATCTGTATTGTATTCTGAATTAAAATTTCGGTTACGTCAAAGTTGTTCTGATTTAGATAGTGTTTCTGAGTAGTTACGCTATGCAGATTCTGGGGCACAGTTTTTACTTCACTTGTGCCCACACGTAGAAGCATACTACGGTTTTCTTGGATGTTGTGAAGTTGTTTGCTTCACTTGTGCCCACATGTAGCAGCATGCTACGGTTTTCTAACTACTTTTCTGTATACCTTCACAGTGGCGTAGCTAGAGCTTTTGCCCCCTGCGGAGGTCCAGAATTTGCCGCCCTTTTTAACTTAATCATAATCAAGAGTGGTGATTATTGAACATAAATAAATAAATGAGTAAAACCATTTATTTAATTTGTTTAAACAAATTGGACACATAATAATAAAATGTGTTTTGATTTATATATATATCATCCTTGCCCTTTTATTACAAAAGTCTTGAATGACATTATCAAAATTTATGACATCTGTTAGTTCTCTTTTTTTTTATGGACAGTACCTATCGCTAGATTTCGTAATTTTAAATCATTCATTGTGGAACGAAGATAATTTTAAATTAATTTTAATTTGGAAAAGCTCCGTTCACAACTTGCGATACTGATGGCTATTATTAAAAAAAATCTTAATAATATTACTATAATGGGAATAGAGTTTTCCAACCTATATTTTTGAATAAATATTAAAAGTTCAAGAGGCCTTTCCCCGTTTTTCAATCTTTTCCTTGCTCTTGTACATCAGGTAGAGACATAAAATTCGGGATCCTTTTCGATCCTGCGTCCCTTGGAAAACTCAGGATATCTCTAAGGCTCTTTACCTAGATTCATCCTGCTTCTCTCAGAAAACTCAGAATATATCTGAATTCTTTACTTTGCAGGTCCCCCAGAAAAGAAGAAGCTACCCAATAGCCTACTTCTTTTATTTATCAAAGCGGGGCATTCGCAAAGCACGTATTGGACGAACTCGATTTCCTCCAAGTCCTAAAAGTTCCTGCAAAAATCGTTTGCCGCTATACCCAGTCTTCTAACATGGAGCCCAGTGACCCGTAATGACCCCTACTAGAGCCGTGGTATTTGTTCTGGTGCCATTAAGCAGCTCCCTTGTCCTTTTCCTTTCATATGCAGGCCACAATTGCCTCGCAATACGGCGAGAATTCCCGCTGGTCCACCGCAGGTTTGCCTTTTAATAGGCGCCCCTGAATATTTCCTCTTTTATTGTTCCTATTGTGATCCTCACATAAGCAATTGTTGCGGAGCTATCGAATTCAGAGCCGTTTTTTTCAACTCATATGCCATCTCGTTGCCTGAGGGGGTACTAAACAAAGCATAAAACGTAAAATCTGGAATAACAATGCACGAGCCAATGGACCGTGGGAAAGGTCTGGTTCGAGGTGGCGCCAGCACGCCTGTGATGACGCGTCCGATTCATTTCTAGTCGGTAACTTCAAATGCGTGGCGCGAGAATGCGCGCGGTGGCCCGTGGTGGCCCGAGCGGGCGTGTCATTTTTCATACAAAAGCGGCTGCAAAAACAAGCGATAATTTCTGCACGCGAATGGATATTTAATAAGAAGTAGGCATCGGGAAGTGTATAGACTCGGCTTGGCTCGTGAATCCACGCACCATGGAAAGCAAGCTTCAGAAACCATGCCGAATTTGACCAAAAAAGTTAGATACTTTTTTGCTGCAAATTATCCATACTCTCACCACTTAAAATATTTACCAATATTTCTGAGACACATCAATAGAGGATACAGGAACTACTTAGAATATATAAGTATTTTTTCCGACAGCAAGCCAAAAATATTGGCGTACTCGGATTGAACCGTTTCGAATCAAATCTGCGATGAAACTGTCAGGAAGGGCTAATAAAACTAGTGCACTCAAACATAGGTGTCCTTATTTACATGCCTGGGTATAACAGAAAGCTGTCATGGTTTTACGTGAGCACCTGCCATTATAGCTTAATCTCACGGCAGTCTTAATGTAGGGATTAGAAGTCAAGCGACAATCAACGCCCTCGAGAGGCAGAATATAATTTATATTCTGTCTCAGAAGTACCAGTTTATGTCAGTGCATGCTTGACATTGGACTTACTGGTCGAAGCGAGACAATTTCTTCCGATCTTTGGGTCACGGCACCCGGTTGATTTAGTGCAACTCCACGCCGAGAGCTAATCCTCTAAGCATACATTAATAAGCGACCATCCTTCAAATTCACGGACGCAGTATGCAATTATGACAAAAGAACAAACTACTCTGTTTAGAGAAGAATGTTTGCCCAAGTCATGCAGACTCAGACAATGTCACTCTGCCGCATATGGGCTACTACAACCACTACGATGCTCCCACAAAGGGGCCTTCCCATGTTGAGGCGAATATTGCTCTAAGAGTTCTATTCGAGGCTCCACAGCCCCGTAGTACCAAGCCAGCAATGTCGGCTACCCAATTAATATGGCTTCATATAACATGATTATACGATCATGAGTACTCCCAGTGAATCTTTCGTGCAGATCCTTAAACGTTACTGGGTACCTCCGTTCGGTGTTAATCATATTAGCACTTATAAAGTGACAGCAGTGGCCCACGAGAAGGTTATGATCCGCCCTTTAGGCTAACAGAGGCTTGAGACTAACGCCAGTAGTCTTATAGCATACCAAGGTATAAATACCAAGCTGCATACTAGGTCATATACGCGCTAGGCTTCACTAGGTACACGCACTATCATCAGTAATCAGATGTGTCAATGTCCTCAGCACAACGAACCGCGGTGCGGTGGCTTTTCACATCCAGTTATTCTCCCCTGTCAGCTCGGCGCTTCACTAACCCTTTGCACCACCGCCTGGGTATAACAGATCAGGTTGGCCAAAAAGGATCAAAATTGAGCTTTACAAATTCGATACCATAAATAAAGATTGTCGGAGTTGCTAACAAAACAAGCGGAACGCCATTGAAGAGAAAATGATGGTTGCAGATAATCGGAGCTATTCCTAGAAAACCACTTCTAAGTAAGAGCTGTCGAACTTCTAAAATTGAACACGTATCAAGCCAGGTGCATCACCGTTCGAATAAGCATCTGTACACTATCAAACTCTCTAGGGACAGGACGTGCAGATTATCGAAGACGAAGGGAAAACTGAAGCACCTTTTTTGCAACTGTGTTAGTATTAGCCCACAAAAGACTCATACATCTTGTGCAATACTTCTTGAAACCAACAGAAATAACCATGCAAACATTGCGGCTCAAAATCGAATCGAATACGAAGTAAATCAATTCGACTAAGTGAAATTAAGCTTCGAAATCGAATTCTCTTGCGACGTGCTCGCGAATTAGAGGAGAAGAAAACGGAGCACGTTATCGAATCGTATTGGCGACCCGACAGTGGTTCGCTAGCTTGACTTTCTTTCGAAGTTCTTGTATGTGTTGGTAGTTCTTTTTGGATTCGATGTTTTTTTAACAGTATGATCTGGTATCGACCTCTCTTGCTAAGCGTTTTAGAAATACCAAGTAAATACGATCTCTAATAAATAAATAATAAATACTCATTGTAGTAAAACTTCGCTATGCACTTCGCTCAATAAAATCTCAACATAGAATGTGGCGAAGAACATGAATAGAAAATATTTGCTTTAACAATTTCCTCGGAAATTGACATGAGCCGTATCGTAATTTCTATATATAGCAAACAAATCGAAGAAATTTCGAGCTAAAGGGATGCATCTATTTCGAATTTTCGGAAATTTCGACGTGCTTGCAAACGTCGTTTATTATAAAAAAAAATCGAAGAGATTTCGAGCCACAAGCGGTTCATCTATTTCGAATTCTCGGAAATTACTGAAGGATGCTAAAATTTCATTTAAGTGAAAAAAATCGAAGAGATTTCGAGCTACGAGCGTTTCCTCTATTTCGAATTCATTTCGCTACGGCGAAATTTCGTTCAATTGTTTAATGTCCAGTTCATTGAAAAAATTCTGAAGTTCGTCGAAATAACTCCACTAAATGAACTAAAAAATGAGGAAATCACAATCGGCCCATAGTAGCTGCTACCGTGAATGGAACATAAAACCACTCTCACTACCTAATCTAATCCTTTTATTGTACATACATTGAAAAACTACAAATCTACAAACGGAAGTCTAGCTTATCTCTGCAATTATACTTCTAGTAAGCATGTTGAAAGACTATGTATAAGACCACCACATTTATACGTATAACAAATACAAAATTTTCTTTCTTATGAACATAAAAAATGGTAAAATTTGCTTTTTTTATTCTCTAATAAAACACCCTACAAGGGACTCTGTTAATTGAACCTCCGGTTCTATATGATTACACATCCGTGAAAACCTCATTTGACTGACTGAATAATTAAAGAAACAAGGAACAAGGTGTTTCAAATTGGCACGTTTCACACCCCACAAATATTTCTGTAATTGTATAGCAGAAAAGTTAGGACGTTGTACGTAAATTAAAACATTTTACACTCTTGTACGCGTACCATTTAAAAGGATAAGTCTCTTGCAGAAAAACCATTTTAATGACAGTGAAAATACGTGTTTGAATTACTTAAGGCTGGGCGGGCAAGTCTCCTGTTATACTCGTCTGTAGTACATATACCACGGAGAAAAATACGCCATGCTTAAAAAAAAAAATAAGTCTTATACTACTTTTGCAGTTACATCTCAGTTCTTGATATTTTGTTTTTGGATAGAATTAAGTTTCCTTCTTAGAGGCACACAATTATTCGTCGGATGGAGATTTTATGTATTTCACGTTTCTACTGCAATTATTTCTTCTCTAATGTGGTGGGAGAGCTTCTCACGTGTTAAGTTTGGATTTATTTTATTCTAAGAACTTAAGGAAAGTTGGTAATTTTTTTAATGTTTCCGTATTAATGATTTATGTAGAAGAAGATATACACGTCTTGAATTATGTTTGTAGTATAACAGTCATATACAGGGTGTTTCCCACTAGAAGGTCAATAGAGCAGGAGGTGATAGTACTCTCCTAGACGAACAAAAATTGTTTGGCAGGAGAGCGGGGGACATATCAACCGTTTCGGAGTTACAAGATGATTAAGAAAAACGCTAGTTTTTCACATCTTATTATTATTATTATCTTAAAAATTACACGGCATACGGTCGCTGTGAAGAGCTCATTGTATGCAGAACTTCATGGCCTTTCCAACGACTGCTTAACCAGCCCCGTACTCATCTCTCAGGATTTATGGGGTCTAAGCTAAAAATTTCGGGATTTTCTCAGCTTTCTTTTTAGTTTTGAACTCTAGTTTTTTTGCAAAAAGGTCGTTAAAATAAATTTAATTTTTTTTTATAAAAACTATAAATTATGGACTCTCCTCTTTAATTAATGTGTCCGTTAAGGAATTATTATTCAGGTCATACCGAAATTAATAGATTTTTTTTTTTAATTACTATTTTCAGTTACTAAGGAAGCAAATTATATTTGAAAATATGTTTGAGAATAGCTTTGGGAATAGGTTAAGAGCTAATAACTCTTAAACGGCTGCAGATATCACATAGGGTTTAATAGGTCAAACTAAAGAGGAGAGTCTACAGTTTACAGCTTTTATGAAAAAAAAACTTAACGACCTTTTCGCAAAAAATAATAGAGGACAAAGTAAATAAAAAGGTAAGAGAATCCGAAATTTTTAGTTTAGAGCACCATAACTCCTGAGGGTAGAGGATCACGGAGCTAGTGGAGCAGTCTCTAGATATGCCATGAAGCTCTGAATACAATCAGCCTTATATGGTGACCGTGCTCCCTGCACTTTTTAAGATACAGTCAATAGAAAGGCCATGAAGCTCTGCATACAATGGTCAAAGCAAAAAAGAAGGTAAGAGAATCCGAAATTTTTAGTTTAGACAAGCATAATTCTTAAGGGGAGAGTGGTACGGGGCTGGTTGCGCAGTCGTTGGAAGGCCATAAAGTTCTGCATACAATGAGCTGTAACTGTGCATACAAAAACTGTGACCGTACGCCATGTAATTTTTAAGATACAGGTTGTTTTGTGAAAAAAATAGTTTTTTTCTTAATCACCCTGTAATTCCGAAACGATTTATATGCCCTCCCCCCCCCCCCCCCTTCATTGCATTTTTTTTTGTTCTTCTAGGTAAGTACTATCATCACCTCCTGTTATATTGACATTCTAGACGGAAGCACCCTGTATATAGCCAGCCACCATCGAAATATGAGTTGAGCAGAACCAATCTTGATCTAGGTAGGCTCCAAGTGTCTTTGGGCATAGTAGGCCAGTGAATAAAGTCAATCAATTCGAATTATCATTAATTGCATTAGCATGCGCAAAACTTCAGAAAAATAAAAGTTTTTATAACTTCCAAAAAAAAATTTCAAAAGTCCTGTAAACTTAAAGAAATGTTTACTTTGATAGTTCCCACCATGTGTTAAATTTGCAACTCATTTCGGCATAATTTTTAATTGTAAAATAACATCTTTATTAATTATATCAATTTGCAACCATTTATGTCGCACACAAGATATTCTTTTTTAATCTATAGAGCAACAATTCCTTATTTGGCTGCCATTTTAGCAAAAAAAAATCCAAAAGATCTCAAATTAGATTGCAAACGTTGAGATCTTTCTTCATCAGAATATGGTAAGTTTGCAACCTCCCAGTGGCGTGGCGTCTTGGAAGCAAGGGAAGCCTAGTTGACATTATGCTAATTGACCAGCGCTGATGCATCAGCAGCTAGAATCAGCGTGCCATAGGTATAGTTCCAACACCAATGCTGATAGTATCACCACTTCATACGTGCTGATGTTACCAGCATCGAGAAAGCCAGACGAGTTTAACTTTTCCATCAGCGCTGATCAATCAGCAAATGTCAACTAGGCTTTAGCATTTCTGATTTAATTGAATTAAAACAAATAAAAAATATAAAAATATTTTCCCCAAAGGCTTTTTATTCGTATTTCGATGTAAACTACAAAAGAGAAGCAATTATAAAACCACGTCCCGTCTGAAAAAAAAACAACCAAAAACAACTAAAAAAGCTAGATTAGTCTAACAAGAGAGGGTCCCTACTTAGGGTCCTTTCTTACAAATTCACAGTAAAAGTAGAGCTTTATTAGAAATGAAAGTCACACAAGTGGCCTAGGCTTTCTAGGCTGCACCACTTGGAAATTGCTAACAACAATTGCTAGCAAATTTGCTAATTTTCGCGGGAGTTGTTGCGGTTAAATTGCAACAAAATTTGAACGAAAGCGCCAAATTCATTCTTGTTAAATGCCAACCACAGAGTGGGTATGTAAATTTTCGATTCTGTAAGTGGCATTTCCGTGCGTTTTCAAAAATTGCCGGTAGATGGCGAAATGTGGGTATGCTAAATATTTATAGATTTCATTTTTTTTAAATAGTTAAATGACATCCGATCTTAATGAAATTTTGTACAGATAATCTCTTAGTAAAAGAGCATCCATAAAATTCAAAAATTTGTATTAATTGATAAGTTGTAGAAAAACATTTCAAAATGAATTTTTCAGACAGAATTTTTACCGTCGAAAATTAAATCTCGCAACTTAATCAGAAGAGGGGGGGGGGGGGGGGGGGAATAAGCCCAAAAAATCAGAAAAAAAACTAGCAAAAGAAATTTTGCAAATCGGATATTCTGTTGGTAAAATTTTATCATTTTATATTATTTTATGCCTTAAAATAAAAATTCCGTAACAGAAATTTTATTTTATTTTATGCCCTGTAACAAAAAATATTTCCTGTTATCTTGGATAACATAAAAGATTCTAAGCAGCACATTTTAAAGGTATTTCGACACATTTTATGAAAATGACATGCATCAATTAACATTTGTTGTGTGAAAATTGTTTTAATTAAAAACGAAAATTTCCACCGCCATACATGTGAATTAAAATTTTGTCAGAAATTGTGGAAATTCGCATTTGGCCATACCGAACCAAAAAATATAAAAAGGTAATTACGTTTGTCTTAGGTTTTAATTTTATGCAGAAAGGATACGATATCTTTGCGATTCCTACGATCCATGGAGTTGCCCAACTTTAAAAGTTCAAAAGTTCTTTCGGCAGGACAATTCATAAACTTCTTATATTGTGATTTGTAAACTAATTTTGCAAACTTATGAATAATTCTAATTTATACCCAAAATCTTTCGTTGTAAAAAACAAATGCAACTTACTTATCGAGTAGCTACAGCCTCATACCAGAAATACATCCATTCCGTTCACTTTGAGTTGGGAATCTCAAAGTGAACGGAATGAATGTCTTTCTGGTGCTTTGCATTCCTACAGACATGGTTTGTATCAAACTCCAGTCAGGGGTTGTCATATTCTAGCACTTTTAGAGCCAAGTATCTCAAGAGCTATTAAGAAAACAACTGCTTTCATAAATGATTATTTAGTGGGTGATTTGATAGAGAATCATGCAAATGTCAATTGACCAGCTGTTCAAAACGTAATAGAAACCAAAGCGGAATGTACTAAATATTTTATGTTGCGTGTTCATAAAAGATTCCATAAAATAATTTTATGGAACCACGACAGAATACGACTTTTTAAAATATTTTATTTTCATTTTATGAAGAAGATATTTTATCACCACAAATCAACATAAAATACTATTTTATGAAAAATTACAGAATAGGGCCCAATATTTACCCCACCTCCCTCAGAACACCAAAATTCGGGAAATGAGAAACTCTTTCCCGTTGGTATATATGAATGACCTTTTGACATTGAATTTATCATCCGTTTTTGATGATATTTTATGAGAATGCTCTACACAGATATTGGAATGTAAAATAAATACTCCTACCCCCGGAAAAATATGTAGATTTTTTTTATAATAATAATAATATATGGCGGTAGGTTACTACTCTGTTACCCGCTGCCGTACAAATCTCATAATAAATTCTAAAAATCATAAAAAACTTACAATGAATTTAAAAAAAAAAATTTTGAAAATGGTTGGAATTTGGCTGAGAGGTAAAGGGTAGGATTTCGTATTCTGAAGAAGTTTTTAGTACAATGTGTAGTCCTGATCATTTTTATAGTATATACGTAAACAAACAAAATTTTAATATGACAACACCAAGAAGGGATTGCCAGATTTAGTCCATTTTTGAAGCTTTACTTACTATTACCATGAAAGTACATTGTACGAAATTTCAACTCTCTACGTCGACGCGTTGTCAGGCACTGTCCAAATATATAGTGAAAAACGAAATTTTTGTATGGCAATCCTACGAAGAAGTTACCCGATTTGTTCTATTTATCCTATTTTCGAATTTAAATTTCCTTTTTTTTTTAAAGCCCGTATCAAAATTTCAACTTCCTAAGTGAACGCGTTCTCGAGTTATCGTGAGGCCTGGGTGTCCAATCCATTTTGCTCTACCATAATTATTTCTGTGCGTTACAAACCGAATTACAAACTTAGTATACCCTATGATTTCATCTAGGGTATAACAATCGAACAACATCCAATAAGAAATTTTTCTAAGCCATTCCCTTCTTTATTATAGGCTATGCCGTGCATATGTATGAGAAAAGTGTCATTTGACAGCTTTTAACATTGCGCATTATGGGGAAACAAACATGTTTCATATTTAGAAATTTATTCTGAATAAACCACGCTTTTGGTAACGATAGTTGTAACGAATATTTATAAATCAAAATATTTTAGGTACCTACGTGAAAGTAATTGTGAGTATTTCAACAAAACATTTAAATGTTTCCGTGTTTTTCTAAACTCCACCCAATTTGCTGTGAAATGGGAGTACAGCTTTCGCTCAAGACGAAAGTTCTTTTCTAAGCTTGAATTTAATATGATAATTAAATTTCTTTCAATTACATTTCATTTATTTTTACATTGTCCCATACGGGACTCGAACTCACAATTTTTAAAATTGTTCATAAATGAAGAATAAGAGAATTTATATGAACTTTTTATTTTTAACGATTCTGAATTAAATTGTCAATACAAGAAAAAAAAACAACTGCCTCATCCAGTTTTTAAAGTCAGGACCTTCCGGCTTCCGGGCGACTGCTTTTATAGACTGAACCACAATAGACGTAAAGTACTTTTCGAATTTGAACGAGCCTGAGGTTTACTTACGGATGATTGACATTTTTAGCCCAAATAGACGTCACATTCCGTACGTCTTCAATTTTAAAAAGTAATAAAAGCAATAAATTTAACAAATGGAAGTTGAATTAATTGAAGATTTGTGCCTTTTATGTAAAAATATAGGAAAAATCTAAAGAAAATTTGGCAGCACTTCCAGAAGCATTATCTCGCTTTCGTAGCTTCTTCCCAAACTTTTCTCTTAGATGGAACCACCTCTATTCACATCCTTCTTCTATAATAAAATCAAATAATAAGGCCCGCTGCACATTGAATGCAGCACAGCGTAGCACAGGGTAGGGAAAAGTAGCGTAGGTTTTTGTAATATACACAAGTAAATGATATTGCTTCTACTGTGTGCAAAAGTCTACTCTACCCTTTCCTACGTTGTGCAGTGCTGCGTTCACATGTGCGGCGGGCTTAAGAGTGTAACCGATTACATTAATATCATTGGATAAACAGATGAGTCCTTACGGAATGACTATAACTCTTACCGCACTTTACTTACGGCAATCTGACATTTTAACTTAACGAAAGTTCCTTACCGATGCCTTATAGTTATTTTGGGTGCGTCTGTTAAATTAAAAGGTCGCGTTCGCCTTACTTAGGTAACTTTACTTATGAATACGTCTATTTTGGTTTAGCCTTATCACTGAGCTAACAAGACATAATTTATAACGCCAAACAATTTATAACGCCATGACCTAAAGAAAACCGTGTCTTATGAAGTGTGAAGAACTGGAAGCACTGAAGTCCATCGAACAGGTTTCTCTCATATTCCTAGTATTAGTGTGCACACGTATCTATTATCAAACGTAATAAATGTTCTTTATTGATATATAGAAACAAATTTCTTCTTGAACTATATGCAAATTGCCCAAATAAAATCTTATAATTCATTTAATTCAGTAATTTCACAATTAATCGCACCAGTACACTTTGACAGAGCAGATGACATCACAACTTGAATATGTATTTGTAACACCGAGAAAATATCCAGTGGAAAGTAGGGAAAATGCAGTGCAAACCTAAGTTGTCCCATCGAACATTTTCAGTGCTGAACTGCTAGAAAAAGTGCAATACTGGTGTTGCACTGAAATTCCATCGAAATCGACATAAGCCTAAGGGATGCAATAGACCAAATGCTTCTATGGGACCAACACACTGCTATAGATTAATTTCATTCATATGCATATCGTTACGAGCGTGGCTTTAGTTTGTTATTTAAAATACAATATTTCAGATATCATTCAAAAGTTCTTCCTTTACTTTACTTTTATAATATTCACAAACAATTATCAAATCAACTCTACTTTACTTATCGTTAGTACTGTACTTCTAATTATCGCAATCCAAATAGTTTACTTCGTTCACTTCACTGTCTGAAAAAAGATTCGCCCTCTGGTCGTGAGAAGCATCGTATTTATACTCTACAAATTATTCTAGAATCTTCCCTAATATTCCGTTCTCGAAACATCGATACTCCGAACCTAAAGATGTCACTTTCCCTTTCTATGATACGATTCTCCGAAAGTTGTTTATGTCCGTACTAAATTAATCATTCCACGTGAAGTATGTAGACAACCTTGTCCTTTTTCTATTGCACGTAACAATATATTTTTCTTATGATAGGTTAACGCTGTATTTGTCTCAACTTGAGGTGGTTTTATTTATGCTTCCATTGATTTCATGTAAGTAGGTCGATTAGGAAGAATTTCGATTGTAGGAAAATATGTACAAGCCGCGAGTGCGAGAAGGAATTGTAAATTCTTGACGGGGATTTCAAGTTGGATAGGGGAATTTTACTTTAAAGTAGAGATCAGAGACGTCTTCCAATATGAATATGATGGCAAAAATTCGTTTTCGGGGGCAAATGAGGAAATACTTTTAATTTAACTTATTTTGAATTTCATATAATACACTCTGTTCCCAAAAATCTTTAAATCAATTTCTTGAAATTTCATTTACAGACCTTAAATGCCGTTATTTCGGACAATTTACCCAGTGGGTTGAACAGTTTTGAGTATCTCTTAATATTGTGTTTTCGAAAAAAACGGAAATTTTTAAATTTGTTTATAGTTTTGATTGAAACCGAATGTGTAATATACAAGTAAATTACAACCTGATAGAAGACAAAACTTTTCACACCCTGGAATGTGGGTGCTTAAGCTTATGCTTAACAGTAGGGGCGACTATTCCACTAGGACCCTGCGTACAACGCGACCAGAGTTGTTCTATTCTGTCCCCGCCCAGTTTGGTTAGCTTTTTTACGAGTTCGATTAATACTTTTGGAGTTATCTTGCAAACCTTATTTTTTTGAACTAATTTTGGACCAGACCATATCCGATTTGGATGAAACTTTCATAGTTTATATGGAATACGTAAATAGCTCAGCCGTATTTTTTTGTTTTCCCCTCACAGGGGCGACTATGCCACTAGGATCATGCGGACCCACTAAAAATCTAGTTTTTTTACGAGCACAATTATTGCTCTTGGGGTTAGATTGCAAACCATTGTTTGAGACACAAATGATTCTCCACTGATTTGCAATCTTAATGCTGTAAATGCGGGACACTTACATATAATATGCTTCGAGATTTCATCTTCCTCAGCATAGATTTCCGCTTGAAAAATGGAAGGTAATGTAACTACCAAGCGGAATGGAGAGTTCTATTTCTAGACTGAACACTCCGGCGCCTGTTTTGTTATTCTTTCTGGATCCGTCAGTATACCAGACATGGACCCGTTGCGGGAACTGGAGCTCTCTGTCTAATATCTGGCATCTAAGCCCTTTAATGTTGACCTGCTCAAGGATGTTAAGATATCCCACACCGGAAGAAGTGTCTTTATTTGACCTTTTCCATCGAAGCATGATAGCCCCTACTTCCCTTTGGATAAAGAGGTAGAAAGACTGTTAGCTTCAAGTGCTCATTGAAGACACGAGTAAAGGCATAGTTTTAGGCCCTCAAACATTTGTACCATAAAAACATATGGCTCTTAGTATATAACGTCATTTTGGAATTTACAGCCCACTTTTTCCCAAAAAGCATGATCAAAAGCCCACATGGTTTGTTGGTTATCATTTTAAGGTGGGAATTCCACCAGGTAAGCTGCTATCCAGGATTACTCCTAAATATTTTACATCTTTGGAATATTCTAGTGTAAGTCCATTTAACCTAGGAACTGCGACCTGGAGGCTTCGGTATGCAATAATAATTGTGTGTGAATGCTGCCCATATCATATCTTAAGCAGGCAATGACACTCTATGAATAAAATAATGGTACCAAATGATAAACGAAATTCATCACCTTGATACGAGCCTGAAATCCTAGTCGTGTATCCAGTGCCATCTTTACGCTGGGCCCCGCGATCCATGGGACCCCTAGCCCCCGATAGTAGACCAAACAATAAGAAATTCTTCAACCAATAAGACAACCTATTGCAAGTTAGTTTAGCTGTTAGAGTTTGGCTACTGAAACTAGACCGTGAGATTTATTCGAACTTCTATACATGGCAACAAATATCCATACAAAGTAACGTATAGTGACTCTGTTTGCAGTCCCATAATTTTTTTTAATTTCGGCATTTTTTGTATTATATGTATTATGCATTATGTACTTTCAGTAGCCAAACTCAATGTATTTGGTAATCAGCGAAAATGTTTAAACTGTTGGTTCATGTTAGGCCTAAAGTGCACTGGAAATTTTTTGTCACATAGCGTTTTGGCCACTGTAGCCTTCCTGTCTCCGTGGGCTAGTTTACTACCTATTCCCCGTTATTTAACTGTCATCCCAAAAACTAATTTTTTATATCATCATTCATCATAATAAATTTCGAGGAGGCAGCTGTGATGTATAATTTCTCATAAGGATATAAAAATTATCGACGCTATTGAAATCTAATGTTTGATGAACTGCAATCTTATCCTGAAAAATTCTCTGATAATTTACTACAGATTTTGAGACCTGCTACCTATAACATATCAAAGTACCAATATGCGATCATCACTTGAACCCGAAGAGAAACTTACTGTAACTCTAAGGTCTATTAGCACTTTCATGGATATCACACTATCGTTGCAGCAGACATTTTTCAAAAATAGATGCGTAAGTTTCTTCCCAGCTCTACAACGCCTCCCAAAACAATGGTAGTCAAGAGGCGATAAAAATTTTACCAGTGCATGCATATGAAACATGAAGGTGCTGTGATAGTTTGTCACCCAAAAGTTGCCAGCCGGATGAACCAAAAAGTTACATTACTCTCGTCACGTCACTTCATGCGCATATTTACTTTAAAGCCTATGTAATTGACGGTGGTGACAAAAGGTTACGTGACAAAAAGTCTCCAATGCGCAATAGGCCTTAACATACTTTACGTTATTATTCCTGTTGATAACCCAAAGTATTTTAGAAAATAATTTCTGTTAGAAGGTCGCCATATTCTAAAGTTCCCAGGGCCGCCACTTGGCTAAAGAGACGGCTATGCGTGTACCCAAAATCACTTGAGCGCCATCTGTGCTCACTGCTACATATTTATGCCACGCAAGGTTTTTGCATTGTTGCTAAGCAGAAGCAGGAATATAATTACACATAAGATACCCCAAAATTACTGACTATACTCAGCCTTTTTTTTTTCTTACAACCAAAGTTGGGTCTGCGGAAATTACAAGGATATTACAAAACAATTAAGTTATCGAATTACTGACAAAAGTGGACTACTCTGAATCTTTTTACTTTTAATGTGAACTAGGGCAAATCTATAAGAGAGCAAGATGCATCCCCAAATTTCACATTTGCCACTGAAGTAATATTTTTTTAGAGTTAAGTTTTTTAATACGTATTGTTGCTTTTGTTATTTTCAAATATAATTTGTTTATGCGAGTGTTGTTTTAAGAAAGGACCTCCAAGAAATTTTGATACAGTACCCACTCAAGGCTAGCTAAGCCACTGTAGAAAATATTGATTTTATTAATAAAATTATTAGTTAGTTTTATGAAATAGGTCCCAGAAAAAGTGTCAGATCAACACCGAAATCAGTAATGATTTTTCGAAACTTTCGTTTATAATAAATAATTGAAAACAAAAAAAAAACCTTAACCTTAATAACAAAACTGCACACTATATCACCACCACAATAATCTGGATTTGAAGTCTAGTTCCGAAATGTAATTACAAATTTTCATGGAGTAAGAAAATTTGTTTGAAATCAGTGTGAAAAAAGAAAACTTTCAAAAACAGTTCTGGTTTTGTGCTGTAGATTTATAAAAAACTTTAGGTTGAAGTACCAAACAAGTTACGGTTCAGTTTAGGTAAAAATAATTTACAATTAGAGAGAAAGTTATCGAAAATAATGAACTATACAGTTTTCCCAGTGAATCAGCTTCGAGATAAAATTAAAGAGATGTCACTGACTAACTTTTGTTTTGTGGCAAGCCCCTCTCTAGGCAAGAAAATATGCCTTACAAAATAATCCCCTTATATATAAGCCAAGGCGCTCTCGTTTGTATTAAGCTGGCCAAACACAAACTTCTTCTTGATGGGATTACTTATAAAAAAAATTTATGTGACCTTTTCAGTTTCGTACTTTGACTGACCTAACTTTCTATTCTTTTTTTTTTTTTTTAAATACTTTAAAAGTTCTTCCAAAGTGATCGAAAAGCCAGGATTTATATATCTTGCCGTAAAAGCCAAGATTTATATATCTTGCCTTCGTGTAATAACTCCTTTGACCTTCATATGATTTTTTGATCCATTTTTCTCTGCCCACTAAAAGGATATGAATTTGAAAGCTTTCATCTTTGAAATTGACTGACACTTCCTTTCAAAACTGATCCAGATTTAGCTTAAGCAATTTTTTTTCCAAACTGTAAACGTCTTCCTAAAATAAATATTTCCTCTGCGATTCGTATAAGATCGCATGTACTCATAGACGTAATTTTTTTTATTTTTTTTTTCTATCCTCTATATAAAAATATTTGGTAGGGGACGAAGAATACCCTAGTATAGTCCCTTCTATTGTTCTTTCTTATTACTGTCATGAATGAACAGCCTTCCATGTTTCATCCCCTAAACATCTGAAAAAGTGATGTCTGCGTGTGGAAGATGAAAACAAGTTTATGCCATTAACAGATTGTTCATGGGGGATGGACCGAATAAACATAAAACAACCCAAAATATTTTCAGTTCATTTAGATCCCTTTTCAAATAAGTGTAAGTGGACAGGAAGATTAAATGTTGGGGATACTTATACCTGGTAGTGTCCTGGTCCTAAAGTATTAAGAGATATATATCTTTGGTCCTGCATTTTCCTCCACTATATATGTATGTATGTATGGAATACTATAAATAAGGTGTGGTGAGTTATTTATGATTGCATTTGTCTGCCTAATATAGACACACCTGAATTTCAAAAAGGTATGGGTAATGGTTTGTAGCTTAATCAACAGGTGAATGGCTTAATAAATTTTTGTCATAAAGTGTTTATTGTTAATGAAAATGATATCACAGGTGGAATGCTATGCAAATTGTGTAGGGACTTAAGTAGAATTGGAAATTCTGCCATGCAGGCGTTTCAATTTTTTTTTCTATGCGTTTCAAGTTTCAAAATAATATTCAATTAGAATTTTAGGAGTCCTTTTTGACTCTTCGGTGGTTCTCTTAGTAGCGCATTTTTTTACATTTATTTGCGAAACATACACTAACCGACAATAGAATAGGTTCTGTGCTTTTAGTTCGTTACTTGCAAGCCATATATTCTAAGAAAAAACGAAATCGAGTATATATTTTTCTCGATAATTAAGTTTAATTTTCTATTAGTGCTGGTGCTGTGAATGGGCTCAGGAATTTTCAACTTAATTTCCTGAAATTTTATTTAAAAAATAAATCTAATCCAGGCTGCTGTCGTAATTGCGCCAGCGGCAGCATGTATGCGATTTCGCAACTCTACTTCAGCGCTAACTTCCGTAACATAGTTTTTATGTGACCCCACAAATAAAAATATAGGCTACTTTGATCGGGCGATCAATGGGGCCAGATAATTGGACCATCTCGGCCTACCCATCTTTCAAGAAACACACATGTTGCCGCACTTGTCTCACGCAAAATGTGGTAGATCACCATCTTGCAGAAACCACATTCGCTGTCTAATGTTGAAATCAACTTCTTCGAGGAGTATCGATAAAAGCAGCAGTCTAAAGATTTTCTAAGATTAAAAGGTACTCCGTTCACAATTCCAGACCACATATTTACTGAAAAACGTTGCTCGTCGAAGTGTGTTCGTCCAATATGTGTGATATGCCCAATAATGCGTGTTGCGAAAATTTTGAATACAATTACATCGTATGAAAATTTCCTCATGCGTAACTAATATAAAGTTTAGGTTTAACTGGTGCTAATGTAACAAACAATCACAAAAGTCCACTTGAAGTGGAATATCCCTTGGCAGTACAGCTTATACCCACTGCACGTATAATGGGAATAGAGTAAGTTGTCGCTCCTTAATGTTTGCCAAACTATGGATTGTGAATCTCCAAGCTCCACCGAAATTTTCCTGGTGCTTATGTCAGGCTACTCCTCGACGGCGTAGGGAAATAATCTCGGACGAAATAACACCTGAGAATACGAAAATTTTGGGCTTTTCTCTATTTGGAAATAATACCCGAAAAAAAAAGAAATAAAGCCCAAAATAGATGTAAAAAGGCCCGAAAAATAATATGGAAATGTAAAAAGCGAAATAATGCCCAAAAATATATTATGGAGTAAGTTCCGCCTATGTACTACAACTGACGTAGTGGTTTATTCTTATTGCAAGTTATAATTGGTCTATGATCAAAATGATATTATACCCTAGATGAAAATAAAGTGAAAACCAAAATTTGTGTATGGCAACACCAAAACCGGGTTGCCGATTTAGTTCATTTTTATTTACTATTTTTATGAAAACGGTGTATACAAAATTTCAGCTCTCTACGTTGACGCACTCTCAGATAGTGTCAAAATATATAGTGAAAAATGAAATTTTTGTATGGCATTCCTACGAAGAAGTTCCCATATTTGACCCATTTTCGAACTCAAATTTAGGTTTTGTGAGCGTGTGCAAAATTTCAGCACTCTAAGTGAATGTGTTCTTGAGTTATCGTGCGGACCGACAGACAGACGGACAGACGGACATACAAAAATCAAAATAAGTTTTAATATTATACGTGGGTGTCAAATCCATTTTGCTGTACCAGGATTATTTCTGTGCGTTAAAAACGGAATGGCAAACTTAGTATAGCCTTTAGATTTCATCTTCTAGGGTATAAAATCGGTAGATTATTATGATCTTAAATTATATTCACCTCGCCGTAGGGGCGCTACCCGTTGCCAGCTAGAAATTTTACTTATTGTAAATTTCACTAGAAACTCGTGAATCTAGCTCATGTTTTATTTTTAGATATATCCAGTTTCCTACTAGTTTTAGTATTTATGAATAAAATATTACAGGAACAATACAAAATTTATTTAATAAGCTCAAAAATTTACGATAATTTCAGGCGTTATTACATTTTTGATTTTCGGGCGTTATTTCATATGGCGTTATTTCTCTGTAGGTGGATTATTTTTCGTCTACAGCAGACTGAAATTCATTGAAAATAATATAATAAAGAGGAAGAATAATTGGTAGCCACTTCTTTTTTAAGTTAGAACGGCTGCAAGGTATAGAGCCTAGATGTATGCTGAGAATCCTTAGGGAAGCAGGATGTATTTCTGGAGTTGAGTTATAAGATCTTAAATTTAAAAAGTGCTCTTTTCTCATAAACCACAATTGTAGTAATTTTCCCAATCGCACTTCTTTCACACATCTAAAGCCGAATAAACAACTTAAGTGGTTAAAATTGACATCCTTTCGACCCACATAGCTAGGGTGTAACTTTGATAGGTAAGTCTCAAATAACGAGTAAATTTGCAAAAAGGCTTGTCTTTCTTAATTAGTTTTTTTTTTATACACAGAGCTGGGCAATACAAGTAAAAAAGGGCTTAAGTACTACTTAAAGTACATTATAGTTACTGAAGACTTATTACTTAATACTTTTGAAATGGACTACACAGTAAAAAATTTGCACAATTATTGCCATAATGCTTAGGTCTTTTTGCCTAAAATGTAGGGAATATTCCTCTAAATTCTAGAGAATATTCCCTAAATTTTAGAGAAAGTTCCCTACATTTTAGGGAAAAATACCTAAGCTTTGTGGCAACAATTTGTGCATTTTATACATTGCACTTAGTACTTGTACAATAAGTACTTGCTTCTATTTACTTGTACTTAAGTACCAAGATTTTTACTTAAGTATTTTTTAATCTATTAAGTACCTACATGTAAAAAAATATCTAACTCTTCGTAAAAAAGCAAACACAATCTCTTGCGCAGCTACTTTTTTGTTGAATTTTAAAGCATGCAAAGAACTGTCAAAGCATGTGCCGCACCCGCGCGTCAAAGCAGAACTCTAGACAAACTAATAACATAGAAACAAAACTAGGCAAGTAAAACAAAAACCAGTAACGCCTCTCTCGAATATAAAATCGACGATGCCTCGACCGAATTCCGACGAAATTGCTTATTTTGTGCTCTACAGAAAATGAGAAGTGAAAGTTTTACTCTATGTGTATTGGTATTTATTTATTAAAACTAACTTAACTGAATAAGCTTCGTTATATTACAGCCAACGTATAAAGATTCAAAAAAAGTATTTTAAAAAGTACTCAGTACTTTTTATACATGCGGTACTTGTACTTACACTGAAGTATTTAGGCCTTCGGTACTTGTACTTAACTACATTTTCTTTGGTAAATAATACCCAAGTTAACTAAATCGTGAAGTTAAAATTGGTGGGATAAATGCAAGGATAGAATTTCGTTTTGCCCGACCCATACAACGCCTTCCTGATATTAGTTCAAAAGCACAAAAATTCTTACATAAATAAAATTATGACTTTCTGGAATAAAAAAAAAATAACATCTCAAAAGTTTCCTTTTTATTATTATTACTTTCTCAAAATCATTGCTGAGACAAAAATTGAAATTTGGTAAAGTATTGCCGATCAATATTTATTCGCATGCAATTCCTCGTTATTTCAACTTATTAGCATTGAAAAATAGTTAAATTATTATGCTAGGCAAAAGTCGAATACAATTTAGTACTAAATTTAATCATATTTACGTAAATATAAAATAAATATTTTGTTTTTTTTTATTATTAACCTTAATTTTATCTTTTTCTTATAGCTGGAGAAACAGTGAATAGCAAAGACATATCCAAAACAAATAACGAAATTGATTTAGAATTAGACCACTCAAGAAATTTACCAACAGGTGGTACCTCTGCAGAAGGTGGAAACGACGTTTTAATAATGAATACCAAAAACGAGGATAGAACGGCGAGCTTCTTTGCTCAGCCAGGAATTTTAGCAGGTAAATTTTGTTCAAATGTATTTTTTTTATATATCTAAGTATAATTATGGAGAGAAAAGAGAACACTTTTGAGTGTTATTTTTTAATTCGTTTATGAATCTAAAGCCTTGTATCGAGTTCGAGTAAAATCGCAAGTAAAAATTTCACTGATGATTTTACTAGTTCCGTACGCAGTTTACTGGTAAAAAGTGAATATTTCTCTTCTATTGTATGTCGCCACTTATTTTACTTAACATTTGAATACGCAGAGCAATAAAATGCTTACAGATTGTATTTTTTTTAATTTATTGAAGGATTTAAATCAGAGAACGTAACGGTTATGAATGTTTTAAAAAAAAAATCATATGTAAAAAATTATTTTCTGATTTCCTTTCTAAAAATCAAAAATAAAAATGAAAAACTGATTTTTATTTAAAATATCAAAAATGAAATTCGGCAAATGATATTTATTTTAAAAATCAGAAAATGATTTCCATTTTACAAAATTGCTTTTCGGGTGAAAAATACTTAAAAAAATATTAAATATGGGTCGAAATATGTCGAAGATTGATGGGAGTGGATGGAAATTACATACAGGCTTTCATCTAAGGTTTAATAAAAATTGGTCTACAATTTTTGTTGATTTTTATATTTGATTTTTAAAATAAAAATTAGCTTTTGATTTTTATTTTTGATTTTTAAAATAAAAATCATTTCCCGATTTAATTTTTGATTTTTTAAATAAAAATCAGTTTTTGATTTTTATTTCTGATTTTTAAAATATAAATCCAAAAACAATGTTACTTTTTATAATTTCGAATAAAAATCATAATTTTAAAAAGTATTGGAAATTTGTGAAGATTCGGTAATAAGAATCTTAATGCTACATTCCAATCAATCCTCCTATAATTTTTTCTAAATGATTTTTTCATTAGCAAAAATGAAAATAATTTTTATTTTCAGTCCCTGATTTAAATTATGTTGACAATTTTCAAATTGTTTTTGTTAATTTATTGAAGGATTTAATTTCTCTTGACAATTTTCAGATTAATTGTAAATTGAAAAACCGTTTATCTAAACTTTACAAACAATTTGAAGTTTTTCAGTGATAAGATTTTTAAACATCTATCACTTTGTTTCCTTCAAATTAACATACGTCAAAATTTTACCAGCAATTTTAATGTGAAATATTCGGAGACCGCGTTAAATTTTATTTTGCTCGAACTCGATAGTAGGCTTAATACAAGTTTTTCACATTAAGTTCGCCCTTTTGTAATTGAAATTCATCCTTTTGCAAATTAAATTCATTTTATTGCAAATCAAATTCACCATTTTGCAAATGAAATTCACCCTTTTGGAAATCAAGTATTTTTACATATATATTAAATTTAAAAAATACTAATATTAATTACATATTAAGAAAGTATGCCATGAAGTAATTCAGCAGTCTACAGTCAACTCAAATATTTTCTGCAGCTTTTTTAAGGAGTTATTTCAGAAATTGGAAAACGATAATATGAGCGAAGTTTGGCTGAGTTTGGACAACGCAAGTATCCACAAGACGCAGGAAGTGCGTGATCTTGTTGGTCAGACAAGGCATACTCTCCTTTTTCTCCCACCATATTCTCCAATGCTGAATCCCATTGAAGAAGTATTTTCAAAAATCAAATTTAATGCAAGAAATTTGTTAGCTGATCCTTTAAATCGTGAAAATTTGGTAGATTTATTAACTCTGTTGGAACGATTACGTCAACAAATTCTTAGAATTATTACATGAATATGTATGTTAACTTACCAGCTGCTGCTGCTGCTGTTATACTATATTTTTGAATTTTTTTGTTTTCATACATATGTATGTATCTCCATATGTAATTATGAATTATAATAAAAAAATTTGATTTCTTATTATGTATTTAATATTAGTGTTTTTTTAAATGTAATATATATATGTAAAAGTACTTGATTTCCAAAAGGGGGAATTTAATTTGCAAAAGGATGAATTCCAATTGCAAAAGGGCGAATTTAATGTGAAAAACCTGTACCATAGGCAGACAGGCAAACTCAACAATCATTCGTTCGTAATTGATTTTTTCATAAATCGCTTTACTTTTGAATTTTAATTTTGATTATTAAAAACGTGCTGTCAATAGGTTTGTTCACGTCTTAGATCATATAACAAAAAGGATAGGCTATGAGGAAGAAAAACTTAAGCATTTTTCTGCATGTAGTAGAACCGCATCGAGACATTCGTTTTACTCATGCAAGTAGTAAACTACGATATTTCCACACCGGGCGAATAATTTAGTGGTTGAAACTTTATTAAGTATTGAAGACATTCAATAGAAGAGATCCCATTATAACACAAAATTTTTAAATTAATTTTTAAGCTTATAATTTTATAATATTTTTATTACATTTTTACGAATTTTCCTAGTGCCCCGTTTATTTTCTGATAATATTTGTTGGCGTCGCCTTTGTATAGCTACCGTAACTTAAGGCGACAATGACAATTCAATTATAAACAAACAATCCGACGTTGGAAAATGTTAAATTTGCTTGCCACTGTTGTTTATTTTTATAAATATTTCACTCTTATTTTATTTAAAACACTATAATTTATTATTAAAAGAATTAAGCTTGCCTGCATCGGTTGTTTCTATAGCACAGCACAGCGCACTTCATCGAATTCAAGACTCCGGAGTCTCGATTATATAAAATCCCGTTCACAAAACAATATTTCACTATTGTACCACACTACTATTAAGTAAAAATCACTTTTAATTAATTATTTACTACAAAATCGCTAAATCAAACCCGAACTTCTTGTCATAAAATCTGAAATGTCAGAAATAAATTAGAATTCTCGAACTGACGAATAACAAGGTGATACTCCTCTTGTCATTTCCCCTCCGAATCACAAGAAAAATGCTTACCACACGTACACCAATTTTACACAGCATAGCCTATCCTTTTCGTTATATGATCTAAGGTTCACGTACCTCTCGGGTGTTTTCGTTCTTGGGTTTTTTTTGTGTTAAAATGTGCAGGAGGGGAAGCTATCAAATTTGGAAAGTACATGAACAACTTTTGTGTGTTCTTGGGCAGAAAACGAAAGTGACAACTACAAACTGTCAAGCTAACAACTTTGAAAATAAAATGCCAAACATATTCATTCATTCATTTTACTTACTATTTTGTAGATTTTTATACGACCTGGGCAAACAGTGCACATCATTTGCAAATTCTGCGCCCTTGCCCATTTTTCCTTTGACAATTTAAACTTCTGACAATTCTCGATTTCAAATTTTAATTTGTTTAACAGTTTTTACACAGTTACCCCGAGTTTTATCTTTACTGGATTTGGGCTAAAACTTTATTGAAGGGGAAGTGTGACGTTTACATATTTTCCCCAATTTTCTGAGTATGTGAACAGAGTTTTGGTGCTTTCGGGTGAAAATGTTATAATGCATTTACACAAATTCGAATACGTGAACAGGGCTAATCACATATAAAAATTGACAGGACTTTCGTTTTAATTCCGAAAATCTTGGATAACTTGATTTTAAAAAAAAAGATCAATTACGAATGAATGATCATTGAGTTTGTCCGTCTGCCTAAGGTATTAAGTTTCTTGTTTTAAATGGGGACCATCAAAGGATCAAGAATGCGCATTTAATTTTGCATACATCTCGGTGTATCTATATAATTTATGCAAATGTAAACCCATGTTGATCGAAGGTGCATACACACATAACAAACGTTGGCAAAAAAACATTTGACAAACAATTTATAGGCAATTGAAAAATGGTTGATAGATATTTATCATACGAGTAGGTTTGTCAAATGTTTGTCAAACATTTGTCAAACATCTGATATGATATATGTATTAAAACCTTTTCCTAATGTTCAGTTTTAATTATGATACAAAGACAACAAGGTATAGCCATCTCAAGAGGAATTTTTTGTGTTGCTACGTCATGAGGTGACAATGTCATTTCCAACGAATTTGTTTTGAGTTTTTCGTGTTTTATTGACTAAATGAAATACGTTTTGAATATATTAAAATTTTTAACAAAACATTATTTTCAGTACCTCAGTACTTGTTTTTTAATTTTCTCTGCTCATATGCAGTAGGTTGAGAATTTCCTGTAGACTCATATTTTGTACGGGTCTCGAAAGAGTAAAAACTCATTATCACTTTCCATTATTTTCTTCGTTTAAATCACTTCGGGAAAAGTAATTATGTGCTAGTAGGAAGCAAAGACATTTCCAGTTAGAAAATTTTTTCACTTTGATAAAAACGATTGAAATTGAGATGTACAAATTTGTGACAATTGTCGCCAAAGGAGGCAAGCAAACAATATCAGATAATTCGGCAATACCTTGTTAATTTTTGTATCATGAGTTTTAATCATGTATTCTTCAAGAGATGTAACGTGCATTGCAACATCTTTCGTCGTACTTGCCTGAATGTTTGAGGAAAATTTTTTGATAAAGGAGATGGTATGGAACAGAAAATTACAGTACAGTAGTCGGTCCGTAATTTATTGAATGATAAATTGATGATTTCACAAGAATCTAATAATTCTATTAATTTTATTACATATATCTTGTCCCATTTCTCATTCATAATTAAGACTTTATTATGAAAAAATTCCAAATTGAACTTTCACTATATCCACAGCTGTTGATAATTGACTGTACAAACTTTAAAACACATCTAATATTTTCCATTTCATTCGAATTAAATTGGAAATTTTTAAAAATTCATTAATTTAAAATTTGCGTTCACACCCATCAATGTTTGTCAAATATTTGTCGAAAAATTTGGAGTTGGGGAATGTTTGTTAAGCAGGATTTACATTATAGGCTGAACCACAATAGAAGTGAATAACTTTACGAAATTAAACGAGACTGAGGTTTACTTACAAAAAATTGTAACTTTTAGCCTAAATATATATCTCATTCCGTAAGAGTTATTATCTTGATATTTAATGTTTTCAATTTTGAAAAGTGGTAAAAGTGAAAAATTAACAATTGGAAGTTGATTTAATTGAAGATTTGTGCTTTCTATTAATTCACAGTACCATTTTTATTCCATTTTAAGTTTTATATTGCACTTTTAATCATTTAATAATAATTTAACTGTTTGACACATCGCGTTCTTACGGAATGTGCGATTCTTACCGCACTATACTTATTGAAAATTGGATATTTAAACTTAACGAAAGTTCCCATCACACGAGTTAAAGTTAATTTGTGTACGCCAGTTAAATTGAAGGGCGCGTTCGCTTTACGTAAGTAAATGTACTTACGTATATTTCTATTGTGGTTTCGCCTTTTGAATTTTGAAGGAGATAGTACATCGTATACAGAAATTTATTTATGAGTGACGAGAGAAGCAAACGTGTTCTGCATTTTTCCCACTGACATATAATAAGAATGGACTGAGCCATCCTATCTCATTTCTATAGTCAAAAATGGCACAAATTTTGGCTAAAATCTATTTGTATCTTTCAAGCTCAAAATGTATACTGAACTCTAACCAATTTTGGAAGCAGTACGACTGTATTAATTGGAATGCATTAGAATTAACATAAAAATTCAGACAAATATATTGTTTTTATACGTCTATCTCTTACAAGCTCAGTGAAATTTGACAACAAATCTGCAGTGGAGCACATTTTTCAGTAATATTAAAAATTATTTTTTGGGTTAATTTAAACGAGTTTAACTTCCTAAACAATTTTCATTTAATGCAATACTATTTTACAACATCTTTAGTGTTTCCAATCGTTAAATAATAATTAATCATAAATCGGTGTGAAATTGTATGAAATAAAGGGTTTCACAGCCTGTTCAATATTTGTGCCACTTTTGAAGCAAGACCGCTCAGTCCATTCTTATTATATGTCAGTGATTTCTTCCAGACCTAGATTTGTCAATGTGTTCTTGTCCGGAACGATAAAAAGACCTCAAGCATAGTAAGTTTTTATACTTACTGAAACTAAAACATTGTTATTGGCAACCCTAATTTGTCAATTTTGACTGCTCGTGCTGCCATATTGATGTTGTTACTATAATTTTATGGCATATACATATCTGTCAAGTCAAATTATTTGTTGAAATATATAAAAGTGAGTTTTGAGTTTGTAATTAAATATTGCGAAATTGAAAGTTTTTAAATATTTCTTTATAGAAAATATTGAAGTTATTTCTTAGGTAGTTTTCCGTCCACAAGCAGGAAGCAGTGCGTCCATAGATTCACTGCAGTGGTCCTTTTTCTTTATAATTTGCTAGAAAAATTCCGCCTTTGAGATAATCCGCCATGTGAACACGAACTGGGACTGGAATTATCTTCACCGGTGTTAGTTCGGTAGTGGAGTGGAATTATTTTCATTTGAACACTTGAGTGGATCGAAGTGGATTGACGTTTACATATTAGCAGATTAGTTACTGAATTTTTTGTTTACTACGAAATAAATAATAAATTAAAATTTCGTTATCGTACAAAATGTTGATTGTACAACTGAATTACATAGAAAAAAAATTCTCGCAAAATATCAGATGGTGCTATTTAACGAGAATTTTTTTCTATATACTCTCATCCTTTGCTTCGAACCCTTTCGTGCTTTCATTCAATATTTTAGAAATTGTAAAATTTTACTTCTTTCCATGATCCGTCTGTCAATATCTACGAAAAAACGATTAAAAACTTGACAATTTATAATTTGACAGTTTGCGATTTTTACCATAAAAACTAGAGGGAAGGGTATGTGTAAGGTAGATATTGCAATCTGGGTTTAAAATGCTCGAGCTTTTTAATTGCTCTTGCTCTTGCTCTTACTTTGCTCTTAATTGAAACAAAGTAAAATTACTTTGCTTTGCTGCGCTCTGAAAAAATCCTCAAGCATGCTTCATTACTTTGTTTTGCTCTGAAGACAACTCTGCTCTAAATGATTTGCTTCAAAAAACTTTTTGCTCTGACAATTTTTGCTTTACTTTGCTGTTTAAATACTTTGCTCCGCTCTCATGTTTTTTGCAAAGAAATATTATAACAATAATTTGGGTCATAGGTAAAATTTAAATAAAAAAAAGACAATGTTTGTTAGTGTAATTTCTATGCTATTTGAACAGAATGTGTTTGCATTCGTTTTGCTCAGAAGAGATTAAGTGGGAGATACTCATGCTGGATTCTCTGATATTTTCTGGAAAAATGATAATTTCATTTGATAGGAACTTTACATCACTTTTCAGCATCTTGACCAAAGCGAAATTTTCTTTTTCTTAAAAATGGGAGGTAGTGTGACCCGAAGTACATTATTACGAATAGTTTGATAAGATTTTGAGGGATTCAAGAGGATTTTGTCGTCCGATTTTTGGTTTTTAACTCGTTGTCTCAGTTGCTCTACAATAGTGCATAACCAAGTTCTTTGCCTCCATTCATGCAAAAGACGAAAGAACATAAAATTACTTGTTTCATTCTAAAACCCACCAAATTTGCTCTACGGCTTCCTATCTTCTTATTATGTAATCCTTGACACAATCAAAGCAATTCAAAATTACACAACATTTCTTTATCTCATTGCGTACACTCTTCTTGACACTTCAGAGCAAAGTAAGAGCAAAGTGAGCAAAATTGCTAGAGCAATTTTAAACCCTTCTCACATTAAAAAGCAAAAAGAGCTAAGCAAATTTTCATTTAACACTTTCGGAGCAAAGAGCAAAGCAATTTCCAAAGCTTGTTTTAATAACCAGAGCAAGAGCAAGTGGGAGCGATATGTATTGAAAGCTTTTTTGTCTATAGCAAAGCAAAGCACTGAGACCTATGCTTTGCTCCCGTTTGCTCCCGTTTGCTCCTGCTTTCAAACTCTGATTGCAATGATTGCTTCGGCAGCATTTAAATTTCTCCCTCACAATTTCTGTAAAAAAACACATGTCGTCATAATGCAAATCCTGCTTTTATGTGTGGACGCGCCTTTATTAATTCTGTAGATGGTGAATAGATGTATTCTGCTTTAATTCTGTGGAAGTATGTATTTACCAGGAATTTTCCGGAAGGGAAGAACTTTTCCTGCTTTCTTAGAGAAGTGGGGAAAATAAACGCGTGTTCATGTAGCGTAATTCGTATCTCGCACTTAATAATGCACAAATAAAAATATTTTCCATCTGCACGTAGGTACTTTTCCTTCCTTCATTGTTCTCAGAAAAACAATGAAACTATATGAAACATTTTCGACTTGTACGCACGTTCCTGCGAATTAACCTCTGCTATTATTAGCCGCAAAAATTTCTATCTCTTTTCGATAACAACACGAATGAATATATCAATTCCTTCTCTAAGTATTCCCTGGAAGGTAGGTACATAACATCTTTAAAAATACGACACATTAATACATTACACATGTCTTCCTAAGTCAGTTCAATGTAAGGTATATTCATGTACTCATTACTATAATGAATTCCAGGCAATTCTTACAGTAAATCTTATCTAAAAGTCACTCATTCTCATTTTTACAGCTGGATATCGCTTGCAATCTTGGGTATTGGTTTTCTTCATAAAGGAGGATTTACATTATGATGGCATCCATTTTTTTCACAAATTATGAAGGAAATAGCTTTTTGAAATTTAAAGCAATCGCTGCGATACCTTACACTACACACATATGTAGGTGTTATAGGGTTTGAACACAACCCCCCCCCCCGCCTTTCGTACTAGAATTTTCTACCAACAAAATAAATTTTCACCTTAAGCTTTGCATGTTTGTATATAAATATATAGAAGTGGAATTTTGAGGGAAATGTTAGTGTTACACGTATGATAGCAGGTGGCCTTGCATCTTTATTTCATTTATGGAGTATTTTGAATTTTATTTAATAACTTGATATTTCCGAAAAAATGCAAATAGGAACTGAAAAACAAATTTCGATTGAAACACCCCGTGTCCCACCGTAACACCACCAACAACTGGAGCTTGTTTATTCAATGTCTGAAGTCATTTTTTGCAATAAATAAAATTTAAGTACAAAGACCATTGCAAACCAAGCGGTTAGCATAGAGAATTTTATGTAGCTGCAGTTATGATAATAATAAATATATGGAAAAGCCCTGACTGTCTGTAACGAGTTCGAAACCCAGCTTGTTTTTTTTTTGTTTTTATAATAAATATACTTCAAAATTAAGGAATATTAAAAAATTAAAAAAAATTAAAACAAGAAAGCAAGAATTTGTCTTCTAAGTAAGACCAATTCTTATGATACTCTAGATACTCTAGAGCAGAGGTCTGGAAAGTTGACTACGTGTACCCCGAGGGGCACGCACAAAATTCTAGGAGTGCACTACATTTCTCTTAAAAGAAAATACTTTATGGGGTCATGAATCCGTTTGCTGAAGATGTAAAAATAGATTATCTTCCGATTACAGCTCAAGAACAGTTATGGCCGGTTTCACAGTCCAGGATTAAGCCAAAGCTTAGCTAAGCAACGGGTGTTGCTTAAGCCCAGAACTTAAGCCTACTCGGTAAGCTGCGGCTTAGTTAAGCCGCAGATGAAAATTTTTAAGTTGTCAGCACTGCTGTAATTGTGAATTTTTATAAAGGAAAATTGCTATTGTGGATTAAAAACCAAAAGAAAAAAGAACTTTTTATTTACCATTGTTGCAGAATGTTTCGACAACGTAAACCATCATAGCCGAATGTGTCTACAGTCGGAACCGAGAATAATGCCTAATCTACAATGAGTGGTAAAACAACATGGATTTTTGTGTTTGCTTCTCACTCTTGCATTTGAAAATTCATACTTGCAAAAATATTTCCTCTCTTTCATTCATTTGACGACATGAGCACAAGCTTATGTGTAGTAGTTAATCAGCAAAAACGATGTAGTAATACCTCAAGTGTATTCAGCATAATTTAGAACCATGTAGGGGAATTTAGAACAAAATAGCTGTAAGCTGGAACTTGCACTTTCAGTCTTAAAAACAAAGTTTTATATTATTTATATTAATTGTCTTGTTAGAATGCACTCTACATAACTTTTTAGTTTGCTATAATCTTATAGTATGAATTATTGAGACCAAATACTTCTTTTAATGTAATTCTGCAATGAAATCGAGAAAGCAATTATGATAATTGACAGGTTAACAGCTGTTTAATTTGGCACCTTACCACTACTTACATATTTCGTGTATTTATATGCATTCTTCAGCAAACACGATATTTTACCATGCATTGTAGATTAGGCATAAAAATCAACGTCATCCTATTTCACGCAATGTTGCGGGTGCCTTCTCGTTGCTTATATTCTATGCATCAGATAAATAACCCATTTTTGTCTTAAACTTTTTGGTTTCGCTTGGAAAATTTCAATTTAGTTTTAAAGTATAACTTTAATAACAGAAATTATAATATTTAGGCAAAATATTTAGCAATAATTTCGGATGTGTTTCACAGCAACATCTGAGGCTTAAGCCTTCGAGATGACGGGCTTAAGTTAAGCTTGCCTTAAGCCAGTGATATCACTTAAGCCTTGACTGTGAAACCGGAACATTTATTAAGCCTTGGCTTAAGCCATCGCTGTGGCCATTAATCTACATAAAAGAGATAGGAAAATGTTACAATCTGAATTTAAACAAAAACCTGTTCATAATTTAACTTTAACTTTATTTACTATTTTTGTACAAAAGATTTTAACATCTTATATAGTAGTACATACACGTAGGCTAAGAATGTCGGATATTTAACTAACTCTAATACTTAATGCATAAATAAATAAGCAATGCAAATTATACGGAAAGAGATACAAGAAGCAGGGTGGGGGGGGGGGGGGGGGGGTCCTCATCAAACGTTTGGGAGTTACAGTCACTGTTAAGACCTCACTGTATGCAGTAAGAGAATCAGTAATTTAGACAACCATAATTCCTGAGGGGAGATGGATAAGGGGCTGGTTGAGCAGTTGTTGGAAAGGTCATGAAGTTCTGCATACAGTGAGCACTTAACTGTGACCGTATGCACTATAGTTTTTAAAAAAATAGGGTGTTTTATGAAAAACTAGCTTTTTTTCTTAATCACCCTGTAACTCCTAAACGGTTGATATTGTCCCCCCCCCCTGCCATACAATTTTTGGTTCGTCTAGGTGCCTAGTATCCGCACATTTCGTTTGATCAAGTTTCGAAAATACACATTTATAAAAATACAGTGAGCAAAAAAAAACAAAGAACAAATGAATATTGCTTACTGAAAAATCTAAATCTAAAATAAAAATAAAGACTAAGAAAGCTAAATAAAGACCAAGACGTAGAGTAACCAAGCGCGTCCACTTATACTATCAAGACAAATAGAGAATTCAAGATAAGCAGATCGAATTGAAAAGCATGCCGAGTACATCAGCGGAACTAGCTCTTTGAACGCTACGGGATAGACTATTCCATTTGCATATAACCTGTTCAAAGAAAGATCGCTAGCAAATTTGAGTTCGCAAGTTAGCCAATATAATAGTTGCGGTGCCGAGATGAACCTAGGAACTGAATACGATCATACAGATATTCAGGCTCCTTAGAATATACCAAGTTATATAAAAATTTTAATCTTCTTTCCTTTAGATACACATCTAATGTACAGCCTAGGTATGAGTTAGTGTAAGGAAACACCCGGGTAAACTGTGAACAAATCGAATAGTGTCATTAATAGCTACTATTAGATTGCGCTGACATTGTAAATCGAGTTTCGGAAAAATTAAACTTTCAAAATTGAAATGTGGTAATATAGTACAATAGCTTTTGAGAGTACCATGCGTATTTGACGGGACAACATGTTGGCAGAAAATCTCAACATTGTCAGACAGGAATAATCGTATTAGAGACATGATTGCAGCAAGTGAGGCAGCTATTTTACTCAACGCCAAGATTCTTAACAGAATCGACATAAGGTATGATGGTGTTGTTTACCTTGATTGGAGATAAGTCTGAAACGTCGTAGCTTCTTCGATACACTGGCATACATGTGGTATTCTTGGGGTTGAATATAAGTTAATTATTTCTGGCCCATTCACCAATTCTAACCAGATCGTTATTTAGCCGCTCAACACAGTCCTCAATTAGCCCAATTGGCCTATCAAAATATATCTGAACATCATCAGCATATAGAGATGAGTTGATGCATCAAGAAGTTCCGTGGGTAGTTCATTAATGTAAAGCGAAAAGAGAAGAGGTCCGAGAACGGAATCTTGAGGCACGCCACAGCTGAGAGTTAGGGGTGATGAAAGAATGTCAGAAACTTTGACAGACTGGGTTCTGGAGAAAAGGAAATTTTTTTATCATTTTGTTAGCTGTGATCGAGAAATTGAAGTGTTGGCGCAGTTTGAAGAGGAACAGGCCATGATTGATGGAATCAAATGCCTTACTAAAGTCAAAGAGAACTAATATGACCATATAATCTTTGTCTAGTGCCTCAAACATATCAGATAATACTTTGAGTAACGCAGATTGCCAGTTACGTCGTGGTCGAAAACCGGACTGCCTGCAGGTTACCAAATTTCTTTGGTTAACATATGTAGTAATTTGATCGTTCATTAATTTTTCGAGAGCCTTACTTTAAAAACAAAGTAGATTGATCGTGCGAAAATCTTTGAATTCAGTACACTTGCGGGACAATCTTCGAATTAAAATACCTTCTTTTGGCTGCATGTTTCGTAGTGTTAACTTTATTACGTACCTACGATTTTATAAAGTCTTAAATCGACAGGTGATCGTGATAGCCTGTAACGGTGGTATAAGTAGTCCCTTTCCGCGATTAAGTTTCGGATTTCATTAGTAAGCCAAGCACATCCTACATTTCGTTTGCGACAAACTCTAATAGAGACAAAATTATTAAATGGATGGGTTTGAAAATCGAGTATTCAGATTTAGTATGCACAGCGTCGGATGCATTCTTACCATTTGGTTCCATGTACCTATGTGAAGTAGCATTTTCTCCAATGACAATAATTAAAACCAAATACAGAAATAAATTAGAACCAGATCTTCGAAATACATTAACAGAGGGAATCAAGGCAAATTTTTCCGAAATTAGTAGACAAATTCAATCACATTGTTCCCATTAAATTATAATTTAAAATTTCTCAATTGCATATACAGGGTATCGCATACGTACCGCATTTCCTTTATACCCCGGATTCCGCACTAAAATTCGAGAAATAAATTGAAGAAATAATATGAAGGTGACTTGCATCTTCAAATTCTCAACCACCTCTCTACTCCCTTTCTGACTGCAGTTATAGTACGTCAAAATAAAAAAAAATGGAAAATTTTGCAATTTATTTTTCAACTTCAACGATTTTCCCGCTAAAAGGTAAGATAAGGATAGCACTTTCTTGCAAGATTTCGAGATCTCCGAATGTTACCTTTCATTTTATCATATACATGTACCTACCTAAATGCTACCGTTTGTGAGATATTCCCGTTTTTATAATGCATAATTTCATTAATAACATTAGAAATCGCGCCTAATTTTATGCAATTCCACGCAAATTTGCAAAATTGGTATAAACATGTCCAAGATACAGCTTCTTCCTCTACAGCAAAAAATGCAACTTCTGAATATATTAAAAAAGATTACTCCCGCTACATTAAAGGACGTACACTTTAGGAAAGCCGATGCTGCGAGAACAACTAAGAAAAAACCGAAAGAGTCAGCAATATAAAAGTGAGCCAACTTTCTGCAGTGTATTCCTACGAACGTAGTCAGTCCATATTATCATAGATGACACAAGAATTAGGTATCGCATGCAGTTCCAGAAAAAGTATACAAATTTTATATGACTGGGTGGTCATCCATTCCAGATTGGACCACAACATTACCTCGTCGAGTGATTCATATTTTCTCACATCTGCCTTGTTGAGGAGGCCGATCAAATTTATACAAAACTGCTGTTAAAGAAAAATATGCTCTCGGCACGCTCTAAAATATGATGGCGGCCAATTCTAGAATGCACTATCCATTTCACGATCTGCATACTCTGCTCTGGTATGCCATGCAATATCTAGTTCTTGTGCCATCTATGATATTATACATGTCAGTGGTTTTTATTAATGAATATTTTTATTTTGTTAATTTATGTTCAAAATACTGTTAAACCTACACCAAAATATAAAATTATTATACAGCGAGGTTCTAAGATATTTACTTTTACTATTGCTCAAGATTTTTCAAATTGTATTTTTTTGGCTAAATTCAAGATTTCAAGCTAATTTAATTTTGGTTGACAGCCCTGGTCACGATATTTAACGCAACAATGATCCGAATATTCGGCCGCCTGGAAATCCGGCTATCCAACTTCGAATCTTGCCGGATATTCGGTATCTGGCCAAACAACTATCCGTTTCATCTCTAATTTTCTTATTTGTAATCTTAGTTAGTTTTTACACAAGGCGAGGTTTTATCACCACTTCTATGGATTCTAATTGTGGATGAGATATTAAACTTACTCCAAGAGGCCGGCTTTAAGGCCCAAGGATACGCTGATGACATTGTCGTTTATATTAAAGAAAAGTTTGAATCATCTTTACCCGAACTATACAAACTGCTTTTAACATCGTTACCAGATGGTGTCAGAATATGGGACTATCAATAAACCCACGTAAAGCAGTGCTAGTTCCTTTTTCTAGGAAAAGGAGTCTTCAGATCCCATCTCCTAAATTAAATGGAATTGCATAGAATATTCCAAAGAAGCATAGGAATAATCCAAGACGGCAAGGTTACCTGGAATCCCCACCTGGGAATGATAACTAACAAAACTATGTCGGCATTCAGCTCTTGCCACAGGCTTTTCGGGAAAAAGTGGGGTCTGAATCCCAAAATGACCTTAAGGATCTTCCAGGGCATAGTCACACCCATACTTTCTTATGGGTCAAATATGTGGTGGTCTAAAACATTGCAGGCAACCACCAGAAGAGCCCTTGAACAGGTGCAAAGGATGGCATGTTTAGGCGCCACTAGCACTTTTACATCATGTCCTGAAGCTATTATTCTTGACTTACAGCCTCTCGAGCTCTCTATTTAGATGAAAGCAGCGGCTAGTATGCTTAAAAGGCCAGATGAGCGCACTTCCTCCAGGATGGGTCATCTCAGTATCTTCGAGCAGGTCAACATTAACGACCTAGAAGCTCCAACAGATACAATGGCCAAGAGACTTTATTTTGAAAGAGGTTACAAGGTAACCATTAATGAAAGAAGCCAGATACTAGACAGATGACTCCAGCTTCCGCAACGGGCCCAAGTCTAGTATACTGACGGATCCCGGAAGGTCGGGAAAACAGGCGCAGAGGTGGTTGGTCCAGAAGTGGAACTATCCATTCCGCTTGGTGCGTCACCTTCCATTTTTCAGTCGGAAGTCTATGCTATAGAGGTTGGTGCTCAGGAAAGCCTAAATAAGGGCTGCAAGAACTCCAACATCTACATCTGTTCAGACAGCCAAGCTGCACTCCTACTTATTTCCTCTCAAACCTTTGAGTCGAAACTAGTCTGGAGCTGCTACTCGAAACGCCAACTACTGTCTAGGGACAACCAAGTAACCTTGGTTTGGGTTCCTTGACACGAAGGAGTAGACAGTAATGACAAAACGGACTAACTGACTAAAACCGGAGCTGAATCTCCGTATACTGGTCCCTATCCGACATTTGGCCTACCAAAAAGCCAATTTAGGGGGAACTGCTTAAGTGGGAAAACAGGCAACTGGATCTCTTTTGGCGTAGCGCCCCCGGTATGAGGCAGGCGAAGAAATTCTGCAACCTCTCATCTCCAGACACGCCAACTTATTGGACTTAGCAGACAGTTGCTTAGACTGTGTGCTAACGCAGTCACTGGTCATGGCCCCGTTCCGTCACTTGTTGAAGAAGATAGACAAAGCCGCACTGAGCTGTGTCGACTGTGAGAAGAGGAGGACGAAACCTCGATGCATTTTATATGTGAGTACCCAGCGCTTGCAGGTCTAAGGCTGCAAATCACTGGAGGAGTACTTGTCTCTCCGGATAATGTCTGCAATCTAACCCCAAAAGCAATAAACGAGCTCTTTAAAAGGCTCAAGTTTGCCTAACCACTCTAGGGGAAGGCTCAATAGATCAACTATGGTCGCGGTGTCTGCAAGTTACTGGAGGCCTAGTCGCCCCTCTACTCTTAACATTAACATTAGTTACTTTTTAGCTAATTTATTTCTTTTATTCCATTTGATTATTCTTATTTAGTTTTATGTATTTAATTCATTCTTATTTTTGTAGTGTACTCTAAAAGATTATAAATCTTGCGTTGTACTCAACTTAATTAGCATAAAATAAATTGAAATTACATAAAAATCTTCCTTCTCTCTCCCAGCAAAAATTTTGAAAATTCTAATTCCTTTAATTTTCATTCAATTATTTTCTTTTTCTTTTTCAGCCGTTATCGGTGGAGCAGTTGTTGGTCTACTTTGTGCCATATTAGTCGTTATGTTCATCGTATATAGAATGCGAAAAAAGGACGAAGGCTCATATGCCTTAGATGAACCGAAAAGATCACCTGCCGTCAATTCGTACGCTAAGAATGCCAATAATCGAGAGTTTTATGCCTGAAAATTTTACTAGACACTCAAGCTGAGGTGATTTGTAACCACACAAATTTTATCTTCAAAACAAAACTTAGGGGGGACTAAAAAAAAATACTTATGTAATAAAATAAGAAAGTAAAGTTAAAAAACTTGTAAGAAAAATTGTAAAGTTTAGAGATCAAATACTAAATAAATAAAATTTGTAAAGGTCAACATGAGAAAAAGAACAATCCCGTAAACTTGTATAGAGGATCATATAGAGAGAGTGCATAAAGATTTTGAGGATAAAAAGAAAGAAAAAAAAATGGGAAAAAAAACAAGAAATTTATATATATATGAAAGATGTGAGAGAGTATAACTGTAAAAGAATACGATAAAACTAATTTAGAAATGGAACAAATTTTATAATTTTTTACTATTTTTAAGATAAAACTCTGATTTCATCACACCCCCACATCAGTCCCGATGTCAGCTCCAGAATATAGTTTTCTTTAGCTATATGAATGTAAAAAGTACTCAGTTCTATTCAAAGAGATCATCAGCCGTTCATTTCTAGATTAATTCTTACTCCTACTAAAAATTGAAACAAATAAGGCGTAAATTAGTTTCTAGTGAATTAAGTAAATAATAATTAAAAAAGAAAAGAAAAAAAAAAGAAAAAAAAAACAGAAAAAGGAAAACACTTCGATTATAAGCTAATTATGTAACAAAGAAGAGAAAGCGAAGATTTATCAGAACCAGCGGGGTTATAGTCGTGTCCTGTGGGGAGGATATGTTATCCTCCCCATTCGAGTTTTTGTTAAATTTAGTTCATTTGTGCTATGTGTAGATGGCAGCTAATGTAATTCTGTTTATTTTATTTTTATGTATTTGTTTATTGTAATTTTCTCTATTCGACCACAATTTTAATTATTGTTTTTTTTTATTATTTTTATTTTATTTTTTATTTCTTTTTATTACACTTAATAACTTTCTCTTTTCTAATAATGCTTACTTTGTATTTAAATTAAAGTAATAAAGAAATTTTAGCCATTTTATCAACTTTTTATATTATCCATGTTTCCTTTTAAATGGAGAGAAGAATATCGCATTCACATTTGTTTGAGCAGCCTTTAGCTCTAACGCACAATGATTTGTAAAGAGACAGATCTTTACATAAAAAATGAATCTCTTCTTGCAGGAACTTATTATATGCATTCAATTAGGTACACTGATTATGTTTTAATGTAAATAATACAAATGCAGATATTATTATTATTATTATTATAATATTATTTGTTGAGGAGATGCAGACAGAGTTCCCGCCTATCATCTAGCTACCGCGACCTATTTGATCTTTTGTAACATAATCCTTAAATTTCCTAGGGGGCCATTAGAACTTAAGGTCGTTTAGAAAGCCTATGATGTCGTTGGGGGTCATCTTTGCAACATCTTTAGGCTATGAGAATGGTTTTTCTAAATGTATTAGCCGTATGCGACACAGAGCTTCACATTCACACAGGAAGTGTTCAGCGGTGGCGTCGTCTTCCATACAGAAGCGACAGATCATCGATCTTGCCCATCTTTTTATGATTGTATCGAAGGGTACGTGCACAACAAGGTGAGGCTATATCAAGAGTTTAAGAAATAAAATGATTGCACGCTGGACTATGAGAGTGCTCATAACAACGCTGTGGCAGAGCGCGGTGTAGCGAGACACCTCGAGGCATATCGCTCGATGCTCGAGAATGAATTTTTTCATTTTTTTTTTCATAACTGACATTTACTCATTCTTATATTCTGGAAGAATCTATGAGGATCCTCAAATTCTAATCGCTTGTTATTTATTGGGTCACAAGCGCAACCGCGGAAAATACACTTATGTGAAAAATGGACTACTTGACAAACACAAAATTTCTTCTTCAGAATCTGATGAAATAATTTATGCTCTCACTTCGCGATTTACAAAGAAACTGAATGCCTTGTTTTGAACACTATACCTCAAGATGTATCTTCACTTCGCCTCGCTCAACTGCATAGCCGCGCCTCGTTGCTCATGTACCCCAAGTGGGGAATGCTGAACGTGAGGAATACTTTTGTTCTCTGTTGCGAGTACTTTACGAACTTCTTCGCTTGTCTCAGCCCCGGGATATTTTCCAGTGTGCCCTTCTAAAGCCTGATCTGTACTGAGAAGTGACATTTTGGGTGTTTAAAAATAGGCTCAGGGCTGGCTCTTTACTTTGCCAGACGGTCCGCAATCTCGTTGCCCTTAATGCCATCATGTCCAATGAAGATATAAGAATTAAATTCAGGTCTGAGATGTTAAAATTATAATAATAATAATAAAGTTAGTAACAACACGAGGATATGCTTGGTGGTCCAGTACGTTACCAAGAATGCCTTTAAATGCAAGGCAGGAGAGACAGAGAGGAATATGTGAGTGTGCTTGTCGGTCTAAAGCCCAGCCAAGAATGCTTTTCAACGCGAGGCGACAACCAAAACAACAATAGGAAATGCTTGGCAAAGAAGAGCCCAGCCATGAATGCTTTTCAACGCAAGACAGGAGAAAGAAGAGGAAAAAGTGGTCGAAAGCCCAGCTCAAAAAGCGTCAGAGCACGAGGCAATAAAAATCCCCACCAATACCCAAATTCAGATTCAGTCCGAAATATTGCTGCTAGCGATGTTTTGATGTAGATCAATGCTGGTGTGATACATGATACATGATGCACGTACACTGATTATGAAATCCAACGCTGGCTTTGGGAGCAGCTAAGAACAGCTTTGACTCCTGAAGAGCGGCTATGTCAGCGCTAACTCTAAATAGTATGGTGGAGCAGCTAAGAACAGCTTTGACTCCAATGTCTACTTCGGGAAAGCAAAACAAAACACTCCGTATACTCTGAACTAATGTCAATCATTAAGTGTCTTTATTTTATCATTTCTTATCTTATTTGTATTCAAAATTACCTGGTTGACCTAAGTTGGTTCCCATGCTTAAAATGCTTATTTTACAATACTTGTATGAGAACCAATTGACATCGATTAATTATAGTTCAATTAACAAGTTCAATTACAATTCAATAAACAAAGCTTGCGTTGCACTTTTCCACCTTTATGATTTCATTCATAACTTGCCGCTACTTTGTAATTTGAGCTAAAACAAACAGAAGTCAGTTTATCATCGTCTTTTGTTTGTTTTAGCTTTTACATGCAGAAGGGAGTTAGGTAGGTCGGTGAGTCAATTCACATTTGAGTTTATGCATATGCAAGTCGCTGACCTCACTTGAGGCAGGTTTAAGCGATTGCTCATTATGCTACCTACTTACATGTGTTATTGAACTTACTTACTCACCGCGATTATGGAAGTTTATGCAACTACTATGCTTGTGCTTTTGGGGTATTTTCGTGCGTATTACACTGGTATATTGTCTATGGAGAAGTTGGTGAGTTTGATAAATAACAGCAGAAGCTATCTCAGATATGTGACTTCGATAAAATTGGTCTGTAATTTAAGAAATATATGTTAATTTTTATCTGTTGTTGGAGAGGAAAGCGGAGTATGTGAGCTTCGGTTTAATATTGCATTGAGTTAGTTTGTGTCTAAACTAATTGCCAGTTTAGTTTTAGCAGAGCCGTAAATAGTACTACTATTTACGGCACGGGTTTTAGACTACCAGGATATCTTAGTTCACACATTAAATATCATCTCATGCAAATAATTTTACTTTAAATTTGGTTTTCTTCTTCTGTTTCCCCTTTTATTTTATGTCGCTCAGACACATTATAGTTACTGATGGGTCAGTAGAAGTCTAGACATCTGCAGATTGATAGACTCATATTTGGCAAGGTGATCCGCAATCATTTTGCTCTTAATACTTTCATACACTGATACCTACACATATCAAAACCATATTAGTTTTAACCCTTATACACTTAACAACGCATCCGGGTGATTTTAGAAGCTCTTTTCTATATTTTCACTGTTATGATGTAAACCCAACATCCTCCAATTTCAGCTAACCTGTTAATTTAGATCATTTAAAGTTATTTTTGTGTTAAATATGATAGAATTCGACTTAAATTTTTTACCAAATGAACACGTAATACACACACCCGAGTGATACCCCACTTTTTGCTTGAAAATGTACTGAACTCTTTGGCATAAATTAGGAACGGTTTGCAAATAAAGGCATTTTTATCAATTCATAAATAAAATACGAAGAGAATTTATTTTCTCGGAACCTTTAGTTGTGCCTAGAGAGCAGGATCCAAGAACAAACACGATTCACCCATCCTTAATATGATTTCAAAAGGGAACAGTTACAGTCTAGTAATGCTGTGCAACAACTACTGTAATGAGACCAGGTGGAGTGTCTAGATACAAGGCACATCTACAACACTACCAAGTTTACTAGAGCGAAACTAATATTAAGAAGATGGGATGTTGTAGAAAAATATATAAAGTGTAAGCGTGCTAACAAGTTTTCTCTATAACCAAGGAATATAGACACACGCTTGTCATATACTTCACTCAATCAATCTAGCGACAGAGTAAAACGCCATTGAGTATTTGTGTATATAGATAATAAATCTTAAATAATAATTAAGAATTATAATAACGATTGGAAATTTGTTGTTTTTATACAATATTACATCCACCAAGAATTATCGATTATGTCAATTAAGGAATTCGACCCACTACATGTTGAAGCGCTTTATCAAATTGCTTTCGTACTCTAGCCAAATAATACTTAATGCTATGGAGGCACCTCCATTGGGAACACTAAGGTGAACAGAAAAACTCATTGAATTTCTTCCAGCTCATGTGAGACATCGGCATCCGAAGAAGAGGTATTTGATTTGTATTGTTCGCTAGACTCACCATAAAAGCACAGACAAGTATAATATATAGTGATGTTTCACAGAATTCGATACAAAACGCGTTCTAGTGTCCTTTGCCCTTAGAAGTTCCTGCCTTTGCTTACCAAATGAAATAATTGTATTGCCTCTATATAAAATCAACGATACCTCTACCTGATGTAGGAAAGCCCCCATTTTTTTCTGACAAATTTACTGGGAACTTTTCTTTAGAATTTTTATATACCGCTAACATTTTTTATGAGCGTAGACGCGTAGATAAAAAAAAATTAATAGTTATTGTTTAAGAAATTTACAGAAAATGTTTCGACAGATTTTTTATCCACTCTTGGTAGTCGACAGAAGTTATTTTTTGATCTACACATCTACGCTCATAAAAATGCATAAAAATTTTAAAGACCAAATCTCCAATAAATTACTAAGAAAAAACTGATTTTATATTGGAGCAAAGCACCCATATCAATTGCATAGACATAAATCCTATTCAACCAATCCATCCCATCTATACACCCATCCTTTTCTTTCATTGGAAACCAACAATAGCAACAATTTAGTCAGCTGATAACAAAAAAAAAAACAAATTCTTCGTAAATGCGTCAGTTTACAAGAGAAAATGAGCAAAAGAAAAATGATTGCAGTCAATAAAAACGTTTTGTCGGTTCATTTCAGTGTTCGAAGCTTCGCCAAAGTTAGCCAAGACTTGTCAGATAATCTTGTCAGTTAATATGAACTGATTGGCATCACATTTAACTATGGACCTTGCTTATCTGTTATTACTTGTCTCGGGTTTAGCATTTTGAACTAATAGTGAATATTTTTTCGTTTATTGGTGAAATCATAATTTCTCTTATCTCTTACATAGCGAGCATAGACAGGAAAAGGCCGCCCTATGCTCACTCAAACAATGATATCAAGTTCCCGTGGCTGTGAATGAACGTATCTGCTTGGCAAATGCAAAAAGAACAGAGTTCCTAGGAATGTGAATGCAAAGTGCGAGTAAAAGTAAAATGTGCGTCAGCGTAAAGCGTGAATTACAATTACGACTGATCTGTCGACTGAGACTTGATTTTAAGTCGAAGTCAACGCTGAGGTGAAATTTGTAATTAAATTAAAGCTTCAACTGCTTGAACAAACCAGAAGTCCCGACTTCTGTAATTGAACTGAAGTTGGCCGCAGCCAACACCACCTATGCACTTTAAGCAAAGGTATGTTTCAGTCGCAATTGCAGTCGAAGTCGAAGTTGCAATTGTATCTTACCACATGCATTTCCCATTTGGACAAAATCGTAGTCGACTGATCAGTCGTAATTGTAATTCAGGCCTAAGTTTATTGCTGGCAATTAGGGATAGTTGTTTGAATGAAGAATTCCTCATTTTAACTTTTTCCCAAAAGCAAGAATGACCCTGTAATCTGAGTGAAGTGTGAAGTCTAGTATGAGCAATTCACTATAGAGCACGGTCACGCGTTGGCGTGAATTTAGTCTCGGTCTCGATCCTTTTAATCAAAATAACTAAGCATCATTCCAGTGTAAAAAGAAAGAAGTGAGCTATCTGCTAAAGGAACGCAGCAGATAACTCAATTTTTTTCGTTCAGAATGAATTTTTTCAATCAATGTCGTTCTTTTTCTCGGGCCAAACGATTTAGTTTCAATCTTTCATAGCTTTTTCAGACTCCCAATGGTTCTGAATGCATCTGAGTTTTTCCTGGATTGAAGCAGAACGAATTTAATTCGTTGTTTACAATTTTGGCGAGGTGGTAATAATTGAGTTTAAGTTGCCTTTGTTGGAAAAAGGCTTTGTTTTTCATAAATTTTTTTTACGAATTTATACTTGCTTTTATCAAATAGAAGAAATGTCAAACACTACAAATGGTTCTGTTTCGTTCCTTTTTCTATCAGCACAAAACTAAATTATGACAACGTTCTGTCGATCCATACAGATTCATTCAGAACGAAAAAAGGAACGCAGTGCTATACTTATGATGTGTTTAGTTAAAATTAAAACTAACTGATTGAAAAATATGTAAAAATCTCTTTAATCTTCGTATAAAACAATAACATTTTATAAAATATATTTTTCTTTTGTGTTTTAGGACGTAGACAAGACCGTCACTAGATATACATATCTTAGAACGTATTTTTTAAGTATTTTTAATTTTCTAGCACCAAAGATTTTATAAAAAAACAAACATAAATTTTATATTCTATATCTCCACTATAGAGCGCATACAATAAAGGCTAAAATACACCGTTACGATTTTATTTACATTTGTGATACATATGGACATTATTGTTACTGTTACACTTAGATTATATAGCAAAGAGGAAAAGGCTATGAGGAAGAAAAACATAAGCATTTTTCTTCATGTTCTAGAACCGCATCGAAGTGTTCATTTTAGTCATGGAAGTAGTAAACTACAATATTTTCAGAGCGGGCACATAATTTACTGGTTGAAACTTTGTTAAGAAATTGAAGAAATTTAATAGAAGAGATCTCATTATATCGCAAAATTTTTAAATTTATTTTCTGATAATATTTCTTAGAATGCGTTTGTATGGCTGATATTATTCACCGTCTTGCAAGCAAATAGTGACAATTCAATTGTAAACAAACCAACCGGCAACAACTTGTTTGAAAAATGATTTCCTACTACAATAATGCCGGTTGTTTCTGTAGCATAACACAGCGCACTTCATCACTATAATTCAAGACTCCCAAACTGTTACAATAACTGTTTAAGTAGTTGCAAGTCCACAAATTAGGTTTGATTAAAGTGGCCAAAGGATAGATTTTATAAGCATATTACTTGTAGCAAAGATTATGTTGATATCAAATGTTTAAACCAAATGAAATTTTCATCTATCCAATGGAAATGAATTGCTATACCTTTGATATTTATTTATCTGTAATTGTCTATATAAAATAAAACTTTGTACCTACTCAGGAAAAATATCTGGGTGGGTAATTCATAAACAATGTTTTCACGAAATCACAAAACCACAAGTGCTATTAACATGCCAGCTGATGATAAAATGTAAGTATCACAAACGTATTCGTAATTGTAGCTGATGTAAATCAACCATAACATAACACAAAATGCAATTATCAATCATATACTCTCATGTACACTCTTCATATTTACTAATTAACTAATTTCCTATTCGGAAAGAAATTCTTATATTCTTAATTACCTGCCCACTTTTGAATCGTTCATTTAAGTTTGGAAGTTTAGAAAGCTATCACAATCCAACATCTTTTACATTTATTCTTAATTATTAATTCATATAGAGAAGTAATCTGTATATAATTCCTTCTATCTAAAAGTGCAGAACAAACAAAAACTATTATCTAATGGACAGAATACATTAAAGGTTTGCTTTCATTAAAGGTTTTAAATATAAATGGAATGATTTGTTAACAGGTTCCTGGTTAAGTGGACTTTTCTTTGCCTCTTCAAACATTCTTTCATAAACATTTCCATCATAAGCTCCCAAAGTTGATCCAAGAATTTCATCAGGAATATCAAATCCATCAACAATACCAACTGCATTTGGTCGAAGTTTAGAAAGTAAATTCTCTAGACGAAATTGAAGATCGGAAAGATCTTCTTCGGTTAAATTTACAAACTGTAAAAGAAAACATTTGAATTTTTTATGATTTTTTTTCATGTTTTTATTTTACCCTTAGAAAGTCTCCTAAGCACCGGAAACAAGTTTCGATTGCATAAATTTGCATTAATTGTCGTACAACCTCAGCTAAGGCTGGTGATAATTGGCGTGCATGTATTTCTGTTTCCTCATATGCACTCTTAACTAAAAATGCTCTGCAGTGTAGCTGAAATTAATAAGTAAGTAAGAAATATTTGCAGTACATATGAATATAAAATACTTAAACCTAGTTAAAAGCTTACAGCTACTAAGCATAAATTAAATGGAGAAATCGTTTAAAAGTGAAATGTGTTCATAGACTTCTTCTTGTGTATTTTACCCCTGGGTCCCACTGATTAATATCTCTTCAAATTGAGAAAAAAATAAGAAGGTGGTAGGACGTGGGATTGAAAGAGGAAATTGATTATTGCAAGTAGAAATTGGCCTGTGGAACTTACAGTATTCAAGAAGACATACAATTTTGTCAACAAATTTTTCTTCCAAATTATTTCTCTATATTTTTATTTTTTTACTTTTGTTTTATATTTTTAAGCCAAGCTCAGGGTATACCCTATGATGCAAAGAACAGATGGCAGGAAGGAGACAAGGAAAGGTTTAGGAGATATAAGGAGTGGCGGAGGTGCCGATGAATGTCGCCCTTAAACTTTCGCAGATTGTATGCCGGAGGAAAGACAAAAGATGGTAAGCTGTTCCACATTCGCAAAACTTCGAATAAAAAAGCATCACGGAATTTTACTGCACGGCCGAAAGTAATTGGAAGGGTGAAAGGATGTGCGCGGTTTTCAGACTAGATATTTCTACAGAACAGTGACCATGCATGTAGAGATAAAGAAGCGAAAGGCATCCAACATTCCTCGAGCGTATCGATATGACAAGTAATTACACATCGCCAATTAGCTTGAAGGCTCTCTTCTGGAACATATTTAATGAAGCTAAGGCTAAGCGACCATCCCAGTCCAGATATGGGAACTGTATTCCATTCTAGGTCTGATGTAGGACTAGTAGGAGCGCTAGATTTGACGGGTGGAAATATTTCTTACACCTTACTGTTTTCTTATCCACGTTAAAAATGTAGTCGTTCCTATCACCTCGTCGAATGCTATCTGAAACTCACTTGACAAATATTTGTAGCAGCAAGCTATGGTTTCCAATAGGTTGCAACGCCACAATTGCACAATGTAAATGCATTTTCGCTATTCACGTCGCAATTGCGCTTAGTACGGTTGACGTTCGTAAAAATTTCTGTTACTCTATTGCCTCGTATTGCTAAGAATTATTTGCTAAAAATTACGATCCAATCGTAAAAACACTTGATTAGGCATCGTTAAACGCACACTTAACAAAAAACGCTAAACTATGATGTTGCGCCGACTAAATTGAGCCGGAATCAAAAAATTATTGATCCCAACGCAATTGCGACTGTAAGCGAGAACGCATTTCCATCAGCTGTATTTTGAGAACCATCTCTACTAGTTTCTTTATTCCTAAATGCAGCGTAAATTCGTCTGCACAATTGTAAAAATCTTGGAAGCAGTTAAATTAAGTTTCAAAACTTATCAACATCAAAACTTTGAAATGATTTTAAATTTAATTCAATTGAAATTTGAGGCGCTTCATATTCAATATTGACAATTTAACACCGAAACTTTATAATGAAAATGACGAAAAGACCCCATTAGGGCAGATGCCCTATAAGACTACCCTTCTTTTACATATACATCATATAAGGTGGCAATTTCAAATCAATCTTCCGCCACACATCAGAAACTGAAGGAAATAAAAGAAACCCAACAGGACGACAAAAATTTAAATCTAAAGCTAACTTTAAAAAAAATTTCAGGGAAATGGGACAAAAGGTCGCGCATATTGGAATAACAGGATTGTTATTTCACTCAATGACAAAGATTTAATGTAGGAGAACAGAATTATTCTGCCCACAAATACAGGATGCTCCATATTGGAGATTCACATGGACTAGAGCAAGAATATCGGCATAATGGTATTAAAAGTTGCACTATTTGCATCAAAGAATTAAACGACAAAAGGAAATCTCTAATAAGCAATGAAATCCTGCAAAGATTTTGGAAGATAGTTGGAACAGATATTTTCAACCGGAATAGCAAAATACACTTGTTAAGCGTCTCACGGTGCTCGCAAATCTCATGATGAAAATGTAACTTCTTAATGTGTAACTAAATATTTAAAGTCTATATTTGCAAGACATGAGGCGATTAGATCTGATAATGAGCCCTAATATTCGCTAATAATAATATCTGAACTTCAACAATTAGCCAAATTTTTGGAATTCGTGCACACAGCTGATTACCCCTTTGGCGAATAAGGTGTATCAAGAGAAAATGTTAATAGCCAAACGCCTTCATAACTTCATAATAGTATGTTCAAAAAAATAATCGAAAGATAACTAAAAAAAGGGCAGATAATACATATGTGGGATTTCCAAAATTAATAAGACCGAATAATCAAACTTCAAAATACAATGTTTATTAATTCACTGATTCTAAATTTAATTATTTGTAATAATGGAAATTTATATAAAACGATACAACAAATTTATTGTAATAAAAAAAATGACAAAGTTAACATTTACTGGAATTTACTTCAATTTTACTTTCCACGTTCAAGAAAAATACTTCTTCGTTGACTGAATGCTGAATATCGAATGTTCTTCTTTTTCTTTCAAATGACAGCGAAGCTTTTTTTATTATTTGCAGTGTTGCCGTCGTTTTTCATTTGGTGGTTAGAAGTAGTTTGGTAGGGTAGAAGTTACGAATAGTTATTAATGAATTCCCACAATCGGCCATCCTGATAGTCTTTTCGCCCTCGAAAATATGAAATTTGTGGACGTCATTACGTGAATTTATTATTAGGCATCATAGGTAGGTAACTTGGTAATTTTTTGAACATCTTTGGTAAGTATTCTTCATCTTTGGTAATTAACTTTATTTTAAGAAATTGTTTATCATCTTAGGTAAGTCTTCATTTTAGGTAAATCTTGGTGTAAACTTTTTAACATCTTTTGGGTACATCTTTTAAAATCTTGGTATAAACTTTTTAACATCTTTTGGGTACATCTTTTAAAATCATCTTTTGGTACATCTTTTAAAATCTTGGTATAAACTTTTTTAACATCTTTTGGGTACATCTTTTAGAATCATCTTTTGGTACATCTTTTAAAATCTTGGTATAAACTTTTTTAACATCTTTTGGGTACATCTTTTAGAATCATCTTTTGGTACATCTTTTAAAATCTTAGTATAAATTTTTTAACATCTTTTTGGTACTATTCTTCTTCGAAGCCCAGGAAGTCTTCCTCCTCGTCGGTGCTAGTGATGTCATACCAACTCTTCATATTGTCAGCGCTTGTGATTGTTTTGTTTGGCCCCTCGTGTGTGCCAACTTTTTCTACGTGATAACGATCGTGTTCTGAACATCTTGTAATTTTGTATGGACGGTTTTATTAGAATTTATCTTTTTGTACCTGACCACTGTATTTAACCTTCAAAAGTTTATGCCAATCCTCTTTTTTTTTTTTGATTTTCTTTAGATGTTCCGCTAATTTTGATGTTGATCCCACGCTGATCCTTGATGACACCTTAACTGCTTTGGAATTATACCAAGTTTTTTTTTTTTTTTTTTTGATAAAAAAAAAATTCCACTTGGCGTTGTTTGGTTGAGCCCCCAATTGTGGGATTTCCAAAATTAATAAGACCGAATAATCAAACTTCAAAATACAATGTTTATTAATTCACTGATTCTAAATTTAATTATTTGTAATAATGGAAATTTATATAAAACGATACAACAAATTTATTGTAATAAAAAAAATGACAAAGTTAACATTTACTGGAATTTACTTCAATTTTACTTTCCACGTTCAAGAAAAATACTTCTTCGTTGACTGAATGCTGAATATCGAATGTTCTTCTTTTTCTTTCAAATGACAGCGAAGCTTTTTTTATTATTTGCAGTGTTGCCGTCGTTTTTCATTTGGTGGTTAGAAGTAGTTTGGTAGGGTAGAAGTTACGAATAGTTATTAATGAATTCCCACACATATATGTAGTCAAGCAATGAGATGCCGAACAATGGAAGCAAAAGCGGCAATTGAATTGCAATATATAAGCAAGAATTTTATTGGGATGAGATAGATTGGTTTCCAGACATAAGCTTTTCAGGGAGTCCTTGAAACATTCTTATATATCACGTTCATAAGAGCAGACTTAAAAATATTTAGCCGAAACTAACAAACATCCTATAAGGTGTGCAGAAGAAATCCTTCTTCATGAGTCGTGTAGTTAGAAATCAACATTTGCTAGCCGAATCATGACATCGATAAATGCAACTGATGATTGGTAAAAATTGGATGACTAAACTAACTTTTATTCATCCAGAGATAATTAACAAAAATGCCGATTGAAGTCAGAAATCCAAATTTTGGAGTATTGCATGTTTTCTTTAAACTGAAGTCCTTAACTTCTTATTCTTAATATCAGAATTTCATACTCAAATTAAATTAAGCTTGACAAAAAGTCAGCAAAAAGCAATAATATACGGGGCAAGGAAAGGAACTGCCAACAGAATATTCTTCGCAACATTGTCATCGATTTGTTTTACGGCTGATGAATGAAAACTTTTGCCTCATGTGACTGATTAACTGATTTGATTAATTTTGGAAACTGATATAGGTAATTATTCAGTTATTCCTTAATTTATCTGAATTTTCGCTATTGGCTGAATTTTTTCTTTACATACGCATATTTTTGGTATGGATTTCTGGATACTGATTTTTAAATTGGACTTTGCATATTTGAATTTTAAATTATTATTAAGCCAGATCTGCATTTCCAAAAGGTGGAAGAAGTACTTTTGGGTAGACTGCTTGTAATTTAACATCCTCGCTAGCAATAATAAATTCGTACTTTACAACCGCAAACGATTTTCTGGTTTATTGAGGAAATATAAAGAGTTTAATGGAAGAATCAAGATAGTTTGTAATTAAAAACGATCGAAAAGCTCAAATTCAGTTACGTGAACGAATGTTGAAAAGGGTTTGGGTTGCCAGATGGATAAAAACGTATGTACCAAGTCCCCAAGACTAACTAATATTTAATAAGTAATAATGAGTGCAGCGACTGGCCAGCAGGTCGGCTAAAATGCGGCTGCAGAATTACTCAATAATCAACCGAACAACACTGCAACACTCTAGAATCAATATCTAAACTTAATGCTTATCTATTAAAAAGAAAAATATATAAACAATCGAAAAAACATTAATTCGCACTTGTTTTTAGTTCCACTCAGTTCCATGACTAGGAAAATGAATAAATTGAAATTGAAATGGATGCTTCAATACAGGATATGCGTTTATGAACTAATATTCCCTCTATGGAGTCTAGTATATTACAAAGTATAGCGCCGTCAATATCAAAAGAAATGGGTAAACCCAGATGACAATGAACTTCCTTTATAAAATAAAAAATTTATAAACAAGAAAAACATCTATAATAAATAGAATTGGTTTAAGACAACTTTTTACGATACCCTAGATGAATATCCGCATGGTTAGGACCTCTGTGCAAGTTTGATTGTTAAAATGGTTGTTCGCATATATTTCTAGAACAGTTCGTCGAACTGTAAAAATGATTATAACCAATTTCATATGATTTCATATTCTGAAGAACTTTTCAATACAATTAAAACGCCTGGATGCAATGTATTTTGTGCATAAGAATTCCTTATTATTTGTAAACTCCTCTTACTCAATACGCTAATGAGCCTTGTAACTTGGAATAATGCAAACAATCGATGACAATTTTACGAAAAACATTCTGTTTAGTTCCTTTCCTTGCCCCCCCCCCCCATATTTTAGCTTCTCGATCGACAAACTCACCGAATTCTCTTGTGTTGCGAATTATGGCTGAGAAGAATAAGTTCACTTCGCAATGTATCTAAAAAAAATCTAATATGTTACTTGTTGCTAAACTGGACGAAATCTCAGAGATCTGCAGATGCGAAATGCATTCGGTATTTTAATTCTAGCTGTCGCATCTTTATACGAAGTATTATGTTATCTTCTCACGCAATGCTGCCTATATTTTCTCGAGCTATTCTCGTTCATTCAATGTCGTCGTTAGTCCAAATTCTTATTACTATAGGCACATTTTTAATTAGACTAAATTTTTCTACACACATTACACTTAAATACATATATATTTGAGTTCAACGGCAGCAGCAGTTTGTAGTATAGTTATCAGTTTATTCTTATGGTAGTGTGGGGCTTAACAGATAACAAAAATACAATTTAATTTTTTTCTTGTTAATTATTGAAAATTTATCAATGAAACTAGATGACGCGACGTGCTCAAAATAAAACTTTCCACTAGATAATCGCATTTTATGTGCTTAACAAATTTTATTAAATAGAAGCCAATTTTTCCATTGATAGATATTAACACTTTTTTCTTCTTCTGTTTATAAATTATAGTTATGATAAGTAATTTTAATTTACTTATATCAAAAGTACTAAAACGAGCCTTTAAAAACATTGAATTTGAACGGTAGAGATTGCAGAGTTGAGCTCATTTTATATTTACTCAATTTCACATTTTTATGAGGAAATGTCACCCAATGTTGGGAAATAGAAGATAAATTTAATTTCGCACGAAATAAAGGAAATTGAATTTGGCTACGGAGCTCGCAAAAGAATTCTAAAATGTTGGTTCCACGATGTTTGCATATTACTCTACGTAGAAAAGCAGTAATTTGTCAGGTAGGTTACACAAAGAAGCATTTGTAAGTAAAAATTGCCATAAACTATTCAATGAAGCGACAAAAATGTTATTTGATTTTAATTTTAAAAAAACAACACACACACACACACACTTGTATACCCAGAGTATATATAATAATACAATACTCACTTCAGCAGCTTGTGTCAATTCGATAGCACATTGATTGGCAGCGTCTTCCTGACCTATTCCTCTTTGTTTCCTTCCTTCCAAATGTTGGTATGCCAATCGAATTTTGCTGAAAAATTCAAATTAGGTCTTTAATTGAAGTAATTTATCTAAATATAAAATATATTGTCTTACTTTGCAGCGACAAATTGCATTGCATTAACAATGGATTGTATAGATCCATCCCATCCAACGAAAGTTTTGCGGTGAATTGCATTAGCAAGATAAGCCACGGTAGGTACAAGTTTTTCTCCTTTTATAGCCTGATTCCATGCTTTCATCAAATATCGTGCTGTTTGAAGTAACATAACAGTATTCTCTCCCTCGTATGTACAAGCTGCTGTGGCTGAACCATAAATTGTTGGGAAGCTTGAACTTTCCATATATCCATGTCCACCACATGATAGGCGTAGTATTTCTACTGCTGCTGCAGCATCAGCAGTACAAACAGCTTTCAAGCAACATGACATCGCATGCATTTCAGGCAACCTCTCCAGATTACCCTTATCCAATTCAGAAGTAACTTGATTATACATATTCCATATGTATTCAGCTGTTAATTTAAATACCATGGCCTTAGCTATTTGTGGGAAAAGTTTCAATTGTTGCGTAACGTGATCCATTATTTGTGGTTCTGGTTTACTATTAAGAAAAAGTTCCATAAATGTAGGTAATTATTTTCCTTTTACTATGTACTTACTCAGGATTAATTGGACTCTGCCTTCTTACCGCTGAGTATCTTGTTGCAATAGTTGCCGCTTTACAGAGATGATTTGATGTATCTTTAATAATCACTACACGAACAAACATCATTGTTCCATATGTAAGAACAGATGCTGGTGCCTTCATAAACTTTCCATCCTCCAAAACTTGTGCATTTTTCATCAGCATATTTTCACGGGGTATACGAACATTGTTTAATCCAAGGAAACCATTATTGGCAGTTTTCATTCCTAATTTTGTTCCAATTTCACCAATGTCTATGCCGGACAAAGGCATGTGCGTTTCTTCATCCCGAAGTTGTACAATAAACGGTTGTATACCATGGCATTGTCCATTAGTATAGAGTTGCGCCAAAACTACAGCATAGTTTGCAGTGTGAGCAACTAAAAAGAAATAAAAGGCTTGAATCTTTCGCAATATATACAAAGAATATGATTGTTTATTAACGTACGTCCTCCTGGCCACCATTTATAAGCTGTAAGTGTTGGACTGTTCAAAATAAATTCCTGCTTTTTAGGGTCATAATCGGCTCGTGTTTCAAGCCCGCGTATAAATGTGCCATGACCAAGTTCAGTTTGAGCATACGTTCCGATAATTTGGCAATTCCAAGCTCGTGGTAACCATTTTGCTTGCTGTTCATATGTTCCTTGTCCAAGAATCGTTGGCAAAAACATGACAAAATGTACTGCCAAGGGATTACCTTCCCTATTTATTCCAGATCCAAGTAATCCTCCTAAAAGAGCCCTAAAAAATGTATACAAAAGATTAAATTACCGATTAACTATCAACACAAACACGAACTTATTGCTTACATATAATTATCGATTCCATCACTGCCTTGCGCTTGAAGTTCCTTCATTTTCATAAGCATTCGTACAGATCGTTTAATACTGTTTTCATACATTTCTTTGTGCGACAAAAAGGATAGTGGAACTTTTTCTTGCATCTCAGGATCTTCCAAGAAAAATTTCTCTAAAAAGTTTAAAATAGCGCGATTATGCTAGTATTAAACTAATTTAAGGAAAATATACATTAATTTAAACGTAAACATTTTATTGTTTTAATTTTATGGACTGTTCTTTTTTTATAACTGTTGAAATATGAACCTACTCTTTTCATAGCGGACTTACAATTAGACAAAGACATAGTTACAGTAACGAATAGCAGCTAATATTAGAGATATATTTCAGCCACTTGCTTCTTAGCTCATAGCTATACTAAAACTCTTACGTCGCGTTCTTAGAATTAACTTGTGTACTCTTTGTCTTCTTACCAGAAATTTCACACAAAAATTGTTTTAATGTACAAACGACTCGACTTCATTAGGCTTGATACAAATTTACAAATCGAATAACGAGACGACGAAGAATAGTTATTTGTAATTGATAAATATAAAACAGAAGGAGTGTTATGTATTTATTTTATATTCCAGGCAGAAGTTTATGCCATCACTAGATGTGTATACGAAAACCTCAGCAGACTCTACACCAACAGAAAAATTTATATTTATACTGATAGACAAGTGGCATTGAAAGCCACCTCATCACCTAAGCTCAAAACAAAGTTAATGTGGGAATGTACTCAAGCATTAACAAACATTCGCAGAAAAACCACCTAACACTTTAATGGGTGCCACGGCACTCAGGTATTGATGAAAATGAAAGCGCGGACGTACTGGCTAAAAAAGGAGAATTCATGCCCCTAATAGAACCGGAACCATTTTGCAGTATTTCTTAGAACACCGTAAAACTTACCTTCGAAACTGGATCCAAAACCGAATGGGTCAAAAATGGAATTTAATGCTAGGCTCCAGAAAAGCTAAAAGATTCATTAAAGGACCTTCACCAAAGAACAGCCTGGATATCTTGAGGCTGTCTAGGCATCAACTCAGAATCATTACAGAAGTCCTAGCCGGACACTGCAAACTAAACAAACACGTGCATCGAATAGATATATAACCCATTTATGTATGCAGGCTATGTCTCGAAGAGGATGAAGCAATGGAGCACTGGCAGCACATACACTGGAAACAGGTCACATCTTCAATTTTGACCAGGCTTCCATCATCGACATAGAAGATAATAAAAGGAAGGAAGAGACGAAAGAAGCGTGTCACATTTATATCAATAGGAAACTCTTAATTAACATCAGACCAGATTCAGAAATTATACACAAGGATTATTACACAATATTAAATAAAATTAACAAACACGGACATACACACAACAACCAAAGAATAACACATCAAAACTAACAAATCCATAATAACACCACTCCCCAAACCAACAAGAACACACACCAGCAAACACGACAACACAGCCAACATAACAATCAACAAGTGAAAAAGCTAGAATTGGTCTAAGACCAATTCTTATGATACCCTAGATGAATGCCCGTATGAAATTTCGTATGGTCACCCATTTGAGCAATTTTGATTTTTTGCATTGGTTTCTCGCATATATTTCTAGAACGGCTCGTCGGACAGAATGATTATAAATGACTATAACCAATTTTATAGGATTTCTTATTCTGAAGAAGTTTTTAGTACAATAAAAATGTCTAGGACTGATCGTTTTCAAAGTATATGTAAAAACCCAAATTTTTATATGGCAACACCAAGAAGGGGTTGCCCGATTTTTGATATTTTATTTGCTATTACTATGAAAACGTGTTCTCAGGTAGTGTCCAAATATATAGTGGAAAACGAAATTTTTGTATGGCAACCCCACGAAGGAGTTGCCCGATTTGTCTCATTTTCGAACTTAATTCTACTTTTTTTTTTTAATGTTCGTGTACAAAATTACAGCTTTCTAAGTGAACCCATTTTCGAGTTATCGTGCGCACGGACGGACGGACGGACAGACGGACATGCAAAAATCAAAATAACTTTTAATTTTATGCGGGAGTGTCCAATCCATTTTGCTCTACTATCATTATTTCTATGCGTTACAAACGGAATGGCAAACTTAGTATACCCTATAGATTTCATCTAGGGTATAAAAACAGCTGATACTACATTTCTAGTCTACATCGCTTGTAATTTTAATTTGATAACATCTTCGTTTTTATACCCTAAATGAAATCTATAGGGGTATACTAAGTTTGTCATTCCGTGTGTAACACCTCGAAATAATGAGCAAAATGAATTGGACACCCACGCATAATATTAAAAGTTATTTGAATTTTTGCATGTCCGTCCGCCCGTCTGTCTGTCTGTCTGTGCGCACCATAACTCGAGAACGCGTTCACCTAGAAAGCTGAAATTTTGTACACGGACATTAAAAAAAAAAGTAAAATTAAGTTCGAAAATGAGACAAATCGGGCAACTCCTTCGTGGGGTTGCCATACAAAAATTTCGTTTTCCACGATATATTTGGACACTACCTGAGAACACGTCGACATAGAAAGCTGAAATTTGGTACACTGTGTTTTCATACTAATAGCAAATAAAATTTCACAAATGGGCTAAATCGGGCAACCCCTTCTTGGTGTTGCCATATAATAATTTTGGTTTTTTACATATACTTTGAAAACGATCAGTCCTAGACATTTTTATTGTACTAAAAACTTCTTCAGAATAAGAAATCCTATAAAATTGGTTATAATCATTTTTTCTGTCCGACGAGCCGTTCTAGAAATATATGCGAGAAACCAATGCAAAAAATCAATATTGCTCAAATGGGTGACCATACGAAATTTCATACGTGCATTCATCTAGGGTATCATAACAATTGGTCTTAGACCAATTCTAGCTTTTTCACTTGTTTATGTTAACTTATTTATTCTTGTTATCTATTTATTACATAAATGTAATGTTTTTCGTTGTTCTTATGCTCGAGTAGTTTGTTCACACAGTTATACAAGGTAATCTAATCCTTTCATATATTTATATTTAAAAAAAATTTCACACTATGTTGGATGACTGAATTGTAATTTCATATACCCCTTGAAAAAGACTCAAAAACTCACGACTCCGTCGGGAAAATTTGAATAAACCACAAACACAAATTTTGTAGTTTTTTCTCATTGATCCGAGATCCCCAAAAGAGCCCACATCGTTGCTCATATTAATAACCTCCGATTAATGTGTGGTCTTCCTAGGAAGTGTGGGATTGTTGGATGAACTATAAAGAAAGCGGTGCACAAAAAGCCAATAAATGACTGCAGTGTAAAGGCCACCCACCCCGCTTAATTCCTTAATCTTAATGTATTTATTTATATTTTGAACAGGAAGATTCTTGCGACCACTCATTAGATTATGAAAGGACCCAATAATAATCTTTTTTTGTGATTCCCAGGTGATGGTTAGTCTTTAAATAAGCCTAATAACTTTTTTTGTAACATATATACCAGACTTATACAGATAATTCTAAAAAACCGATTCCAGAGGAAGTAGATTCCGTTGGAGTTGGAGACTCACCACAGTTGTAGATGTCAAAAATGCTCTGGTCTCCTTCTCTAAAATGATACTTTGTATCCGACGAGTTTAAGCTCAAGCTATCTTTTTCTAGTGAAGCGTACTATGAGTGTTTAATTTCACGGTTCACGTAGAAATTTTCTCTTTCTGTTTTAATAACTTTCTTTAGAAAATTATGTCATTACCATTATTACGAGTCATAACAACCAAGCTGAAGTCTCCGCCGCCTCCAGAACTTCGATTCCCAATCGATATGTAATATGTCGGGCACGTTGGTGTCAGTCAGTAAGATCCATTTTCACATCATTCAGAATATTCATACGGTGGTTTTGGTGTTCCTTGGAATCCTCGGAATTTATTCCTAGAGTCACATTACGATCCTGTAACTGTTCATACTGTAAATGTATCGAACCAATTTTAATTTTAAAGATTTAATATTGCTTATAATCACCAAATATCTCATACAGCTCATTATTTATTCTTTGCCGACACTTCTCTTTCTTGCATTCCACCATATATACAGAGTGATTCAGATCAAGATATCTTCCGGTATACCACGCGATTCCTTGAGGTAAGCTGATCAAAAAATTATTCAACATATCCCCCCCCCCCCTCTCCCCGCAGAAACCTTCCTTTAGGAGTTCTGGCTAGTTGAAGATTTCGCCAATATTCGTGAACCCTGATGGGAATAAATGAGTATAACTTTTGAACCACCCTATAGATTTTGGATATTGTTAGCTTATTAAATAGCCAAGAATAGTAGCTGTCGAAAAGTGTATTCCTCTGTATTTGTTAATTAAGCATCTTTAAATTATTCTCAAATATTCCAAAATTTTGATTTTTTTTACACACAAATTTCATAAATACCGTTATTTATTTCAAAAGCTTTCTTCCATGTAACCCAAATTTATTGCTTCATATTAATGCCCCTACTACCCTCTATCACTGGAAAAAAAACGCATGCCAATACCTGAATCAGTTTTAGCACTGGAGGTTTATTGGCAGATTCAAGCCAGATCATAAAATTGTATTACTTAATATTTACTCAATATTTCCTCTAGCAACATTTAAATCTTGCCTCCCTCTTCCTTGATCCAGTCGTCTATGCTGAACTGTCCCCCACTCCCTTATACGCCTACCTACACTTTCAAAGGTTCTGCGATCCGGAAGTCTACGACGAGGAAATCTCTCCTGATACAATCGTCTTGTCAGGCCGCTATTTCTGTGAGTTTCACCGTAGATGAGGTTTATATCAGCATATTCTTCATTTGAAAACGACATACTAGCAAATAACAATATTGTTTTTTAATATTTATTACATACTAGCGTTTAAATCTTAGATAACATACCTTTAATCCAGCTTTTTGTTCTCTTTAAACCCAAACAAAAATTATTCTTACTTTTTTAAAATCTTGATGCTACTTTCCATTCGCTGATAAAATAAGTAATTACAAAACTCCTAAGATGCTGCTTAAATACTAAATAAGAGTACCACTACCTTCAGAAAATTATAACCAAAGCAATTGTGGGTCCAGTCATAAAAGACCCTACGTACCTACCTGTGATTATTGGTTTAAGTAATGCAATTTTATGATATGGCTTGAATCTGCCAATAAACGTCCAGTGCTAAAACTGATTCAGGTATTAGCATGCGTTTTTTTCGAGTAATAGAGGGTAGTAGGGGCATTAATAAGAAGCAATAAATTTGGGTTACAGGGAAGAAAGTTTTTGAAATAAATAACGGCATTTACGAAATTTGTGTGTAAAAAAATTTAAAATTTTGGAAATAATTGAGAATAATTTTAAGATGCTTAATTAAAAAATACAGAGGAATACACTTTTCGACAGCTACTATTCTTGGCTATTTAATAAGCCAACAATAACCAAAATCTATCGGGTGGTTCAAAAGTTATACTCATTTAATTCCCATCAGGGTTCACGAATATTGGCGAAATCTTCAACTGACCACAACTCCTAAAGGAAGGTTGAAAGGGGGGGTATGTGGAACAATTTTTTGATCAGCTTACCTCAAGGAATCGCGTGGTATACCGGAAGGTATCTCGATCTGAATCACCCTGTATATAATGCCACAATAAAAAAATAACGTACAGCGCATCGCCTGTCTCCGAAAACGATGACTTGATCCAGAATAGGAAATTCAATGTTATACTGCAACAACAATACCTGCATGGCAAAGATGATATTTAGTAGATTTCACTTTTTTTGTATACCTTGCGGTAGATTTCAACGGTTCTGACTTTTGTAGAGGTGGCTGGTTGAAGATTAGCGACCTTCTTCCATTAAAAGACCAGAGCTACGTGGGTAACGAACACGATTGGATAAATGGAAAATGGTGTACTAAAAATATTTTAAAGGATGTGCGAAGCTTCCGAGGAGCACATTAAAAATAACCCCCACCTTGTTGTGACTAGCATAAGGCAAAAGATTATCAGAGTAAGAAACGTGCGACACACAATTTTTAATCTACAGTGCCATGAAGTTAGTAATTACGGAGGAGTTCCGTCAAAATCAACTACATATTCTATAAAATAAAGGAAGCATGTTTTATAGTTGTTTTGCACTGAACGCTATAAAAAGTTCTGTTAAGAACTTTGAAGAAATATTCCTGCCAGCCCTGCAGCTGCTTTTTATCGTTTATCATTTTTATGATGCACAATTTCATAAATTTTCATCATTTTGTTAATTTTGCGTGGAATTGCATAGAATTAGGCGTAATTAATATCGCAAGTTTATCTCAAAAACGGTTGCATTTTGGTAGGCACATGTGTATAGTCAAATTAAAGGTAACATTCCGGAGTCTTAAATCTTGTAAAAAAACTGTATAGTTACCATGTATTTTGGCGCGAAAATCGTTACAATTTGAAAAAATTACGATTTTTTTCCAATTTTTTTACTTTGACGTCCTACAACTTCCGAAAGAATTGGAAAGCTTAGACGGTTTGCTATCATCTGATATGAATCTCACCTTAATAGGATGTATATCAAGAAAGTTACAGGGTGTAAAGTGGAAAAAGTACTAAAAATCTTACCCCTCCTTTACCATATAAATTTTTGCTTGTCTCCACCTCAGCTATCAAGCCCTTGAGTTATGCGGACCGATAGTGAAACATCCTATATATATGTATAATATATGAGTACCTAATATTATATTCGATTATTCCTAGTCCACCAAAATCAAGAAATAGGATAGCTATTTATGGACTTAAGCCCGGATATAAATACTTACCCAGATAATCAGATGCAATACCAATGACAATTTGTGCTTAACGATGTTGACTAACAATGCAAATTGATAAGATGTAACAAACATTTGAAAAAATAAGTGCCATTGAAATAGATTAGATCTGGACATTATGGTTATTTACAAATATATGTACATATATCAGCGTAAACCAATATTATTTAATATTGACTATCATAATATTAGAAATAGCAATGGTAACTTAATTTATACATATGTATGTAGATCTAAAGAAAACTCAAATGCAGCTAACACAGCTCGTTATTTATTTCGGAACAGAGTGTCGATCATTTGATTTAACGAATTCTATATTTATACTAACACAAAAAAATATAAAGAAACAAACTTTTACTGAAAACAAAACAACCAGGACTAAACTTATCACCAAGACAACGGGCCAGATGATTTTCGAACTTGTATTTCGTAATTTTCAAGCTTTTTAAGCTTCAAACGTTTAATTTGCAATTTCTTTGTTTTTAAATAAAAAAAGTTTTAAATATAAGAAAAATAAAAAGTAAATGTCTGGTCTGGTTTTTGATGACGGGACTTAAAGAAACTTTTTTATATCAATTATTCAAAACTCCCGTACGACTCTAATTTTTATACCCTAGATGAAATATAAAGGGTATACTAAGTTTGTCTTTCCGTTTGTAACACCTAAAAATAATGATGGTAGAGCAAAATGGATTAGACACCCAAGCATAAAATTAAAAGTTATTTTGATTTTTGCATGTCTGTCCATCCGTCCGTCCGTCCTCACGATAACTCGAGAACGTGTGTACCTAGAGAGCTGAAATTTCGCATATGGCCTTTAAAAAAAAGTAAAATTAACTCCTTCGTGGGGTTGCCATACAACAATTTCTTATTTCACTACATATTTGGACACTACCTGAGAGCGCATCAACATCGAGAGCAGAAATTTTGTACGTAGTGTTTTCATAAAAATAGTAAATATAATTTCAAAAATGGACTAAATCGGGCAACTCGTTCTTGGTGTTGCCATTTATAAATTTAAGATTTTTATGTATACTGTGAAAACGATAAATCCTATACGGTTTTAATATACTGAAAAGCTCTTCAGAATGTGAAATTCAATAAAATTGGTTATAATCATTTTTTCTGTCCGACAAACCGTTCTAGAAATATATGCGAAAAACCACTTCAAAAATCAAACTTGCACAGATGGGTGGCCATATGAAATGGCATAGGGGCAGTCATCTAGGGTATTATAAGAATTGGTCTAGCTTTTTTACTTGTTAATTCTGCGAAGCTTCTAAGGTTGCAGCTGGAAAAGTTGCAGTGGTACAATACTACCCACGATTTTGAAAGACACTTCGGTCCACCATTGATGACGTACAAATTTATTTAGACAGGCCAATTGTCTTAATCGAAGATGGCGTCATTCGGCTTAACGATGACTTGATAAGATCTATGACTGGGCTAATCGCAATTACCTAATTCTGAATCCAAGTAAATCGAATTGGCTATTTGTGAGGCGGCGGAAAAGAAGACTGTGAAGCGCAGGACTGCCACGGTGAAAAGCATGCATGCTTGATGGAAGAAATTTGTTGAACGGAGTAGATATTGGAGTTTTGTTGTGTGGAAGATGGGGTTGGATCTACCAACGTGAGTACGGTAGTAGGGTACGATGGCGCCTGGAGTTAGACCTATGTCAAGTTAAGTGCTCACATGCGCAATCCGATTGTTAAATAAAGTATGAAATTTTTGACTCTGTGGGTACTGTAGTAGGGTATAAATGGCGACAGTGCGTTTACAGTCATTATACAAAGAATTTAAGTGCTCATGCAAGTCAGAATAATAAAATCTAAAAAAATAAGTTGTTCATGGATAAATAGTTGAAGATTAAGTAGAGGTTGATGAACATAGGAAATCGAGTATGTATGTTAGTAGCGCTTATATACCTAGTATGCATGGTATGCTATAAGATTTCTGGTGTTAATCTCTTAGCCTCTCCAGTCTTGAATCGGTCATATCGGTCATACCTAAGCGTGGTCTCCGCTGACTTCGTCTATTAAGGTTGTGTTTGCCTGTATAGGAAAGATGCAATATTTTTAGACGTTGCTAATAAAATCTTAGGCCCGAATGGAGAAACCAATCCCATTACTATAAAGATACCACTGGGAGTACTCATGACCTTATGGTCATGTTATATGAAGCCATACAATAGTGCTGCAATTAGTAGTACTATTTGCCTCAACATGGAGAAGACCCCCTTGTGGGAGCATCGTAGTGGTTGTGGTGGCCCATATAAGGGCAGAGAGAGATTGCCTGAGTGTGCATGACTTGGGCGAACATTCTTCTTTTAACAGAAGAGTATGTCTTATGTATAACTGCATATTGCATCCGAGGATCTGAAGATGGTCGCTTATTAATATATGCTTAGAGGATTGGCTTTCAACGTGGAGTTGCGCTAAATCAACCGGACTCCGTAACCCAAAGATCTGAAAAGATTATAGATAGGTCTCGCTTCGACCAGTAAACCCATTGTCAAACATGCATTTTAGTTTTTGTTATTCTACTCTAACATTATATAAAACCGTCATATTTTTTATTTTATATATTTACCAATTTTTCTAAATATTTGTATACTTTTATCATTGTTATGCTTCTTTCCGCATTTATAATTTACACACATATTGTTAATATTTAGAATTTTTCCTGTGTTTTATTGTGCACTATTAAGGTTTCTAAAATCTTTTGTACCTTTGCTAGCAATAAAGTTTATTTATTTATTTATTTATTTAAACTCTGAAGTATTTCAATGTCCTAGAAGTGCAATACAAGAATTTGGAAAAGAAGATATGTTTGGTGAAAAATTGGATAGGTAATAGAGTGTACTGGAGCTGCAAATAATTTAATGGAAGAATTACGTAGGTATTGGTGAAATTTTTTTATAAAAATTTCTTGCGCTTATCACATCAAGGTAGTCTTAAGGCAAGTGACTCTTTAAAGAGAAGAGATACCTATATGCGGAAAGCAATATTTCCCACTGAACGGTTAGCTATAACTTTGAGATTTTTAGCAACAGGTAAATTTTGTTAGGAAATTTTTCTGGAGTTATTATTTTACAAGTAAAAAAAACGCAATATGAATTTTGAAGAATCTGAAATTACTATTTGGTTACTTACCGCACAAATTTAAGCGACATCTTAAAAAACTACTCGCGCAACCGCAGCAAAAGTTTCAACCAAACTAATATTTTTATACTGCACGTGCAATTTTGTATTTTGATGTTTACACAATTCAACTTCCGAAGGTGCGGCAGCACGAAAATCGAGTTGCAGGTGTACCTTTTTGCGTTTCAGAGATGTTTACACATTGCAACACGCGAGTAGCCCAACTTTTTGTGCTACGCAGCAGTAAAAGTTGCAATGTATAACTGTAGCTTCAAACTTCAAAATCATTATGCTGAGTTTACATAATTTACTCAGCAAATGAGAATTATTATTTTATTCACTTGAACGGAAACATGAATTCTACTACAATTATAATATGGGAAAATTTTTTTTCTAAATTTTTCTATTTTTTTATTTTTTCTATTCTCCTATTTTCATTTGTTTTTCAAGTCACTCAATTTTGTTGTTTGGGATCTATTGCTGAGTCGAACCAAACATGAAACTTTACCACGCTAAATAAAATGATTGTGTAATGGAATTATTAAAAAATTTCTTATTTTGCTTTTCGTTTGTACGGGAGAGTCCCAAAAAGGCCTACTTGAACAAATATAAACTTTACCCGGAAACAAAATTATAAAATTATATTCATTCTATTTGGAAAATCCACTGAGCTATAGTGGATTTTGTACAGAATATATTATTTTAAGTTCAGTGGAATAAAATATTTAAACCAAAAAAAAAAATGATCCCATGGTAATGTGTTGGCGGTCATGTACATGTGAGGCACAGAAAAGTTACTCCTCTATAATGCATGGTAAAATGACGTGTTCAATGGATTTATCAAGAATTACAAAACATTCAGAGCAAAAGTGCTTTAAAGTTTTATATAGAAATTGATTTGTCTACTAAGATATATTTAATTTGGCAGCTTACCACTACTTCCAATTCAAAGTCAAAATTAAAGTCACGGATGAAGTCATGAGTATTACTCATCCCTCTCAAGAATCCAACGCTCATTGCGATGAAAGATGCTCCAAGGTAAGTTTTTTTAAATTCAGGAAGAGCATCAGAACGTCTCACCAGACCTAATAGAGAGTTCCAACTAACCGCTCCCACAAAAAATGGGATTCTAGCTATGGCAAAAATGGGTCTACGTAGTACTATTCTATATGCATATTGACTCCATATGCACCAAGTAATATTATCACAAATTTTATACCACGCTACCAGTCCATGCCTAGCTGTGTATATGAAGCAAAGAGCATTCAGTTCATACATTATCATTAGCCGCCCGGAAGTAGACGGACAAAAAATATCACGCTTTCGTGGCAACGATTTTGAATTTTTTTCTCTACTTAACTAACTTTTTTAATATTTTGTAACAAAAGATAGCTAAAAATTAAAATAATTTTCTTCATTATATTGCTTATTCAACATTTCTTTTTTTAAAACGATACTCCTTTATTTCGACATACCGAAAATGTCTGAAAGTATTGCCACATACGAAAAAACACATAGTTTTACACGAGCTGGTGCTTACATCCAAAGCAAGCGAGGCTGTTTTCGGATAGGAATAATCTTTACACAGGAAATAGGATTGGTCTTTACGGGCCTAAATATGTAATTTAGTTAAGATCCCATGAACGATTTAAATGAGGAACAAATAAAAATCTCAACGCATACATTACAACAAAAATATTCAAAGGAAATTTCATACAAAATATGCGACGAAGTGATTTTTGTGAAGAAGATTTACAGAACAAACTTTAATTCAGAATTGACTCCAGCTACTAGAAACAAATTTAATGGGTTGGTTTAAAAATTTGTTTGTAGCACTTAGGGTATTCTCATTTGTGACTTTAAGTATCTCATCTATAGGTAACTTGCCTAGCTCAGATGGTATTTGGATCCCACAAACAAACATGAATTAATTTTACTTTCGAGAAATTAATTTAGATCAGAAGCTATGCGACCTGATTCTTTAATACCGCGACTTGTAATAAAATTGTTACTTCCCTTTATTTATAAGTACCTACATTCTCATACCATGAATGCTTGTTATATCTCTTCTACCTTTCCCAAAGCTTGGAAATGTGCTACAAGCATTTGATAGTGTCGGTCTCCTTTCTGAACTTGTATCTGAATACAAATTCAGTGCAACCGGTATTTGATAAAGAAGTTCTTCTGTCATCCCCATTAACAAATTAATATGGGTTATAATTTTTCGACCTTAAAGTCCGTTCCATATGGTGTACCTCAGGGTTCTGTACTTGGTTCCCTACTATTTACTACTACTTATTTGTTAATTAATTAATGACCTCCCTGATGTTGTTGAAGATGCAAAAATCCACCTGTATACTGATGACGTACAACTTTACTTAAGTACGCTTATTGGCCTAATTGAGGACTGCATGATATTGATATAGCTGCTATAAGTTTGAATGGTTTTACATTGCCTATGCAAAATAAAGTTATTATCTTGGAAATTGCTCTGACCTCCGACATGAAATGTTGTGGTGATATCGAGTCATGCTTGGCAAGGTTTATGTCGGTTTAATGAGACTATGGCTCTCGGCGAGTATTTTAAACACTCTCGCATTAGGTTGAAGCTGGTGAAGAAATTAATTCTACCGTACTTCTCTTTTGAAATCTATTTTTTCCAAATTAGAGAGTGAATGTGGCTCGGAGAGTTCAGGTACCTTTCAATGATTGCACTCGTTTTATTTTTGGATTAAGAAGATTTAACTATCTATCTCCTTATAGTAGTGTCCTACTCGGCTACTCTTTAGATAATTACATAAATGGAATAACTTTAATTCTGCTCTGAGGTATTTTTTAAATAGCAAAAAGCCGGAGTATCTCCGAGAATTTTTCCAGTTTCTGTTATCTTCGCGAAATCGTTACATCGTATCATTCTCCGGCTTAGCAGAATGGTCATGGAGTGTTCTTTTCCCTTCTAGCTTGCAGCGGGCTTGCACGGTTAATCCATTCTAAACTATTATTAAAACTCATGTTCTATAATCCTGTGACCACTTTTGAGCACTTTTCAAAGTGTAAATCTGTGCAGTCTATTGCTAGTGTACTAGTCTATCTATTTCTTTTTTTTTATCTTTTTAATTTTTATCTACTTTTTCTAATATCATAAAATTGTATCTACATATTTGATTACCCGCCTAATTTATATATGACTAATAATTCAGGATTCTATTTTAATTTTTGTGCGAAAAAAAACTTGTTGTGAACTTACTTATTTCTAAATTATTATTATTATTGTTTTTAATGCTTATAACTTCCGTTGCTTCTGCAAAAAACAGCTTTAGCACTTCAAAAAGTTCAACAAATTTTAACAGATCGACAATGTCTCAAGAAAAGATAAGCAAGCTATCAATGCATTATATAAATTCTCACTATCCGCGGACTATGAACTTTTGAACGAGCATAAAGAAATTCTCACCAAACAAAGCTCGAATGCAGTTTTCAAATAATTTAATTCCTTTCAAGCCTCGGTTCAGATAAGATTATAAAGTACTGTAAAACATTTTCAAATGAATGACGTTATTTAAGCAATTATTGTTCAAAATTTTACTACAAATTATCTATAAATTTGATTTCATTAAAATTCATAAATGTTTAACAAAACAATTTTTTTATTTTATTTGTTTAGTTAAGATGTTTTTATGACTTTCAGATGGATATGTGTTCCATTTTTCTGGTTGGCCAGGGCCCCTTATAACCTCTCTCAGGTCCTGGTTAGTGGTATATCGTGGGAATAACGCCTTATCCTAAAGATGTATCGTAAGCAAGCTTTAAAAGAGGATAGTGCGACACAGCATAGAGTAAGCGAAGACCATAATAAATCCTGGACCCGGCCAGGGTTGACATGATCATGCCAGGCTGGTGTCCATAAGCAGGCCAAAGTTCTTAATATGAGGGTTGTTTGTAGGATTATATAAAAGCGGTTAGTGGCAACAGCCGGCCTGTGTTGGAGTAGTAAAGGATAGCCTGAGATTTGTTGGAATTTAAAGCAAGCCCGTTGTTTGAAAACCACTCGCTAATTCTGGCCAGATTCGCATTTAGTTCAGTGAATAGTCAAGGTAAATCCGGGTTGGGAGCGACAGCATAGATCTGGAGGTTGTCGGTATACATGTGGTAGTATACACTGGGTGTAGCGATATCATTAATAAATGATTAGAAGAGAAGAGGCACCAAAACGGCACCCTTGGAACACTGACCAGTACCAGTTTAGGACCAGATCTGCGACTATCGCCGGAAGTGGAATTGAAAAAAAAACATTTAGCGCAATATAGACCTTCTCGAGGTCCAGAAGAACATGAATTATCTTGTTCCCATTGTCACAGACGCCTGGGTAGGATGCTGCATGGGTAATGGAAAAGATAAGGAACAAAGCGCAAGTCTACAAACTCATCAGGGTCAATATTTGCATGCAACGTCTTAGAGGTAACCTCAGATTTTTGAACTTTTTCCAATTCAGCTCACTCTCGAAATTGTTCAGCATGAGCTGCCTAGTCTTAGCTCTTATTAAGTAATCAACCCTCTTACGCATATGACGAAACTCGGAGCGGCTTATTTCTAATTTTGATCTTTGTACATCTGCGATGTCACGAAGTTCACATAGGAAAGCAACGTCCAATCTATTAAGAACTCTGCAACTGACATCTTTGAACTGAATCAATTTGCTAAATAAAAAAAATAAAAATTTAAAAAATCCGAAATTTTTATTTTAAATCGCCATAACTTCGGAGAGAGGAGTACGGATCTGGTAGAGCATTCCTTGGAAAGGCCATAAGGTTCTACATACATTAAGTTCTTAGTGGTAATCTTACACCACCATGTACTTTTCAAGATACAGGGTGTTTGAATATTTTCTTAATCAGCCTGTAACTCCAAAACTGCTGAGATAACCCCCCCCCCCCGCCCATAGGACGTTTTGTTTGTCTAGGTGAGTACTATCACCTCCTGCCGTATGCACATCCATAGCAGAAACACCCTGTACACATACCTAATACAATACAATGTAACCAAAGTACCAGGGGTATCCTTTGATGCATTTACATGGCTAAAATGGGAAAGGAAGTAAAGCAGGAGTGTAGAAATGAGGAATGAACGCTTGAAAGCTGACTGAGAATAGATCACTTCTTATTTAGCAGTGAAATATTCAATAAAAATTGTAGTGTAGTGTTTAAAATCGAATCTACGTGTACGTATCTATCGTTTTAAATTACACAAAACTATATTCATAATACTATATGTAATTATACGGTCAGGGTGACCTCTAATACATAGGAACCTACCTGCTTGCTTGCTCCCATAGCTGTCTGTCTCAACCTATTGTTCAGGTAACTCCCTTTCATACTTTTTAAAGTTAATTCAATTATTTTTGAGTTCATTGGCATCTGTTAATGGAATTCTGTCTACATGATATGTGAACAATATTTAAAAGTATTTTATTTATAACATAATAAAAGCTCTCATTACTGTAATTGTTGTAATCATTGTATTCACTACTTTCAGAAACATCTGTATTTATGGGCTTTTAATTATAAATTGTGTCTACATCTTCGCATTCCCCAAACAATCTTTTCTTCTGTTGTTTGCTTTAATCAAATTGAAAATTTCGTCTAGATATACATAATCTTCAGAAATGTTTTAAATTTCACGATGTTTTTTATCATCGACATACATATTTAATGTATTTTAACAAATCATTGTCAACACATTACAATACAGAAAGGACTTTACAGAAAGGTTTACTCTAGTTATAGCTCCGAACAACGACTTTTTGCAAGACATTCGCAACTAAACTAATTGCTTATAGTTGCTAATTATCAAATTTTATTAGTGAGGAAAAAGACTCAACACACCCTGTAGAGTAAAAGCTATATTCTGCCGTAGACTATTTTCGACCTACCCTCCCCTATTTCCTACCCAACCTAAATCATTGCATTTTTCTTTATATCAAAATATTTTTCAAATATAGTTCGGAATTGCATCAGTTTTTTTAGACAAATTGTTGTAAATGAATATTATTGATGAGGAATACACAAATTTTTTTCGAAAATGGATATGTAGCTTTTCGAATTGGACTTTCGCACATATTATCGCTTTAAATCTTCAAGTTGAATATTCTAAAACACATAAAAAGTACTTCTTTGTTTTGAAAAAATAACAAGTAAAAAAGCTAGAATTGGTCTAAGACCAATTCTTATGATACCCTAGATGAATACCCGTATGAAATTTCGTATGGTATTTGCGCAATTTTGATTTTTGCAGTGGTTTTTCGCATATATTTCTAGAACGGTTCGTCGGACAGAAAAAATGATTATAACCAATTTAATAGAAATTCATATTCTGAAGAAGTTTTAGTATAATAAAAATGTCTAGGAGTGATCGTTTTCACAGTATCCGTAAAAAACCTATATTTTTATATGGCAACACCAACAAGGAGTTGCCGATTTATTCCATTTTTGAAATTTTATTTGCTTTTACTATGAAAACAAAAACCATGTACCAAATTTCAGCTCTCTATATCAACGCGTTCTCAGGCAGTGTCCAATATATAATGGAAAACGAAATTTCTGTATGGCAACCCCACGAAGGAGTTGCCCGGTTTGTCTCATTTTCAAACTTAATTTTTCTTTTTTTTAAATTTTGTTCAAGAAAGAATTTTTTGGGATTCTCCGGTATATAGCAAAAGCTAAAAAAAAGTTCTAATTTGTTATTTCATCACACAACCCATTAATTTTTGGTTACAAGTTTCAAGTCTTGGTATGACTCATCATCAAAAAAAAATGCTATATACCGGAGAATCCCAAAAAATTCTTTCTTGAACAAAATTAAGTTTAAACCGGTAAAAAGTCCAAAAGAGTAATCTTTTTATTTACTTTTTTTTAAGTCCGCCTACAAAATTTCAACTCTCTAAGTACACGCGTTCTTTTTCTATGCACACGTACAGCGAAGGACAGACTACAGAAACATCAAAATAGGGTAATGAGAATAATCTTGCAATGTAGTAGATACACATCAACTCTGAAGTGGATGAATGTGAAACAGAGAATTGATGTTTATGTGTTGAAATTTATATTTAGGATCAAGATCGGGGATCTGCCGCCATATTTAAGAGAGAAAATAACACTGGTTACGGATGCGCAGCCAAATAATGCAGATCTAAATATATGATTACTTAACTACAATAGATCAGATACACAAAATTCATTAATATATAAGGGGTTCCAATTGTATAATGATTGGCCAGTAGTGATAAAGGAAGAAAGAAACGTAAATGTATTTGTAAAACTTTGTATAGAATATATTCGAGCTGTCAAAGAAATGGATTAAAAGGTAGTATAAATAATTGTATTGTTTTTGAGAAAAGTACGTTTAGTGCTAATCAATTAGTATTATTATTAGTTATCGTGAGCACGGACGGACATGCAAAAATCAAAATAATTTTTAATATTATGTGTGGGGTGTCCAGTCCATTTTGCTCTATCATCATTATTTCTGTGCGTTACAAATGGAATGACAAACTTAGTATACGTTATAGATTTCATCTAGGGTATAAGAAATATGTTTTTAAAAACGAGACACCCAACTACTTGGCGGCCTCAGGTAAGCAAGATGTGCTCAAGAATTTACTACGGCCTCCTCTCTATATATGCGGATTCACACCACCTGCCACAATCCATTAGGCAGTCCCTGGTATCAGCTCTTATCTTGCCGCATTTTTTTTATGCTGATGTTGCTGTCTATTCGTTACAGGCCTCTAAAATAGCCAAACGGAATGGAGCACTCAAATGCTGCGTGCGGTACATCTTTCGTCTCAGGAGGCATTCTCATGTCTCTTAAGTTGTTGCTGCTTTCATGCTTGGCTTTCTTACCAAAAAACTCTTTGAGATTAGAGTTTTATGTTAAATTCATAAAGGTAGGGGGAACCTGCCGAGTTATATGTAAGTTGTACTCATGGAGCTCTCTCAATGCCTCCACGCTAGTCTCAATGGTTTATATGATCAGAGAACCTTCCTATGGAACTCCCTGCCTGAATCTATCAGGAATACACCCTCCATTAAGCAGTTCAAGGAGCTTGTGATGATGTCTATTAGATCTCTAGCGTACGAGCATACCCTTGTTTCCTATTCCTTTTATAATTGTAAACAACAACAAAATGAGTTCGCTCAGTTTTGGACTTTTTTAATACATATATAGTTAAGTTAGTGTTAAGTTGCATTTAGTGACATAATGCGCTGTGCAATCAGTCTAGGGTAATAACTTTAAGTTAATATATGTTACTCTAATTATTTGTTTTTTTATTCTATTTCATTATACTCTTTGTCATCAACATTACTTTAAGTCCTATAATCTTACCACATCGGTATTACCACTATTACCTGGATAGTTTTCTACTGCAAAGAGTTTGTTCATTGCGTTTTTGTTATTTTTCTAAGATTTGTACTCACTAGAAATAATATTAATATCTGTTACATACTCGATGTACCTAACGTTGTAACGTGGCGTAAGCTGAAGTGTTTTTCTATTCTATTATTTCTCTTTTAAGATCCGAAATCCGATGTGACCCTTCCTTTACACTGAATGCCGAAATATACAGAGGGGCTATATCTTATTAGAGCTAAAATTATTTTTAAAAAAAACTCCAGGATGAGATTTAATGTAGACAAGAGATCTTAGGTTGAACTCGAAGGCTTCACCATCCATCTTCAACTGCCACTACCGCATCCAAAAATCCAATTTGTAAATCATCAATCCGAGACACTCATTCTGGATGCTTTGTTTTTTCACAATTATGACGTAGTTTAATTTATAGATGCTTTCAATAAAATGAAATCATATGTGATCGGTTATGATATTATCCGCACCAAGTTCCTGAAAATCATTCTCCCGCTCTTCTTCCCTCAATAACTATCCTCCAATTTTTCTTAACGTTATGGAAAATGGGACTTATTAAGCCTATCTCCAAAATATCAACACCGTTGGGGCCTAATATCATATTTTCTGCTTTTACAAGCATCATAATGGATAAGATCTCAATGTATTTAATCTATAATAATATCCTTCCTTACTACCCATCTGGCTTTAGATATTCGCGCGATGTGAAATAAGGGGAAAAATACTATTCACATTCGAATTGTTTTTGGCAAAACATTCGACTCAGTATCGTCGCAACACCTGCTCCAAGCGCAGTTTGAAATTGAAATTATCGAAAGGTGTGTACTTAATAAATGTATTTTATCACATAAAATTTCTATGAACAACAAATTTAACGCGAAGTAATTCATTATGGTTATGTTCAATGTAATTAATTAAAATATAATTTCACTCCTGATGACGTCAAATACAAATCTCATAAGATGGGTCCATGTTATCTTATCTTTCTGAATTGAGGGGCAAAAACGCTCGATAAGGCTCATTAGTGGGTCAAAGTCTGTACGTATGATATGATAGTTTTAAGCTACCATGAATTGCAAAAATCTTGTCTATAATATTTACGTAAGACGTGTAATGTTTTTTACCTAGGAATCGTTTCTCTTCAAGTTTTTTTATCCCTCCATTCCACCATCTGGAAAACTCCTCTATTTCAAACGAGCATCGCTGCCTCTCTTTAAACAAATCTGCGTTAACTTTCGCTTTAACTTTAGACATCTTATTCACACTTTACACAAATAAAAACAAGAGAAACCGATATTTTAACGATTTAAGATTATTAAGTTATTTTAGATCGTTTACAGAGGCAAATCACACACACCGAACGATACAATATTACGTTTTTTGCACCACCGTAACAGTTTACTTAAATCGTCCGAATAAGCTAGCACTGTACTGGACTACTGGACTTGACTGACACAAAACTTTTAATCTCTCACGATATCATTTTATCCGACCAAAATCCAAAGTTAAACTTCAATTTATGATGAAATGAACCCATGAACGATGAATTTCTTACATACATAGGTGTCAAAAGTCAAAACATAAAATGAGTTTGACGTTTCTACAATTTGGATTTGGATATGTTCGCTGAGTGCATTGATTAACGGCTGGAACAGAATGAAATATAATGATGCCGACACGACATTTACGACGACAAATTAAATGTTGACCTAATGGCAAACCTGTTGCTGTACCCAATGGTACCGACCGATTTTGTCGCCGTAACCAGAGTTAAGTGCAAGGAATTAGGTCAAGGAATTTTTCCACTTATTTCTTAAAGAAAATTTGACATTAGGTCAAGGAATTTTTGACAAAAGGATTTGTCAATTGTGTGATATTTCTGACAATAAAGAAATAATAAAGAAAGTGAAGAAATGGATAATTTCCAATGAAAAATGAAGATACACGTAAAACAATTTTTATTCGTCCATTTGTCATTTTAAAATTGATACACCTCTTGCAAAATCGCCGTTCCTTTGTTCAATTTTTCAATTATTCCACCACCGTCAAAATTCCTTACAGAAATAAGTGCATCGGGCAAGAAAAAAAATCCTTGAGCATTCCATGACACTTTTTTTACATAGTTTTTGTATAGGAATAAAAATTCCTTGCCTCTAGCGTACCGGGCTTTAACATAAGCCTTTTTTTTAAATTATTAAGCCCAGTACGCTAGAGCCAAGGAATTGTTGTTCCTATACAAAAACTATATAAACTTGGCCGATTCCTTGAGGTGGTACGCTAGAGAAAAGTAATTCGAACAGAAAACTCTACTTCCCGATTGACAAAAAGATGTCGCTCTTTTACGAAAAATCCATTTATGTCAATATTTCTTGAAGAAATAAGTACCGATGCACTTATTTCTGTAAGGAATTTTGACGGTGGTGGAATAATTGAAAAATTAAATGAAGTAACGGCGATTTTGCACGAGGTGTATCAATTTTAAAATGACAAATGGCCGAATAAAAATTGTTTTACGTGTATCTTCATTTTTCATTGGAAATTATCCATTTCTTGTCAGAAATATCACACAATTGACAAATCCAAATTGTTAAAAATTCCTTGACCTAATGTCAAATTTTCTTTAAGAAATAAGTGGAAAAATTCCTTGACCTAATTCCTTGTCTCTAGCGTACCGGGCTTTAGGAAGAAAACATATTTGGCTGCAATTTGCCTTAACTTCATTTTGCTGTGAGAGCGACAGTTTTGGGCTTTAGATGAAATTTTAGTTTTTCCTCCATGACGAGTATACGAAAAGCAGTGAGAGTGAGCTCTTACTGCATGCTGTACCTTTTAATGTGTCGGTGCCTTCGGCGACTTCATGGCTTGTATTATATTCCGGGGGTTACGCTTGGGCTGATGCAAAACCCTCGAGAATACTTCACAAGCCATGAAACAGACCACCTCCCTACCACATGCGAGGTCCAACGTAGTCCTTACATTCTAAAATATTTTCAGTTTTCTTATGCAAAACTGACAAAAGTTTGATTTGAATAGCTCCTCCGCCCTAAACTACTATTCATACAGAAAAATGGTGTTCTGATAATCTTAAGCTTGCTTGCTTATCTTCCAAACCGTAATAAAATTTTCATACCTTTCCTAACAAAATTATTTAAAAAAAAAAAATTATCTTAACCAAACACTACGATTCCTCAAACAAAAATTCTCAGCTGAATAATCATTGCAATGTCGCTGTGCCGTATGGGATGCCGTGGGCTGATGATACCGAATGTAGCTACCCACAGATTCGGACTACGGCTGCACATACACACATGCAATTATCACTCAGCTGATATGTATTGAGCGTAAAATGGTAAGGTTACTTTGTAATGACAACTATTTAATTATTTTGTTAAGTAAGGTATATAGGAAGTGTAGGCTTTGGGAAGGTAAGGAACCTAGCTTTAAATTAATGGATTACTATTTTCCTGTATGGATAGTAGTTTAGGCTCTATGGCATATATAAAGTCAATTTTTGGTGCTTTTCCATAAGCATCAATATAGAAAATTTTAGAAAACGGACTCCGAACGCACACATATGGATCTCTGTTTCATGGCTTGGGAAGTATTCTCGAGGGTTTTGGCTGATGATATCGAATATAGCTGCCTACAGATTCGGACTATGGCTGCACATACACACATGCAATTATCACTCAGCTGAGAGGTAGTGAACGTAAAATGGTAAGGTTACTTTGTAATCAAAACTATTTTATTATTTTGTTAAGCAAGGTATATAGGAAGTATAGCCTTTGGAAAGATAAGGAATCAAGCTGTAAATTACTAGAAGAGTATTTTCCTTTATGGATAGTAGTTTAGGCTCTATGGCATATATAAAGCCAATATTTAGCACTTTTCCATAAGTTTCAATATAGAACATTTTAGAAAACGGACTAAGCACGCACACATATAAGTTTCTGTGTCATAGCTTGGGAAGTATTTTCGAGGGTTTTGCATGTACCAAAACAGCGAAGACCACAAATGGCGGAATGAAACATACACAAATGCAGGGCAATTTTGGGTACGCTCATGTACACGGATCGTACATACATGATTGCATCCTTTAGTTATTACCTCGTGGCTACCAAGCCGAATGGCATGGGAAGTGGAATAAATTGTTTTTAGCTTCTTTTTTTCTTGCAGAAATAGTTTTGATTGTCATTTTGTCCCTCTTCCTCTAGTGCAAGTTTGTGCATGCTGTAAGTTCTGTTTCTTCCACTTTAGATTTTCATAGGAACCTTTGCATGAGAAATTGACTATTGTCAAAGAATAACGATTGTAACATCGTTCGTTGCTATTGTGTTAGTTAAAACTGTTGAAAGAGAAAGTATAGTCTCTTTATAGAAGCATCCTACTGCTTGACAATTTTGACAGAGCTGGGCTACTGTATGATATATACTGTGCCTTGGTTGAGCATAGTGTGAGCATGGATAACTTTTACCTTATTTTCTAGATATCTACGCTTGCGGCATTAAAGTCGTTAATTATCGTTTCTTGCACAAACTTATCAACTTTTCTTGAGAAGACAATTTCGAACTTCACCACCGCCACTGACTTGGGACGGCTAGGTACGAAATGAAATTGAAAAGGAACGGAGTGGAGAATTTTACTGTCAGATTGACAAGACAACACAACAGCAGAGTTGTTTGTGGCTTGTTTTGTGTGTTTCGCTTTTCTTGTGCGATCTTAATAATATTCGTCGGTGTGGTGCTATTTTCTGAGTCGAGTTAAGGTAATTAGTAAATTAAATAAGATTCATTTAAAATAAAGTTTTGGTTTTTATATATAAAGAATTATTCTGTGCATTGCACACTGATCGTCTGTTTTTAAAGTTTCCATATTTCTCTTTCAGGCATAGCTGTACAATGTTCTTGCTTTATTTTTTTATTTTTGTTGGTTCGTTTTTGTCAGCTATAACGGATTCTGCTTCCAATCAGGTAACTTATTTAATTTTCTAGTTAGGATAGGAAAGTTTGCTGTAAAATAAAGTATTGATTTACTGGTAAGGTCACAACAGGTGTTTGACAACATTTTTCCTGGCACCTGGAAAAATTTCCCTTTTGACTGCTAACGCTGCCCGATTTATGTTTTCTTCCTTTTCAACTTAGTAAAAATCAAAGCATTGGAAAATTTAATTTATTAATGTGACTTCATTTATCTAATCTACGTTTTTCTAGAAAAGATCATTGTAAAACTATCGAAAAACGCATTTTTGACTACTAGGTAGAATAGAATAGAATAGAAAAATCATTTATTAAAGAATCTCAGCTTACGCTACGTTACAACGTTAGGTACATTGAGTAAGCAATAGCTAGTTGGCATAATCGACAAAATACAAAGCCGTTCAGCAAACCAAAAAAGGAGCAATGAACAAACTCATTGCGGCAGAAAGCAATTTCAAACAATAAAGAGCCTAATGGCAGAAACACATCCAGACCTCGAAGCTTCCCGAGGTGTTGTCAAAATTTCCAACACGGGTTTTTAAATGATGCAACACAAAACCAAGCCAGCAGCTAGCCTCAAGATCTAGCCGCAAAGCGAGCTTTGCTCAATGTTGAACATTTGTCTCTCAGGCCTACTTTCTGTCAACAGAAGTACTAGCAGAATTACAATGGGCGCGTTCACTGCCACCGAAATAGTGACTTTTTGTCGACTACGAGTCGCTACCGAGCGTTCACTCCGCCAATTTTGACAGTATACGACTACGCTTGACTACGACTATCGTTCACTTCGCACTTTGAATGTACGAAATAGTCAACTACATTCGACTACGCTCAGGAGGATAGTCGATCGTAGTCGGTTTGACAGAACTACACTACGAAACGACTACGCTACAGAAGTGGTAGTGAACGCGCCCAATGACAGCATCGAGCCAAGTGGAATCATTTTGTTTTCATTTCTCTGAGGCAAGCCTTGAGGCGAGCTGCGAGGAAGCCTAATACCGATTTCCATTGATCACGTTTCTAGCAGAAGTGTTACACTTTTCTTGTAGTGTTACACCAAAATTGGTCCATTGACCTGCACTGCTAGAAATGGTGTACGTCAAAACGCCTGTGGTGCTACACTCGAAAAATCGGCGGTGTTACACAGGAATACGAACACATCTACCTGAGAAATATCACAACTGAATGTCATTGAGCATCACATATCAATCTTCAACTACTACTCTACCAAATTCATCCGCAATCACGCCAAAATCTTTTAAATTACAATTTTCATAATTTTTACGTTATTCGTGATGTTATTGTTCCCAGAAAATTTCAATTTGACAAATTACACGGATATGAGGTACTATCCCATTCTCATCGCGTCAAAAGTTGTTCCATTGAACCATTGAATAAATAACTAATAAGGAAACGGCATATCGGGTGAAAACGTAAGCATCTCGGCGAAATGTATTAGTGTGCTCTGTTTGTATTCGTTTCGTCATGGCAATAGTGAAACCGTGAAATTTTGAAGGGGGACATTTTTTATAATCCAAATTGCTATGTGAAATACACAAATTTTTGGCGCCCCCTTATCTTCAGAAAATATTCCGTGTCGTTGCCTATGATAATTTAAGTGACTTGTCAAGCGAATTTTCAAATAAGTGACCAGCCCTCTTGTCATTTCTCCCCCCGTTCCATGGGTTTGACTGTCATTGAATTGCCTACTCACGTACACTGTATTCGCACGATATCCCGCTTCCTTATTAGTTATTTATTCAATGCATTGAACTCGTTTTTTATTGATTGACGTGCACTTTTCTTAAAATAACAATGGAAATCGTCATTAAGAGAGGCCAGGCCTGAGGCTTGCTTGGATGTGTTTCTGCCTTAAAGCACTTAAAGTAGAATGTGCTGCCGTAAGTCTCAAAATTAAATTTATTGATTCAAATTGAAGGGAAAACAGTATCCATTAAGATTTTAATTAAAAAAAGTATGGTAAATTACAAAAAAACAAAACTGACAGAATCACATTTTCAGTATTTATTATACCTACTTAATTAGTCGATTAAAAGAACTAAAATTTTTTCCTTTTTTAACCACATTATTTTGTTATAATATTAATTCAAAAACCCTTCAGGCGGAATATATAATTTGTTATTCCCCACAAGTTACTCCTTGGCAAACATTATAGACTGAATGGTGTCCATATCAAACTTATATGATTTCTTGTTTTTAATTAGGCTCAAATCAGAAAAATTTCTTTCTGCAGTTGATGAAGTTTGAGGAGAAGTCATCAGGTCCATCGTGAGACTGGAAATATTATGAAGTATAAGTTCCATCCGAGCACCTCGGTCTAAAATTGTGGCTTCTCCTTATTTGTATGGTCTACCAGACGCGCGTGCTGTATCTAAATATAGTGGGCTCTGTATTGGTTAACTCCTTTTTACCTAGCGAAACCACGTTCAAAAAATCATTGAGTAGTGACATTTCAAACATACTTTTGGGCCTAATAATGTAAGCTTTTTAAAAAACCGTATTCTGGAAATCAGATCACTAACTTGAGTTTCTAACTCAATGTAAAATTTGAGAACACTTCGTTGTACTTCGGTTAATTTCCTTTTATCAATTTTTAAGTAACGAATTAGTTAGGTGTCTGAAAATGAATCTATGTAGAACAAAAAGGATCAGAGTATCCAGATTTAATATGAAAAATAAATTCAATCCAAGTGGTAACTCTGATCGTCATATTACTCTTAATTTCTAAGAAGAATATTGCTATAATGTGCCTGCTTACTCATTTAAGTTTTTAGTAGTTTTCTATTCCATATTGATTTTCTGTAGTCTGTCGATCGATGTACGTGTGCATAGAAAAAGTACCACGGCAGTATTCAAAACGAGGTTTTATAGTCACATTTAGATTTTTCTTGCACTCGATAATGGAACTGATTTCCTCAAACTTCTAAAATATACATCTTTTTTGCAATCTTTTTATATAAATAATTAATTTGTTTATTGACGTTAAATTTATTATCTAAGTATTTAATTTCATTTACTACATTTATTGGCTCATTCTCAATTGTGATCGTCACATCTACTTTTATGTTTAGTATCATGACTTACCAGTATTTAATTTTACCCCATTGCGATCCATCCATGCTTTAACTTCGTTCATATCATCTATGTTATCCCCAGTACAACATATCAGTATATTATTAGCAAATGTATACAATGAGCTTTTAGTAAACTATTGCTTGCTTGTTTGTATATATTACAATTAGGTGTAATTTCAAATGTGAAACGCAAAATATAATTAGAAAAAGAGTTACTTTTTCCTGTATAAGGTAAAATTATAGAATATTACATAGTTACATAAATCAGGAACTCAAAATTAAAACGCAATTAATAATAATATGTTGTGCCACTATCGTATCTGCTTGAATTTTTGTATTGAGCATTCATCCAACCACAAAAACGGGATACTAACTAACCAAGCTAGAATTTCATTACATTTGTATCCTCTTATCACAATTCCTGTTTACTATATATTCTAAGATATAAATGGATGGACTTTTTTTGCAGCCAGTTATCAAATTCTTCATTCCATATCGAATAGGCCACATGTGTGACATAACCATCATCAATTTTGTCGAAATTTTACATAATTGGAGAGTTTGTGAAAACAAAAATACAAATTAAAAACTTTCCATATACAATGGGTATTTTGCGAGTTATGGCATTTTCAAAATTTCGCAAAAGATCAGTGCTGGTATTTAAAAATTCATATGTATATGTATATTTTTCTATTCATGCTAGGACAATGAAATATGGCTCATTTGAAAGAAGGGATTTCAAGTTATCTAAGAAAAATAGCATTTTAAAAATATATGCTGAAAAGGACATCAAGAATAAGGATTTTATCCTTTATCCTTGAATATCCTGGAAGACATACTTTCGATTTTATTATTTATTTTTTATTTTTTGCCTTATCTTATCCACTAAAACATAATAAAATTTTAATTTGGGATCTCAACGGGATCAAGGAGTAAAAAATCAAGAAAACTTCACCAAAATACATCTATGTATAACTACTTACAAATAAAAACAATTGTATGTGGTCTTGCACCTGAAAATGTCATAACTCGCAAAATACGGATTGTATATGGAAAGTTTTTAATTTGTATTTTTGTTTTCACAAACCCTCCAATTATGGTAATGTCACACTTTCTGTGATTCTTGGTCGATTTGCTATGGAATGATCCAGTACACGACCTTTGTAAAGACTTCGACTCTGGTTCATTTAGGAATGTTTTCCAAATAATAAATGTGACTTTCTTCTTGGACTAACAAGAATACAGATAGTAAAACATTATTTTATTATATTTTAAGTTTAACTATTTCTTTCCTACTACTTATATAGAATCTTAATGTACACCAATATCCTGCACCCAGCGACGACGAAATTAAAAGCATTAATCAACGTTTTCAACAAATTATGCAAGGACCTGATATAAGATGGAAAGAGCCCAAACAGAACTCTGATAAAATTGACGTCAAAGATGAATTGGAAAAACTTAATAATTGTATATCATATAAATTTGGTAAACAGAACATAGACAATAATTTGGAATATTTTCAGCATACATCTATCAAAAAGAATGGCCCGGTAACGTAAGAAAACTGGGTGCGGTTAGTGCTGTAACTTTCGATAAAGATGGAAACGTAGTGGTTTTTCACAGAGTTGATCGTATTTGGACACAAGACACTTTTAATATAACCAACGTTTACACGGAACAATATAAAGGAACAATTTCTGACAGTACCGTTGTTGCTTTTGATAGAAAAAGTGGAAAAATTGTCTACGAATGGGGAAAAAACTTGTAAAACTTTATATTAATAAAAATTTTTTATTAAAATTTTTATGTAAATTTTTTTTAAGGTTTTACATGCCTCATGGTCTTACAATAGATGATGAAAACAATTGTTGGGTAACCGATGTAGCTCTTCATCAAGTAATGAAATTCGGTCCAAAAGGATCAAACGATAAATTTTTAATGCGTCTCGGGACTGCATTTGTACCTGGCCAAGGAAAAAATAAATTTTGTAAGCCTACGTCCGTGGCTGTACTTCCAGAAGGTGATTTTTTTGTCGCAGATGGTTATTGTAATGCACGAATTTTGAAATTTTCTAAATCTGGTGAATTAATTCTTAGTTGGGGTAAAAATGCTTTTCAAGGTAAAATCAATAATAATATTCATATGTTTGAAATACTTAAATACTATGATTTTAGGACATTCGTATGAAGTGGCACCAACAAATTTTTTTGCTATTCCTCATGCACTAACACTATTAAAAGACAAGGGACTTTTGTGCGTAGCTGATCGCGAAAATGGACGGGTTCAATGCTTTGATACAAACAATGGAACATTTCATTCGCAATATCACAGTCAACTTATTGGTGATCGTCTATTCAGCCTTGATTATGCGCCAATAGCAGGTATGTTCTAGATAGGGGTACTGCATGTTTCCAAAATACATGTAGTTAAAATTCGTTTTCAATTTTATTAAACTATAGCAATAAAGTAATACAAGAACATCGTCTTAAATGTTTGTTTAATTAAAATCGGGATGTAATTTTTACTATTATTCATGTGACTCCAGTGTTGGGCAAAATGTAATCTGATTAATGATTAACAATTACAATTAACCATGTAATCTGTAATCAGATTACTTTGTAACAGATTACTAATGTAATCCATTTCCATAATTACATAATGTAATCGATTAACGTGTAATGTGATTACAAGTTAATCTGATTGCACATTAATCGATTACAAGTTAATCCCACTACATGTTAATCTAATTAATGTGATTACATTTAAGATATTTAAGATATTTGTATTCTAATTCTTCATAAAACTCCCTAAAACTAATTTCGTACGAGAACAATACTATTTTCTTTCAATTCATTTCATTATATTATTAATTACTTTTAAGTAATCTACAAAGTAATCTGTTACAATGTAATTAGATTACTTTGTAATTTGACTAAACTGTAATGGAATTATTAATTAAATTACACTGTAATCAGATTACGCCCAACACTGTGTGACTCACTTTATTTACTTTGCCAGTCAACGAACTTTAAAAATTAATATGGTATGTTTTTCCATCTGTCTCATTTCGCACAAGAGATTCAGGGAGATAATTTCTATTATTATTGACAAATTACTCTATTTAACTCTATAATTTATATTACTGTAGATTCAATTCGACGAACCGCTGAAGTATGTTATTAATTGAGGTTAAAATAACTATGCCTTTCTTTTCATCTTTTCTGTGAATATCTTTCAATTAGTATTATTCATGACTTAATCTGTAGCGAAGATATGGGCTCGCAAAAATTCAATTGTCTTGATTTGAAACTACTAATTTTTATATTCAATCTGAATCTCTAAAAAAATATAATTTCCTTAAATAATTTTGTCATCAGAAATACATCCGATTATTCCATCCAATTCACTTCTTGCCAATAATTTAAAACTCCTATAGTAAAAGAATATTTTGTTTATCTAGTTTTAAGGGGAGGGTGAACCGTTTTTCCATTCACCAAACTCATCTAACTGTGTACAGATGATTCTTGTAACATTGTTAACTTGGTGGGAAAACGCCAACTGTTCGAATAACAAGAACTCATTGTTTGTAAGTCTACACATTCATGCAAATGATGATAAAACATATTAAATCTACGCTTGCTCCAAATATAATCGATTAGAACTAAATATTGGGCATTCAGTGAAAATTTTATCTAATAATAATAATAGTAAAAGTTATTTTTACCCAATTCATCCTTTGGATATAGATTTTAATGACTGCATTCGCTTTGTTGTTGGTCTCCTCATTTTCAACAATATTGCACCTTTCCAATTAGGATTGGTTGATTGTTTTTTGAAAACAAATGAAACGAAAATAGCTCTGGTATTTTTCAGTCAACCATGCAAAATTTTAATTTCATCAATAGAAAACAAGAATAGAAACATGCGTAATGATGCCACACTATGTAATGATGCTATCAGTCATTGAGTGAGAGATTTTCATTTAGTATCAAATCAGTGGGCACCATTAGCGTATTTAAAATTTTTCAATAATCCTTTCGTAATAATGATCAAATTTAATTATTTTTGCTCGGAAAATTTAGAAATTAGATTTAAAGTGATGCACAACTGGTATCTTTGGGGTTTATTTGGAAGATAATCTTCAGAACTACATGGATGATGTGTAATTATTTCCAGGCTATTCAGATTTAATTAAGATGTTGCAAGTTTTATTTCTCTAAGTGTTGTTGGGTAAATATTTTGCTATTCTCTTCAAACAGTACGTTTTCAGTTTTATTTATTTTAATTTTTCTTTGTGCTTTATAAAATATTCTAAGATTTCACTATTTTAGGTGGTCAATTATTTGTCGTCAATGGACCAATAGCCGAATTTGGTTTTAAACATGACAACTACAATGAAGTGAGAGGATATGTAATTGATATGAAAACAAAACAAGTTCTATCTAAATTTGGACCAAATGATTTGGAATTTTCAAATCCTCACGATATTGCTGTATCATTAGATGGCAACGAAATATATGTAGCTGAATTAGACCCGCCCAAAATACATAAGTTTTTGAGCAAAAATTTAATAAAATTGACACCCATTTCATCTGCTAAACCGACAGCAACTGTTGCCGATTCAACAGATATTCCCCAAACAGTTATGATACCGAAATCTCAGCCTGGATCTACTGCACTTCTAGTCATCATTATTGTTGTTATTTTTGCTCTTCTTACTTTTGGAATGGCACTACTTGTATCCAGACGCCGTAAACGAGGTAAATTAACTCCCGTCCTTACTAGTAATTTAGAATACAGTAAACTTGTCTCAAGAAGTGTTTGCGATGAGTGCTAGCTCATAATTTTTAATGATTATTTATTTTTTTAGACACGATTTGTTTATAGGTTTTTTTTTCTTTTAAAAAACTTTTCAAATTGCATAGGTATACATTTTTTTACTTTTTATTTAAAATTTAAGTGTTTCTATTGGTTGTGTGTATTATAATACATTTTTTTTTCAGCTAAGACTTACTATTTTATATAATTCAAAGGTTGTAAGGCTTTTGTGCTTTGGTTAGTCCTTTACACTACAAATTTTTTTTTTACAGTTTTAGTTTTGTAACAATAGCTCATTGTATCATAAATTTGATCAGTACTTAAGTATATTGCAAGCAAAGTTGAGGAGATATTTTAGTATTTAAAACTTCGATCTCAAAATTGATAATCATTCGCCTAAATACGAAAACAATTATGGAAATTTGAACTTATAACCAAGGTATAAAAGTATAAAAACAAATGGATTACAGGCATATACAAGTTTTCTTAAAGCCTGCTTTTTCAATTACATATAAATTTTTTTAATCACAATAACGCCCAATAACGACATCCCTCCACGCCATCACCCCTCAATGCCTATTCAATTTTAAAACGTCATCACTTCGGCCAAAAAACAATAAAAATTAAAATAAATGTATGCGCTCTAATAAACAATCAATATATATTGTGAGGTACTATTTACATCTCCGTTTTATGAGTATACCTGATGCACTTCTTTCACCTTAGGTGCATTTATTTGGCAAAACTTTATATTTTTGTTGCCAAAATAACTCTTTAAACAAAACTTTGATGTTTAAAAGCAGCGCATTAATTAATCCAATTTTATATTTTTATTGGCAAAATATTTTATATATTTTGTTGTAGACAAAATAACTATTTAAAACAAAAGTCGACACTGAATATCCGCACAATTAGTAATCTAATTTTATTGGCAAAATATTTTATATTTTGTTATAGGTAAAATAACTTTTTAAACGACATGATGCTCCATAAGAGAACAATAAATTAATGCCCTCCAAACAGACCTGCAGCATTCCTTCCTCATTTTAGACTCTCGTTTTTTTGTATTTTTCTCTCCTTGTTTCAAATTTCGAAGCGAATCCGTCACCCACCGGTATATAATCATTTTTATTCATAAGTTGCAGAAATTGGCTTATTAGGCAAAGAAATCTGGGTGTGGAATTCTGTAAGGTGATGGTTGATAATCACTGAGGTGATTATTGAAAACGATCACCGAAAAGATTGGCTTTCCTGCAGGTGATCATTTTTGTTATCACCGTTTTGTCAAATGCGAGCAACTTCGCTTATTGTCTGCTCTAATAATTATCAAATTCGAATGTCAGTTTCTTTTTACTCCAAGAACAATGTTTCCCAGTGTTGTATTTTATTTTAGCATGTTATTAGCTATTGGTTTTTTTTTACTTAATACTTTTAATATGTCCAAACCTGCGGATTAGTTGATAAATTTATACATAATTGGTGTATTGTGATAATTTCACTAACTCTTTTCCACTTAGCTACAGTTTTTGTTGGAGGACCGCATACATTCAATTTAGTTCTTATTTCCTTCCATAATGACAACAACGATTGCCTAGCATTTGCGGTATTAATTTGTTGCGTGCATGGTCCTGATGTTGTTTGTTCCATAAATTCTGTAAGAAATATTATTTGCTGCTGCGTAGATTGTATCCTAAGTGTTTTATTAATAAATTTGTGTAATTTTTTAAAACGCAAATACTTACATTTTTCTAAATATCTGCGTTTTCTATGATAAAATGACACCACTTTTATAGTCACCGCAAAAATTTCAACTTCAAATGACATTCGTACTGATTGTCGTCTTACGGAAAGATAATATTTGTGAAATGATTGATGATTGAAAAAAAAAACGATATATCTGATGAGGGAGGGGAGAAAGGAAATAAGCCTACAGAGTATCCAGTTGGGGAATTTAGTTACTTTCCTAGATTTCAATTAGAAATTATTAACAAGTATTCGCTAAAAGAGGAAAAGAAAAGTGACGAACACGACCATTCGTTACAAGGTCTGATATCTCTTTCTGTAAGAAGCTTTAACTTATGAAACTATCTAATAGACATTAGTCTAATTTACCTTGTTTGGGTTTTGACAGCTCAATCTGGGTTTCGCCGCCTACAAGTGTAGCCATTTATTGTCAGCTATCTTTTCTTTATGCGACTTTTCATTCACTTTTGTGAAGTAAAGTGCAGGATAGGTATATTTTTATGAGTAAAACAAAAGCAATTTGGCATAAAAAAAAAACGAAAAAACAAAGCAGTTTTGTCGATTGCTCCACTAAGTGCTCATCACAGCCAGCTGTTGGGCTAATCAGCAAAATAACCGATGGGTGCAAAACAATTCCATGCGAGGTAATTGTTTAGTAATAGCTGATTATTCTGCCAGAATGTGTCCTTGGCTGTTGGAAGAATCTTCCACATATCGGGCCATAACAATGGCATACTCCTTCAAGTATGTCATGCATTATCTCAACGGATAAATTTTCTGTAACATGAAAAGATGGTATACGAGTATTATTGAATATACAAAAAGCTTTCAATCCAGTTTTGCTAGGATCATTTAGTAGGAGATCTTTCTCATAATTGTCATTATTTCGTTTTAAATGTTTTGTTTCAATTGATAAGTTTTAATTAATATTTTTATTCGACTTGCAAAATCTGCAGTAAAAATTTTACGAAAAACTTTGGATGTAACCAAGTATTTCATTCAATCCCAAATTGTCTGCTAGAATGAGATCTAGAATTGGAAAAATTTGTAATTTTACTTTTACGGTTTTAATAACGAGTCCATTTTTTTCCAAGTCGATAATATCTCTTGTTAATATATTTAGATTTTATTTAAATTGTTAGTCTTGTGTATACTATTAAAAAAACATTAAAGGAATAATATTTTCCAAAGAAGAATTGTAATGAGTTTGTAAGCATGGAAATTGACAGTATGTTGCTGCTATATAGCATGGTGGCCTGCATGGGAGCCTAAAGCATTATTGACCTCGAAATCATCAATGTAAATAAAATATGGGATAGTTATCTTGTTATCAAAGTTTTTAATTTTAATTTGCCAAAGAGTACCTTGAACGAAATTTTTTATTAAAGGGTTTTGATTCTTTACTCATTCATGCATTTCAACCATCATTGTTTCAAAAAAATTAGGTAATTCAAGAAAGTGTCTGAAATTGGCCCGCATGTTCAATTTAGTAACTTTTATAGATTCACCACAATCTTCGTTTACTCCAAAAGGCAAATTTGGATCTAAAGTGATTAAGATCTGCTCAACGTATAGATTTTTCTTTTTTAAAAAATTAATTAAATAGTTTATATTCTGTGTCACAGTCTTGGAATGGATTTTTACAAAATTCAACGAATTCGTCGAAATGTAAATCGTGACATTGTCCCATCGTAAGAATCAAAGAAAATTGATTTAAAACTTCAACCACTGAAGATGATAAAAATTCTTGTACGTTTTTAACTATTTCAATTACGTGACGCCTGTTGAGTGTGCAATTTCAGAAAAACATTAGACTACTGTTTGAGCAAATCTCTGGTATATTAATGTGAGAACTTATTTGTGTATTTAATATTTGTGTTAAAGGGTCGTTATTATCAACAGCTACTTCGAAATTGGAGGAGTTTTGAACTACAGCTTCTTCTTCTTCCATATGCTTATTATTAATGTCCCTTTTTTAGCAAATAAATTGACTGAAATGTTCGAGAACAGCCATTCTGGCCACAAACAAAATTGCTATATGCTTGTTGTTTATGTTCAAGTTTAAAAAGTGTGCAAATAGAATTTTAATAGATTGGAATTGGAGTTTGCATAAACACATATAATTTTTGTTGAGTTTAAATTACTGTACTGTAAATAATATGATATAATTCTCAGGTAGAACGATTAACAATATAATAATTGATCTCATTTTTTTAAGTCGGATATAAGGGTTGAAACTACCACTGATTTTATGTCATGTTTATTATCAATATCAAAAAATATTTCTGTAAAAAGAGCCAAGTTGAGTTAGAAGCTTTCGCGTAACAAATATCCAATATATGGTGCAATTTAAAGCAAACATCTAGAGCTTTGAAAAGGTATATCTTAAATTATCCATCCTTACTTCAAACTCATTAACTTCCTTCCAATTCTTTCCAATTGCAATGTTATTCCCAACTCCGCATATTCCGTGCGAAGGTTTTCGATTGATGGATTGGTATCATTGGCGCTCTAACTTGGAAACAAAAATTAGTAAATAAGTCTAAGCAAATTAACTTAAAATTACATTTACTCGCAGAGTTATGCTTTCTTGGGAATCAGCTAAAGTTGGCTTCAAGTTTTCTCCAGATTTATCTTTAATATAGGTCCTGGGTACCAGTACGTAGGAGTATCAGTATGCAATCACGCAAGTTTTCTGTTAAAAATAATATTGATCATTTATTTTCTTGGAAAAAGTTTTAAAAGCTTACGAGAGATATATCGGAATACAGTAACTTCAGTAAGAGTTTAGTATCTTTCATTTTTTATATTCTTTCTCTACCTTTTGGAGTATTAAACAGTGTTCTACTATCTTTAGCCAAAAGTTGAAACCCAGAATTTCTTAAAAAAACCAAAAGATCATTTATCGCGCAGTTTGTAATATTGTGGCTGAATTTCCATGTCTTTAAAAATTTAACGATGTCTTCATCTGTACTTTCGCTTTCAGTAAAATCGGACAGATAATAGCATTCCCCTGCACCTTCATCCTGTTCCACTTCTTGGGAAGTTGAAATGCCTGAATTGTGGGTATAATAATTTTAGGAAAAGCTTGACACGTGTGGATTTTGCTTAAAAATTCGAGTTATGGATCTTTTTGACAGATTGCAAGATCTTTTATATTTGGGGATCTCAGTTTCTGTAATGTGAACGTTTAGAAAATTTTAATTATGTATTAAATATAAAACTTTTTATTGCACCTTACACAGGTATTTTGCGGAAAATAAAATAACTCTGTAAAAAGGATTTCAATGAAGAGCATATGTATTAAGCTAAAAAAATTTTGAAATGAATCACACAGAGACGAACTTTTCGAATTGAAAAAGAAAAGAAAAGAAAAACCCCCTCTTTCAGCCGTAAAACATTTTTTTACCCGCAATATTTTACTACAAAGAATTTATTAAAATTACAAAAAAACAATATATATATGCATATATATAAAAGAGCTACTATTTGCTTATATAGCCGCCACACTCTAAAAAGAAATTAATTTATCCAAAATAATCGAATCTATACAAATGCCTTGAAGAACACTTAAAATACTCGCTTCAGGCACTTCCACACATACCTCCTACTCCTGCAATGATTGCGATATGTATTCACATTCATGCGAATAAAATATTTCGTATGCACTTTGAATACACATCACAAGCATTTAGCAATGCAGGAAATATCATGAAGGACACTTTAAGTACAGACTTCAGGCACTTCCACAGATACTACTGCAACGATAACTCTCATCACTATACAAATATGTATTCACAATGAATGCGCATTGCGGACACTTCTTAGCACAACTTGAAATTTTATGATTTTAACAAAAACAAAATAATTTATTGCCCAAAGTCTGCTCTCTCAAATAAGTATTATGTTATTAATTTTAGAAAATTAAATTTTGCATACTGCAGTTCTTTGAGGAAATATACAAAATCTCCTTAAATGCACACGGCAGGCACATGAGAGAACAAAAAATAGCATAAAAAAGAATTTATTAAATTTAATAAGTTTTTCTTAACCTTTTCTGAAATATAATGCAAAAATATAAAATATATTTATATCCCAACAACCGAACTACTTAGAACAAAAGTTTAAACACGCACTTCACTACTTCACTGAATGACGCTCTCTACAAAAATGGCTTCCAAAACCAAAACTAATAACAAGTGTTCAGCTGAACTTGCAGGTAGTATCGACAATACGCATAGACAAACCGCTTATAGAGGAGAACATGACATATTACTCACACCTAACATTTTTGTGTGTGTCATAAAATCATGCAGGAGTAACATGCATTCACCATATTCGCTTAATCCGCTGCATACATCGAACGTACACACTTATTCCGCATTTGCACCCCCTTAACTTGAAAATTGTCGGTTGAACGAGCAATTCATATGCGCATATATTGTGCACGTGAAAGTTGCTCTTAGTTTTTAGGATGGAGAATAACTTCTCTCACTTTATTAAAAACTGAAAAATTGCTCGCCTCAAGTCAGCCTTCATTGAACCTTGCAGTGAATTTCAATATTAGTGATTGCACATTGCATGCATACTGTGCACCTATTGGCCGTAGGTGCATACAATTTTTGACGGGCAGATATATCGGAATACAGAAACTCCAGTAAGAGTTTAGCGTCTTTGATTTTTTATATTCTTTCTAAAATGTTCCAATATTTGTGGTATGAAGTCCTCCCAACCAGAAATAAGGAGAAGTCCTTTTCCCGGATATAACTTCTTAAAATCAAGTTCTATCTACGATATACAAAAAAAGCTATATCAGACCACACCTACATTGGTACAGTGATAAATTTCTCTCTAAACATTTATTCAAATGAAAGTTTGTAAAGTAAATACTTAGTTTGAATTATACACCAATTCTTGTTACTTACAAGTGTGTGAGATCTAGTCTTGCACGTGGGAGAGAGTGCCGGTTTTTAAAGGACAACTCAGTCGTTTAAAATTTCAAATATAAAATGTTTATTAAAATTCAATTGCATAATCTAATATCACAAATTCATTTAAACTTAAAACTACAACTATAAAAATTCAATTAAAAACCTCAAAACAAAAACAAATTAAAATCAAAATTCAATGGACTCCTGCTCCAGGCTGCTATAAATAATTTACTCGTTCTGAAAAAGGAGGAGAAGACCAGAATTAATTGTCTGTCATCAGAATGAAAGAAAAAGGAAATGTTGGTGCTGAGAGCACAAGGGTAGCAAAATGCTACTATAGACAAACTAATTCAGATTACTCTCTGAATATAGATTTATTATACGTAAAGTGATTTCTATAAAATAATAGCCCTTTTAAGGTGCGTGAGGGCACAAGGGCAGCAAGTACCTTTACTCGCACGTTAGGGCACAAGGGTAGCAAAGTGCTGTAGACGATAAAATGAGTCAGATTAGTCTTTGACAGGCGCAGAAGTGTAGCAATATGCCTATAAAAAAGAAGCGCAGATTAGTCTCTGCATCAGAATTATTCTTCTGTAAATGTGAGCAGGAGAGTTGCAGATTAATCTCTGCGCAGAATTATTCTTCTGCTTAGGTGTGGGCAGGAGTATTGCAGATAAATCTCTGCGCAGAATTATTCTTCTGATTAGTTGTAGGAAATGATAGGTTTTTTCAGATTAATCTCTGAAATATGGAATTAATCTTCTATAATGAGGTTGGGAATAATATTCTTGTTACTCGGATTAGTCTCCGAACCAGATGAACTCTGAGCCAAGAATGATTTTCTGCTGCGGCTTGTCGGCATTTTATAGCCGCCGCACCCAGCTATGAGCTCTCGCTTCTCGGTGTTGCCCTAGCGACGTTTGTTGAATTTGATGACTGAGGCGAAATCAAATGATTTGACGTAATGTCACTATGTGACATTTTTTGCTTATACCACCGCTGTGACTAGCCGGTAGTCACCTGTATATTTAGCAGTGACGCGCTTTCACACAAACCCAATAATTCTGAGTTTGTTATGAAATGCGATGCACTCCAACTGCATTTAGGCAATACCTGTTTGCATTTATTGTGTAAGGTTTTGTTTTGCGCCGCACAAGTGTGACCTAAGCAATTGAGTATCTATATTCACAACAATTTGACTTGTTCAATACTTTAAATCTACTGACTTTCAACATTGAGCAATTACTTTTAACCTTTACTTACTACTGAACTATCACTGACAATGAACGATTTTGATTATCACTGCGATTTTCAACAATTTATTACTGCAGCAAGTCAACAAATACTCAATAATAACTGCCACTTACAACGATCCACATTGACTTGGGACTTTTACTTTCGACAACACTCAAATACTCCATCAAAACATGGCCAAGGACTTAGAAAGCATGGTCTCTTTAACAACAATTATAGGTGAAATAGAAAATGATGTGTGGAAAAAAGTGAAGAGAAAATTATAAAAGATGAAATTTAAAACGATACATGTTAGGCATCAATTTTGCATTTTAATGCTGCCAGAAATGAGTTCAAAAATAAAAATAAATAAATACTATACAAATTAATATAAATAAAAACCGTAAAAGAAAATATACATAATATAGAAAATATACATATGTCTTTCAATGGCACCTGAGCCATGTCCGATATGCTTGGCATAACAAAAACGCTTCCTTTCTTGCGAAGGAGACTGTCATCAATATTTTCTTTATCGTCTAAGTCTCCAATCGCTTTATCGAAATAAAAAATTTACTTTTCTCTTCCATTATATTTGACAAGGAGGTAATCGCTTTCCTCATTTTATTGAGTTAAAAGTTCTTTCTTCTTCTAACATATCAGGGTCCGACTCTAGGTCTAGATGTGTTGAGGTTTCGTGTGCCGTGCTCAATGGAGAGAGCACACAACCATTGAAACTAGCTTCGAAACTCCGAAATTAGGATTATTCTATATCCCTGATTCACAACACGTTGTGATGCCAAGTGCTTCCTGGTACGTCCAGAAAGTAGTTATCGAAGGTAATATTATTAAGAGGAAATTTGGCTACTTAAAAACACAGCGAAAGTTGAAGTTTTTACTTTTTATTTTTTTGTTTGCCTTTACATGTACTTGAGTAGTAGCTACAGTAATAAACACTTTTAGCAGTTTCACTTGTGACAATAGCTTGATTTAATATATTGTAAACTTTGAACAATTCTTTGTAACTATTTTAATTATTCTCTATATAATGTGCACTTAAAACTATTTCATTCAGAACTTTTAACAATTTTTGTTAAATATTTTTGATACACTTCGCGAGGCGACTCCGAGACGGGTTAAAAACGACCTCCGCGAGGTTTGGGCGAATTGCACCCAGGCACCCATGATTACTTTAAAAGCTCTTCTTTCTTTTTGTTTTCTCAGGACGTTGAAAAAACGTACGTGAGAAAATGCAAGCTATATGCATCAATGCAAAACTGTAATCCGATATGCACGTGTGTACGTAGGTAAGTATGCAGTGCATATCGTGAGAATGGTCTGCCTGCCTGATAACAAAATGCAATTTATGCTAAATTGCATTTTGTTATGACATGAAAATGCATTTTAAATTTTAAACGAAATTTTAAATGAAATGATTTTTCTTTTTCAGGGTCACTTGTAATGCATAGGGCAATATATTGTTGCATTGACCTTATGGTTGTAATTTTGGGCATTGGGCACCTGAGTCACAACAGATGTATGGAATCCTAGTCGCTGCTGGACTCTTGCAAGATATGCCTCTTGACTTTCTTAAGCTTTTTTTTTCCTTATTGCAGCTTCTCTTGGCAATCACCTTCTTTTCGGGAGTATCCGTCGCTATTAAGGATCTTCCGGGCTTTCTGCCTTTTTATACCTTTTTCTCTCGCCTGTTGTTGAGAAGCCTCTAACTAAATAATTCAGGGCTCACAAACGTAGGGCTAGACGCAACTGGTTCGGTTGTTTCACACGCACCTCTTGGGAATAGAATTTGCTCATGGGTTTGGCTGTTGGTCCGAGTAAAGGTGAAAACGCAATGAACGCGATCGTCGTCGCGTCGCCTTGACAGTTCTCCGCGGCAGACGCGTGTGGGATTTGAGCAAAACCAAATGGACGCATCGCGTTGGTACTCTTAAGATTTATTTATAAAAGGAAAATGTAATAGACAAGCTTGAGTTATTATTTAAAAGTGAAATAGTGGATATTTGGAGTTATTAGATGTGGCAGTTCTTGCATTTGCAGCTTACGAAGCATAATTGTGGTAAGTTAGCTTCACGATATGTTTTGATGCTATTCATGATGTATTTTTATTATAAGTTATAGATCAGAAGATTTATATTATACCAGCAGAGAGCTGCCAAACTTACGGTTTATGTGGCTAAAGAGCCGCTGTGGCTTATTTTATCCCTCGGTATATGCTGGTTACCTCTATGGCTGAGAGTGCCAATTTATCTATGCCGTAGCAGAGTATGTGTTACGTACACCCTGAGTACGTAGACGCTACCCCGCAGAGACGGTGGGGTTCTTGTGATTCAACTAAACAGGGGTTCTTCAAATTGGTGTCACCAAGATGGGCGCCACGTGGTCTTTTCGTGGCTAGGATAGACCACGAAACTTTAAAATGAACACTAACGTACTACAATAACAACTGCTCTTGCTTAGGCCTCTTTTAACTTTATTCGTTATAAATCTTATGCACTGCTTAAATCGTACCCACATTAAAAAAACTTAAGATGAATAACACAACTTCAATTGGTTTAAAGCGGTAGATTCCAAATGCCTGATATGATGATTTTATTCGATTATTTAGCTTCCTATGATAAGTCGCACCGACTACGTAATTTAACAAAAAAAAGGTAAATATATATATTTATCTATCTTGAACATACGCACTACTGTAGCACAGCCAGTCAGATATACAAAATAAAAGAAAACTAAACAATCGTTTAATAGAATAAGATACTTATCATGACCAAATAAGAAACTATCTCCCGCACATTGCCAGCCGTCTGCCTTTATAACCTCATGGGTTCCTCTCCTGATTTAAAGAAATCGCCATAGACCGGGCCTCTCCGTTTATGATTTTGTGTTTTGTTGTTTTTTGTTTTTATTTATTTTCTTCTTCCTTCTTCTTTTTAATTTTTGCTTTCCTTAATTGATATGTTAACTTTTCAGCGCTTCTTCTTTTATTGCCCCTTTTTCCTTTTTGCTTTGGCTCGTGGGCTTTACTTCTTTTCGCAATACTTATTTGTGCGTCCTATTAAGTGACTCAGGCACGAACAATCTTGACAACTGTATCACTCGAGTTTCCAAAAACGAAAGAGACGGGGGACTATCCTTTGGCTGCCTGCTGTACATGTTCTACTTTTTGGAGCGTTCCGCATCCGTTCTCTACTGGAGCCGTTCGTTGATGAGTGTGGTTAAGCCCTACAATTGTGCTGTTTGTTGTTATGGAACATTAATGGTTATGACACATAAGCGTGGATTAGTTCTATCTCTTTTTATTATTTTTTTTTTATTTTTATTATATCACATTATTCATCATTAGTTCTCATCACTCGCGTTGATTATTAATAATTTTTGTAGTTCGTGATATTCCAGCAGGAAGGTTCTTTCGTAGTACATCTGCATACATGTCCCTGAGGAGGGTTGGTTGACAAAAGATGATTTCGTGGCTTATTTACTTATTTGTGTTTCTAGTATTTTTTCTTTTTATTTGGTTGCCTATAATTTTTTGTGCACTACGATTATTTTGTTCACGTCTATTTTATTTAGTTTACTTCATTGAAATTGATTTTTTTTTTTTTTTTTGGATTTTAATTCTGTTTTATACTTTTTAGGTAGTTAAGTTTAGTTAGCATGTATGTGATTTTTGTTTTTTTTGTCATTCTTAATTTTTTTTTCATTATTCTTAATTTTTTTTTCGCTTGTTATTATTTTCACTTCCTTTTTTTTTGTTCCACCATTCGAGAGATCCGGACTACTTCAGCAGGTCAATGTTATTTACGAAGAAATGGTGTGGATTGCAGACCGGCGGACAATGGCAGGAGATTAGGGACTAACCGCCCGGTCCTTACGTTCCCTGCACGGCTATGCTCTCAGCAGTATGTAGTTGCACATGATAGAATATTAATACTATTGCTATTCTAATTTGAATATTTAAAAGACAACTATAAACCTATCGTCACTAATGCTAGTGTTATTCTAAATACGAATCATATATTCTATATATAACTACCCTGCGTGTGGCTTGTTCAAGAGTGGAGTAGAATAACTGTTTTCTCCCTAAGGAGATTTCATCGAATGGATATTGTGAGTTACAACGAAACTGCGAACCGCGGACAATTGTTCTACTCACTTTTGAACAAGCGATGCCTATGGATATTACTAAATTGCTGTGTTGATGTTGATCCCACGACGAATATTTTCTAGCGGACGCTTTTCGAAAGGAACAGATATTGTGGACTTCCGATAAAATACAGAGTTGAGGCTGTGCTGTGTTGAGCCTGATCCCACGACGGATATTTTCTAGTGTTGAGACTGTGTTCCACGAATTGTTGCGATCGTTTCTGTGATTCTGAAATAGAAATTGGGGCAGCATCAAAACTATAAGAATTTTAAAGACACCACTACATGATTGGAACCATCACCTTCGAATTTTAGACCGTAACATATGCCGATCTTTTGCTTATAGGCAGAGTATGCCGATCTTGCTTTTATATGGCAGAGTATGCCGATGTTAACTTCGAGAATATAAAGAAACCTTTCGATAGTCTGATAAATTCTGATTTTTATTGATTAATAGCTGCTTATTTATATAAAAATTATTACAAAGGAATCAGTGTTTCTTTATGATTCAAGAGGGGGGGGGGAGGATTATTACAGAATTGCAATACTAAAAATCAGAAATTGCGGTGTAAGCATTTCTGATAACGCAATTATTTTCTGGATGAGTCATAACGTATTAATATTGTAAAGCAATGACCTCAGGTATGAATATCTTCTCAATCAAGAATTATGCTTGCATAGCAGAATTTGCTTGCGTTGCAAATTCTTCTTGAGGTCGAGTAAACTTTGTTTTTAATAATTTTTCGTTTCGATTATTGTTTATATTTCTTGACCATTTAAAATCAATCAAAAGAACTGTCAAAGCGTCTGCCGCGCGTTAAAAGTAAAAGATTGCTCTACATACTTTCGCGTCGAATCCGGCAGCCATTTGGCCAGGACGAACTTAAGCACGTATATTCTATTGAACTGTCAAAGCGACGAGACGCCTGCTTCGTTCATTGAGTTTTCACCTTAAGAGGACACAATTTTGTAGAAGTATGTGTGAGTCCACGTTCTTCACTTATGTGTTTTGTTTTTGTTCAACAGTTACTGGCTCTGCTTTTCTGCGTTACTGAGCTCGGTAAAAAGTAGATATCGGAAAATGCATTTTTGTCCAGTGGAAATATTCCCGTTTTTTATATGCTGAAATAATGTTCGATGGTGTCATTGCCTTTTCGAATGCTATCCGAATGCATTGTGCACATGATAGATCGTATATGGTTTTCCTGGATTACTTTGCATCCACGAATCAACAGCACCATTATACGCTGCCTTAAAAGGCCCAAACAAGCCAATATCGCAATGGCTGCATATTATTTGTTGAATCTGGCGGAAATGTCAAAACTGTCACGCCATTTCTTTGAGTGCAGCTAATGAAAGTTGCGATTCATGGTTGCCGTATATAAGTAGCGTTGGGTGGTTTTTTCTGCTGCAGGTGTGCTTTTTGAAATATATCATCACTTCTAGGAATAGATGTGAGTTCATCCAATCGGACTGATTCGCCACTTGTCACCTGACAAATTGATTTTAATCCTTTTTCTGCGAGAACCTGATATAAATGAAAGAAAATCTGATTATATACTGCTCTAAGGTCTGTTCCTGATCGTCGGTAAAAATTCGTCTGTTTTGCTTGTAATTGGGTGCATGTTTCGTTAGGATACCATTCTTTTCTTTTTTACATATCGCGATAGAGTACTAAAAGATAGCTCGTACTCAGCGGTGGCTGCCTAATGCTTTTGCCATTTCGAACTGTTTCGAGGGCTTTTTTCATTACTTCCGGGGAAAACAATCCATTATTGGGTTTTCATTTGTAAACTCCTAGGCATTATAACTAGGAGAAAGGGGGGAAAACAATAATTTTTAGTCGTTGCAATTAAAAGTATAGCGTGTATATATAGTATACCCACCAGCACTTTTCCAATTTATTTAACTTTTTTTAAATAAATTAATGAAGATATTCAAAATCGTGTATTCTCAACTGAAATTAGACACTATATCCTTTAGTTTAAGATGAATAGGTCTTCAGTTTTTAACTTACCAATCGACTGATAACAGAATTTTCAAAGCCTTAAAAAAACTTTTGATTTAACAATAAATGAATTCTCCACTAATAGTTAGGGAGCTGGTGAACATTTTGATAAATCATTTGTTCATGTTTCATAACGATAGGTATTGAAGATGACATCGATACGAATAAATTAAGTCCTATGGATGGAGGTTCGGCGGCGCTGCGTTTCGATTTACAGCGCTCCAAATTTGTAAAAAAAAAATGGCATTATATTATCTGTTCACGTCTGAATTTCGAGCTATCGCATAACAAATACTACTTGTGTACTGAAAAACTATAGGCAGACGTCCAGAACTCTGCGTTTTCGCGGCAAGTGGACATGAACGTGTTGAAAAAAAAACTATACTAAATCATTTGTTCATGGTCCCGCCTGTGTCCATTCAGTTCACAATAAGCCTTGGATACCCGAAAAAATATTGGCAGACGTGCGGCCTTCTGATGTTGAGCCGTACGATTTTCCGAAAGTTTAGGAAGTGAAGTAAAAATTATGTACGTAATACTTTGATATGACAGATTAATGATATTATTGTTTTTTTTATTAATCATTATTATCATTAACATCATGATTATTCAATTTTTTTTATTTATTTCAATTTTTATATTTCGAAAGAGAACTGAGACCCCAATTTTAACGGACAAACCGTGGCGAACAGATTTGACGAGAAATAAAAAGATTTCGACCGTTTCGGCCGACAGCTTAGCCGTGTATAGGCGTATAGGAGCGCGTATACGTATATATATAGATATACGCTTGGCACGAGTTGAGTATTTCAAGGTCTGCCTTGAAAAAATCAGCGACTGAGACGTCTGCCTCGTAGATTTTTGTTGTTTTTAGAAGGACTTTGAGCATCAGTCACAGGGGCAGACATGAACAGATGATTTTGTAGCCTGTTTTTTTTCAATTTTTAAAACGCTGTAAATGCTTATTGCAGAAGCAATATGCCGGCAGATGTGGTTTTCGCGTCGTTTTACAATGTTCTCGATCTAAAAATTTATCTCTGCTCAGTGTACATTTCATATAGTGTTGTCGAAATAAAAAAAAGTTTTTGAAAAATTAATTTCGACGAAACGCAGCGCTCACCACGTCTGCCTCGACGATTTTCGTTGTTTCTAGGATAAGTTTGTTCACCAGTGCAAGAAGCAGACATGAACAAATGATATAGTGCCCCGGTTTTTAAACAATTACAAAGCGCTGTCAATTGACAACGCAAAGCTAACGTGCAGGCAGACGTGCTGTTTAATGTTATTTAGGGTACAATTATTACTATTATGAACTTCTGCCACATGAACAGATCGTATTGAAATTTTGTTCGCCAGCTCCCTAACTATAACATGTGCTTCACTTTGCGCAGTGTGTCGACGAATGAAATAAAAGAACCCCTGTGAAAAAGAGTTTCATTCAGTTTGAATAATTTCGTTTGCTTTGTTTGTCGTAAGAAATTACTGGCCTGTTTCATTTTACCCCACGTTTCATCTCTACCCATCTTCCTCTATTATTGCATTTTTTTTAATACCATAAACTTGTCCTTTACAATTCACTTTTCATCTTTGTTTCTAATTCGCATTATTGTTTTTCGTGGTTTTAAATGAACTTTTTACATTCGCTTTACATTTCTCATTTTCCACTTTTTAGAAAAACTACCCTCAAAACACCTTCATCTTCCTCAAGACATTTTTATCCCATCTTGTTCGTTGCTTCCTCTTCACAGTATCAAATTCTAGAACGAACTCACGACCTCCGACTTTCAATCAACACTTGCCTTTCTTTTATCTTTTTTTCAACAAGATGATTGCGTCATCTTCGCTAATCAACACTCATCCTCTTTCTTCCTGACAACTTACACACGCCTAAGTAGGACGCACAGTCTACATTTTTCAAATTCAGAAAATGGCCGATAGCCATTGTCCATCCATCAACTAAAGACCACGTGTAGTGCCCCTCTAGCAATAATAAAACTCACGAATCAATAAAACAATAAATCTTTCAACCAAAGAAAACACACGAATTGCATTTAAGAAAATACTTTAATAATCCGAACTGACCTATCTTACTTTCTACTAAGCTACCTGGTGCTTAAGTATCCTGAACCGACTCTAACCAAGATAAGACTGTACACTTTACGGCACTCGCCAGACAGTCATTGGTCTTTTATGCCCCAATATTCGGAAGTAAACTTTTACTCGCAACGCGGATGTAAACAAACGACAACAACCTTGTCGTTTGTTCTACCGGTTGCAGCACCTGAGTTGCTTAGATGTAAACAATCGCCTTACATAATAATTACTATGCGAGGTTAATTATTATCGTAATCGTCGTTTGCTCCACTAAGCGCTCATCGCAGCCAGCTGTTGGGCTAATCAGCAAAACAACCGACAGTTGCATAACAATACCATGCGAAATTATTAAAAAATTCGATGACTATTAAAAATGACTGCTACAGCCAAAAACTTTTTTTAAACCTGAAAATAAAAACTTAAAACTTGAATAATTTAAAACTGGATAGACACTTGTCTCGTCTATCCTGCTACATGTCTGACCTTGATGCTACCTTCACTGGATATGTGACCCTCAGTTTGATCACTAGCTGATAACCACAGTTCAAAATCGTCAGGGTTTCAGTGCCCAATAGATGTAATACATAATCTAACTGCAGGTGGCCCCACGTTGGACGCCATTTGTTATGGTAGCTAGGTTGAGTGAAGTATTGAGGACGTGAAGTTCAGACTGCCAGCATGGGCTGACAGCTCACTCCGTGACAACGTTGACATTGCAGGGCGGCACGCTAGTTCGCCTCGACTATTGGCGGCGAGCGTGGTGTGGGTTCTTCCACGAATACCTGACGCAGGTCACCATTAACAAAAATTCCCAGCGGGTACAAAGAGAAATAAAAACCACACACTGCTCCCGAAGGGACCGCATACACTACTCACCTGAAGATTTCCCGAAGGATCAGATGTTAAGATCCTTGTTGCCATCCCCGGCCTCCCATGACACCGTTGGCATTTGATTACGATGTCCCTTATGCAATTTACATGTGAAAGAGTGAGAAATTCACCTGCGTAGAAAGAAAAACACAAAGTATACTTCTTTTTTTAATGATGGTTTACAGCAGGTCTTCAGCTGGTTATGTTTTTGATCGGGTCTATAATGTAAGGTTTTGGGATATTTCTTAAGGAAAACTCCGATCTTTGCTTAATGCTTTTTTATTATTTCCTCGACGTTTCGAGTCTTGATTAGTACTCTTCTTCAGGAGTTAGCTACATTAAAATACAAGATAGAATTATGTATAATTAAAATATTTGGTGTTCTCACCTTTGTTCTTGATATGATGAAACATTTTCTTTAAAAAATATATTATTGAAATATATTTCACAAAAAAATACACATTAAAAGTATAATACAAACGTTAACTGAACATATAAATAAATAAATAATTTAAACAAAATAAATAAATAATTTAAACAAATAAATAGGTAAAATTTAGATTGTTGTTTTATTTAGGTCCATGTCACACTGCTTTATTTCACAGTTCACATACATTGTATGTTCCTACTTAACATTACCCCCGTCTCGCAGCAATATATATGGTACTGGTGTGTGAGTTCCTGCCCTCTCTTGATACCTATTTGTATCAACCGGACTTTCCATTCATTTATTTGGGTGCCTTTCCTCACATGATCACAGCATTTACCTCCTAACTTGGAATATAATAACAAGAGATAAACTAATTAATTTTCTACCCAGGACACCAACCAAGTTCGCGTGTACCGACGACCGAAAATATTTCATTACGTAGTATTATAAATGTATATATTTCATAGGGTAAAATAAAAAAAATATGAGCTCAAAATCTGTACATACAATTCATACAAACTGTTCGGGTAAGTTCTTTTCGAGTTGCCTTCAAAATGTTTTTTAATGACTACGAAAATTATTTCCTTCTTTCTTTCTTCAAGATATACAAATTAAGAATTTACAGGCCTTTATATATAATTAAGTCAGAAATAATTTCTTTAAAACTTCTTAAATATGAACGAGTGAGAATAAAATGCGACAAAAATAGTCCTTTTGGACTTGTGATACGTTAACTCGAATTCACTAACTGTATAAGTAATTCCATGGCAAATACATGGGGCGCTCTTCTGGCCGAATTTTACTACTGTAAGTTTCAGTATACAGTGGAACCTCCCAGAACGGTGCTGAAAAATTTGTCCTGTCAGGAGAGGTGTCCTTTAATAAGAGGTATGGTAAGAAAAGTCACTTTTAACGAGAGCCCCAAAACTTTATTAGGTACTATGAACTTCAAATTGTTTTTTGTTAAGCTTTTTTAAAATAATCTATTATATTATTTTGTCGCATATGTTTACCGGAAGAAATTATATTTTCGTAATGTAATTTTATCTTAGATACAATGGTGAACGCAATACTGTCACCAGTTTTAAGCGAAAAATTGTGCAGTTGCTGGCACATATTGTACGCTTCTCTGAATGTGATTATAGTACCCTCCTCATTATTTTACGATAGATAAATTGTCGTTAGAATTGATGTCTGGTTCATCCTCGGAAATCTCATGCTGTTGTTCAATTTGGAAATTGTTCTCATCTTCAGTAACAATATTTTCATCACAAGTTGCAAAAACAATAGGATCTAGAACCTGATAACACGAAAAAATATACATTTGTGTAAAGATCTCAATTTAAGTCATCCAACTCGACGACCCGCCCGATAGCAATTTACCGCCTATACTTCCAAACTAAGAATGAACTGCTTCTACCACTCAATACCTTACTTATCCTTGGCTACGCATTTTTCAAAATGCTGTCGCCACTGTTAATTATGTTTACCCTATTATACTCTATTCTAGCTACACTACAGATAATCCTGGAGCCGGCGTATTTAACCTGTCATATAATCTGTGACCTATCCTTCGTCTACCCTTAATGCATTTCTCAAGAATTTCTAATTGTTCTAAACTGTCGGTTTATTGCTCGAGCCATCGAGAAGGTTTCTTGGACCTTGAATTTAATTAACTGCTTACAACGATCTCGCCAGATCGTTACATTTGTAATTCTTTTTCTCTAATTTAATTAAATCCAATCTTTTATAGATTCTAACAAAATTACCTGAGTGCATCCAGAGGATTTAATCAATGAAGAAAGTTCACGGATAGTCGACAGAGATATGTCATCCTCAACGACGAAACCAAAGTCTTCTGCTCGAACTCTAGCATTAGGAATGAAACTGCCCTTGATCTAAAAGTCTGTTTTTTTTTTCTTAAATTTTCCCACACAAATTTTCTGCGATACGGTTGTAGCAACACAAAACACTTATTTTATTTAGAAATTGAATTTTTTAGTTCTTAGCTTGTACGTGTACCTTGTAATGTACAATTTACAATCAATTAAAACAACTCTTCAAGCCAATCAAATTAGAATTGTGGTGAATTGTAAATGTAACGTGTGTTAGACTCGAAACACAAACTTTTGAAATGAAATGAACTGAACAATGAAGTGAAGTAAGTGAAGCGAGTCACGTTTTGGAACGTATGAGAGAGTGGGAGGGAGGACGCTGGTCGCTCCCGCCAAACGAAGCGCCGCCTTACTTTTTCTCAAAGAAAATTGTTCTTAGCTAAAAACAAAAGAAGTTATAAGATAAAATTATTTCTTCTTGATTTGTCAAGGAAAATCATTCTTAGCGAAAAACGAATGTGAAATTAGAAGACAAAATTAGAGAGCAGTAAAATTTGTTCGAAGGCGTAGCAAAATTCAGAGGGTAGTGACATTGTAGCACCAACATGCTGATTGTAGCATTTTGCTACCATCGTATTTGTTGCTTGTTTCTGGTTCGTTGGTATGTATTCTTGCTTCTCTAGATTTTTATTTGTTGCTGTAATAAGTGTATGTACTCAGCAGGTATTCTTATATTTTGCAGGGTCTTAGTGGCAGGAATGTTTGCTGGTCTGTTTTTATTTTCCTTTGTTATTGTAGTAGGTGTGTATTGTAACACGGCTTTTGCAATTGTTTCTTCAGGCGTTCTTCTTTTTGGGCATATTTAGTGCAGTTCTCTTCCGTCAGTGGTCTGCGTTGAAGGTACGATGTGGAGGATGGCCATGTGGTAAGATTGCTTCACGATGTTCTTTGACGCTGATCATGATGAATTTTATGTTTAGCATTTTTGATCACAAGATTAATTATATTATGTTATGGAACTATGTAGAGTGATTGGCTTGGACGTGAAGTCCAGACTGCCAGCATGAGCTTGCTGTGCAATTTTAGCAGCAAGGACTGGGAGTGCTTTATAGGTAGAAGGTCACCAGCCCTGTATTAATAGATCTCTTCACTGATTTTATTTCAAAAGATTCACTTTAAAAACTTGTACTTTTTACTTGATTTATTTCATAATCGTTACACTTTTTCTTTTAAGTCTAGCTTATTATAGCTTTATTATTTTTCAGAAGGAACAAGAGACCTTACCGTGGGTCGGGGGTTACTTGGTTCCTTTTCAAAGTTACTACTCACAAACGACTGCCTCTGGCTAACGACGCATCGGCTTTTTATTTGGAATTTTGGTTCCAAATTTTGAATAATCAGCTAAAGGCTGAATTATTCATAGTGGGGTTAAAGAAAAATTAGTATATAGTGAGTATTGGAAAATTCCAGCAATCTTAGCACTATTCTAACTATTTCCCCAGTTAAATGTGCGAGGAAATTTTGGGTACGCCTACCGATATTGCATCAATACATAACGGCGAAAATCAATGGCTAAGCAATATTTTTGAACGATTCCCCTGCATATAAGAATTTTAAAAGCCGTCTATTGGCTAATAGAATATACATGGTCAGAAACTTCATGTAGCGCCATTAAAGGGGTCAAAACCTCATGCATATTACACATAATATTGTTTTTTCGTCATACTCATTGCTCAAAGTATTTCCCATATACATATGAGCAAGCTAGTGACAACAAAAAAGACGAAGAACAACAGAACACAATTTGTGTGAAGGCGCAGATGGTATGCCTTCACTGCATGCCCCAACCACCCAAAACTCTGAGGGCAGATATTTTCAGAGTCCCTTGCAGGCCTGTAAAGAAAGACTAACGAGCGGACCTAGATGACCTTCATGCGAGAGGGCTCCGGGATCGTTATAATCTTTCACGACATTTATTCGCTAACACTAGTACTCTCCTCTGCACATTTGTTAGGATAAAACTAGAGAGATCTTCGAAAATATACTTAATTAATTTTGAATGTCGCTAACTCGATGTATTCCCTGAACTAAGTTGTGATACTCTCAACCAAATAAAATCTTATCCAATATGATTTCTGTTCATTATGTTTCTTAATAAAAATAATAAAAATATTTGTTCAAAATGATTCTATAATCATACTATTTTACTACTCGCTCTAAATTATTCCACTGAACGGTGTTCATTATGTTTCTTAATCAATAGAAATAATATAAATATTTGTTCAAAATGATTCTGTATTCATACTAATTTTCTACTCATCATACCGATCCTGATTTGTTTCTCGATAACCAAAAACAAAAGCAAGGTGTATTTCAACCTGACCAGGAGTGGTAAAAATTATTTGTTCAAAATGATTCTTTAATCATACTATTTTCAATTCACTCTAAAATTTTCCAAATTTCCGAATTTTTTTTATTTTTGTTGTCCGTGGTCATGGCTTTACAATGCGCTTGCAAGTTTTGCACATCAGGCATTACCAAAAGTTGGAACCAGTTAGAAGTAAACAAAAAAAGCTACAATGCAATGGTTTTCATTGATCGTTTACTCTTTAGTAGCATGTGCTGTTGGTTTTCCTTTTATTACTGTAAACCATAAACATAGCGTAAAGTTTATCATCGTATTTATTAGTACATTACACTTATATATGTGCAAAATGCTTTCGCTTGCCAATAATATAGTGGACATGACTTTGTTTCTTTAATTTGCGTATTCCATTCTTTCTACATGTACATAAAAATGCAGTAAAACACTTAATGGGTGCTTTGCGTGATCAATGCTTTTATGCATGTTAATTTTTGCATATCAATTTAAAATGGTGTGTATACAGATGCTCTCCAACTTTCATCAATATGTGTCTGCAGAGAATTAATAATCACATTCAATATGTTGTAAAGGTTTTTATGTCAAGAAGCCGAAATAAAATTTACAAATTCCAATGATCTTAAAATATTTATTTTTGACAATGTACTTCACAAATTGACAGGTCTATACTTGTTCCTTACTTTAGCACGGCTGCCAAAAATTATTTTGTTTTGTTTTAAGAACCTAGTGCCATCTAGAATGTATAATACAACAAATTATTACTCTTACAATTCGTCCATCCTGAATCTAAATAGCCCTTGATTACATTACATTTATAATACTTATAATATTACAATATCTTCAAAAACGTGCACATCTATATATGACTACTATTAAGCTAGCAAAGTATTAAAAGTATTAAAATATATACATTACCCTTACAATGTATATATAAAGATGTTAAATATTATTTACATTTTCGCGAAGCTTAACGAATATTTAATAATTGAAGCGCAAATTTCTCGTCTGGCGTCCATTCCCTTATTTACCTTTTTGACGTTTACTCACATTCTCCAGGCCGAGTTAATTTAACTGCAGTTGACTGCAGTTTCCGACGAGAATAGACCCGGATTTTCTTGTAGAGCTTCGTGTATAGATGGTATCTATTCTGTACCTGATGGAGAAGGGGATTGCAAATAATAACGTCGATTAAAGTTAAAATTCTGTGGTTTATTATACTCGTACCCACTATACGTCACTTGAATACACTACTTCAACTAATGACTAAATACAAATATGAAATGTTGAGATCAATAATAACATTAAATATGCAATTCCGAATATATATTACATACTAATAAATGAAATTTCACTTACTTCTTCTACAAGGTTAAGAACTACTATCAGTTATCAGAATAAGCGCTTGATGCAAAAAGATGCTGGATTTAGATTAGCATGCTGCTTTTATTGCATTTAAGATGCGCACGGCATCAACAAAACTGTTTTTATTTTGCGCATAGTAACAACTTGGCCTTGGAAACATCAGCATCGTTTGCTATATCAACAGCAGTTCACCCTAGCAACAACAATATTATAGGTCATATCCATGATACTATGCGACGATCCATTGCATTTATATATGTGGCGATTCCTAACTTGTTTTTAAAACATTGCAAGGTTTTAATGTTTTTAGAGCTTTGTTAATGATAAAATATTTTAATTTCGATTAGAAAATAATTAAATTATGTGGATCGAGTCGAGAGTTTGTAAAATGTGGATTCTTTCGTAATGTGCTGTTGGCTACTCTGCGGTGGTACTGCATTGCAGACTCATTAATTTAGTCGACAGAAGGGAACATGACATCGGATGTTTAATAATGGATAAGTGATTCAGACAGAATCCAAAAAAAATATTCATCATCGATCTTTTTGTTTATCTCATTAAACCAGATCCAGTATGGTATAATTATTCCCTGGTAGCTATGAGGAACATAGTGTAGCGGTAGGGAATAACTCTAAAACAAAGTAGATGCGGGCTCGTTTTCACTTCATTGCTTCCCTGGCATATCAACCGTTTAGGAGTTACAGGGTGATTAAGAAAAAAGCTAGTTTTTTACAAAACACCATGTATCTTACAAAATGCATGGTGTACGGTCACAGTTAAGAGCTCATTGTATGCACAACTTCATGACCCTTCCAACGACTGCTCAATCAGCCCCATACTCAAAGCGATCAAAGTGATCGCACATTTAACAAATATGAGTCTGAGTACCATCGGTTGATATTAATTGACAATCTGATAAAATTGCATCGACTACAACTCGACCATCCTGAAAATAAATCGCCTTCGATTTCATAACAAGTGACAAAAATGTAATTAATTCTAAACTTCATTCTAATCCTTAAAATTCTCTAAAATTTTACAATTTACATCGATGGTGTATAAATAAGTACACAACCAATCGTTTCAGTTTGTTCCCTCGCACATTCCATTATAAATCGAACATATTGATACGTGCTATTCGAACTGCATATATGGTTTCATATTTCCTGGGGATGACACCCATTCATAAGGAATTCGCGATATTTGTAAATTCTCAAGATCTCTTATTAAATATCTATCATTAGGTAAAGCTTTAACTACTTCGTACGGTCCTTTATATTTTGGTAACAGCTTCTTATTAACTCCAGCTGTGGTTACAACATTTTTTATCATAACGTGGTCACCGACGACATATTCGTGGGGCTTCTTATGCCTCTTATCAAAATAAACTTTATTGACACCTTGACTGCGAACAATATTCTCGCCTGCTTTCTCCCTATTTTCTTCTAAACTTCTTGAATCGTCCCGCATTACGTGGTTTTCCAGATAACTGCGTATTTTATCATTAATCACTCCTCCTTGCGCAACGCCGAATAACAAAACGCTTGGTGTTGATCCGGTACTTTTGTTAGATATTTCGACCATTCTCCTGGTTCTATTTCGCTTTCCTTCGACAACATAGGTGTGAGTACTCTATTTACTCTTTCGGCTTGCCCGTTTGCTTGTGGAGAGTTCGTAGCTACCTTTATGTGCATTAAACCATTATTGGAACAGAAAGATAAAATTCATCTGAAGTAAAACAACTTCCTCTGTCTGAAACTATTTATGTATATGGTTTACTATAGTTCACAAAATACGATTGTAAGCAGTGAATAACCTCTTTCGTATTGGTGCTCTTGACTGGATATAACTTTGTAAACTTAGTGAAACCATCGACTACGACAAAATATACTTCTTCGAATTTCTAACGCCAGAAGGTAGAGGACCATAATGGTCTACATGAATGGTTTCAAAAGGCTTATCACCCTTCGGAATGTTATGCAACACACCTTCCTTCTTTCCAGATGGCACAGAAAATTGGATACATTTAAGGCAATTCTTCACATAAATTTTTATCTTATCCTTCATCGAAGGAAACCAGTAAGTTTTCTTCAAATGTTCGTAAACCTTATCTGTACCCACATGACATAGTCCATAATGATGTGTCTGTATGACGTTCCTTTCCATTTGTGTTGGAACATAAAACAGAACAGTATCACCCGTCTTACGATATACAAGACCATTAATCATTTCGTATGATGGGTGTTGTTGTTGTTCAAGCATATCCGAAATTTTCTTAATTTCAACATCTTTGTGCTGAGCTGAGGCCAGTGCATGCTCAAATGAATCAGGTTCCAACAACAAGATGTTATGACACCTGCTGAGTGCATCTACGTGATGCATTCTATTAGACTCTGTGTTCAATGAAGTAATCAAAATCCTGAAGCTCTAACGCCCACCTTGATATTCTGGGGTTTAGAGTGAATGTTAGTGACTGGCAGTCAGTAACAATTTTAAATCTAATTCCAGTCGGATAAATACGGAGAGCATAGATAATTGCTAACATTTCCAGCTCATATGAATGATAATTTGATTCTGCATGTGTAGCCCTCTTAGAAAAAAAGAAAACCGGATGGTGCTGCTTATCAGTTTGTCGTTGCAGTAAACTGCACCAAATCCCAAGCCACTCGCATCACAGTAGAGCACTGTTTCCGCGTATGGAGAATAGATACTAAGTACTGGTGCTTCGAGTAATTTTTTCTTTAAAGCATCAAAAGTTTTTATCTCATTTGCCTCAAATTTGAATCCGACATTTTGTTTCAACAAATCATATAACGGTTTTGATGTCATGGAGAAATCTTTGATAAATTTCCTGAAGTAAGAGCATAAACCAATAAATGAATGCAACTCTTTTGCATTTTTGGGTATTGGAAACTCCTTAACCGCATGCAAGCCCTGTAAATTTGGCCCTATGCCATTTACACTCACTTCGTATCCCAGGTAAGTAATTCTCTCATGTATTAGTAAACATTTGTCGAACTTAAGGTTAAGATTATGTTTAAATGCGACCTTTATGACTTCATTTAAAATTTCAAAATTGTCTTCTTTAGTTTCAGAGGCAATGAGGAGATCGTCAATATAGACTAAAAGTTTACCAGCATTTATAAGTTCTTTAAAGATGGAATTTATATAGCGCTGAAAAACAGACGGTGCATTTTTCAGGCTGAAAGGCATTCGTAACTACTCGAATTGTCCCAGAGGAGTTACGAAAGAAGTGTATTGCACGGAATCATCAGCAATTTTAACATGATGAAACCCATTTTTTAAATCCAATAAAGAAAAATACCTTCTTCCACGCAACCGATCTAAATGATCTTCTATTAATGGAAGAGGATATTTGTCTTTTTGCGTAATTTTATTTAATTGCCGGAAGTCAACACATAATCTTAACTCTCCATTTTTTTTGTTAGTTAGGACAATTGGCGAAGCGTAAGGGGAGTTACTTTCACGAATTATTTTACGAGTAAGTAAATCGTCTAATATTTTTTCTAGTTTAATTTTATGCGCGTACGGCAATCTTCTTGGAGTACAATTGAAAATAGAGTTCGCATTCGAAAGGGTAATCTTCATTTCATATGTATCGTCTTTATTGACAGTGTCATAATTCGTAATTGTTTTTTTCATAATATCGCGTACGCGTTCCTTTTCATTGTATGTTAAATTTTCATTTATATTTAAATCGAATATATCATGTTCGCAGCTCGTATCAATATTTAAGATTTCCCGTCGAAAGTTGTCATCTAGAATATTGTTCGTATTAGGGTTTTCATTAAAAAAAACTTAGTTTTGCATTACATTTTTGTAAAAAGTCCCTACAGGGCATTTCATAGTATGAGTTTGGACGACATACAAACATAAATCTACCTTATCACTATATACATTCATAACACATTGTACCTTGCCTAGAATAACTAGCCTACTACTGTTAATGCCAGCATATTCCGCACATTCAGATTCCATCGATGATATCACATAAGGGGGCACAAAATTTTGTTTTATGAAGCTGATCCAGTATCCACCATTGCATTCGCCTTTATATCAGTCAGAATTTCTCCTGATGATTCACTGATAAGTGTGTAGCTAAAATTGTGATAAAAATCATTAGAAATATTTAATGATTTATAATTGTTACTGCCTAATGAGCCGTTGATGGCTTTAGCTTCGTCAGCTGCTGCATTTTGCACGAGCAGCACAGGCTGTGAGGATGATGTTGACCGTATTTGATGACAATTAGGTGCCAAATGTCCATGTCTACCACACTCAAAGCATGTCCCCCTTTCTTTTCTTGGCCTTGGGCAATTCGATACGATGTGACCCACGTCATTGCAGTTGTTGTAGCATCCATTTTCACTGATGAATAATGATAATTTTTCGTTGGCTGCTTTGATTCCTTCGTCGATGATAGCGTTACATTGTTTATTGCAGCCTCAGTAGTGTATGATCTGATTTTTCATACTTTCGCAAAATTTGTTTCAGCTCGATAATATTGTTTGCTGGAAATAATAATTGTTTGTTAAACAATGAATCCGGAATACCTTTTATTACGTAGTGTATCAAATCTTCTTCGTCAATATCAGTGAGTGAGGCAATTTCTTGCATAGCCAATACATATTGATGAATGTTTTCATCTTTACGTTTCCTTCGATTTCGAAGAGTATTATGTACATCTGCTGCTGTTACGCCATGATGAAATTCTTCCAGTAATGCTGTTTTTAATTCGCACCAAGTTTTGCAAGGAGATGACCTCAGGAATAGTTTTGCTGTTCCTCGAAGCAACCGTCTTGAGTAGATAAAAGATTGTTGGTCGTCCCATCTATGAAGCTGTTTTGTTTCTTCAAAGCTCCTCACCCACTGCCTAACTGAGTAATTATCATCTCCGGATAATGTAGGCAAGGATTCTTCGATATCCTTAAAACAGAACGACGAATACGTACTTCATGGTGTGTTACACAGAGATGCTAGTCTCTCCTGCAACTTTGAAATTTCCTCTTGTTTCCTTATCATTTCATTCAATTCGTCGATTCTCTGTTGAAGGTTATTTGCATCTAATTGCTGTGACTCCATATTCGATTCTCGCTGCGAAGTGTTCGCCTCTCCTTCATCACCACTGCCTTCATCGTTACCACTCAGAGATTCCAGAATGTTAGCGGGAAAATGTACTTCAAGTTGTACGTCATTAAGTTTATTTATTTGTTCCTCCAGACGTAATCTCAAAACTGTTGTCACACCAACAGGACTTAACTTAAAAATTTCTAAATTTTCCTTTAACAGAGGTACTGTTGCGTTCTGAAGGAATCTCTCTGCACGTGTTTTGGCCATAGTTACTCAAATCGGAAGGAAAATAAGAGATTTTCACAAAATATTAAAAATTCGTTCAACGTTACACCATAAAAAAATAATTAAAAACTGATTTCACTCAATTTAGCTGTTTATTTTGCGCAGATTCATAAAATTTTCACGGATTTTTGCAGTCACATAATATCACACGCGGTATAATCGTGGACATAAGTTCTCCATATGTTACTCTAACTGCTTGATAAAAACCATAGAAATTAATAAAATAAATACGCAAGATTTGTCTTTTCCACTAAATCAATTTTCAATTTCGCTTTTAAATAATTCGAATACCGGTTCTAATCGCACTTCTGATAATTTTGTAGGGAATTTACTGTGAAATTATAAAAACACGATTCTAGTAACACTTTATTTAGAAGAATAATTTAACAAGAGGTCATTCGTTAGCTCCGAGGACAGAATCGATCGATCGTTATAAGCGATCACGCACGCATATAAAGAAACAAAATCTCAACTCTCAATCACTATAGTAGATCGGCTGACAAGAACCGAACGGTTCGTTCCTTCACAACAATATTACCTATACACTATTGAAGATAATAGATATCACTTATACAGTAAATACTAGGTCTAGGTATACAAGTATACATACAACGAAAGCGATGAAAGTGATCGCACATTTAACAAATATGAGTCTGAGTACCATCGGTTGATATTAATTTACAATCTGATAAAATTGCATCGACTACAATAAATAGGTAGCTAACATAACTATTTTTTACAAAAGCTGTAAACTGTAGACTCTCCTCTTTTATTTGACTTATTACACCCTCTGTAGTATCTCTAGCCGTTAAAGAGTTATTAGCCTTAACCTATTCAGATCAATGTAGTCCTAGTATGCCAAAATTAGAAAATAACATGAAATAAAAGTAGTGTGTTATAAAAACAGTGTTTTGACTATCAGAACCAGCTTAATACAAGCGCGCTGTAGTAACACGTTTAATAAAAAAAACGGTCAACAATACATGCTTTTCAGTTTTCATCATTTAGTCGGTGTTAGTATTAGTATGTTAGACTAAAAATAAACGAAATGGCGAATGAAATTACATGCCATGTAACAAAAACAAGAAATTAAGTATTATTCTGACGTTTTAAATACATGATTAAAAACGTCAACGTCAAAATGTTCCGCCTTATTAATAGGTTATACAGAATATTCTAATGAAGCAGATGTTCGAAGTGTCCCCCGTTGTTTAATACGCAATTAAATAATCGTCTTTTCACTGATTGCATTAAGTTTATCGCAGCCATCCTCTCACGTACTCGTACGCCAGCCTCTGTAATTCGAGATAATTGTTCTTCTCGACTATTGATAAGTCTCGAATAAACTTCCTTTTTCATCACTCCCCAAAAATAGAAGTCGAGAGGAGTCAGATCTGGTGATCTAGCCGGCCACAATATTGGCCCATTTCGGCCAATGCACCGCATAATATTTTTCACTCAACAGCTGTCTCACCCTATTACTGGTATGTGTGCTCCATCATGCTGATAAAACATCGACTGTCTTACGTTGAGCGGAATATCCTCTAATAATTCTGGCAGAGAATTCTCCAGAAAGTTAAAATAAATTGTGGCATCGGTACAGTGTCTGTGGCAGAATGAACGGTCCAACCAATGTATTGTCGATGATTCCAGCCCAAACATTCACACTAAATCTTCGTTGAAAAGAGATTTCCTTCCTTTGATGTGGGTTTACTTCTGCCCAGGTGTGAAGATTATGGAAGTCGGTGACTTCATCCCTGACAAATCCGCTGTCCTCTAGATCGCGTTCCATCATCCAAGAACAAAATTGTAGTCTTCGCTCTAAGTCTCCTTCTTCCAACCCACGAACAGGCGTATGGTGGTATGCATGTAATCTATCTCTCTGAATTACTGTCCAAACTCTCTTTATAGATACTCGTAGGCGCGCTGCTATTCGGCGGATACTTATGTTAGGGTCTTGCCTAAGTACTCATATGATTTGTTGATCAATGTTGGCAGATGCTGAAGATGATGCTGCCCGCGAATGGCCTCGCATCAGCGTTCCTTCTCTTAACCTTCGGAACGTACGGGAGAACACACGTCTATCTATCGAAACCGTACACGTAAATCATATCCGCTTACTCTTCAATGCTAAATTCAGCCATTTTCGCTATTTTATTTTCGGTTTGTAGACAGTGCTAGCTTGTAGACAAATGTGAAGTATTTTTGTTTGTACGGCCCATTTATAGGAAGGAAAACTGTATCTACAGTTTCTTGCATTTATCCCGGGCTATTAGTCAGAATAGTGGAAATAATTTTAACAAAAGGACTAAATCAAAAACAACTTTAATTGCTATTACAAATTTTTCGTTTAGAAAATAAGTAAGTTACATACCTCGCCGCAAAAAGTCATAAAAATTTTATTACAGGTAATGAATTTCTCGGTTCTTTACCTGACTACCTGTATAAATTCTTTACGAAGCTGTAGTCCTAATATCCATGGTACATCTGCAAGTGCATTAAAAGGATATGTTACCACAGCGCGCTTGTGTTAAGCTGGTTCTGATAGTCAAAAACTGTTTTTGTAACACAGTACTTTTATTATTATTATTTAAAAAAAGATAAGAAAATCCAAAATTTTCAGTTTAGGCAACCATAATTCTTGATTGGAGAGGGGTATGGGGCTGATTAGCAGTCGTTGGAAGGGCCATGAAGTTCTGCATACAATAAGCTCTTAATGAGCTCTTAACTGTGACCGTACACCCTGTACTTTTTAAGATAAAGGGTATTTTGTAAAAAACTAGCTTTTTTTCTTAATCACCCAGTAACTCCTAAACGGTTGATATGCCAGGGAAGCAATGAAGTGAAAACGAGAACGCATCTACTTTTTTTGTAGAGTTATTCCCTATCGCTACACTATGTTCCTCATAGCTACCAGGGAATAATTAGACCATACTGGATCAGGTTGAACAGCATTTAAGAGTTAATTGAATTGTTAATGTGTGTCCAAGACATAAGGAGCTTAATTCCATTCAGCAATGGTTCTTTTTAAGATACAGGGTGTTTTGTGAAAAACTAGTTTTTTTCTTAATCACCCTGTAACTCCTAAACGGCTGATATGGACCCCCCCCCCCCGCGCAGCTATGCAATTTTTGGTTCGTCTAGGTGAGTACTATCACCTCCTGCTCTATTGACCTCCTAGTGGGAAACACTCGGTATATAATTTCTTGTGCCAATGTGCGCTGAAACAAAACTAAATGTCACTATGATCGTTTTACTGTCGAGAATTACTTATTTTGTGGCTGAATTTGATTTTTTTACTTCAAGTGCATGTAAAACTTACCATGCACAATGATTGCAATATTACATACTTTCCGCGTCTCGAGAGACAGTGATTTCATACTAGTGATCTAGCGATTTATATTCAAAAAGTCTACCATATGTATAAAAGTAAGGACTGGACGAAAAGTATTGTCGCCAAATCACATAAGAGAACAACAAATTTTTTTGTTATATACAATTTTCTCAGAAGCCATAAGTATTCCGTGGAATAATAACAGTTGCAATGGATCACCTTTGGGAAATCACATGAAAAATTGAGGAAGTAGGCTATTCGAATTTATAGAGCAAATAAAACTAAATCTAAGCTAAGTATCGCAAAGGAGGTAGGATTGTCGGTTAGAACAGTTCAGCGTGTTATAAAAAGTGTTAATGAACTTCATCCTTTAGAGGATAAGGCAAAATCGGGTCGCCCAATAGGACTTCTTTTTTTGTTCCAAGTCCTTCAAAATGGAATTTATTGCGAATTTTCAGCCTTTGTGCTTAGTTAATTCGATTTATTACTTTTTAAATACTACAGGGCAAATGCCAACTAAAAATGAAAACACATCAAACAATACTTCTTGCACACACAAACTTAATTCTCCTACTAAACTCCCTCTTACACTTCTTCTCATACAATACTCTCTCCTTCTTCTTCAACAATGTTGCCTGTACCTGCCTGGAGTACATTTGTACAGATCTGGAATATAAAATGCTGGAATTAACGGTGTGTTAATTCCGAATTAGCAATTACCGATCTGCTTGTTGGATTGTGGAAGAGTTTCAGGTTTCAGTAAAATAAACACTTGGAGGTACTTTCTTACTCTGAACAATTTAATTAATTTAGTTGCTATATATATATACATATATGCTGTCAGCAATCGCATTTCTTCAAAGTGCATTGCCTCATGAGAAACGTAAAATTTAAACGTCAGCAAATTTGCTTTAAGTGGGCAAAAGATAGAAGTGTATCAATAAATCGAAGAAAGGTAGAGTAAAACTACCACCTAATTGCTGCCTAGTGCGCTAATTATAATATGTACTACATCTAATTCTAATTCTAAGCAAGAGTAAGAAAAAAGCAAAGGTAAACTAAATAACACTACTAAAAACTAAGCTGATTTGTCACTATAATGATACAAAAAAATAAACCTTAATGATTCCGCTTCGGCTGGATGTTGATTGAAGAGGTTGGATCCTGTTAGCTGCCTTCTAGTAATGGTGCCAGATCACCTAGTGATCGTTCAGTTACAGTTGATTTGCCTCCAAGGTAAAAATCCGATTAAAGTTGCTTTACATCCAATGTCAATTAATCCAGTCAGAATGGCGAAATAAATCCAATTTAGTTTGGTTCCGGTTCGTGACGATAATATTAAGTCACTTTGGGATACAGTAGTTCCAGTTTATGCCGTATGCCGCTTTAGGTGTGCGCCCCTGCTACAATAATTTTTCGGGGTGTGAAAAATAAGTGTCGCCACTTATCCGTGAGGATGGTGCCTCAGTCCGCTCTCCCAATTCGGGATCCGCTCAGAGCGAGCACGTGTATTGATGTTGTGCTTTTGCGATTTCACAGCGAGGATGAAATGTTTTTGAAATCTTCAATCATCCGGCTAACCGCTAGTGATCGTGTCTTTTAAACTAATTAGCTCGATGCACGGACACTTTATTGTTAAATAGAACTTTGTTTTGTAATTGTATATTTACTTTTAACCACTTTTAAATTGTTTTTCAATAAACACACTGCGCTGTCGATCTGATCAAGTCAGAGGTTATTGACAGAATCTTAAAAATCTTATAATATCTTATAAAAATCAAATGAAATGTAATATTGTATTTTGAGTTCAATACTGTGGGTATTCGTTTAGAATATGCTCACAGGTGGTTTCTGACCAAAAATTCCTTCTAATTTAGCTTGCCTTGATTTTGCTGTTTTACAAAATAATTATTTCTGAAGTGTCAAAAAGTGCCGTGATTTTGATCATTTTCAATTTATTTTTTAATTTATTTTATTCTGCTTTTTCATTTACTTATGTTCTATAGTTTCCTGTATTTTTTATTTATGTTTTTAAAGTGTAATATTCTGATTAATAAAAATCTATTCAATTTTCGAAGGTGCGTGTGCATATGCATATGTATGTATAAATCTTGGGGTGCTGCGCGTGGGGACGCATTCTTGGTCATACAATTCAATTTTATATGCGCATTTTTGGCTGCACATGTGACGAAATTACGAATGTTGTTTTGTGTCATGAGTCAAATGCACTTGGAAAAATGCGCACAGTCAGAATTGACTTCATATGCCGAGCAGAAATTATTGAAAGAAATATTTCTGAATTATTGTAACACTTTACGGCTGGCTTAAAAATGTTTGTTCAGGGCTGAACAACATTCCATATATTATTTACCATATGTAAATGTGAGATGTTTTTCAATGTGTCAAATGGTAGTATTTTCACTGGAATGTTATTAGTAGGGGACTTTGACTGTGCAACTGATTTTAAAACGAGGTTAAGTACAAGTAGCAAACTAGATGTTCTTATTCGCTTATGATGTCTCGTACCTCATTATGTAGTACGCTGCTGGTCGGTTAGGTGAATATTTATTTTTCCTGGAAGTTTTCTTTTAGACTCCTGTCGTGTTGCTGTAGCTACCGTTATGCATGGAGATTGCTTAATATTAGTGTGGGTGGTTTGGTCTACTGTCCGAAATGTACGTCAAACTTTTGTTATTTTTTCGTTGTACAATTTGAATTTATGGTACTGTAATAAATGCATATTACACTATATATTTCGTTTAAGCTGGTTGCATGTAATAAGCAATAATTTTATGAATAGTAAGTTTTTTTATAATACAAGCACTTTACTGCTTTACAATCTTCAGTTGAAATGTTACAGCAAATTAAGTCATTTCCCACAAAACTATAAAGCTCCAGAGCACCTCTTGGATGAGTATTTTCAGTCCTTTCTATGAAATATGGTGCTTCAATTAGGTTGCGTGTTGCCCAGCATAAATCAAAAACACGATTCAACGTTATAATCCATAACTAATCTATTTATTACTATAGGTGTATTGCGTAACAATTTTACTTCACTTAGATTAATTAAGTATCTAATTAACGAACTAAACAAATTTTAAGTTTAAAGCAATTTTATATTTACATGATTTTAGACTTAAACAATTTGCAGCCACACTTGTGTTTGCTTAGCTTAGGCTATCGGGAAACAACGGTTCTTCGTCCTTATTTTTAAGAGGCCGCATTTAACCGCGTTTCTGTGCTCATTTTCGAGGTTATTATGCTAATTGATAATATTTAAATGCTCGTTTAGCTAAATAATGCTCTTTTAAGACTCCTTCTACGTCCTACAAAATATACATACATATCGTAAATTCATAACCAGCAATTCTCAGCAGAGAAAAATGAAGAAATTTGCCAGTTCACAGGAAACTGATTGTCCAGGGGATTGAGAGGTGTATTAAGACGAAGGCTTGAAGTAGACTCTTCCGAACAAGAAATTTGCTATTTTAGTCAATTCGAAACGCTTGAGTTCATTGGAAATGTATTTGTGATTGGTGAATTACTAAAACCATGTAAAACCAAAGTTGAGAATAATTCTTACGGTAAAATGTTCTTACTTTACTCCTAGCAGGTTGATTTTCCATAATGACAAAAAGGATTTTGATTTTTGGGAAAATTACATACAAATGTGCATATTCATATTCATGTATATTTTTTATACAATTAATTAACAAAGTTAACTCTATTCTTGCTTTAAAACTTAAAACTCTGTTAGGAGTAAGGCAGGAAAATATTACGGTATTAATGAAAAACAAATTTTACATTTTCAACCTTCCATCTGCCAAATTTTTCTTGAATTTTGTTGGGACTCCAATTATAGGAACAGGCTCGTTGATTTCATCTTGAGTATATTTGTTATTGTCTCGACATCTACTTTATGGTCTATATATGTAAGTAAAGGACTTAACTGAATTTTTTTAATATAAATGGCAAAATTATACTTTGAAATATATCTGAAATTTCAACGAAAAGTTCCCACTGTGTTAATAGTACTTTTTTTAGGCTTTTATCAGGAAGAACAGAATATTGGACAGGTACACCGTACATTACATTGACGTTTGTAGTTATGTAGAGCTAGGTATCTTTCTTTTTGGATGAGAAAATAATTAAAACAAACAAAACTTTTACCGACTAACTATTACTTTTATTGATTTACTAGTTGATTGATTGATTCCCCGTTTAACGACTCGCATTCAATTCTTGCAGAACCTTTTTTCATGCTTACACTGACCTATTTTTTTCTTGAGAAAATCGAAAAACAATCCCACACTGGTGTATTCATTTGAATTTCACTTTTTACAATTATAATTAATATTGTTGCTTTCTTGTTTGCGAGAAAGAAGTTATTTGTAAAATTTATTCTAACGAACGAAGTTATTAAGCTTTTAAATATTCCTTTATCTACTTTAGATACCAAACCAAATAATTCTTACTACGCAACCTGTCCAAAAGATCTTCAATGACCGGTAATGGGTAGTTATCGCGACTTGTGTATTTTTTAAGCTCGCGAGAAGTATTGGTGATGCGTATGGTAAATCACTTAAAAATTGTCTAATTCTAATTTTTGTGTATAAGGTGGTGAATAGAATTTCTCTTCTTTCCTTAACCGTATTACAATTTCCATATTCCATATTACTCTAACGCCTGTCACTATTGACCCAGTGGACAGGCGTTCATATTTCTTTTGTTTGTAATTGTTGTGTGCATAAAACAATGTTTCAAGTGTGGATATTTCTTGTGTGCAATTTCATTAATAATTGCAAATATTATGAGGGCAGTATGCGATTATTATGATCGTCTAGTATAAGTACGAACTTATTTACGCACAAGTTTTTATTTTTCTTTTTTGTAAAAACAAAAATCGAAGTTAAGAACAATAGAATCTCTCTACCCTGCTATCCTGGAACAGACACCAAAGTTCCGCCAAGCCCAAATAATCAGATTTTTTTTTTCAGATTTATTTTTTGTTTTTACTGATCAGTCCTGAGTCTGGGACAACGGGGTTACTCTTCGTAGTCTGATTAGTCAAGAGTTTTTAACTAATTTTCAACTATTCTTTTTTCCAAAAAAAGGAAACAAGTATGGTTTTTTAATAAATGAAAACTCGATTTTGTCCGACGAAAACTTTATAATTTTATTATCAATTTTATCAGTAGCTTACTACATACACTGCACTCGCTGACCGACTCACTTGCAATCAAAATCTCTGCCTGCTATGAAGCTGATAATTCCGAACAGTTATTTTAGCTATATACTTACATCTGTATGCAAATTCTATTTATTGATTTAAACAATTATGTGAGCAATGACCTGCTACAGTCTGGGTTGAAATAATGTGCATAGTTAAGACTATTTTATTTTAATTGATTTAAATTTAATTATTTCAAGAATTTCATACATTTAAATTTACTGCAACACACACACACGACCGTGACACCACCCCCGCGACACTAATTCACTCCACAGCCAACCCAGTGTAACCACACCCCTGATGGATCCATGATACAACAACCAATCCTACTGCTCAGTCATTTGACTCCTGAGTGAACCAGACTGGAGTGGCCAAAGTAGTGGCATATAACATGCGGGACAATTTTTTCCTCGGGTGGTTAACAATGGGGATACAGCATAAGCACACCACGAACTCACCGCTGGCGACCAAAATACCTCCTGAAATAGGTAGTTATATTTAGAAAAAAAAGAAGAGGGAAATGCAAACACACTTCTTCGGAAACCGACCAATCATCAATGAGGAAAGAGGCGGAAGGACTTGGAAGGTGCGACCAAATTCGGCCTCTCCGGGCCACACCAAAATAAGGTCAGCGTCCCGCCAATGAACCTTCAAGCGAAGTAGTGCCTGGTTGGCAGGGCACACTTTGCAAAACAGTTAACATAAATGCCCACGGTGTCATGGTGGGGTGCTCCACGGAGTCCGGTCTAGTTTTGTTAAAAGCAACATCTCTAATGAACCATAATCTTCATCTCCACTCGAGATAAAAATCCTGGTGCTTGTTGAATTTCTACACTTTGATCTTCATCAACAGCAGAAAAATGCTGTTGGAAAGGAAAAACCGGAATGGGTCTAAAATCTCTAAAATTAGGATTGATATTATCTATAATTGGATGTTGAATTCAAATAGAATGGCCAGCACGAGCATTAATGCTTGGATCATGAATACTGGAGACAGACTTGCGGTTTCAATATTAAAGTTTGCACTAAACCGCAAGTTTGTCTCTATATACTGAAAAACAGCTCGGGTGCACTCAGTGTGTAGAAAATTGGAACTCAATATTAAGACTGGCGAAAAACTTCGCTGTATACAGATTTTATCTCAATAAACTATAATCATTTAATACACGAACCAATGACCGAATTTTATATTGTAATGTTGGCCGCAACTTTTTCTGACATTTACTATTTGACAGTTGTCAAATTGAAGTGTCTATTTCGTTTGCATTTTCCATATAGACAAGTAATCTCACAATATTTGCTCGCATTTTGTACGTACACCAAACTTTCTTAAGTCAGTTTACTAAATTTTATTAATACAATTACACTTAGGTACACTTATACTTAATACCTTGCATCTATTAGGCATAGAGTCGACAAAAAACATTTGATGGATATATCTAATAAGAAACACCAAGAGATCCAAATGAAAACCTTTGTTCGCTAAAACACTGTAATCACAACTGACATTTATTTAAATAATAATTAAACGCATACTTAAACAAATTCCTTATATGTAGTATTTACTTACTGTAAAATAATATGAAAACTATTTTTATCTTATACATACCGTATCGTATGTAGAAAAATACAATTCTTAGGCACAGTTCCCTGTACTAGTTTATGTGAGCGACTACTAACCATATTGTGTATATAAATTTTTGTAATTTATCTTTATTTCACTGGCAATCACCTGGTCAGGCGACACGTATCCTTGTTCCCACCTCAATGAGGCATTTCGTATTTTTTCATCAGAAACGCATTCAAACACAGTTTTGTTCTAACTTGTTTTTTTTTCCAGAGCTACTTGCACAAACTCTTCTTATTGCCAATTGTTGTTGTCCATATTTCTTAATCTTTTCTCCTTATCTCTTAATCTCAATAAGTTCAAGGGGAAAGGAAAACGAGGACATCAAAAATTAGGCAACGGAATGAGAAGGGAAAATAAAATAAAAGTCCAATAGTTGCACAAATAGAAACACAAAATCGGTAATTTCATGCCTTCCAGCAAAGAAAAGTGAAACGTCTGGGCCCAAGTTTAAAAGCAGGAGCGGAAATTACATGAAAATAAAAAGAAAGACACTATGACACTGAGGGCAGTAAAATGTCTTCAGTGTCCCTTAGATGACCAGGTAAAAGCGGAGTAGCTCGCTATAAATAAAGTTATATTTGATCTATGTGGGGAACATCAGTCCCAATCCATCCTCCCTGCCTATTAGCTAGTTCCTTAGATTACTAGTTTTATCATTTATTTGGCTGATTTTAGATCTACGGGTTGTCATACAATACAGTGGTACTCTACAGTTGATTATGGGTGCTATTCATCTCGTCGGGTGGACCTCATTTAGCTACAGTTTCCAATTTTCGCGGGATGTTCTTCCTTCCTTTGTTCTAAGTATTATTTAATATTTTCAGCTGGTTCCATTATTTAGGGAGGGAATCCCAGGCGTTTCACTAGCCTATAGGATTCCCCCTGTTGTTATATGTCCAGCTAGGCAGCTAAGGACAGTATTTGATACGGTATGGGCTGCAAATGAGACATGAATTTTTAGGCAAAAATCTATACAATAATTCAATCTTTGAATCTCACCTCACTACTCTTTCCCAATCGGGTTTCAGTTGATAATCCTTCGCTATTTGGGTACTTACAGGGAACCTTTTTGTTTCCTCCTTTTGTCTATTGGCGTCGGACGGAGTGACTTGACGCCTTTCTCAGATCCATGTAGGTATGAATGTTTCACCTTGATACACACGGATTTTAATTGGCGTTCTCTCATTACAGGTGTGGTTGAACATTCTCCCGCCCGTTGAATGCTCGCATTCAACCGTTCCTTGATTTTGAGAATGCCGCGCTTATGATAGTGATGGAAAATGAGTTCTCCATTGTTCTTCACTCTCAGCCTAACTTGATACCTGTCCGGCAGGTTGAACGTTTTTTCCTTACTCTTCCGGTGACGTATCTCTTCATAATTAATGCGACTTAGACCCTGTTGGGACAGGTAGATGTTCTCACCTTCGCACATTGTAAAGCGTTGATGAGTATTCTCTACCCGCATCTTGAGTTCTGCGAGTGTGGTCGTAGCTCTGAGCTTCTGCTACTGGTTAACCTGATAATCGCTTATAATCGCTGGTTGATCTAGTATTGGGGCTGTATGCGGTGTCTTAACGTACTTGGGCACTGCACTATGAGCCGACATCTGCCACATCTTGGTAGTGTCCTTCTTCAACGTCGTTGACGACGTGATGATTAGACTGAGTTTCTTTGGTAACCCCGTCAAGATGTCACATCCAGGCTGCACGAATAAGTCCGTCATTGGACTGGTCGGTGGTGAGAAGCGAATATCCTTCATGATATACAGGACAACGTTTGTTTCGTCTTGAGCTTGGTACATCCTTCACTTTGATTTATTGAGCACTTCTGCACGATCTGAAGTTGATCACCACAAAAAAAACTTATTACAAGAACTGCTGCTACGTGTGTTCGCAAACGCAATATGTGCACAGACAAAGAAAAACTCGGAGTCACTTGTTGATTCTGCACTGTTCAAATCACAAACTAATACTTTAATCGTGATCAAGAGCCGTCGTTCAGGGTAGAAAATGCTTAATTGCATTTTCTTACCCTGACAAAAATTTTTACATTTATTCTGGACATGATTCAACTTGTCCAGAATATTTTTCGATGGACGGTGGCTTGAACAAATGTAATTTGATGTTTTTATAAACATCAGCCACCGTCCCATCGTTAAAATCGCGGCGCGCATATACATGTAATGCATTAATGTGGCGCGCATTGAAAAAATGTCGAATAAAATTTACTTACTGTTTTGCTGTTTTCTATTATTATTTCCGTTGAATATACCACTTTTTAGCACGCAATTCTTTATAAAAACAATTTTTAAATTAGATTTTAGACAATAAAATTTCTATTAAGAAAACTAATTATACGGATATATGAAGAATACATTCCATAAAACATATGCAGCAATGGAAAGTGATAAATCTCTGTATTACATTGTTTGGATTTAAGTACATGAAGCTTATGCATTTCTGTCGGTTTTGCACCGCAAAACTTGCAGGAAGCACTTGACTTCTGAGCACGTCTTTCCATCTACCATTATGCACTACATATTATATTTTACGCGCAAAAAATTCCTCGTATGTTAATAGTTGTACTATTTAAACTATTTATTTTTTGACTGTAGTATCTGGACTCATTCAAAGTTTCCTCGGCTGTTTCTTTCATATACTATTGGTTGATCATTTCTCTATATTGTGACCAAATTTTATTTTTATTTTAAGAGGTTGACAATGTCTGAGAGCCTTAGTTAATTTTTACAGGAATCAAAATAATAGAGAATGTCTGAGCTCACCTTACTGGATACCAGCGTGACAAAAAACAATTTTTTTTTATGTAACAACAAGAAACAAAAACAGGCGCCACCCAGGAACGACACAGCTTCGCAATAGTGAGACACTATCGGATAGATTTAAGTAAATCTTTTAAGAAAGATTTGTTATGTCCAGCTGAGTTATTTGCTATCCGACGACTCTGCTGGACCCTAATATTAATTTTCAGGTTAGTAAGATTAATTTATAAATGTTTTGCCTTATACTTAGTTTGCTTCCTTCGGGCTGTGCTTCCAGTATGTTATGCCAATGTAGCACTGGCTACATTGTAGGAACATGATGGATGGTTGGTGTCCACTTGATTCCACCGGTAAGGTAGATAGATGCACTCCAGTCTGATTCTGCTTGGTGCCGTCGGCATGGGTGCTCCGCAAAAGTGCCTTGGAGCTGCCGTCAAAGTAACTTGGAGATGGAATGGACTTCTCGTCTCAGGTAACAATATGTAAATAACTTCCTCCGATATATTTGAATTCATCTGCAGAGGAACTAAACATATTACAAAAATACTGTTGTCTTCACTGGAACTTCTCCGATCCAGTTCTTATTTATTTAACGTGCGTCCATTATCACTTGCAAAATTTTGTTTAAATATTTGCTGTCCTGATGATCCATCCATATCCCATTTGTTGAACAAGTCAATGGTCTGATTATTTAATTTTGAAAGTTGCTCTTGATATTTTATAGAAAGTGTTATTCTCTCTGTGGTGGTATGATCTAAAAGCGACTGTAAGTTGATTTTCTCCTCCTCGCGCAAATATTTATATATCTTCCGGGTAGCAATCTTTCTTCTCAAGTACAATTCCTTCATGTGTTGGATAGTGTTTATTGCCTGTCCCTGTTCTTTGATTGAATGATCGTAGGATTATATATTTTTGTTTGATTAGTTCTATATCCATAAATAATCCTGGTGCGTTGTTCCTTATACTTAGTTTCCCTAAGTGAAGTAACGTGATGTGGAGTATCGTTTCTGTCTGAAGAGCGGAAATCATGTTATGCCAGTTGATCAAAAGGTACTTCTGAACGAAGCTTCCGGACTTTTCTTTAATGGTTGTTTCTGAAGATTCAGAAGAGTGTTTACTTGGGTTACCATCAGCTCCACTTAATAAGCTGCGTCCTCTATATGGATCTCGTGATAAAGAACGCGAGACGTTATTATTACAACGCGTTGTTTGTCTATTCAAATTTATATTTAAGTCTTGGCATATTTTGTGTGCTAATTTGGTTTTTGTTCTTGAATTTTTTCCACAGTACACGCTAATACCAAAAAAAATAATTTTTTGTTTAGATATTCTCATTGTCGATTCCCGTTGTGGCTCCATTTCCATTGCAGAAGAAGATGGACTTCTGGATACAATCTCAACAGAACTTGAATTAAATGTGTCGTCATCGTCATGATAGCTTCTGCCTCCAACGAATCGTCTAGAGCAGTATCTCCTTATCATAAACTGTATCTATTTTTGAATTCCCCGTGTTCTGCCCAATGAGAACACTCAAAAGAAAATATCAATAATGATGTGGACTGTAAATAATAACGCCGGGGAATATTTTATAGTCAGTGGTTTATTGAACGCACGTAAAACTTAAGTACAAAATTACAACTATAACTAAAATTAACCGAATTCAATTTCACGACGCTTAAGAACTAAACTTCAATAGATTTAAAAAAAGGTCACTTATTCACTACACAATAATAATTTTATTCTCAGTATAACACTGTCAAAGTTGAGACAACTTTGACCAATGGCAATTATATATGTATGTATGTATAAATATATTACTCAATATGAATCAAAAAATGTACTCACCAGTATAAAACTATGGAATCGACTTTATGGCGTTGGTAATTAAATAATTAGTGGTTATCTTGTTCTAGTCGTTCCCCGGAACATGATACTTTACTTCAGTCGAGACCCAAAGCAAAGTTGTATTAGTAGTGTTTATTCTAGTCGGTACCCAGAATAAATATCTTTATCTCAGTCGAGACCCAAGATAAAGGTTTGAGGTTAGTGAATGTTATTCTAGTCGCTACCCGGAATAACTATCTTTATCTCAGTCGAGACCCAAGATAAAGGTTTGAGTTAGTCTGTGTTATTCTAGTCGCTACCCAGAATAACTATCTTTATCTCAGTCGATACCCAAGATAAAGGTATTAAGTTAGTAGAATTTATTCCAGTCGAGACCCAGAATAAATATCTTTATCTCAGTCGGTACCCAAGATAAAGTTGTTGAGTTAGTAAGATTTATTCCAGTCGAGACCCAGAATAAATATCTTTATCTCAGTCGCTACCCAAGATAAAGTTGTTATTAGTAAGATTTATTCCAGTCGAGACCCAGAATAAATATCTTTATCTCAGTCGCTACCCAAGATAAAGTTGTTGAGTTAGTAAGATTTATTGTCCAACCACAAAGTTATCATAAAAACCCTTGAAATTGATAACTAAATTCTCATCTCCGTGAGAAAAATTTCAAAACTTCAACAATTCACCGCTATACAACGAACGAAATCCCAATCGTCACAATTGCATGCACCTACGTACATACAACGTTTTGTTTACGTTAAATTGAAAACAAATTTTCATCTTTGTAAGATTTTGTTTCGATTTAAATATACGTAACAGTTATTCTGATCACCAGACCTCATGCCCAGCGGGCTTTTGTATGAACAAGAAAACCCGTTAAACCACTTTAAATATCGAGTTCGTCGCCACACAGCCACAGTTCAAGTTCGAATCTTAAATAAACCAAAATGGAATCGTCTAAGAAAAATCCTAACTCGCCGCCAACACCAGGCAAAACAATCGAGCGCGAAGTGAAGGAGCTGTGGAAGTTGGAAAAGCAGCTTGACAAGCTAAGGACGGTCGTCCAAATCAAAAAGCTAGGCAGGCGACTCAGCTATTTGCAGTTGGAGGAATCGGAGGTGATCTAGTTGACTGATTCACCACCACAGTCACCAAGTCGTCGAGAAACGGAGGCAGTACCAGGACCATCTGGTTTAGAAAATTCAGCCAAGAAGCCCAGTCGTCGAGAAACGGAGGCAGTACCAGGACCATCTGGTTTAGAAAATTCAGCCAAGACGGCAGCTCATAAGGTCAAGATCTTACAGGATATTGTGTTAATACCTGCCGCAGAGCAAAGCAATGATATCCACTGATGAAATTTGATTGAAACACTAAACTTCTTTTTCTAGGTTTAATAATTATTTAATTTATAATTGCCCAAACTATATCCGCATTTGGACATATGTATATATATACAGCTAACTGATTCAAATTCGGATTATGCAAAAATTAAAGGCCACACTGCTAATTCTCTACCTTCTTCTACAGCTCAACTAGAAAGAATGAATATTTTTACGGTCAAACTGTTATCTCTCGCATCGTGTCGATCTAGAGCTCTCTTCAGTGATTCTAGCAGATTCGTTGTTGATAACAATAATTGCAAATGTATGCTCAGTGGCGTCGACCTTAAGTGCACAATTGATAGATTTGTATATATTCATTGCATTTTAAGTTGCAGACTCAATAAAATTTAAATGTTCTGATCTGATTCCTTGTAATGCAAGTGATAATGCATGATCAGTGAACTTTGTGTCCAGCAACATGTAATCGAACAATGATTGTGCTATGGTCGAGTTAAATACACTAAGTTGTACTAGAATCTGCAGAATCAGTTAAATAAAAGCATTTAATTGGTTTTATTCGTATTCGCAACAAAAGAGGATGGCAGAGAATGGCTGATTCGGCAACGTTTCACTCATAGATTTAAGTATAAAGTAACATCGCAATGATTTTAACAAATTTAGAAATTCAAGTTAATTAAATTACCTATAAAGAAATTCACTGATACATTAGATTAGTATTTATAATATGCTCTTCCTAAACATTACTTACATAACTAGATTAGTTTCTTAATTACGTTATCTGGGTATAGACATCCACATCACCGTAACAGACCACAACACAGGCAGTGTCGAAAACATCACCGTGTCTTGGGAGGCTCTCCTCAAATCAAAGAAACGGAAGCAAAGATTTACTACGCGAGACGGTACCCGATATAATGTACGATTGATGAAATATGGCAATATCAAACTTCTAAAATAAAGAATAAAAAGGTTGTATAATCCTAGAAGGAATATTTCTTTTTCGATATAACCTTGTCAAACGTTTTCGTGCACATAAATTTCCACTAACACACTTGTTATAGGACAAATACTGGGCTCAGCAGTGGAAAAGTTCACTGACAGAACAGATCATCGAATTCACCAGCAAAAGAATTTCCAATAAGAATCCACGATGTTAGTATCAATAACAAAAGATGCAAATCTGCTATGAGCGTAAGGGTAAATTTAAACTGTACACTATTTACTGTATGGTCCGATCAGCGTAATTTCTGAAATGCATTAAAACTCCAAGGTCAAATTACAGTAGCCATTTTAATGAATAAATTAACACATAATGTACAAAGACAAACCAATTCCAAGACCTTAATGGAATTGTTCTATTTAATTTTATAGGTATGTACTTATAAAACAGTTGACACTCGAAGGATAAAGGTACAGCACAAACTCGGTTCAATCAGCATTTCCACTGTATATACAGATGAAACCCTGAAAAAAAGGGAACAAAAACAACACAAAGAATCATTCTTAATTTTAGATTGATCTTACCTAATTAACTCCTCCATCCCACGAAGTAGATAAAAACGTTAGAATATTATATTGGTTTTGTACTATAGCATGTACAGTTTAATATTAATGAATTGTTTCAGGGATAAAGATCGTACTTTAGTGTTGAAATATACAACTTGTTTTTACTTACTTCTAATATGTCGCATAAATACAAAATCCAAATCCTGGATTACTTTCCCATTTTCGTAATTTTTGTATTGTCTTTGATCGGGATTTATGAATACAAGAAACGATGTGATCTTTTTTGGGGATCTCCGATCAGTGAGAAAAAACTACGAAACTTTGTTTTAGTAGTTTATTCAAATTTATCCGACGTTTCGACTCTGAGTTTTAGAGTCCTTTTCAAGGGATCTGTAGAAATACATTTATTCAGACGTCTAGCATGTTTAAAAACAGTTTGAATGTAAATATATTAAATGTTTTGAATTACCTAATACTATGTGAACAACTACTTATAAAAGATGACGAAAAACACTACATTTATGTAATAAATAAACCGACAAAAATAAATAAATTAACAGAAAACAGATAAATACGTTTTAAAATTAAAGACTAGAAAGGTACTGAACAGCATCAGCTATTTTTGAATGTTATGCCCCAAAAGAGTTGGAACTATTCATGTGATCTTGTCCATGCTGAATTATTTGGAAGCCTAATTGCGACTTCCGTGTAGACGTTATCTATGGATTCAAAATATTTTGGGATGAAATTACGTATAGATACATATGAGAGTATGGGTGAGCCCAGATCGAATCTGCGCAGTCTGCGTTTATAAAAACCAAAGGAGTTTGGTCACATTGGTTTCACCATAAAAGGAGCTCTACGTTACCAATGCCGTTCCCATTTGCTCGTTCTTCCATTTGGACCAAGTATATACTACCAGTGAGTTTTTACTATGACTCGCAGTTTCGCTGAACATTAACAGAACCGATAGAGACTAAAATAGTTGTAAAAGGAATATCTCGTGCAGTTTTCCTTAAACACATGAACAAACTGCTTTGTAATGATTAACTCCAGGTCCCAGTTAATCATGTAGAGATTCTGCAATTCTCGTCCAGAGATGTCTTCTAATCCGCAGCTGAAAACTTTCCGGAAGCTAAGCCAATGGCCAGCTATGGTTACCGGAGTAATTATAGGCGTTCAAGTATAACTTGTACTGCCGACTTAGAGCGCGAGGTGAGTTAGTTAAAGAAAACTACTTCTTTTCCTGTCTCGAGAAAGAATGCTTTTATTTGAGAAATGTTCTGCTTTTTATATAATTGACCCCATGTGTAAGGTATGGGAAAATTCTTAAATTGCTTAACTTACCTACATAAATTTTAAAGTTACAATTTTATTACTACATACCTAACAAAATTATGAATTGCTTCAGTCAAAACAATCATGCAATCGCAATACAAATCGTTTACAAGAATTGTTGACCCATGTGCAAATTCTATTCATTGTCACAGAATGTGTTACTTCATGCAACGAAGAGAAATGTTTTTATTACGTAATATTTGTTTATTGATGCCGTCAAAAGAAGGTAAGAATGAATTGCACATATTGTGTTTATGATTTTGAATGCTTTGGCGGAAGTGTTATAGTGATGCAATTTTTGGATATTTTTCGCAGCTGTTAAAGTGAAGTAATTTTAGATATTTTCACTGCTGTTTAAGTGATGTAATTTTTTATTGCTTCTCTTGGGTTTTTGTTTATGTTGGGTTTTTCTGATTTTTGCATGAGGGTAGTATGTATGTACTACAGCTTGCTGCCAATGCACAGTAGGTATCCTCTAGTATTTCTACTAGATGGTTGTCCTATATAGTTGTTTGCTGGGACTAAATGATTAACTTGAGAGCACTCGTTCTTCGTGACGTATTTGCCGTGGCGTAAATTTTTGAATCTCTGCTATAATAATTTTCTCTCCCCTATTAATTTCTTTCAGGGATAATGCGTGTAACACTGGAGTTTCTCTTCTTCACCGATACCGATGTTTCAGATACTACCGATTACTCTCAACAAATTGATTTTTATTTTCCTCCCCAAAAACCACTGACTTTCTTGCCACTCAATCAATCCTTCTTTTTCCCTATCAGAACTCCCTTTCTCGAATCCCCGTTGCCAGCTGTCAATCGCACAGCAGATGCGAAAAGTGGCAGCACAATCGCCGTGTGGCTAGACATATTTTGCCGCTCGATGCAGTGCCACACACGATGTAGCATACTGCATCGTGTGAGCCTGCGACCGTAACAATATTTTGTAATGTCTTCAGCTTTATTATTTATGGTTAGAGGTCTCGATCTAAACTGGAAACAATCTGTCGCATATTAGTGATGATGAGGGAGGAAACTGGAAAGGTTTGCAAAGCCGAAGAAATTACCAAAATACCTTCATTAACTAGTAATGCAGTGGTTTACTTTGCAAGATATGTAGTAAATAAAATTAAAAATTCTTTTGATTGTTATTACTGCTTCATTCAAGCAAAGACGAAACAGTAGATGTAACTCGGTATATGGTAATTTAAAAGTACCTTCAATGAAATTCGTGCACTTTACTGAAAATATTTATGAAGAATTCAATAAAAGTCTAATGAAAATAAGCACGTGTCGTGAACAGCAAATAGTCTATTTTATTGCAAAGGCTCTGATATGATTTTATACACGTAAAATAAATGAGCGCGTTACTGCCACTGCGTAGCGTAGTCGTTGCCGTAAGTGTAGTTCTGTCAATTCAACTATGCTCGACTATACTCTTGACCGCAGTCAAATTCAGTCGACTATTTGTTATCTTCAAAGTGCGTATTCGTTAACTGTCAAAATTTGGCGGAGTGAATGCAAAATAGTGTTTGGTAGAGACTCGTAGTGGACAAAAAGTCAATGTTTTGGTGGCAGTGAATATATTGTTTATATGTCTATTGGGGACCTCTAGCACTTTTTTGTATTTTGATTTTAAAGCTAGAAGCCTTATCTATCTATCAACAAAAAAATTCGATGGTGTTCGGCTGCGTTTTTGATATATGCATTTTTGAATTTAATTTGCGTCCATTGTTATAACACATGTCATATTATCAAAAGAGAATACATTTCCCTAAATTTCTCCCTTGAAGGTTAAAGTAATAATAAATGGAGCTTTGTGATGTCAGTGCCAGATCAAGTTTTAAATCCTGCAGATCTAAATGTACCTAGCCTTATAAGTCCGATACCTGGGATTTTGGATTTGCCCGCACATTTTTGTATTGAGTAATTTAGAAATTCAGTAACTCGTAATTTACTTGTTTTACCAGAAGGAGTAAGATCAATCCAATCTAGAAAATGAAACCCTAGTCTGGTACACCAACGGTTCTAAAACCGAGAAAGGAGCAGGAGCAGGAATTTATGGTGTAAAGCCAAGAGCTCATACTTATCAAAGTCTAGGAAAATACGCCTCAATATTCCAGGCAGAAGTATATGGCATCACTAAATGTACGGCATTGAAAGTCATCTCATCAACTGAGATCCAAATGAAGTTAATGTGGGAATGCATTCAAGAATTAACAAACCTTGGCACATAGAACCACCTAACACTTGAATGGTTCCAGGACACTCTGGAATTGATAGGAATGATAAGGCAGACTTACTGACCAAAAAAGAGGCATTCATGCCCCTCATAGGACAGGAACCATTTTGCGGTATTTCTTACAACACCGTCAAGCTAACCTTCCAAAACTGGATCCAGAACCAAATGAACCAAAGATGGAATCAATGATAGGCTCCAGACAAGCCAAAATATTAATTAAAGGACCTTCATAAAGAAAACAGTCAGGATCTTTTAAGGCTGCCTAGGAATATACTCAGAATCATCACAGGAATCCTAACCGGACACTGCAAACTAAACGAACGCATGAATCGGATAGGCATATCCGGAATGCGAGGCCATTGCACAATGTAGATTCCAGACCTCGGGAAAGTGGTGCACGATATGGCTGCAGTGCAAAGGCCAATCGGTCCGCTTAGTCCTAACTCTAAAAAAATCTAAGATCAATCCAAAATGTGAAATAAATAAGTAAAGCGATCGAAATCCTTACTCGTATTAGTCGGGAAAGTTATCGTGAAGTTTATCGTTTATCTCATTTCTAAAAAAAAAAAAAACATGAAAAAAATACTATTATTAACAATTTTTTGAAAAGTATAAGTCATTAAGCTTCATTTCAATGAGGAAAATCGTTTGCTCCGTTGTCGTTTCTAAACCCCTGGGGCGTGGCAAGGGGAACAAACAAAATATGGGTGAGCTATTTTGATATTCAATACAAACTGAAAATTTCATCCAAATCGGAAATGGTCGGATTCAAAACAAGCTTTTTTTTATCGTTTTGGTTGGAATTGTTGTGTTAAGTCCCACTTTGGGCTTATCATAAAAAAGGGGCAGGTGCCGGTTTAAGAAATGATAAGACAGGTTTAACTTTAAAAATGACGAGAAATTCACTTTTATTGATCACCATATAATTCTTAATAGCTAGGCAATTCAGTACCTAATTCTAATTCAATTCACAATTCAAACTTACTAATTTATACTAATAGAAAAGAATAATGAGTATGAGTCTCCACTGGCGAATTTTATTCCTTAATCTATAATAGAAAAGAGGAATTATTATTAATCAACTCAACCTAAAGGGGTTAGAATTTTGGGTGACAGATTGAGCGTCATACAGCTGCTCATAAAAATCTGGGGTCAATACTCCCAATTTAAGGTGCTGAAAATATTTAAATTAAATATTATAAATTTTAATTTGTTAGTATAAATTGGGTTTCATATACTGCCCTTGATTTAATTTGTTACACAAGACTTCAAATGGCTTCAATTTTAACTGCCGATCTGTCTTGGTGCTCAGTCAGAACTTGAGTGTTAGTTTTTACGGTTTTAGTATATAAGTTTGTCTTTAGTTTTTAAGGATTGTTCCGAGACGGAACAGGTTGTATACATGTACATTGTACATACATTTCACTTCATTTTGTTAACCTAAATTATAATGAAAACTATATGAATTTAAAAAATATATGTTTTCAAAATTAAATTAATTTGCGTAAAAATGCATTAGACAGCATAAATTGCAAATTCATTGAGCTCATAAAATGTAATTGTACTCCTTGCTCAACTTAGAAAATTCTTAAGTAATGTCTACCAGGCAAAGCTTAACTATATCTGTAATAATTCTTAGGTAAGAAAGAGTTCAGTTATTGTTTAAAACTCGAGTAGTCAATCCAGTGAAATAAATTTTATAAAATCTTAGTTGATTGCTGTTTTTATTTCGGCCGATTCGGCCCATTTGTGAACTCCAATGCCTCCGATGCCTCCAATTTAATCCAACTTGCTTGAACCATTGTGCATACATATATGTACATTACATACATAGAAGGCAAGGGATGTTATATAAAGATCTCAAAGGGTGTATGGAAAGCTATAATAAAATTACAAAAACAGTTCAATTAAATTTCGAACAACAACAAAACAATGCGCTTCGGTTTGAATATGGCAGACATGTTTCCTAGATAAAATAAAGAAGAAAAAATGTTTGCCATGTCAATACAGCATTGATTATGTACTGCTGCTAGGTCAAGTTACTTATATACAGCGAGTACTGCTTCTGCGTGTGGTACTGAATCGAAAGCTTTGCACGAAAGCTCACTCTACTACTACCACAGATAAACCCAGATGTCCAGACCTTATGGGGATCAGTGACGTTCAGTCAACAACTGAAATAGAAAGCACATTGTTGCGAGAGATTCTATGCGAGAAACATGTCTCTTTGAGATTATTCCGGCAACGCGCTTACGATACAGCGCCTCAATGGTTACATGTTTCTCCCTGCAACACTGTACCGTACGATCGCTGTCGCTCTCTCAGCCCTCCGCTTTTGTATTCAATCTTATCTTTACATCTCTCTCGAAAAATGAGAGTTTGGTAGATGGCTTGTGAGAGAAAAGCTTTAAGCACATGTTTGTCGGTTAGCCGCAATAATTGGTGTCAGTTTTAAGTACGGTGGATGGTTATCTGTATTTTACTTATTTGTGCTACTACATAGTTAAATAGAAGCTCGTAATCGAGAGCTTTATTTTTTGCCATTCAGCCTGAATAAATGTGAAAACAAATATAACTCACGCCGCACAGTCACAGTTGCTTATCTTTTTCCCACGCTTAGGAAATCGCAGTCACCTAAAAACCATAAAAACCACATCGAATCTGCAAAACATTGTAAACTAAAAACAAAAAATTCTGAGGAAAAACTTGCCGCATCACATTTCTTCTCCCTTTGCCTGGCAGTAGGCAGGAAGCCAAACAATCCACGTTCTAAGAATAATGTCTCAGAAAATAAATTCCTATCGCTAGATGAAAATAAACATGAAATGAATGAATTGCGCCTCTACTCCTCTCTAAGTCACAAAAGTCGTCAACTACCACTATGTAATACCTAACGCCATAACCTATGCGACGCATGGGCAGAGCTATGTTGTATAATTTCTAATAACTCTTTAATAATAACTACTTGTCCGGTTACTTTTGTACACTTTTATTAACAACGAATTACAATTATTTATTGAAATAAATGGATAACTTTTATTCTTCTTTAAAACTTCTTACAAAAGCGATTTTATTAGAGCTATTATCTTATTAGAAAACCGGCTAGGACACGCACAACCTCCCACTTGGATGGCTCAAAAATTACTACTGCGATCGTTCAGCTATTTAAATCAAAGATCCCGGCATTCTTTTAATATTACGCGAAAACAATCCTACAATCAAGAAATGTCGCCTCCAATATCACGCGAAAACGTTCCCACAGTCAAAAATGTTCATGTCACCTATGCATGAGATAATGTCGAAGGTGTCTAACTTACAAATATCCGTTAGTACAAATACCCGCAGGCTGATTTGTCTCAACTGGGTTAGGCTCGTTGCGATCGGGGCTTCCTCGGAAATTTCGAAAAAGACGGCGTAGATTGATCGTTAGTAATGTTTGCTGCTTTGTCAGCGGACTTGGCACTGTGGTGACCTTCCGTATCCTGCATTACTTTATTCACAAATGCAGTTGCATCAAGGACTGAAAAATCGGCCATCTGCCTCTATAATGTGCTTAAGTCTTCCTTGAAGGAGGTATGCTGCCCAATTAGAGCCTTAACCTCGTTGCCAACCGCCGCGATTGTGTTCAAATAAATTTGTCGCTCAACTCCTCTAGCCTCTGCAGAATTTTGTCGAGCTGTTTCCTCTGCAATTCTGCTCGGTGGCATCTGGATCGGTTGCGTTTCGAAACCTGGTCAAATATAGTGCCCTTTCCACACGTTAGCTAATGACCAATTAGTGTGAGTAAAACTCTAGAAAATCTACTGAACAGTAGAAATCCAGCTAAAGGAGTCCTGAACTTTATTGAATTAAATGGTGTCACCAATTGTCCTAAGTAAACTTGGAAGGGATCGGTCTATGTAGAGTTCAATTTGTTTAAATTGGAATCTACACACAACAATCATAGGGAGGGTAGAGAAGAGAGGGGTACAGTATATCCCAGTCTGTCTAATTATATTGTAAGTCTTCTTTTTAATTTTTCCCGTACCTGGCTATAATGGTGCCATACGCGATTCGTTTCAATTTTTGCATAAAAATTGCGACGTAAACGCAAGTTAGTACTGTTCCAACTAAAATTATAATTATGATAGTTCAACTTTAGGTGTCTTCAGAAAATTTATATGGCTGATAGATGCAGGAAATACCAACCACAAACCCCTTCCGAAGCAGAAGACAGACACATATTTCTTAATCCTTAGGTTAAATATGGTTCGAATTGTTTACTTGAATGTCGAAAGTATAGTGAATTTGACGTATCGTAAACGACACAAGGACGAGATCCCTGGAATATGTCTCACCCTTTAGTAAAAGTTTCGACTTGTTCCTTCAAATTTTATTTAAAATGTGATAAGAGATAAAAAGTTGTTTAGAAAATACCGCGAATGCTCTACTTATACCAAGAAGTAGAAATTGCAATTTGTTGTTTCAAACTTAATTAAAATATAGCAAGTGAAAGATTAATTAGAAAAGCTGTACAATGTCCTTTTTTGTGGAATCCTCAGAAACACAATTATTGTTTTTACGGTCGTCTTAGAATCTTTGCTCTTTTCACGCTTTTTGTTTTTAACCTTTTTCTCCAGTTTTTCTTACCTTTTCAACCAAATTTTTTTTCTTCCCTCCGCTCGGATCAAAATCTGAAACTTCTCTCCTTTTCTATAACCTCTTGCCAACCTCACATCTTGTCTAAAAAACTCGCAGGAAGCTTTCCTGTTACGTTTTTCTTCCCATCGAACGCACCCCTGTTCTATCAGTCGGATGTCGTTCAGATAGTCAGGTCACACATAGAAGCATAGTGCACCGTATGGCTGTAACCATATTACTATCAGCCAGACGTCAGTGATAGTTAGGTGAACCATAGTAGCATACTGACCTGTGTAAGTTACGATCATGAAAAACTGTTAAGTAATATCGATAACTCAAAAAGAGTTTGTAATTATTGATCAGGGTCGTAAATGGTTGTGGATTGTTCCGAATCGGGCGGTGCCGGGCTGAGATAATCCAGCCAACGTGAGCTTGTAGGTAGATGCTGGCGTCGACTACCTATTCATGAGGGCAAGAAAGTTCAACCGATATGAATAGCAGTTGTAAAGGCGAGTTTGCTCAGCCGATATAAGCACTAAATTGGCGTCAGAGACTGTCTAACTTTAACGAGGAGCAAGTATGTATATAAAAACAGCTTGACTTCTGTAAAACGTACTGTACTTTAATGTTCAAAATCAACTTATTATATCATTCATTTTATTCATTGTCATTCCTACCTACTGTGTGAAATTAAGAAATTTACAAATCATCAATATATTGTTACGTGCAATAGAAAGAGACAACTGGTGACATCTACTGGCAATGGAGAGTAAACAACTTCAGGTTCGGAGAATCGATGATTGAATTTCGGGAAGGTTCAGGAATAGAATGAATAGAATAGTCAAGAAGCTTCTGGAATAGAACACTCCAGAATAATCTGGAGAGTTTCTAGGGTATAAATATAACAGTTGTCACCGCCAGAAAAAGAGTCTTGTCTTAGACGTTGCAGTGTTAACAAGCGAAAGTAATAAACGGGTGAAAGTGTTGTAATTGGATTGCGATAATTGAAAGTACAGTATTAGCGATAATTAAAGTTGAGTTGATTAATTGAAGGTCTATGAATTTTATAAGATTAGAAGTGAAATAAAGAACTTATATATTAACACGTTCACCCCTCACGTATTTTTTGAGTTACCCCGTAGAAACTCATGAACAAAAAATATTGTGACACATATGTGACATGAGTCTTTAAAACAGTTTTTCTGCGAGAAACTGCATGTCACATATTTGTGACAGACATCTAAGCCACTTATATGTGACTTGAGTTTGGAGTAGGATTAGTGTCACAAATATGTGACAAAATATAGTTCAAATAAAGTAAAAATATCAAAATTTAATTATTATAATTTATTATAACTTTATAATTAATACAAATATTATTGGCTATGCCAAATTTTAAAACAGGGATGTGGACATAATCCAATTACCTCACCATCTTTGTCTCTGCAGACTCCACATATATATTTTGTTGCAGTCCTCTTCTTATTTTTATGGCACTGGCGGCATCTCTTGCGACTGTTGGTAATATCTGGAAAGTGAGCTGCATTTGATGAGCTGGCTTCTGCTCTATCAGATTTTTGAGAGACTGAAGATTTGCCCAAATATGCTTTAACAATCTGCTCTCTGAATAATAGAAAACTCATAGGCTTCTCAGCATTTATTTTGTTGTAAATCCAGCACGAATTCCATAGTGCAACGTCGAGCATGTGAAAAAACACCTTCATATACCAACGAATTGATCGCCTTGGGCAAGCATAATACGACATCATTTGATCAGATCTATCGATACCTGGCATGTTTATGTTGTAGTCAACAATCATTTTCGGCTTTATAATTTCTTTTCCTCTTTTTGAAGTTATTATACCCATATCAGCATTGTGCTTGGTGGAAACCATCAAGACATCTCTTTTGTCTTTCCATTTCAAAACCGTTACATTTTTCCTGTTGCGCCTCCATGATATTGCCCCTTGGGTGAGCTTACTTTTTATAACGTATGTGGGATTGCGTTTTCTATTGGCTCTTAGAGTTCCACACATATTAGTCTTATTATCCAATAAGTATTCTGCTAGATCTATACTGCAGTAATAGTTGTCCATATAAAGTGTGTGTCCTTTTTGCAAATATTCTTTCATAAGTTCAACAACGACTCCATATGAATGTCCTTTTTCATTGGTAACGGTACCTTTTCCAGTATAAATAAGCATATTTATCAAAAATCCATCAGGTGTACATAGTTCGTAAAACTTTATTCCATATTTATGACGTTTGTTTGGAATATACTGACGAAACACAAGTCTTCCTCTCCACAAAAGAAGAGCTTCATCCAAGGATAAATTTTCAGGAGGGCTGTATATTTTATTAATATTTTCAATAATATGATTTACCACATTTTCAATTTTGTGTAAGCGATTAGATTTATCGTACTGTTCATGATCATAAAAGCACATGCAACGGATTATATTTTCAAACGTTATTCGACTCATAGTTGCACCAAATATATTTTGAAAATAAAGTGGATTTTTGCTCCAGTACTGTTTCAATTCAGGTTTTTTGTTAAGAGGCATTAGAATACATAAAGCAATTACCTTTTTAATTTCTTCAACAGTTACTTCTTTCCATCTATGAAGGTTAGACTTTGCAGGCAATCGCTTATTTTCAAATGTAAATTTAGCACGTGCATTAGTCCACGTAACTATTTTCTGTACTAATTGATCTGTAAATAGTTGATTGAAATAATCTATCGGTTTTGCACTAGGTGGTAAATCAATCGATATTTTTTCTTCACCAGTAAACTCTATATTATTTGATTCGGGCTCAATATCAATCCAACCGTCATCTTCATTTGTAATATTTCCAACATGTTCCTCTTCTAAATAATTTTCCTCTTCAAACGCTACACTATCTTCACTTTCACTATCCGGGCAAAAGCTGCTGCCAGAATCTTCAAAATCCAAACCACTTTCGCTGGAATTCATAATGGCCTCCATAATTTGGTCTGCAGTTACTTTTTTATTTCCTCGCTCCATTCTGAAAAAAATCTACAACAAATTTAAATAGTTAAAATTATAATAGTAAACATTGAGAAATTATAAAAGTAATTCTTACCTTAAAATTGCCAACTAACTCCCAATATAAAAATATACACTTTTTCAATATAAAAAAATAAACCTCTCTCTTCAAAAAACATTACTATTATGACATGAAAGCAAAATAAAACCTTTGTTCTACGTATGTTTTCGCTATAAAAAAAATTCGGGGAACACCCTAAAAACGCCAAATATTTATAAAACCTCTTGGCATATCCACAGACCGTGTCACACAAATATGTGTCATACTCTACCAGAAACTAAAAGGTACAACAAAATTACTTACCAGAAACTACCGCAAAATTGTAGCTAATTACATTTCTAATAAAATGTGACCCATATGTGTGACGTGAGTTTTAGGGAAAACTACAATGTCACATATATGTGACGTTGAGGGGCGAACGTGTTAAATACTTAATATTGTGTTTTATAAACGAAAATGTATGAATCATCATGAATGGAATTATTGGTGATGATGAACTTGAATGCTTGTTTGCTTTTATGTTTACAGATTTTTTTTTTTTGTTTTTTTGCGTGTGCATCTATAGAAATGTTTGATGCGTTACAAGGTTCATGGTGGCTTCGTAATGTAAATACATTAATCAACGATATTAACCAATGATTCCACAGTGTCATAATAACATAATTGAAGTAATTATAAGTAAGTTAAGGACTGAAATCAATAAACAAGTTCTTCAGTCTTTGATCAAGCAACACAAACGTTAGAGTAATTATTTGGGAATTCCGCTGTTTAGGTTGTTATGCTACACGGTGAGTGAGTGGCTTTTAAAGTCCAGACTATCAGCCGAAGTTGATAGCTCACCCTGTTAACAGCCTTGAATGCAGGGCGGCACGCTAGCACCTCAACTATTGCTGGAGAGTTGTGGGGCGGTTAACCCAAAAATCTGCCGCTATCACACACAATATCGAAAAATATCGTGCCTAACCAACAATACACCACACTGTTAACTTGAACCTAGGAGTGCTTGCGTTAGCAAAGATCACTAGCCCAATTCGAATTAAAACACTTTTCACTTTAAATCTTTTTTACTGGTTTGCTATACAATGCTTTATACATTTATTTATTACTTCGGTTTAACAATTTTGTCACTTAGATATTTATTATTTTTGTATTGGAATATGTTGCCTTACCACTGGTGGGGGGGTCAACCTTATTCTTTCGGCTTCTTATTTAAAAGTTCCTCATCATTTCTTCCTACCAGATCAGCAAAATAACTGTCATTTGGTAGTGGGGCGAAAAATTAAATAGAGATATTGGAATTGCTAGAAATTCGAATATCGGGAACGCCTTCCCAATTTATTTGATATAGCCAAATATTGCCTATGCACGCAATATTGGGACATTTCGTTAGATCATTTCCCCTGCGTAAAAAGAAATTCTCTTCAGTCATTGGCTCATTTCTAAATAAATAAAAATAAGCAAACCCAAAGAAGTTCACTTATAAGTACATAGGAAATGAGCAACAGAACAAAAAGAAAACAAACACAACGTGCATTACCCAATAAGTCGGTCAATCTCCATGCACTTTATTGTAATGATTAACTATACTTCCCAGTTAATCAGGTAATGAATCTCCAATTATGCCCAGAGGTATCTTCTTCACAGCAACTGGCGACTTCCGCACAGAATACGTAACTTCATGCAATGAAGAGAAATGTTTTTATTACATAATATTTGTTTATTGGTGCCGGCAAAAGAAGGTAAGGGTAAGAATGAATTGGATGTAAGAATGGCTTACATCATTTACACATATGTTGTGTTTATGATTTCGAATGCTTTGGCGAAAGTATTTTAGTGATGCAATTTTTTAGAATATTTTTCACGGCTGTTAGCGTGAAGTAATTTCAAATATTTTCATTGATTGCTGTTTGAATGATTTTATTGTTTCTCATGGGTTTTCTTGATGTTGGGTTTTTCTGTTAATTTATATGAGAGTAGTATGTATGTACTACATCCCTCCCTTTATTAGGAAAAAAAAATTTTGTTTGAAATTTTTTTTTTTTTTTTTTTTATTGATTTGCGTTTGCATATTATCTTGTCCTACTGTGATGTTTTTGTAAGTAATTAATCTTATTAACCTCTGTCTTACTTTAATACATGTTTTTAAGATATATACTCTATTCTAGTACTTAACTAGCCTATTGTTGTGGATTTCTTTAATTTCTCCATTAATGTTAAGCTTGCTATTTACATTATTTGTTTCTACAACTAAGTACGGTCCTTTGTATGGTGGCTCCGATTTTCTCTTATTCCCTACTCTTATTTTAACTTTATCTCCTACTTTAATATTTAATGGTTTGATGTTTCTGTCATGAATTGTTTTTCTGTTTTTCTTAGTTAGTTCTAATATGGCTTTTGCAAGTTTTTGTGTTTGCTGTATTCTATATTTGACCTCTTTGGCATAATCATCTATGTTATATATTGGACTTATGTCTTGATTTCTTAAGTTGGGCAGTGTTGCAATCTTTCCGTAAATTAGTTCGAATGGTGTTAAATTGGTTTCAGAGTGCGGTGTTATATTGTAGGAAAACGTAAAATAAGGTAGCCATTCATCCCATTGGTCGTTTTTACATGTAGAGAGTAAATATTCATTCAGTACTCTATGGTTTCTTTCGATTGAACCCATAGTCTCATGGTGAAATGGGGTTGATGTAACATGTTCTATATGGAAAATTTTGCATATTTCTTTGAATATACTGTTCACAAATTCAGTTCCCTTATCTGTTCTAATTTTTGTGAATGCACCATATTTTAAGATGATCTTTTCAACCAATATTTTCGCGATTGTTTTCGCTTCCTTGTTTTCCATCGGGAATGCTTCAACGTATTTCGTCAATTGGCATTGGCATGTTAGTATGTACCTGTAGTACTTACTTTGTCTTAAGGGTCCTACTGTGTCTATTTCTAATGTTTCGAAACTAGTGCTGGGAGTGTCAGTAATTGTTAAGCGTTCTTTAGTATGTCTCACAACTTTGTTTAATTTACATTCTTCACAATTATTGACGTACGATTTAATCATTTTATTCAGATTTTTCCAGCAGTAACGTTGTTTGATTTTGTTGATGGTTCTCTTTATTCCTGTGTGTCCACCTGTGTGTGGTGTATCGTGAAATTCCTTAATTATTTCCAATTGTTTTTCTTTGTCGGTTATATTTTTAGGAGGTTCATATAAAATTATTCTTATGGAGCTGTTTCTTTCTTTTATCAACTTTCTTTGTATTTTATTAAATTCTTCTTTAAATGTTTTTATGTTTACATTCTTGAATATACTATCTTTCGTGGATAGAGCTAGCTTTTGTATTCTGTTGCTAATCATAGAGAGTGACAGTGTGTTGTATATTTTTATATATATATATTGGGGTGTTTTGACTCACCACTTAATAGGCACTAGGTTATATCCAAACAGTAGATACACTTTTATTTTAACATTACATGTAATCAAACCTAGAATTAAACTCTTGCTGGGAATGCAATTGAACTAATTACAATCACTTCTATTTTACAATTACACTCTTACTGGTATTGCAATTGAACTAATTACAATCACTTCTATTTTAGTAGCCAACTCACGACGTGCAACTATCAACCAAATCTAAAAACCGACTGTGTCGAGACTTAGATTTTTCAATCGTAAGTCTCTTCGTTCAGGATAGGAAAATGCTTAATTAGCATTCCTATCCTGAGAAAATTATTTTACGCTGGGCATGTTTAAACATGCCCCGAATTATCGCGACGAACGATGGTTGAAATTGAAATTTGATATTTTCATAAATATCAACCATCGTCTTGCTACCGTGCATACATTGTTGCGATCACAATGTATGCAGCTCGCGACAATTTGCTGATAAGAGCTTTTTTCGGTGAAGACTTGATCGTTTCAGTCTTCACCGACGTAAAATTTTCTTGCGCCCGATATGTATGTATGTATATATGTACATACATATCGTATATACGACAAATCTTACTGAAGGTAAAATTTGTCGTGGGGCTTTTTGTTTATCGAAACGACTTGGGTTGAAATTTAAAACTTTTATTTTTCCCAAGTCGTTTTGTGGGAAAAATATGTTGAAGGAATGTTGCGCGTAGTTGAAGAAATTGCTGATGCAACTTTCTTCGTATGCGCAAGAGATTGGCTTATGAAAATTGTGATTTGTTTCCCGATGCCTTATGTATACATTTTGTATAGATAAAACCTAATCTAAGGCATGGTTTATTACTATACTCGATTGCAACTTCTTTCTTTTTTATAAATATATTCTTTTTCTTGTTATATCTTCTTTCTAGGATATCCTCTTCTAAATTTATAAATTTTAACTTTTTTATTGTATTAATTTCTGAAATAGAAGCACATTGATGGATGAATAGTTGGCCTGACGATTCGTCCGTGCTTTTATTTTTATCACGTGATTTCACATTATATATTTTCTCTATTTTATTTATTTCTTTTGGTACCATTTCTTTTAATATTTCTGAGCTCAATTTAATTCTCGAGAGTGCGTCTGCATTTGTATTTAGCGCTCCTTTTTTATAAATGATTTCAAAGTCATATTCCGATAATTCCATTCTAATTCGTGTCATCTTTGATGATGGATTCTTATGAGTAAATAGGCTGACGAGTGGACGATGATCTGTAACTACTATGAATTTGCGACCATATAAGTATGGTCTGAAATGAGTTATAGCCCAGTAGATTCCTAGTAATTCTTTAATTATGATGGGTTTGTTCAATTCGTGTTTATTTAAAGATCTGCTTGCGTAAGAAATCGGTAAATCTTTTCCAATTTCTCCTTGTGATAGTACTGCTCCTAGTGCTGAGTCAGAAGCATCTGTAGTTAGGATAAAGGGTTCGTCGAAGTTTGGGTATTGGAGAACTGGAGGACTTATTAGTCTCTGTTTTAATGTTTGAAATGCTTCTTCACATTGCTCCGACCATATGAATGGTGTGTTTTTCTTTGTAAGCTGATTGAGTGGTTTTGCAATCTCAGCAAAGTTTGCGATGAATCTTCTGTAGTAATTACAGAATGCTGTGAATCTTCGAGCTTCATCGGAGTTTGTTGGCTTTGGGTAGTTCACTATGCTATCATATTTTCTTGGATCTGTCTTTATTCCTTCACTGGTTATAAGGTGTCCTAGGTAAACTACTTCTGTTTGTAGAAAATTGCATTTTTGTGGATTTAGCTTCAAGTTGTATTCTCTTAAGCGATTGAATGTTTTTATTAGATTCCTGTTGTGATGTTGTAGGTTGCACCCATAAGTAATTATGTCGTCAACATATAGGAATGTCTCTGCGTCTAGTCCTGCGGGTGCTATGGATAGCATGCGTTGAAAACTGTTGGTTGATATTTTTAGACCAAATGGTAGTCGCTTAAATTGAAAATGCCCTTTATTTGTTGAAAAGGCTGTGAGTGGTCGTGATTCTTCATCCAGTTCAATCTGATGAAAAGAGCTTGTGAGGTCCAAAGTCGAAAAATATCTAGCTTTTCCTAGGTTGTCCAGAATATCTTCTAATCTTGTTAGAGGAAATTTGTCATCCGTTATTCTTTTGTTGAGTTGACGAAAGTCAACAACCATTCTCCATTTCTTTTCACCTTTGTTATCCTTTTTGGGTACTACCAATAAGGGGGAATTGTATGCACTTGTTGAATGCTCAATGATGTCTTCATCTAGCAGTTTGTCCACTTGTCTATTTATTTCTTCCAATTGCGTCTGCGGAAGACGATAATTTTTAATATATACTGGAGAATTATCGTGTGTCGATATATGCTGCTGGTAAAAATTATTAACTGTTAATTTATCATTAGTTAGATAGAAAATATCTGTATAGTTCTTGCATAATTCATATAGCGTATCCTTTGCTTTTTCATCCAAATTTTGTACATTTAACTCACTTTTTAGTTGTTCAAATCTCTCTTCCTCCTTAACCTTATGTCTGATTGTCTTCTTTATGAATCTAAAATTATTCAAAGGAACAACTTCTAACTGCGGATTCTTTATGTGTATGTCATTCTCAGTTACATTTATTAATTTTATATGTTTTATACCTTTTGCTGGTATTATAGTATTCGCTACGTGTAGCCCTTCTCTGATCTCTTTACTTAGCACTACACTATCTTCACTTATTTCTATGTTTATAGGTTGTATAATTTGAGATCTAGAAGGTATAGTAATGAATTCTTGTTCTGGAATTTTAGTTATAATGGGTAGGTTAATATCACTAAGTTCTGCACAAATTGTAAATATAAAAATTTCATAGTCTATTTTACACTTATATTTTATGAAGAAATCTTTCCCTAGTAGTCCATCTGTCGCGATAGGGAAACTTTCACTTACTATATGTACTTTATGTTTAAATTTTTCACCTTCTGCATCAAATTGCAATGTTAATGTTCCTAAGGTTTCACTTTCACCCTTTGTAACGCCTCTTATTTTACAAATTTCACTTCTATTTACAATATTAAAATCTATACAGCTTATTTTGACGATCGAGATGTCCGCACCAGTATCTATAAACCATGATGAGGCTGAAGCTTTAGTTGTGATAGTCTGTAATGATATGTAGTTTGTTAGCTTGCCTACATCAATGAAATGTATCCTCGTTAATTGTTTATTTGTTCTTGATATTCCTCGTCCCTCGATAGGTGTTCTCCGGGGACGGTTTCGTAGTTTTCCGAGTCTAACAAATTAATCCGTCGTGGTTGTCTATTCTGGTAATTGGTATTCCCTCTGTTCGTATTGTTGTACTGTCTTTGAGAAGGATTTCCATTGTTTCTGAAATTATTTTGCGCGAAGTTGACTCTAGCGTTACTATTGAAGTATGTTCTTCTGTTATTATTAAATCTGCTTTGCGGTTGGTAACTATTATAGTTTTTACGTGATTGCTGGTTAAAGTTATTGTATCTATGGTAGTTGTTTGCATATGATAATCCAGATCTGCGAGTTTGCGCTTGGAATCTGTAGATTCTGTTTTCTTCTGATTGGGCTTGTTCTGAATCAATTTCTTGTGCAAGATCGATAGCATCAGCGTATGTTGCAGGTCTGCTGGCAAATACTGTATATTTGATTGCATTTCTCAGTCCCGATTTAAAAGAGTTCAAGGCAATCTTATCATTCATCTTTGTAATGATGTCTTTATTCTGTTCACCTTGTTCTGATATTTGGATATTATTCAAATCTGCTATCAGAGCATCAATCTCTGAAACGTAGCTCTGCAAGGTTTTATCTCCCTGTCGAATCTTAGACAAATCATTTTGGAGTTTTAGTGCATTTTTGTGCGGTCTGAAAGTTTTGAATAATGTTTCCTTAAAAGATTTAAAATTTATGGGATCTGCTTCGTTAATTATTCTGTTACGAGCTCTTTCCGATAATCTTGTTTTTATCAGGAATTTTACCAGTTTCGTTTTATCTTCTTGTGTTTTTAATTCATCATGGAGATACTCTGCTAAGTTGATGAAGTTGTTTAGTTGTTGCGAGTCTCCGTCAAATATTGGCACTATTTTAGTGACGCTCGCTATGTCAAAGGATGTCATTGTGTTATTATTTATGGTTTCCTCTATTGAACTATTATGATTGTCTGAGCTGTCCGTAAATTCTTCTTCTTCTTCTTCTTCAATGGATTTTTCCAATACCTCTTGAATCTGCTGTGTTTTTATGATAATGTATTTATTTATTTCTTCGTATAAGGTTTTAAATTTATTTAATAGTTTGCCATTGATTTGCTTCTGCTCTGTATTTAATTGATTATATTCTTCAAGAAACGTTGCCTTTAAATTGTCTGTCCAATTCCTTTTTACTAGCAAAAACTGCGCTGAATAGATTCTCTTCGGACTTTTCTTGAAATTTTCTAGAGTCTTTTCCAATTCCTTAATTAGAGTCTTGAGGTTCTGCATCTTTTATCAAAGCCATGTTTTTGTTTTGTTGTCTTTGTTTATTAAAAAAAAAAATTCTTACATGAATCTATTTTAAACTGCTACTACTAATTTACTAGCTTCTTTCTTTACTCTACTTATGAATTTATTTTTAACGTATTTGTATAATATCATTACTAAAATTAAGGCTATTATTAATCCTAAAAAAAAAGTTTATATCCGTCGCATGTTCAATATATATTTCCGCTGTTAAGAATGAATTTCCTGATGATGATGCTGCTGCGTCCTGATTCGAGGTGGCTTCTTTATTTTTAGATTCCTTTCCGCCCATTGTTTGTATTATCTCCTGAATGTAAATTGTGTGGTGCTTTCTTCTTCGCAATCCAGTACTGCTGCTTTTTTATCCGGATGTCATCCAAGAACGCGTTCTTCTCAACCTTGGTGACGGCTAGGGTGGTCAGCCTATGTAATTCTGCTAACTCTCGTCTATGTTTCACCAGTTTTCCGGCTCTCTTCTTCTTCTTTTTTGTGATATTATTTGCTGTCTTCTGTGTGGGCTGCTCGGCTGCTTTCCTATTACGGTATTCCTCAATGGATATTGGTCTTGGTCCAGCTCTAGGGTCTTCCTTCAGAATTGCTATCAGCTCCTGGCAGGGTCGCCATGTAATGATTAACTATACTTCCCAGTTAATCAGGTAATGAATCTCCAATTATGCCCAGAGGTATCTTCTTCACAGCAGCTGGCGACTTCCGGAAGCTAAGCCAAGGGCCAGCTATGGTTACCGGAGTAATGATTAGGCGTTCTAGTACAACTAGAACTGCCGACTTAATGAGCAGGAAGAATTTGTATTGAAAGACTACTTCTTTTCCTATCTCGAGAAAGAATGATTTTTATTCAAAAATGTTCTGCTTATATATAATCGACCTTACTCATAAGGTGTACAAAAATTCTTGAATTTCTTAACTTACCTACATAATTTCTATGGTTACCTAAATACAATTTTATTACTTCATATATGACAAAAATTTCAGTCAAAGCAGTCATGCAATCGCAATGCAAATCGTTCACAAGAAATGTTGACCCATGTGCAATCACTATTTTTATTACATAATATTTGTTTATTGGTGCCGGCAAAAGAAGGTAAAGGTAAGAATGAATTGGATGTAAGAATGGCTTACATCATTTACACATATGTTGTGTTTATGATTTCGAATTCTTTGGCGGAAGTATTTTAGTGATGCAATTTTTTAGAATATTTTTCACGGCTGTTAGCGTGAAGTAATTTCAAATATTTTCATTGATTGCTGTTTGAATGATTTTATTGTTTCTCATGGGTTTTCTTGATGTTGGGTTTTTCTGTTAATTTATATGAGAGTAGTATGTATGTACTACATTATACACATGCGATTTCCCAATTATGTACAAGTAATCGAAGTAAACAAACTGCATGTACTATCCGTTGGGTAGGTCAGTGCCGTAGCAATGTTTAAAATCGGCCTCATGCTGTGGCGTTCATGTATGTACGTATGTAGATAATGTGATATATACATGATACTAATTGATTTCCATATCAATCATTATGATTGAATATGTTGATTAATGAACTAGGTAAAACTAGGTAATGAATGGCGCTTCAGTACAACACACATCCAGTCCTCAAGGGACCCTTACATAAAGTGTGACCATTTTACAAATGATTCAATGCGGGCCAAAAATTAAAACTCAATTTAAATACCTATTATGTACATTTTTTTATTAGTTATTAACTAGTAGAAAATGGATATTATATTATAATATATAAGAAAAATTTAATTTTTTTTATACCGAAACAGTATTTTATTCATAAATTAAATTATCAAATATTTTATATTTAATAATAAATGCACTTTGGATAGTATTATAAAAAAAATATGAAAAATCAATTTACATAGGAACAGAATACAAGTAGCTTTTTGCTGTGCTTTTGATCGGGTGTTCATAACAGATTTTTATGTGAATTTTTTAGGAAATCTCCGATCTTGGTAGAATTAAAATATAAAAGACTTGTTTAGGACATCTTTTATTAATACAGTGGTACCTCGACATACGAGTTTAATTCGTTCCGCAACCTTGCTCGTATCTCGAAGCAAATTTCCCCATACAAAACAATTGAACTACCATTAATCCGTTCCAACCCCCAAAATGTCACCCCAGTTATTTTTGTTACGTGGTTTTGAATAATAAAAACGTATTTATAAATGACAAATATTTATTGTACAAAAACAAAAAAGAGAATGTAAAGAAATAAATTAGATATCCTCACTGGTCTTTGCTTTTTTCGCTGCATTTTTCTCGCTTTCACCTGTAGGCCGTTTAGAAAAAAGCATGTCCAAGGAGGTTTGTTTCTTCCTCCCTCTCAGAATGTTCCGGAAATGAGTTAGGCAAGTGTCATTAAAAAGATCAGATGCACGACCTGTTGCAACTTTTTCTGGGTGTTTCTTTTCCACGAACTGTGTTATACGTAGTTATACCTCTCTAGGTATAACGCAATATAAGCAAATTGAAAAAAAACTGCTTCTAGGAAAATAAAATTTATTAATTGAAAGATTTATATTTTTAATAGTAGAAGTCTTTTCTTTCGGCTTCTGTCTCGATAACTTATAATTTTCACTTATTTAGACTTTGTTATACAAAACTTTTTATTTGTCTAGAACTTAGGAGGCCTTACCTCTGGTAGGGGGACTCTCCTAAGCGGTTAAAGAATACTCTCTTCTTTAGAATCTTGCTTTAGAGATAGAATTTCGTTCTGAATAGAGATACGAGAACGTGATTCTAGGAATTGATCTTGGAGGGCCTTTTGAAGCTCCTTCCAATTGTTAATATCGGCATATTTAACAATGTCGTATGCCCTTCCGACTAATTTAGCTTTTATCACTTGTAGATAAAGAGCTTTTGAGGCTTCTGTTAAGTCCTCTCTTTGAAACATTTCGCATAGGTTCAGAAACCTATGCAAATTTTCAGAATTCCCGTCGAATTCGGGTATTAATGACTTGGCGTCATTAAGGGTGAGTGTTTCTGGCTCAGCCATTTTGCTATTCCCTGATCGCTTTTGTTGTGCTGTTTTCTTAGTGGGTTTCCTTCGGTGTGAAGTTAACCCTGATAGAAGTGTGTCACGAACGCTTCTTTGCGATCTGATTACTATAACCTTTTTGCTACCTTCCACTTTGCTAGGAATTTATTTGATATTCCTCAAAAGAAAAAATTATATAGGAGTTTGTCGATGTTAAAAGAATCGTAAAAAAATTTCTAACACCGGAGAGAGTACCTTTACCTACAGAAATTTAGACCAGAGGAGAAGAGAAATTGTGACTGGGTCTGAGACAAAAAAAGTAGAGTGTATGTATATATATATATATTACATTATCTACTTACATATAAGATTTTTTTTTTTTGATAAACTTATTATCTAGCCTAGATTTAAATATAATTATCAAAATTTATATATATATTTATTAAAATTAAAATTAATCTAACTTACGTTACTCCTATTGTCGTGGTATTTGTTCCATACTTTATTAAAAGTGTCGAAGTCCCAGGTATCTTCTTCCTCTCGCTCCAGGATGTCTCTGTGGATTTCGCTGTAGATGCTTTCGGGCGTCCGGTCGGTGTTCTCGATGAGGACGTCAATCAGCAGGTCCACCAAGTTGTCTCCGTCCGTGGCGTTGTCGTCCGGAGGGCTGATGTAGCTCAGATGCTCCTGGGGGCCAGAATAACTCTCCAGGGAGTCGTCCAGGTAGCTCTCTAGGTGGTCAAAGTCTTCGCTGTCTTCAGAAAAATAGACGAAGTCGTCCAATATGCCGTCAATAAAGAGGGGCTCCTCTATTCTTAGGGGCGATTCTGCTCTGGGCCAGCACATTCGTGTTGTTTTTTAAATCTTGTTGCTTCCTCTGGGTTTTGTGGGTTTTTTGCAGGTCTTACAAACCTTTACAAAATCCCACCGCTGCCACCAAAATTTTGTTATACGTAGTTATACCTCTCTAGGTATAACGCAATATAAGCAAATTGAAAAAAACTGCTTCTAGGAAAATAAAATTTATTAATTGAAAGATTTATATTTTTAATAGTAGAAGTCTTTTCTTTCGGCTTCTGTCTCGATAACTTATAATTTTCACTTATTTAGACTTTGTTATACAAAACTTTTTATTTGTCTAGAACTTAGGAGGCCTTACCTCTGGTAGGGGGACTCTCCTAAGTGGTTAAAGAATACTCTCTGCTTTCCCTAGTTCAACCGCATCATATTTATATTATTGATTTACACGGGGATGATACTCCCCTCCACAAATTTCTAAAATTCAGCAATTTTCTAAGGGAAAATTGATGATCGCTCAATTTTCTGTTTTGAATAACAAAATCAGGAAATTGAGCGGAAATAACAAATCCCAAAAAAAAAATCGAATCGAAAAACAGTTTTCTGTAAGTTCGGTGATCGATTCTATGCATAACAAAATTTCAGGGTCATCATAATTCATTAATTCATGAAACTTCATGTCACTTTACCAATGCAACGAAGTGCAGCCATTCAAAGGTGCACCTGTTGGGTAATTTTGCCGGTCTTAGATCGGTCGGTGACGTAGTCACGTATTTGGGCTTAATTGCCTGGTGACGATTTTCTTCGTCTGCTTTCATGAATGAATCATTACGTTGAGCGAATACTAGCGCCGGATCATATTACATTTCATTTGTAGAAGAATTTATGATCATTTTAGGCACGCGCCAAATGGGATAGAATATCTGACACCTGATGGTTGTTGTTTATTGTTTGTGGAAGTATACTTTGTTGCATTTACGTTAGGAATTCGTAATTTTAGGATTATGCAACAAGTTTATTGAATTTTAGAAGATTTGGAATGCCTTTTTTGGGATAAAAGGTAAAAACGTGATTTTGCTAGACGCATGACGTGCGTTTGGGATTTGTGTTTTGATTTACGTTATGAATCCGAGATTAGGTAGTTAGGCATGGTAGGTTTAGTGGATTCATAACAACTGTGAAACTCTCTCCCACATTCCTAAGATCTCCTTTATCTCACTTTTAGAAATAACCTCCTCCTCCTCTGACTCCTCGAAATCAATTTCTTGCATAACCTCCGTATGCTACTGTGACTGTAACTCTTGTATCTCCTCAGTCGTCAGTTCCTGGGTGTGCTCCTCGACGAGCTCGTTCACGTCTCTCTCTTCCACCTCAAGACTCATGGATTTCCCCAGAGACACAATCTCCTCCTCTACTGACATACCGGGTTCCAATTCTTCGTAGATCCTTTCAGCTACAGCTTCAGGTCACAGCTTTTTCCATGCAGAGGTCAAGGTCCTCGTTGTAACACCCAGCTAGGCCTGATCGATAATTTTTAGGCAAATCGCGATATTAAAGTGGTCCTTCCAGAACTCTCGAAGGGTGAGGTTTGTGTTATCCGTCACTTCAAACAGCGCCGAAACAGATGCTTGGTGTATGGCTTCTTAAAATTAGAAATCACCTGCTGATCCATGGGCTGTAGGATAGGAGTGGTGTTGGGTGGTAGGTAGAGAACCTTTATAAATTTGAACTCCTCGAGGATGTCATCTTCGAAGTTTGTTAGATGAGCAGGGGCATTGTCGAGGATGAGAAGGGCTTGCACGGGTAGGTTTTTTCCTGTAGATATTTCTTAACAGAAGGGCCGAAAACCAGGTTTACCCACTCCACAAAGAACTTCCTGGTGGCCCATGCCTTCGGGTTCGACCTCCACATAACTTGCAGTTTTTCTTTCAAAATCTTATGTGACTTAAATGCTCTGGGGTTTTCCGAATGGTATATGATGTAATGATTGGACGTCTTCTTGGGATGTTCTCAATCACTATATCAGAATTCTTTGAACTGGTTCAATGTTTGGCGAGCGAGCTCAGCCTATATCTCTCACTTGAGAGTACTTGGCGTCTTGCGACAGCCTAAATTGTAGAAGGAACGGGGAGTGTTAGTTAGAACTGAAACTACTGAACTTCTCCCTTCACAGGTCAAAATTATACTCTGTTTATTTAATATGAAGTCATTCAATTTATACAAAATTCTTACCCTTCCTTAACATAATTTCGGTCACTTAACAAAACACAAAAAAACGTGAAGCAATATGACACACAAATAACTTACGAAAATAATGATACAAAAATAACTTACGAAACTAATGACACAAAAATATCATCCAAAAATATTCTTTGTTTACACATTCATTGTGTACAACAGTGACCCAGTACATCGTAAATAGTGAAAATGCAAGAATCAGCTGGCTGCCGCTTGAGTGCATTTAATTGCTCAACGCATTGCATTGGTTATCTTTTTCAGGTCTTCATGCTTCATGCATGAAAGTCAATTACTTAATTCTTAAGCCATATGTGCTAATATGCGGAAGTGAAAGCGTTTAACTTATTTGAACAGAATTTCTACATGATTCTTTGGTTAAATTGTACATCCCGCTCCATGTAAATTCTGCCTGCATGATATGCGTGTTTTTTAGCATGTTATGCTGAAATTATCTTTTCTTATGCATGTACTCTTGTAATGCATCTTTTGTTAGATTATTCTTACTATGTCTAGTTATTTTATTGTAGATGCATTACAGTTGATACCTTTAAGTATGTATAGGGCAAAAGAAAACTATATTTATTGTCTAATAATAAAAGGCCAAACACAGTAGTAATTAGTAATTTCTGACCAGCCAAATTTATAAATCTTGTCAGCAATAAAATTCACTGTCCGATATACATATGTTGATACCTTTATGTGTATATGGGCAAAAAGAAAATATATTTAATGTCGAATTATTAAACGGCGAACACAAGTAATAATTAATAGTTTCTGATCAGCCAAATTTTATAAATTTTTGTGAGAAATAAACTGATATACTTTGTAACAAAGTCTATAGCTAGTACTCATCCGTTTAATCCTTTTTTTTATTTTATTTTTTTTTTTTTTCACTTTTACCAAAACTATTTTTCAATTCAGGAACTTTCCTTTAATAACACTTTCCACTTGCTCGATCGCACAAGGAATACCTAATTTAACTCTGGCTAACTAAATGTGATCATTTATTTTTGTGTATCAATTCAACTTTTTCATGAAACGAACCAGTTCCCTTGCTTCAATCACATACCAGGCAAAATTCTACGAATCCTTTCTTTATCATCAGGTAAAAAGGAAAATCTTTTAACAAAGTTGCCGGAATATTCTACCCCGAATGCAATAAAAATGTTGTCAGGAAAAGTAATGACTCACCATGTTAGTACCTGAAAATTCACGAATTCGATCCAAACCAAGCAAAAATGACACGCAGCTACCGATGAACAGAAACGGTTGCAAAACGGGACCCATGATTTCGATCCTCAAGCGAACCTGTATTGGTGTACTAACCTCCAGTGGCTGGCTGCTCGTATTTAATTAGATCCGCATCCATACCCCTCTGTATATGAGTGTACCCTACAGGTCGCATTTTATGCTCGTGTACTCAACTCCAGTGGCTGGTTGCCCGTATTCAATTAGGTGCATTTCCATACCCCACTGTATGTGAGTGTGTACACAGCATTCCAAGAATCGAAATCACTCGTACCCTCTGCCGTTGGCCTTGAGGTATTATCCCACTTCTGAAAATGTAAGCGAATTTATGATCAATTTAGATTTTACTTACAGCATTTCTAAGAAATGCATTTATTCTTCCTAAGAGATCACCACACAACACTAATCACAATACACAGCCACTACACTTTTAGGTAAGGACCCGTCATTGCGCCCCCGACTTGTCCTGAAGCTTAGTATCACCAGCAGCCCTTGAAGAGGACCTCACTCAACGAGTGTAAAATATCGACTCCCTTTTCTATAATTATGTAACTAGTTTGACGCTTCAAAGCACTCGAGACCACAATGACGGCCCACCACACCAATAGTTATCTTACTGGTGGTAGTGGAGATTAATCAGCATGCACGGGGGATTGTAATTTTGACGCTTACAAAAACATGTAAAGAAAAACTTATTATGCAAAGTTGAACTGAATATGTATGTAGGTGTTATGATTATAGGGGGAGTACCTTTTTCACTCTTATTATACGCTCACCTTTAGGATTGGGATGCTTCTCGTGATGCACTGGTAATCCGAATCAAAAATCATAAACACACTTTTTCTTCCACTTTTATTCCAAGAAATACGCTTAAAGCACAGTGATTCTATATATTAGTCAACAAATCTTAGACGTTAATTTTATATTAGCTTCAGAGTAAAAACTCAACACAGTGATTCTATATATATTTTTTAAAGTCAAAACCCGAGTACCGAAAAAAAACTACTTCTTACTCTTGCCGATTTTTAAAAACAACTCAACTCTTGATCACATTCATCGTGATCACGAGCCGTTGTTCAGGGTAGAAAATGCTAAATCGCATTTTCTTATCCTGAGAAAATTTTACTTTTTAAATCTGGACATGTTCAAACATGTCCAGAATTATTCGCGTTGAACGATGGCTGCAAAAATGTAATCTTACACTTTTTAAAACATCAGCCACCGTTTGAAATCGCGACGCGCATATACATACAATGCATTTATGCTGCGCGCGTTTCTTATTGCGAAAGCTTTTTTCGAAATATGTATGTACGTATGTACATACATATTGTATTTTTCGCGACAAATCGTACTGAAGGTACGATTTGCTTTTTGATTTCTTTTTTTTTTTTTTTTTTAAATTAAATTGTTGAAATGACAAATTTTGCTGAAGGCAAAATTTTGTCGTGGAAATTTTAAAGTAAAACGACTTGGGGTGTAAAATGAAACTTTTGTTTTTCCCAAGTCGTTTGATGGGAAAAATTTTATGACTTGTTGGAATGTGAAGAAAATTGCTGATGCAATTTTCTTCACCCTTTTTGGACGATAAACTAATCATGTTTTGTGCATGATTAGTTTATTGAATTTTTATATTTTATGGTTTTTCTTTTATATGCCCAATTTTAGGTTTCTAGGTATATAGGGCTTATTAATTATGTGTTTTTTTTTCTTTTTTCCTGTTAGGCCCTAAGGTTTTATATACCTACATATGGTACATATATGTCTGTACCTAAGTTTTTTATACATAACATAGGTATATTATTGTGGTTAAATAAAAAAATTCTGTAATTTTAATTGAATTTCAAACGATATAATATGGTATATATAAATACTTCTACATGATTAAAAACTGATCAATTCTAGAAAAAGTTTTATTTTTTTTAATGATTATGCGTCTTCATCCGATTAGATGGACGTTAAAATTTTATATTACGCTAAATTGGAGCAAGTATATGCAATACTATGATTAACAAAAAAATCCTTTAAATTCAGTCAAATTTCAAACAATGCTCCTATCTCAATCGATTCTAGAGAAAAATGTTAATGGTTATGTGACTTCATCTGACTGAATGAATGTTAACCGTTAATATAGGCAAAATTAGGCTAATCTAGGTATATGTTTTTCAGACACATTATCATCTCATTTCAAAGCAAAACTGGGATCAATACCAAGAGTGAAGAATTGGCAGTCGCGGCCTTGCACATCTGTTATTTTTGTTTTTTGATGAAATGAAAGCTTGTGCTATTGATTGGGTCAGTTCGGTCAAACTTTTTCAGATGTATAACTATCTCTCTTCCATTTTTGATACAAAAAAAAACTCGCTAGCCTCACTGATTCTTTCGCTTTTTCTTGATTCCTCTTCAATTTATCTTTTTTCTAACTTTCTTGTCTAGAGCTCTTACTTGACAACTCTTCTCCCGTTTTTCCTCTTCTTCTTCTCCAGTTTTCTTGTTCAGCCCCCAGATCTTATCGTGTAGTCGTGTAAAAAGTGGTAGCACATTCGGCGTGTGGGTTCGACCGAGTCTGTTGCTAGCTGACAGAGCCCCACGATGTAGCATCGTGTTGTCCTGCGTCCCTTGTGAACCCGAAAATGTAGTGGAGGAGCGGACCTTATTCAACCATCGTCGGTAAGAGAGTGCTCCGGGAGAGTGAAGGAAAAAAAAATAAAAATTGCCCAGCTCTTCATAAAAAAAAAAAGCATCGTGAGAATTTAATGAAATTATTATTCATAAGAAAATTATTAGGTTAGTGGTTAACTTCAAATTTATTTAAATTAGAGTGTGCGCATCTTTATGACAAACGTAATCCTCGATAATACAAAAACTGAACACTATAGGTCACTAAAATATACCAAGATATACAAAAATGGCTAATGATTAAGACATTTCCAGTTGTATTTCTATTAAGGTAAATATATGTATGTACCTATCTATGTATGACCAAGTTATTTTTCATTATGCAAAAAGTCTTCTGACTTCTCAATAGTTTAACACTTTGCTTCCATACATAGCTAAGGTACTGTAAGCAACTTTTAGGACTGTGATGGTAGGTTCTATTATACGAGAAAATAATCCGACAGGTATATATACATTTACACTTCTGAACAAAAATATAGATAAGAAAACATGATACTCACGATTTTATCAGATCCATCATAGAAGCGCCTACTTGATGTTGCTGACTATGTCGACAGTAAAATCTATATATATATATACATCCACTGTCCTCACGTCACCGTATGTAATCTCAAGAACGCTAGCTTTATACAAACTTACATCCTTCTCTTTCTGCCATGCTGAATTGAAGAATTGTTATAGTTATGAGGTCTAAAACACGCGCCTTGCTATTCGCAGTGAAGACACGCTAACGCGTTCTTTAAGGGTTCATTATAGAATTGATAAAGTCATCAATAGGTGGTAGCAAGAATAAACTTTTCTGTACAAATTTTCTTGGAAGTTCTTTCTCTTCCCACTTGATTGGTGAACTGTTCTGGTAGAGTTTTGCTTTTTTGACTTGCTACATCTTGGGGTATAAGAATAGTCCCCCGTATCGAAATTGGATGTATCTTCTGCTATTTTTAGTTTTTTCCTCGCTTTATCATAAGTATCTAATAATAATTATTATTATTTTGTAATTAAAATTGCGTTAAGAAAATATTTTTTGTAAATCTTGAATATTTTAACATGTAGGGCTTAATTACATAAACTCCCAATGGAAATATATTATATGTTATCCAATTCAAGTGAGGCGGTGTTCCTTTAAGAAGAGCTTGTTTAAATTTAGTACTCTTAAACGGTGGCCAATTACAAATCCTCTTGTTTTTTGACTTCGTTAATATCCAAAAAATTTACGATTTGAAACATCTTGCTGTTTTATCCTGTATTGTGTGTTATGGTTCTTTGTCGAGTGAGAGCTGTAGGTGTCGTGCAGGCACATTCCATCAGCCTCCATCAGCCGAAGTTGACAGCTCAATCCGTGGTAGCTGTATGGCAGGGCGGCATGCTAGCACCTCGGCCAAGGGCGGGAGAATTGTGGGGTGGGTAACCCATGAATCTGCACTACCACGTGCCCCAATCAAAAAAAATTCATGCCTAAAGTACGACAACAAGTTGCCTGAAAATGAAAACGTAAAAAGACCTCACCACCCACCTTCGAGTCGAGGATCGGGTCGTGATGATCCCCTGTGTCCTTCCGAGCCACCCAGATGACACCGTCGACAAAATATTCTAGTTAGAGATGCCCCTATGTCATTAATTCTGGTGGAAAGGAGAGTTAGTCAACCCTCATCAGAGAGGCCCCGGGAGAAGGAGGAAGAAAAAAAAACTTATAGGGCCATGTCTAATTTTAGCTCCATATCCTGAAATACTACAACAGTAGCCGAAAGTACACGATAAAAAAAGACGTTTGAACCTGGTACTATATGTCTGACAAATGTGCTCCCAGGCCTGCCGCGAAATGCAAGGAACCTATCACAAAAAAATTCCGATTGACAAAAATTCTTCTTTATTTATTTCCGGAAGGGGGTATTCTTCCTTTTCAATTCACAGTATTGTAACATCTAAGTACTAGTTTCATAAAACTAAGGTATGCTAGATTTAAATCACATTTCAAATAAAACCTATATTAATATCAACAACTAATCATCACTTATACCCTACCGCGGCGTTATTGCGTGTAGGGGGTATAACATTCCCTTAAATTCAAAACGTGGTGCCTTCTAAGGACCAAGTTGGTAAGTCTAATGTACATACGTTATCACATCCTTCCCAACTTGGGATCGTTATTATTTCAAAAGTCATATAGAAATATTCAATAAAATACTATATATATATATATTAATCTACTACACGTATAGTGACGTCTTTCCCACTTTGGTAATGTTATTAGTTTAAAAATAAATAAAAATCAATCAAACACTATATATATGTATATGAGCCTACTACATGTACTGACGTGTTCCCACTTTGGGAATGTCATTATTCCAAAATTTCTAAGAAAAAATCAAACAATTACTATGTATGTATTAACCTATTACACGTAGTACCATCTTTCCCACTTTGGAAATGTTATTATGTCAAAATTATATGAAAAATTGTAATCAAATACTTCATTTCTTGGCTAGAAACGATAGGTGGAGGCTCTTAAATAATTTAATTTTTATTTTTCGCCAGTCCGTTTCTACTCTTCCAGTGGTTTTAGACCAGAAAATGAAAAAAATAATTTGTATTTGATAAAGCGACACTTACGTGAATTCGGTCATGTTGCTCCACCGCAGAGACGCCTCCGTAATGTGCTGCAATGCTATAAAAAGGAATTTCGTTACTGGACAGGGTGCGAAATTGGAATGTCCACTGATATAATCTTCTGCCTAGTAATTATATTTTAGTTCCTAAGTAGTACGTCGTGGATTTCCGATTGCTTCTTCGATGTGCTTTGCTACAGGCAGGGTTGTAGACTACGCGTCATGACGTATGCTGGTGCCACCGCGGGCCTGCCGAATTGTATTTTAGAACTTTTCCGTTTTTTTTTTTAATTTTATTTTTCCTTTTTATTGTTCCCCCATTTTTGTTTGTTTGTTTGTAGTATATATCAGTGCCGAATTTAGTTAGTGGTACTGATATACGGGGATGTCTTTTGTTGTGATTTAGCGAAAGGGATATGTCTCTGAAATGCTCCGTGCGGAGCTTGTTCATCGGTCACGCTAGAAAGAGGGGTTTCACAGAATGGATTTCAAGCTAAATGGACACCTTACCTTATGCTCCCGACACTTACCGTAGTTCTATATTTGTGGTTATGTTGTGTTGCTTAAGTGCAATTATAATTGCAGAATTAAAAAAAAAAGCTTTCCACAATTAAGGTTTCCCTTTTCTCGTTGCTTATACCCGCCGAATATGAGACTCGTATATATGTATATAGCCTGTTAAGGCTTTTCTTCCACCCCTCGAACACTTTCTGACTATTCTCGGGTTATAATTAAACAACTTATATTGTGATTAATCACCTAGGATGCGATTTTATTCTTTTTTTGAGATCCACTTGCTTTGCCTGTCACGATCAGAAAGAGGAACCGTCTCGTCTTTTGTCTTCCTCTTCTTCCGCCATCGTTCCGGCCTGTTTTCTCTGTACTTTGAGTGGTACATTTCGTTTCACTGACAGCTATGCCTTGGCTATCGAGGTATAGATGTCAGTGGGATAACTAGTTTGTTTAGGCTGCCATCCTGCGACCATAACATGTGGAGAAGAAAGCAAATATGTTTGTTTTCATATGGAAAGCGTACTTTGTTAGAAATGAAATTTGATAGCCATTTTTTTGAGCCAAATTTCTATCAGATACAACTACCATTCCCAAATTTGTCGACGAATACGTAGTTGTCCAATTCTTCATTTTTCCTAAACGAATTATAAATAATAAACAAATAAAGTTGTTACGGTTCCTTTTCGTCTACGTAACAAGTTGCGGCTGCTCAGTGAGGAAGGCTGGGTGGAAAAAAACGAAGATACCCCTGCTTCGAGGATTATGGGCGCCACGTGGTCTTTACTGTTGTATGAGACACCACGAAACTCTTACATTAAATGAGACTAAGGCGTATTCCGTCACTTTCACACGTATTGGTATACTCATCAAATATGCATATACAGGGTGTTTCCCCTTAGGAGGTCCATAGAGCGGGAGGTGATAGTACTCACCTAGACGAACCAAAAATTGTATGGCAGGGAGGGGGGGGGGCAATATCAACCGTTTAGGAGTTACAGGGTGATTCATAAAAAAAGCTAGGTTTTTACAAAACACCCTGTATATTAAAAACTACAGGGCGTATGGTCACAGTTAAGGGCTCACTGTATGCAGAACTTCATGGCCTTTCCAACGACAGCTCAACCAGCCCCGTACCCCTCTCCCCTAAGAAGTTATGAAGGTCTAAACTAAAAATTTCGGATTTTCTTTCCCTTTTTTTTACTTTGACCTCTATTATTTTTCCAAAAAGGTCGTTAACATAACTTTTTTTTATAAAAGCTGTAAACTGCAGACTCTCCTCTTTAAGTTGACCTATTACACCCTATGTGTTAACTGTAGCCGTTAAATAGTTATTAACTCATAACCTATTCAGGTCACACCGAAAAAAGACGATATTTTTTAAAATGACGTGCTAAGGGAACAAATTATCGTTGAGAATAGGTTTGAAAATAGGTTTGAGAATAGGTTTAGAGCTAATAACTCTTAAAGGGCTTCAGATAGCACATTGGGTGTAATAGGTCAACTTAAAGAGGCGAGTCTGCAGTTTACAGTTTTTATAAAAAAAAGTTATGTTAACGACCTTTTTGCAAAAATAATAGAGGTCAAAGTAAAAAAAAAGGAAAGAAAATCCGAAATTTTTAGTTTAGACCTTCATAACTTCTGAGGGGAGAAGGGTACGGGGCTGATTTAGCTGTCGTTGGAAAGGCCATGAAGTTCTGCATACAGTGAGTCCTTAACTGTGACCATACGCCCTGTAGTTTTAAATATACAGGGTGGGTGTTTTGTAAAAACCTAGCTTTTTTTATGAATCACCCTGTAACTCCTAAACGGTTGATATTGCCCCCCCCCCTGCCATACAATTTTTGGTTCGTCTAGGTGAGTACTATCACCTCCCGCTCTATGGACCTCCTTAGGGGAAACACCCTGTATGTATATATCACTCGTTAAGAGATTTACTTAATTACTTAATAGTAATATGTGATTGTGACTAAATGCGCAAAAAAGGACTAATCACCGTTAAGAACACTTCACCAGGGAAATACCAATATACTAATGTGTGCAAATAAATTGTAATTAATTTAAACAACAATATATTCACCTGCGCGGCACGGCGACTGACTGCTAGAGATCCTTAAAATTTCTCCTCTGCTTCTCTAAACTTCGAACCATTCCTTGAAGTTGGAATCCTCAAGATTCCTTCTTTAAACTTTCTACTTTTTTTTTGAAAAATCACTCGCATCGCTACGACAGAACACGTTGACGGTCTACAACACAGAGAGAGGGACCGCTGCTAGCACTGTTGGCTAGACCGATTTTTCGGTCTCGATATTGTTTGCAGCGGCTGTTGTAGGGCTGTTTTCCACTTTACTTTTGAGGTGGAATTTTAATCTCTAAAAGTAGAACTGACTTCAGTCTACTGTGATGGATGCATACTGAGTGATTGACTTGGACGTGAAGTCCAGACTGCCAGCATGAACTGACAGATCACTCGGTGGACATCGTTGAAGTGCAGGGCGGCACGCTAGTTCACCTCAGCTATTGGCGGAGAGTGTGGGGGTTCCACGAAACCTACCGCTGTCCTAGAGCAATTTCTGCTTTTGCGATGCTATTCGTCGCTTGCACTAATTTTTGTTACAAATTTATGATTATGAACATACGCGAACCTTTTATATTACTTGGGGTCGTCCCTTTTATTTTTTCTATAGTCGGATGTTCGTAATTTTTAAAAAATTGTTTACTTCTTATCACCCGATGTCTTTTTGATGACAACTTTCACATGCTCAGCCAAAAAAAACTTCTTCTTCTTCCTTGCTGCCTGATCTCTTTTTTCGTCGGTGCCAGCCAGGTCTTTTTTGCAGTTGGGTGGGATCGCCAGTTAGGGCTGATTCATACGAGACAGCATGCTGCCTTGTATAACTGCGACCATAACACTACCACTACAATTACACGGCAGGGATCTCCTCTATGCCTGCGTCACAGACAGTGAAAAAGGAGTAATTTTTACTCACACAAATTACCTCATATCTAATAAATTAAATAAACAAACTATTACGTGTACGTTACCTCTGGAAACCTGTAAAATTTTAGACCACCTCTTTGCGTTTTTATGCTGTCGCATCCCTCTGCGCAACATTTATACAAATTTCTTGTGCTATGCATGTTTTCTCACAAACTAATATAAATTATATGAATGAATAAATGAATGTCACTTCTTATTTTACAATAAATTTGCGCCAAAACTGACATGAAAACTTATTTTAATTTTGACAGTAGCAGGTGACTCTTGACAGAAGCAGAGAAAAACATTTATTTTAATTTTGACAGTAGCAGGTGATTTTTGACAGCCAAAATGGAGCATGCATATCTAATTGTACTCTTCACACACATTCATTTTAATGCAACTAAAAGTTTTATGGAGTAGAGGTGCTGCCAGAGCGAGGGTTTTTAAAACCATGACTGGGTAATTTGAGGAAGCTAGATATCTGTATATATCTAATCTGTGCCTGGGTCTTCGCGTCGTCGAGCAAAATAAAATGTTTAGTGTGGGGTTCTTCTTTATTTATTACTTTTGTTTACTGCTAATCTTGCGCGCAGTCGCCGCAACGTCCCTGTGATATGGAATATATATGAAGGTACCCTTCAGCGCCGCAGGTTGATTCTTGGACCGTGGGCGAGATATAATACTTTAATTAATAGTATGTAATAATTCATGGATAGCTAATTCACTTAAACTTAACTAAACTAACTAAACTAAACTATATTAATCGACTTATTGTTATGGTCGTAGCGTATTGCATATAGCAATATGCTACAAGAATTACTGAAGCGTGTAGGCCGGCTGCGTCAACCATAAAAAAAAATTAACGCACCCCGACCGAAAGAAATGCATTTCCTCAAGCTGCAGATGACAGGCTGGGGATGACAAAGAAGAAGAAGAATCAATCTGTCTTACTTCTCGAGTAAAAGTCGCGTGCACGAACGAAGTCAGAAAACTGATCATCAAAAATCCTCAACGACATCTGGCCCAAAAAGGTAATAATTTCGATAAATCTTGGTAGTGTCAAATCCAATAAATAAAATACTCTAGGAATTTCCAAAGGGTGCTGGCCAAAGAGAAAGAAAATTTTGCTGAGCTCTTTGAAAGGGAAGAACTTTTTGCTGCTCCAGAGATAAGTTGGCCGGATTGTTTTAATTCTGGCGTTTCTGTCTTCCGTCCAACTTTGAGACATACACAAATTTAACAAAATTCGCTGCTGAGCAAGGAAGTTTTGATGCAGGCGACCAAGGGCTTTGAAATCAATATTTCTCGGACTGGTCACACCAAGATACATTTCAACAGTTCGTGATCGGTACTAAAAGTATTCGGTGGTATCCACATATGTCCAGCTTTATAATACAAATCAAGTTTAGACTCATTTAGAACGGAAAGTTTTCACCATAAATACGTAGAAGCAACTGTATTTCTTCGCCAAGTAAACGGATCCGATGTTATGGAAGTATGAGGAGTGATTCGCATGGGACGTAAAGTCCCGACTGCCAGCATAAGCTGACAGATCACTCGACGGACAGCGTTGACTGCAGGGCGGCACGCTAGTTTGCCTCAGCTATTGGCGGAGAGTGTGGGGAGGTTCCACAAAAACCTGCCGCTGCCGTCAGCCATAATCAAAAAAAATTCGTCGTGCCTATCCAACAAAAGCCGGCACACATCCGGTCCTGAAGGGACCCTTACGTCACTTACCTGTATACCTTTGAAGGCGCAGATGTTCTGCCTTCTTTGCCTGCCCCAGCCTCCCATCTGACTCTGAGGGGCATAATTCTTCAGAGTCCCTAGTTGACCTGTAAAAAGAGAGAGAGACTAGGCGAGCCTAGACGACCTTCATCCTATGTGAGAGGGCTCCAGGAAGGTGAAGGAAAAGAATTCAAAGCTTTACCGAAGCATGTTTACGTTACCATGTATTCATCATTATTTTCGTTCTGACATTATAAAAGTTTCAGTAAACGAATAATTCTTATTTGGTACAGCCTACTCTATATGTCCTCCTGAAGGGTAGTCACAACGGTATCTTTATTCAGGATAATAGTTCCCATAAGGGAGTGAACAATTTACAACAAAATTTGTTTCCTCATGACTAACAATTTTCTAAAATTAGCCCACCGAGCCTAATTAGACGACACTCTTATTCCAATATACGCTATCAAAATAATATTCCTATCCGGAACAATTTCCAACCTGATTATGAATGGCTCTATCCGAAATGTAGTCCAATGCAGTAGGAAGACAGTCCCATTCAGAATAAGGTTCAAAATAGAATGGTTATAAATATTTCATTAATTATGCTCGCCAGTACTAGCCTAATATATATATATACAAAATAATATTTCGGTTCAGACCGCGGTTACTGTGTGTGATGGTAATACTGAATACTTTGACTTACGTTTTGCTCTGCGTGTTCCCTCGAAGGAGCTCCCTGGAGGCGCTAAGAAGCTTAGACGGCTGAAACAGAAACAAAATTATCGATTCTATATCCTTTAAGAAAAATCTAACATCTTAGGAGCCTCGCCTGACTCCTTTTTACTGCGAATGATCAATCGATTGATTGCAATTTCAAAATTTATCAAAAAATCTCTCCCTCATTGGGTTAATCAGATTCTCGTGACTTTCAATTGAAAAAATATATGCCTGATGTCAATCTAATTATAGGTGGGCGTTTCCTAATCCCAACTTAACACTGCCCGTCTGGAGCTTTAACGCTTCCTTTTAATTCAAGTCTTCAAAACTATCTAATTTTAGTAATTTAATCGTTATCACTAATTATTTAAGTCTAGGACTTTAATCAAATTCATTTCGTTGTAAGTTATTGACATAAATGCTGTAAAAAAAATTATCGAAAAAATTCTTATCTTAACGGGCTTCACCCTAACTCATCTCACTTTAAATCATTGAAATATTTGAAGTAACTTGACATTTTTTTTTTTTGTCCCTGGATGCGGCTTAGGCCGGGCTCAATATTGCGAAATTCTTCGAAAGTTTAATCGTTCTCTATTTCGCTGAACTCTTAACGTGTATTGTAATTACCGTATTATATGTATTAATATAATAAAAACTTATTAGCAATATTTATTCTAAGGAACTTTACTTGGCAGAATATATAATAAAAAAATCACAAAGGAGTCAAATCACTATGTAACCGGAATGATATGGAACTCACTGGGCCTTCATCTGTCTATTCCTTCCGTGCTGCTTAACAAAATTTAACAGAAAAAAATGCACTTGGTGCGCATACATATTACAGTTGTGACATTAAGGCAGCATTATTTTACCTGAAATCAAAATGTTATTTATTGTAATCTACTTACTAAAGCTCTATTTAAAGGTAGTAAAAGTTGATGTGTGAATATAAACTAGTCTAATTATAACCACTAACATTCTCGTGTCCAATTATGTCTGATGATCACGGGCCTTTTACTTAGGGCTCTATGGGGCCAACTGTCGGATAAATTTTTAATTAGTAATCAATTGCACTAGGTCCTGTCGGTATTTCTGTCTTAGTCTAGGTACATACCTTGCTTATCTTTCAACACGCAGAGATAGAAAGGTTAGCTGGAGAAGTTGGATTCCGGTTTTTCTTTCTACAGCGCTGCACATTCAGGGGTTATAATATAGTTGAATTTACAACGAGGTTGCTTCACTGTAAGGTTTTCGTCCTTGGGGTACTATTGCTGTCTGACTTTTAGCCGACGATGTGGTTTGCTTCCCATTGTAGCCAAGTAATCAGCATTAATCCCTTGTTAATTTCTGACAGTTGCATATACTTTTCAATCAAGCCAAAGTCTGGGAATGCCCCTCGTGAGCTTGATAACAGCAATAGTACGAATACCGTGCTTAAATACCCTGGACTTCTTACTCTATTTTTGTTCCCACTTTAGTTTTGCTCTGTTTGTTCTTTTCCTATTGAAGTATTTACTACTCGTATAACTTTTAAATATTCTGCTCCGGCCACTTTATTCACTCTCTATGTCATGGCTAGTTTCTTAAAAGGATTTTTTTCCGGCATCTCAGATGCTTCTTCTTCCTTGTTTCTTTCAACTTTTTTGTCGGCACTCGTCCCCGTCAGACTTGAAACGTGTGGTCGAGTCTCGACAATCGCACGTTCGTCGTGTGGCTCACGCTAGGTGCTACTGCTAGCCGTCGTGTAGCATATTGCTGTATGCAATATGCTACGACCATAACACCGACAATACAATTCACATGTTAGAACCCTAAAAACGGACGGCTTTACAAAACTACAATTTGAACTTCAGTGAAGTTTTCAAAGGATTGAAAAGCGCACATATAAATGGTTTCTACTTTTATTGGTCGCCTAGATATTCAATCATGAATTGGAATTGGATGGTACTGACGATACAGTCGGACTACTACCAGAACTTACTGTGAGTTTACTAAAAGGTTGCAATGCTTTGTGCAGTCAACACAATGAAATAACAACAAGCGTTTTACTAAGTAAAATACAAGTGAGAATTATGATTTTTTTAAGGATGAGTGTCTAATAAGGCTAGTTTTATAGTAAATATCATAAAGAAGTAAACCGTTCCTAAGATACACAAAGCTCTACGGAGTTGCAATTTGTAGATTTTTCGCCGTAGGCCAACACCATTTTCGTGTGCTGTCAAGTGTCAAAAAGTCCTAGTTTTAGATATAGATTCTGGACGAACTAAGAAAAATCATTTGAATTAACGTTTGTCTAATAGCAATATATCCAGGCCGGCGACTCTAGGAGGCCTCTTCGAGACAGCTATCAACAAAAGACTGAAATATGAAACCATAATGGTGAGTACATCAAAAACCATTTCTCTTTTTTCGTCCAATGCAGTATGTAGGTATATATATAAAATGTAGTTAACTATGATATTAGATCGAACATTTAAGGATCAAACCTAAGGTAAATGGTTAAATACAATCGACAGGAGGAAATTTTATTAGGAGCATGTAAGTGAATTAGTTTATTGTAGAGTTATGCTCGTCGTACGCTTCGGAACGAATAGTATGAAACAATGTTACTCCTTTCATCAAAAAATAATTAAAAAAGAAAAAAAACAGAGAAGAACAAATTAATAGAAAACAAAATGATTTAAAGAATTATATACACAATCAATAACTATATAACTATATAACAAAGAAAACAAAAGGAATCGTTCGTTCTAAGAGATTGCAGCCAAGACTGCTGTAAGATTTTTTTGTGAAATTTTTAAAAAAACGTATTATCATCTATAAATGCATTAAATTATACAACTAGGTACGTAGATATATTTTCTTAACGGACTTTTTGTAATAAATAATTTTTATTCAATTAAAAACAAATTTATTTATAAGAAAAAGAAAAGGGTGGGAGGAAATGAATAAAATTCCCCTCAAGGAAATTCAATAGACTGTTCGCTTAGCGCGGGATATATACGTTGATGTTAGTATCTTTTAAATGCTTTTACTGGATTCTGTGGAACTGTAACCATTCCCTATTATGATCCATTATATGATTTCTAACATTAACTAAGCAAAGAATTTGTTTTGTTATTAGCTTTTAGAATTTAAACAGAATTTGGGAATTCTCATACGGAACCCATATTAGGCGTATAAAGTCAGTCATGTTAGTTAGTCGGAATCCCGAGTGAAGGAACAGTTCACAAATTGTCAGCGAAAGCAGGAAATAATATACCTAGAGCTGTTTTGAAGCATTATAATAAGTCCTGAAGAGCTTAAAGAAAATATTTAGAGACATTAGGTCCACTACTCTATTTCCTTTCACGTCAATTAGGGACACTGTAAACTATCTGCCCTCAGTGTCAAATGGGTGGTTGGGGAATGCAGTAAGGCCGAAACATCTGCGCCTTCGAGGATGGTATACAGGTAAGTGACGTAAGGGTCCCTTCAGGACCGAATGTGTGCCGGCTTTTGTGTTGATAGGCACGAATTTTTTTGATTATGGCTGACGGCAGCGGCAGGTTTTTCGTGGAACCTCCCCACACTCTCCGCCAATGAGCCGAGGCGAGCTAGCGTGCCACCCTGCAGTGAACGCTGTCCGTCGAGTTATCTGTCAGCTCATGCTGGCAGTCTGGACTTTACGTCCGATGTCAATCACTCAACATAGTTCCATAACATTATTGTTAATTAATAGGAGAGGTTAGTCCGCCGTAGTGTCCGTAATAAAGTTTTTGATTTCTGCAACCAAGCCATGTTTTAACCAGCACATTTTATTCCCTTTTTTTTTAAGAGAGCGAAAAGTTTTTCATTGTAATTTCTTCAAATTCCTTACCATCTACAAGGTCTTTTAAACCAGGTCCATTGCGGTGGGCCTTTTTGAAGACTGTTGTATTATATTTTCGTTCACCTTTACAGGTATCATTGCTACGACATGCATCATCCAACTCTGAAAAACGTCTTATAATTTGTTGGAGAGTGGCCTGGAAGTAGTTCGTAGCATTCTTTTCAATTTACTTAAAAAGTTTTCAAAAGGGAAGCAGCTGAATGTGTTTATTGCTCCAAAAAATTTCACGTCATCTGTTAAGTGGATCAAATTATGTACATTGTAAACGCAGAATCCTTTTCCATAGAGTTGACTGCTGTGAGTTACAAATAGAAAAGGAAGTTTATTCGCTAACTCCACATTATTTGTATCGTGCACTAAGATAAACATGACGTAATGTAAAAGCAGGAATTTTTATATGCACTGTCATGAATTTCTCCTTTGAAAAACTACTCCGTAGCTTTTCATCGCTTGACTACCTTTAGTTCCCTAAGCTTTCTATTAAATTCAGTAGAAAAATATGGAGAAAATGCTTTTATATTTTTCGAATTTTTTTCTATTTCTCTCCAAGATATTCGTGTAAAGGTTTTTCCATTTAACCACTCAAGAAGTAGTCTCTTTACAACACTCAAGCAAACTAGGTGCATATAATCAAGAGGTATGTTAAAAATCATTCCAAGATTGGGAGTAGCACAATGAGGAGGGATCCTGTGATTATGTTCTACATTTATTTGTTCTTTAAATCTAGAATCTCTTCACAATATTATTAATCCTCAATTCTTTACCCCATATTCCTTTCCTTTCAACGCTGTGCTACGGCATCATAGCTTTGGCTAAGCTTTGGCAACATCATTAAAAAAATTATTTTGTCTCGAGAATTATCATCCTTCCTTTATATAATTTTCCCTGAACCTGACCTTTGATGCATTACACAAAAGTTCACACAAATAAAAGCACGTATAACAATTTGATATGTATTCCCGTCGATTTGAATTCCCCTTTTTGTTATATCGTTTAATTCCTTATCAAAGTCTCTCAGAAAGTCCTCAACTGATAATGATTTTTCTATACCACAATGAATATCGATCAACAACACTGTATTATTTTGAAATATTCGACATAAAATAATCAATGAAATTCCATCTATATTGAAATCAAGAGCAATGGGATTTATAATTTCATAATGACTCAAAGTAGAAAGTATTTTTCTAAGTCCTTTTGAAAGTCCAAAATGATAATAGACATCATTAGTGTAATGATTGACTTTTGTTATCATTTGAGTTGAAAGAAGAGTTCTTGCATCTGCAGGGATTTCGTTATGAAGAGGCCTAAGAATGTTTAATAAATAATTTGTTGCTACATGTGTGATTTGATGTTTAAGACTGCACAATTACGGTTTATTACTGAGGCAATTTTTACCATTTCCTTCTGTACATTGCAATTTAATCTCCAATGCAATCTACCAACTTCGAACTTTCTTCAGAACTATCTTCTAAATTGCTTTCATATTCACCAATAATGATTGTGTTTTGTTCGTAACAAGAAGATTGATCTTGATTTATTTCTACTCTGGAAACGGAATTTTCAACCGTTTTTAAAATTATTTGAGATTCCTGATTAGAAGCTACACCTATAGTTATATCCGTTTTCTTACTTACTTCGAAACAATTTCCTATGGCAACTTCTTCACAAAAGTTATGTGTGCTCGCTGCAGAGATCTTTGCTTTTTACTTAAATTTGTGTAAGAAACCATTCTTAGTGAATTTTTAATTATGGAAATTACATTCAAAACACCTTCTTATAACATTGCGCATCTTGTTCTTGGATCTAGGTACACGGTAAGAAAAATGGTGTTGTTTTCAATCCAAATCGGTTTCGAATACGGGCCATTTGGATTGAAATGAAATATATCCATTTGGACGTTTACATTTAGAGTTAAATTTTAACTCCTAACTGGAAAAAAAATTGCACCCTCTGAAGGTGGCGGAAATAAACAAATTAGCTAAAAAAAAAAGTTAATATGGAAGTTTTTAATATGTAAATTGTAAACGTTATTTGCGTTAAAAGATGTGTGGGGTTATGTCTTGATGTCACGGGTATAAGCCTCCGTTCGGCTTAATGACAGGATACAGACACACTTGCTTGTAAATTCAGCTGGCTGGTATACTCAGCTGACTGACTTGAAGTTGTTGATGAAGATGGAGTATCGTATGGTAGGATGCAGACCCTACTCAATTGTAGGATACGGATCCTACGGAACTGCCTGACTTGAAGATGGTTGTTGAGTATGTGGAACTCCAATTGCAGGATACAGATCCTACTTGATTGTAGGATACAGATCCTGCTGAGCTACTGTGGTTGTTGATGCAGTCCTTGTTGTTGTGTGGGGAGCCTAGTTGCAGCCCCTGGTGCTTTCTTTGACTTCGGTATGGAAGCCCTGCTTGATGCTTCTAATTTCGATTCAACTCTCGACTCTTCGGTACGGCGCATCTATTTAATCGTATGGTTGCCTGTAGTGAAGAGCTCTTAACCGGAGCTATTCCTTTGGGTCTGGTAAGTTTGACTTGACGTGTGTACTCAAAGCTGCGACAGAAAGTTCTAGGATTAGATCAACAATACTAAAGAAAATAATATTCAGGAATCAAGTTGGATGAAGTTAAGCACAACTTTTTACTGTTCGTATTTATATTCTTCTCCTGTAGAACAAATTACAAGGAGGTCTAGAACTGTGTTACAATAATATTTTTTACAATTTTTCTATTTATAACACACTTGGTATCTCAATCTAAAAATGACTGACTTTTAAAAAAATTAAAACAAAAGCATAAAACACGCGGATAATTATATCTAACAATAACAACAATATCCAATTCTGAGTCTTCTTGTCGGCACAGACAACTTCACGTTGCTCGTATAGAAAATCTTTTAAATAACACACTCCTTTCATAAATCTTAAAATACTTGTATTGTGTACACAACTTATCCAAAATACTATCTTTATCTATATGTACTAAATTATCAAGAGGAGATGCAACAATTACTGAATGTCCTTCTTGAGCAAATCCCGAATATTGGAAGCAATACGACTGATGTATCACTTTTACAGTATATATCTGCGTCGGGGTCCTCCCAAAACTAATAGATCGCACTAACCTAGGCTTATAATAACGTCTACGCCTCATCATAGAACGATTCCTGTAGTAAGGCATTTAAAAATAAGAAATATCTGCATTAACAACTAATAAACGATTTTCTAATGCAGTTGACATAGAACAATAGTAATTTGACACAAACATAATCATATATTTAAAATCTATCATTAAAGCGGTACCAAACTTAACTGGATAAGAATACCTTCTACCCTCACATAAACGTTTTAAATAATCCTCAGAATACCTCGATAAAAGAAATTCCTCAAAAACAATAAATTTATGAAATCCTAACCTGAACCCATTCATGAAAAATTTTCCCTCATCGGGAAAATACACATTACATATAAGATCACCAAGAATAGTTTCAATTAAAGAGCTTTTGCCGACACCTGATAAACCGTAAAGGAACAGCTGCCGGCAACCTACACCATCACACTCTATAAAATTATTGTACCAATCAATAACTTGATTGACCCACGGTACAGTAGACACTAATCCATAATAATAAACTAAGTTAATTTCACATGGTTTACACTTTAAATAATAAAAATATTTACGCAAAAATGAAAAACAGTTACGATGCTTAACAACAAAAGGATCTGATTAAAACGAACACTATTCACAGCCCACTTATAGACCTGGTAATTAAAATTTAAACGATCCCACGACAGATTAGTTAATAATAATAGATCCTCTTTAGAAACATACACCAAATCATTACGTAAAGATCTCGCCTTCTGAAGATCAAAATGTTCGTCACCACAAATATTTAATTTAATAAAAGATCTTAACTCCTCAAACTCCCAGTTAAAACTAAACAAAAGGACAGCATGAACATGCAATTGATGACTTGAAGAATTATGAAATCGTTCAACTGCTATCACATATGCAGATAAATCGCTAAATATAGCCAAGATATCAGCACGAACTTCCGGCCAATCAACCACCAAAGGAAATGTTAAAATAAAATTCTTGGATGTACGATTACGACTAAAAAAAAAAAAAAAAAAAAAATTATTTCCCGCACAAGGTCTTACTATATGCGCGCAAGAAATTATTACAAATGATTGTAGTCGTAAGGACTGAAACACTGCGACCCTGCATTGAAAGATTTAGTTCATTCAACTTAGTAAAAATATCAGCAAGGTATGCAAGCTGGTGCAGCTATGATATATCTGAAATACATTCAGCTAATGAATACTCTTTTTCAGAAAAAAATGCTGAAACTGCTTCTCTCATTTGGAACAATCGGACTAGCACCTTACCGCGAGATAACCAACGAACCTCTGAAAAGCCTAGTATCCAAATCACGCGCCTTAATTAAATTAATTATTTGCACTGCTTGATCTAAAACCAATTTCAATGATACTGGCATCTTTTTACATGCTAGTGATTGTCTATGTAGGACACAGTGACTGCTTGAACACTCCTTGGACCCGGCCTTTATGCGGAAAACTACTCCTGCCGTCTTACCTGTCATCGCTTTTGCACCGTCAGTACAAACATCAATACATTTACTCCAGCTTATTTTATGGTCGATGAAAAATTGATTTAAAACCTTAAATATTTCTTCTCCCGTTGTATGGGTTTCGAGAGCTTTACAAAACAACATATCCTCCTCCAATTTACCTTCATAGGTATACCGGACAAATCCAAGTAAAATTACAAAATTAGCGACATCGGTACTTTCGTCAAGTTGGATGGCGAATTCGTCACATAATCTTAGCCTTCGAACAAATTCGTTAAGTATGTTTAAGCACATTCCTGAATTCGCCTCTGGACAGTATTATCGGACAGTGGCACGAGTTCAATTTTTTTGCCAGCTTCATCACTTATCATTAATCTGGCCATATCAACTGCACATGGCTTGATAAGGTTTTCACCAATAGTATGTGATTTGCCTTGGCTTGCTATTCGATAGCTTACTTTGAGTGAAGCCATGAGTGCATTTCCATTATTAGTTTTAACATTTTTTTGCATATTATTTTTTGCTAATGCTAAATTGTTTATTTTACGTTCAAAAAAACTAAGAGGTTTATCTGCATACTCACTGTGTTTATTATCGAAATGTCTTCGTAATTTAGCCGGAAACATGGAACTATTTTGAAGAGTTTCATTGCATGACACACAATGAGGACGTGGTGAAATCTTCTCTCGACAAAAAGTGAAGCCAAATGAAAGGTAACTGCTATCGTAATTTCTTCTTTTGCTAGCAGTTTTCTCCGGTTCGATGTCACTTACAGCTAAGGTGCTGTCGTTTATTTGGCCTATGTCTGCGATAACGGCAGTTGACGACTGTGTTATAACTTCATTGCTGGTGTCTAAAGTTTTTTCTTGACTACCAGAATCAGTTGATCTCTTTTCTTCATCCAGCTTTCTTTTTAAACTTCCTGTTTTTAACCAACGATCCATTTCTAAAATATTAGGATGTAATATGCAAAAATTACGTTGCACACCTAAAATAAAAATATGTTAACTTACCTTACAATAATATTGAAAACACAAATTTTGCAATAATATAAAATATTTTACAACTACAACCTTTTTTAAAACAATTTCACTAAAATAATACGTGGTAGTCTGCAAAAACTATTTCTCAGATTGAGAAAAAATCAATATATTATTTAAGAAACCATTGAATAAATAACTAACAAGGAAACGTCATATCGGGTGAAAACCTAAGCCACTCGGCGAAATGTATTAGTGTGTTGTGTTTGTATTCGTTTCATCATGGCAGTAATGAAATCGTGAAATTTTGAAGAGGGGTATTTCTTATGATTCAGAAACTGTGAAAATAAATTGTAAATATAAAAGAAAACTTGAAAAACTATAGCTGAGAATAAACGAAATTTAATAGAAGAGATTATATCGCAACGTTTTTAAATTAATTTTTAATTTTTTTATAACTTTTTAAATTGTTAAGAATTTTCCTAGTGCCCCATTTATTTTCAGATAATATTTCTTGGCGTTGCCTTTGTTAATCTAAGATGCCTGTCACAATTCAATTGCAACCAAACAAACCGGCATTGGAAAATGTTAAATTTTTTACCATGGCTGTTTATTTTTATAAATATTTCACTTTTATTTTACTTAAAACACTACAATTTATTAGTAAAACTATTAAACTGGCTTGAAAAATCCTTTTCTACGACACAAACGGCGGTTGTTTCTGCAGCATAGCACAGCGCCACACAGCACCATACTTGAAGACTCCGGAGTCTCGATTATCTAAAATCTCGTTCACAAAACAACTACTAAAGGAAAAATCACTTTTAATTAGTTATTTATATTACAAAATCACTAAATCCCCCCCCCCCCCCCGCGATCTTAGGTCCGACTGTCATTGAAATTCTTACACACGTGCACTGTATTCGCACGATACCCTGCTTCCTTATTAGTTATTTATTAAATGTAAGAAACTTATTGTCTATATCAGTTGGTTGTCATAGAAACTGTGCTTGTACATAATAAGGACTGGACACGAAAGTTCTGCACGGTCTTTGATCAATGATAAATAAAGATAGAAATAAAGCTTTATTATAATTTTTTTTATTTTACATTAAAGCACAACGTATATTTAAAAAATTAAGTTAATTTCTTTAATTAATTGCTTGCCGACTAAATTCTCGCAACTTTTTCTTGATGGAAGACATTAAATTCTGCACAACCCGATCTTCTACTTTTTTGCTTCCTATGGACCACAAACGGGAAAAATTTCGCAGTGAAGTTGCACTTCTTCCGTCTTTCCGTAAAATACTTTTCACTAGAGCCCAGTATCTTTCTATTGGCCTGAGCTTCGGGACGTTGGGTGGGTTCATCTCTTTTCCCACAAAATTAATGTGTTCTTCCTTAAGCCAATCCTGCGTCTTTTTTGCGTAGTGGGGTGTTGCTAAATCAGGCCAAAATATATTATTGCCGTCATGACGTTTAATAAAAGGCAGCAATCTCTTTTTCAGACGCTGTTCAAGATAAACATCAGTGTTAATGGTCCCTTCTGTGAAAAAAGGATTGCTTCTCATCCCACACTGGCAGATAGCTTGCCACACCAGCACCTTTTTACCAAATTTTTCTACCTGGATGTGTTTATCGACATTAGAAACATCCCTTTTCTCCTTTGCACTGTAGTATTGAGGTCCAGGTAGTGTTCTGAAATCATATTTAAAATATGATTCATCATCCATTACAATGCAAGCTTCATCATCGCAAATTTTTTTATACAACTTTCTTGACCTTCTAACAGCCTCTTGTTTTTGCTTGACGGTTCGTTTTGCACATTTTTGTTTTTTGAATGTCTTTATACTATTCCTTTTTTTTATTTTATTTATTAAAGAATGACTCACACCGAACTTTCTTGCCAAGTCACGAATTGACATCGATCTGTTCCTTTCAATGAAGCCTACTATCTTTTTTTCCAAATTTGCATCACTTGCACCTTTTGGCCTTCCACTTCTGGGATTGTCTTTCACTGTAAACCCTTCGTTGAACTTGTCTATAGCGCGTTTAACCGTCCATCGCGAACATTTCACTTTTTTTGCAATCGCGGAATACGACAAACACTTATTTTCCGAAAAAATTCGCAAAATTTCTTTGCGCACGTCTTCCCTTTTCGAATTCATGACTAGCAATACATTAAGGAAACTTATTTCTTAATTGCTTCAATAAACCACATGAGTCATTAAAAAAACCCAGTGCGTAGTAAGGGTTGCACAGGCATTGCTTCATTTTATAACTAGCAGGTAAAACATGTACAAAACTTTCGTGTCCAGTCCTTATTAAGAAAAGTTTCATTTTCACAGCCTGCTATGTTAATTTTCTATTAAATGTTGAAAACATATTTTGTCTAATCTTAAATATTTGGCTTTTTTTCTATTTTTTCCTCATACATATTACATATGTGAAGTTTGAAAAATTTTTTGTTTCGAAGTACAGAAAATAAAATGTATGTATATAAATTTTAGCAAATTATTTGAATTTTTGCATCAAAATTTTTAGAAATTATAAAATTTCACGGAGCCCTTTTAACTCTTCCGAGGAGCCCTTGAGCTCCGCGGAGCACACATTGAAAACCACTGATCTAAACTATTGCATCTTTTATCAACGTAAAAAAACTATCTTAAGACGACTTAAGTACAACGTCACCAAATATCGACGCACACAACCAAATTAAAACGTATTTTGGGGGTAGGTTCTTGTCATCTGCCTCCGTCAGGTGCTAGATAGCTATGCAACAAATCAACTCCGGAAGCCTAAGCCCCCATGAATCAGACGAACGGACAAAACTTTCCTACATCATGCACCACTTGGTTAACACATCAGAAACAAATATTCAAACCACAGTTGTATGTGCGCCGATTCAAACTTGGATGAGCCTACGCGAAAGAGATAGTGAGAGAAAGGAAAGGTGGACTCCTGCTGTCAAATGGTCAAACGACTAACGATCGCAACCTTTTGTCGTCTGGGGAGGTCCATACTTCGATCACAAGCATCGACCAGAGGCAACCTTGTACCCTGAAAATTTTTAATACATTATGATATGAAAAATAACTTGAGAAAAAAAAATATAGAAATATATATGTTGAAACTTAACGTGGAATTCCACACCACGCACCCTTTATTTATTTATATATATTTAAAAAAAAAAATTACCACAAAAAAATCTTTCTCTCTGTCACAATTTGTCTGAGTTTCCTTACACGTTCAATAGATTTGGCACTCTTCCACTGTCCGGCCCATTTCACAAATTGTTAAATCGGTATGACAGATACTCTGGCCACGTTCTTGCCGTTGAGCTAACGATAAATGGACTGCGGTGTTAATTTTTAGGAATTTCTTTACAGATTCGGATATTTTTATAGACCCCTGAGTACAAGACGTTTTCGAATTTCGGATTTTGTACTCGTGATGGTTTTCGCTGCGTGTACTAGAACAGCTGTACTATCACGGGCGAACGGGACCTGTAATTCTTTGTCCGTTGTCGACTTCGTTATCTATTAATAGCGGCATTTCTTTTCAAACATGTTTATAGGAAGATGTAAGGATATTGAAATTATACCTTTTGTAGTTGCTGGTTAGAACAGCACTCGTGCTGCTTAATGAATTTTACTTACCCACAATCCAAATGCTCATTTGCTTGTGGTGCCCGTTGGGATTTATTTTCAAAATTTTGTTAATTTCTTCTTTTTTCTTAGTGATATCCTAACTAATTTTGCTACTCATACTGAACTTGTATGAACCGCCCGCCTGTTCTGTTTGCGATAACTTCCTACGCCAGTTGCTTTCCTACTCGGATTGCACTACCAATCTTCCGCACTTGTAGGCTTTAGTTTGGGGCTCTGCCGTTTTCAGAGAACGCATTAGGATTCACGGTTGGTGGACTTCACGTGGGGTGGTCTAATTGTGACCGCCGGATATAAGTTCTCTGGCCGTACCAGGAATGTCCTGTTCATAAGGGTGACTTCAGTATGTGCCGGATAACCTCTTCTTATCACTCGCCCGTTGTTCCTGTCTATATACTAGACTTGAGTGGGATCGCCCACGCTGCTAACCTTTTTTTTAAATGTAGCTATTTTCAGGGGTTTCTTCTAAATTACGTTGTGAGGTAATTTCTTCGCACAATGAATGCCTGCTCTCTTTGAAAACTTTTCATCGGACTCCCGATGATTGAACTTTTTGTGGATTCAATTTTTACTTTTTTTTCAAATGTACTTTCCTATTTGCTTTTACTTTTTCTTTCTTTCCGCCTACTAGTGTCCATTCTTCCGAAAACTAAACTTCAATTTTCCTCTTCTTTTTTTCGCGCCCGACAAAAATCGTGTTCAGTTCCAGCTAGGGCTTAATCGTGTCGTTTTGTCCCTCATGGCAGCATGTCGACATATTACATGTAGCATTCTGCTGCATGCAGCACGCTACGGCCATAAAAAGATTTTTTAATTTATTCTTTTGTGGGCCCACGCTGAATATGATCCGTGAAGGGAAATCCCCCAACTTGGACTTATTACGTTCTCCTCTTGAAATACAGTTAGTCACAGCGGATATTATTTCCGTGTATCACTTTATCGCACTCTTTTTCCCTACCTATCGTTGGATTGTCTGCGCTAAATTTCTTTGCTTGGTTTTACCATTCTTTCCAACTAAGCAGACTTACTCTACGCACACAGAAGAAAATGTTCCGCCTCAATGAGTGGTCATATGACAGTTGGTGCTCTTGTTCCTTTAAGAGACTGGTTCCCCGTCCGACGTCATTTTCTAGCATTGATTACGATTAGTCATAACTGATTCAGAATAATTACATTTATGTATATATATTTTTTTTATTTTTATGTAGCAGAATTTTGACATATAAGGTGATTATAATTTAGTACACTTGCAATTAAATTTACAATTAAGACTGGAATAGATTAGAATTTTCGATACAAAATCCGCATCGCGTGCGACGAGTTGAAAATTACCTGTCAGATTCAACGCGTTCTCTGCGTAGGCGCTTTTCCACTTCCACAATCAACTTTTCCTCAAAGTTTAATTTTTCCACGATTAAATAAAAGTAAAAAAAAAACTTAATGTGGCACTCCATTCCAAATAGTTTTGAACCTTTTCTTGACAGTTCGAAATTTGAGGTTAAATTGAACGCGTCATGAACGAAAATTAGAAATTCGTCCTAAATTTGTGTATGACGTTTTTATATGGGCATTGATTAAATTTATAGCGAGCAGCTCATTTGTAAAGAACATAAACCGTAACTTGCCGAAATATTTGTATGGCATAGTTATAAATTGTATTGGCATGATGTATATTACTGTGACTCAACAATATGGTTAAGAAGCTTCTCTTGTGGAAGCTAGTTGTCTTGCAGCTTCTGTTGAGGTATCGAGCATGACTCAAACTGAGAAGCTGTGTTGTTTTCGATTTGCAGCTTGAATTAAGCAATTGTGTCAAATGTTGCCTTGTTGGGAATTGATTATATTAACGACTTATACGGCTGTTAAACGATTTTAATTCATTATAATTTAATTTTTTTTCTTTGTTTTTTATATTTAAAAATGTTTCCATGCTTTGCAAATTTTGCAAAGGAAGCAGTGCTGACACTGTTTCTAGAAAACAACCGTCCGTGATACATACATTTATTTTCAATGAGCTATTGGTACAAAAGTTAACTTTTATTTATACATATATTTAGCAATTGTGATTTATATATTTTTGTAATTTATCCAAGTATCATTGTATTTTTATTATTAATTTAATTTTACATAATCTGTACTTATTAGTTTTTCATAACTTCACTAAAAAAAAATAACTGTACGAATTCAAAAATAAAATAAACATTTTTCACGTAAATATTTTGTTTTTATTCATTTCAAATTTCATTAACACAATATGCAAAACTTTGAGTTTCCGACTTAAATCTTATTTTTTTTTTATATAGTACATATGTATGTGTGTGCGTGTGTAAATTATATAAAAATAATTTTATTTCTTAAAAGGCTGCTATCCGTTTGGAATGCGAAACAGACGTCATGCTTGGGATTTTCCAACTGTTAAGTCTGACGGATTCAAGTTGGGCAATTTATTGGATAGAAAACGAGGATTTGAAAAACTTGATCAAAATGCAAGTGATGAAGAGCCAGATGCATCAACAAATATGCTCTCGAGTGCACAGTTCGCCTAGAACATCATCTTCACCCTACCCCGTATAACAAATATTTGTCTGCATGTATAAGAATTTCAATATTGTACATATCCTTTCCGTTTTCCTCTTTTTCCAAATTGAAACGATTCTTACGAATTATGTAAATATAATTTTTTTTTTCAAACATAGTTTTTTAATACATTTAAAGTTTAAATTAAAGAATCATAATCAATTTTAGATTGGTTTGATGGCAGTAGTTATGTGATTCCGAGGTGAGATTTTTGGATCGAAAATTGAGTTAATATTTACATTGCAACCTGGAAATATAAAATAAAATAAAAGATTAAATAAAATGTAAATAATAGTAAAAAAAAAATAAGAAATACATTCAAAGCTCATATGCTTCCCTTATTTGAAATGATGTTACGAGAGGTTTGCTGGAGACAAAACCCTCGACAATACTTCCCAAGCCATGAAACAAATCTATATGTATTCGTTCGGAGTCCGTTTTCTAAAATGTTCTATATTGATACTCATGGAAAAGTGCTAAACATTGGCTTTATATATGCCATAGAGCCTAAACTACTATCCATACAGGAAAATAGTCTTCTAGTAATTTACAGCTTGATTCCTTATCTTCTTAACAAAATAATAAAATAGTTTTGATTACAAATAACCTTACCATTTTACGCTCAATACCTCTCAGCTGAATGTATGTGTTTATGTGCAGCCGGAGTCCGAATCTGTAGGCAGCTTCATTTGATATCATCAGCCCACGGCATCCCATGACGGACAGCGCCATTACAATGATTACTCAGCTGAGAATTTTTGTTTGTGGAATAATCGTAGTCATTTGGTTAAGATAAATTTTTTTAAATAATTTTGTTAGGAAAGGTATGAAAACTTTATTACGGTTCGGAAGATAAGAAAGCAAGCTTAAGATTATCAGAACACCATTTTTCTGTATGAATAGTAGTTTAGGGCGGAGGAGCTATTGAAATCAAACTTGTCAGTTTTACATAAGAACACTGCAAATATTTTAGGATGTAAGGACTCCGTTGGGCCTCGCATGTGGTAGGGAGGGAGTCTGTTTCGTGGCTTGTGAAGTATTCTCGAGGGTTTTGCTGGAGATTAATTGCAAAACTACCTTGAGGAGAATATTATCACAGATAACTAAATACAGTTTAAGAATGGCCTAACTAAAAATTAATCCCAACTATGTATAATCAGCAGCCAACTACTCATAGCCAAGTAAGGCTTTTGTCAGCAGCCAAGTACCTAAAGGTTTGTAGTACAGACAACAACACTTTGCTTTTTATAGCAGTTTTGTAAACAGACTTTCATAACTTATGAAAAAAGCACTCGTATGCGGTGTATGTTTTGTATACAAGTTAGCAAAGAAGCAATAGTGGAATTTATACATACATAATACCAATGGTCTAGAAACCTGCGGTAGAACAAATAACTATATCGCCTTAGCATAAAACTTTTTTCAAAAGTAGTTTTAGATGCAACGTTGCAAGCAATCGAACAGAGGAGGGATAGCACAATGACATGTGGGAATTGGTGGCCGACATTAGGTAACGGTGCCGGTGCAAGATCCAAATGGGAGTGATATTGACTCGATTACCTAGTCGGGCGCCTGGTTCCTTAAAAATACATATGAGCGCAGACAAACCTTAATTTTTTGCTAGGAAATTAAATTGAACATTTTTTTTCGAATTTTTATTCATTAATCGTGGTTGTAGCTGACAACAGGATTTGAATTTTAGATTATTTGGGTACGTGGGGCACTAAAGCGATGTTTATGCATATAGACAGGCATTTATTTTTTCTTATTTAGACTTAATGTGAATACAGGAGCTAGCCAAAGATGTTAGCTTCTGTTTCAATTTTTTCAGTTTTCAGTTTTTTCATTAATTTAAGAAAGCAATATCCGGCGAAGTATTTCATCACTCTTATTTAAAGAAATTTCCGCGTGCTGTAGTGGTTCGGAAGGAACTTCTATCGAGGAAGATCTGCTAAGTTCTCACTGTTTTCACTAATATTCTGCAAAATATTTGCTGAATTAAGTGGAGTTAAGCTATTTTGAAGGACTGCATCAGCATCCCAGTCCAAACTAAAATATTCGTCACTGTCATCCTCGCAATTTGAAAAACTAGTTTGATTGTTATAATTTTTGCCGTAAAGGGGGATTAGTTTTCTTAATTTCGTGAATGACACTCCTGCGAAACAGCGCTTGTATGTCAGCTGCAAGAATGGAAAAGGCCAATGGATAACAGAGGAGTTTTGAAAGCTGCATTTCTGGATTAGAAAAGGGCTTTTGAAGCAACTGATAGCCGAATACTAATTGACAATTTATATAAATATGATATTCAGGAAAAAACCTGGAATGGTTCAAGGTATATTTGACAGAAAGATCAAAACAAGAAAACAATTGAATTTGTAAAGAAGACTCACGTTGAGAGGTATGTACAAAAATAACAAACAAAAGATGAGTTCTTACGTATAATTAGGATTTAACTGACATTACATAGTGCAAAAATAATTTATTCCTTTAAAACACTTACCATTTTCTAAAAGATGCAAAATCCTATCATAGAGTATGACGCTTTCTACAAGAGGAGCAAACATCAATCGTAGTGAGTAAAAGATCACAACACGTTTCCACTGTTCCAAATATTCAACAGTTTGGCAAGAATAAATGTCTTCCAAGGGAATTTGTTTCTCCATATTTTTCAAAGCCTTTTCACAATATCTGGACAAGAATAAGTTTAATTTAAAATTAATTCCTGCAATATATTCAACTTACTGTGAAAAAGTTAAAGCATTCGTATGTTTAACACTCTTCAAACCTGAGTGTCGCAACTCTGGCCAATATTTGACGATAATATTTTCCAAAGTTGCTCGATATGAGTGCACTTTGAGATTTTCATAATTTCTACAATGTAGCCTTTCTGCATACGTCTCTATGGCATGGCAAGCTATTTCACGGGATTCATAAGATAGATGATATACATCTTTATGCAAATTCCTTAGATAGCAACTTAATGGATATCCTAAACTATCAAGTTTTATATCCGTCGTAAGTTTCATATAGCAACAACCAACAATGTTGAGAAATTTTGCTTCAGAACAACTTAGAAAAAGTTTTATTAAAATTGCTCCCAGATCCCCACACGGATGTAGCCCTATTATTCCAAAAAAGAAGTCTCTGTCATTTTCTTTAATATTAAAAGCAGATTTTATTTTGCATACGAAATCTTCAGTAGTTACATCTTTCGTTAGTCTCAAGGTTGTATGAATTGGCCGATTATATTTTTCCATTTCAGTTGCTGTGAAATGTTTACCAGCAGTTGTTTCAAATTTTTGATCAATCACCCTAAAAGAGCGAGAAATTGATTACCTGATTAAAAAAAATATATTTTACAACATACTCTGCCTGTTTATTTAGGTCTGCTTGCATTTCAAGGCAGCAAACTTTAAGTCCATAACCGTAGGCAATAACTCGTGCTAAATGACCCAAGCCTGCACCAAAATCAACTACATATCGGACATCGCATTTTTGAGCACTTTGATAACAAACTTCTGCCATCTTCACAATTTCGTGACGCTTCTTTGGTTTTACACATTTTGAAAAGATATTTCTAACTTTAGGATGTTCTAGACAAGATTTGACAGGTATATCATTCAAACTTAACTAAAAAACAAAAATACGAAATATTCAATTTAAAAATAAATAAATTTGTGGGCATTTTACCTGCTCGTTTTGACTTCTTGGAATGCATAATGATCGTAAGATGATCTTTAGTGACAGCAATGATAGAGGCCAAACTTCTGTGCATTTACTGTCTGGTAATAGTTCAGAGAACTTCTCCGGATCCAATGAAGCAAATGTGTTCCTCCAACATAACGGAAGCTTATTCCAGTGATCATCTACATAGAAGTCCTTAAAAAGTACTAATTTCAAAATCGTTTTAAAACGTATAAACTCATACTTAAAAAGTCAGAAATAATATTCTTAAATGATGCAAAGCATCCATGGCAGGAAGGAGATAGGGAAAGGATTAGAAGAAATGAGGAGCGGTGCGGAGGTGCTGATATATATCATTTTTGAGCCCTCGCAGATTGTAAACCCGACTGTATCCGGCCGAAAGTTTTTAAAAGGATGAGCGCGAGTATTGCGTGCCAGAACTAATCTACAAGCGATCAGACTAGAAATTTCACTGTACATTGACCACGCATGTAGCGATAAAAGAGTGAAAGACATCGGTGCTCGAGCGAATCGGTATGACAATTGCCACATAGCTAATGTGCGACCAGCCCTGGCCCAGATATGGAAATTATATTCCATGCTAGGTCTGATATCGGACTTGTAGAGGAGCGCTAAATTCTATGAGCAGAAATATTTCCTACATTTTTTCTAAACTCCAAGACATTTCAATGCTCCTTTCGTAACAGAGAAGATGCTGTCTGTCCAACTTAACTTATTGGAAATATTAATGCCAAGAATGCTTAGTGACGGTGTATCAGAAATTAATGCTCCATTAAAAGAATAAAGTTACTTGGTTTGAGACGAGTCTTTCATGTCCTCTATCAACGAGATTGTAATACTTTAGCTCCATTTTATGCTAACTATTCAGCAACTCATTCTTTTTTTGGATGCAGTTTGTAAATTTGCAAGCTTGTTTCAACTATACAGCAATAAGACCTTTTTACAGCTGAAGGCTTAGATCTCATCGATTTGTGTTTCATATCATATGCTCTGAAGGAAGTGTTTAACGAGCTTAACATCGTTTTTCATCAAGATAATGAAAATTGTTGTCAACAAATATATGGTACATATAAGTAACAATATATTGATCCGGTCCATCTTACAGTCTGAATCTCAAACTAGAGCGCGCCATAAATAGACTAGGAGCATTGTAATACTACCGACGATGTTAAAACCACAGTAGAAGTCTTGCTTTTCTTTATTTCATAGTTCCTTATTCTTTTACATAGTTTAAAATATGAAAATCGTCTTGTTTTCTATAATTGACCCGTAGACATAACTTCATCCATGAATATCGAAGGAGCTTCTCAAGACATGTCCAGCGATACAGTGTATAAGGTCCGAAACAAACAATTGTGCTGAACAGCCTAGTATTATAAAATTTCATGAATTAAGGTTGGAATTGTATATTTGTCGTACGATTCTCTTAGGAAGGATTACTCTCTAATTTCTTTGACACCTCATAGTAAACTAGCCCCTGGGTCACCCATCGAGCAAAATGAGATCAACACGTAGATAACCAAATACGCAAGAACCCTAGGCTTCTTTTGACAAGGTACAGGTAATTGGGGATATAAGCCTTAGTTGTTTAGAATCTGCTGTAAGCATGCCACAGCAGCAACACTAATTTCAATTTCAAAACACAAAAGATCTGGATAAGATCATTGAATTTCATATTGTTTGATTACATTAGAGCCTTAGGCCGGCTACTGGTTAGGTTACAAATAAACCCTGCTTGCATGAAATGATCCATACGTGTTTCAAGAGGTAGTTTCTGCGAATCATTCTTGCTCATCTCAACATGAACCAATACATGTGAAAGATTATACAGAACCAAAATAGGGGGAAAAGCAATGCCATGCTGTTATGAAAAGTGGGTGGCTGTATCTGAATAATGGGTGCCATGAGGATCCGTTACATTTCAGCCTCATTTACACCTTTTTATCTTTGAGCAAGTCAATTGCCCAAAAAAATCTTTGAAGAGTACAAGAAAAGAACAAAGGTCGCTAAGCTCTCTAGGCAAAGTCCTTCTTCGGCACTGTTGAGATGGGCCATAGAAAGGGCGAGCAAACTAACTCATCGGTGGGCACCAGAAAATAAGACTTCATACCTTCATGTGTAACGAGACTGCAGAGATTCTAATCATTCTTTAAAAGGTAATCAATTGCGATAAACACCAGATCAGACTATTCACCGACCAAATAACTGTAATTACATTCATGCTCAACAAAATAACCAAGGTCACAGACGATAATTAACGATTCTGCAACAAAAAGATTGAATGTATTTTTCTATCAATTAAGACTCTACCAATGTACACTATTGTAATGTCGAGATAGCCAACGTTCTAGGACGTGGCCTTGTGGTCGGGGTTGATTCTATGTATAATATCCGAACACGACAAAAACGGCAATTGCTCGGACGGGATACATAATCCTATCAAACATTCTGGAAACCGACCCGCTCGTGCTAGTAAAGTACATTTCTCAAATAGGACTGGAATTCTCAGAGCTGAGGCAAATCACAAAAGAACTCAGGACACCATGCTATGGTTGTTGAATGCGGAAGTATTCAAACTTGTGAGTCCCAATAATTAGTTTAAATAATATTTATAAGTAAATAAAGTATTTACCAACACGTATGAATCAATTAACCAGTCATATTCACGAATTATCGAAAGAGATTGATTTAAAAACCTTTTCAATTTAATTGAGTCAGGTTCGATAAAAGAATCTGTTGACATTTTTAGTTTCGGAAATAAACAATTGCATGCGAACAGCGAGTGTGGCTGAAAGTGTGCGTACAAAATGACAGTTTAATTATGGTGTGAAAAAGCAAACCACTGTAAACAATTTATGGTATACTTCTTGTTTCATGTTGTTTTTGTCAATCGGGAAGTAAAGTTTTTCTGTTCGAATTACTTTTCTCTAGCGTACTACCTCAAGGAATCGGTCAAGAAAAAAATTCCTTGAGCATTCCATGACACTTTTTTTACATAGTTTTTGTATAGGAACAAAAATTCCTTGGCTCTAGCGTACCGGGCTTAAATCTTTGCATAATTAGAACGTTGCACTAATGCAAGTCCGCCTTTATATTCATCTTCATTGTACTCCAGCCCGAAGATTTGTATTATATAGAAGAAGATATTTATGGCAAAGGGAATGGAACGAAATCTGTCAAAGAGAAGACGATAGAAAAAGTCAAAAATACTCATAAAATCCTGCATTGTCAATACATAATAAGGTTTGTAAATGTTTAAAATATTATTATCAAGTTAAAATGGAAGAATCTGGATTTCATCCCAACTGGAGAGCTTTAACCACAGTACATTTTCCGTATAAAATATTTCTTTCCGAGGGGTCATCGAATAGTATCTCACAGCCTGCACATACAAAAAATCGTCAGCATAAAATACATAATATAAGCGGTGAAGAAGCTAAAAAATTCTATGAAAATACTATTTGTACAACACCAACTCTAAACCATGTGAATTATAAGGAGACTGCTCCAAAATATCAACCAAAACAACGAAACATCGTCAAAAAGATTGAGTTCGATAAGAACAAATTTTTTAGAGCTGCTATGTCAAACGACGTGAAAACGCTTCAAATGTTTCAGTATAAAAATGGAGACGTAGATTCAATAGATGAGTTTGGTTGGACAGCTCTAATGATGGCAGCTTGTGAAGGATCTCTTGATTCCTTTTCATATCTCATCAAACTGGGTGCTGACTTAAATAAATGTGATAAAAAGGGAAACTCTGCCGTTTCTCTTGCAAAACTGAAAGGATATAATAAAATAATAGATGCATTGCCTAAAGCAGCAGGGATACAATTTGAGTGTGATCATAAAGTACAAGAAGACATACAAAAATTAAGTCCTTTTTACTGCGAAATATGTAAACTTAATTTTAAAGAAACAACATTAAAAGGTCATGAAACTTCCACGGTTCATCGGTTTAATGTGAAAAGCTTAAGAAAGTCAACAATTAAACGTTTCAACGTATCTGAAAGCAATCGAGGTCTTAAACTGATGTTAAAACAAGGTTGGGATCGTAACAGTGGACTGGGACCTACAAATAGCGGTCAATTATTTCCAGTTAAAACGGTAATTAGAAAAGGTCGAACAGGCTTAGGTATTAAGCAAAGTGAGCCAAGAGTTACTCATTTTAAAGCATATGATCTAGCGGCTATAAAATATAAACCTCAACCAAGAGACTTGACACGTAAGGAGCTGGAAAGAAATCAACATCGAAAAAATTTGAAGGAGCGATACTATAGAAGAGAACTTAATTTAAATTAAGAAATTAGTAAATCGAAGAATGCTGATATCTACATGCATACATATTAGCTTTGTGTGTTTCCTATGGCTAATTCAAAAATCGTATTCCACTTTCAGTACATCAAAAATCTGGTCCAAAATGTCCAAAACAGAAGTACAAAAAACCATGGAGGTTCTGTTCAATACAGAAAAGATTGCCGATGAAATTTTGATGAACAAACAAGAAATCATTGCCCTTGATAAACGACGGCAAGATACAAGAATGGCAATAAGAGAAGTTGAAAGAACTGACGAACCTAAAGTTTGGATAACTATTGGATCAATTCTAGTTAAAGTAAAACGTGATAAAGCTTTGGAACTGCTGAAAAATGGTATTTAATTCGTTATATAGAAAATAAATAAAATCGTTGCATCTCTTAATTTCTATAGACCAAGTGCAAATAGATATTGAAATTAACAAGTTGAGGTCGGAGCAAAAACTGCTGGTAAATAAACATCGGGACTTAGAGCACAATTCACCTTTCAGCGGTACAAATCTGAAACCACTTGATCCTAAAGAAATGTCAGCAATAAGAATTAACCTTCCACTCTTAGGTTAAGGTTTTTGTAAGAAGAATTTTTGGAATAAATTTAAAAAAATTAATTTATTTTTTATTTATCTTGTTGAGAAAGACTGGGTAGCATTATAAGTAATATATCCAATTATTTTCCTTGATTAGTTTGCTAATCTGTCATTAATTCATAATCTATTGTCGATCTATGTATCCACCAACGTTCATAGATGTAGCCTGGACCAGGATACTTCAAAATTCTTTTTGTAATTATATAGCGGGGAAATGTAAAGAAACTTATCATGGAAACGAAATATGTATTATTTTCAAAATGATATTGGCCGATTATTTGATAACTGGGCTCATCACACCAAGACCAAGTTCAAGGGATACCCTATGATGCAAAGCACTGCAAGACAAAGGATTAGAGGACACAAGCCTTGAAGTCCATCAAGTATTGCCTGAATTCCGGTTCAATCACTCCAATATGACAGCTCTATCTAAAGTTGTGTCAGACATACGTGCATATAGTCCTTGACTTGAGCAGAGCTTTTGACTTAAACCCACACTCAATTTTAGTGCGCAAACTGGCCAGGTTAGTTTCTCAACGTCTGTTTGCACCTTGATATTCAATTACTTTTATTGTTATCGCAAATGGCTCCCATTCTTTTCTTAATGTTCATCAACGATATCCCAACAATTCTGGGTGGCTATCGTTTTCATTTATATGCTCCTCCTCTGCTTTTGTATGGCTCGACAACTCTGATATTCCCATCTCCGCAGGTTATTGCAAAAAAATCTGTGGTTAATGGATCCACACCTCACTTGGATGTCGCTATATTTTAAAACTACTAGCCAATATCCGACTGTAGCCTGACAAAGTTATTATAGCCCTTCACTCTTATGCAGATATAGCATTCTCAGATTTACTTAAACCATTAACAAATAAGTTTAAACTTTAAGCAAATAAATTTAAACCTTGAACAAATGATTTTAAGCCCTTAACAAATATATTTAAACCCTTAACGAATGAGTTTGCACTGTTAACAAAAAGAATTAAGCCTTTAGCAAATATATTTAAAATATTTTATTTCAACTTAGTAAGCAATTCATACTTTCCTCAAATTTTGGGTGCATATATAAGCTGTTCTTTTGGTTCCGTGCAGTGAATTGCGCGAATGACGCGTCGTTTCGGCGGCAAGGGGGGCTTAAGATTTTTAGTACTTCTTCCACTTTACACCCTGTAACTTTCTTCAACACATTGTTGGCATTGTTGTTTTCTTTAATTATAAAAAAGGAATGGGAAAAAAGAGTATTTTCATACAAGAGCGCTAGAGGTCTGACAGATGCATCATCGCAAGCTCCTTGAACTGCTTAATGGGGGGTGTATTCCTGATAGATTCAGTCAGGGAATTCCACAGGGAGGTTCACTGACCAAATAAACCATTAGATCCAAATAGGGCATAGGGCTGTGTAAAGCACTCGCGAGCACTTTCCGAATGGAACGCAAGTTTGTGTTGTCAAGAGTAAAACATAACCTCCAATTTCAAACATTTCTGTTATATTAAGTTTCTTATGAAAATAGTTAGGATAATTAACTATATTACTCATATTAATTTCATTAAATGCTACTGAAAATAAAATTATGACAAACTGGACCTATATTCGAGCTACTTTCCTCGAGCAGTACCTATGTATGTACTATGTACCTAGAAAATGTAAGGATAAAAATTCGTCTCTGTTCGATATTTATTATATTAAAAGTTTTACCGTATTTATTTTCAAATTTGAATAATTCTCCTGTTCGCGATGAGTTATATAATTTTATTTGTTTTTTTTATAAACATTTTCTCTCAAATTTCATTTTTCTGACATTTCAATAACCATTTAGCATCGAAATCCACCTAGCGGAAAATTCTTGCGAAACTACTCAGCACATCTACTCGCGGACAAGAGCATGAGTAGTTGCGAGTATGTAGAAGTACTTGGGAGTACTTCACACAGCCCAATGGAACACAGCTAATGACAGCACCGAGCCCGGTGGTATGATTTTGTTTTCATTTCTCTGAGGCAAGCCTTGAGGCGAGCTGCGATGAAGCCTGAGAGAACCCAGGCCTGAGGCTTGCCTGGGCGTGTCTCTGTCTTAATGGCAGAAACACATTCAGACCTCGAGGATTCTTCGAGGCGTTGTCAAAATTTCCAATACTGGTTTTTAAGTGATGCAACACAAAACCAAGCCAGCAGCTAGCCTGAAGGCTCGCTTTGCTCAATGTTGGCATTGTAATTTTGATAGTACATCTGTTGACAGAAGTAGGCCTGAGAAAGAAAAATTTCCAACATAGCGCAAAGCGCGCCTTGAGGCGGAAAAAGTCACCATTATATCGAATTCAGAGGTCATACAATTTTAATTTCAGTAATATTAATATTTTTAGTTCTCGCCATCTGAAGATTAAAAGATTAATTCTGAATGATTACTGCTTCCAGTCATCTACACATTTATTTTTCATATAGTTAATTCATGCTTGTCTTCATCCTCCATTCACTCCAATTGGAAAGTTGCTAAATTTTTCCAATTCCAAAGAAATCTTCTGTAGAATCTCCAGCTGATTGTCGACCAATTAGCATACTATACTTTTTATCTAAAGTGGCTGAAACACTAATGTACCAGCAAATTCTTGAACTCGTAGACAAAAAAAATTTATTGACCTACTGGCATTCCGGTTTTAGGATGCACCACAGTTGTGAAACTCATATCTTAAAGATATCCACTGATATAAAAAGTGCTATAGATCAAGGTAAGCTTAGCACTTTGGTGCTTTTAGATTTTTCAAAATCCTTTGATACCGTTAATCATAGCATTCTCTTGCAGGAGCTTTATGTCTCTTATAAATTTAGTAGTACAGTAGTATCGACGACCGGTAGCTTTTTATCAGATCTCAGTCAACAAGTCAAGCTCAATGATACAATATCACTCCGTTACTCAGGGCTGGAGGACTTGGTTTTGAAACCGGCCCGGGGAAAGTACGACAAACCAGCCCCTTTGAGTCTTCAAAAACAACTTTCTTATAAGCGGTAAAAAACCCAAATTATTACAAATTATTAGGCTGGTTAACTTTTTATTGAACCGAGCACAAGGAGGGCAAGATTGTGTTTTCTATTTGCAATTCATTTAACAACTCAGTATACATTTGGATCAAATGGAGCCTTTTCTACTGAACAAAACAAAGTTAAAAAATACAGAGCCACTAATCATAAATAGTAGATAAAATTGGACTTTTTCTGGAATTTGTAAGATTTAATAATAAAGAAGAAGAGAGAAATTTATATAAATACAGGAAACATGTAGGTATGCATCAAGGGCGTATCCAGCCCTGCAGCCTAAGGGGGGTCACAACTAAAATGTTCGAGGGGGTGGAAAAAGTCAGAAGAAGTGGATTTTAAATTGTTTTTTTTTTAATCATATTTACGTTATATCACAAAATCTAATTTTCGGTTTGATTTGGAAAATCTATCGATAATATTATCCATATCAATCTTAGGGTGGACATTATGGTCTCATAACTAGAGCTGAAGGTATCCGGATAATTTACTATCCGGATTATCCGGGATAATTAAGATCGGATTACTCAAATCCGGGTATCCGGATAATCCGGATCCTTGTATCGGATCCCAACTATCCGGATCCGGATCCAAACTATCCTTATCCAGACTAAGCAAAAAAGGTCAAAATTTCCTTCAGATTGCATTGTTTCTTTGGAAAAATATAAATATTGTTACGTGTAATAGAAAGAGACAACTGGTGACATCTACTGGCAATAAACAACTTCAGGTTCGGAGAGTAAATGACTTCAGGTTCGGAGAATCGATTATGAAATCGACAGGAAGGTTCAGGAATAAGAATGAATAGAACAGTCAAGAAGCTTTTGGAATAGAACACTCCAGAATAATCTGGAGAGTTTCTAGGGTATAAATATAACAGTTGTCATCGCCAGGGGAAGAGTCTTGTTTTAGACGTTGCAGTGTTAAGAAGCGAAAGTAATAAAGAAGCGATAGTGTGTAATTAGATTGCGATAATTGAAAGTACAGTGTTAGCGATAATTACAGTTGAGTTGATTAAATGACTGTTTGTGAATTTTATATGATTAGAGTGAAATAAAGAACTTATATATTAATTATTTAATATTGTGTTTTAAATAACGAACCAAAGGCCACGCTCGCAACAATATCATGATATTTTCATTTTCTCAATGAAACAATACAATTTTGAAGCTTTTTTGCTTAATCTGGATCCGGGTAGCTCGGATACGGATACGGGTAATATGGATCCGGATCACGTTTTTTTTAATTCGATGAAATTATGTCAACTAGTGTTTGTTCGCTTGCTATTTTTCGCTATGTATCATATTATCTACATTGCGTACTGCAGTTAGAAAGGACAATGGATTGTGATAAAAAACTTCAGGAACTAGTTGAACAGTGTTTGATGGTATTTGACGATAGTGAAGATAACTTAGATTTCTCAGATGCGGACGAAGATGATGTAGCAGCCACTGAAGATCTTTTTGATATTGTTAGTATGCCAATTGATATTATAGCAGGTGAATCTGTAGATGAAATCGGAGAAGTTTCAGAGCTTTCGATTCAAGAAAATGAAATTGGGAAACCAGCGAATATATTCAGGAATAATGGTGGAAAAATAAAAGCAAATAACTTGATATGGCGACGTCGGAACCTTCAAATTGACTCAACAGTGCTGTGTTTTCAAAATGCACCTCTACCTGCGTCTGTAAAGGAACAGGTTACTCCTACAGAATTTTTCCGTTACTTCATCACTAATGAAATATTGGAGGCTATCGTGAAAGAATCAAGCTTATATGCAAAGCAGAAAAATATCAATGCAGCTGAATCATTACAAAAGAAGACTTATAGCAATATATCGACATTTGCATATATACGGCCATCATCACGATATCAAATGTTAGGAAATATTGGAATAACCACTATGAGTTCGAAGGAGTGAAGGAGACGATGAGTCAAAAAAAAAATTGAAGGAATTAGACGTTGCTTACATTTCAATAACAACGACAAAATGCTTGCGAGGGATGATCCCAATCATGACCGCATATTTAAACTCAGACCGCTTATTGATCATTTGAACAGTAGATACCAAAGCATTCCATATGACGAGAATTTATCTTTAGATGAACAACTATGTGCTACAAAAGCAAAAAGTTATCTTAGGCAGTACCTTCCAATGAAGCATCTTAAGTGGGGTTACAAAGTATATGTACTTAGTGGAGTCGATGGATATGCCTATAAATTTGAAGTTTATATGGGGTAAGAAAATCTTGAGAAGTACAGGCTTCCAAGTGAACCAGACTTTGGGTCATGTGCTAATGGTGTGGTGAGATTGACAAGAAATATTCCTAAAAATGTAAATCACAAAATTTTCATTGACAACTATTGTACTACTGTTGAGCTTATGGTATATTTAGCTAAGCTTAAGCAAGGAGATCATGCACTAGGCACAATTCGCCGTAATCTTTTCCCAAATTGTAAGCTACCCAATGAAACTAACATGAAAAAAGCTGCTCGTGGCACTTCTGCCGAATATGGTACTACGTAGAAATAACTTCAGTAGTGTGGAAATACAACAAACTTGTAACGTTATTATCGACATATTGCGGAGTGTTGCCTTTAAGATAAGAAAAAGAAAAAAATTACCAGTATTGAATGTCCAGCCATCATCAAGCAATACAATCGACACATGGGAGGAGTAGACCTTTCAAACAGCTTTATCGGACGTTTTAAAATTAAAATGCGCTCAAAAAAGTGGTATATGCGCCTGCTTTACCATTTTTTGGATCTAACGTTAGTCAACGCATGGCTCCTTTATAAAAAAATCATGCGTTCTAAAAGGCATTCTTCCCGTCCCCACTTTAAACGATTTCAAAGGAGAAGCTGCGTATTGCCTCACGAAAACCGGTTCGCATAAAAGTAGGTGGGGAAGACCCTCGCAGCCTTTAGAGCAACAAATTGAAGCTAAAAAGAAGAAAGGGCCCACTTCATACGAAGTACCGCCCAAGGATGTTAGAAGGGATGGATTGCAGCACTGGGCATTGCACGCGGATGTTCGCCAAAGGTGAAAGTATCCAGGATGTAAAGGATTCTCTTTCCTGAAATGCTCTAAATGAGGCACTCATCTTTGTTTAAATAAAAATAACAAATGCTTTTTCAAATTTCATAACGAATAACTCACATATTTATAAATAACTTTTCTGTTTTATACTTTTGCAATGAAAATGTTTTTATTTCTACATTTATAATATTGTTACGCGCCACAAAGTGATACAAGCGACATCTATTGGAAATGGAAACAACTTTAGGTTAGTGACATCCTAGTAAACTGGGTTTGGAGAATGGAATATTCAGGAAGGTTCTAGGATAATTCGTAGAGTATAAATACGGCGCTGCTCACATCCAGGAGACGAGTATTATTTCAGACAGCGAAGTGAACGAAGTAAACTATTTGGATTGCGATAATTAGAAGTACAGTACTAGCGATAAATAAAGAGTTGATTTGATAATTATTTGTGAACTTGTGAGAGTAAACAGTAAAGTTAAATAAAGAAAGAACTTTTGAATTATATCTGAAATATTGTGTTTTAAATAACGAACTAAGGCCACGCTCGTAACAATATATTTTATTGAACTCAGTTTTTGTTTTCTTGGGATTCTAAAATTGTTCAAAATATTTCTCTCATTTAGGAAGTAAAATAAAATATATAACCATAGTAGCGCGATGTAGCCGAGTTTCTACAAAGGACAAAATGCATTTTTTCTCTTGAAAAAGGATGCTTTTAAAGTTTCCGTTATAATGGTGATTTGTTTTTATTTAATACAAGATAATAAAAAATATTTTTGTCCAAATAAAAAAAAACTGCAGGGTTAACTTTATATTCTAGAAAAGCGTTGCATATTTTTGATCTACGTGTCCAGTCTTTGTATGTTATTAGTTTATCTATTATTGATTTGTGGCAGTCAAAGTTTTACTTTTGTGACCGGTACTGAACTGAAAGTATTACCGTATTTTAGTAACACTGGAAATTTGTCATAAGTAAAGACTGATTGTAATAATTTGGCTGAATGCCTATATGTATAATGTATATACTCTACTACAGAATTGATTTGCATGAAATAAAATTACTACATGATTTTTTAAAAATTAGAAAATAAAAGCAAAATTTTAAAACAGTATATTTATTTTTCAGCAATTTAGAATTTGTTTTAAAAAGACACATGGTATAGGTATAGCAACGCAAAGCAACGAACGCCTTATTGAACCCTTTTGTTAAAAAAACAAACATTTTTCAATGCGTTTTTGAAATAACAATAAAAAAAAAATTTTGCCACTATTTTTATTAAATAGTGAATGCTTTTGAAGCCACAAGAATGCCAAATTTGATATCTTGGAAACACTCACAAACTAAATTGACTCCACGGGTTGTAATTGTTTATAAATTGTGGACATTTCTGAGTATTTTTAAGTCGTAGCTCTTCTTCCAATGCAGCCGCAAAGTTCGACCAGAATACATGATAAATACGTGTGGTGGACAACCTTGAACAGGAGTATGAAGTGTTGTGATAATGCCAATATGCAATTGAGGAAAATATATTCTGGATTGCGAAGGCTTTGGCTTTCTCCTAATATGTTATCTTGTAGTATTTGTTTAATGCTAGTGAAAACATTAATTTTGTATTTTTAGATTACGTAGGTTTGACCGACCCTGTATCGCCTTTTCGAATGCGCTTACTAGGATGTTCGTTGAAACATTTTCTACTATGCACGTCGTTTATCTTTTTGTATAACATGCTGCAGTCAAATAAGCCGGAGTATATTAGAGAGTTGTCTTGTATACAACATCCCAATGGAATAGACATTTAGTGATGCGACCACAAGGCCATCTTTAGCCAAGTGGGGGCCCTGGGAACTAAAGGATATAGGACCCCGGAACAGAAATTATTTTCTAAAATATTTTGGGTTATCAACGTGAAGTATGTGCCTACTGGAGACGTTTTGAGACGTAATTGTTTTTTGATACCGTGAATTCCATAGGCTCTAAAGTAAATGCGGTCATGAAGTGACGTGACAGCAAGGTGACTTTTTGGTTCCTTCCTTTGGATAACGAAACGATCACCGAAGCGGCTTTACGTTTATATGAATGTCCACGCACTGGTAACATTTTTGTAGACGCTTAACTGCCACTTGTTTTGGGAGAAGTTGTAGAGCTCGGAGGAAACTTATGAATCTTTTTTTTTTTTAAATGCCTGCTACCACGATAGTGTGAGAGGAAGATATAAATAATAAAGCATTAATATCAGAAGTACAAATGAGCCCAATCCTATGCAACAAAAATTTAAAGGAATATTATGATAGCAATTTGAAGATCAAAATGTGGGGAGGAATATCTATGAAAGTATTTATAGATCTTAAGAGTTCCAATAGGTCTCTCTGCTGGTTCAATTGATAATCGCATGTTGGTATTTTGATAACAGATCTCAAAATCTGTAGTAGTAAATCATCAAATCTTTCAATACTCATATTGACATATCAAGGGAATCTTTCAGGATAGGATTATAGTTAATCAAACATTTAGTGAACAACTCGTGCTAGTATTCGTGTGGCTCTTTCAATAGCGAAACGTGGAAAACAATTTATTGACGGCGAAGTAATCAAGGATTGCATGATTGCAGCAGTGGAAGAAATGTGTCCTGAAAAATCTAATTTGTTTCAAAACACTAGCTTGTCAGCAAACACTGTGGCTCGAAGAGTAGATGATACTGCAGAAAATATATTACCTCAATTGTCTGACAAAAATCTACACTTAGAGTGGTTCCCTTTGGCCCTGGATAAGTCAACAGATATTTCGGATACTGCTCAGGTAGTGGAAATGTATGAAGAGCTTCTTGTCATTCATAGCATTCAAGGTACGACCACTGGACAAGGTATTTTTAAAGGAGTTGAAAATGCAGTTAAAAAACCAATCTTCAATGATGGTGGAAAAAACATGTATGAAAAAATAGGTGTCGTTGCTCTCGTATCAAAGGCCGTGGAAAGTTATGGTGGATCAAAACCATTAGCATTTTTTTCGTGAAATTGTTGAACTAAATTTCACATTTGTCATTGCCCCATTTTGCCAAATATACATGTAAACATCAATTTATATTATTATTTATTTCAATTAAGCGGCGAAGGCTTAGGGGTCAATGTTTGATCTAGTACAGAATCGTATTTCTTAGGTCCTGAGAAGTAGGCCTTAATAGCCATCCCCATACTCACGTTTATAGTATTTCCCTATATTTTATTCGAACTTAGGTACTTGATTTTTTGCACTTTAGTTCAGGCCAAACTCGATAGGGCTATGACCGATAGGAAAACGGGCTTCACTGTTCGCCTCAGGTTATTACCAGCTACAATTCGTATAAGAAAATTTTTCTCTGCATACTTTTAGGGTGGGATATAGGAACTCCGAAGGAGAGGGGGAGTGGTGGGTGGCTTTAAACGGCATGTTGTATATCAAATTAAAGGTCTCGCCGAGTTCTATCGGGTGGTGTACTTTTTTTCGCAATTCAGAAAAACTTTCTGGGGACTTTTTTGCCGCCGTAAAACTCATTTTTGTGTACTTGGGTCATATACACCCATGCTACTACATTTCGCATACATATTTGCAGTTCTTCCATGGCTATTAGTGCTCTGTTACATTTTTGCATTTTTCTTATAGGAAATAATTTTTCATGACGCACCAATTCCGCGTAATCACGAAAAGTAGAAAAGTCCATTTTTTCACCCAAGAAAGTCGCTCAATCTATGTACATCCGATCGCCAAAGCTTTCCTTCGTTTAAATGAAATAAACATTGTTAATAAAATACGTTCAGAGTATCATAATATATCGTTTTATGTCTGCTTATGTTGAGCCTAAAGTTGTATGTAAAGTGGGCATACCCATTTGCTCATGGCTATTTTTCCGCTTTCGGCACTACTTATCTGTGAGAAAAAACATTCTCCAAAATGAAATATGTACTAATAACAAACAAGTGAAAAAGCTAGAATTGGTGTAAGACCAATTCTTATGATACCCTAGATCAGGTGTTGGCAGACTTTTCCAGGGTACGGGCTACTTCTAATTTATTCAAGGTGTTGCGGTCTGCTCAGTGGCGTTGGTGTGGTGAGCTAAAAAAAGGTCTACTCAAATAAATATGTAACTACCTATGCACTTCTTTTGCAATCTCATAAGAAAAATTATTAATGCACCTATTTCTTTTGGCAATGGAGTTTGGGTTTGGGATAATTGATTTAATGATAATTATATTTTTTACATAATTCCCACCTATAAATTTAAAATTATGAAAGGATTTTATAAGTTCTAGGGCAGACTGAAATATTTCACTACTAGATTTAAGTATTACCTGCTTTCTGTACATAATTCTTCCTCTCGTTTTAACATTAGGATGATTTCGTTTTTTGAGCTTCACGTCATTCATCGCAGAACATACAATCAGCAGCGGCATTACCGTGGGCAAAAACAATCCAATGCACACATATAATTAAGACGATTCTTCAAATATAAATGTTGAAAGAATAATCATTTCTTTAGCTAAATTTTTCCTGAATTATATTATATACTCATTGTAAAAGGAATCTATTTTGTTCTTTTCAGAGCAAAATTAGGGTCTTTCATTGAGAATTTAATTCATCAATGGATACCTTGCTATACGGAAAGGCGGAATAGAAAAAGCACCACTTTGTATCTCTTTTTGTCATTTCTGTTCACGAAATTTTAGCACAATAGATTCGTAATCAATCGAAAACAAAAATTGAAAATAAATTGTACTTTAATATTTCATAAATCTATCTCAGAAAGTGGTAGATTGTACATTGTTACCTCAAAAAGTGGTAAACCTACCACCTTAGTCATAAATAATAATAATAATTTGTACACAATATTATCGCACAATATTATTCTTGAAACGCATATACCATTGAATTCTGTGTACTCGATCTATTGTATAATTGTAGTTTGAAGTTCTCCGACGCTCCTCTTAGATTATATGGTTGAGCCTTTGCCACCCACGTGATCTTATTTAGAAGATATTCCGGAACGAACACATTTTTCATTTTGAATATAAAAAGCAATACATTTAGCTCAATTCTTGGTTTAATATCAAGCCATAATAAAGAATTTAACATACTACTAATAGGAGTGAAACGATTACAACATAGAATTGCACGCATTGCCTTATTTTGTAATTTTTGTAACGTGCTCAAATCGGCTTGATTACATATAAACAATATTGTAGAACAATATTCAAAATTTGGTTTTATAATACTGTTGTAAATAATTATCGCTGTAGCTATCGTAACTTTCTTTCTAAATCTATTCAAAAATCCAATCTTTTTACCAATTGTTTTAGCAATATAGTTTATATGCAATTTATAATTTCACTTCTTATCAAAAACCACTCCCAAGTATTTATATTCATTCACACATTCCATTAGTTCACCATGCATTTCAACACACACATCCGTATTACTATTTATCGTTATAATTTTTGCTTTATTTATCTTCGGATTCAATTTATTCATCTGTAACCAGTCACACAATAACCCTAAATCTTGTTCTATTTTTATTTTCAATTCATTGGTATCTTTCCCTGATATACATATATAACAATGCATCGTCAGCAAAAAGTACTATTTTTGAGAATTTCAACACTGATTCAATATCATTCACATATATAATAAACAAGATAGTTCCAAGTACTGATCCTTGTGGAACGCCCACCGATACTTCTATTTTACTGGAAACTGTTTTTTTTTTATTTTGGTGCTTTAACTTCTTCCATACAAGTAGCTACTCGTATGATACCATTGAAATTTCTTCCCACGAATTCCATATTTTGTTAATTTATTTAATAAAATTTCTCGGTGTACAGTTTTAAATGTTTTCTTAGGTCTAAAAACACAGAAACAACCTATTTGAGGCGTCTATTTCCTCCTTCCATTGGCACACTACCCAATTAATCGCCGTTATCCTAAATCCAGACTATTCTAATATAATCAATTTATTTGTTTCCAAGTAACTTTCTAACTATTTTTGAATCACTTTTTCTAAAACCTTTTCATATATAAGCAATTTATTTATTGGTCTGAATTCTTCTGCTTTTTTTGTATTTTTTACTTTTTGAACAGGGATAACAATTGATTCTTTCCATAAACTAGGGAATTCTCCACTCACCAACGATTTATTTATTATTTCAACCAAAGTAACACCCCACTTATTCCAGTTGTCTAATTGAATTATAGTCCCGTTTTTTATTCATGTTTTTACAGATATCTTTCAATTCATTATACTCCGCCCTTCTAAAAATAAAGTCATAGTCTTCTTCTGTAATCATGCCCAAATATGTTCTATAAGGTATGAATTCTTTTATGTAGTTTCTCTACCATTTCACCAGGTTGCTGCCATTTACATTATTTTCAATTCAATTTCAGTGGCAATGGTAACCCTGAAACACAGTCACATCGATTGTGAAAAGCCGATTCTCAAGCCTAGCTAATGTCGCGTCGGTCTTCGGTAAATATGATTCTTTTAGTACTCGAGTCTTACGTCAAAGTATAAATAAATATAAGTAGAGACAGAGGCGAACAAAATTGGAAATTTTTCGTGTTTTTTAGACTGAAAGAGGTAATCTCATATACTTTTGTCTTTTGCATGAATGGGGGAAAAGAACTTGGGTATGCATTATTGTAGTGCGACTAAGACAACGAGTTCAAAACAAAAATTGAGAAAACATAGGATTACCCGAATGATAAAAACTTCTTGAATACCTTCAAAATTATTTCGAACTATTCATAATAATGTACATTGGGTAACCCTACCTCCATTTTGCAAGAAAAAGATAAATTTCGCAATGAACAACGCACTAAAAGGAGATGTAAAATTTCTGTCAAATAAAATTCCCAGAATCCAGCAAGAGATTCCCCCACTTGAGCAAAACAAATGTAAACAGAAAAAGTGCTGTTCACATATCATAGGATTACACTAACAAACATTGGAATTCTGCGAAGAACATTGGGACAATTCCTGAAATTCGTGTTTTCATAAAAGAGCGGGAGCATTTTATGAGCGTAAAATCAGAAAACTCCGCCCATTCCCTCTTATTTACGAAAATGAATCATTTGCCATTCCATTTCGTTGCATGTAATCTTCGCATTCACATTTTTTGGCTTATTCGTAAAATGTTCAAAGAGTGTTTGATTTTTTTTTTATTTTTTTCTCTTCCGTCCTTCTTTTTCTCGCCGTGTACATTTAAATGGAAAACAATCGGAACACTCTTCTGTGTCCTTTCTTTTATTTAGTTATTCTTTGCTTACGTCTTAGCAATAAGCATACAACAGAAGGATCCCCACCACTTTCTTGTCTCTTCTTTCTGAGTGTGGGAGCCAACGACCAACGTTGCGAACTTCGACACATTTATCTTTGATCTGAGTTCTATATTTATTGTATGCTCACTGGCCTTAGTAAAGGCGGTCACCCAAAAATGTCTTGGCGGTCCACCGGTCGATCGCGATCGACTTAATGCCCACCCCTGCCCTAGATGAATGCCCATATGAAATTTCTTGAGCAATTCTGATTTTTTGCATTGGTTTCTAGCATATATTTCTAGAACGACTCGTCGGACAGAAAAAAATGATTATAACCAATTTTATAATTCTGAAGAAGCTTTTAGTACCTACAATAAAAATGTCTAGGACTGATCGTTTTCAAAGTATATGTAAAAAACCAAAATTTTTATATGGCAACACCAAGAAGGGGCTGCCCGCTTTAGTTCATTTTTGAAATTTTATTTGCTATTACTATGAAAACACAATGTACCAAACTTCAGATTTCTATGTCGACGAGTTCTCAGGTAGTGTCCAAATATATAGTGGAAAACGAAATTTTTGTATGGCAGCCCCACGAAGGAGTTGCCCGATTTGTCTCATTTTCCAACTTAATTTTACTTTTTTTTTATGTCCGTGTACAAAATCTTAGCCTTCTAAGTGAACGCGTTCTCGAGTTATCGTGCGCACGGACGGACGGACAGACGGACATGCAAAAATCAAAATAACTTTTAATTTTATGCGTGGGTGTCCAATCCATTTTGCTCTACGATCATTATTTCTGTGCGTTACAAACGGAATGACAAACTTAGTATACCCTATAGATTTCATCTAGGGTATAAAAATATTTACAGGTTCAAATTGAGTGATGAATATTTGAAGTCATTGCTGCTGATAATTTCCATTAGTAAACTTGGTCCATCTAACAAGGATGGGAGTTGGTGACAGTCCTGAGTGTCTGTCCTGCTTAGAAGGAGAGCCTGGATGGAGCAGGCTGGATACTCTAGGGTCTGTCCTTCTATTGGTAGATGAGCTGAAAAATCTTCCTCACAAAGACCTGATGCGCTTGATTAAGAGGATAGGAAGGTTTTGGTGAATGGGCTTTTAGCAGGACGACGACTTTACAATGGGCTGCTATGGCCTCCATGATTGGGATGGGATCTCTTGTCCCCCTGCCTAAAAAAAAAACTTGATCCACAATTGCAAACAATCATCAGTGAAAAGTTACCGTGTCGGGCCGAATTCTTAGTGCTCGCGCAGGCCGTTATTTACAGACCCCTGATCTAGGGTATAATAATTATTGGTCTTACAATTAGACCAATTATAACTTTTTCTCTTGTTTATTTTGTAATTTTCTTATCTAACAAACTTTCAAGGGTGTATCTTAGTGGACTTTTGTCTGTGTACTATCTTATTAACTTAAAAAATAAATAAATAAATCCATAAACAAATAAATAAATAAATAAATTATTACAAGCAATGCGTTTGTATAACTCTTTAGACGCGCAAAATGTCATCTTCTTGTTAATAATGTGGTTTCGCAGGTATAGGTATGAAATGTATGCACTGGATATCACTGTATGAAAGATAAAAAAAAATAATTACATACGCAACTTATTGTATATAGTATTCACAAATCTGGATACAAACCTTTACTCTAGCGTAAATAGATGCATTGAATGCCCTCGCGCTGAATTTATAAAAAAATAATTATACAAGATTAATTGAAGTATTCACTACACAATTACCGTAATTATTGTGTTGCTGCTGCAGACCGACGAACCGAGTGTCTGAATAATAGATTAATCGAACATGGTACTCTCACCCCCAATTAATGCGGTTTTATCTAAGTATCTATCTGAGGCAGCAGCAGCAACTATAAGCCGGGCGTTTACACATATGAATTGCGGCAAATGGGGACTTGAATCGGTAAACACTATTCTGCGTTATTAGTAAAGTTAAATAAACAATAACAAAACATACAATGATAAGCGCGGTTCACTATTGTTTAGATAGATACAAGTCGAAGCAGTAAATGGAAGCAAAGTAGGTACGTTAATGTTAGAGAGTACTGAGAAGGCGAGGGTAAACTATACTCGCAGCATGGTAAATTAATACACTGATAAAGCTCCATTCCATATCGCCATGGTATCCAACTTGATGAAAGCGAGACTTACAGTGAGCGCCTGTTAGCAAGAAAATGACAACGATGCAGCATTGAAGTTGAAAGTCGTCGCCATCAGAGCGAAGCTTTTTTTTATTATACATATATGTGCCAAAGTGTGTGAAACTCTGTGAATTTGTGATCTCCAGGAGGAGCAGCAGCAGCACCACCAGCACCAGCTATAGTCAAGCCACCACAAGTAGCAGTATAGTATAAGCGCGCGCGCGCACTCTAGTATCAGTATGTGCGACGAACACGAGAACCGCAATCAGTGTGTTGTTGTATGTTTTTTTTTTTCGAAATAAAAAGTGACATGAAGGCCATGGTACAAGTTGTCGTCGCGTTCAGTCCGGAAAACTGAAGAATTTTTGCTCGGGCAAAAAAAAATAAATTTAATTTCTATTCGCAAATCTTATTACAACATTTAACAGTTAAATTTGAGTAAACTATTGTGCATATAACGTTTCGGTGGATGTGTTTTATTATGAATATATTAATAACGAGAAAAAGTAAAACACAACACCCGTGAAAAAAAAATGTTTCGCGATAATTTCCTAAAGTATATACTGACTAGGTATAACAGCGCAACCACTTGTCTGTGATTTGTAACGAAATCTGCGAAACAATATTGTTAAAAAGTATTACAAAAAAAAAAAAAAACAACAAACACAATATTCTCTAATAATTTAGTAAAGAAAATTAGTATGGAATATTTTGTAGCTTTACCGAGTAAATATTTATCAAATTATCAAAAGTAATGTAAACGAGCTTATACTAGTAAGAAAGCAAAAAAAAAAACACTTAAGTCGACAAAAGCACTCGCTCGCATTGACAAGTTCTCTGTGACAGATTTGTGTCGCCAGAAGTTCGTTAACAAACACATACTTAAATACAAGCAGGATTCTTGTATATTGTTGCATAGCAAAAAGTGTTATATAGTTATACATATGTTTTGTGACAGATAAATAAATTAAATTAAAAAAAAAAAAGGTTAATTTTTCAGTAAGCGATCATAAGTTGTTTATTATTATTATTATATTAATAATTACTAAATAAATACTAATTGTTTTCTATTCACTATTATTATTATTGTTATTGTTGTGTTTTTATAATATTGTGCGTTCTTATTATTCATAAATGTTTATTGATGTGTTTAATGTTAAAAGGATAATTAAGAAAAAATAAAAATAAAAAATAAATTAATAAATAGCCAAAAACCACTTGCAATTTCAAATAAGAATGGAAGCGAGTTAGGCGAGTAACAACAAATATAAAGTGTATAAATAAAAACTGTGAAACTTGTTAAGTGCAAAAATTTATCATCATCATCATCTACTATCTCGTACTCTTTCCTTCGGTACTTCAATTCGGGTACAATTGATATGTTCCAGAAAGTGCGAATATAAAAAGAGGACAAACATATTGATCGTCATCGCACCGCTGATGTCGTCAATTCAGTTACAATCGAGAATATGCCAATATTTCCAGGTTTGTAGATAAACTTCTTTTTTTTTCTTCTTTTTTTTTTATATGTACCTACATAAAAAAAACGAAAACCAGAAAAAGTATATTAAAAAAAAAAAAAAAAGTGGAATCGATTAATTACGGAATTCGAAATTCATAGCATAATTACTAAAAAGAACTGGCTTAAAATGGGTAGAAAAAAACAACAACAAGAAACGACAGAAAAAAACAACTTTTATGCCTTATCAGTGTTTTTTTTTTTTTTTTTTTTTGTAAGCAATGTGAGTTCCCTAAATCCCTATCACACTGAGAATTGTAATCAGCACTGGCATTTTGTTGTGTGCACTGTAATATATGTAATTTATGTAATTGTGTATTCATCCGCTGTTTTGTTGTTTTCTTCTATTCGGTTTCTTATATTGATTCTCGCAGTAATCGCCCGCTGTCCGGTTTCCATTAGCTACTGGAATGGAAGTAGAGATGGAGCTGTATTTGTTTTCCGGCATGTATTGTATTGGGCTCCACTGTTCCCCCCTCAGTAGTGCCACAAATACAAAAAAAAACAAAATAAAAAAACCAGAGAATACTACATATATATTGTGAGTGACTCTGAAGTCTGTATAAACTGGCTAGCTATACTTCTATCTACTTCTACCATGTTTTTATGCTGATTGTGTTGGCTGCTCCGTAGTGGAGCGAAACGGATAACTTTCGTTAGTGGTGTTCTATCCATCCGTGGTTGCTAGGTGCTGCTATGTATGTTGCCCCGCATCTTGTTTTGCTTGCCAATTTATATATATTTGCATACTTGTTGCTTCTCAACTGTGCGTACGCGCACAGTTTTTATTAAAAGCACAAACTTGTTCGTATATTGTATGTGTTCGTATGACAACGCATATAAATAACATATTATTGCGTTTGTATTTTTGTAAAATATTATGTATCGAACATTACTTATGTTTATCAAGGTCGTGAATTTGCCTCATTATATTACCAACAACAATAACAATTAACATTGACTTAGTGTTGCCATATCTTGTTAGAGTGTTGCAAATTGAAATAAACTATTTCATTGAAGTACCTATGGATTGTGGAGAATCCGTTTTTGTACCTTGGTAGTGATGAAACGTAATAATATGAAGTTGATGTTGGCATAATGCGAATCGTAAAAATATCCCAAAAGTGTAACATAAATTTCGCTGGTGAATACAAATGAGATATGAAAGCGAAACCTCGAGCGGGAGCAAATGTTGATAGAACATTGTATCACATTGATGGTATCACTTTCGATTCACTTTGCCTTTCTTGTTCGACAAAATGTGATAAGTTTAAATGTATCCAAAGTGAATATTAATCAACTGTGGTAGCGATTTGGAAATGAAATTATTTTTCAATCATTAGCGATATTGCTCCATTACATTTATGGAATCACTTCGGCTTTGCTTTGCTTTTAATGTTAAATGTAGCCTCTCATTTTACTCTTAATGTTAATTAAATGTAATTATAATTGCTCACCTTTTACAATTAACTAATAGAAAGACAAACAACACAAATTTCTGATCTGTTCACGCAGAAATATAAACTCAGAATGGAAAAATTGAACCGAAAATCTTGAAACTGTAAAATTCTCAGAAGTTCAGGCACAAAACAGCACACATGCACGTGTTTATGCAAGGTATATAAAAGAGAACAGAATTTATATTCGCGTTCGTTTCGCTTTTATATCGCTTCGATAGCATAAATAATTTTCAGCTCTATCGTATTCATTCTTATGTTTGGCTTTGCTCAGCTCTATTGTCGCTTAAGTATCGGTGCTGCGGACGTTTCTTAAATTGTTTTCTGGGTATTAACATTAGTTTGTAATGTATGTATGTATGAATTTGAGATACGACCAAGTGTTGTGGAAGTTATCCTGATTTAGCGGCTAGTTCCACCGCACCCAATAAGGAGTAAAAGGAACGGAACACTGCATAATATAGGTGGGAGGGAGCAACCGAAAAATGCATACTGACAGCGAGAATCTAGGAGGGTTTTTTTTTTATAATATATTTACTTTATTGGATGATTAATATAAAGAATTATCTATACTTTGTTTTCCCTATGTTGGAAGCCACAAATGCAGTCCAAAATAGAATCTCCATTTTAGAAGTCGTTGTAAGAAGTGTTTTATAATATCACATTTTGTGACCATGGGCCGGATTCTGTAAAATGGAGAACTAGGGAATTTGGGAGATGAGAGCTGTTCTAATATTTAATTCTTCACTAGGAATACTGTAAGTCGGGGAATTTTATTTTGAGAAATACCAAATCCTCTATTGCACTTGTTAAAATTCTCCTGCGTTTTGCTAGTGAAAAAGTAAGAAGAAGAAGATTTCTCAACTGATAGTATTGCCTACGAGTAAGAAACTAAAGGAGAGGCCCATCAACAACAATTTTCGTGCCAATCCAAAACCCTCGAGAATACTTCCCAAGCCATGAAACAGAAATCTATATGTGTGCGTTCGGAGTCCGTACTCTAAAATGCTCTATATTGATGCTTATGGAAAAGTGCAAAACATTGACTTTAGATATGCTATAGAGCCTAAACTACTATTCATACAGGAAAATAGCCTTCTAGTAATTTACAGCTTGGTTGCTTACCTTTCCAAAGGCTACACTTCCTATATACCTTACTTAACAAAATATTAAAATAGTTTTGATTACAAAGTAACCTTACCATTTTACGCTCAATACCTCTCAGCTAAGTAACAAATGCATGTGTGTATGTGCAGCCATAGTTCGAATCTGTAGGCAGCTACATTCGATATCATCAACCCACGGCATGCCATGACGGCACAGCGACTTTACAATGATTACTCAGCTGAGAATTTTTGTTTGAGGAATCGTAGTCATTTTGTTAAGATACATTTTTTAAAATAATTTTGTTAGGAAAGGTATGAAAATTTTATTACATTTCGGAAGATAAGAAAGCAATCTTAAGATTAACACAACGCCATTTTTCTGTATGAATAGTAGTTTAGGGCGGAGGAGCTATTCAAATCAAACTTTTGTCAATTTTACATAAGAACACTGCAAATATTTTAGAATGTAAGGACTACGCTGGGCCTCGCATGTGGTAGGGAGGGAGTCTGTTTCATGGCTTGTGAAGTATTCTCGAGGGTTTTGGCCAATCTCAAAAATGTGTAAGTTTATACACATACTATAAAAAATTCGCATTGCAGGCGGATGTAAAGAAAAGTTTATGCAAAGGATTTTCGCGCGGTTTTTGAAACTATGACGCAAAATTCTATACCAGCAGCAGCATAGTGAGAGCTAGTAATACAAAACAACTTTTTGAGATTCCTGGCTCCCCAGTAAGCCATCTTCGGTTGCAGTAACTTGCCTTAAAATTTCTTTTTTGGTAAATCCACAACAAGAAAATATATTAAAATTCTTTTACTTTTATCAAAATTACAAACATTTACCAATATTCTAATTCCCAGCTTATTATTAAAAAAATAAACAAGCTCAGTATTACTAAATTTCCACATATAAGAGTGTAATATTTTTCTATTTAGTACCCTTCCAATTTTAACCTTACCTGCGGCTTTTGTGCTAGGGTAAATTTCTTTACCGGACATAAACAAAAGTGACACCTAGGGTATATGTAGACAGAGATACAACCATATGTTAGAAAGTGAGAAAAAGCATCACGTTCGGCATGCAAAAATGGCATATATATACACGCTATGGCCTCTCCTTTAGTTTCTTACTCGTAGAGTATTGCCTATTTTGGTTGTATTTTGTAAAGGTATACCTAAGAATTTTCGAAATTAAAGTATGGATTCACCAAAAGTAAGGGATTCAAATCAACTAATTACAAACATTTAAAAGTATAAACAAGTTTGTTCCCGCAGATTTATTGCAGACGGGCATACAGTGAACAAACGGAAGAGCTTGTCGAAAATAATTTAGATTTTGCTCATGACATCATTATAATGATTCTTTTCAGTTCTTTAAACTTCAAAATAATATTTTTAATATACACAGCCCTTTAATAACAATAAAAGAAAAAAAAAAGAAAAAAAAAAACCTAACTGTCCCCAGTAAAATATGAAATATCACTTTTGGAATTTACTAAAAACAGCGATCTAACCGGTTGAACTGCAATCTCTCTTTCTTCTCTCGTTTTCCCGCACTGTTAGGCACCGTTGGGCACTGCATGAGAATGCGTCGACGTAGAGATCGAATGAATAACAATAGTAAATAAAATTTCACAAATGGACTAAATCGGGCAACCCCTTCTTGGTGTTGCCATATAAAAATTTAGGTTTTTTACGTATACCGTAAAAACGATCATTCCTACACGTTTTTATTGTACTGAAAATTTCTTCAGAAAATCAAATCCTATGAAATTTGCTGTAATCATTTTCGTTGTCCCACGAACCGTTTTAGAAATATATGCGAAAAACCACTTCAAAAATCAAACTTGGACAGATGGGTGACCACACCATATTATGGATGGGCATTCATCTAGGGTATCATAACAATTGGTCTTAGAACAATTCTAACTTTTTACTTCTGTCAAACCAAGACTTGAAACCTTGTCGCCCAAAATTGTGTGATAACATAAATAAATGAAATTTTTTTCATAGATTGTAGGGTATAAAAAGAAAAGGTTTTTCTTCATAGCGCGCCGGATAGTAATTCTGCTTTAGAGTACGTATTGGATTATTGGACTCCATTTATATATTTTCCTTTAAGTTAAGCATGGCTTTCATATTCGATTCGTTTTCAATCGATCATCTCCTTTACTATACTTGCGCCAGTACTGACACGATTTCCATACACTTCAACGAAGCAAAGAAATAGTTAGGTTGAGTATATTTTCTGCAATTGGTACCTACCCTTTTGATCTATATAGCCAGCCAGCACTTGTCTGGTGATGCGCTTCATTAAGAGAACCCGAAGGTTTCAGTGGGAGGTATTTTTTTTTGTTAACAGACTAGCACTATGGACCGCCTTGATCTCTGTGCTTACTGACGATGTTTTCAAGTAGCTCTATGAATCGTTATCGCTATGATAGTTATTTTAGAAATCTACAGCAGTTACCTTTAATCTGAGTCCCGAGTTTTATTTCTTAACTTTTACCATTTTTAAGATAATTAGGAACCGATTAGAGGGACTGGAAATGCATTTGGTCAAGAATTGAATATCCAATTGTTATTCTGTGAAATAGTGGCCTATATATTATTCATTTATTATAAAGAGTGAAAGTACCGTATAATGTTAATGTTAAGAGTAGAGGCGACTAAAGCTACAGGACCATGCGGATACCGCGACCGTATTTGATCTATTGTGCCTTCCCCTAATGTGGTTAGGAGAAATCCAGTCTTTTGATGAGCTCGATTATTGCTCTTGGGATTAGATTGCAAGCTTTATTTGTTCCTCAAGTGATTTGCATCCTTAGACCTGCTAGCATGGAGTTTCGAGTAGCAGCTCCAAACTAGTTTCGACTCAAAGGCTCGAGAGGAAAGAGCTAGGATCGCAGCTTGGCTGTATGGACAAATGCAGATGGCGAAGTTCTTGTAGCCATTTTTTTGGCTTTCCTGAGCTCCAACCTCAATAGCATAGACTTCCGCCTTCTGCCTGAAAAATGGAAGGTGAGACATCAAGCGGAATGGATAGTTCCACTTCTGGACCAACCACCCTTGCGCCTGTTTTGCCATCCTTCCGGGATCTGTCAGTATACCAGACTTGGGCCCGTTGCGGGAACTAGAGCCCTCCGTCTGGTCTCTGGCTTCTTTCATTTATTATTATCTGGTAACCTCTTTCAAAGGAAAGTCTTTTGGCCATAGTATCCGTTCGAGCATCTAGATCGTTAATGTTGACCTTCTCTGTAATGTTAATATTCTCTGTATCGCATCGTATACATATCCATAACTTTAAACAAGTTGACAAATTCTTAGATTTTTTTAAACTCGTTTTAATCAGCTTGTCATGTAGGTTATACAGAGGACAAAATAATTGCAGCATAAGCAGAACCCCTTGCTAAAATACTATGCTGAATTACCGATTGTACATATTATATATAGAGAGTAGAAAGTTTTCATAAATTGATCGTTACTTATGTTTCGCAAAATTATTATTTTATAAAGCAACTTCTTAATCTTATTACACAAATTACTTAAATGCCTGCCTTATTTTACCTCATTATCTAAGATAAGTATCTACTTAAACTGGCTTACTTTCTCTAAGGGTCAAAGTCATTGTAGTCTTTTTTTCAAGCATATTAACTTGTATCTTCTCTGAGTTTACCTTGAATCAGTAATCTATCTTTCGTAATTCAATGACTGCTGATGCGGTTGTTAGTTACCAGCTGTTGCATTTGAACAGAATCATCAGCAAAAGTTGCAGTATGAAAGTTCTGATCTATTTGTAATAAGCTATTAATATATGTATATTGGAAAAAGTGTAGGACTTAGAATTGTTCCCTGTGGAACACCATATTTAATTAAACACATGTTACTAATTGTTTAACCTATTTTAACATGTAGGATCCTATTTTCTAGGTATATTTATTCAATAATGCTTGAGCAAGACTCCCAATGAATGCATATTTCAGCAAGCTTTTATTTCATGGTTGACTGTATCAAAAGTTTTTTTAACATCAACAAAAACGTCGCTTTTTTTATATTTTTATCTTTGGCTGAAGTTATACACGACATTATAGCTGTGTTGTTCTGTGTACCTTGCTCTAGAGCTCCCATATACTGGACAGAACAAATTGTTCTGTCGATTGAAGCGAACTATTTGTGCTGTTCACTTCATTTATAAATCTTCTATGCAAATGTATGTGGCGTTCTTTTTCTATCCTCTGTTCTGCCCTGTTCTGCTGACAGAACACAGATTATGTCACAGGCTGCTTCCTTCGTACTCCAGTTATTTTTGAGTTCTTATTGATTTGATCGTTTTGTTCCACCAAAAATGATACAAATCTACTTTTAATGCATTTTCAAAAAGTTTAACAATGTTTGACATAAAAGATATAGTTATATGCCTATATCTTTCATGTCTACTTAGAGCACCTTATGGCAATTCAAGCCAATTCAGGACAAGTCGAAAGACATGTCAGGGCAAGTCAGGGCAGTTTAGGGCAATTCAGGGCATGTCAAAAGGCGTTAGCATAATTATACATTAGATACCTACATAAAGATTAAAAAATGGGGATAGAATTTATTTCTTCCTTTCTGAACCGGTATAATAAGTGTATGTTTGAGTTTTTTCATCAAATGCCCTTGTAGAATTGACAGATCAAATGTAAAGTAAAGAAATGATACTATGTATATATTTTGCAGTTTGTTTGAACATATAACCTGGCTTTTAGGATTAGTTGAAGCGTATACAAAAGTATATGGGATATAGAGTTCAAGAATACTTCGACAAAAAAAATTGATATATGTGTGAAACTACCTGCATCAACTTGCTATAAAAGCAGATATTAAATTCACCTTGTCCTGATTCTTAGTATAAGTGTTTAAAATTTCAATTTGATTTATACAGTTAAAATGGAAGTGAAAAAGGAACATTTCATATTCTGGTTTATGAGCTCAATAAAGGCAACAATGTAATGAAAAGTGCGAGGAATGTTCATGCAGTATATGGGATCGAACAATAAGCGCAAACCATTGTCAGCGGTGGCTCCAGAAACTCTGATTCAGGAACTAGAGTCTAGAAAATGAGCCTCGTCCTGTGCAAACGTTGGTGAAAAAAAAAATCCCATCGTAACTGCTCGAATAATCAAGCGGTTGTCAAAGCCTTATTAAGGCCTTTTACAACCTCCAAACTGGTTCTGGAGTGTAAAACCACCCTGCATTCCATTTCTCGGTGTAATGATGTACTCGTCCTATGGGTACCAGGTCAAAGCAAAATAAGCGGAAATGAAAAGGTGAACGAGTTCGCTCGTCTTGGTGCAGTCTGGGAGGAACACCTCCCTTCTAATATTTCGGCTGTCAACACACTCGTTTTCAGTTAGATGACCCCTTGGATAGAGCTACAAAGGAACTGCGGGATAGGTAAACTTCACCGAAAAAGCTACCGGGAACTGGGACTTAAAAATCTAACCCAGAGAAGCCTAGTGTTAATTTTTAGTGGACACTCATTTCTCAGGGGTCACATACACACGAAGAGACTTGTTGACAACTCTCTAGGTATGCAGAGGATGCGGAGAATAATTTGAAACGGCGACTCATTTTCTCTGAAACTATTCGGCCCTCTCAGGCAGACATTACAGCAGTGTTGGAATCTATTATTTTGAAAAGTGCGTATATCCAGCATGAGAAAGTGTTGAAAATCAGCCGAAAGTGGCGATATGAGCTATATATGAAATATTTGTTTGTCGCTACATGGAATTAACATCATGCTTCAACATTAAAGTGTCGTTCAGTATATATATGTACTTATAACCCAGGCTGAAACAAAATGTTTTCGTCTTAGAACTTTAGAACAAACAGGAATGCGATTATTGTATAAAATTCGTGTACACGAGTTATGTCGAAACCCCCTTATATAATCTGGAAGAGGTAAGTGATAACAATGCAGAGCAAAAAAAAAAGACCTTAAGAGATAAATGAATGGCAGCGTGTAGAAATGTCAAAAAATTGCGCATTCTTATTAGAATAACTTGACTGCACCTTCATGAATTCTGATATTTCTTTACTCCTGCAATGTGTGTTCTTACACTTGCGTTCAACAAAAATATCGGTTCGGCTTTATTTTAGCTTATCAGCATTCCTGTTTGCTATTATACCCTAGATGAAATCTATAGGGGTATGTATACTAAGTTTGTCATTCCGTTTGTAACACCTCGAAATAATGATGGTAGAGCAAAATGGATTGGACACCCACGCATAATATTAAAAGTTATTTTGATGTTTGCATGTCCGTCCGTCCGTCCGTGCGCAACTCCTTCGTGGGGATGCCATACAAAAATTTCGTCTTCCACTATATATTTGGACACTGCCTGAGAACGCGTCGACGTAGAGAGCTGAAATTTGGTACTTGGTGTTTTCATTGTACTAGCAAATAAACTTTCAAAAATATACTAAATCGGGCAACTCCTTCTTGGCGTTGCCATATAAAAATTTAGTTTTTTTTTTTTTTTTGAAAACGATCAGTCCAAGAAATTTTTATTGTACTAAAAACTTCTTTAGAATACGAAATCCTATAAAATTCTTTAGAATACGAAATCCTATAAAATTGGTTATAATAATTTTTTCTGTCCGACAAACCGTTCTAGAAATATATGCGAAAAACCACTTCAAAAATCAAACTTGCATAGATCGGTGATCATACGAAATTTTATACGGGCATTCATCTAGGGTATCATAAGAATTGGTCTTAGACCAATTCTAGCTTTTTTACTTGTATTATATTCTAAGTTTGGCCAACAGCTGTAATTTTTGCCAGTGCAGTACAACAGTACAGATCGTTCTGGGAAGAGAATTCGTAGTATATAATCGACATGGTTGCTAAGTTTGCGAAAACGTAAATATGTATTATCATACTTGAAAAGAATATTTTGGAAAGAGCTGAATTTATTACAAAAGTGTGGAATTCCTTGGATCACTTCATGAACTGCATGAAGAGAGAAGGGAGGGTAGGGGTCAGTTCTACATATTTGTGAGAGCGTCCTGCTGAGATTTATGATTTTAAAAATAAAAAAAGTATAAAAGCAGCATTATTTATGGGATGAACCCCGCTACTTTTTATCGTATTGGAGAGGTGCAAATCAATATGGGCAGAAAATGGAAATAATAAGAAACTGTCCCAAATTAAAGCATATGATAGAAGATACCAAATATGACCGTAGAAAGAAGTTTAAGCAAGTAGAAAAATTACGTAGGTAAAATTAAAAAGAAAGAGGTTAGAAAGACATTTTTAACTTTAAAATATGTGGTGAAATTTACGTCATGAAAGGGTACCTCCAAGTGTTCCAGGTATCTGACACCTATGATAATCAGACTCCGAAAATAAACCACAATAATAATCCTTGTAATTTCGTGGCATTGTTTTGAATCAACTGATTTATATAATTTACTCACTCAGTCGAATTTGATGCTATTGTCTTATTGAAATGTTACTTCTCCGGATTGACAGGTCATACTTTGTATACATATATTATACTTCATTAACTTCATCTAGAGACTAGATATATTTAGTTTTTGGAATAATTCATCTATCTTACCAGTTCTTGAAGTTAAATTTCTGATTGATTTGTGTTCTATAAACATCCTGTAGTTTTATCGAAATAATCTACTCTTTAGCAGGCGGGTTTCTATCCTTTTTACATACAGTATTATTTTAGTGATTTAAGAGCAGTTATGAATCGAACAATTTAACCATCTTCATTCTTTTATAATTCTCTAAAGTTTTTGATTACATTGACCATAATATTCTTGTTTGAACGTTGCTCTGAAACGAATACGGTTTTATTGTTCTTGCTATCTCTCTTAAATATAATCAATTTCAATCTACATAAATTTTCCAATACGAGGATCATATTTCAGCAGTTGCAGTATTTTTGTCTATGCTCTCATGTATTTGTTTGTTTTTTTTTGCCACTGTGCATTACAGGAATTGCAGGATTTTTATTTCTGTTATGCAGAAAAATTTACCTTTGACTTCAACGAATCAATTAAACCCATAAACCCGCGAATAATGTTTCTTCTCGAGAATTCCTTGTCGAGAATTTCTCGAGAAAATAGTTTAATCTCGAGAAAGGCGCCAACACTCAAGTCGCAACCAGGATATCGGAGATTTTTTTTTTTCCTAATAGACCCGTCCCGCTAGTGGCTGACAAGACTGTATGTATATAGCAATCATAGGAATACGTAACAAATTAAATCGAATAACGACAGTAGCAAAAACAAGAAATGTGCGGTGAGCTCTCGACTTTTTGTTTCCTTAGAATATAAATTCTGGTTGTTTTGGAAGCTGTTGCCGCTGTGTTGTGAGCTTAGTATAGGCTTGTAGTATAGCAATTAACAGAAATATAATGTACTTATACTGTACTTGCTTTTCCTACCAGCAATTCTCACACAATTCTCAGAAGTTTATAAGGTCACATTTTAAGAAGAATAGTATAAACAGAGACAACGCATATCTAGAAATGAAAACCTCTAATGGCACCCTAATAGAAAGCTCTATACATTCCCTCCCTCTGCTGTATTATGCAACATAAATTCTTCGCGACATTTTTACTGATAGATTTCTTTGGTTGAATATTAAGTTAAAGAGCTTTGAAAAAGTGATCCGGGTTTATATGGAGATTTTCATATCTAGTTGTATGTTGCCTGTGGTATAAATAAGGATTTGGCAACTTTTAATCTTAACTATAAGTTTGTAAATATTCAGCAACATTTTATTTTCTCATGCAGCTTAAAAATATACACGATTATGAACGGAAGGAATCAATTATCGAGCCAAATAGTTCCTCATCAAGGCAATAAGCCAAAAGGCGTTTTGAAGGCCCTACGATCAGTAGTAGTTTTAAGATATAAATGTTTAATAACATTTCTAAAAGCCACAAAGAGATTTAATCTGCAACGTAATCCTGCAGAAGTATAAGGTAACTGATGATGAAATTATATATTGTACTGGTAAAAAGAGGAGGTTAAGTTAGTTCAGACCATAATGAAACTAAAAGATGAAGAAAAAAACTTAGTGTATCTATTAACGTATTAACTAGCATTAAAAATAAAAGATACATGGATATTATCATATATAAAAAAAAATTCTAAAGATTCGGCAAATCTCGGCTTGATATGTGTTCTGCCGAAGAAAAATTAGTTAGAGTTGCTGTAACACAAGAATTAGAACTGGTATTTCTATTGTATAAAAGATATTGTACTGTAGGTAATACGTGATGGTGCTGCCGTTATGCAGGAAGTTTAATTGGAAAGTTATGTGTTGCAAATCAGCATATCATAGTTTGCACTTAGCTATTTTTGAGGCCAGCCATTCCCTTTAACTCGTACACGAATTTGTCTATTTCTTTACTATTTTCGACACTCTCGTAGACCCACTTTTCGTCATCACAGCGAGCTGAAATTTGGCACACAGGTTCATGTCGCGTGACAATTGAATCTATCAAAATATATCCATGGAAACCCGGAAAATCGGGGAAAAAACATTTGAAAATTTGGTACAAATTTGATTAGTGATAAATCCGTTTCAGGAAAAATGCAGAGTTTTCCGAAAAATTTTCCGGAATTTTCCGAATTTTCCGGAAAATTTTCCGACTTTTCCGGAAAATTTTCCGGTAAAAAAGTTTTCTAAACTATGCAGGATCAAGTTCCCTATCAACTGGCATCATTACTTTCTCACCGACAATGGTGAAAACTTGCAGAAAAAATCGAGGAAAATTCATGCAAAACGCTTTTCCGGAGTTTTTCCAACCAAGGAAGCGTTTGAGCGTTTTGCAACCTAAGACAAAGTTGTAGAGCGAAATGAGTTGCATAATAATTTTTACTCGAATAAATTTTTTGAAAAACTGGTAAATCAGTGTCTATTCACCCGTCATAAAATTGTTTTAAAATATCTCCATACAGCACGTAATAACAATTTAGTTAACGTGAACAAGGCAGAAAATAAAATAAGTTAAAAATGAGTTTTCAAACAAAACTGAGGCCAAGCCGCATGAAAAAGTAGAAAATAAACTTTTTTTCGCACACAGAGGTGGACTTAGATTTTATTCGCTGACAATCACCGATATATTTCAGTATGATCAATCAGAGGTAATAAGTGATTTTATTCATAAAGAGAAAAAATATTCAAGAGAAATGTCCCAATCAAAAAATCTGAGTCCACCTCTGTGTATGAAAAAAAGTTTATTTTCTACTTTTTCATGCGGCTTGGCCTCAGTTTTGTTTGAAAACTCGTTTTTTACTTAATTTATTACATTGAGAAGAAGAAAGAAAGTGACGAATACAGGAAGATAATACTGATAGTGAAGATGAAGCTTGTTTCTCAGAATATGAATTGAATTTTCAATTTAAATCAGTGAGAAACCGACAGTTGCAAATCGAAATCTTATAGAATTACAATTATGACAGGAGAATTTTTGAAAATTTTTACAATTTTCGGTACGTGTACGGAAAATTGCAAAAATATTCAAAAACGCCCCTGGCAAAAATATCGTTTTACAAACTTATTAATATAAATAAAAGGTTGTGTCATTTCTTTTGAATTATAAGACAAGTTGGCATACTATAGAGATTATGATCAAATGCTTTTTACGAATTAAAAAACCTTTACAAGTGAGAGAAGATTTTATATTGTTAACTGCAGAAGGAGTCTTAAAATATTTGTTTTAACGAAATTAGAAAAGATCAGATATGTTACAAGCTTCCTATTGCAATTAAAGATGAGATAAGTAAAAGAATAAACAAGAACATCATAAATCTTCACAAAGTTCCACATGAAAAAAGAATATATTTGTACAGATTTTTGAGACTATTCTCGAAAAATTATACAATCAAAATTGCAAAGGAAATGTTAAATAGATAATTTGTTAGTTTTGAACAGTTTTACACTGACGAACCAGAAGTTAACAAAGTTCCAATCCATGGAAATGAAGAACTGTTTCTTCAAGAACAACTTTAATTTATCTATAACAAACAGTGCCAGAGAAGTGACCCCTGGTGTTGCTGAAAATTATTAAACAAGATTTCAATATATTTCAAACAACGGGTGGGTACCTACACGAAAAGTAAATGTGGAACTACATACTTAGAGATAATTTGTCCAATAATTAATTAGTAATGAACGTAATTTTACTACGTATTCCGAAGGATTTTTTTACGAAGAAGAGAAATCAAATCCATATTGTTATACCCTAGACGAAATCTATAGGGTATACTAAGTTTGCCATTCCGTTTGTAACGCACAGATATAATGATGGTAGAGCAAAATGGATTGGACACCCCCGCATAAAATTAAAAGTTATTTTGATTTTTGCATGTCCGTCTGTCCGTCCGTCCGTCCGTCCGTCCGTGCGCACGATAACTCAAGAACGCGTTCACTTAGAAAGCTGAAATTTTGTACGCGGACATTAAAAAAAAAAGTAAAATTAAGTTCGAAAATGAGACAAATCGGGCAACTTCGTGGGGTTGCCATACAAAAATTTCGTTTTCCACGATATATTTGGACACTACCTGAGAACACGTCAACATAGAAAGCTGAAATTTGTTACATTGTGTTTTCATACTAATAGCAAATAAAATTTCAAAAATGAACTAAATCGGGCAACCCCTTCTTGGTGTTGCCATATAAAATTTTTGGTTTTTTACATATACTTTGAAAACGATCAGTCCTAGACATTTTTATTGTACCAAAAACTTCTTCAGAATAAGAAATCCTATAAAATTGGTTATAATCATTTTTTCTGTCCGACGAGCCGTTCTAGAAATATATGCTAGTAACCAATGCAAAAAATCAAAATTGCTGAAATGGGTGACATACATACGGGCATTCATCTAGGGTATCATAAGAATTGGTCTTAGACCAATTCTAGCTTTTCACTTGTTCAATACTACTTTTGATGCGCTATGTTTTTTGAAAAATTATATCAAAGTTGAACAAAAGCGGAATTAAATTTTACGAAGAAGATTTCTCGTCTAACAGACTGAAATTTATTGAAAATAATTTCAATAAATTTACAAAATGCGTTTAAGTGACCTCCATCATTGAACTTCTATGGTAGGCGATCAGAGATAATCATACCGATGAGACCTCTCTGATCGCTGGGTCGGATTTAAATTTTGTTTTGCAATCATTTTACTTATATCTATACCTACATATTGAAATAATAAATAAAATATATGAATTCACTATTAAAGAGTGGTACATACAAAAAAAGAACTATTCCAAATTAAAGAGGATTTTTATTCCGATATCTTATAAATTCACTTTAAGACTGAACTTAAAATTAACTAATTTTCTCCACCTGGAATTTACGGGTTGTCAACGTCATAGAAATTCAAGCTTTTTGTTGTTGTCTGGATAAAATGTTGATACGTTGGATTATTTTTGATGAATTTTCTGTTTTTTTTCTGATTGAGCAAACATTATTTAGTACAGGTATGGAGAACACGGTGCATGGTGTTTTATGTGCACGCATTGTGGTGAATCCGTAACTCCCGCAAATGTGTTGTTACATTTAAAAAAAAAAAACTTTTTACTTTGCCTACTTCTTTGCCTGTAAACACAGATCTTGGTGGCTTTATGCAACGAATTCCTATTAATGTAACCCAAAACCGAAAACTTCTCCTTGATTTCTATGTCATATCTTAATATATAAAAATCCAGTGTCACTGTGTTTGTATACGTTAATCTCCGAAACAGCCCAACCGATTTCTATGAAATTTTGAGAATGTGTTTGATTGGTTCCAGCTTGAAAGAGATCTTGTCGAGATCTAAAAAACAGCTTCAGACGTGTTTTGTACACGGCATTTTCATAAAAATTACAAATAAAAGTTCAAAAATGGACTAAATCGGGCAACCGCTTCTTGGTGTTGCTATACAAAATTTTGGCTTTTCACTATATATTTGGAAACTATCTGAGAACGCGTCGACTTGGACAGCTCAAATTTTGTACACGGCGTTTATAAAAAAAAATGTAAATTTAAGTTAAATAACGGGACAAATCGGACAACTCCTTCGTAGGGTTGCCAGACAAAAATTTCGACGCGACGTAGAGAACTAAAATTTGGTACATGGTATTTTCAGAAAAATAATAAAGAAAATTACAAAAATTGTCTGAATCGGGCAACTCTTTCTCGATGTTGCCATACAAAACTTTGGTTTTTCACTATATATTTGGAAATTGTCTGGGAACGCGTCGACGAAGAGAGCTCAAATTTTGTATACGGAGTTTTTATGAAAATTGAAAATACAAGTTCAAAAATGGACTAAATCGGGTGACCCTTTTTTGTGTTGCCATACAAAACTTCAAGTTTACGCTATACATTTCGACACTGCTTACGTGTCGACGTAGAGAGCTGAAATTTTGCCTTTAAAAAATAAATGTAAATTAAGTTCAATCATCTGGCAAATCCTTTGTAGGGCTGCCATACAAAAATTTGGTACGTGCTGTTTTAATAGCAATGGTAAATAAAATTTTAAAAATGGACTAAATCGGCTTACCCCTTATTGGTGTTGCCATACAAAACTTTTGTTTTTTTACTTGGTAGCTGCATGAGAACGCGTCGAGGTAGAGATCTCATATTTTGTGCACGGCGTTTTCATAAAAATTGCAAATACAGTTTAAAAAAGGGGCCCAATCGGGCAACTCCTTCATAGGCTTGCCATTCCCATACTGTTTTACTATATACTTGGCATTTCCTGAGGACACGTCGACGTAGAGAGCTACACTCTTCCACATATATGAATGTATGCACGTGCACTCAAAATCGCGCAAATACATATACACACACATATAAACACAGAGTGAAATCCTAGAGTATGGATTCGAGCGATCGAGTCAAATATAGCTTAGATATTATGTATCTCTAGCCACCCCACCCCACCCCCAGCAATCTAGGTATCTATATTATAGCGGGACAACGCCGACGGGCTACCCCTAGTTTTACTATATAAAATTACGCACTAAACTTGAATAAATTTACAAGCACTTCCAAGTCAACTTTTATACTAAACAGGTATAGAAACATGTTCCTTAACTGAGTATAAAACAACCCTCTGCATACATAAATCAGTATTCAGTTTCAGTTTTTCTTTTTTAAATTGTATCGTTTAGGACGATTTTTATATCTGATATTTTAGTCACTGGATAATATCCTTTTCAAAAATATACCAATTATTTATTTAATTTAAAATTCGTATTGTTGTTTTCGTAATCCCTTTTTTTTTCAAAGATGTGGATTAACAATGTCGATTTTATTTTCATCATTACTATGTTTTCATTAACAAGGGTTGTGTTGGAATTGAGTTTGGCCGATTTAATTCAATTTTATCTATCTCCACTATTCTTATAAATACTTATACAAAACCCAACTCAACTATATTGGGTTTGTTCCAGCAAACATTGTGGTGATAAATTGCTGTGGCGATAAAAATGGCAATAAAAGCTGTGTTGCCCTTTTATTACCATGGCGATGTTTTGGCAATAGTTCGAGAGGTAAAGTCAATTAGATTCCCGGAAACATTACGATTCGTCTACGAATCTCTTTCTTATTGCCATATTATTGCACTTTTATTGCCTAGATCGCGGGTACTAGATGTGATGAGAGCGAGACATCCGTTATCGACAATATTTCAGTACTCTACCTGTGTTCTTTCGTCAAGTGTGGTCGTCTAGAAAAACCGAACGAAAGAAGAAAAGGATATTTATCGCTATGGCGATCATCAAATAAATTACTTACACGATTCATATGCGATGCAACATTTACCCCCGTCATGTTAAACGTAGGCGATATAAATGCATTATTGCCGGCAATAAAAATGCTCGTTGTGGCAATAGGAAATTATAAGAAACCCAGCAAACATTACGATTGGCCTACGAATCGCTTTCTTACAATTTCTTATTGCCACAACGAGCATTTTTATTGCCAGCAATAATGCATTTTTATCGCCTACGTTTAACATGACGGGGGTAAATGTTGAGTCGCATATGAATCGTGTAAGTAATTCATTTGATGATCGCCACGGCGATAAATATCCTTTTCTTCTTTCGTTTGGCTTTTCTAGACGACCACACTTGACGAAAGAACAACTCTAAATGAGGCAATTTCCACAGGTAGAGTACTGAATCACATCTAGTACCAGCGATCTGGGCAATAAAAATGCAATAATATGGCAATAAGAAAGAGATTCGTAGGCCAATCGTAATGTTTCTGGGATTCTCATTGACTTTAGCTCTCGAGCTATTGCCAAAACATCGCCATGGTAATAAAAGGGCAACACAGTTTTTAGGCCAATCGTAATGTTTGCTGGGGTAGTGTTAATATAAATTTAACGAAACTAAATTCAACTTTCTTTCCATGTTAGTGTTCAATTCGAGTTGAAATCTGCATGGAAATATAGTAAACATTTTCTATTCAGAAGTTTGGCAATTTTTGTGTATTTTTAACATTTACTTCATCTGTAGGCGGGGAGGAGGAGAATAAATTTTATGAATTATTTTCGAATTGATAATAATAATGGATAATATAAAATAAATTAATTTGTTAAATATTAATTTGAATTTTGAGTTCCATATGACAGTAACCTTCAGTGGAAGTAATAAATACTCTCACACAGTGTAGATATTCAACGTTTTTAATTACTGGTTCTTTTATCCAGTTACATATCTAACACTTTGTTAAACTGGGGTAAAATACTGTTTGGAGGGCGAGATTGACTTCCAATGTATGTGTAGACTATAGGTAGACTCGTTCCCAAATTTATCCCAAACAGTTCAGACTTAATTCCCGCAAAATTAATGAAAAGTATTAGTTGCAGCTGTGAAAGTGGTTGTAATAAACAAGATGTGACTGCCAAGAACACGACTTAAATGTACCAATTTATGCAGTAATTATTGTGAAAACTACTCAAATAGAGATAAAGAAATATTTGAAGATGTAGGTAAGTGATTTGGAAGAAATTATTGATGAAGAGCCAGCAAAGTGTCTTGATATTGAAATTGAAGACGCCGATAATGTCGGATATTCTTCAGAATTTGAAAGTTTTATTACAATATTACAATAACAATAACCACAATGCAAAAGATATAAATCTTTTATAAAAAACCATCAATAAATTAATTGTTCTACTTACTAATTATATATTCAAATTATTTTATTCAAATACTACTAAATCAGATGACTCATCGTTATACCATTTATTTAGTGAAAAAATAGTAAAATATACGTTAATAAAAATGGACACTAGGCCAGCGAGTCTTAACTTTAGCTTACGACTTTCAGTATGGTACGGTGCATTGCTGTGAAAAACTTAAGTTTCACGACGGTTTCCGGCACTTTTTTTAATTAAATTCATTAAACTAAAATCTAAAAAAACTAAATCTAAAGCGAAAGAAAAAAGAACACCAATAAAGTTTTCCGTGGAAGATTTTGGATTTTTTCGAAAACAAATAAATATCTCAGAAACTAGTTATTTCCCTGATTTAAAAAAAATTATTCAATGCAAAAAAAAGCGTGCTTGCATAGAATTTCATGCAAATTTTAATATTTTTACGAGAGAGAAAAATAAAAATCCGAAAAATCGGTTTTCCCAATTTTCTCGGAAAATTTGAGGTTATGTTGAGAAATGCTTTATATGAGTAGATTTTTTTTATTATTTCCAAATTTTATGAAGGACATTTTTTGCTAAGAGAACACGTTTCGACGAAAATTGTAAAAAAACAACTTTCAACTAAAATTTCGTTGCAAGTGAGTGGCAACAATTTGTGCCACAAAGATTAGGTAGTTTTCGATAAGATTAGGGAAGCTCCATCTTGAAAAACGTAGATTAGGTTGTTATTACTAAAATGTAGGGAATACATTCCCTAAAATGTAGGGAAATTGCAATTTTTGTTGTTGTCATCCCGCAAAATGTAGGCAATTTTCAATTTTTGTTCTCAAAAATGTATAAAATGTAGGGAATAGAAAATTGTTTATAACTACACCTTTAAAAAACATAAAAATGAGGTGAATAGTTCATTTCTTATGTGCCATACTGCCATATATGTTTTTTCTTTCATAAAAGAATATAGTACGCAAGTTAGTGCCGGGGCACAGGGTACGCTGAGCGGCTTAGGCTCAAGCAAAAGAGTGAGAAGCAATATATGACTTGTTCTCAAAAACAATGTGTGAATTATATTAACAAAAATATATTTGTAAGTGTTCCATAAGAAATGTAGAATAATACCTAATTTATTGAATGCCCTCTTCCTTATATCTGAGAAAGCTAAACATTTCGGGAATTTTAAGTACTTATAGGTTTTCTGGTGTTAAATACATAAATTCATTGTATGTTTCATTGATTTGGGGAAATTAAATTGATTTTACCTTTCTATCAGAGGTTATGACATTTATGGCCGATTTCACAGTCAAGGCTTAAGCAACAGCGATGGCTTAAGCCAATGCTTAATAAATATTTCAGTTTCACAGTCAAGACTTAAGTGATATCACTGGCTTAAGGTAAGCTTAACTTAAGCCCGTCATATCGAAGGCTTAAGCCTCAGATGTTGCTGTGAAACACATATGGAGATTATTGTTAAATATATATTTCGCCCAAAATTTTTTAATTTTTGTTATTACACGAACGTACATATTTCAAAAGTTATACTTTAAAACTAAATTGAAATTTTCCAAGCGAAAAATAGTTATCTAGTTAGCAGTTTTGAGTACTGTCTGGCACGTAGTGTCAGCATCCCATTTTACGTTTTAGCAAGAAATTAAACGGTTTAAGACAAAAATGAGTTATTTATCTGATGCAGAGGATATAAGCGACGAAAAAAAATTATAATATTATCGCAAAGTGTGACCCGTGAAAATTTATTATAAAAAAGCGCCTGCAAATATTCGGCTATGATGATTTTGGATCTGATACACTCGCAGATAAAAAGCTCGACTGACTGGTAAAAACTGCGCATAGTTTATACAAACGAGTGATATCAAAATTTTATTTTGATGTCTTCTTCTTCAACGGGATTCACAATGGCAATTTTCCTTTAAAAATTCACAATTACCGCAAGGCTTACAACTTAAAAGTTTTCATCTGCGGTTTAACTAAGCCGCTGCTTACTGAGTACTGTGAAACCGATTAGGCTTTAGTGCTGGACTTAAGCCACTACCTCAAGCCTGGATTTCGAAATTGGCCATTATTGTTAGGGAAAAATTTGTCTTAACTTTACAGTCGAGTGGGGAGGAACTAAATAATGCCATTGCCAAACAAAATGTGGGGTAGTTGTGATTTTTATATATGTTATTTAGTTCTGGATCCAGATAAAAATCCAAGATTTAATCCCCGGAGGGGGGTCTGCACAGTCTGCCATCTTGAATTAAAGGTACAAAAAACTGTTTTTTTTTTACAAAATAATAATATAAATTGGAAGATGACTAAATTTCCTACATTTCTTGTATAAACACTTTTTTTTAAAGTCTGATGTGTAACAAGTAAAATCTTCGGAAATGTGTAAATTTTCGGAGTTACAGGGTGTTTAAGAAAATAAATTTACTTGTCATTCGCAGAATACCCTGTATCTTAAAAAAAACAAAGTGTACGGTCACTTATAAAACTTCTTGTATGCAGAAATTTATGGCATTTCCAACGCTTGCTCGATCAGCCCCGTATTCCTCTCCCCTCAGGAGTTATAGTGGTGATGTCCTATGGACCACCATTGAGGAAACACCCTTATAAGGGGAACTATACGTAGGTATAGTTCTTTTGGAATAATGTTCACGTTTCCGTCGCTGTAACTCGTTACATATACATCAGACTTACAAAAAAAGTATTAGTACAGAAAATGTAAGGAATTTAGTCTTCTTCAAATTTGTATCAGCCACTTTTGTCCTAGTATCAGCCGTTGAGGAATTTTTTTGAAAAAACCCAATTTTTTGTACCTTTAATCCAAGACCGGGACCAGGAACTAAATAACATATATAAAAATCACAACTACCCCACCTTTTGTAGAGCAAAAACCCCTATTGACTGGACTATTAGGAAGTTGTTCTACTTTTTTTACTACAGTGTAGTTTGGCTATCCGATCTCTGTCAAGAGCATCGTCAATGTCCGACAAGAGCTTTGCTAAGGAAGTCTAAAATTAAAAACTAAACATTTTATTATAAGATGCACGCACGTCAGTATATAAAAAAATAAATCAAAATAAATTACAATACAAGACAAGATCAATTATTGAAATATACCTATACAGGGTGGGTCTTGAGTGTCAAAATTTGTTATATAGAGTGTCCGGAAGTCTAATTTAATCCTTTTATTTCTATAAAACACCAATTAGTTAGTTTAGTTAAGTTGAATTATTTTCTTTTCCAATCCTTGTTGTACGAAAATAAAATAATAAAATAATTTGAATGTTTTTGATCAGGTTTATCCAGAGGCGATTTTAATCTTACGAATTTATTTATCTGAAAATATCATTTAATAATATAAAATTCTTAAAAATATATTACGTAAAATGTTAATAAATTTTCACCGTCTATAGAAAAAAAAAAGGATTCGAAAGCCCATAGTGAAATTGTTCCCGGCAACTTGATTTTTCCTACTTTCCTTAATCAGTTATCCCAAAAAAGGTTCCATATCACCAGAACTAAACTAAAATATCCCTAATAAAATTGGTTTATTCTCTTCTACATATCTATTCTAATGTTTGTATGTAAAAATCTATATTATTGGTTGTGATAATTTTTACCGCCTGCGCCACCGGATTTTATAAGCTCATCATTAAAACGGAAGCATAGCGCTTTACCGTTGATTTCATCCAGAAAATGTTGCCAATAAATTAGAAATTATTTTTCTATATATATAAACCTATGTACATAATATAGTTATTTATTTTTTACATAAAGTGTTAAATATGAAAATTATTTTTTATTAACTAATGTTGATAACCCTTGCATACCGCTCGCTCACTGAATTACTTACAAATACTCAATTTATATAGTTGTGTTAGATTAGCGAATTTTCTCTGTATTTGAGTTCAAACTATACCGAAACAAAAACGCGATCAATTCAACTTAAGTGCGATAGCGCGCGCGCAACTTATCTTAAGCTTTTGAATGAGCAATTCTCTTGTACGAGGTTTTTCTTATCAAAATTCAAACACTTGGAAAATAAATTTCTGTGATTGTATTGTTTGTGATCGTGATGTCATTATATACCTATACCTAACCTACCCATGATATGACATCATCGAAGCATTATAATACCACAGAAAAAAAAAATTAAGTATTTTCCATTACAACCAACCTTCTTCTATTAGACTGGTCGACTGGCGGTTGTTGATTTTGCTTCAGCATAGATGAGATCGCGATAAACCACGTGTTTCTCTCTTTTCTAGCATTTCTAAGTCAAACATGCATCGATTGATATCATCTTGTATTAAAAAATGGTTTTACAGATTATACCTGAACGGAATTGCATAATAAAAAATTACAAAAAAAAACACTTCTGTCTCGCCATGGTTAATTTTTTAGAAATTTCTTCCTCATCATAATGTGGTGTTGTGGTGATGAGATATGCAAATAATCACTATGTGTAGTATACGTAGAGGAATCTTGGTGGTTGCAATGTTTCCATATTCTATTACATCTTTAATTTCAGACCAAAAAAAAAAAAAAGGCTTTTCTTGTTGAAAATGCATGGAAATGTGACTGGAATGAAACTGGTTAAATGTGGATGGATATACAATCTAAAGTGATATGTCTGCTCATCTGCATAGACAACCTATATGAAGATTCGAGTTTGCGATTAAAATGATTCTGATGAGTCAAGGAGGGGTAAAATGATATTTTTGTTATTTGAATTCTGTTAGAGAGATATCCTTGAAAATTATACACATAAAAGTTTTTCAAGTATGTTATATTCTATGATATAGGTATATAATAATTTAGGTTAATATTTTGTCATTGCGGTTTACATATGCGCAATAAATTAATTAATATACTTAAAACGGCTGCCGTTGACTATTTTATTGGGAACTTTACCTAAAAAGTTTAACAGAAACATAATTTTTACAAACAGAATAAAATATTTTTCTGCTTATCCTGTGCGGAACTTGAACCTACAATTTTTAGAATCGGTCAGATGGAATAGAAGATTTTTAGATTTTTTTTTTATTTTTACAATGCCAAATTAAATTACTAAATACAAAAGATAAAACAACCCGATGAAGCGGTTGGCTTTTTTTATTTTGTATTTAATAATTTGATTTAAACATAAAAATGGTTTCTAACACAAAGCCTTAGCTTCATTGGATATTGTCCAAAAGATAGCCTTTAAGCTCATTGGCGATGTGGCAATAATTTGTTATATCGACTCACTCGAGCACCGCAGCAATGTTGGATGCCTTTCGCTCCTTTATCGCTACATGCATAGTCAATGTTCTGATGGAATATCTATTCTAATCCCTTGCAGAATGATTCCTGCACGCAATACTCGCGCTGCAAACAGCGCACATCCGTTTACCCTTCAAATTACTTTCGGTCGTGCAGTAAAATACCGAACAGTGCGAATGTGGAACAGTTTACTATCGTCCGTTCCTCCGGCATACAATCTGCGAAAGTTTAAGGCCGTCATATATCGGGGCACCTCCGCCACTCTCCTCATATCTCCTAATCCTTTCCCTATCTACTTTCTGCCATGCTGTGCTTTGTATCATAGGGTATTCACTGAGCTAGGCTAATTAGAAAAAAAAATTATAACTTTAAAGGGATATTACGTGAGGTAAAAAAAAAACATTAAATTTTAGAAGATACGGTCATGGACCGTAAATAAGTGTTATTTTTGGCAATTATTTAGTTAAAAAAGTCCCATCCAGACTGAATGGTATACATGAGACGTAATGGAAAATAGTTAATAATTTCTAAAAAAACTTTTAAGTCTCGTATAAGAGTTTCAATATTTTTTTTTATTTTAAAGTTAATTATAACTGTTACCGAAGACTTTTATTTATTTAAGTCTTATGATAAGAGTTCAGAAAGACTTTATTTTTTTTAAGTCTCATAATGGTTTTATTAGAGATCTTTTATTGTTGCAGATCTTGGTATTGGTATCACATGGTTTATGTGATTACATTTATAGAATAAGCCAATTTCATTAGTAACATTGAAAATAATTAAGTAAATGCCAACAAAATACAATTGACGGAATGGTTTTTATTTGTAGCGCGCGCTGCAACTAAGAACAACTGTTGTCGGCATTTCGAAAAAGACATTTTAAAATGCGGCATTCCGAGCAGAGGCAATTTATTTCTGCGATTTGTTTATGGGCTGTTTCGCAGTCTGAGTTTAAACCAAATATTTCGTTTAAACTCGACTAATAGGTTTCACAGTTTGGTTTAAACCCCAGTTTAAACTAGAGTTTAAACCTGTGGCATCTCTCGGTTTAAACTCAAGATCAAAGCAGACTAATATCAGTACCAGTACCTGGACTTGTACTTGAAAAATTTTAAAGTACCAGTACCGGGACTTGTACTTAAAATATTTTAAGTGCAGGTACTGGTCTTGTACTTGGAATTTTACAGGTCTGGACAAAAGTACGTATTTCAAATGTGTGACATTTTATTTTGACAGTAGCATTGTTTGTTTGTATCAAGAAAATAATTTTTTCATGGATTCAGATTTAGACATTTTTACCGATGAAGAAGTCTTTTGTGATTTAAATTTAAAACTCTGTCGACGATTGAGAATAATTAGAAATCGGCCATATCATTTTAATGAGTGGGACGTCGTTGATTTTTATGATAGATTCCGTTCAAATAAAGAACTTTATCACTTTGCCTTCGCATCTATACTTGTCCGTTTTCTTGCACTCTACTATATGTAGCTCAACTTCACTTCTACTAAAATTTGCAGCCATTTTAAATGGTGGCATGTTTAAAATTAGTCAATTTAACTGCATATTTTTTATTTTCTACCTTCTGTTTACTTTTTCCGATTGACAGACTGATTGATAGAAAAATTGTTTCACAATGGCTCTTGGTAATTTAAGAGCAGACCTAATGTAAAGTGGCGTTAAGGGGAATCTCTAACCGTATGTCGTTTTAAAGTAAAGGAAAGATCCTGCAAGTCGGTTTAACTACTTTTTAATAAAATGATAAAAAGGGAATAACCTTAGCCAAACAGAGCTGCCATTATTATGTTTATATGAACAAACAGTATGAAAATTTTCTCTGATTACCAAATAGAAAGAAGACTATAAAAAAGGCTATATGTGTATATACCACTGACATGTATATAAATGGACTGCTCGTTGAACCAAAACTGCATGAAAGCAAATGGCATCACTTTCATATGCCTGTCTCTTTCTGTGAGAGCATACTTTCCCACTGAACTGTACCGATTGGGAACGAGAAATTGCTTGACGTTCAGTGGTATTTCCCACCAAAATAGTCTCGTCAGAAAACACTTCATTCGACTCATGATTAAAATTTAACAATACAAATAGTCCCAAATATTTTTGTCGTAAATTACATGCATATAAGTAAATTCCCAAATAATTTAAATATAGCGAAAGTTTACGACAGTTGACAGTGAGAGCATACTTTCTGAAATCAAAATTGATGCCACGTTATGATTTGTTGCCGTGTGTAGAATTTGAAATAAATTCCCTTTTAGTAGTCAAACTGTAACAGCTAAACTAACTTGTAACTGGTTGAAAGTTGGTCATTGGTTGATCTACGAACGTATAGGTTAGGGACTGCATGGATTTCAGAGACGTGTGTATGGGACAAATGTTTGACGTCAAGGTTGTTACAATGAAAACAGTGGTCATGGTAGAAATTACAGACAATAAATGCTTAACAGTTTTTAATCATGTTTTTCTTCATGTTTTTTTTTTTTATTTTAAATTAACGGCTGGGACAAAAGTTCAATGTTATTTTGTACCTCCATGGTTGGTAAAATAAAAAAAAAATTTGTTTGTCAACAATTGCAGATAGGTATGTATACTTAATTACAGATGTTAATAGTTTTTTTTTTTGTTTTAAATGGATGATTTTACAACAAATGTTAAAACTGAGTTGAGCTGCCAAGATGGCGGTCTTTTTTTTGGGAATTAATAGAACTTGAATCACAAGACTAAAAGGAATACGTGTAAAAATTCTCTTGGTTTTATAAATTTTTCTCTCTTAAGATATAATTAATATCTGAGTCTCTTAATCGCGATGTAATATATATGTATGTACTTCGTTGTGCTGACGATGCCAAAATCTTCCGCATAGTTTCTAATGAAAACGAGTGTGGAATTTTACACTTGAATTTACACAGCTTTCATAAATACAGCCTTCCCCTCAATATCAGCAATTTATTGTACTTCTATATATCCTTTTCTCGTAAAAGGAGTCCTTTGGAGTTCAGTTATACTTAAGATGGATGCTTATTAACTAGACTGGACAAAACTAAAGATTTGGACCTCTTCCTTAATACTCGTCTTTCCTTCGCAGGGCCAGATCTAGTATTTAAATGGGGGGGGGGGGGTCTCTTACTGCAATTAAATAATAAATAAGCAAAAAAAATCAAATGGGGCACAACTTGTCCAGCGCCGTAAGTCGCTTAGTTTAGCCACTGCAGTACTGTAGTGAGGTACTAGGACGGTTTTCGTATTAAGCGGTGTGGATGATGTGTGATTTTTTAGTATACTTTTTTACAAAAAGTAATTTTTTTAATAGAATAGTAGTTGGGGTGCAAACAAGTCATTCAAACTAATCTTTTCTCAGTTTTACACACTGGCATATATAATATGGACTGCTCGATATACTATTTCATGCGAGAACAATTTTTTGTGTCAACATCAAAACAACATTAAAAAAGCATTGGCAGGAAGTTGAAAAGTGGTTTTAATAAAACCTTTCGAATTTCTGTTTAGTATCTATGAATATATTGCCTTTGGTAAAACACTTTTTATCACTAATTAACCAAAATAATTAATTTAAAAACATTTATTTCGACGAACCCACTTATTTATTTGTTGTTTACAGTTCTCTCTGTTGGTACTTGGTGCTTAGACCGAAAGAGAAAGCTATACAGAAGTGAGCGTATTTGCTGCAGTGTATTTCTATGGACGTAGACAGTCCATTTTATATGTCAGTGGTTTTACATAAGAACACTGCAAATATTTTAGAATGTTAGGAGTTAGGACTATGTTAAGGTTCTGATGTGGTAGTGAGGGAGTCTGTTTTGTGGCTTGGGAGGGTTTTGGATCACCCAAAGTTGGGGTCCCAAACTCAAATTCTGAGAAAAACCTATACACATACATCACATGTATACAATAATATTCATTGAAATAAATTTTTATTTGTTTAAGTTTTGGAATAAAAATATTTTGTATAATTTTTTGAAGTTGAATTATATAAATAAAAAATATAATTTTTCAAATAACTCAATTAATTAAATATTTTTTACTTGAATTTTTAGTGGGGATCATGACCCCCAGGACCTCGCTCCCCTCCGCTGGATCCACCACTATTTATTATCATCATATTAAAACAATCGTTGCCAGGACTAATGCTACTCTGGGCTTTGTAAAGATATGGTCAAAGGAGTTTAATGATCCATTTATAATGAAGGTCTTTTACTTCACATTCGTTAGACCCATTTTGGAGTATGCCAGTCCGGTCTGTGTGGACTTCATTGGGACATCCCTGTTATCCTTTATCCATATGTAGATAGGCTTAAACTCTTTCCATTAGATTCTCTTGAGAATAGACGAAAACGTTTAAAGTTGTTTTTATATTTAACTGCATGATTGATAAATTCCTCTCAACTTTTAAATATTTTCAACATATCTGTTCCTGTACGCTACTTGAGGAACCGTTGTTTCTCTTTTTAACTACCAGTTTGATGGGATTGATTTTCATCTTTCAAAAAGTCAAATAGGAGATCAGCTTAGTTGAAATTACTTTTATTTCTCATTATTATTGTAATACGAGTATACACATTTTGTAAACTCAGCAATCAGATCCTTGTTGAAGTTCTAAATAAATAAAAATAAAATTAAATAATGATAATAATAATACATTTGCTTTATTAATTTGCACAATTGAGACGTATGACTCATTAATATATGCATACTCTTGTACATAGGTTTAATAAAAATAATGCATATAATGAAATAATTCAATAAAAAAAAAAAATAATAGTAAAACAGAAAGACAAGTTAAAAAATAAAAAAATAGAAAAAAAATGAAAAATAAAAGAAAAATATAAAAATTCAAAATGTCAAAATGAAACAAGGAAAAATAAAAACTAATAAAAAAAAACGGGTTAAGTACTTCATTCAAAGTTGCTTAAAATAACTTAAGGCTTCCATCCTGAAATCCCCCAAACTCCGGAGTGCCCGAGCATATACAGGGAGACTGTTCCAGACTCGGATTTCATAGATGAAAAAAGTGCGAGAACTATATAGGAAAAAATGGCGAGGTATCCGCAATAATAGGGTACGTTGTGATGAGAGAAATTCGATATTATCCTTTGTGAATTCGCCAGAATTATTATTGATTACATAATGCATTATAACGCATAATAGGTAGTCCAAGTATTGTGATCCAACTTACATTGAAAAATTTGCTTAGTTACAGCTGACACGTGATCTCATCTCCTGAAGCAAAAATATATCTAGCGCATCCATTGAGTGCCACGTTTAGTTTCCTACGATCTGAGCTATCAATATTGCAGTATATATAAGCTCCGTAAGTAATAAGAGGAACAATCAGAGCCTTAATGAGTCGTTCGCGTAGCAGTCTGGGGGTATACTCTGCATGTCGCCACAAGCTTCTCAAGCCACAGTAAACCTTGGACTCAGTAGCATTGATATGACTTTGCCAGGACAAGTCGCTATCAATAAACATTCCTAAATTCTTAACCAGGGTCTTATATTCAATACGAGTGGTTCATTTCTCTGAAAATTTCAACCGAATTCCCATTTAAATCGAGCCTTTGTTCGAAAATTTAAAGTAATTTTTCATATCTTTTTAAATCTTTTTATGAGTGATCGTCGCTAAATTTCAGCTAAACCACCAATGCCTTCGAATAATTGTGTTCAATTACATGAGTAGGTTACAGAATTGACGGCGACATACAGTGAGACATTTGGAACAAATATAGGAAGTCTTCTAGTTGTGTGTGGAACAAATATAGGAAGTCTTCTAGTTCTGTGTATATCAGTTGGTGTTAGTGCAGAAATTTGCGTTTTCTGGTGTAATAATCATATTTTTTTCAAATATTGTCATTATGAACCCGATAAACTGAGATTACAAGTTATGAACTGAAATTAAATAATTATCTAAAATTTTAAATCGTAAACCCTTCGAAAATTTCCATTCCTACTGCTGGGTACTAAAACTGATTTTCAATATTTTTCGTTATCTTACAAAACAAGGTTCTATAGTTACGCGAAATCACCGTCTACATCTTTGTATTATTGCTACAATATTTTTTTTTTAATCTAAAACCAGTTAGAGCTTTCCTTTTAGTGTTGTAAATAATCTTGACCCCACTATCCCCTAAATGGTTAAATTTTGTTTTAAGTATATATATAGACAAAAAAAAAAAAAAACTTAATCTGGTATATTTTTGGACAAAAGGTAAAATGAAAAAATTTAATGTACACATGTATGCATGACAAAGTAATAAAAAAGAAGGAAATATTTTAATAATGCAAATATAATTAATAATCACACACATAATTTTAATTCTGAAGTCCGGGGAGTTTTTGCGTGCCACGAAAAATACCAAGGTTAAAACAAGTTTTCGACGCATTATCCACGTCGTTCAACTTTCTCACTTCTGTTAAATCTTTTTTCTTGTTTTTTATTATCAGCAAGATTTTTCTGAGTTTAAATTACGATGCTTAAATACTCATCAGGCTTTTTAATTAAGACAAAAAAAAAAAAACAAGGAATTATCATCAATAAGAGAATAAGGGCGATAATTTTTAATTATGTTTTTCGGTGCAAGTATAGTGTGTCCTTTGTGCCTTTCCTTAAAAAATAATATTTTTATCTTCAAATTTTATAATGAGGGTTAATGATTGTTAATAGACTGGAAAATGAATAAAAATTGTTTACGAACTTTTTTCTGCTTTTTTTTTATTTTTTTTTTTAAAGAGAAGCTTTCATAGTTTTTTTTTTTGAATTAATGTAACCAATGTTAGATTTTTGGTAGTACTCAAATGAAATTCACTAACAAACATGTTTTTATTAAAAATATTTAGATAAATTTAATAGAAATAGATAAAAAGATAATTATTATCGTTATCAGGAGAACTCTTCTAAGCAATTTTTTCTAATTATAAATGGAATGGGTCTGCGAATGCTAACGAAAAATTTGTGACAACTATGGAGAAACAGTTTTTATTTTGTAGGTTTAAGGTGAAAAAAGCGTATGTTTTTTAAATTTTTTTATCTAATAGTACAATATGTCTACAATATTTTCTCCCAAAGTTTTAAGTCAATCGGAGTAAAATTTTGGGAGAGAGAAGCTTTGCAAATTATCCTCATTAAGCTACACCGGCCGAGAGCGACGCAAGTATATTCAGGCAGCTGCTCAGCTATTGTTTGTCTGTCTCTTTCGCTTGCTTCTCTCATATATTTTAAATATTTTATTTTAATATGCCCTGCACATTGCGGCAGGATCTTTGCTTTATAGAGCTGGAATTGACAATTCTATGTATAAGTTAAGAAAACAATTTTTTTTTCGTTTTATTCTTACTTAAAACTTTAATCGGTTTTTTTTTTTGTCAAAACACAATTTTTGAACTCGGTGGACACGATTTCTCAACAGACCGTTCTTTTTGAAACTTTGCTCATTTCTTCAAAATAGGATTGATTAGTGACTGAATGAAGGTTTTGTTTTTTTCGATTACACTTAATTTTACAAGACTATACGTATTGTAAATTGTACCAAAAATTGTGTCGTAACTAAAGATGTATGGGCCCTCCCGCAAAGTAACGTACTTGCGCAGGAAAATTTAATTTTTTGTGTCAATTGTATGGAAATATTTTCTGAACTTCGGATGTATGATGTTTCCCATCATTTTGTACGGGGAGAAGATACTATTTCCTTCTTCCTTTTTAATGTTTTTCAGGTCACAAATTCCCACAATATGGGAGAATTCCCACGATCTTCCAATAGTGCCTTCAATCCACTCACTCCAAGCCAGATTCTGAGCAAAAAAGAAATAAAAGGATTCGTGGATACTACCATAGATGGCACAAGAACTAGATGTCGCATGGCATACTAGAGCAGAGTATATAAATTGTGAAATGGGTAGTGCATTCTGGAATGGGCCAGAACACGGTTTGGAGTATGCCGAGAGCAAATGTTTTTTTTAACAGCAGTTTTATATTCGTTTGATCCACCTCCTCAACACTTCAGATACGAAAAAATATGAATCACTCGACGTACACATCAGCTCAAATGTTGTGGTCCATTCCGGAATGGACCACGCAGCCATATAAATTTTGTATACGTTTTTGATACTGCATGCGACATCTAGTTCTTGTGCCATCTATGATACTACTTTTTTGTTTAAATTTACATCGTGCTCTACATTCATCATTAGGTCTGTTTGATGAAAACCCCGGGTAAACCCAGGGATACACCGGGCTAGACTATCTTGTTTTTTGAAAAACCTGGCCTACCCAGGGCTTAAGGCACTTTCACATCAAAAACAAGAACAGAAAAATGTAAACCGAAAAAACTCAATTTATTCCACTTTAAAACAAGATTTTTATTCCAATGATTAATTAAATCCAGAGAAATAGGATAAACTAAAAATTTTACTGAGAAAATAGTTATATTTATTTCAGATTTTGAAGAAGAACACAACTTTTATGTTTTATCGGCCGAAAAACTTTTTCGGCGGAAAAATTCGTCCGATAAATTATAAAAGTTGTGTTTTCTTAAAAATTCTAAGATAAATATACTATTTTATTAGTAAAATTATTAGTTTATCCTATTTCCCATGATTTTATTAATCATGGAGCAAAAATTGTGTTTTAAAGTGGAATATTGAGTTTTTCGGTTTACATTTTTTCGATTCTTGTGTTTGATGTGAAAGTGCCTTTACACTAAAAATTTCTCGGGGCAATGGTTTGACAGTTGTCACTTAAGAACTGTCACTTGCAATTTGTTGTTGATTGGGACATACAAATTACTTCTTGACCAAAAGTGAGCAGAAATTAGAAGAAAAAAATAGAAAAATAGCTAGAGCACATTTTATTTGTCTTCAACCATTTTATAAATAACTTTTACAATTAATTATATTCGGAAGAACTGTCAGAGAAATTTCATTACATTTGGTTTACCCGGTGTTTAATAACTTGTTCCATGAGTGCACAAAACCCCGGATAAATTTAGGGAAAATTGTAGGCGAAAATTTACACGGTGTTTTCATCAAACAAACCTATTAAACCTGTTAAAAAACCACTGGCAGCTCCAGAAAATGCTCACGAAAGCACATTAAAAGGAAAACCGATGAGTATTTGAGAGAAACGCGTAAGCAAGCCAAAGCGAAAGGTGAAAAAGCTTCCCTCCCACATAAGTAGCCGGAAATATCCGATTACTTAAAGTAAGAGTGCATTGATCACTGCACCGTACCAAAGTTTACCTAATAATAAGTTAAGAAGCTGTAGAGCAAAATGGGCAAATTTCTGGTGTTTTTTAGAATGAAACAAGTAATTTCATATACTTTCGTCTTTTGCATGAATGGGGAAAAGAACTTGTCTATGCACTATTGTAGTGCAACTGAGACAACGAGTTAAAAACAAAAATCGAGAGAACGTAGGATTACCCGAACGACAAAATCTTATTGAATCCCTCAAAATCCTTTCAACCTATTCATAATAATGTACTTCGGGCCACACTACCTCCCATTTTTAAGAAAAAAATAAATTTCGCTTTGGCCCAGATGATGAAAGGAGATGTAAAATTCCTCTCAAATGCAATTATCATTTTTCCTGAAAATATCAGAGAATCCAGCATGAGTTCTCCCACTTAATCTCTTCATAGCAAAACGAATGTAAACAGAAACACGTGCTGTTCAAATATCATAGGATTACAGCAACAACATGTGTCCTTTTAGACCTTTTACAACAACAACATGTGTCCTCACATTATCAATATTTCATGAAAACCGGTTTTCACAAAAGCGTGGGAGCATTTTATGAGAGTAAAACGTGAAAACTCCGCCCCTTTTCATTTATTTACGAAAATGAAACATTTGCCATTCTGTTTCGGTGCATGCAACTTGCGCTTTCACATTTTTTATCTTTATTCATAAAAGTTTTAAAGAGCGTTTGATTTTTTTTTTATTTTTTTTCTTTCTTTCTTCCTTTTCTTGCCATGTGCATTTTAAATGTAAAACACTCGGATATCTCACCAGCTTCTTAACTTATTATTAGGTAAACTTTGACCGTACGGTACAACCACTGACTTATAATAATGGACTGAGTGTATTGTCACTTTCCTATAGGAAAGCATGGCACATTTTTTATAGCTCTCTCTTTCGCCCTATGGAGCTACCAACATAAAACATTGCATTCTGGAACGTTTGCTTATCCATTTAATGTTTTTATGTTGGCTACAGATGCAATCACCGCAGAAGAAATAAGGTAAAGATAGTGTTTACCAAGCTCCGTCTCTCTTGCCCATAAGCAGGATTCAGTTAAGAATAACTTTTGAAAATTAAAGTCGGAACGAGTTTAATTCCTTATAAGCGACTAAAATATCACTTGGGCACAAGAAAATATATTTTTTTAATTTAATTCGATTTTCGGATATAAGATTTCATCTGATTAGTTGAATTTTACATGCTTTTTATGTAATCGTTTTAAAGGGTGCTCTAACGGTGATATACAGAAACACAATATTTTTTTGTGCCACATGAAATAGCAAATCGCTCAGTCCATTGTTATAAATCAGTGGGTACAACACTGTTGGAAGCAGCGTTGCCACTTCCTTTGAAAAACCGGTGGTATGGATTGAAAAAGTGTGGAAGCGAAGTGTATCACATATTAAAAACTTTATTTCTAATAAGAACAGTAATAAAAAAGTTATTCCAAAAAGAGAAAACAAAACAGACACAAAAAAAAAATATTCATAGTCACAAAATTAGCCAAATTTCCAATTATATAAAAGTAAAAAATAGACCAGTAGTAACTAAACTTGTCTTACAAAATAGGAACATATTTAAGGTCCACAAATTTAAAGCTTTTGTAAAACTTAATTAATCTAAGGGTGGCTCAAATATAGTTGTTCCTTCGTGCATTTATTGACAAAATATTATGCTTTCTACGATTTTTATTTCCAAACGATACCTTTTTTTGTTTTTTATTTCGTTTAAGGAAAATATCTTTCAGAAGTAGCACTACTATGAGGTAAGGATGCCAAAATACACATACATATGTTTACTTGCTGAGTTCTTTGAACATGAATTCTGGCAACTTTGTCTAGCCTTTTACTAAATCTCCTTCAAAATATTCTTGGATTTTTTCTTTTGAAAAAATTTGTAATTTGATCGTTCGATATTTCTGAGGAGGCTTCATTAAATGGACATGCTTCCAAAAGGAGAAGAATAATAGGAAGTTATCCTTTTTGAATTTTTTTATGATCTACGTACTCTAACAGACGCAGCTGGCTATCATACAGTTTAATGTAATACTGAAGAAGATTTTGCTTAATTTTACCAATATGTAATTTATCTGGGTATTTTTTAATATTTTCTTCAAACTCTAATCCAGAGAAAATGTTTGAAAATTGTAAATGAACATTTGAATCTTTGTAATTAACAGAAAGATTGACGTTTTCATATTGTATCATAGTTTGCAAAATATTCAAAAACGTGTGTGTTATCGAAGAATATAGTAAATGAATCACAGGCAGAAGCAATCCACAAACATTTATGTAACAAATTAAAAACAAAAATTGTGGTAGATTTTAACCTTTGCGTGGAAGATGTGGAAGAATCGAAATATTTGAAAAGAAGAAGATTTTCCACAATCGTGGAAGAGTGGCAACACTGGTTGGGAGCTTGAGGGAATTTCAAAACTTTTCAATGTGAAAAATTTGATCTTATACATATTTTAATTTTCGTTTATTGGTTATTTATTTAATATTCTAAAGTTAAAGTAATACCCTTGTGTATAGAACTAAGTATATAGTGATTGCGGAAATGCTTCTTTGTTATAATCTCATATGGTTTCAGTCCACTTGTACCATTTTAAACAAATTTGCTCACATTCAGTCGCTAAAAGTTGTAATTGTTTATTTTTAAGTTGAACGTGGCGGGTTAGCTTTGAAGTTACGCCAGGGTCAAGGTGTTCAACGACGGGGAAAAAGAAGATTAATATACCAGGTTTGAAGTTGTGAAAAAGAGCACTTATTTATTTTTGTACTGAACAAATGTTTTTTATTTCACAAATTTGGTTCACTGGATCAGTGATAATAAATTTCCTTAACTAATACACGAACAGGTTCTATTTATGTGTCCTTAACTTAATATCATACACCATTTGGTTTTTAATTGTCTATGACAATGAACTTTTTAACTAATACATCCTTAATATTAACCTTTTGTCCATAAGGTGTTACACACTTATTATTAACCTTTTGTCCATAAGGTTTTACAAACACTTTTACACTCTTTAACTAATTCACAAACTTAACCTAATACACAATGTTTCCACTCTATTGTCTGTGATAATGACTTTTTTATGTTTTTTTGGCAAGTGTATGTTTAGATTCCATGTCTTTTATTTAATATACACGGGAAGACGGGTAAATCTCAAGTTTGGATAACCTCATACTCGGCGGGAGCGGAATATTACTATCTAGGGAATTTGATAGGTAAATCTCAAGTTTGGAAAACCTCAAACTTTGCGGGAGCTGAGTCAATTACTTCTTCGCAGCTAAGTCCAGTAAAGTTCTTAGCCAGTCGAAGCTTGTTGATCGACTGATTTGTTCTCTGTGCCAGCTCGCCTTTTCTAGATGTGAAAGTGTTGCCGTCTTGATGATTCCATCCGATAATTGACATCTCAGGCAACCTGAGTTACCATCATCCATGGAATGTCGAGACGGTTTGTTCATAATGAGCTTTTAAGTTTTACTTCATTGTAAACAAATCAGTCGGTCAATCGGATTAAGCACTACTTACTATTATATGGCATGCAATAACGGGCACTTGTAGATTTAAATTTTCATTTGTAACTTCGTTACAACTAAAGTATTTACAAGGGGTTCAAGGGAAATCAACGATGTTTCGATCTCATGTACGGAACGCCGCAATTATTCTTTAGCAATTTAATCGAGATTTTTTCCTTAAGGAGTGTTTACAATGGCAGAGTAGAGTGGAGTCACCAGATTGCATTGTCTCTGCTCGTCTCAAGCTTGCATTCTAATATAAGTTGTTCGTAGGGCTGCACACGATCTATCCATACATCAATAAGATAGACGTTTCTTAAAAAATATCCGATGTTTTTATATCGATTTTCGTCTTCGATGTTTCTGCCAATATCGATATTTTCATATTTGGTACATCGATAAATGGTATGGTATTTAAATTTTTGAACTGACAGCTAATTACAGTGGAAGAGTAGCTCGAGGTTAAGAAAATGTGAAGTCACGGTAACACAGCCTGATCATGCCTGATCTTCATATGCGATACATGTTAAACATCGAGGCATACGTTGCGAATTGCGGTACACAAAGCCGAGTGCCGACACATATTCCCTGGCAGCTAACGATCATCAGTTTACAAAATTTTAATACCGGTGCGGGTAGGGGCTTTTATGTTAACTAACATAACTGTTTAGTCAAGTATGTGGTTGTACGACAAGTTACTTTTTACTGAGTGTCTCGATGAGTTTCTTTGCCAACTCATCTATCAGCTCATCAATAAATTGGTATGGATACTGATCTGTATGGCTAGTGCATCTAATGTACGAGTGAAAAAGATTTAAATGGTGTTGAGGAATCATTGAATTACGAAGTATATAAATGAGTTTAGTCCCTCTGCTAGAACAAAAATCAGCATTACATTCATCCAATCAATCATCATGACCTCATCAGTGCGCTCATGATAATTGGGGTACCAGGGGTCCAGACCTTCAACTTTATAAGTCAGAGTGAAATGAACAATAAGTTTTTGTTGTGTTTTGTGAAGGTACCTACATAGGTAACTAGGATTTTCAAATTAAATTATGGGCTCACCGCATATCCTGGCTATGTTTACAAAAACAAATTATGAAAATCCTTGCAATACTTACAGAGAAATAGGGATTTTGGTGTCTCAAGGCACCCGCTAAAAATTTTAAATCACGCGAAAATTATCAATTTGGTCATCTTCCAGTACAGAAGAGATGCTATAAAAATTTTACATTTTGTCCCCTAATTAGATATGTAATTAGTTTTTGAGTGCGATAAATGATTTTGGAGATAGCTGCAAAAGAAATGAATCAGTCTTTCTTAAGATGAAAAAATGGCCGTTTTTTGGTACAAAAATTGACATATTTTTAACTCATCATTATGAAGAACTGGTAAGTCGTGCAAATTCACCTTCCATGAGAAAAATATTCGCAACAGAACACTAATGAATGTGAAACAAAGAACGAAAGAAATATATGAACTGGGGTGTATAAGACCCAAGCGTCTTTCGGCGGTAAAAAGTCAGTTATGAAGTTAAAATGATCAGAAAAAAAAGTATAAAAATATCGATACGAGTTATCTGCTTCGTAAGGAGATAAATGTCGTTATATCGAATATCGTATCGATATCGGCCATCCCTACCTTGGTTACGTCTGCAGTAGTCAACAAGTAACTATAAGTCAAACTTCGTTTCGCAATCACTATATAGTTCTATACACAAGGGTAATAATGTTCTCTCATTTACGAACTCTGATGCATGCTAGCAGCGTATACGCCTAGGCTAACGAAGTCAGCCAAATATTTCCCAGAAAATAATTTACAATGTCTGAGTTTCAGGCGTACCTTTTTTCTCCGTTTAAATAGAAAGAATAAATAGAAGAATTCTCGACTTTTTTATTGTTGCATCATCACTACTGTCTAGCCAGCATATTTGCAGCTTCTCAAAACATATGATGCTATGAACACCTTTAAATAATGGAACTGAAATAATGAAATCATTATAGAGTTAATAGAAATTTTATTCAGAAACCGAATTTTAATTAAATGAATCTATAACTGCTTATGAATCAAGTGTTGTTATGTTATGCGGTTTCAAGTTTCATCACTTCATATAAAAATATTAATTTTGTAGGCTTTCGTGGGCCCCTAGAAACTGTGGGCGACCGCATGGTGGGGTCTGCAGGAGCGTTAATTACGCCAGTGGTTTCGACATACTTGGCGATGAAAGTGCTAAAATATTACAACTCCCGGCTGGAGTTTGATACGAACTGTGTCCGTACAAATGCAAAGCATTTAGAAATCTCAAAATGAACGGCATGGATATCTTTCTGGCATGAAGCTCTAGTTTCTCGATAAGTACTTTAATTCCAACCTTATCCAGCCGAAACAAATCTTGAAACCTATAGTTAGGCAGCTCGCATGGATCGTAGGAATCGCAAGATATTACAGATTTCTTCTATGATCTCATCTCTTAGACAAACTTCGTTAACTATTTATATTTTACCGTATACCGAGTGCGAATTTCCACAATTTTTGATAAAATTGTAATTCTTATGTATGGCGTTGAACCTGTTAGTTTTTAATTAAAACTATAATTTCACACCACAAAATGTGTCAACATTTCTTTAAAATATGCTGCTTAGGTTGTTTTATGCATTGGCGTAACTAGGATTTTTTTCTGGGGTGGGCCAGGTCCCCCATCTTTCGTGAATAGGTTTTAACAAACATTTTGTTTGCCAAGCATACCAGCTCATGAGTATTCCCAGATTTTGACCGGCATATTTTATGCACTGCTCTGAGCATATACAAGATATTGATATAATCCCTAGAGCCAATGAAATTGCATAGATTAAAAAAACCATAATGTTACAGAGAGTAGAGCGAGTCTATAAGTTATAGAGCTCACAAGAAACATAAGCTGTGTTTTTTTGTGTACTTTGTTCTAGAACTCCCATATACAGGAGAGAACTATTTGTTCTGTTCGCTTCATTTTAAATCTTCGATGAAAATGCATGGGGCGTTCTTTTGTGTATTTTTTGTTCTGCTATAATCTAAATTCTAGAACATATTTTCCATTGCACACAAAAATAAAATAATTCTCATAAAAAAAAAAATTAAATAATTCAAAAATAAGTCTTTGCCGAGGTTGCGATGTTAAGGTCAAAAGAACAATGAACAGTTTTCAATTGTTTCCTATTCTTTATTATAATTCTCGTTGAATGCTATTGAGTACCCGAAGAGAGAAACCATTGTTACATCGCTTATCAGTTAGTATAAGTTATCAGCATTCAATCAATTTTTGGATAGCTTGTCAGTCAACATTCGGCAAACGGACGATATTTATTGCTTATCGAAACAAACGGCGTCGAGTATTTACGAAATAGTTTTAGTCAGACATTCAAATTATTGTGAAAATATATTCGTACATAATGTAATTGGCGAATTGAGTGGAAGTGTATTGTTTTCTTTAATTCCAAGCGCACTCATCTGTTCCCCACAGTCCACTAAACAACGTCAATTAAGTTGGGACCGCCATTTCATGGTAGAGAAGTTTTGAGTACGCCAAAATTTAGGGCTCAATTAGGGCTAATTTAATGCCACTTTCCCGAATTTAATGCTCTAGTACTTTTTAAAAAATCCATGGATAATCCAACTTTATTAAAAGCTAGGACCACCACTACTGAGAATAGGTTAAATAGTATTGTTACAATAGGGTGCACTACATAATATTTTAGGGCTCAATTAAGGCTAATTTAATGCCACTCTCCCGAATTTAATACTCTAGTACTTTTTTTGGCCCTAATTGAGCCCTAAAATATTATGAACAATTGTAACAATACTATTTAACCTATTTTCAGTAGTGGTAGTCCTAACTTTTAATAAAGTTGGATTATCCCTAGATTTTTTTAAAAAGTACTAGAGTATTAAATTCGGGCAAGTGGCATTAAATTAGCCCTAATTAAGCTCTAAAATATTATGCAGTGCACATTATTGTAACAATACTATTTAACCTATTCTCAGTAGTGGTGGTCCTAACATTTAATAACGTTGGATTATCCATGGATTATTTTGAAAAATACAAGAGCATTAAATTCATGGAAGTGACATTAAATTAGCCCTAATTGAGCCCTAAATTTTGGTGTATTTAAAACTTTTCTACCATGAAATGGCGGTCCCAACTTAATTGACGTCTCCAAACATCCAACGCGATATAATTTTTTTTTAAATCATAGGAAGTTATGTTTGTATGAAAAATAAAATTAAATTTGCACGATTTAAAAGAAAAATAAAAGAAAGTGGTGTCATTTAGTTAACAGAGACTTGTTTTCCACATGCTTCTCTCAAGTATTAAGAAAAATAAATTAGAATCCTTAAGTTCCATACACAAAACTGATATGATAGTGACGCCCTGCCCAATGCCCAGTATTTACTCCAAGTACCAGTACTAGGACCCATACTTCAAATCTTTTAAGTACAAGTACAACTTCCAGTACTGATACTCAATGGTTTTTGAGTACAAGTCCAAAGCCAGTTAAATAACTGGATGAGGTTTCCCTTTACGAAATGTCATATCAAATATCGTAAGAGCTTTGACTGTTTTAATTTCTACATAATTTTGGAAATTGTTCATAGAGTATTTGAGTTTGCCTTTAGCAAAACAAATGTCACATCAGATAATTATTGCTTTTGTGTAGCATTTACAAGACCTGCAAATAAAAATCAGCGCTGTGCGGAGGAAGAGAGCGGATTGTGGCACTTGATTGCCAACCTTCTCAATAAAAAATATCGATCCAGCATGTCTATTTCTGTCCTACAGTTACTCATATATTGCGCTAATTTTCTTTCTTTTTTCCTGAAGACGGTAAGAATTTTTGAGCCACTGTCGAGATGAAGATAGCCTCTACTATTAGAAGGCGTATTTAAATAATTTACAAGAGCTGAAGTACTTCGCGTTATGGCGGTATTTGTAATAAGTGCGTTAAGTACCAGTATCAGGACTTCAGGACTTGTACTTGAGAATTTTTTGAGTACCAGTACCGGGACTTGTACTTAATAAACATTGAAGTCCAGGTCCTGGTACTAATATCTAAGTACGAATGTAGTTAAGTACTTTACAGGTCTGAAATTAGATACACATTTTAGATCAATTATTTACGTTTTTATTAAGCATCATTAATAAAAAGATAGTTGAAGTAGTGAAGTAGTAGTTTAGTTTACATTTTTTTTTCTGCAAACTTATTTAGCACCTGTTGCTCTGTTAGTTTGTTTTTAATCATCTTATATTCACTGTTTATGAGTGCCATGTTCGAAAACCTCTGCTTAAGCAGTTGCTCTTAACCAAGTTTTAATTCGATGGAAAAGCTCCGTTTACAGATGGCCGAGCTGACAGGGAGACCCAGAGCTGCTTGCAGCTAATTTTATTAATTTGCGCAGAAGTCTTTATTAATTTCTGTTTTCTGTCTATCCAAATTTACAATAATGCTCTTGTTTTGGAACATATTACTTATTATTTTTGTTTCAACCTCTAAAGTGGAAATGTCTACATTGAAAATTTTTATAATTTTCTACAAATGCCTCTCCAAATTTCAGGTACAATTTTATAAATGAGTCAACTAACTGTGCTAAAGGTAGATTTTCAAACCTATTTTTGAAGTTAGCGATATAGCTGTCCATCACTTAGTTGTAAATATATATGTTCCACTACTAAATTGATTTTACTTAGAGTGGATTCAACCATTCTCCTTTTCAATTAGGTTCTAGACAAATTTAATATTTTTCTGTGTCCTAATATAGTTTTAATTCATAATGTAACGTAATAAGAATATTATTGAAGTTTTTAATTGCGCAGTAAATATTTCTTCCTTATAAAGATAATAATCAGCCTTATTACTGAATCCGTTGGGATTAAAATCGAAAGAGCTAAAAAAGCTTTTTTTCCTGGAAATTAAACAAAATTTTATGAAATTTTCAATATTTCATTGGAATCAGATCAATCTCAGAATAGTTTTTAAAAATTTTAAAAAGATTTTAATGGGTTTTCTTGAAGAAAAGAACTCGTTAAAGCCCTTTCGATTCCGATTCGAATGGATTCAATTTAAGGGGTAACGCCACTGTAACGGCTAAAAAAAAAAGTTTTTTTCACGAATTTTTTTTTCGCGAAATTAAAGGTGTTTGAAAAAAACCTTTTAAAGATATTATCGGGCATACATTGAACTTTATTGATAAATTTTTTGACAGCGAAAAAACAAAATGGCGGCTATACAGCCATCTTCCCGGGACATGTTTTGCTTGCAGGGCTCCGCGGCATGCAGCACAACTGGTGCACATTTGAATCTAGACCAAAACAAAAAAAAAACATTAATCTAGTGGCTTATAGCTAGAGAATGCCGTACGGATATTAATTTTTGTAGATTTGGCGCGCGTTTGAAAAAAAAGTTTGATTTTTGACGAAAAAAACGGCAGGTTTTTTGTTAAAAAAAAATCAACAAATAAAGTTATTGAAAATCCCGTACGGCATTCTCTAGATAATGCTAATGTTCCCATCTGGTCAAAATTTCAAGTCGAAAGTATGAAAATTGTTCGAGTTATGCTGCGTGCCATTTTGAAAAACCGTGTTTCGAGAAAAACGCGTTTAAAGTTTTGAGAATAGTTTTTTATTGAAAAAAAAAAAAAAAAATGAAGCTTAAAAATAAAAGTTTTCCGATACACAAGTTAAAGTTGCAAATGTCAAAAAGGTCAGTTGTGTTTAATTCGGCTTTTTCAGTCAGCTTTAGAAGAAAGCTGGCGATAAAGCTGGCTGAAAAGCTCCAATTTCGTTTCAGGCTTCAGGTAGTCGTTTCGGAGCAAGTTTGACGCGCTTGTTGACGACCTCCATTTTCAAAGGAAAAACATTTTTTTTTTCTGGCACGGGAATTTTTTTTTTCTTATTCTAGAGGGTTTAAACTATTTTTTAAGCCAATAAAAACAGAATCGATTTTTCAAAAAATTTACAGTGGCGTTACCCCTTAATTACGCCTAAGATTGTACGAGTTATCGAATGTTTTTGGGAATTTTTATAATTTCCTGGGGGGGGGGGGGGGGAGGGGGATCTATAACGAGGAATATTTTATGTTACGATGCATAAAATAAATAAAATTTCTGATACAGAATAGGATTTTAGGGAATTATTTTATTTTTAGACATAAAATAACATAAACTGGTCTAATTTTACCAACAGAATAGGGCCCATTATGTATAAATGATAACTATCAATTTTTGAGGATGCCTAAATAGGGCTAAACGAGTCTCATAACCTCAATTATGCATTAAAAAATTAAATATTTGTGGTGTAACGGAAACAAAAGTGTTTTATTTTTGAACAAATCTAATAAAATCAAACTTTTGATATCACCAGTGAGAAAGATATCAGCGAAAGCGGTTATGGATCTTCACGAAAATTCCAATGTTCATTTTGACTTAGGAATTAAATTTCACAAGCTAGAGTAAATCAAATAGGTACGTTTCACCATATCTAAAATTTTTTTTATATTTATAATAATGAATTTTTTGTTCAATGAAATTTGTGCAATTTGGTACAACTTATACTACCCAAGAATTAACCTTGAAATGACTTATAGTATAGTATAGAATTTGTAAGCAGTTATCAAGTCCAACCTATCAAAAGTCAGTGTAACATTCCGCAACGGACAAGATCACGAACTTGCAATAAGGTAGTTTCTGCGTAAAAAAAAAAAACATGAACATGAACATAAAAGCATAAAAGTTGTTAGCATTGGAGTTTGATAGTTCGCCAGCCGCTCTATCTGACAATTGTTATTAGTAACTGGTGGTGGCGGCGGCGGCGGCGGCTATGCGATGATATATAGCCCATGATTTTCGCTAGTATGAAGTCATTATGCTCTTTGGCTTGAAACTGATGACGGAAGGCAAAGTATTTTACTGTTCAATGTCAATTATGCCCGTGGGTTCGTTGCAGCTGAAGTACCACAGCAAGTAAATAACGTTAGCCCACACCTGAATTCTGCCTACAGTCTTATAAAAATCATAACCGATTCGACTGTCTCACACGATTCATTTAACTGTTCGTTCACGTGATGATAGCGATTAGCGAATTTCCGCTTTACGTTGTAGATAGACCACTCTGACATACACAATTCTTTCGTTGATTTTATTTTTATTAAATAATTTTGTAATTGGTGTTGTTGAGTTTACTTGATTTATCCGACAGATTTATAAATTTACTGTAGTAATTGTATGCCTAGATTTGCAACTACATATGCGACTTATAGTTTTCACTTTATTAGTTCAAGAAAATGTCAAGGTCAGGATTCTCAGTTACACTGGTTTTTATTTAAAGTGTTATGAGATTAGTGACCCAACTCTTCCAGTTTCGTTTTGTTTGTGTTTATGGAGAGTTTGCGGTCTATGTATTTCGTGTGCTATACTTGAAATACAAGGGTAATCAGAAGAATAGTATTTCTGAAAAGTTCAATAATTATTATATATGTATGTAGACAGTTGTGGATGTGGGAATTATATATTTCATGGATTTGCATTTGAAATAGATTTTTTGTATCAAATAAACTCGAGGTATAAGAACTTCTATTATCAATGAAAAGCTTTTAATTTTATTTAATTTTTTATTTTTTTTTGTCAAAAATCATTCAAGATCTACGTAGTTAATTTTTCCCATAAATGTAATATCGTTTTTTCAAATACAAATACAAATACTTTATTAACATTCATTACATATGAGCAGGTGCTCCTTACCATGTAATTACTCTCTATAAGGAATTAAAAAGTTATACTATGTCTAACTATAATCTAAGGATGAGATAGAGAAAAAAAGTAAAGAAAAAAAAAGTAAAACAGAAAGCCAAGTCAAAAGCTACAAATGTAATATCATTTAGCAAGGTTAATAATAAAAAAAGAAAAGAAAAAAAAATAAGTAAAATAAAGAAGGGAATCGTGTTGATGCAGTGAGTTGTGCCAAAAATCTGGCATATACAAGAAAAATAATTTAAGGCAGCTGTTTTAAAGATGCTGATTGTTGTCAATCTCTTTATATCAATCGGCAGTGAATTCCAAATCTTGACACCATAAACAAAAAAAGATCTGTCACTCTGCCTACAGTTACTGCGAGGAACAATAAGTTGAAAGTTGCGTACAGATCGGAGTAGTTGGATCCTCCTGGATAAATAACCAGGTAATTGGTTTTTAATTACTTTAAAAACAGTTACAGAGATATGATAATTTAAATACGCAAGATGCTACGAGCAAACTCCGAGATGTGACTAAAGTGATTTATGTTAAAAATATACCGCGCGCACGCATTATATGCAACGTTCAGCTTTTTACGACTAACACTTCTAGACAACACCATATTTGACAGCCATATAAAATTATAGGTAGGAACAAGGTTATTACTAATCGGCGGCGGGTATCTGGAGGAGTAAAGTACGCGTAAGTCCACAATTTTCTGAGTGTATACCATAAATTCTTCCTATCACCCTTGCTACGTATCTATCCCAAGCTAGAGTTGAACTAAAAATCACACCTAAATTATTAACTGAGTCAGAGTAAGGAATAACGTTGTTACTTAGAAGTAAAGGATTCAATCCATTTATATTGATATGATTAACATAAAATACGATAGCCTGGGATTTATTAACATCAAGATTAAGTTTATTAATATTCGACCAATTTAAGACTCCATCATCATTCATACTGGAGATACCATGTGAAATATCATCGACAGAAGTGGATAGACAGAGTTGAACATCATCAGCATACATTTGAATACTTGCATTCCGCGATACATTAGCAAGGTCATTTATGTACAATAGAAAAAGGAGTGGGCCCAGAATTGAGCCTTGAGGGACACCTGAAGAGATATGTCTATAGTTGGAATGCAATGAATTGATAACAACATTTTGATATCTGGCACTTAGATAAGAGTACATAATTAAAATTAAAATTATCTTCTAGGTTATTGCACAGAATATTAAAGTTAACACTTTCGAAAGCCTTAGTAAAATCAAGAAGCACCAACAAAGTCGCCAGACGATTATCCAAGTTGCACCTGATGTTGTCCGTAAGCTCGAGGAGTGACGATATTGTACTGTGACCAGTGCGAAATCCCGACTGAAGATCATATAATAGCGATTGATCTACTACAAAGGTTTTCAATTGATCACAGAGTATTCTATGAAGAATACGAGAGCAATAAGGAAGAATACTTATAGAGTGAAAATCTTGCTTGCCCTGAGGTTTCGGCTTTTTATTAATCGGAATAACCTTTGCATACTTCCACCCAGAAGGGAATACAGATGTAGTAATGCAGGTATTAATGATGTGGGTCAAGCATAATATAACAAAGGGTAAGATTATATGGAGAAAACGAGGATTAATATCATCGAATCAGATTTAATTGACTTAAAAGCTAGAATCACATCGATTGGGAAGACACAGCAAAAAGAGAAGCCAGCAAAATTAAAGTCGATGGATGTTATGAAAGGAGCCATTCGCTCCATTTCTAGATTCACAACTATAGGCTTCAACAAAATAGTTATTGAGTTCATCGGGGTCGATGTCACAAAAAGTCTCAGATTTACCCAAACCAAAATGCTTGATATTCTTCCAAAGCGTTTTAGGCGGTAAAAATGCATATCGTTTAAAGTTTACTAGAATCTTTACTAGAGCCTAAGATCAGTCTAGTTCGGACAATCTAATAAGGTAAAAAAAAAAATGACAACAGGGACAATAAAAGATATTAATAATAATAATAAAAAAAAAATACAAGATTGTAATTCGGGACTGTGTGGGGTGAATAAAATTAGGATATCATTTTCTTACAGTATATACATATATGTAATTGTGGACCTACGATGAGATTATCTGAATATGTAGGACTATATGGAGCTTAATATTTTGAGATTACCTGTTTTTCCATTATCTTATTTTTTTATATTCTCAAGAAATATATTTCAGCCCGTCAAATGTAACGCTCCTCTACAAGTCCTATATCCATTTAATAAATAACTTAATAAGGAAGTGGGGTGTCGTGGAATACAGTGTACGTGCGTAAGCAATTCAATGACAGTCAGATCCTATGAACAGGGGGGAGAAATGACAAGAGTGCTGGGCGTTATTTGACAATTCTACTTGATTTCTGACATATCAGATTTTATGAAAAGAAAGTTCGGGTTTGATTTAGCGATTTTGTGGTAAATAAATAAATAATTAAAGTGAATTTTACTTAATAATACTGTGATACAATAGTGAAATATTATTTTGTGGATGGGACTTTATATAATCGAGATTCCGGAGTCTTGAATTATGGTGTTGAAGTGCATTGCCCAAGGAACAATTTTAGCAGCTATATGGTTGCGAAAATTGGATCTGTGTTTTAAAAGGGTTTTATAATGGATTCACGTGACAAAATTGTTTTATAAAAGTTGCGAAATTTGCTTTTTGGCTTTTGATACTAAAATGTTTTATAATGCAGTGTTAGGAATGCTTTCCGAACTAGGTATAAAACTGTTTGGCTTCGAGAGCTACTTCGTTATATAATGGTTTTATAGTGGTCTGCAATGCCATTTATCTGAACACTATTAAAACACTTTGGCTCTGGATGCTATTAAGTTGTATAAAGCTTTCATAAAGCCTCCGAAAACTGCATTGAGTGCCATTATAAAACAGTTTATTGTCGACAGCAAATCAGTAGCAAAAGTGGCAGTTATAAAACAATTTAGCTATCCTGAAGCATCATTGGAACCTTCTCAAAACTTGGGAACTATTTTGTTTCAAAAAGTTTCTGAGAAGACTTTTATAAAACCATAGCAATACCTATAAAACTATTTCGCATTCTGTCATATTCTTCCTATCGCGTTCACGCTATAAAGTGAAAGTTTTGTGGATAATGGATTTTGCGAAGTGGAATATGCTGTAAATAACATCAAGTGTAAATTAATAGCAGTACAATCAATGACGAAGAAACTGTATTTATACCATTACTTCATACGTTATAAAACGATTTTAATATAAAAAAAACTTCAGTTTATTTAGAAAACAAAACAAATGTATTCCTATATATTATTTTAAAATTATAATTCTTTATCCACATGGCATAACATCTTAATTCAACATAAACAAGAAAATATTTTTCTTATCCATTTATTTGAACCCCAATCTTCTACTGATTGGGTTTGGAAGGTTTGGGATCAACTACAGCTTAATGTACTTACTTATGTATTATTAAATTATTTGTAATCATAAAAATATACATTATAAAAACGAAAATAATAATCCTTCTTTTTTTTTACATCTTCCCATTTCGGTCATACAGTCTTCATTGGATAGTTTTTTCTGCAATTCCTCAAGCTTTTCAAATGATGCGATACTGCAATACTTGACGGATAACTATCACATGTATTGGTGGTACTGCATGCGGGCTGCTTTTGATACTGTTGCTATATGAGAAATATTATTTAGTTATTTGTCCCAAATTTATTGAAATAATACCTACCGCTTCTAAAACTTCATTAAAATTGACTTGGAGTTCGCCCTATTTTTTGTCTCAAAAAAATTTTGTTTATTTACTGCAGATTTTGCAGACCTTACAACATCGTTGTTATCACTATCAGAAATTTCGGTCATTTCATTTTGTCCCTCTGTCGCAGCTTCATAAGTATGAAAATTGCATCGTTTTTTTATGCAAGCCTGTTGCGACCAGTCAGTCTGAGGCTGCGAGTACTTATCTCTGATTAGCTTGTTAATATTGCTTGAGCGTTCATTAGGCCAATGCAATAGATTATCAGACTCCCAAGCTGCAGGCGCTATACAGAGACATAGGTTGGAGTACCCTTTTTAAACGACATAGTTATTCAATATGACTTCTACGATCATTCTACGATAAACGTCAAACTTGGATATTACCGGTAGGGATACGTATGTTTTTTAGGAGTTCTATAATAGTTCGATAGGAAACCAAATAGCTCTATCGTTTTATAGAGGCTATGAAGGAAGCTGAAGTATTTAATAAGGGTTCTAAAAAAGGCAAAAGAGCTGCATGGTTTTATTAAGGTTCTCAGAGAAACTAATTAGTTCTCAAGCGCGAAAATCTGATTTAATGGTTTTATAGAAGTTTTAGAAAAAACTATTTTGTTTTATTATAGCTCTGGAAAGATCTAAATGGTTATTTTAACATCGGCCATTTGTTTAAAAAATTATAAAGCTGCGAATGCCGCCATTTTGCGAAAGCACACATTTAATATTTTCTTAATCTAAATATTTGGTGCATATAAGTATGAATTTTATGCTAAAAAAAGAAATTAACGGTCTATTCTGACAATTTTAAAAATACTTTTAGAGTATAATCTAAAATTATCTAATAATCCAAATTATACCGGACCTTAGAGCAATGTTATAAATTTTCAGAAATTCACAGGCGCGTTGTACTATTTTGAGCTATATTTAAAACTTTTACGGAAAAATTTGATTGGCGCAAACTTTATTTTACTTTAAAGTAGACAATTTCAATACATGCTAATATATTTGCCATAGATGATTAAACTTATAAAGATAAATACTTGTTCATTTATAGGATGATATCGCATACCAGCAAAATTATTAACATATTTTACATCAGGAGAAAATAATCACATATATTGTAAAAAGTACAATAACCACGTCTAACAGACACATTTAAAACTTGAAATATATGTGTATGTAAATACGGAGAATGTTCTCACAGCAATAATAAATCAGTTTTATAAACGCTGCTAGCATGTTTACTCAACACGCTTATACAAAAAACTCGTTTTATAAGATGTTTTATACGTGCTCCTAGAGCGTTCACCGGAGGAACTTAAGTATCGTATTAAGGTTCTATAAAGTGGTTCCCATTGCCTTTATACAGTGTGCCCAAATTGGCTTTATAGAAGATTTATAGAAACTGCAAGAACGTTATAAACACTAACGTTATAAAACGTAAAGTTTTATTAAAAGCTGTGAGAATACTCTTGCAGCTCTTACAAAAGTTGAATTGTTCGTTGGGTGTGCTGTGCTGAGAAACATCCGGAGTTTGTGTAGAGGGAAAGGATTTTTCAAACATGTTTTATAGTTTTACTAGAAAATTATAGTGTTTTAAGTAAAATAAAAGTGAAATATTTATAAAAATAAACAGACAGGCAAAACATTTAACATTTTTCAATGCCGGTTTGTTTGGTTACAATTGAATTATCACCTGGCATTTACCATACAATGGTAACGACAAGAAAAATATTATTTGAAAATAAAGAGGTGCTAAGAATTTTTTTATTTTACATAGCAACTTGGATTATAAAAAATGTTCTCCTTCAAAATGCCACGATTCCATTACTGCCTTCGTCATGGGAAGGTACCTACTGCTATTTGTTTTATGATGTCGTATTGCATCTGGAATGAATAATTGTGGTTTTTCCGGTGATGTTTGAGTGGTGGTGTATGTAACTCGTGTATGTAATGAATTATTTATTCAAATGCATGTAATCCTTAAGTTGTGCGACTGCAATCATGTGACAACTGTCGTTTGTGAGAGACACGGTCACTTTGCTAGTCAAAATCGCTGAAAAATTTCCTAGAAGTGTCGTTGGTTTTAGCTGTGTTAACTTTAAACAAAGCTTATCCAAGGAACATAGTTAAGACTTTAAATGATGGAAATTTGGAATTTTTCCAATATGGCTTCTAGGTAATCTCGATCTACATTCTCACATAGTTCTTGTAGTTATTAAAGCATTTACACGAAGGTTATATCTATATTTCTTGTTTTATATGAGCCCAAGGAGTATAAGTCCTATATCTGAAGAATTGACTACCTACGTGAATATTAGTGCTATAAACGTGAGTATATACGACTATAAATCCTCAGTCCATCTAAATGTCACTATAGCATTTCCCCGATGTACTCTCAGTCCTTTTTCCATCGACGTAAACGATTCGTAAAACTAAACAAAAAGACACAACAAAGTATTAAGGTTCAATTAAAAAGACTCAGAACACTTATCTAATCCAACACTGCATTCTGTATCTTTTCACAAGATCGATGACATGTTTATTTGTCATCTCCACTAGGTGCACTTTTAGCTGGAAGCTAATGAATCCACTTAAGCAGAATGTACTTCCATGCTGGGTTATATTGTTGTGTATCAATATAACTCGTTGCGTTGGGCTGTAGTCTTTCCTCTAGCACAGCTTGTTTTATTTGAAAATATAGAAAAAATCTGATAAATAATCAATAAATTAATAAATATTTCAAAACTTACCAAATCCTATGTGCCTTCAGTATATTTACATTTTGTAATATCATATAGTGGTATTACTTCGGTGCTTAGAACATACATATAACAAACAGGAATGCTTATAAGCCAAATTAAGTGAAGCTATAATCTATGTTTGTGTTGAGCTCAAGTTTGTCTAGTTGTGGGAGCTCAGTGTAGGTTTAAACGCTAGCAGAACTCATGAAGGAGCAGTCAAGTTATTCTAATAAGAGTGCAAATTTGTTGTCATTTCTACGCGTTGCCATTGTTTAATGGTCGTTGGTCCCACTTATTACTTGTAAATTTTGTGCTTGTTATCTCAGTTTCAATTAGGTACACGAGTTTTATACGAATCCCAAAACCCTCTGGAATACTTCCCAAGCCATGACACAGAAATCTTTATGTGTGCGTTTGCAGTCTGTTTTCAAAAATGTTCTATATTGATACTTATGGAAAAGTGCTAAATATTGGTTTTATATATGCGATAGGGCCTACACTACTATCTATACAGGAAAATAGTTTTCTAGTAATTTACAGCTTGATTCCTTATCTTCTCAAAGACTACACTTACTATATACCTTACTTAACAAAATAATAAAATAGTTTTGATTACAAACTAACCTTACAATTGTACGGTCAATACATCTCAGCTGAGTGATAATTGCATGTGTGTATGTGCAGCCGGAGTCCGAATCTGTACGCAGTTCATTCGATTACATCAGCCCACGGCATCCCATGACGGCCAGAGATATTACAATGATTACTCAGCTGAGAGGTTTTGTTTGAAGAATCGTAGTCATTTGGTTAAGATAAATTTTTTTTTGTTAGGAATGAGGACCCGCTATGACTTACGTGCAAATTCAGCCGGATTCAATGAAGCTGATCTTTTTTGGATGTACAACCCGAACCGTCGTAAGGGACGTTCTCCAAAATCACAACAACACTGGGGGGACCGTATTCAGTAGTAACTAGAATTTATGACGTGGACACAGGATTCAGCGTGGCACAAGAGGCAAGCGTAAAATAGTTCATTTGGACCACTTGTGCCAATATTACGAGCATCAAGACCGTGGACCACCAGCTGTTCGGGTCGCACAACTTTAAGAAGGGGGCAGTGTTACATGCAATAGAAAGAGATAACTGATCACATCTACTGGCAATGGAGAGTAAATAACTTCAGGTTCGGAAAATCGATGATGAAATCTTCGGGAAGGTTTAGGAGTAGAATAGTCAAGAATATAATGGAATAGAATACTCCAGAATAATCTGGAGAGTTTCTAGGGTATAAATATAACAGTTGTCACCGCCAGAAAAAGAGTCTTGTGTCTTAGACGTTGCAGTGTTAACAAGTAAAAGTAATAAACGGGCGAAAGTGTTGTAATCGGATTGCGATAATTGAAAGTACAGTGTTAGCGATAATTAGAGTTGAGTTGATTAAATAAATGTTTGTGAACTTTATATGATTTAAGTGTAATAAAGAACTTATATATTCATTATTTAATATTGTGTTTTAAATAACGAACCAAAGGCCACGCTCGTAACAATACCTTGAACCGAAATAACCTGTAAAGATTGTATTGAAACGGAAACAGATATCAATTTTTGAATATTTGTTATTTTATGTGACAATTTGTTTTCTATCCTATAAAAAAAAAATAATTCCAATGAGCCCCAAATTTAGTACTTTTTGAGTTCTTTGCATTTTTTCTTAAGGGTATCCAATAAAAGTGGCTTAGAAATTAACAAAAAAAAAAATGGTTTCGAAAGTGGATGTGAGAATGGGAGCCAAAGTATATACATATTCAGCATCACATAAAATACAAAAATCATACCACTTACCTAGGCTATTTTAGTGTCTTCCAAGCGGATGTTTTAGTCACTTATAATTAATGATAGTTAAGGCTACTGGATGTTAGAAATACAAATCAAGATAATTACCAGGATTTTTATTGACAGATGCGCCTTATCCAGCGTTGTCGCAGCAGCGAACTCTGGAGTTTTTCTCTGGTCTGGCTGTTTGGACATAGGAGATAAGGCAGGTGATATTTCACTAGCCAGGTACAGCTATCAATCTATGCTTATCGGAACAATCCATAGGACGGTTCCCAGAAGCAGTGTAGAAAATTCTAGATTTACAGGCCTAGAAGCTGTCCAATCGCAAATGGACTGAACTATTCATAGGAGCAAAGACCTCGAAAAAGCGCTCGAAGCAAAAGAGTTAGCTTTATGTACATTTGCGGACATAGAAGGAGCCTTTGATAATACCTCCTTCGATGCAATTCAATCAGCTGCCGAGGATAAAGGCTTTGAGCCCTCCACGGTAAACTGGATAGACTCCATGCTTAGAAACAGGAGGATAACCACATCTCTAGGGAACTGCTCAGTCACGATCACCGCAGCAAAAGGCAGCCCACAAGGAGGAGTTCTCTCTCCACTCTTATGGTCGATCGTGATTGATGATCTGCTAGAGAAGTTGACCAGTTCTGGTTTTAATGTTCAAGGCTACGCGGATGACCTAGTAGTTACAATACGGGGCAAGCATGATCAAATCATATCCGACCTCATGCAAATAGCCCTCTCCAAAGTCCGATAATACGGAATTGATATTTTCAGACGAAGTCAAATATCTGGGGATTACCCTAGATAAGAAACTTACCTGGAATTCGCATCTGTCCAGAGTGATGGATAAAAAATGATGTACTGGACGTACAACAAGGTTGTTAGACCCCTGGTCACCTATACGGCCCTCGCATGATGGCCAAAAACTAATCAAAAGACGGGTGAGGCTCTGCTTAAAAAAACCCAGCGGCTTGCCAGTCTAGGAATAACTGGTGCCATGAGAACCTGTCCTACAGCAGCCATGGAAGCCTTATTAAACCTTGCACCCCTGCATTTGCAGGTGAAAAAGGAAGCGATCTCCAGTGCTATTAGAGTACAAAATGAGAAATAGTTAAAGCCAGGCGATCTGGTTGGTCATTTACGTATCTTAAAACAAATATGCTTCGAGCAAGTGACGACAATATCTGATATAATCACACCCAGAGTGGATTTTGTAAGACCATTCCAAGTGGTTCTTGGAGACCGACAACAATGGCGCTCCACTAAACCGTCCTTCCAACAAGGATCGATGGTGTGGTATACAGACGGCTCAAAAACAAACAGTGGGGTCGGATTGGGGGTATACGGCTCCAAATGCCGTATATCAAAGGCTCTAGGCTATACCCCTACCGTATTCCAAGCCGAGGTATTGGCCATAGAAGAATGTTCCAATACCTGCAAGGCCTTAAAGTCCTACACTGTCAAGTCAGGGATAGTCTGGGAATGTCTACAAACCCTCAAAAATCTATCAAGGAGAAACAAAGTTATCCTCATGTGGGTATCTGGACATGAGGGCCACAAAGGCAATGAAATTGCGGATGGCCTAGCCAAAAGAGGAGCGGAAACTCAGTTTGTCGGACCAGAGCCATTTTGTGGCATATCAAAGTGTTACCTCAGAGCTACCCTAAATAACTGGGAGAATAAACAAAAATCCCTGTATTGGGAAAGGCTACAAGGACTTCGTCAGGCAAAAAAGTTTATCGACTCCTCTGGCGGAAAAACAAAAGAACTCCTACTCCTTAGAAGAACAGAGCTCAAAATGATCACTGAGCTCTTCTCAGGCCATTGCCCCTTGAGGTATCACCTAAACAAGCTGGGTTTGGCTGAGACTTCATCCTGCCGCTTCTGTCAGGATGCTCACGAAGCCTCGGAGCACTTGCTCAGCCACTGTGAAGCATTGGCCAGGCGGAGATTACACCTTGAACATGCTTTTCCTCCACCAAGTTACGTATGCAACCTTAAGCCCAGAATGGTTCTAGACTTTATTAACAGTCTAAACCTATAAATGGAGCAAATTCAACGGGGACTCACAATAGATCTTTCAGGTCGCAGTGATTGCGAGGCTAACGCCTATACACCCCTTCACAAATCTAATCTAATTCATAGGAGCAATTTCAAGACCGATATTTCCCAAGATTATGTCCAAGGAAGACAGAAACACCACTGAGGAGAAACCGGAATGATGTGCGGAATCTTACTGTAATTATTCTCTTTGGCAGGGGACTAGATGGACGTGGAGTAGATTGAGTCCGTTCAGCAACTGCTGCTGTGTAAATGGCTTCAACTTTGTTAAAAGTAGAAAGAAAACACTTGGAGGAAATATTAGAGAAATAGTATGGATATAACCACTTTAAGGTGCATTAACTGTTGTGGCTGGTTTCAGCTCACCCCACCCCTCCTCAAAATTGAGCAATCATCTCCAGGAGGGAGAAGACGTCAAAATGGCGATTCCATATTCTAAGTGTGGCCGATCAAATGCATATCGAATGCCGCTACTCTAACTTAATCTACCCTTAGAAATTTTCTAGACTTATAACAAGAGTTTTGAACAACACTGGAGAAGAAGCATAAAACAGCCTTGCTAGATCTTTTTTAAAGAAAAATATACAGTAATCTTGCGAAATTAATGGTTAAAACCTAGTACTAAGGTCCGCGCAAGGCTAAATTTTGTATGAAAATTTAGCAAGCTAAAAGATATTGGCGAAAATTTATCCTGAATTTTAGCGAGAGCGGTACTAAGGTCAACACGCTAAATTTGCCTTTGGGTTTTGATTAGAGATGGCACCACCAGTAAGTCTCCAAAAAATTTAGATTGAATTTATCCGCCCGGGCCGTTGTTTAGCACGCTAAAAATATTTATTGTCAGAATTCTGAGATTTGATAAATTTATTGATCGGATAGTTGTAGTTAACGTAGTTTTGTACGTCTTTGTTGTAAGTACGGATGAATTGGATTTCTTCTCGTGGCCGTATTTTCAATATCATTGTTAATTTTTTTTTCTTATTGTATATACATTATGCATATTATTTTTATATTTTTAATATTTCTAAATAATTTTAATTATCTGTTTTTAGAAATATTATGACCTCCTTAAAAAAATTTGCAAAATTCTTCTTCTACTTGTTTTTAACATATCTTTTCTCTGAGTCTCCGCTGTCATATTTTAGCTGCTAAAGAACTGCCCAATTTTGGAGACCCGCTAAGATTTAGTTTAGCGCGAACCTTAGTACTAGGCTTAAGTAGAAACAAAATATTTATATGTTTTTTTTGGGGTATTTTAACAATAGTTACCTCTACATATGTATGTATCACCTAAAATTTATTCTCTGTATCATATTTCCTTACCGCCCAAAAATGTATTCATTCTAAAAATAAGAGCCAAACGATTTCGTTTACTTACATGTCACTCAATTACAATACTTCTGATTATGCAATACTATAATTGTTGTAACTAACTTGCCACTATTTTTCTCTTCGTGTGTATGCCCATATCAAAACGTACTATGAATTATTCATACCTAACAAGAGTAAGCTCTCAGTATTGTATCGATTTTATATCAAGGGTCAATCAAATATGTATTTATACTTATGCGGAAAAATGTCTATTTCTTGTACCTTTTTTCGTTCTGACATACTTACCCCATACGTGAGGTAGTATAGTAGTGAAGTCTTCCTACTTAAAATAGAAAAAATCTATTTTAACAAATGTCAAATGAAAGTGTCAGTGAAATTGTAGCCAAGGTTAAGCTCAATAAAAGCAGGTGTGGTATATTTCTATGTGTGTTTTAATAAGTGAAAATTAGTTTTAAATAAGTATAGGTTAACTAAATATGGTTGTTTGGAGAGTGGTGGAGAGGTTTCACACTGTCCAGACATATAGTCTGTTTTTGTCCATAGATGAGCAATGTTGTTAGCTTAGAGATACTATTGAGAAGAGTTCATCGATGATAATTTTAATGATTATAGAAAAAATGTAAGATGATGGGTTTGAAGATTCAGCATGATAAAAATTGTCAAGTTAAATATTCTCGTCGTTGTTTGTTTGCTACATTATTAGACATGAAGAATAGTTCTAAACGCGATCTCCGCAGATAAAGTCTTGATGTCCTCGTGCTTGTGTTTTGATTAACTAAGTGCGAGTAGTATATATTAGCGAAAAAAAATCTCGTAATCTAAAATTCGTTGGCACACAATTTTCCAACGTCTTTTTTAATGATGTGAAATTTTTTTTTCTGTTTGTGTAAAGGGGAATGTCCATTTTAGGCCCGACACTTCCAGACAAGAAGGATGTCTTAAACGATGCACTATGATACTCTGAACATGCTTTATTAACAGGTACTAGATTTTCGCACCTTAGATCGGCTCTAATTCGGGAGGATTATGCCTGATCGGAAAATGGGTTCCATTGTTCGCCTCAGCTCATTACTTCGTAGAAGAAGATTTTTCTCTGCATACTTCTAGGGTAGTGTAAGGAACTCCCGATGGGGGGGGGCAGTGGCGGATCCAGGATTCTGGTGAGAGGTGGGGGCGGGCGCAACTATGGTTTAAAAATGGTATGTACTGAAAACTGAACAAAATTTTGAAGACACTCGCCACCACTTGCAAATATCGAAGCCACAAAATTTATCATTTAAAAGATACGAGTCGAACAGATTAGCAACTGGCTACCACTAACAACAAACAAAGTTGCTCAACGTTCTTTGCCACTCTCGAAAGTCAAAGGAGACTTTCATTTTGTTTTGGTTTGTAAATGGTAGGAAGGTTTACACCCAGTCATCCATTTTAGTTAGTAAAACTAGGAAAATGTATTTTATTCAAATTAACAAATCATCATAAATTGTATTTTTGTAAAATCCAGTAATTAAAAATTTACATTTATTTAAAATAGCAGTCACAGAATAGATGCAATACATACCATGTACGTATATAACTTCGTCGGTAAGCTTAAAAAGTGTGACTTCTTTTGTTTTTCTATATTATTAAGCCAAGCTCAGGAGATATCCTATAAACTATGTTGCAAAACACATCATGGCAAGAAGGTGATAAAGAATGTAATTAGGGAACGTAAGGAGGGTGGCGAAGGTGCTGATGTATGTCACTCTTAAGCTTTCGCAAATTCCATGCCGGAGAAAAGACAGAAGATTGGAGACTGTCCTACGTTCGCACACGACCGAAAGTATTTTTAAGGGTAAAAGGATGTTCGCGGCTTACAGTGCGAGTATTACATGGAGGAATCCAAGATCAAACTAGACATTTCATCAGAACATTGATCATGCATGTAGCAATATAGGAGTGAAAGGCAACCAACATTGCGGTAGAGCTCGAGTGAGTCCATATGACAAATTTTTTCCACATCGCCAATGAACTGAATGCACTCTTTTGGATAATATCCAATTAAACCAAGACTCTGCGACCAGCTCCGGCCTACATATGGAAATTGCATTTTATTCTAGGTCTTGTAGAGGAGCGCTAGAATCGATGGGCTGAAATATTGCTTACACCTTTTCAGAAATCCAAAATATTTCGTTGCTTATTTGGCAACAGAGAAGTTGTGATCTGTTCAGCTTAACATACTGCAAATATTATTGTCAAGAAAGCATAAAGACGGTGTATCGTCATCAATAGAAACGGTAGTGGAAAAATTATGATCTTTTTTTAGAGATGGGACAGCTTTGGAACTTAGATGTATTGAATTCGATGCGATTTGGCTTGTTCCAAGCAAGCATATTATCAAGGTGGTTCAAGGATCTAATCATGCAATCTAGTTTGACAGATGTAACATTTCCTGTGTAGTCCCCAAGGGTGTCAAGGGAGTATGTAAGCGAAACCAAAGGTACTATCATCGGCAAAACAATGGATGAGATTGAAAGTGAGTGAAATCAGATCATTAAAGAAAATTGAGAAGAGAGATGGAGAGGAAGCAGAGCCCTGAGGCACCCGGGTATTTATTGGCTGAGATTGAGATGTAACGCCATCTAATATAATTCGTATTAAGCGACCAGATAAACACTTTACATTCATAATAGAAGAGGACGAGAGAGGCCAAGTGCTTTAAGTTTGGCTAAAAGGGCCGAACTCCAGACACTATGATAGGCTCTTGAAATATCTAGGGCAACGACTTTGGACTCACCAAAAAAAATGAGAAGACTAAGGCTTCAATGTTCCATAAGAAAAGTCAGAAAAAAAAGCCATGTTGGCCATCGTTGTGGGTTCAATTATTTTCTAGATATTTCGATAATTTGAGGGATCACTACCCCATTCCTTTCTTGGGAATAGGCTGAACGTAAGGTAGTTTCCAAGCAATTGGAAATTTTCCTGTCGAATAAGACAAGTAGAATAGTTTTCGCATAACTTTAGCCAAGAATGAGGCACAGCTCTTATTTAACTTGGACTTGAAACTACAGGACCTGCAGCTATGGAGACGTTGATCTCCTTAAGGACCTTGACCATATCTCTCGTACGGGAGATGTGAAGAGGGTGGAAAATGAGAATTTGAAGTGAATCTAACACTCAAAATATTAGATTTATTCAGGGAGTCAACAATCACTTCATTGTAAAGTAGTGAAGGAATAGATGAACTGCTGAAGTTGCTTCTGATAGTTTTGACCTGGGACCAGAAACCTTTGCTGCCTTTGCGTCTTGCCAATATTCTAACATTCTGGTCATAAAGAAATTTTTCTCTTTGGATAGTGTTTCAGTTCTGGACATGGATGCAATTGATAGGTGCGAAAAGCAAACTATTTCGCTTTTATTGCTTGGTTACACTTATCGTTAAACCAAACGCGATTCTGCTGTTGTTAAGATCTGCTGTATAAATACCGAATGTATTCACGCATGCTCAAGACTTAGAATTCAAATGTGCATTCATCACCATCCCTTGAAGCAAAACAGACCGACAAATCAAATTCTTTAGGACACTGATTGAGACTTTCCCAATATGCAGATTTATTTTGTTCTTATTTAACGTTTGGGCTAAGTATTCTATAAAAACTATTCGCTGAATTTCTTCAGTTAAGAGTTATAATTGTTTCTTTAAATGTTTGTTTTGCCACGTCGCGCCGATAATGTTCTAAGAAGTCGTCTTTACTTGGAAGGATTATCATAGACCCTTTGACAGCTGTTTTCAATTAAAACAAACCTTCCATCGCGTTAACATGAATAGGCTCTGTCTTGCTTCAAACACCCCGAGCAAAGCGACGCTCATGTACAGGTATCCGCGCCTTCCTGTTTTCTCTATAGACTTCAACAACCATGACCGAAGGCCAAGGTGCTAGGGTCTGCGTTCCTAAATGTATCATATTGAACGCTTCCAGAAATTGTTACGTGTTTTACAAAAGGTGCAGTAGAATAGATGTGAATCATTTTGTTAGAAAAAATGCAGAAGATCTACTGCAATTTTTTCAGTGGTCTTCAGCCCCCCCCCGCCCCCTGCTGGATCCGCCCCTGGGGGAGTTTCGAATACCGCATGTTTTACATCACATTCTCTTGTCGAGTACTATCGGGTGGTGTACTTGTTCTCCATTCAGAAAACTTTCTCGGGACGTTTTAGACGTCGGAAAACCCATTTTCACGCACTTGGGTCACATACACCCCAGCTGTTATATTTTGCATATATTTTTGTAGTTCTTTCTTCCATGGCCATTAGTGCTCTGTTAGGTACATTTTTATCATAGTAAGTCATTTTCCACGATGCACCAATTCCACGCCATCACGAAAAGTAGAAAAGTTCATTTTTTTACCGAAGAAAGTCGCTCAAGCTACATCCGATCGCCAATGCTTTCTTCCGCTTAATTGAAATAAACATTGTTAATAAAATATATTCAGGGTATCATAATGCATCGTTCAACCCTTGTGTCAATGGATAAAATATATGACGTAAACGAGCCCATAACCAACCCGGGTATGTAACCATATTTACATATATTTCTTTGGAACTGTTTCATTTTTTGCTTTATATATAAGGAGAATATTTTGTCAAACAGTTTTTAAAAATTTAATTTTATGATTGGGCCGGTTCCGAAAAGTGGGTATGCTGCATATGGCTTACAAAACTTGGAGGAACATTTCAAGGACAATTTAAGTATAAAGTAGCATTTTATTATAATATTTTGGATGTGGCTCCTCTGGCAGTCTTCATTATATACGATACACACAATTCTAAATAAAAGACAAATAAGAGACGTACGTTTCTGCAAGATCTTGGTAAAGCCCTCACCATGCCAGCTGTTCACATTATGAGGGACTTCGGTACCAGATATGCATGCTATCGAATGCATGATGGGTCACCAAATACTAATCCAATCTACATCCAGCCGAAAGGATCAAACAGGCAGACTGAAAGTCAAAAGTAACTGTGGTATTTGCAAGGAGGAGGGTAAGCGGCGACCTACGTGAAAATGTTGCACAACATGCTGTGAGCCTGTATGTGCAGAACATTCAACTAGAATTCCCCCAATGTAAAAAATATTTGTCATAATAAATTTTATAAATTTTTTTAAGAATTAATATTTTTTTATTGCTTTCAATCCCCATTCAAAAAAAATGTATTACATACCTGGGTATGCTTTTGGGCTTGGTAACGTATATTTTAATTCAGGTCTTTTTTCTGACGAATCACAAAACACTTTTCAAAACTTTATAGCATATATGAGCTACAAATAGAGCCCTTGAGGATCACTAAAATAATGGATGAAAAATTTTAAAGATAAATAAAGTTTTTTCATTCTAAAATCTGCAAACATACCCAGATATGTAGGTATTGACACAAGGGTTAAGACATTTCTTATGTCTGCAGGTGAAATGTAGGCATTTACCTTTATGTAACTTTTATTTTCCATAAAATTTTATAATATATTTTTTCAGTTAACATTTTTGATACTTTTTAGTAAATATTTTTACTCAGTAGGATTATGGTTTATAACTAGGCTAATATTGAGATAAACTCTGTATACCGCGAAATTCTACGCAGTTTTATTATTGAGTTTCAATGCTCGTGCACACCGCGTGTATACTGAGCTGTTTTTCAGTAACTATATAGTGACAAACTTGCGGTTTAGTACAAACTGCAATATTGAAACAGCAAGTCTGTCTTCGGTATAACCTGAAATTTTGGGGATAATGTATTTTGATGCATACACTGTTGGGAGCCTTCGCGGTGGAAGGGGGAGGCGGGTTAAGAAAATTAGGGTATAATGAATGAAGCCATAAGTATTTGCACTACAAGTGACTTTATACAATTGTAAAAAAATTCGGCGGTGCAAAGAAGCGTAGAGCTGACAGGGGAGAATGACTGGATGTGAAAAGCCATATATATGTGCACCGTGCTTCGTTTGTGCTGAGGACATTGTCACATCTGATTACTGATGATAGTGCATGTACCTAGTGAAGCCTACCGCGTATGTGACCTAGAATGCAGCTTGGTATTTGTACCCTGGTATGCTATAAGACTACTGGCGTTAGTCTCAAGCCTCTCCTAGCCTAAAGGGCGGATCATAACCTTCTCGTAGTCCACTGCTGTCACTTATTTATAAGTGCTAATATGATTAAGCCAGAACGGAGCTACCAGTAACGTTTAAGGACCAGCATGAAGGTCCACTGGGAGTACTCATGATCGTATGATCATGTTATACGAAGCCATACCAATTGGGTAGCCAACATTGCTAACTTACTACTACGGGGTTGAGGAGCCCTGAATAGAGCTGCATTTAGTAGCAATATTCGCCTCAGTAGTGATTGTGGTAGCGGGGAGAGAGAGATTGTCTGAGTCTGCATGACTTAGGCGAACATTCTTCTCTGAACAGAGTAGTTTGTTCTTTTGACAAATTGCATACTGCATCCGTGAATTTGAGGGATGGTCGCTTATTAATGTATGCTTAAAGGATTGGCTCTCAGCGTGGAGTTGCGCTAATCAACCGGGTGCCGTGACCCACAGATCGGAAGAGATTTTAGGTAGGTCTCGCTTCGACCAGTAAGTCCAATGTCAAGCATGCACTGACATAAACTGGTACTCCCGCGACAGAATATTTATATTCTGCCTATCGAGGGCGCTGATTGTAGCTTGTCTTCAAATCCGTGCATTAAGACTGCCGTGAGATTAAGCCATAATGGCAGCTGCTCACGTAAAACCCTGACAGCTTTTTGTAAAAAAAAATCGTTGCATAAAATAACAGGTCGAATGGTCAATTTACAACCCTAGAAAGCGGAAAATTCGATTGCGCGAAAGTTAAATAGAAATTTATAAAATCTTTAAAAGTTAGTACGAAGAATGATTCGCTGGACGGAAGTGTATTAAACTAAGTAAAAAAAAAAGTTTTCTGTTTTAAGGATGATGATGCGAAAATAGGTGGAAATTTTCATCAAGTGCCCATAATTAAGTGTAACGAAAAATAAAGGAAATTTATGCACATAATGTATGTGGGATCGATTAATGGGTTTTTGAAAAGAAAGACTTCGATGTTCTTTTTAAAACAATAACGAAATTCACTTTTATTGTTTATTAAATGACTTATCCTATTGGCTTTAACTTTAAATTATTATCGAATTTAGTGTTGCCAGTTGCATAGAAAAAGATTTCAATTAATAAACCCATTAACCGGCACAGGCTTGTACTTTGGGGCACAATAGCGGAAAAAAACAGCAGAGACAACGGCGATTGATGGCAGGACTGATAAGAATCAAAAGCGACGGTAGTGAATATTGAATTGAAGATTTTCAGCATAGCGGTCGTCTATTGTCAGGAGTTTTTGCAGTTGAAATTTTGTGCAGCTGCGATACGAAAATTTATCATGGGTCAAACATGATTTGCAGGGTATTGCGGGATCGGTGAGATTTCATTTATTGAATGTCAGCATCGAGATACCACATGTATATGTGGAAATCGAAGAGAAAAAAATGTAAGTATGGTCTAGACGAGAGATTCAAACCTTAATACTTACTTTACTTGTAGTTAATCCTCTTAACTTGATCACCAACGCCTTAATTATCAAGGATGAAAAGTATTCCAAATAATGGTTAATCCTAATAGTTTGGAGGGTGCAGGGCGTAGGTATTTTTTTCCTTATTTCTATTGAGTCCAAACTAAGAAATGGAGAGGGGAAAACGTTTTTCTTTTGGTACAGTGGAAAGTTCTCTATCCTATTTAAAATTTTCTTTATAATTGGCTGTATCACTTAGAAGTTATAGGGTGGTTCATGAAAAAATAAAGAACCTATTTTTGATTACGCGCACCCTCCCAAACTGTTAGAATATCTTCTGCCTTACATTTCGTTTGTTTGTGGTAACAAGTCGTAGGGGAACTTTTGCAAAAATGACATACTAGGGATAAAATGACCCATTGTTCTTTTTTCCAATTTGGAATTAAGTGCAATCTTTTGGGGGACGCCACTGAACACAGATCTAAAGAACAGTAAAGCGGAAGAGGCTCCAGTCAGTTATCAACCCAAACGATAATGATTCCGAAGAGCTTCGCCTTTACTGTAAGGATCTTTGTAGCAGGTCCGTCGAACAGTGATCTAGTTTTTTTTACACGTGTCTGGTACTATTTTTTTTAATTATTTTTGTGTGGTTTTGTTCACTATGTGTTATGACCTGTAGGTATGTGTTGTTGTACGTTACACAGGTCTCCTTTGTCTGTCTTATTTATGCAGAGTCTATGCATTCGATTTTCTGCATGTTCTGCTGCCCATCTAGCTTATAAATATCTATCTCAGTCAGGACGTTCTAGGTATTATAATACGCAATGAGGCTTCCTAGATCCTCGAAAAATATTCCCGAATATTTAGATGTGTTATAGTATAGGTCCCTTGGTAGTTTTTCCTTTCTCGTACTAGACAAACAAGGTTAGCACAATAATGTGTAGTGCCATTTCTGTGGGACAAGCTGGAGGAATAAATAGTCCTCTTTTTCATTAAACTAGGTTGTGGAGTGGGACAATCGCAAGTGTTTCTGAGAAGGTACTAAAACTGGGACAAATGGAAACAACCAAAGTAGACAATAGGACAAACTGGTTCATGTCTAGGGTTTTAGATGATTATTATATACCGTTACTATATGCTTACCAATCTTTATCGTATTATTCACTTGACTTGCTATAGCGGTTACTTGATATGGTCTTACCCAGATCTGAAAAGCTTATTTTTTCCGCTTTCATTTTTATGAGGACTTAATCTCCTATGTGGAAAGTGAGGGGTCATACGATTACTTACTTTTTTGGAGCTTATACTTTAATATGTGGTAATAGTTCTGGTGATTATAAACGGGTTCAGGATTCCGTTTTAAATTTGATGGGACATCCGCCGTGAAGCCGTAAAGTCAGTCCATTGGGGTAAGCCTAGTGGGTACTACCATAGATGGCACAAGAACTAGATGTCGCATGGAATACTAGACCACAGTATACAGATTGTGAAATGGGTTGTGCTTTCTGGAATTTGATTGATTGATTGATTTATGAGGTTTGGGACCCCTTTCAGGTCCCCCGAACGAAGGCCAAGTCAAGGCCCATTGGTCACCCTCCAGACCCATGAGCGATCGCTCATAGGTCCCAACCGGACGCTCTTATAAATTTCAGTATTGGCTCCCAGCCCTCCTTGCCGGCGTCGTGCAACTCTTCCAGGAGGTGTGAACCAAGAATTCTGTAGCGTATTTCTGAGAGTGCCGGGCAGTGGCATAGAAAATGGGCTACTGTTTCGGACTCCTCACCGCAACCCCGGCATATAGGATCGTCAACAAGTCTCACCCTGTGAAGGTGGCCCCTGAGAGAGGAATGCCCTGTGAGAATGGACACCAGAGTTTTCAGGGTTGGCTTGTTGAGTTTTAGGAGATTATTCGTATGTTTTAAGTTTGGTGTACCCCACAGTTCATTTGTTGTCCTGTACGTGGGATCTTCTAACCAAAGGCGACTGTGTTGGCGGTCAGCCCAGCTTGAAATGATTGAGACAAGGTGCTTTGGTGCAATTCCGACTGTAGAGGCAGGTTCCTCTGAGGCTGCTCCAAGACGAGCAAGTTCGTCTGCCCTTTCATTCCCGCTGATGTTGCTGTGCCCCGGCACCCACTGCACCATCACCCTGTTATTCCGAGAAAAGGTATTCAGGATGGTTTTGCACTTCATTAATAATTTGGAGGCTATAAAGGGTTTAGACAAAGCTTTGACAGCTGCTTGGCTGTCCGAGCAGATGGCTATCTCCTTATTCTCAGTGTCTGAGTTAAGGAGGTGTCTTCCCGCTTCAAGGATAGCCTTGACTTCTGCCTGGAAAACCGTGCAGTGGTTTTCAAGGGGAATGGAGAACTCAATTTCAGGCTCTTCACAGAAAACTTCCGCTCCGGTGCCTTCATCGGACTTAGAACCATCATCAGTATATATTATAATTGGGTTTGTCAATGGTTGAAACACGGAATGTGATTTCCATTCTACCCTGGATGGAATTCTATGTTCAAAATTGCTTTCCAGCATGGTCTCGAGGAGGTAGTCGCTATCTCTGTCAATGTCAGGTGCGATAGACTGCACGAGCTCATAAATGGATTCATGTGGAACCCTTGTTCCCCCATGAAGCCAGCCGAGGTTAAGATGCAGCCTTAGCGCTGTAGTCGACGCCCTCTGCTTGATATGTATTTGCACCGGATGTATATTGAGGATAACCTCCAGAGACCGGGTGCTAGTTGACTTAAAAGCGCCGCTTGCGCTGAGAAGGCACAGCCTTTGAATCTTCTCCAGCATCTTGCTATGGTTGGCGAAGTCCATTGCTTTCCACCATACCGCTGAACCGTAGATTAACATGGGTCGAATGACACTAGTGTATATCCATAGAATCATCCGCGGTTTGAGTCCCCACTTCTTCCCTACTGCTCTACGGCACATTGCGAACACTCTAAGAGCTTTGTTCGCTCTGTCTTCGAGGTGTGGTTTCCAGTTTAACTTTTTGTCTAGAATAATACGTAGGTATTTCACCCTGTCCTTTAATTCCAAGCGTGTGGAGCCAATCAGGGACAGGTTTAAACTGGGGATATTCCTTTTCATGGTGAATAGGCATAAGTCAGTTTTCAGTGGATTGATGCTCAGCCCGTAATCCGTGGCCCAGCGCATGACTAGTCGGATTGCGCCTTGCAGCAATCCCAGAGTACAGTTTCATAACTTCCGGTGACTAAAATTGTCAAGTCGTCCTCGTAACATACTGCTTTGTACCCCATCTGGAATGGACCATAACATGTTTTAGAGGGTGCTGAAAGCAAATGTTTTTATAATAGCAGTTTTGTATACACTTGATCGACTTCCTCAACACTTCAGATACGAAAAAGTATGAATCACTCGACGTATATATCATTTCAAACGTTGTGGTCCATTCCGGAATGGACCACCCATCCATATAAATTTTGTATACTTTTTTGGTACTGCATTCGACATCTAGTTTTTATGCCATCTATGGTACTACACAAGGGTTCGTGTGCACTGTTGTTATACATGAATGCAGCGGTTCGTAGGTATTGAATTAAAGCCATGTTTTGGGATTTTCATCTACGAATGTTCGCAGGTATTCGATTAGAGTTCTATGTGCATGCACCAGTGCTCCATTAGGTTGTGGATGGTATATTGAAGTCTGTAGCTTCTTCACCTTTAGAAGTTTACATGATCTTTTGAATACTTCACTCAGGAAATTTTATCCCTGTTCGGTAACTATTCCTTTTGGGATGTGATAGCATGTTAGGATTTCGTTGAAGAAAACTTGCGGTACTGTGACTGCTTCTGCATTAGGTATTGTATGCCAATCGAAAAATTTTGTAAGATTATTTTGAAAGGTCAAGATACATTTCTTATCTCATTTATTCTCTTATAGTGGACACACAATATCTGTAGGTAAATTTTGTCGAAAGGCTGTCCTGCGATGTCCGTTATTACCATTGGAATTTTGGAATGTGGGATACAGTGCAGTCTATGCTCTAAATGGGCACATAATATATATGCAGAATTAAAAATCAAATGCACTATGTCATTTTACCAACATCTAATCGGTTTAAATGACAGATCTATGGTTTTCATGTAGTTCAAAGTAATGCTTTAAAACTACTTTATTTATTTATTTGTAGAAAATTTAATTTGTTTGTTATAGTTCTAGAAAATAAATGGACTTTAGTTTACCATATGTCATTCTACGACAACTTTCCCTAATATTGTGCTAATCTGTTGTAAACATTTCGTAAAATACCCTGTAACAAAATTGATGACACCTCCTAGGCTCGTGAAAATCAAAATCGCTGTAGGTAGATTGTTACTATTGAATTAAAAAAAAAGTACCAGAGGTAAAACAACAAAATTTTTAAAATTTTTCTATCCCACAATGTTTTTCTACCCTATTTACGGCGGTGGTGGTTGTATATCATAGCGCACCCTGCAGGCATAGTAATAAATTTGTGTGACCTCAAAGCAGGTTAACCCAGATGGGTCACATAAACGTATGGATTTTATGCGAAAAAACTTTGTTGAAGTCTTTTTTCTGCAGACTTGTATACAAAGGGTTTGCTTGGCATGTCCGTGTTATGGTAAAACATCGCAACAGAAACTCTATTAGCCCAAGGACGACAAGAATAAATTAAAGTCAAGCGGAAATTGTTGCAAATCCAATATATACAAACATTCATTCATACATACATACATACATACATACATACATACATACAGACGGTTTATTTCTTTTGGGGACATGTGGAGAGTACTAACATGGGGAGACCTTTTTATTGTGTATTTGAAAAATATGGTGAAGTATCCATAATTTGGTTTGCATGCATTACTTAGCCTATCCCATAAACAGCCAAGTTTAAATCCTGTGTAATAGGCGAATGTTTCTGAGTGTATGTATATGTGCCGAACTATTAATAGCAAATCCAAGTCTGTGTAAGCGCTGCATAATGCATTCATTTATGCATTAGTTGCCTTGGTAATGAACTTAACTCATGATTTACTTTCAGGGTGATTCCTATAATGCTGATAAGCTTGTTTTAACCTATTCTACCACCAGGTTAGGACTATTATCGTTCGTCGTTGTTAGTTGTAGGCTCCCCTCACTCCCGCATCACCTTAGAAATACTGCACTTTTCAGAAACTTTTAGAACTAGGTACTAAGCTTAAATGTCCTATTTACATGTTCGTTCTTGACCACATTAATATTGTTGTCCACTTGATTGAAAAAGGAGAAGTGAAAATGTCATGAGAACGAATGCTAAGTTGATCTATATATGGATGGCGTGTTCGTTTAGAATATTTCGAATATTTTCTGTTAGGTAAATATGTAGGTGGTATGTTGTGGGTGTATAGAAACTGAATGATATTGGAATTTTTGTGGGTTTCAAAAAAGTTTTAGCGTTAAAACGGCTTTTGTGTCGTGCAGGGGTGCAAAACTGTTTCGTTTATTGATATAACAATGTCTCATCACATCGTAAAAATTGTTTTCATTGTTGGCCTCATTGTAGGATTCGATTACTATTTTATAAGTAATACAAGTTAAGGTGTTTTTCTTAACCGTTTGAGTGCTCTTGTGTTATGCTAAACGAGTTTGTGTTATGCTAAACCGATTGGATGAAACTTTCACAGTTTGTATGGAGTACAAAAATAGCTCATCGGTATTTTTTTGTTTTCCTGTACCACGCCCCATACACCTTCGCTAGGCGGGCTACAAATTACATGATTTTACGGCGTAAAGACATATGGACGACATTTATGATATTGGTAAAATATTGTTCCAAAGAGATGGCGCCACGTGTCATAAAGCGACACAAACCATTGATTTATTGTAATCATGATTTGGTGATAATATGATTTCGAGAAATGGATCTGTAAATTGATCGCATCCAAGGTTGTGCGATCTGACACCTTTCGATCATTTCCTATAGGATTAGGTAAAGTAACTGGTTTATGCTTTTAAACTAAGAACAGTTAAAAACTTGAATAAAAGTCAATATTGTTCGTGTTATTCGTGAAATATACGCCTGATATTGTTCGAAAAAGTTATTCAAAATTTGGGATTACAGAATGCTCTTCGTCAAATGATTTTTTTTTAACAAAACTTAACTTTTGTTTTTTTTTATTTAATATTCTTTCAAAGAACACCTCTGACAAATATCGTGACCAGATAGAAAAAAAATCCATAGCTTTCCTGAGTCGCGGGTTTATTTTAGGAAATATACACTGTAAAAAAAGTAGGACAATTCCCTAAATGGAAGACACGTTTCTTCCTAAAAATGAATGTCATTTTCTCGGATTGGAAGGGAAATTAGTTTAAGGTATTTAACACCAGAAAACCTATATAGTAGGTACGTAAAATTCCCGAAATGTTGAGCTTTCTCGGATATAAGGAAGTGAACATGGGATGTCCTTCTGTTTTGTGTTATTTATTAAATATATTTTTAACTTGTGGTGTTTTTCCTAAACAGTGGAAACTTTCTTTGATTATTCCTTTGCACAAGAAGGGTAATAAGTGGAACATTTCTAACTACAGACCCATCGCTAATTTATGTTGTAAGATATTTGAAGCTCTGGTTTGTGAAGTTTTGTACTTCCACTGCAACCCTTTCCTGCACTCTATTCAGCATGGCTTTATGAAAGGCAAATCTACTACGATCTAATTTGTTGAAGTTTACTAATTTCTCCATTTCTGCAATTGAAGCGGATCGCAAGTTGATTGCATTTTCACAGATTTTAGTAAAGCTTTTGACCGAATCAATCATAAAATCGTGATTCATAAGTTGACTCTTCTTGGTTTTTCTTCTGTCTTTGTCAATTGGCTTCGTTCTTATTTATCGGATCGTATACGCAGCGAGTTATATTTCTCCAAGCTCTTTCTGACGTAATAGATAATACTTCTGGTGTTCCTCAAGGCAGCCATCTCGGACCACTCCTTTTTATTATTTTCATTAATAATGTATCTCTGATTTTGACTAATTCAAGAATACTTTGCTATTCTGACGATGCCAATATCTTCCGCATTGTTTCAAATGAAAACGAGTGTGGAATTCTAAATTTGGACTTAGACACATTTCATAAATGGTGTGCTATTAACTGTCTTCCTCTCAACATCAACAAATGTACTGCTATGCCATTTTCTCTTAAAAGGAGGCCATTGAACTTCAGTTGTACTTTAGATGGATGCTTATTATCTACACTTGACAAAACCAAGGACTTGGGGTCTTCCTTAATACACGTCTTTCCTTCGAGGATCATATTAATACAATCGTTGCCAGGGCTAATGCTACTCTGGGGTTTGTAAAGAGATGGTCAAAGGAGTTGAATGATCCATTCATAACGAAGGTCCTTTACTGCACATTCATTAGACCTATTTTGGAGTATGCCAGTCCGGTCTGGTCTCCTTTTTATGCTGTATACATAAATCGTATTGAGGCTGTGCAGCGGAGATTCGTTCGTTTTGCTCTGCGTGGACTTCATTGGCATAACCCTATTATTTTACCTCCATATGTTGATAGGCTTAAATTCTTTCCATTGGATTCTTGTGAAAATAGACGAAAAGCTTCCAGAGTTGTTTTTGCGTTTCAGTGTATACAAGGAGCGACAAATTCTCCTGAGATCTTAAATACTTTCAATATACATATCTATTCCTGTGCGCTTTTTTGGAGAACCACCATTTCTTAGTCGTTCCTCATCATAGTACGAACTATGGTTTTCACGAGCCGATTTCATCAATGTCTCGTCTCTTTAACCGTCAGTTTGATTGCATTGACTTTCATCTCTCAAAAGGTAAATAAGAGATCAGCTTAGTTAAAGTTACTTTTCTTTTATTACTATTGTTATGTATACTTTTTTTCTTATCTTTTGTAAACTTAGTAATCAGATCTTTGATGAAGTTCTAAATAAATAATTAATCAGTTCCATGAGTGACCGATTGACCGATATGGAAGACAAACAGTGACTCAGGTCCTTTGAGTGAGTGAACTGACCCGGTCAAAACGAACGAACATTCCCAACATTTTAAGGAAAAAAACCTACCTGCACTTAGGGGATAAAAAGCAAATTTTACGTTATCCAAGGTGAACCTTTCCCTAATCTTACCGAAAAATACCTAAGCTTTGTGGCATACATTTTTGCCATTCACTTTAGGGATTTTGTTTTTTTACTGTTCACGTTCTTTGACTCATTCATATGGGAATTAATACCGTCTTTTATTCCATCAGTTTCCATAAATTGACTTACTGTTAGCTCTTAGCTTTATAAATTTTTTAGCTTTTTTTTAACAAGTACGAGAGTATGTATAGGTTGAAGTATTACAGATTATTTTATGAAATTTGTATTATTAAAGCAGTAAAGATTTTAACAAAAATGATAAATTCCGCTTAAAATTATATTTCTTGTCTTTAAAATATAATACAAAATTACTAGATACGAGTAGTTTTGGAGGAGTATATTAATTATTTACAAAATCTACATATTTACTATGCGTATGACATTTAGCGATAACAATAAACAAAAGTAAAGACCCGTTCGTTTGCCAGCAGTTCAAAGAACTTGAAATTTGTTTATAAGAGTTTCTATTAGCGGAAACTATTCTCGATATATTACTGCGCATTTTTTGTGAGTATTTTAAAATAATTTGTTTAAAAATCAGGTTAGGCTTATTTACATGTCTAATTCATATTAAAAAAAAAAAAAAACATTA